>OZ023262.1:81982153-83239653 GCA_964006375.1 Tillus elongatus | reverse complement strand
AGAAACAATATACCATATTTATCAAAATAACTTATTGTTTGAAAATGTACAAAAGTTTCCCGAAAATAAACTTGAAATGTAAAAAAATTGGTTTCCTAGCCAACTAACCTTAGTTAGGTTAATAGCAAATTGAGTTATTGAAATTTGAAGCATTTAATGAAAATTCGCTACCATACGCACTTACTGCGAATCGATTTTTTCTTTAGCAACATGAATCATATTTTAATGAAAAATGCAACAATGCAATAATATAAAGAACGTTCTAAAAAAAATGTTGGTGTCAATATACCCTATAATTAATGTATAAAATTTTTTCTCGTATCTTCCATAATATCAATTATATTGACCTTTGCCGTAAAAATGCTTCACAATGTATATATGTAAATAGATAAAAATTGAAATTAAACTTGGATATGGATTATAGGGGGCCCAGTTTGCACTTATTTAAAGAAATATTTTTAAAATTCAAAAGTCGCGTTCTCCTCATCAACGAATTTTGTATACGAAAATTAGCTAAAAATTATAGACTGCTAAACCATAAACTCAACTAAGATTAGTACCAAAGCATTAGATAAAGGGTCTATTTGAAATGAATTTTCTGGAAATATTTTAGTAAAATAAAGGTCAATGATGGTAGAAGCTGAAACTTAAGGGTTTGTAGAACACTCCTCTTGTAATATGTTCTTTACATAACCCCTATTTGTTACAAGTTCTTTGCCTAAATGCTGCCCATTTTGAAGTTTCAAAAGACTTAGGAAGATGGTTACAAGTTCCCACCACGGGACACGCTCGTCTGGTTCACGGACAGATCCGTCAGGTAGCGTGAGACGGGAACAGGCGTCTATTCGGAAGGACCGAAGGTAAGTCACAGTGTTTCCCTCGGAGCTCATACAATGGTCTTTCACGCCCAAAAGTACGCCATCTTGCACTGCGTACAAGGGAACAAGAGGAGAGGCTACACCAACAAGCGGATCCTCATAACCACAGACGGTCAGGCAGCCCTTAAGGCCCTAAGTAGCCCACGGGTAAATTCCAGGCTGGTAAGTGGCTGCCGAGACGAGGCGAGCGACCTGGCTGGGCAGAAATGAGATCACCCTCAGCTGGGTGCCGGTTCTCTCGGCGGTCAAAGGCAATGAAGAAGCTGACAGTCTCGCGAAGAGAGGATCGGCAGAACCATTTATGGGACCATAACCGGTCCTGGGCGTGACGAAGAGCACTCCCAGGGGATTCATTAAGTCCTGGGTCAGAAACGAACATAAGGTGTACTGGGCAGACTGTCCAGGGCTCAGGCATAAGAAGTCAGTAATTGAGGAACCCTCTTTAAAGAGAGCTGTGGAGCTGATAAATCTTAACAAAGGACAGCTCAGGAACATAACCGGGAAAATCAATGACACCTATTATTTCGGCTATAGATTCTCCGACATATAATCTAGAGAATTGGTTGTCAAATGAAAAAAGCTTGCCTGTCAAACAAAAAGTCTTCAGTCTCAAATTCACTTGAATTCATTAATAAAGTTAAAGATGTTAAATCATTTGATGTAGCGTCTCTGTTTCATAGCGTGCCCACGAACCAAACGCTGTCGTATTTAGAACAGTCGTTGAAATTGAACAACACAAGTGAGAAGGTTTGCACAGAAGATTTAAGTTTAACAAATATTTGTATAAAACAAAATATCTTTCAATTTAACAATGAGTTTTTTGAACAAACTGAAGTAACGGCAATGGGCAACCCACTCTCTCCATTCATTGCGGATCTTTTCATGAGTATATTTAAGACTGATATAGAAAATGAAAGTGTTTTCCTGGTTCATGGTTTTGTTATATGGACGATATTTTTGCAGTGTTTAAGACAAATATATGCAAAGTAGATGATTTTATGAAAAAAACAACTGTCTTCACTCACGAATTAGAAGTTAATAGTAAACTTCCTTTTCAAGATGTACTAGTTGTTAAAAATAATAAATCTCTTGAATTCGATATCCACAGGAAGGTAACTACAACTCTAAGTTACATTCCAAATGACACATCATACGTTTGCACAAAAAACGGCCAGTTTAAATTTCTTAGTAAATAGATTGATAAAATTTCCCTTAAGTTAAAGTACATATATTGGAGAATTAGAGTACATTATAAACGTAGCCAAATATAGCGGATGTTCGGATTGCTTAGTGGAAAAATTAATTAATGGACACAGAAGAAAGAAAATGTTAGCGGGATCCACGACATTCAGGAAAGATACAAGAGGGAAAAACATGTTCGTCTACCTTTTAAACCGCGTATCAAGAGGGGTATCGAGAGCATTTTTAAGAAAGCTGATTTAAAGCCAAATTTTTCGCCAATTTTTTTTTAAATGCTAGGTAACATGAAAGATAAAGCCACTGAAATGTTGGGTATCTATGAGATAAGTTGGAAAGGTTGTAATCTTAAATACGTTGGGCAGACTAAGAGAACCATTGAGACTAGATTCAGTGAACATCTGGCACCGCTGATATACAGCAGTGTAGATAAGTCATGCGTGGCACAACATATTTGGGATAATAACCACCACATAGATAAAGAAAATTTGAAACGTATCAAAAATGTCAGACAACCAGCGAAGCTAGATGCGTACAAGATAATTTATATTTCTAAGGCAATAAAAAACAAAAGTTCCTCAAACCGAGCGCCGCCACTGATTTATAGTCCTTTGCTTCCACCTTGTCTTTGATATAGTAAATATTCCGAAATGTGGCAGGTAAGGTTATAACGGATGTTAAAAAACGTCGCCCGGCAATTAAAGTACAATACACATAAAATTTTATATATGTCTCCTACAAAAGCAAACAACCAGTTTTTTGAATAAAGGCAAGGTGATCTTTGGGATAACGCCTCAGACATGAGAACAATACTCCAACTGTCGACGTATGAGTACGTTGTAGAGCATAAGAAACTGCTGTGGTGAAAATTAGCTTTTAAGCTAGAAAAGAAGTGCAAGCTTCTTTACAGTTGCATTTTCAATAGTGGTAATATGCCATGCCATAAAAAATCCTCCGCAATTGCTATACCATACCAAATGTAGAGAGGGTAGATTCTTTAGGCTGTATTTCGCCAGCCAGGTTTGTAGAGCTCCAACTTAGATTTTAGACAGATTACTATTTAGAGAGTTTGTGTCTTCAATTATCGTTGATAAGGAGCTAGTGGCAGATAAGACAAGTCGATAAGAAGGTACCATAAAGAGAACAAAGCTGTAGATTTGATTGTTGGTTTTCGACAATAAGTCATTTATATGTACAAGAAAATACTGGGAGTCAAAACCGAATCCTGTTGAACACCTGCATTTATAATGAATGCGTTAAAACACTATCGACAACTACATGCAAGCGATACTTCAGGAAACTAGATATTAATAAGGAGATGTCGGAATCCATTGATGCAAGCTTATTGAGGAGTGTCGCATGACAGATCTGATCAAACCCTACAGAAATATCTAATGAAGTTTCATAAAAAAATTACGAAAATTTTCATTAGCTGCATCCGGACTGGAAATAATTTAAATAAGTTCGTTGATTAGCTTAATCGGATCAGTTTTTGCAGAAAAAAGTACAATTTTCTTAATCAATATTTTTTGATCTCAAAAAATATAAAATAAAAAAATATATTTTGATGCAATTTGGTATACACATATTGGCTTTATAGATGCTTTAGCATCTTCCAAAACGGGCATTTATAGGATGCAAAATTAAGTTAAAAGCATTTGAAAATTTGTATAGATATTGGCTACCAGAAAGCACTTGCTACGGCTCGAATTCCTTACGAATCCTTTTGTCTAGGCGTATATGCTACTATAAGTAGAAATAAAAAGTCTGGACGCAGCAAGTGCGTTATGGTAGCGAATTCTCGTAAAAAAAATTAATGGCAAATATGTCTTGTTTTTAAAAGAAGGACATTTGGTTGGCAGTACAACCTATATAGTACTAACAATGTACCATATTTCATTAAAATAGTTTTGTTGTTTCAAAAAGTATAAACATTTTCCAAAAATAAAATTAAAAAGTTCCAGAAAAAACTGGTCCGATTTTCCTGGCCATCGAAGCTCTTTAAGCTATTTACACACCTGTCAAGATATAATTATTCACAAACAGCTTTAGAACCAAAATTGAAAAAAAAATTATGAAAATTTGAAGCCATTATGTGAGAGTGCCTGTATACGACAGCTCGAGTTTTTCGATGAGTAATACAAACAAAAAGCTCTCTGAATGCGTAATTTCCATGGGGCTCCGCTATCTATTGATAAAAACGCCGTATCACAATTTGTGATGTGTTTGAAATATGTGCTAAAACGTGAAAAGTTGCAAGACAATTGAAATAATTCAAAAACGATGAACGATATCAATTTTTTTCTTAGAAACATGCATTATAATTCGATGTAAAATACAAAAATGCAATAACATAATTAAAAAAAGAAAGTTTGTATCACCAACGACTTATGGGCTACCCTGTGATTGTCAGAATAGGTTTATAAGATGCAGCTCGAGATACCCTATAATTAACGTATATACTTTTTTCTCATATCTTGTACAATAACCGATCTATTGAGCTTTACCGTAGAAATGCGTCACCCTGTATATGTGTAAACAGACAAAAACTTAAACTGACCCCGTATATGGGTTTTAGGGGTTCTAGTTCGCGCTCACTTGAAAAAATCTTTTTAAAATTCATAAGTCGCGATCCTCTCAATAACGAATTTTTTCTACGAAAATTTGCTAAAATATAGACTATTAAACCATTAACTCTATAGCTGAAACTACTGCCGAAGCATCAGAAATAGGGTATATTTAAAATTGATTTTTCGAAAATATTTTCGTAAAATGAGGGACAATGATGATTGTAAAACACACTTAGTACGATATATCTTCCACATCAGGGGCGTGCGGTGACATTTCAAATAAGGGAAGCAATTCTTAGAAACTTACCTATTTGTAGTGTAACTCGATCCTTCTGTCATTTTTGGAAAATTCGTTAATAATGTTGTCATGTAACTGTGGATTCTGGGACATTTCCTGGACAAGTTTATTTTCAACAGACAAAGTTGAAATTTGGGAAAGTCTTTCCTGTTCTGTTGAATTTCTAACAAAACTCTTGATACGTTTCAATATAGAAAAATTTCGTTCGAAAGATGCACTAGTAGCAGGAATTGTTAATACTAATTCACATAATTTGAACACTTCAGAATATGCATTTTCCAATTTTGATTGTTTTAAGAAAGTTAAAAGTTCACTCGCGTTAGTTTTTGTGTCAATAACATCGGGTTCATAAATGAGTTCTGATCGTAATAAGGCTTTGTCAAAATAATGTCCATAGTGGTGAAATAATGATTTGAATTAATCTTCTGGGAAATATATCCCTTTAAATCCTCCAAAATTACACAATTCAAGTAATTTCAGGTCACTGAGATGATAAAATCTGCAGTTAATTTGCTGCTGAATTTGATCTATAATTTCGTAGAAAAGGCGGCGGTAAGAAGTTTGAAGGTCTCCCACATTATCAGTGCGCACACCTTTTCTTCGTGGATCCACTTCTCCTAATTAATTGTTTTTTCCCAGAACTTATCAAATTCATTCCTTTTAGTGAATTTTTATTAAAAAAATTCACTAATAGAGAGGTATCGATGGTGAGACTTTGCAAAAATTCTTTCAAATGAGCGCGAATTAGGACCCCTAGAACCCATATCCGGGGTCAGTTTGAATTTTTATATGCTTATATATATATATATATATATATATATATATATATATATATATATATATATATATATATATATATATATATATATATATATATATATATATATATATATATATATATATATATATATATATATATATATGTATCCGTCTGATAACTCAAAAAATAATTAACCGATTTAGATGAAACTCGGCAAGTGCCTTTCTTTTATTAATGGCTTGGATGAGTTCGTTGGACAGGAAAATCGGACGGGGTTTTCCGGGAAAATTTTGAGTTTTCTTTCAAAAAAAATTTTTTTTTCCGAAAATTTCGATAAAATTTGGTCTACATATTGCTTTGGGAAATACCTAACTATGTGCCAAAATTCAGCTTTCTAGGGTTACAGAAAATTGAGCTATTCAAATTTGAAACATGTTTAAATCATAAGTATCTGGTTGCTGTTGGTTAGTCAATGCTTTTCTTATTGACTCATGAGATTCATTTGTAAGTTTCCGAGAAATGTCAATAATACTGAATTCACTGATTGTTAATCATTGGAAGCATTTACGATTATATATAACCCTATTGTAATGTATTATCATTTATAACCTTTGTAGTATAATTATTTTTGCCTTACAACTCGCAGCGTTTTTAGTCAATTGTTGTTATTAATAGTGAATAGTTTCCCGAATACACAAACCTTCCATTGACTTCTGCTTCTGCCGCTGTTACAGTCCTTTTATTTAGAGCTAGAGTTGTAACCATTGACTATCTATATACGAATAGACTGGGCACACAGCCGAATTGTTTGAAGCCAACATTCAAGGGACTCTATGTTTACATCGGTCCTCTGCTCTGATTGGGTGGTGGCTAACGCGTTGCCGCTATGTAATAATTCATCCTTAAATCGCCGAATATGATGACAAGGAAGCCATTGAGGATGACAAATTTATTACTTTTCTGTCACTTAAGACATTACACTTTCATTAGGGCTTATTTATGAATGTAAAGATGTACTAACATATATTTTCCTTGGTTTCTCCCTTCTTTATGTAAATATAACCAGAAAACTCAGCCCATTATTTTAAATCGTTTTCCTGCTGCATGTGAAGTATCTAGATTTTTATTAATCCTCAGTTGTGGCTTGTATTTGTCTGTGAATAGTATGCAAGTATACTGAGAGTTTATTTTTATGTGTTACCTTGATTGGCAATAAAGATTTTGAGTTTTGTTTTGGCAAAATGGTGAAAAGGTGTATTGTTTGTAGAAGATTACCTGGGGATGTGGCAACGGGTCTCTGCATACGTAAGTACCTTGCTATTTGCTATTTTCAGCGGCGGCACGTCAGTTTGGCACTATTTTTAGGTTTCCATCTATTAAAGAAATGAGAGAAAAATGGTGCGCAGCCTTAAGTATAAAAACGGATACGCTGCCGAAATATTCTTATTTATGTTCTCAGCACTTTAATGAAGACTCTTTTAGTGAATTTTTATTAAAAAAATTCACTAATAGAGAGGTATCGATGGTGAGACTTTGCAAAAATTCTTTCAAATGAGCGCGAATTAGGACCCCTAGAACCCATATCCGGGTCAGTTTGAATTTTTATATGCTTATATATATATATATATATATATATATATATATATATATATATATATATATATATATATATATATATATATATATATATATATATATATATATATATATATATATATATATATATATATATGTATCCCTCTGATAACTCAAAAAATAATTAACCGATTTAGATGAAACTCGGCAAGTGCCTTTCTTTTATTAATGGCTTGGATGAGTTCGTTGGCCAGGAAAATCGGACGGGGTTTTCCGGGAAAATTTTGAGTTTTCTTTCAAAAAAAATTTTTTTTTCCGAAAATTTCGATAAAATTTGGTCTACATATTGCTTTGGGAAATACCTAACTATGTGCTAAAATTCAGCTTTCTAGGGTTACAGAAAATTGAGCTATTCAAATTTGAAACATGTTTAAATCATAAGTATGTGGTTGCTGTTGGTTCATTCATCAACCTTCCATTGACTTCTGCTTCTGCCGCTGTTACAGTCCTTTTATTTAGATCTAGAGTTGTAACCATCATACAAACAGTGTTTTTTAACCACGTGGCTGGGCGACTGACCGAATTCATTCCCAGTTGCTGTTGATTTACTCATATTCTCTTAATATGTTTGAAGATGTGGTGTCTACTTCATTCCAAGTCACTATTAACCGACTATTTATGAAATCAAATAAGTAAATTAAATCGATTGTCATAAAATATGTAGTGTATTAAGACAAGGGAAAAAGAAATAAAACATATATAACTGTGCACATTTTGATTATATTTTAGGGTGCTTGAGAGAGGTATTGTCACAGCATAATATCTTATTAAAGTTCATTTGTAAATAGGTTTAATTTTTATATGTTATATATATATATATATATATATATATATATATATATATATATATATATATATATATATATATATATATATATATATATATATATATGATAACTCAAAAAATAATTAACCGATTTCGATGAAACTTGGAAAGTGCCTGTCTTTTATTAATGGCTTGGATGAGTTCGTTATCCAGAAAAATCAGATGGGGTTTTCCGGAAAAATTTTGAGTTTTCTTTCGAAAAAAATTTTTTTCTCCGAAAGTAACAAAGCTGTTTCAATGAAATTTACTATATATGTTGCCTCAACCTTACTACGTACCAAAATTCAACTTTCTAAGTTTAGAGAAAATTGAGTTACTCAAATTTTAAATTTTCTTTCGAAAAAAATTTTTTTCTCCGAAAATTACAAAGTTATTTTAATGAAATTTTGTGGATATCTTGCCTTAGGAAAAACCTTACTACGTATTGAAATTAAACTCTCTAAGTTTATAGAAAATTGAGTTATTTAAATTTGAAGCATTTAATAAAAATTCACTACCATAACGCACTTGCTGCGTCCCGAGTTTTTTTTGACTTATAATGGATTTAAATTCACTATTTTTTCAGGCAAAAACCAATGTAATTTATTTTACATTGCAAAATGTTAAATACATTATCTGAAAACGAAAATATTTCCGAAAATATATTAAGTAAAAAATTAAAATTAAAGTCTCCTTTCAAACCATCCAAAAATCCTCTAGACCTATTTATTGTTGCTGCGTCTCAATTTTTGCTATTTTCCATTATGTTTTCAAAAAGTTAAATTAAGGATTCACGGTGTTCAAATATAGTTCACACAAGTCTGCCGTTGTAGTTCCATCGGGTTGTAGCTACTTTGGGTAAACGTTTTTTAACAATTAAGTCTAAGGCTTGTGTGCGCTTCGTAGATTTGGAAAGAAAGCAGCCATTTAACACTTTCTACATTCTTTAATATGATTTACAGATTGGGATAAAATTAAATTAAATTTATGAGCACAAGTGTGAGTGAACAAATAGAACAATGGAGAACGTTTCCCGCACTTTAGCTTGAAGACCTCCTAAATGTTCGGCCATAACATCAGCCCCATCATAGCTTTGGGCATTTAATTTATTATCAGCCTCCTCAATATCTTTCATAATATTAAGCAGAATTTTATATAGAGCGTTTGCGTTACGAACTTCTGTCACATTTTTAAAGCCTAAAAATCTTTCTTGTACATTCCCATCCATTTTTACGTAGCGTATTACTACAGATAGTTTGCTTAAATTAGTTACATCGGTTGTTTCATCTAGAACAATAGCAATGAAACGAATCTGTTTAATTTCAGATTTAATTCTGTTCAAAATAATAGTGGCAGCAGCCGAAATTAAGTCATTCTGAATGCGATTTTATGTCCCGCGAAAAACGTTAGGCTGTTCCAAGTGATTTTTTAAACAAATGTCGTATTTGGATATTAAACAAACTAGGTCTTGAAAGTTTCCTCTATTTGCAGATGTGGTTGTTTCGTCATGACCCCTAAAGCCCAATTCATGCTGACCAAGAAAACACAGAGCATCAATAAGTCTTTTTAATATGTTTCTGTTTTTATCAACCAGTTCATTGTGTTGGCGAAGACTAATTTCTATCTGCTTGTCAACGGCGTATTAAATTCGCGTTTTTCTAAAGACACTTAATTTTAAAATAGTCTGTAAATGCGCTTTAGACATAACATGTCTTTGTACTAGTTCATGTAGATTATTCAAGTCGGAAAACGCACTTTTATTCCACACCCCTTCTCAGTCACAAATATAGTACAAGACCAACAAAACAGTTTATTCCTCTTTTCACAACCCGTTAACCATTCATATTGTTTATAAGTTTTTTCCGCGTTGAAATTTTGAATAGGTACATGTTTTAATTCTTGTATTTAAGTTTTTTAGAGTAGGTTTCGGCCTACCTTTATTAATAATAGCAAGTTTTTCAGCAAACTGTAAATCTGAAAATCCTTTAGTTTTAAAAAAACACACAATACAATTACAGTTATTATTACCACTTGTTTGTAAAGTTTGTAAATCCCCACCCCCACCGTCACCGCTGTTAAAAGCTGATCTACTTGCAGCCATATTAATAATCATAAAATGCCAATGTATTTAACTTAGTCGACTGCTTATATCTACGAAATAATCAGGCACATTCACGTTGTACTCGCATCGGGTCTTCGTAGTACAACACGTTCTAAAAACACGCGTACATCGCGCCGAGCCGGGGTTTCTTTTATACAGTTGCCTGCTGACTACGTGTATTTAACTGAAGTCATTGCATCCACTCCTAGTATCAGATCAGGTTTATGCTGTCCGCATGCGGTCACATTTACTGGGACTACGTCCTTGCTAGGAGCGTATATACAAATACAGTATGATGCATAATAAATAATTATGTGTGTGAGCTTGCGAAATAAAAATTTTAATAATTAAATTAGTTTCAGAATTTGAAATTTAATGTTTAAAATACAAAAGGGATTTTAAATAATGCGGTTTAGGTATGTAGTCGTTATTTTAAGGGAAGCCCTTGCTTCCAATGACCGCACGCCACTATTCCACATAATCCGTAATTGTTTCAAATTCGTTGTCTGAAAGTTGCAAATTTTGACGTTTCAAATCGTGACTTTGACGTTTTAAAAAGAAAAATATTTTTTCTGCTAATTAATTCTTGACGTTTTTGCGTCAAGGAAACTTAACGGTTGTATGTAATATTCAATTGGTTTCGTTAGTCACACAAAATATTTTATTCTTGTGCTTTCCTCTGATCACCAGTGGCACCCAATTTTTTTTTCTTAAAATACCTATAACTTAGAGACCTGAATTTCGGCATGTAGGGTACGCTTGATAGTAGAAACTTATGTGCCAAATTTGGTTGTCATAACTCTGTTATTTTCGGAGATATAAAAATTTTCCGAATGAAAACCCAAAATTTTCCCGAAAAAACTCGTCCGATTTTCCTGGCTAACAAACTTATCCAAAACAAACTTACAAAACAAAGGTACGTACCAAATTTCATCCATCAAAATCGATCCATTATTTTTTGAGTTATCCATACGATGTATGGATATATATATATATATATATATATATATATATATATATATATATATATATATATATATATATACACAGATCTCCCCATTAGTGAATTTTTCGTTTTACGAAAAATTCGCTAAGAATGCGTTTTTAAAGTTAGGAAACTTCTCCACTACATTACAATATGTTGTAACAGCAAAAAAACGAAGTAAAAAACAACTTTTTACCTGAAGTGTTTTTCTATCCACACTTTCAATGACATCTGGAGGGGAATCGCGTAAATCCAAGACATATTCTAATATAGCCTCTTCATGCATTAGGTCACCAGTATATATATCTCTAAATCTGTTTCTATAGAAAACAAGTGCTGGCAATGAGGGCAGATCGTATTCTTTTTGGATTCCAGAATCAGAGATTTTGACAAAATCGATGTCTTTATCTTCACATTCATCATCTATATTTTCTAGTTCTTGTAGAATTTTTTGAGACTTCTTATCTCCTTCCTTATCTAAAAAGTAAAAAGAGTTATCAATTAAAACATGTAAGAATAAATGTATTATAACATACAAAAGAACACAACTACGTAGTCATTTTCATTTAGAATCTTATCCAACATTTTTGTATTGACCTCTTCAATTCTGTCTGGAATTTCAAGCGTGTCTTCATCTGTAAGCCAGGCCAATACCTCGTCCTCATCTGCTATATCTCCTTGATAAACCAAAGGTTCTTTATTACGGAAGAAGACTAATTTAGGAAAAGATTTTATGCCGATCTTCTTAGCAAGCACCAAATCTTCAGTGGTAACGAAGATGATGCCACTTTCATCAAGCTCATCATCAATATTTTCAAGTTCTTCTAAAATATCATCACATTTTTCTCCTTCATCACATTTTCCACTGAAATAGACGACTACATACTCGTGTTCTTGAATCAGATCATCTATGATTTCATCGGTTACTTCTTCTATAGTAGCAGTTTTTTTCTGTTCAATCAACCATTGCAATACTTCTTCTTCGTTCATAAGTTCACCTTCATACAGTGATGGTATTTTATTCTCAAAATAAATTAAGGTAGGAAGATGGTCTATTCCATATTCTTTTGCTTCAGCATCATTGTCAATTCTTATAATCACGATACCTTCTTTTTCAAGTTCATCGTCGATGTTTTCCAACTCATTGAGAACTCTTATATCTTGCTTATCATCTTTGTCATCTTAAAAATGATAAAGTTAAATAAATTAATAAGAAATACAGTTAAAATAATTAAGCTACTTACAAAATAGAACTGCTAAGAATTTAGTGGTTTCAATTAGGCGTTCCATCATTTCATCGGTGACATCAGGTATTTCACTGTGTTTTTTCTGGTGTAGCAGCCAACCAAGGAGTTCCTCTTCTTTAAGCAAATCGCCTTCATATAAGTGGGGGATTCCTCTCTCGAATAAAACCAAGCTGGGAATGGTGTCAATACCGTATTCTTTAGCTTCTTCATCATTGTCTATTTTGACGAAAGAAATGCTGTTCTGATCACATTCATCATCTATGTTTTCCAACTCGGCTAGGACTTTTTGACTTTTTTTTTGGTCCTTATCGTCTAAAAGTATAATAATGATTTCTATTAAATTTTAGTTTGCGCTAATTGTCTGTTATAGGTTTCCAGACTTGTTTCCAAAGCAAATATCTATTTAAAAGCTGAAAAAATGTTAGTTTTCAGGAAATGCGGGGCCTGTCTTAAAGATACTCGGACAGCTTCGATTTTCTGGTTATATGCAGATGTATAAATAATGTTGGTAAGTATTTTGAAACATAGATGTAAAGACTCTTTCTCTATCTCTCTCTGTCGTCATAACTGCTTACATCCCTCTCGGTAATTGTAAATAAAACTCATTGCTATATATTATAATGATAATAACCATAACAACAATTATGACTAATCACCAATTAACAAGAACAGCGACAGAAGCAGGTTATATATAATGAAAATATCGACCTATATCAACTCATAATATATATATATATATATATATATATATATATATATATATATATATATATATATATATATATATATATATAGGGTGGCCCATTGAAAACGAGCTGGCAGCGGCAGCTGCCAGGAAAAGATTTTGTCGAAAAAAACCGGAAACACGTCAAGTTTGCTTGTGAAGGAGATAACTTTTGACGCAAAAAGTATAGCTCAAACTTTACCCTCCTAAGCGGCGGTTTTATCCCTCAATTTTTTAAATAGGAATATGGGTCATATGATAGCTCGGTAAAAAGAGCTTTTGATTTCCTATACATTGCTTTTTTATTTTTGAAATTCGGTCTATTCGTTTAGAAGATATGGATTTTTGAAATACCACTAATGCATTTCCCTTAGAAATTCTTAATGCTTGAGTTGAGCCTCACCAGCATCCATTACAAGATAAAAATATTGTTGAAGTTTTGCGTAGATAGCAAAAGTCATTTAGATCTTGGAGCTCCAAAAAAACCTCAGCAAAACATGTCTTGTGATAACGCATTCTTGATAGCAACTTTTTGTGTATATATGTGAGTTGATGTAACTCTATCAATAAAAAATCCAGTTGTGATTATTGCTTCGCATTGTTAAGTGGATTTTTGCACATTGTCATTGTTGAGAACGATGAGAGATACTCGGAACAACATTTATTTTCCCGACAAGATGATGATCCACCGCATTATGCCGTTACTGTTAGGGAGTTGTTGGATACACACTTTCTTGGGCAATGAATATGTCGAAGAGATACTGTAGAATGGCCAGCGCGATCTCCAGACCTGTCCCCTTTAGACTTTTTTGTGAGGGCATTTAAAATCAAAAGTTTATGCTACCGAGTGCGATTTATTGGAAGAGTTACGTCAGCGCATTACTGATGAATGCCGGAGAATTACTCCTGAAATGCTTGCAAATGTTAGGCAAAAACTTGAACAAAATCTATACAATTGTATGGAAGTTGGTGGTGCTCAATTTAAACATTTATTGGATTAAAGTTTAATTCGTTGGTATGTTGGTTTGTTCGTTTAATAGTATGATTGGTCCTAACTATTTTCAACATTTACTTCAATACTATGCTAGGTTTTTTAGTGAAACGATTTAGGTTTTAGTGAATTTTTATTATTAGTGAATTTTTATTTTAAAAAAAATCACTAATAGAGAGGTATCGATGGTGAGACTTTGCAAAAATTTCTTCAAATGAGCGCAAATTAGGACCCCTAGAACCCATATCCGGGGTCTGTTTCAATTTTTATATGTTTATATATATATATATATATATATATATATATATATATATATATATATATATATATATATATATATATATATATATATATATATATATATCTATATATATATATATATATATATATATATCCGTCTGATAACTCAAAAAATAATTAACCGATTTCAATGAAACTCAGCAAGTGCCTTTATTTTATTAATGGCTTGGATTAGTTCGTTAGCCAGGAAAATCGGACGGGGTTTTCCGGAAAAATTTTGAGTTTTCTTACAAAAAAAATTTTTTCTCCGAAAATAACAAATCTGTTTTAATGTAATTTACTGCGTATGTTGCCTTGGGAGAGACCTTATTAAGTACCAAAACTCAACTTTCTAAGTTTATAGAAAATTGAGTTATTTAAATTTTAAATATTATTTCGAAAACATTTTTTTTCTCGAAAAATTACAAAGTTATTTTAATGAAATAAGGTGAATATATTGCCCTAGGAAATACCTTACTACGTACCAAAATTAAACTTTCTAACTTTATAGAAAACTGAGTTATTCAAATTTGAAGCATTAAATAAAAATTCACTAGCATAACGCACTTGCTGCGTCCAGATTTTTTTAATTTCTCTGGAAATTCATTAGTAATATTTCAAAACACCATATTTTCTAAACGAATAGACTGAAGTTTAAAAATATAAAAGCAATGTATAGGGAATCAAAAGCTTGTTCAGCGTTCTATCACATGAACCCTATTCCCATTTGAAAAATTTGAGAGCTGACACCCCCGCTTAGGAGGGTAAAGTTTGGCCTATACTTTTTGCGTCAGAAGTTGTCCCCCTCACAAGCAAACTCGACGTGTGTCAGGTTTTTTCCGACAAAATCTTTTCCCCGCAGTTACTTTTCATTAAAAAGAGTATACAAGGAAGAGAAAGCCATTAAATCAGTTCCCAGCTCATTTAAAAGACGGCAGTTGCTGTCGTGTATGCCCTTTTTATTTCCAAAGGTTCAAAAAAGCTAATATACCTTGCATTACAAAAATGTATCGGTTCTATTTGATTATTTATTATTTATTATATTTCTGCACTGATAAATAACCACGCTCACAAATCTACATTTGCAAAATCTATTATCGATACTCAACATAAGCAAACAGTAAATAACCGCATCGAACCACAACATTTTTGTAACTATAATCGCAAACTTGTTTTTCTTGAAGCTTAAAAGCAATAAAAAAGCATATAACTGCCATGTTTTAAATGAGCAGACTAATTTGATGGATTCCCCTTTCTTGGAAACTCTTCTTTCTAATTAAAAATATTAAACAGAATAATTAATTCTGACTATATTACAAATACTAATGCATAAGGTAATGTATGTCAGTATTTTCATTATATAGAACCTGCTTCTATTGCTGTTATTGTTCATTGGTTATTTATTAATATAATTGTTGTCATGGTCATCATTATTATAAGTTAATTTTATTTTCATGTTAAATATTGATATAAATCATATTAATAAACTGTACCTAACTGACATTTTAGAAAAGTCATCTGTCATTTTTATATTCTTTTAAGGATTTTTATTTGATCATCCAAATACCACAACGGATTTTTATTTGCATTTGTCATGATTGCCTATAAATAAATTTCATTTTCTCATATCTGATGATGCCGCAAAGTGGCAAAACTGGTTGCGAGGAGGAAGGCTAGAAATTGTGAAGCCAAACAAAGAGAGCCTCTACGTCTGTATTTGGTATGGAGCGGTTTCACCAAATGGGGACAACAGCAATAATATGTAAAGTATATTTAAAGTATGTATGCGGTAGTAGAAAGTAGTGTCCAACTTTTCTGTATTGAAAGTATACAGAATGTCCAGCAACTTAACTGACAAACTAAAGCGCATATTCTACAAGTAGATTATGTCGATGTTGGCAGCTTCGGTGGCTCAGTGGTAAAAACGTGTGCCTCTGAAGCCAAAGGTAATGAGAGCCCGACTATGCGTAGCAGCGTCATTTTATTTTTTCGGTACATACTATAAAACTAATAATAACCGAGGCTTTAGCATCGCATTTGAGCATGCTGAATGTTTACACGTTTCGCGATTCGACGAGGGTGTAATACCGTTTATCCCGTGTACTATGAGATGCGGTTCAGATTCAAGATCCCTAATCTTCTTACAGAAAGAGACAAATTTGCCAACTTTGTCAAGATGGTGGGGTGAAACCAATTCCTGACATCAGCGATTGGTGAAAATCGCGAAAATAGACAAACGTGAAGAACAAAATACATACATATATCGATTGTACTTAAATCACCTGAATTTACAAATCCTTCCTAACAAAGCTAGACCCTTTTACAGATAATAATAAGACGTTTATTGGTAAAAATTAAACATTATGTGATATACAAGAAATCGGGGACTTGTGCTTGATTTTACCATAATTTAATAACTTTAAATCCAAGTCTCTCACATAGTCACAACCCAAGATCGGTAAACTTCAAATTTTATCATATACCAAATTCAATATTATATTTACTCTTCTTTCCACCATCTGTTATTTTATTCGCTACCTTCGGCATTGTAAAATCTTTTTCAATTAGCTTTTAAAAAATAAGAAGCATTAATTACTAGTAGGTCAGATCATTAAGCATGGGCGTCGCCAAGGATGGGCAGCTATCTCCCCTCTAAAAGGTAGATAACACCTAAAAAAAAAAAAGAAACGAAAGAAAGCTAAATATATATATATATATATATATATATATATATATATATATATATATATATATATATATATATATATATATATATATATATATATATATATATATATATATATAGACTTTTGAGACATTTGGTAAATCCTTAATTATGGTATTTCTATCAGAATTTTCATGCTCCTACAATAATACTTTGATTTTCACAATTTACCATAATTTCAGGTTGCGAGGCAAGAATAGGTTTATAATGGTTTTTAATTTTCTATCGAACTTTGAAGTTAATGAATACGTATTATACGTATGCTCCATCTAACGCAGAAAGTTTCAGGTTTCTCAAGGTGGGTGGTTTGGCTAGAAAGACTAGAAACAAGGCGACGAAACTGGAATAGTGGGGGTGACGGGGAAATGTATAAACTTGCAAGTATAATGACACAGATGTGACAAGCACCTGGAATCTGGGAAAGCAATATTATTCTCCTCGTGTCATGAGTCCCGCGCACCACTAATCTTTGATCAAACATAGTCTCCTGCTCTATACACTCTAGGCTTCCTGAGCTTGGCGTTTTGCAGTCTCGACAATAGGACCGTTTTCAAAATTCAAATATATACACGAAGTTTGCAGAAAGTATGTTATTACCCATTGTCATAAAGTAGTTATTCTAGCAGCTAAATCGGTCCTGGAGGTTGTACCGGTGGAGTTCAAATCAATCAGTTTTCTCGAAAACTAATGAAAGAAAAATTATATCCTGTATAATTTCCTGCATTATATTTTTCGGGTCACATGATTTACTTCTCAGAGGCAAGAAGTATGGCTTAGGAGTACTGGACGGTTTATATAGATAACGTTTCGACGAGAGAGAACTATTATTAAAGACACATATTTTCAAGAGGGTGAAAGGAACACTAACACATCAGCAGATGAGACCGCAGATATTTCTGGAAAGAAGTAGTTATCCAATGGGTTGTGGTACTTCAATGGTGAAGAAGAAGTCAATGAGATCAAAAAAGAATTTGTTAGATTTATTTAATTCAAAGGGCTTGATGAAGAATCCATTGCAAACGCCAACGAAAAATTGTTGACTAGGTAAGAACTGGATCTAGAAAAATACGTTGGTTTAGGGTTTGATTGCTGCTCGACGATTTTTGACAAAGAAGGCGGTGTTCAATCAATTCTACATAAAACGTATAAGAACGCGCTGTTCTTTCGTTTGTCATCGTACAAACTCAATCTGGCTGTAAATACCGTGGGTATCAGAAAATACATAATCATTGTTTTTCGAGAATCAGTTTTGAGATAAAATTAAATTCCAAATATTCTACGCGAGACTAGGATTCCAGATAAACACAAGTGTATGAGTGTTTTTCAATTGAAATTTCTTGAAAAGCGCAGTCAGTAGAAACCCTTTCCTCTGAGGACAATGCCGCCACCAGAAAAAGCGCCTTGCAGTAACATGCAGAGGTTTTTGAGGTCGTGGTAATGACCTTAGTCGCTAAGTATGCAGCTGTGCTAGAACCATTGGTAAACTCTTTCTAATCCATAGGATTGGACACTGTCAAAGTCTTGCAAAACATTTGATGCATCATCCATTTAAAAGGAGCCATTGAGACGATGTCGAAAAGAAGATCACAGACTGTCACTGAGGAATCAGGATAAAATGAATAGAAATCCGTTACTGTTATGAGCTATCAGCAGGCAACAGCACCGCAGTAGCCGCCCAGCATCAAGCCCATCGGAATTTTAATCTCGTATATAGATTTCATTATTTCTTCTTTAGAACTGCCATTTTCCAGTGGGAATACGTTTGTTTCTGCTCTAATATTTCTCCATCCATCGCATATGTTATCTATGACATTCGATGAGCTAATAGACAAGACGAAAGTCTTCTGTGGTTTTTTTCTATTTGGAAGGAATTAGAACTATGGCAACAATTTTTAAAGAAAAAGAATGACGCATCGGGAGCTAAGGGATAACTCTCGTGCAAGCATTCCTAAAGAATCTAGCCTTTTACGGGAGACAACAATATATAAGACCTTCAATAATCTCGTATCTAGATTTCATTATTTCTTCTTTAGAACTGCCATTTTCCAGTGGGAATACGCTTGTTTCTGCTCTAATATTTCTCCATTCATCGCACATGTTATCTATGACATTCGATGAGCTGATAGACAGGACGAAATTCTTCTGTGGTTTTTTTCCATTTGAACGGAATTAGAACTATGGCTAAAATTTTAAAGAAAAAGAATGACGCACCTGGAGCTAAGGGATAACTCTGGTGCAAGCATTCCTAAAGAATCTGGCGTTTTACGGGTGACAACACCTAGCATAATAAGATTATTAATAAACACAAAGTAGCAAGACAGTAAACAAGAAAAGTACGACATGGCATTAATCAATTAACAATAAGAAGCTAAGTCGATACCAGACACGTGTGGCCACAAGACTCAATAACGTAGCAATAGAACAATAAACACTAAGAAGCTGACTGGGTTCCTGCCATATGACAAAGGACAGTATGAACAACGCCCAACGCAGAAACTAAAAAGGACAAACGTCTTACTTAGCAATTCATTCAAACTTCAGATTCTGTTGCTCACATTCACTACGTATTATATTTATATATCATAATTATCTTGATATTTTTATTAGTTGCACATGCACCATCTATACGGCGGAGCGATCATTTAGTAGTTTGGGGATAATAAGGACGTAGCTCTGCAGTACTAAGAAAGAATAGTTAAATAGTCCAGCTCTACACAGAGCGAATTTTTGAAAATCAGGACATCTTTGTTCAAAGAGTAGTTGAAATATTTGGAAGTAACCCTAGGAGACTTTGTATTAAATAAGGATATATAGTTTTTTTTTACTTGTCTACTTTGCCTCGTGCATTATCTTATAATTATTAGCATTGCAACACCCCTTATTTCTGCCTCGATGGTTCTTTGCAACAGCGCTCTCCTGATCGAGTGAGAGAGACTCCTGTCACTTCGCCGCCTCCCTAGCTTGAGTGCTGGCGACGCCCGTGTCAACGTCTTCACTTTTATTGATTTTATTTCTAATAGAAGAAAGTCATGATATATTTTTCAGCAAAAGAAAATACAGTAAAATATTTTAACAGGAATTTGAATGGGTCAAAAATGGTAGTTACTAACGAAAAAAATATACAGAAGATGTTCTACGTGATCTCCATTGCTTTGAATTCAAATTTACTTCTTCTATCTAATGAACGCCACATTCTTCCAATAATGTCCTCATCTTCCTTAAATTTGCACCCGGAGCTGATTAGGTGTTTCTATTGGTTAGCTAAACTGATAATTTTAAGTATTCTCAAACATAAAAATTGCAAGAATTTAATTGTGGGGATTTTACTGGCTAAGCCGCTTAGTTGTTTTTTTCAATCCAATAGTCTACGCCTGTGATCTTTAAGAGTTTACGAACATTCTTCCTAATGTGAGCTGAACATCCGTTATCTATAAACATAGGCTTTGCCTTATATTCAAAACAACGTCATATAACAAATTTTGGAAAATAATTGCTAAAAATTAAGATTATCTCTCCTATTTAAGTTCGATTCAGAGGTCCAATTAGTTACCAAGCACACCTATCTATACAATCATTGCAAAACTTTTTTTCCTGTTTGATTTCGCTCATGGCATGAGGACTGATACCAACATATGAACAATAATGAGAATTGTGCACGTTCAATGTTCCGCCCATCGTAAAATCAGCTTTAGTACAAAAGGAGACATGTGAAGAATAATTTTAAAGTTACCGGCTTTGTAATCAATATCAAAATTCATCAAAATGGGAAAATCATGTTCACGCCCTGAAAGAACTTTTTGAAAATGAGGAGTATATAGGTTTTCCCATGACAAAATAATTCACACAGAAGATATGGAAATATCAGGAAACATTACGGCCAGTGTTTGGGTATGTTCGTCAACTTCTATTAAAATATCCGTATTATATTATTCATTTATATTAACATGGTCTCCCGTTTATTTATCCTCTGGGATTGATGATTTTGTTTACCTCGATCCTTGGCGAATAGCTGTAATTGTGGTGTGAACCAAACGTTTTCTATTTAGATACAGTCGGTATGTCAACGTGCCATTGGTAGCCTCTGTGCACTACTAGTAAGAACGTCTGATTCTTAACACAGGGTCGTGTCTTCGATCCCCGCAGAAGCGTTATTTACTTTTTATTGAAAAATTCTAGAGTTTTGAATTCTCACAAAAAATTCCAAATGTGAGTGACAACAAAATTTCAATTCAAAATGCAGGTTGACCATAAAATGAGACGCTTGGGATTTCTAAAAAAAAATCGTATTAACAGTGCCCGATTTGTCACTGGAAACTCAATCATTGTGTCACTTTAAAGTACACTTGGAGAACTCAAATCACCATAACACATTTAAAGAAACCTGACGATCGTATCACTAACCAAGTTAGCGTCATCAGAGAATGTATAATATGTGTGATTTCGGTTCTCCAAGTGTACTTATCAGTGCTCATCACAGGTTCCAATTTTTACTTAGTCACCCTAAAGCTTTTTAAATAAGGGCTTATTGAATATATTCAAAAAAATTGTCGCCATTTTCAAAGGATTCTAGTTCCGTTTGAAAGAATTTTTTGATTGGTGTGATGTTATTTAGACCGACATAATATTGCTTTTAAATCTGGGATTTTAGTTTGTCAGTAAGTTTCTTGGTATATGTATATGGTCACAAACAGGCGCTTCTGGATTAAGGGGAAAAAACTTATTATTTTAGGAAGACTGTTATAATTTCAGCTTGTTTACTGAGGTGTAAATTTCAAGTAAACATTTTTTTTAAATGTGTTTTGGTGGTAACTTCTGGTTTGGGAACAACGAAATCAAACATTCGTTGCGGGGTCACTTAAATACTCACTAAGATTTTTCGGAGTTGCCATTCTGACTGAAACAGTAACGTTTAAGGCAGATAAATAACTGCTGTTTTTTGTAAACCATTAAAACATTCACAATATTAATTACGGGCAAACTTAGCCTAAAAGAGAAATTAGGCATTGCCTTTTAATTCAGGCGTCAACTACTTCTTGATAAAAAAATTGATTGTTTGCTTACGTAACGGTACCGTAGGACAGTTCTTTTATAAATCCCTCACATGAAGTCGGTGGCCGTTTATTAAAGGGGGTGTAAAGAACTTGAAATCAATTTATCGATCATTTTCAGGTTAAACATTAATTAAAATAAAAACGAAATTAAAGCTTATTAAATTTTTCTCAAAAAGTTGCGTGCATATTTTTATCGAATTTGTAGATATTTCTTGGACTAAGACTGCCAATGCAAAACATTATTACGCGGCTACAAATTCTCGAAATGTGGTGAGTTGTTGGAAACTTGTGGTACGGTCAATTAATTTTAAAACGACTTTTTTTTTAAATTTGAAAAAAGTAAAAAATTTGTGTGCATCTTTAAGTTCCTTTTAAATAGAACACCAATAAACTTTGGTATCATACAGTGCGTCCCAAATTTGATGCTCACCAATGCTACCTGGAAAACTGTAGAAGCTTCAACATGGATTAAATAGGAAAAGTTTTAGCAAGTTTTGTGCTTATTTTGGATCCGTTGAGAAGAACCTCGGTGGTTCAGGGTTAAGAACGTGTGCCTCTGAACCAAAGGGTACTGGGTTCGATCACAGGGTACTCCTTTCACTATTTCAGTGCAAGCTGTAAAATTAACATCAACCGCAGTTCTGGCATTGTATTTGAGCAAGTTTAATGTCTGCACGTTCCGCCCTTCGGAGAGGGCGTAAAGCCGTCGGTCCCGTGTTCATGCGATGTTGGGCACGTTAACGATCCCTACCCTCCTTACAGAAAGGCAGGGGATCGGAAAATTTTCCAGGATAGTGAGGTGAAACTGCTCCCTGGCGTCGGTGATTGGCCATAGTCGCGGAAATAGACCGACGTTAAAGAAACAAAACAAACACACACAGATTCGTTGAGAAATCAAGGCTAACTATGATCATTTTGAGATATTTGAGAAAAACAAAATTTTTACGAATTTGTTTTTGCGGCCTTGTTGAATTACCTCTAATCTGAGGCTGTTGAGACCTTCACATCTTTAAGACACTTTTTGAAGACGCATATTTTGTGATGAACAGTGAACACTGCCTTTTTGGTTTTTTACTTACCTTTTTCAACTTTTGTCTTTTATAAGCAGCCATATTGAAACCTAATCCTGTTCCGCTAAAACGAGCTTTTCAATGATGTATCACATCTCGGTGAAATATCCATTTTGAAGTAATTTTTGACAGAGACAGAGTTTATGTAGAAAGGTATTCTAATAAAAATTTAGTAGGCCATGAAACTTGTAATTTTGACAAATTATGTACTTAATGGAATACACGTATATATAATTCATTTGGTGAATTTTAAATTGAAGTTAAATACCTAGATAGTAAAGCTGTTTAATAGGTGTTGAAGAATTGCTCTAGAAAAGATCAGATTCATTGCAGCATGCACGTAAATAATAGCCAAGGACTAGGTAGGTAAATATTTACGTACGTGAATAGTGCCTTGGTTAAAATTAGTAGGCTATGACTATTAAGCAATAAAACTGTACATTGGTTGACAACCTGGGTGGTCGACAATCAAACTGTCGTGAAATTTGTCCGCCTGTGATATTGTCATCTTATACTGTTAAAAGTTTCCATTATTTCTACGAAATGAATATTCAAACGATGGAAAGTTTGACGAATGCTATCTTAAAGTACATAGAAATTCGGCAGCCGCTTGATACTCTTTACTTAAGAAATTTCCAGAATGACTGCAACCTCACAGAACAATCTTTGGAAGAATTCTAAGCAATTTATTAAATTATGGAAGTTTCAACAATAAAATGATTGTTATAACATGGATGACACCTAACGTGCGATTAACACCCTTTAATGTATAGAAAATGATCCAAGAATATCATGACGAGCAGCGTCGCGAGAAACATGTATGCCCAATACGGACAAATATAGAATCCTGAAGTAAAGAAAGTAGCACCCATACATACAGATTGTTCAAGTACCAAACACAGATGGTCGTCATCGAAGATTTGACTTTTGTCGCTGGTTTATTCAAAGTCGGATTTCTCATCGAAAGTCATTTGGATGATAAAACACAATTTGCAACTTGTGGAGTTTATAATAAAGATAATTACCATTATTGGGCGACAGAAAATTCACAGTTAACTGGGCAAATAAGATTCCAGACAAAATTTGGATTTAATGATTGGTGCGGCATGATATGTTATATTTCTTTCTTATCTGATTTTTTGCTCCTATTTTAATTATTTCGTGTTCATGTACCTTTTAGACCGCTATTTGACTGGTCTTTTAATTTTTAATGGAAATTTGACCGGACAAACGTATTGGGAACTTTTACAAAATCAAATATTGCCCACAATAAGGTAACTTTACACGGAAGATGAGATGGGTGAATTATTTTTTCAATATGATGGATGTCCAGCTCGCAACACAAGAAACTGTTGGAAGAAAACTTTAATGATTGGGTCATTTCAAATACTGGGCCAGTCAACCCTCCAGATTGTTTTCTGTAAGGTGCTGTGAAAAATGAAGTATACGAGTTTCAGAGCCTAGAGACTTTTGATATTTGGAACAAAGAGTGATATATGTTTTTGGATCCATAAATGCTATTTCTCCTCAGAAAGTCATCACTTCTGTTAGACGTAGATGCAAAAATGAAGGTCATGTTGTACAGTTTTGTTAGCTATATACGTTACTTTATGCTTCAAATTTTACGCTTGTGCTCAAATTAATATTCATCTATGCGTTTACTGCATTTTTTCGAAGCATCAACTTCCATGGCGTACTTAAATTTTGTGTATTTTATTTAATTGAATAAGCGGTTACTTTGTCATAGCCTACCCCAAAGTGTATATTTTACTTGAATGTGTTGCACCATTTAAAAGTTCCTTCTCAGCGCAATTTAACAAGCTGAAAATTCAACATGGCTGTCATAAGAAAAACCAAAGTTAAAAAAGGTAAGTAAAAAACAAACCAGACACTGTTGTCATTGTTCATGCCAAAATATGCGGCTCCAAAAAGTGTCTAAAAGAAGTGAAGGTCTCAGACCAGAGTCAACTCAGCTAGGGTGCAAAAACGAATTCGCGAAATTGTCTCAAAAAGGATCACAGTTAGCCATGATTTCTCAACGGAGCTTAAATGACCACCAAACTTGCTAAAATTTTTCCTATTTAACCCGTGTTGTAGCTTTTAGAGTTTCCGAGATGCCAATGGTGAGTATAAATTTTGCCACAGAGCTAATATAGATTAAAAAATTTGAATTGTGCGGTCAACAGCTAAAACCTATTGATTGGTAGCGAGTATCTAAAACACACGAAATCTAGTTAACCTTGCTGGCTTATCTAAATAATTTTTGTGTGTGTTTTACTAACGTAACAGGACACAAACACTTACGATACTAGCTTTTCACGGCCAAAGTTGACTGGAGTGCTAAATTACTTCTAGGCTGTTTTGCCATGGTCACGTGGTGAGACTAAAACATCTAAGTCCAGCTGCTGAGGAAGTCAGCAGCTATGGTTAGTGAGGCAGAACAACCTGGACCCCATTTAGCAGTCTAAGAATACATACACTATATTTTTTAAGTAAATGAAACAAAATTAGTATTTAAAACTCATCTGTTTCAATTATGTTTTAAAACTGTCTTGAATTAATTAATTTATTTGCGCAACAAAAACAAAATTGCAGGTGATGCACAAAATATTCGCGAAAACGGTTATATTACCTTTTTTGGGGGTGCTGTGTTAATAGTGTTTCTGAGATAACGCTTATACTAAACTTACAAAATTTCGATAATCTGAATGACATGGAAGCAGGAACCTTAGTAATTAGCGCAATACACAAGGACGGAGGTTTTCAAATGGGGATTTCTTATTGGATGGTAATTATTCCTTGAATAGAGTATACGTCCAACAATAGA
Organism: Tillus elongatus; assembly: GCA_964006375.1. NCBI lineage: Eukaryota > Metazoa > Arthropoda > Insecta > Coleoptera > Cleridae > Tillus > Tillus elongatus. The sequence continues at coordinate 83,213,510 of OZ023262.1, read as the reverse complement.
TTGCTAAATAGGATGAATATAGAGTGAAAACTTGTGTGTTTTTTTAAGTTAAGGTGACACTTATTATAAGAAATAGAAAAAATAGCGACTATTACGTTTTGTGATAGCCACAAAAAGATCATCTCCAGGGCAAAGGCAATACATTGGCTCTAAAATATAAAAGTGTACCAACATAAGTGTCAAAACTTTAATTTACACGGCAAAAAGTAGAAATTATTTCATATTAGCTATCGTCAATATTCGATGACGAGATTTTTTTCAGAAATAGTTTATAACTTATGTGTTTTGAAGCACCATGGAGTTAATTGGTCTGCCTTTATATTTACGTGCCCCTCAAATACCTGGAGAGAATATGTCCCCGGAAATATGTCCTCTGGAAGGACATTCCAAAGTTTAGATGTAATAGGGAGCAAGTTTCATTGAATCTGATGAAGAACTTAATTAGAAAATTTAGATGAAAACCATGTCGATAGTCATTTAAAGTATCAGAATGAATTAGACTACAGTTCTTTTTAAGAAAACTTAGTTTAGTACTTACAAAACAAAACAGCTACATGTGACTTTTTAGCAATAACAAGATCAAGCATTTCGTCTGTCACATCTTCGATTTCGTCGTTCTTAGCCTGGTACTCAAACCATTTCAAAACCTTTTCTTCATCTTCAAGATTTCCTTCATACAATGTGGGGATTCCGTTTTCAAAATATACCAGAGATGGAATCTTTTCTATCCCGTATTCTTTAGCTTCTTCCTCGTTATCAATCTTCACGAAAACGATTCCGAGCTTGTCGCATTCATCGTCTATGTTTTCTAATTCGTTAAGGGCGCGCTGTGATTTCTTATCATCGTCATCATCTGCAAAAGATTACAATTGTTTGTTAATGTTTTATGTAAGTAATATTCGAAATTAGATAACATCTGTGATATAATAAATGCAAATAAAGATGTTGAAAATTTGATCACAGTACTTAAGAAAATTAAAGCGATATCTAATAAGGTTGGAAAAATCTGACAATAATATGTGTAAGGGAAGAAATGGAAAACTACCTAAGGAATGCTGCGGAGATGGTTTTTAGAGAAGGATAAATAACGAACAAGAGTGGCAAGTACAGAGGAAAAATAGCCGAAGAGCGAGAAGAGAGGCAATTTTGGTGAAACCGATAACAGAGGGGAAGACATATGCAGATCTGCTGAGAGAAATGAAGAAAGAACTTGACATGGATAAATTGGATGTAAGAGTAGAAAAAGTTGAAAAAACAAAGGAAGGATATGTAGAGGTAAATATCCTATACAGGAAAAAGGACAATGAAGAAACAGTTAAAAAAGCAGTACAGGATACATTAAAAACATGGAAGAAGTGCAACTGAAAAAACAAAGGCAAAATCTACTCATACTAGATATGGACGATATAACTACTGAAGGTAAAGTGAGAGAAGCTGTGAAAAATAAATGAAAAGACATCAAAGTAAATGACGGAGAAGTGACAAGATGTCTTAAAAAGTTAATAGCGGGGGACAACAGTATGCAAACATACAACTACCAATAGAAGAGGCAAACGCACTACTAGAAAAGCAAAGAATGAAAAGAGGGCAGACCAGGCGCACAGTAATAGAGAGGGTAGCCCCCGTGAAATCTTATAAATGTCAGATATGCGGGCATTATACGGGCGTCTACAGACGAGATGAGGAGATGGGAGGACTGGGAAGTGTCTGAAATGTGGACAGGAAAGCCATGCGATTAAAGAATGTGAAAAGGAAGCATGAAGAAGCGACATCTTGCAAACGTAATGGTATTCCCTATGTATAAAATATAATGAATGACTTGAGGAGGAAAAACGCTACCGGAAAAAGCCGTAGTGAAAATACTAAAAGTTGATATTGACAGAGGGTGAGATGCGATCGACTTATTATACAAGACCGCAAAAACAGGAATGTATAAATGTGTGAACGTAAGATTAGTAGCAGAACCAAATAAGAAACAAATCAATAGGGTAAATGGATTAAAGACAAAAACAGTGATGCTCCCATTTATGTGTGTAACAAAAACATCGAAGTGGTAAGTATAGAGAATGAAGGCTTTACGGGGTAAGGTTGGGGAGTGTGGTGATGTATTCATGTTACTCATCTCCAAATATAACCAATCAGCAGTTTTTACGTAACACCAACGACTAGGGAGAGGCATCAATACCCAAAGGAAGGAAGTAATAGTGGCTGGAAACCTAAATGCTAAAGCACATATGTGGAGCGCAACAAATGAAAATAAAAGGAAGGATGCTGTTAGATTGGATAGCTGAACATTCGCTGATCATTCATAGCAGACGCAGCAATCCAACATGCGTTAGAAGAGGCAGTGAGTCATTCATTGTAGTTACGCCGAGCTCTGAAAGAATAGCTTCACAAATAAAGGAGTGGAGAGTGTCAGATGAAAAAAGTTCATCTTTCACCGATATATATATATATATATATATATATATATATATATATATATATATATATATATATATATATATATATACATATATATATATATATATATATATATATATATATATATATATATATATATATATATATATATATATATATATATATATATATATATATATATAATACAATTGACCAGACTAACGCAGAGATCGAACAGCAGACGAAAATGAAATGGAAAGTAGATATAGGAAGAATATCACATTTCATTAAAGAGGTTCTAAAGGAATTTAACCGACATAAATAAAGACATGGATGCAACTAACAATGCAATGAACATTTGTAAGAAAAGAAGGTGGAAGCACCAGACAAATCTACTGGTGGAATAGCACGGTAGTCCAGGCAAAGAAAAAGTGTATAAAAGCTATGAGGAAAATGACTAAGCGGAACAGCAACAGTAGACTAACAGAAGAAGAAAAGTACATCTGAGAAATGAGTACACAGTTAAAAGAATAGAATTACGGAAGACAATTCAACAAGCAAATACTCAAGCCTGGAAGAAAACTTGTGACGAGCTGGATAATGATTATGGGGTACAGGATATCAAATTCTATGCAAACAATATAAAATCTTTCCACAAAATAAAATGGGCAAAGAGAAAATGATACAAATAGCATAAAACTTGCTTCCTAAATACGAAGGAAACACATAGACACAGCTACACATAAAAGAAGAAAGCATACCCTACTTCAACGACCAAGAAATACAAGCGGAAATGAAAGGGATTAAAAACGAGAAGGCTCCAGGGCCAGATCAAATACCATCGGAAATAACCAAAACAGTAAACAGTGAATTACCAAGCGAAATAGGGGAGACGATAAACAAACAATTAAAGCAAGGCCTATTTCCAAAGACTTGGAATAAAGCAAAAATTATATTAGTGGTAAAAAAAACCCGGTGGCCTGTAAATCAAATATATAACTATATGCCTCATCGATACCATGAAGCAACTGATCATAGTCAGACTGATGGATAAGTTGAGGAGAAGGTATCCGCAAACCAGTATGGATTTATGAAAGGAAGATCAACAACAGATGCAATAAAGAGATTAACGGAAATTATAGAAGAATCCAAGAGAAAACTATGTGGAAATAGAAGATATGCCATGTTAATCACACTGGACATTAGAAATGCTTTTAATACGGTACACTGGAAAGGAACAATAAAAGCATTGGACGAGTTTGGAGTCAGCAAATACTTAAGGAGAATGGTGGGAAACTACTTAAAAGTCAGACAAATACTTGCGAGAGGCCAAGAAGTAAAAGTAACCGTTGGAGTGCCGCAGGGTTCAATCCTAAGACCATTGCTGTGGATAATATGCTACGATGTTACTCTCAAAACACAAATACCGGAAGGAGTAGCACTAAATTTATACGCTGTTGACACGGCAATTGTAGTAAGGGCAAGCATTGAAAACGTTTTGAGGACTAACGATAACATCATACTGCAAAGACTACAGCAAACAATATGGGAAAATAAGCTGCAATTGGGAAAGATCAAAACAGAAGCTGTGATTATATACGGAGCACGAGCCTAAAGAGCATTACATTGGAAATTGACGGAATTATAAATGAAACAAAAAGTAGTGTGAAATACCTAGGGGTCCTCTTTAGCAGAGACGGAGATACGGGAGAGCATGTGACCGAGGTGGCAAAAAAAACCAGAGAGAATGGTAACAGCTCTGAGCAAAGTAAGGTCTAACATAGAGGTCCCTACCTAACCAACAAAATAATACTAGTTTCTGTAGTCCACTCTCTAATCCTGTATGCAGTACCAATTTGGGGAAGTGCCATGAAATATGGACGGTATAGAAATATATTAACCAGCCTAGCGAAGGATGGCAATACGGGTTGATAGTGCGTACTGCACCGTCTCGGCAGAAACGATCCAGGTAATCACGGAGATAAAGCCAATCGAACTCATCCTTGAAGAGAGGGAAAAGATATACGGTCGAGAGGGGGTAGAAAGAGAGCAAATAAAGGACTAAGTAAACCAGAAATGGCAGAATAGATGGAAGCAGGAAACGAGGAAGGCAGGATAGACAAAAGGGCTGATATAAGATTTTGGTGCGTGGGTGAATCGTAAACATGGAGAAGTAGCTTTTAACATCACCTAATTTCTAAGTGGACATGGATGCTATGCTAGTTACTTAGAAATGTTTAAACTCAACGACAAACAAGAACGCCGGTACTGCGGAGCAGTAGATACACCACAACACACTTTTTTAAGTTTCACAGATGGACAGGAAAGAGAGATGAGATGATCTTAATGGTAGGAACAGTAATGATGAAAACGACTTAAGCAGAAAGACAAGACCAATAGTGGAATAAAGGAAAATAAACGTGTCAGTTTGAAGTTATGCTACACAGTTCCAAACTGAAGTGTGGAGTAATGGAGGAGCACATATAAAATGGTTCTCGGCATCTTTATAAATTGATACAGACTCAGGAGCTCGTGGAAGACGATTTTAATAGAAAAACATCTTTTTGCGAACAAATGATATATATGTTAGGTAACAATCTTATTCCATTAGAACCAGTTATGTCTTCTAATGAGTGCAGTTTTACATTTCAAGGCCATGTCAAGCGTCAAAATTATCGCTACTGCTCTGGAGAAAATCGACCCTGAAAGAGAAAAGAACATACGCAATACCCTGAAAAGGTTAAAGTTAGGGCCGGAATAGTTAAAAATCATGCTATTAGTCTCTTTTTAATTGATGGAAATTTAAAGGGAGATAATTATTTAGCACTGCTGTAAAATAATGTCGTGCCAACTTTGGCAAACTTATTTGCTGATCGATAAAGCCTGTAAGTTCCAGCAAATGTGATATGGTTTTAGCAGGATGGAGCACCAGCACATAACCAAATCAATATCCGGCAGTATCTCGACTAATTCTTCCAAATCGATGAATAGAGAAGCGAGGATTGTTAGACTTGCTAAAGCGAATGCCCGATCCTACGCTATGAGACTTCTTCTTATGGGGATATCTAAAAGTATTTATTCAATTTGGCTATACCACACGGTGTACCGGTTATTATTATTATTTTAAAGTATTACTTACAGAATAGTACGGCAATAGTTTTGCCTTCGTTGATGAGCTTGTCCAACATTTCGTCAGTCACGTCCTCAATTTCGTCCTTTTCGAGTTGCTGCACCAACCATTCAAGCATTTCATCTTCAGATTCCAAGTCTCCGTCGTACATATTTGGTATGCCCTTTTCGAAGTACACCACTGCTGGAAGAGTTTCCAGCCCGTATTCGTCAGCTGCAGCTGCGTCGTCTATTTTTACGAACTGGATGCCGTATTTGTCACAGTCATCATCTATGGTTTCAAGCTCCTCCAGCACTTGCATTGACTCTTCTTCCCCATGATCATCTAAAAAAGAAAACATAGTAATTAAATGATTCTTCAAAAGACGTGTTTGTTTTAGCGAATTTTCACAAAGAAAATTTTGCTCTTAGAGAGATAACGACTTTCTAATTTTCAAATGAACGCGATTTAGAGCCCTGAGAATCCATATTCGAGGTCAGTTTTAGACATTAACATGGTTTGCGAAGCTCCCACGCTACCTAGTGAATTCCGGTTTTTTCGTTACACTCGAAAATTCTTTCCGAAGGTTAAGTTTGTTGGCCAGTTCTGAAGATTAAATCTCTTCATGGAGAATTGCAAATTTTCTTCTCGAAAATGTTATATATTTGAAACTCGTGAACTTCTTTTTACTAAATTTATCTCATACATCAGACATAAAATCACAGGTCGAATGTTTCAAAATTCACTTTTGTTGAATAATTGTTATCCCAGTTTTTCCGGAATTAAATTTAACAGAATTTGAAAATGGCCGCGAAGTATAATTGTTGTTAGAAAATTACATTTCTATGCGGTATAAAGTTAAATAGAATATACCTACATGGATATATTAAATGATCTAATGGTTGAGATTAGTGTTTCTAATAAAAATAAAAAAAATCTCGGGACGCAGCAAGTGCGTTATGGTAGTGAATTTTCATAAAACTATTTTTTAATAGCAATAATGTGTGTTTTTTTAAGAAAGCAGGCAATAATTTTGGTTACCAGTATAAACTATATAGTAAAAACAATGTGCCATGTTTCATCAATATTTTTTAAGATGTAGCTCAAGACACCCTATAATTAATATATACAATTTTTTTCATATCTGGTATAATAACAGATATATTGAGCTTTATTGATTTTTTTTAACGAAAATTCTACAAAAATTATATACTATTAACGATAAACTCTATAGCTAAGGCTACTGCCACGCATCAGAGAAAGGGTCTATTTGAAATGAATTTTCTGAATTTTATTAAAATGAAGGACAATGACGGTTGAAACTAAGACTTCAGGGTTTGTAAAACATTCTTCTTGAGACATTTTATTTCCATAGCCCGTATTAGATTCAAGTTCTTTTCCTAAATGTTGCCAATTTTGACGTTTAAATCGCAACTTTGACGTTTTGTGAAAAACCCCAATTTATTTTTGTTTAAATGCCTATAACTTTTTTGTCTTTTGACCTACAGAGCTAAATTTTGGTAGGTAACTTTCATCTAATGATATAAACCCGCGTATGAAATTTGGTTGCCCTTACTTTGTTAATTTTGGAGATATAAATTTTTTTCGATTTTTTTCGAAAGAAAACACAAAATTTTCTAGGAAAACCTCGGCGGATTTTCCTGGCTAACGAACTTATCCAAGCGACTTGCAAAAGGAAGGTATGTGCCAAATTTTATCAAAATCGGTCCATTATTTTTTAAGTTATAGGTGTGACACATAAATATATATATATATATATATATATATATATATATATATATATATATATATATATATATATATATATATATATATATATATATATATATATATATATATATATATAAACATATAAAGTCTGAAACTGACCTCGGATTTGGGTTGCGGGGGTCCTAAATAGCGCTCATTTGAAGAAATTTTTTCAAAATTCGAAAGTCGAGATCTCCTCATTAGTGAATTTTTTTAAAGAAAATTCACTAAAAAAGTTCGGGACGCAGCAAGTGCATTATAGTAGTGAATTTTCATAAGAATTGTACACTATTGGGAAAATATACTATTAAAACTAATTTTTTAAATTTAAATGGACCTTGGAGTTCGGTTTTAGAGTCCCAGTTAGCGATTATTTGAAAAAAATTATATTTTATATGGAGCTAAAAAATTAAAAATTGGTCTTAGATATAATATGTAAGTACTGCAAGTGTCTTTAAAAAAATATGTTCCAAAATATGCAAATTTCATTAACGTTACAAATTTTTTTCAGAAAAAAAATATTTACAAAAGGAATGTACCTGTCAAATTATAAATATGAAAGGTATTTTTCCATATTAATTGCTTGGATGGTTTGGCTTTAGTCAACCTATCCAGTTTTTCCAAATAAACAACAAAAAAGGTTTTTTAGAACAAATTTTTCTACCACAATTTTTATGTTTATATATATATATATATATATATATATATATATATATATATATATATATATATATATATATATATATATATATATATATATATATATATATATGTATGTGTGTATCACACCGATAACTCAAAAAATAATGGGCCGATTTTGATTAAATTTGGTGAATACCTTTCTTTTGCAAGTGGCTTGGACAAGTTCGTTAGCCAGGTAAATCGGCTCAGATTTTCCCGGAAAATGTTGTGTTTTCTTTCGGAAAAAAATTATATCTCCTGAAATAACAAAGTATGGGCAGCCAAATGGCTTGCAGGTTTATATCATTATAGGTCAATTACCTACCAAATTTGAGCTCTGTAAGTTGAAAGACAAAAAATTATGTGCATTTAAAGAAAAATAAATTGAGGTTTTCCTCAAAATGTCAAATGATTTAAAACGTCAAACTTGGCAACATTTAGGCAAAGAACCTGAAACTAATACGAGCTATGCAAAGAAAATGTCTCAAGAAGAATGTTTTACAAAGTTTGAAGTCTTAGCTTCAATCGTCATTGTCCCTCATTTTACTAAAATTTTTCCAGAAAATTTATTTCAAATAGACCCTTTCTCTGATGTTTCAGCAGTAGTCTTAGCTATAGAGTTTATCGTTTAATCGTACATAATTTTTATTGAATTTCGTAAAAATCAATAAAGCTCAATATATCCGTTATTATACAAGATACGAAAAAAATTGTATACATCAATTATAGGGTGTCTTGAGCTACATCTTAAAAAATATTTCTACAATCACCGAGTGGCCCATAAGTCGTTGGTGATATAAATTTTCTTTTCTTTTTTAGTCGAACACGCCTATGTTATTGCATTTTTGAATTTTCCATCGAAATATAATGCATGTTTGTAAGAAAAGAAATTCGCCACGCAGCAAGTGCATTATGGTCGCGAATTTTGTTTAAATGCTTCAAATTTGAATAGCTCAATATGCTATTAATCTATAAGGTTGGCCAAGAGACCAGTTTTTTCGGGAACACTTTAAGTTTTCTTTCGGAAATTTTTGTACATTATCAAAGTTATTTTGGTTAAACATGACACCTTCTTTCTACTATATTGGTTATACTGGTAACCGAATTTGATGCCTGCTTTCTTAAAAAAAAACACACACACACATATCTGCTATTAAAAACAAATTGATGAAAATTCATTACCATAACGTACTTGCTGCGTCCAGACTTTTGTTGTTCATTGTTTGCAAAAACTGAATGGGTTGACTAAAACAAAATCATCCAAGCAATTAATAAGGAAAAATACCTGCCATGTTTATAATTTGACAGGTACATTCCCTTTGTAAATATTTTTTTAAAGGCACTTGTACTAACATATTATATCTAAGACCAAATTTTACTTTTCTAACTCCATATAAAATAATTTTTTTTTCAAATAATGGCTAACTGTGACCCTAAAATCGATCTCCAAGGTTCATTTAAATTTAAATAATTAGTTTTAATAATATATCTTACTAACAGTATACAATTCTTATGCAAATTCACTACTATAACGCACCTGCTGCGTCCCGAAATTGTTTATTTATAGTATATATCCGCATGCTAAAATTAACGGCGTTTGAAACTTTGTCCTGGTATTAGGAAATAAATGGTCAAAGGCTGACAGTTGATTGTACAGCTCTATTTTCAAAATGTGTAAACTATCGTAAACATACTACCTAGTCCTGCACCGAGATGGCGTAGCTGTCGTATCTCGGACAACGTTGTCCAGGCTGATAGCCTGCAACAACCTCCATTGTTAGATTTTTATCTACGATTTATTTAAGTAGCTTATTAACAGATATAACATCATCTATCTTTGTTCAACATTGTAGATATTGCATTAAAGAATCTGAAGTGATGTTGATAATTATTTTATTATTAATTTCGAATAACGTTATTTTCCTTTAATCAAACGACTTGAAAATCGGTACAGAATCACGGTTGTCTATGTTATTTTAAGTTGTAAATATTCGTTTCAATCACTTAGACAATTTGAGAGATGTTGCGTTTTAAAAAATATTTTTTAGTTTTTTACTAAGAAAAATTGGCCGCTAAGATTTGATAAACGAACTCATCCAAGCCATTTGCAAAATAAGGGTAATTCCCAAATTTGGTCCAAATCAGTGAAATATTTTTTGAGTTATCGGTTGGATATATATATATATATATATATATATATATATATATATATATATATATATATATATATATATATATATATATATATATAAACATTTTAGCTGACCATGGAAATGGGTTCCAGAGGCTCTAATTCGTGCTCAGTTGAAGAAATTCTCCGAAAGTCTCGCCATAGATACCTCTCTATTAGTGAATTTTCTTAATGAAAATTCACTAATATAATAGAAAATTGTTAGAAAAAATTAAGATGCTTTAGAGTGAATTGTTTATAAAAACCAACTAAATCTGACATGTGTACGTGTGCAGAGAAAGGGTTGGCATTAAAGGTTATCCATCATACACAGACTAAATTTAACAGTACGTAATCTAAGGTAGGTTGCGTTATGTATTACGAACATCATGAAGATTGGCTACCATAACTCAGTTCCAGCTTCCCGACTTTTTCAGGTATGTGTCCTTCAAATAACGTTGTCAAAAAGTTATTGTGTCTTCGAAATTGTCAAGTAGGTTTAGCTTTCCACTTTCTCAATTTCTTTCAGCAATTATTTTTCTTCTCTCACCTCTTCTAGCACAATTTTATTTGCTTCCATCAGTGCACCTTGTCTTTGAAATTTTAGTGAATTTTCGTTACACTGGAAGTGCCTATCAACTTGGGTTATTTCAAATGGAATGTTATACTTTTTATTATATGTTTGGATAGAGATTAACAAATAACTGTGATTTTGTATAGCATCTATAGCTATCTTTGGTATTTGTGATAATATTAGGACTTTCTTTTCTTCAGCTTTGATTTATATGTTATTTCCAACGTATGATGTGGGCTGACTTTTGAGCTTTGCTGACTAAAATTCAAAATCTGAATAGACGTCATTTAATTATTTGAAATAGTTAAAGAATAATTTATCATCATTGTATAGGGTGTATTTCTTTTGGGTTACAGCATATCTAACTTTAAAGATATATGACTTGTGTTTTTCAAATAGAACACCCCATATTTTATGGATTGGTCAGGTAGGTCATTAAATTTTGCATCGACGTAGTATGGATTTCCCTATAGTTATAGTTGATAGATGTCTAGTTTTCCAGTTTTCCAGTTATAGTGGTTTCAGTCCAGTTATAGTGACTTGTTCGATTGTAAAAACTGTATTCTGTCAGATACGGTAGGCACAGAGAATGTGACAACTGATATTTATTGCGAGATAACAGAGAAACGTCACCACAATTTCGAATGTTTTTAAATAAAATAGGTTGGGCAACCGTCCGAGGCTCAGACACTCTCTGATGTCCACCCAACGGCATTACACCGGTGTCGTCGCCTCGCTCCAGCAGTGGTGAGAGAGCACGGGGCCGGAAATCATTAATATAGGTTCTGAGATCGTAGCAGACGTAAAGACCCAAGGATGACAGATTTATACATCCTGCAAGCTAGTAAATAGGCACTAAACAGAGTTCCTGCAGCAGCGTATTGGGTACACCCCCTAGACAGCCAATAATCAGAACGACGAGTCGCATATTGTGTCCTGGATAAACCTGCATAAGCTCAACCATAGGGTCCCTATACTTCGTCCGTTTTTCCTCCTCCTTTATCCTAACGTTAGGCTCAGCTGGAGCCGATAACTCTATAACAAACAGGATTTTATTTTGTTTGTCGAGAAGGGTAATGTCAGACCTATTAGCGGCTACTGGCCTGACAGTGGAGACCGAGAAATTCCAGTATATACTGCATCTCTTGTTATCCACCACGGTCTCAATCTCCCCCGGTTCGTGAGGCAACATTGGTGTTTGGTATATCACATACGAATGTCGAAGATGATAATACAACACTCAAAGGGCCGCATTATGCCGATATACGTAATTGGCAGACGCTATCACGAGACATGCACTAAAGAGGTGCATAAGAGTCTCCGGCGAGTGAGGATTCTACTGCTGTCATCTGCCACGTCCACCCGCATCACCTGCTTGTGGTACACCAAGGTTTTTATTCTACACCGGAGACAGGGCAATATAAAACTTCAGCCTACCAATTGCTGTGCAGACTAGTTCAAGGCACATATATTTTGGAATGGGTGGAGTAGAAAAGACAAGGGGCATGCACAATAAGCCAAAGGCTGCGATGCTATCGGGGCGACAAAGACGCGGACGAGCCCTAAGGAAAAAAAGGTTTATATAGCACCATCTGGGCCGGCCACGACTAACCCTTCAGTCTCCGATCGGAGCCTCACTGATTAAAAAAATATCAGCCTAGTTAACAAGCCGTGTTCTATATGCCGGAAGAACATTCCATGCAACGGCTTGTCAACATGCTGCCCCAGTAGGTGTTTATGTAGAGCATCTCTAATTTTAGCTCTTGAGGTCGTCAAGCTCAGTCACCAAAGGGCGATCGTCTTGCCTTCTTCCCGACCTGTGATCGAAGCATAGTCCGAGCTCACCTGCTAATCTGCCTGCTGCCTTGAACATGAATTCTCCTGTTCCTGCGACTTCGTGAGCTTTGACAATACGCAGAAGGGGATCCGAGCTTTCAAGGATCCTGCAGCTCATCTCAAGAACCTTTTTCCGTGTAACCACTCCATGTTTAGTAGTCCTCTACATCCAAGATGTCTTGGGAGGTATAAGCGGGGAACGGACGACCTCGAGTGCCAGTTTCGATATTTATGGAGATGCTTGCCGGTATACCTATTCAATTGGCGCAACTCCTCTACTGCGCATTGTATCACTCCAAAGGAGTAAGGGATGACTGGAGCGGCAAGTATGTTGGTGGCCACTACCTTGTTTGGCTCGGACATCTCTGAGCTCCAGATTTGCCTAAGCCGCTGTGTATGCCTACTGCGGAGAGCCTCTTTCGTTCTTACAGCGTCCTGAATGCCTGATTGCTCGACACTCAGGTACGTAGTCTCTCCGGCACCTAGATGTTTTATGGTGCCTCCGCCGATGAGCTGCGCATCATTGAGTACCCTTGAAGTAGCCCCCTCTTTATACGGACGACAGCGCACTTGTTCAAGCCAAGCTCTATCCCGGTGTCACGCGTAAACTCCTATACCACCCTAAGAGCTTGTTGGAGCTCGCTCTTACCACAGGTATAGATTTTTAAGTCATCCATATAAAATAGATGACTAATCCTATGTCTTCTGTTTGAGGGTGGCCCACAGAGATAACCGTGTGTCTTGAAGAGAGCTGCACTCAGAGGCAGCAGCGAGATTCAACATAGGAGAGGGTTAAGGGAATCTGCCTGAAAGACTCCCCTTCTATATGATATCAGCTGTGTAATGATTGTTCGGCTGCCGGATGTTATGGCAAACCGTATCCTCCACAACAACATCAGATGTTCATTTCGCTAGCGGTTTTGGTACCGCAAGTTTGCCGAATAAACAGCGCAACATATCCTGCGACGTTGTGTCGAACGCCTTGCGGTAGTCTATGCAAGCGATGGTCAATCAGCAAATTCTCCCTACATCCATTCATTTTTTTGCCAAACCGCGCTGCTCACTGAATTGCCCAAATATTCATTCCACTGCCCGCAACAACCTAGCGTACAATATCCTAGTAAAGGTCTTGCAGCAGGTGTTCTGGCAAGTTATGGGCCGGTAATTCTTTGGCTGGGACAGGTCACCTTTCTTTGGAACCAGTAGGGTTCTCCCTTCGGCAAACCACTGAGGAATTTGTACCACATGATTCAACGATCGGATAAATATTCAAGCCAGACGGTGGTGGACAGATGTAAAACTCTTTCACAAGATGGAATAAATGCCGCCCGGTCCTGAGGCAGCCTAATTACAGAAACCCCAAAGGGCTTCCGCTACCTTAACACCAGTGATTGCCGCGCACACCTCTGGCTGTTCGGCATTGTTTTCCATGCCCGGAATGACTTTTTTAAACTGGGGCCTAGTCTCATAGATCTCCCTCCAGAAACACTCGACATGTTGGACATTTAACTGGTCACTGGCTGGTTGCCTAGGTGGTTGGGGTATGCGAGAGGGGTTTCTTTGAAAGGTTGAGTTATTACTTATTTACTCGCTTCAGCAACGACTTTTTAAGTGCCGACAATGCCCGTATATTATCTAGGGCGTGCTGCTTGATGTTTTACAGCACTGCTATGCTCAGTGTGTGATGTTTGCGCCTTACAACGGCTGCCACTCATTGCACATGCCTAGTAAACGGCCTTCCGGCTCTTATATATTCTATCACACACTGAATAGCGAAGGCTTCCTGTCTTGATCTTTTTATTTGTGCTTACAACTGCGCTATGCGGCGCCTCAACTGCACGACACTGCGAAAAGTTTCGACACTTTGATCTGACGGCCCAAGGGTAGAGGCATGGACAACGCAGTAGATGGTCCAGATGTCGGCATCCTCCGGAAGTTCCTCATTGAGACTGGCATCCAGTTGGGCTAGCTGTTTAGCCTTAGGATTGAATCTCATCTTGAGGAAAGCCCTTTGACTCAAGTCATTCTCATTCGTTCTAGCGAGGAGCGACAGCTATTCTGTGATTGGTCCCGGTGGTGTTGGGATCCCGGAATATATTCTTGTGTACCCTCTCCTGTGCAGATATGACACATAATCCCGCAGATGTTGTGCAGAAAAAACATGCTCAGGATGCACGGATATTCACAAAGCATGTATCCTTCCCATGTTTCGCCTCCTTGCAGGTGTGCTGCTGCCATAACACTGTAAAAGATCGCCCCGAAGATCATCGGTCCACTCCATTCTCTTTGCTTGGTCCTTATCAGGCATCCGTTCATTGTCGTCTTCACCTTTCCTCTGTTTTCCATCCAATCGAGACCGGTTAGAGAGGCCGTTTGCACTTGTCCTACTGCAAACAAGTACAGCATTACGTCGGCGCAGGGTGTTAGTTTGCGTCGACCCCTACATAATTTCGAATACCCGAAGGGGGTATTCGCGCTCACTGTCATTGATTTTCTGTGATTCTGCCGATATGTGGGCAGTTGCGACGCTGGCTATACCGTCTACGTCGTTGCGGATAGCAATAAATACACTACTGGCTGCACTGAACCTACCGGCCAGATTTTAAGGTGAGTTGAGAGGAGTGTAAAAACGAATCGGGTCATTTGGATTAAGGAATACAGGACTTTGGTAGGAGAGGCGATAGGTCAGATGGCCAGCGGAAAGGTGGAGTAGCTGAGTGTACCGTCTACGTCGTCACGAGTAGCGGTAAGCATTTTTTAAAATTTCACACCACGAGGGCTCACAGCCTAAATACTATCGTACCGTGGGTGTCGACAAAGAGGAAAGAGGCAACTTGTTAATTCTGGACTTAAAGCTTTGCAGGTTCGGAGGAGAAGAAAAAACATGTGCCGGCAAGGAATTCCACAACTTGGAAGTCCGCGGGACAAAAGAGCGAGCATAACAAGATGTTCTATTTCTGGTGACCTGGACAGTAAAAGGATGCATTCGCTCTGTTCCCCTGGTAGATCTGTGGGGGCAGCAGGTAGAGGAACTATGGAAGAAAGCTCCTCTTAGCAGTGCCTGTGCAGATATCTATAAAAGAGAGAGGAGTCACCAACGGCACGTCGGTGGGCAAGGGATGGCATCCCTTGGGTGAGAGTATGGTCACCGATGAGACGTATAGCTCTCTTCTGAATAGAGTCCAGGATAGCGAGTGTAAAAGCAGCGGCGGCACCCCAGATGTGGGAGCAATACTCGAGGTTTGGTGTTATTTGTGAAGTATATAAGGTATAGAGATTAGCTGGTGAAAAGTATTTGCGAGCCCGGAAGAGGAAACCTAATTTCTTAGCAGCCGTTTCTGCAATTGATGTGGCATGTTGGTGCCAATTAAGATTTCGATCCACAGAAATCCCAACAAGTAAAAAGGACCCATTACTTTGAATAACTTGGTTGTTCATTGTAATGGGTCTAGGGTTGGTGTATCTCTTATGAGATAGAAAGCAAGACTGAGATTTGGTGGAGTTGAATTGTACAAGATTTCAACTTCCTCAGTCTAATATTTTTTGGAGATCCTCAGAGACAGAACCCTCCATGAGTCTGCGATCCTCATCTAATTGGGCTAAAGAGGCAAGCTAAGAATATTGTATATTTGAGTGGAGGGCGCTGTCATCCGCGTAACAACTGGGTTGGTTGTGCAAGAGAGGAGGTCATTGATGTCGAGAAGAAACAAAGTAGGGGCTAAAGCTCAACCTTGAGGGACTTCTGCATTAATTGGTTACAGTTTAGGGGAATGACCATCCACGAAACCAGAAATGCTCCGGTTGGAGAGGAAATTTGCTGTCCAGGTACAGAGTCCTGGTCGAATGCGTTGGAAGCGCTTTGTATCCTTTCTTGGGGACTGCTGTACTTGAGCTGTTAGGAAGAAGAATATCCAAGAAAGGCGAATCCACTAAATTAGTCTGCTCATTTAAAACAAGGTAGCTATTTTTCTATATGTGCTTTCTTATTTCTAAAGTTTCAAAAAATCTAGCATACGCATGTCCTTATAAAAATGTACTGGTTTTATGCGGTTATTTACTGCGGGTCTATGTTGGTTACCAGTAATATGTTTTGCTAATGTAGATTTGTCAGCGTTGTTAGTTCTAAATGCAGAAATATGTTTTTTGTATCGGGTGTTAAAATTTCTAGAAGTTTGACCAATGTAGATTGCGTTACAATGTCTACAAGCTAAGTTATAAACTCCAGCTTTTGTCAAGAAACAAGATTTTTCTTTCGCGTTAAATAACAAATCACGCGTCGTAACTTCTAGAATATAAACACCGGATACAAGGAACATATTTCTCCATTTAGAAATAACCACGCTCAGAAATCTACATTCGCAAAACACATTAATACACAACATAGACCCACAGTAAATCACCGCATAATACTACAACATTTTTGCAATGATAGGCGTAAACTAGACTTATGTTAAGCTTTAGATGTAAAAAAGCACATACACGACAATAGCTACCTTGCTTTAAATAAGCAAACCGATTTAATGGATTCCCCTTTCTTGGATATTCGTCTTCATAATTAAATAAATCTAATTATTTTTGAAAAAAGTTTTAATAAGAAAATGAGTTGATGTGTGTCGATATTTTTATTGTATAGAGTCTGCTTTATTACTGTTATTCTTTACTTATTTTATTGTTGTAATTGTTATTATAGTTATTACTGTTGTAGGTTATTTCTATCTTTATGTTAAATATTGACATACATCACGTAGACAGTTTGAAGGCGTCATCCGTCATCTTTGTTTTAATTTATTTTCTTTTTTTTTTAACAAATCATCATAACATAGTAACATATCTTTATTTGTAACTGTCATAATTTCGTATTATATCAATTTTCTTCTGTCTGCGGAAACTGTCAAGCAGCGAAACCGGTTACAGAAACGTTGAAGAACATCTAGAATTCAGAAGAGCCACTTGCCCTAGTTAGGTTACGCGCTGGCTACGTCCTTCATTAACAAAAAGAAGACCAACAGTGAAACCAGAGAAGTAGTTTCCAAGTATATATGTAGTAGCGACCAGTTTCACTAAGTAAACTGTGAAAACCAAGGGCAACAACGATCAATGAATTTTAGAGTTGTTATGTCAGAAAAATGTATTTTGTTTTAAATAAAACAGCGTCGCGCTATCTTATTTTACCTATATTTATCAAAGCTTTTTGCTTTAAAGCGAAGTAAACATTTATTCCTTAAAGTTTGTGTAGACACCTAATTAACACTCTGTATATATATATATATATATATATATATATATATATATATATATATATATATATATATATATATATAATTTTGTACAAAAGGGTAGATCATTTCTATGAAAATTCGCTAGTATAACGTACTTGCTGCGTCCAGACTTTTCTAATTGTCTGAAATATAAAAATCAAATTACGCATCAGAATTACTTACAGAATAAAACTGCGAGATGGTCCACACTGTTTATAAGAGTTCCTAATGTTTTTAACGTCACATCTTCAATAACATCATCTTCGTCTCCAGTACTCTTATTTTGAACCAACCATTCTAACACATCTTCCTCGTTTGTCAATTCACCTTTAGTATAAAGATAAACAAAATTAATGTCATTTCTGAATATATTATGTTACACTTACCTTCATAGATAATAGGAATTTGATGTCTGTAATACACTAACGCTGGTAACGACCCTAAGTTGTATTCTTCGGCAAGGTTTTCATCATTGATCTTCACGAAACCAATACCAAGTTGATCGGCTTCGTCATCGATGTTTTCTAGTTCTTGCAGTACTTTTGAACACTTCTTACATTCTGGTTTTGCTGAATATTTAAAAATGTTTAATAACACGTAGGTTGGTTGTATTTTAGACTATGACATGATAGAAATTTGCAGAAAGTATTAATTTTGAACAATTATTAAATTCTTAATACCACTTCTGTAAGTAGCGGGTTTTGAGCAAAAAGTAAGCGATTATGTTACAACCTATGGCAAATAATAAAGTCACAAATTCTAAATTCCAAGACCACTCTGACGTACACTTAAAGTAGGAAAGCATTTTTACTTACGTATTTTAGAATATTTAGAAAACCTTTTGAAACTGCTATGATAAATAGACCAATGTTCCAAACGTTAACAAAACGTGTTTTGCGTTTCTCGATTAAATGAAAAAAGCGCAATATCGATCGCTAATTTTCTTTTTATTTTTAGATGAAGAACATCCGAAGAAATAAAATCGAAGTTGGATGCTGTCTTGGGGACCGTTCACCATTTGTGACAACCGTGAGACCTTGGTTCAACGAATTTAAATGTGGCCGTAAATATGTTTTTGATGAGGAGCGGCCAGGCTGCCCGGAAGACGTGGTTACCAAGGAAATCATTAAAAAGGTCAACGACATGAGTCTCGCCCATCGCCGACGTAGCAGAGGCCGTAGGCGTGTCGTACGGAACAACAATATTTTACATAATAAGTTAAGTATGAGTGTTGGCCGGATGGGTGCCGAGATTGTTCACGGAGGACGACAAGCGGATACGGTTGTCAATGTTGAAGTGGTCTTTGAACCTCTTTAAGCAAAATTTGCAGTAGTTTTTACATCGAGTCGTCAGCGTTGATGAAACCTGAATAGACTATTATATCCCAGAGACCAAGCGTCAGTCAAAACAATGGATGTTCTGGGTAAATCTGCTTCGGAGAAGAAAAAGACGGTCCCAACGACCGGAAAGGTCATGACCACGATTTTTTGCGATTTGAAGAGAATAATTAGCACGGACTTTTTACAGAAAGGAAGAACGATCACGGGGAAGTACTACATTGAATTATTGGACCGATTCGATAAGGAATTGAAGCAGACACGGCCCAATTTGGCTAAAAAAAAGGGCTGTTTCACGACAATACACCAGCACATTTATCCGGAACTATTGCGGCGAAATTGTCTGAACTGATATACAAATTGCTGCCGCAGTCACCATTCTGATCCGATTTGGCTCCCTGCGACCTATTTTTGTTCCTCAACATGAAAGCATGGGTCGGGGAAAGCTCAAACGAGGAGGTTATTGCCGAGACAGGAGCGTATTTTGAGGGGTTTGACAAGTCTTTTTTTGAGGGGCTAAATAAATGGCAGAAAATTAGCGAAAAGTGAATCGACCACAAAAAGATTACGTTGGAAAATTAAAATAAAATTTGGGAAAAACTTGCGTTTTCATTCCTAACACGAGACATATATTGATTGGCCGTTGTAAAGGCTTATTGTAATTTGCCTTTTAGGTTTCTTTAGCACCAACTTTAATTAAAAAGGATAGTATGTAGGTATTAATTTTTCTAAAGAGTCAATAATAATAAAATATTGCATTTCAATAACAAGCCATCTAAAGTCATAACAATACAAGTAATTTATTTTTTCATGTTTACACTTTGAGTAAGACAGTGGATACACGAATACGTTCGAAGCCAACATAACATAAAAAAGGACTTTGAGTACCTAACGCAAAAAAATCCCAGAACTGGCATATCCTAGCAATTTACAGTAGACACGTAAATACATTTAAAAGTAACATCTTTTTTTTTAAACACCATATCTATACAGTCAGGATTGACAGGAAATTGTAATTAAGTAATTAAAATGAAGTTGTACTTATCAAGTAGAAAAACAAGGTCAAATATACCAGAAGAAGAATATTAAATTAAATTCAAAAGTGGGATGGTTAAAGATAAACTAGGTACTTTACAACTACTAAAAATTGGGCACAAATTACATATATTATGTAAAAAATATTAAGGGTCTATTGCTTTAAACTACCACTACTATTACCACAGCATATTGTGCTGGGCTACCACTACCACTACTACTACTACTACCACCTGTTACTACTGTTTTAATAAAATATTTCTAATTCAATTTAATTTCAAACCAAAAATGTGATATATGGTAACGTAGTCCTGAGAAGTAAACATAATTCTATTAACTTGCATAAGAAAGTTATATTTAATAATAAAATGATAACAATGATGTCTTAAAAGTTGTTCTATATAGTGCATATAATTTAAATTCAATATATAAAAGAGGGATTACGATTGAGCAAAACAAAATATGGTTTTTAAATAATAATTTCTAATAATCAATAAAATATACTGAGTGGCACCGAAAAGGCATCATCAAGATTGTTGAAAGAGAAACTTTTATGACCACGTATACAGGCTGTTCCAAAAGTAAATTACACGAGCAGCAATATATTCTTAGCATCGAAATATTGCTTTTTCGACAAACTTACAGGGTGTTATATATATATATATATATATATATATATATATATATATATATATATATATATATATATATATATATATATATATATATATATATATATATATATATATATATATATATATATATATATATATATATATATATATATATATATATATATATATATATATATATATATATATATATATATCCAGAATAGTATTAACGTAGTATCTTGAAAATTGGTATAGATGACACAAAATTTTTTGTCAATTTGGCTATAGCGCTAGGAATTTGTGATTAGAAAACAATATTTTCTTATCTGTTCCTAACAAAAAATATACTGTGGAGCAACCAAATGGAATACCTCATTCGGATCGGTACTGGCAGCTGTCAGGGAGCGGGAATAGAGGAGACCTGCTGCAGGTGGATTGGTTCCCTGCTCGGGGACAGGGCGGTGTTCACCTCACTCGCGGGAGGACTCTGTGGGCGGGGATCACGGCGGTGTGTCCGCAGGGCTGCCTTCTATCTCCCCTGCTTTGGTGCCTAGTCGTGGACGGCTTACTAGGGAGGCTCTCGGGAGGGGGGTATGAGGTACAGAGCTATGCGGACGACATTGTCATCATAGTCTGATGAAAGGTTACACAGTCATTGTGGCAGCGCATGCAGACAGCACTGAACGTGCTGGAAAGGTGGACGGTTGGCCAAGGGCTCGGGGTGAGCTCCGTGAAAGCAACCGTCATACCGCTTACGAGGAGGAGGAAGTGGAAGAGCTACAGAACTCTCACTCTATACAGTAGAAACATCCCAATGGCCAGGGAGGTAAAATATCTTGGTGTCGTACTGGACTCTAAGGTAACCTGGTATGGTCACGTTGAAAAAATACTGCGTAAGGTAGTTATGACCATAGCCGTCACTAGGCGGCTATAGAGAAAACGTCGCGAGCCCGCGAATCTGCAGCGAAAACAAGTTTGCACTAGAAATCCCTGACCGCGAGGCATGGCGGGGGGAGACGCCAGGCCGACCACGGGACGCGCTCGTTTGGTTCACGGACGGATCCGTCGGGGAGCGTGGGATGGGGGTAGGCGTTTATTCGGAAGGACCGGCGGTAAGTCACAGTATTTCCCTCAGATCCTATGCAACGGTCTTTCAGGCCGAAATGTACGCCATCTTGCACAGCGTGCGAGAGAATAAGAGGAGGGGCTACAGCAACAAGTAGATCCTCATAGCCACAGACAGCCAGGCAGTCCTTAAGGCCATAAGTAGCACACGGGTAAATTCCAGGCTGGTAAGTGAATGCTGAGACGAGACGAGCGACCTGGCTGGGCAGAATTAGGTCACCCACATCTGGGTGCCGGGTCACTCGGGGGCCGAAGGTACTGAGGAAACTGACAGTCTCGCGAATAAGGATCAGCAGAACCATTTATGGGACCAGAACCGGCCCTAAGCGTGACGAAGAGCACTGCCAGGGGATCCATTAAGTCCTGGGTCAGGAACGAACATAAGGTGTACTGGGCAGACTGTCCAGGGCTCAGACATGGGAAGTCAGTAATTGAGGAACCCAGTTCAAAGAGAGCTGCAGAGCTGCTAAATCTTAGCAGAAGACAGCTCAGGAACATAACAGGACTCTTGACAGGACATATGGCCGTCAAGAAACACCTGAAAAAAATGGGGACGTTCTAGGGGGACCTGGTATGCAGACTTTTCGGCCAGGGGGAGGAATCAGCCCATTACATCTTGTGCGAGTGTAAAGCTCTGGACCGCAAAAGACAGCTGATCTACGGACAGCCTAGACCGGAGACAGAGCAGTATAAAACTTCACCCTACCAATTGCTGTGGAGACTAGTTCAAGGCACAGTGATTTTGAAATGGGTGGAGTAGAAAAGACAAAGGGCATGCACAATAAGCCAAACGCCGTGGTGCTATCGGGACGGCAAAGACGCGGACGAGCCCTAAGGGAGAAAAAAAACCCAAATAGAATAAACTCAGTATCTCAATTATTGTGCATGTTTATAAAATCCCAAATCACGACAATTTTTGATTAAACAATGGCATCCTGCAACGTGAAAACTTTACCCCTACATTCAATTCCCTTCGAGTGATAGTTGGAACCCCCAAATTTTTAAACAGGAAGTAGGGGCTTGTGACACCTTATTTGAAAGACTTCTTCATTCTCTATTTAAAACTGTTTTGGTTTAGAAATTTGTTGCAAAATTAACAGTAAAAAAGTTCATCTGCCTTTGAACGAACTTTGCTACAACACACTAAAAAATTAATAACTAATTATGTTTAATTTTTGATAATGAGAAATAAGCAAAAACAATTTTAGTGCCCTTTTTGTACCGAATCAATTAAAAAGAAGACTTAAAAATTTATCAACATTCTTCGTAGTTGGTAATGTTACTTTTCTTTAAAACTCTTCGGCGACTTTACGTGTCATTGTAACCACATGACAGATCTTGTTAGATGTTAGCTGCAATTTAGAAACATGGTTTATTTAACACAATGCATAAAATAACAATAACATCACATATCGAGGTCGCTCGCCTATTTCAAGAAAGAGTTTCCGATTTGCCGCATATATGCCAAGGGACGATTAGTAACATTTAAAAGCAATTTCGCCAACTTGGACATGTAAGAGAAAAAACCTTCTAATGCACTGAGTAATGATACCAAATTGGATGTAATGCTTGAGTTTGAGGAAAACCCACATACTTTGAGTCAACAAGCAGCCACAACATTGGATGTTAGCCATTGGAATATTGAAATAAAATAAAATGCATCGCTATAAAATGATAGAGACTCAGGAGTTCATGGACGACGATTTTAATAGAAGAACGTGTTTTTGTGAACAAACGATGGAAATGTTAGATGACCATGTTATCCAACTAGAACATGTTTTGCTCTCTTGTGAGTGTAGTTTTAGAGTTCACAGCCATGCCAATCGTGCAAATTGATGCTATTGGTCTTAAGAAAATCCATACTTGATGAGAGAAGAACATACGCAATCCCCTGAAAAAGTAGATGTTTGAGTAGGGATACTTGGAAACTATGTCATTGGTCTTTTTTAATTGATCGATTATATTTCAACAACACATCACGAGGGGTTACAGCCTAAATATTATCGTACCGTGGGTGTCGACAAGGAGGAAACAGGCAACTTGTTGATTCTGGACTTGACGGTTTGGAGGTTCGGAGCAGAAGGAAAAACATGTGCCGGCAAGGAATTCCACAAGGAAGTCCTCGGGATAAAACAGCGGGCATGACAAGATGTTCTATGTCTGGTGACCTGGACAGTAAAAGGGTGCATTCGCTCTATTCCCCTGGTAGATCTGTTGGGGGCAGCAGGTGGAGGAACTATGAAAGAAAGCTCCCCTGAGCAGTGCCCGTGCAGATATCTATAAAAGAGAGAGAGGGAGAGAGAGAGAGAGACGGGTCACCAACGGCACGTCGGTAAACAAGGGATGGCAGCCTTTGGGTGAGGGTAGGGTCACCGATAAGACGTATAGCTCTCTTCTGAATGGAGTCCAGGATAGCGAGTGTAGAAGCGGCAGAGTCACCTCAGATGAGCAAGCCGTATTCGAGGGTTGGCCTTATTTGTGAAGTTTATGAGGTATAGAGATTAGCTGGTGAAAAGTATTTGCGAGTCCGGAAGAGGAAACCTAATTTCTTAGCAGCCGCTTCTGCAATTGATGTGACATGTTGGTGCCAATTGAGATTTCGATACACATAAATTCCAACAAGTGAAAAGGACTCATTACTTTGAATAACTTGGTTCTTCATTGTGATGCGTCTAGGGCAGGTGTATCTCTTATGAGATAGAAAGCAATATTTCTACTTCCCCAGTCTAATATTTTTTGGAGATCCACAGAGACAGAACGCTCCATGAGTCTGCGATCTTCATCTAATTGGGCTAAAGAGACAGGCTTAGAATATTGTATATTTGAGTGGAGGGTGCTGTCGTCTGCGTAACTGAGAACTGGGTTGGATGTGCTAGAGATGAGGTCATTGAGAAGAAACAAAATAGGGGCTAAAGCTGAACCTTAAGGGACTCCTGCATTAATTGGATACAGTTTAGAGGAATGGCCATCCACGACAACAGAAATGCTCCGATTGGAGAGGAAATTTGCTGTCCAGGTACAGAGTTTTGGTGGTAGGCCATAGGTCGGAAGTTTATTAAGCAGCGCCGAGTGCCAGACCTGGTCGAATGCTTTGGATATGTCTAGAGCGATAATCTGGGATTCACCGTGTGGTTCCATAGACTTGTTCCAAGAATGGGTGACAAAGGAGGTCGACAGTTCATCTGCGCTGCCGGAATCCATACTGCCTGTTGTGGATTAGACTGTGTTTTTCAAGACATTTTAGGAATTCGGTGTTTATATACATTTCCATCACTTTAGAGACGACTGAAAGGGGAGAAATAGGTCTGTAATTGCTAGGAAGCGGTTTGGATCCTTTCTTGGGGACGGGTTGTACTCGAGCAGTTTTCCAGTTACTAGGGAATATGCCTCTGTTGTAAGATGTCTGAAACAGACGAGTCAGGACAGGAGCAAGTTCTGGTGCGCATTTTTTGAGAAAAATTGCTGGGATCTCGTCAAGGCCAGAGGCTTTCCTGATATTAAGGGAAGAGAGCATCATGTCGGAAATCATGTCCTTGGTCCCTGTTTCACTGATGGAAATTTGAATGGAAATAATTATTTAGCACTGCTCCAAAATAATGTCGTGCCAACTTTAACAAGCGAGTATATCCTGATCGAGCACTCCCACAAAGTCCAGATAATGTGATATGTTTTTTTTATTTAAAGGAAAATGTATTAACCTAATTACTAAAAAATGAAGCTAGTCATTTTCTGTCAGGATGTAACTTAGAGTAGTGGTTTCCTTCCTATGTACAACAAAGAATTCGATGTCCTTAAAAAGAATGCTAATTTGCAACTAACATTTTCGATAAAAAATACTTTAAAAACTTTGCTAGGTAACCCAAAACACAAGGATTATACGTGGCCCGACATACTGGGATAATAATCACCACAGAATATAAAAATAGTTGTAGTCGTCAAACGTTTAGAATTCTTCATCCTCTGATGGCGCTAACTATTTTTGTTAGGTTTCTAAAATGTGTTGTGGTGATTTGGTGCTTATCACAGGTTCCAATCTTCACTTAGCACAGAATTATTGTGAACTTTTTAGGACTAACCCTAAGGCCTTTTTTGGCACCCTATCTGGTTCTTTGATTGGAATTTTCTTTCTACCGGAATAACCAGATCGTCCGTATATCCCAGAGGGTAAAAACCTTTATCGTTAAAATGCATCGTAACTTGGGCCACTAGGGATTCTCTTATCAGCGACTTGTACACCACCCCCAGCATGTAGTCCATTAATTAGCAGCAGGCCTATGTCTACGTTGATAGTGACTACAAATATTGAGCCGATAAACGCATTCTGAAAGTCTACTTTTATGCCAAAAAATGCCCCTAGGAGGATTATTTTTACAAAAATTTAGCAAAAATGTTCTATCTGAAGGCCGTCAAAATCACTACTAATTATTTTAGAATCTCTTTAGTTGTCTGAAAGTTTCATCAATGTCAATTCCTCTTTACAACAATCATTCATCAAAGTGTCTTTTACTAACTGTTCACAATTTTTTATATATTTCAACAACACACCACGAGGGCTTACAGCCTAAATACTATCTCACCGTGGGTGTCGACAAGAAGGAAAGAGGCAAATTGTCAATTCTGGAATTGAAGGTTTGGAGGTTCGGAGAAGAAGGAAAAACCTGTGCCGGCAAGGAATTCCACAACTTGGAAGTCCTCGGGACAAAAGAGCGGGCATGTGGGCAGATGTGGGAGCAGTATTCGAGGTTTGGCCTCAATTGTGAAGTATATAAGGTATAGGCTGGTGAAAAGTATTTGCGAGCCCGGAAGAGGAAACCTAATTTCATAGCAGCCGCTTCTGCAATTGTTGTGACATGTTGGTGCCAATTGAAATTTCGATCCACAGAAATGCCAACAAGAGAAAATAACTCATTACTTTGATTAACTTGGTTGTTCATTGTGATGGGTCTAGGACTTGTGTATCTCTTATGAGAAAGAAAGCAAGACTGAGATTTGGTGGGCTTGAATTGTACCAGATTTCTACTTCCCCAGTCCAATATTTTTGGGAGATCCACGGAGACAGAACCCTCCATGAGTCTGCGATCCTCATTTAATTGGGCTGAAGAGACAGGCTTAGAATATTGTATATTTGAGTGTAGGGTGCTGTCGTTCGCGTAACTGTGAACCGGGTTGGATGTGCTAGAGAGGAGGTCATTGATGTGGAGAAGAAACAAAGTAGGGGCTAAAGCTGAACCTTGAGGAACTCCTGCATTAATTCTCCCGTTGGAAAGGAAATTTGCTGTCCAGGTACAAAGTTTTGGTGGCAGGCCATAGCCTGGAAGTTTATTAAGCAGCGCTGCGTGCCAGACCTGGTCGAATGCTTTGGATAAGTCTAGAGCGACAATCTGAGATTCACCGTGTAGTTCCATATACTTGTTCCTAAAATGGGTGACAAAGGAAAGGAGGTCGGCAGTCGATCTGCGCTGACGGAATCCATACTGCCTGTCGTGAATTAGACTGTGTTTTCCAAGAAATTTTAGTAATTCGGTGTTTATATACTTTTCCATCATTTTAGAGACGACTGACAGGAGAGAAATAGGCCTGTAGTTGCTAGGAAGTGTTTTAGATCCTTTCTTGGGGATGGGTTGTACTCGAGCAGTTTTCCAGTTACTATGGAATATGCCTTTATTGTAAGATATCTGAAACAGACAAGTCAGGACAGGAGCAAGTTCTGGTGCGCATTTTTTGAGATCAATTGCTGGGATCTTGTCAAGGCCAGAGGCTTTCCTGGTATTAAGAGAAGAGAGCATCTTTCGTACCTTTTTAGTTTTGAAAATGATATCCGTCGTTTTATGCGCGACATTGGGGACTGTTGGTGGTTGAACATTTGGAGTTGGGTTGAGAGTAGAATTGCCGGCGAACAACGAAGCAAAAAGCTCAGCCTTGCCCAGGGCGGTAGAAACAATTTCATCCCCTGAGACAAGAGGTGGGACCGTGCTTTTGCAGAAATTATTCCCAATAGATTTAGCAAGAGTCCAGAAGGGTTTGCCGCCGTTGGAGCTTAAGAGGACTTTGTTTTTAATGTGGTTATTAAACGAGTTTTTTGTCTCAGAAAGAACGCGGACATAGCGGTTTCTTGCATCGTTAAATGCTTGACGGTTTTCTTGACTGGGATTGTGTAGAAGCGTTTTGTGAGCTCTGACCTTTTCAAGTCTGGCCTTGTCACAGGATTTAGAGAACCAGGGCTTTTGAGTGGCTGAAGAGGTTTTATGTGTCCGTGGAATAAATAATTCCATGCCAGCTTGATTAATATCGGTGACGTTTTGTGAGATATCAGCGGGGTCAGGATGAGAGAAGCAGACAGGCGCCCATGGAAATGAGGAAAAGTAATCCCGCATTTCGTCCCAGTTTGCGGAGTTGTAGTGTCAAACGATACGTGGATGTGATGACTGTGTGACCTCGGGTTGCATTGCGCTGGACAGTGACCATGCCGTGGTCTGAGCGACCTATGGGGGCGGTGACTGATATCTTATAGCATTCAGGTTTTGTAGTAAGAAGGAGATCCAAGGGATTTGAGCTGTGTTTTGGGATACGAGGAAACTAAGTAGGTTGCTGAACCATATTGGCTAAAGTATTGCTGACTGCAAAGGCCTCCGCTGCTCTCCCTTGTGGATCGGTTTTTGAAGATCCTAGCCATTCCTTATTATGGACATTGAAGTCACCAAGAATAGTGACCTCGGACGAAGGATATTCAGAAATAAGATAGTCGGTTTTTTCCGAAAGGTAGTCAAAGAGCTGGACAAAGTTGTTGCCAGAAGGTGACCGGTAAATGCAACAGATAAATTTAGTTGCAGCCCTGAGAGAGAGAGAGTTTTATCTATAGTATGTTTTTTCCAGCTTCTAAATTGGGGAGTCTGGTGCAGGGTATATTGCTACGGACGTATGCGCACACGCCTCCATGTAGTCTAAAGGAAGTAAGGAGCTCATACCCCGGGAAATTAAGGTGATTAGTGGCTGTTTTGGCACTGATTTGGGTTTCGGTGAGGAAGAGGAGTTGGGGCCTGTTAGCCTGAAGGAAATGGTGGACGGAGTTTAGGTTAGAATTTAGGCCACATATATTCGAAAAGGATAAGTTAAATCTTGATGTTGGCGCCCCCTGTACACCCCTCTCCCGGAGATCCGAATGGAGGAGTATTTACCTCCGGAATGGTTTGCACAAGGAAGATCCATCATCATTTTTGTTTATAAGGGAAACCGACTCATACACCAAAACCGGAAACGTCCGTTCACCGGCCCACCTCTTCGGGCGTGAAAAAATCCTTTACTATTACGTAAAGAAAATTCCACTACCACTTACCATATTGCAAGTATACCACACCAGCCAACTATTAAAGAGCTGACCAGCTCTAGAACTTGCTTAATTACGACAATCACTCATCAAAATGTATATTACTCAATACTCACAGTTACTGGGTGTTGCTTTTTCTATGCCACAAAGAATATAAAATTGCAAAATAAAATCGTTTTAGATATAATTATGTGCTCTTTTATCATTTGTGTAATATTAGATCCTTTTGAATATCTCATAAATTTTCTAGTCTAATATTTAAAACAGTTAAACTTGCCGATAAATAAATAGTTTGGCAGAGATTGTTTGTGAATGCAGTTGCAACAGATAAAATTAGTTTTTGGAAAACTATGTTGTGTTAAGTGTAAATAAATATTGCAATAGTCTATCTCAGAACATAACTATGTACAGTATCATGCATCGTCAATAAGCTTGTGCATTAAAAAACAATACTATCAAATAATACCTCATTGTATGAAAGTAGGGAATGCCAAATGTATTTTTACATATCCACTAAATACTATATGAGTTATTAAAGATAATAATAAGTGTAGAATAAGATCTGTGCTGTGTTATTTTTGTGAACTTTTAAAACAATGTAAGCGGTGTTGGATGGTAACGACGCATGCTTAGTGCGGCAAAACTCGATCCTAGAAAAACATTCGACTGTCTGCTCTGAATCATTTCACTTTCGGTTTCAGTAATTAATTGGCTCAAACTATTTCTGAAATGCGCAATGAATCCGATTTAACAATGGGGCAGTCTAGCCGAGATTCAGCCAAACCTATTTGTAATTATATATATTATTAAATATCGGTTTGTACCTTGGCGCGTGGTGTGCCAAATTTTAGAGAAAAAGTTGTAACGCAGCAAGTGCGTTACTACAGTGAAATAACAGTATACATTTTAGTGAATTTTATTTTTAAAATCATTAATGGGGAGAACGCGCCTTTTGAATTTTGAAACATTTTTTTCAAATGAGCACGAACTAGTCTCCGAGAACACATATCTGTGGTCAGTTTCGATATATATATATATATATATATATATATATATATATATATATATATATATATATATATATATATATATATATATATATATATATATATATATATATATATATATATATATATATATATATATATATATATATATATATATTTATTACACGGACAGCTCAAAAATATTGGGCCGATTTTGATAAAATTGTATACGTACCTTCCTTTTGCAAGTGGCTTGGATAACTTCGTTAGTCAGGAAAATCGGTTCAGAAATATTGTGTTTTCTTTCGGAAAATTTTTATATCTCCGGAAATAACAAAGTAATGGCAAGTTAAAAGACCAAAAAGATATAAACATGTAAAGAAAAAATTTGGGATTTTCCTCAAAACGCTAAATCTCGATTTGAAACGTCAAAATTGGCAACATCTAGGGAAAGAACCTCAAAGGAATATGGGTAACGTAAAGAAAATGTCGCAAGAACAGTGTTCTACAAACCCTTAAGTTTTAGCTTCAACCGTTATTGTCCTTTATTTTACTAAAATATTTTCAGAAAATTAATTTTAAATAGACCCTTCCCCTGATGCTTTGGCAGTAGTTTTAGTTCAGTTTATATATATATATATATATATATATATATATATATATATATATATATATATATATATATATATATATTAATATACAAGATACGAGAAAAATATGTATACGTTAATTATGGGGTGTCTTGAGCTGCATCTTATAAAATTATTTTGATAAGCACAGGCTGGCCCATAAGTCGTTAGTGATACCTACAATTTTTTTAAACATCCCTTATATTATTGCATTTTTGCATTTTTCATCGAAATATGATGCATGTTTGTAAGAGAAAAAAAAGATCGGGACGCAGGAAGTGCGTTATGGTAGTGGATTTTTATTAAATCCTTCAAATGTGAATAACTCAATTTTATATAAACTTAGATAGTTGAATTTTGGTATATGGCAAGGTCCTTCCCAAAGCAATATATCCACCAAATTTAATTAAAATAGCTTTGTAGTTTTTGGAGAAAAAATTTTTTTTCTAAAGAAAACTCAAAATTTAAATAACTCAATTTTCTATAAACTAAAAAAGTTGAGTTATGGTACGTGGTAAGGTCCTTCCCGAGGCTATATATGCACCAAATTTCATTAAAATAGCTTTCCAATTTTCAAAAGAAAACTCAAAATTGTCCCGGAAATCCTTGTTCGATTTTGATTTTCTTGGCTAACAAACTCATCCAAGCCATCAATAAAAGAAATGCACTTGCCAAGTTTCATCGAAACTCATTTTTTGAGTTAGCGGTTGGATATATATATATATATATATATATATATATATATATATATATATATATATATATATATATATATATATATATATATATATATGTATATATAAATTGAAACTGACCCCAGATATGGGTTCTAGGGGTCCTAGTTCGCGCTCATTTGAAAACATTTCTACAAAGTCTCACCATCGATACCTCTCTATTTCTGATTTTTTTAAAATAAAAATTCACTAAAAATCTAATCGCAGTAAGTGCGTTTTGGTTGCGAATTTTCATTAATTGCTTCAGATTACAATAACTCAATTTGCTCTTAGGTTTACCTGCCTAGGAAACCAGTTGTCTCGGAAATATTTTTAGTTTATTTTCGGAAAATTTTGGTACATTTTCAAACAGTAAGTTATGCTGATAAAATACGGTACATGGTTTCTACTTTACCGGTCTACCGGTTATACCGGTAACCAAATTAATGACTGCTTGCATTAGACCGACATATTTGCTTACAAAAACATTTTTACGAAAACTTCCATAACGCACTTGCTGCGTCCAGGCTCTTAAATTTCATATTCGAATTCCGCATAAAATTATACAAATCGACATCCAGTTGTCATAACCTATCTGTCATAGTTTTTGACATATGTTGCTTTTCAAAAATCAAAGTTGCAGCAGTTTGTCTAAAAAATTATATCTTCTAAATCCTTTAAAATAAAGGAATTGCTCTTTCTCTGTTAGATACATAAGGTGTTGAAAAATGTTACGTATTGTCCTGATCGCTTATCGAAGTATTTCAAGGCGCACTATGATATTTCAAATATGTAATTAAAAAATGTTACAAAACTCATTTTTACTTCCATATTGTCAATACGTGTGGAAGTAAGGCATCGGCGACAAAAATTTCAAAACTTTGTTTAAACGTCGAAAACATAACATAATTTGGAGACGAACATTTGTTGTCTCTCGGTCTCTCGGTCTGTCGGTCTGTCGGTCTGTCGGTCTGTCGGTCTGTCGGTCTGTCGGTCTGTCAGTCTGTCGGTCTGTCGGTATGTCGGGCTGTCGTTCTGTCGGGCTGTCAAACTGTCAGTCTGTCGGTCTGTCGGGCTGTCAAACTGCCAGTCTCTCGGTCTGTCGGTCTGTCGGTATATATGCTACGATAACTTTGGAACGAATGGAGATATCGTCTTCAAGTTTGGTACACAGATAGAACCCGGCAAGCAAACGGTTTTTGTTTTTAAATAACATCGCTCCAGGGGGTACGAGGGTCATTTGATGAAAATTGACATTTTTTAGTTAAAACTCTAGTAATATAACGTTTTAGGGTTTGTTTATCACTAAACTTTCAATTTCATCAAACATCTGGTATTCTGTGCTAAAATTAAATTATAGGTTGAATGTGTGGGGGTGCAATATCGGTGTCAGAAATTTCGATTTTTTTGCTAAAACGGCGTAATAGGCCTTAAATTATAAAGGAAACTTGATTCTGGAACGAACATTTTTTTCTGTCGATCTTCGGGCTGTACGTCTGTGTGTTAGTAGGCGCAATAACATTCGAACGAGTTGAGATATCATCTTCGAATTTGGTATCCAGTTAGGACCAGGCCAAGGAACGCTTCGAATTGTTTTTTTGGCAAGATCGCTGCAGGGGGTAGGGCATAAATGAGGGGTGATTTGCTGAAAATTGACATTGTTTCGTTAAAACTCGAGTAACATAGAAGTTTAGGGGTACAGGAATATGAATATTTTCTTTGTGGTCAAGTGATGGACCCGAAATTCATTTGATGAGGATGTCTTTTTGAGGAGAGTAGATTATCGCAGCGATGTAGAAGTTATGATTCTATTTGCAGCACTATTTTCAAACGGCGTATTTGATGAGGATGTCTTTTTGAGGAGATTAGATTATCGCAGCGATGTAGAAGTTATGATTCTATTTTCAAACGGCACCTCCTGTATATTACACTGTTGTTAAATCCGTTAAGAACAAGACTTCAATTTTTGTAAGAGTTATCCTATGTTTAAAATCAATAGTTTCTCAAATATTCCAAATTTGTATGTGAGGAGTGCATCTGGAGATATTTTTCACGAAAAAGTTTGCCATGGAACAATGAACCCAATTAACATCTCGCAATTAAACGTCAAAGTATAATTCGCTTAATGTCACGGCAGTAGAAAAAAATATTTTTAGAAAATGAATTCAACATTGGAAGAACATACTAAAATGATTTATTGTTTTGGCGAAAGTGACACAAATACTTTGCTAACATCTAAATTTTACGCGCCAAAATACCCTGGAGCATGTCATCCTAGACGACTGATATTCGAAAAACTGAGGTAGCGTTTTAAACGTACTGGTCGTTTGGAAAAACATCACGAAGAAAAAATGTGTGCAAGTAAGAAAATAAGTTTCTGGTCCTAGCAAGTGTTATTAGAGATCCCCACTTCAGTACTCGACACATTAGTAGTCAGCTGAGAGTGAGCCAAACTTCCCTGTTAAGAATAATAAGAAAATACAAATCTCATCAATACCATATTCAACTGACTCAAGAACTGGACGAAAATGACATGACAATGATGCAAGAAAAATTTTTCGAATGCCTTTTATTTTAGGATGAGGCAAGATTCCACAAAAGCGGCAATAATTCGTCATAGCTTTCATTATTTTGAACCCCAAAAATCCTTATTGTATAAGGCCAATTGCTAGTCAGCACCGATGGTCGCTAAATGTGCGTGGTAGTATCGTAGGAACATGTGTTGGTGGGCCGTACTTTTTTGAAAGGAATGCTATTGGAGAATTATATTTAGATTTTCTAAAGAGAGATCTACAGGATTATGTTTAAAATCTACCGTTGGACTTGGTACGTAGAATGTGGTTGCAACAGGATGGTGTGCCCCTACGTAAGGTAAGAAAATATTTCGATCATGGATTTCCACAACAATGGATAGGTAGGGGTGGTGTCATTCATTGTCCTGCCAGATTCTCTAATCTAACGAAGCCTAATTTATTTTTATGGTCATATGTTAAACAATTAACTCCAGCCACAATGGAAAATATGAAAATACGCACCACAGATGCCTTCCAAACCATAAGGGAACAAATGTTTCGTGATGTGAGAAGACCATCCGCTGATAGAATAAGAATCTGTAGTCAAGAAAATGCCCGCCATATTGAAGAAATCTACTGTAAGTTATGTGGATATAGTCAGTTTTTCAATTAGTTACTAGTTATTGAAATAAAATGTTCTTGGTTCTTATTCAATGTTACAGAATCTATCAGAATAGTTTTCGGAAATCATCTCTATTCATTTTCAAATTCATCAATAAGCATTGGCACACTATTCTCGAAAAATGTCTCCAGATGCACTGCTGTCATAAAAATTGGAATATTTAAACAACTATTGATTTTCGACTCGAAAAAAAGCATATTTCCAAAACTAGGACAGATAGTTAGGACAACTAGGATGTTATAGTGCATACGGTGATGTGGAATTCGAATATAAAATTCAAAACGTGGAGTGTCATTTAAAATAAAAAAAGTTTTCGGCGTTACGCTCGTGTCGGACACACATGTATAGTCGACAATACTTTGATTTGATTCGAATTGATTGGTGCGCCTGGACGGATAATTTCCAATGGTAGTTTAATTATTTTTCCATCGAGAACGGTTCTTAAGTTATGGACCGATCCCACTTTGTTGAGCCACCAATGTGGACGTTGCAATCAAATAAATAAATGTAGTAAGATCATATTAAAAAAAAACTTATGAAATATCTCCGTTATTTTTTTGATAACATAAAAAACAAAATCTATATAAACTTGTTTTGAAGAGAAGAGCTCTTGTGTGAAAATGTACAGGAAGTTAAAAAAGGTGGTTCCAACTGCTAAATGGTAAATCTGGCAACATCGTTCAAAACATTATTTAATTTTTATAACCCCCATGTACAATGTTTTATCAAAATTAATAAAAATCACGGAAGCGCTTCTTGTAACATTGAATTTTCTCCATTCTTGACGGACACACTGTGTTTGCGAGCGCGCTTTTATGGATGTCATATATAGAGGAGACCACACTACACAAGTATATACCAAATTCGGTGGTACATAGGCACCGAATAACGGCTTCAAAGTGTCCGCTTTGTGGAGGGAACTGAAGTTTCGTATAAAGAAGCCGAGTGTGTTGGAGACCCTAGAAATAACAGACTCTCAGTTTTCCATGAACAAAAGTATCATGAGGAAGGCAACACTCAAATCCGTGAAGGTTGCAGGTTTCTGAAGAGGTTCACCATTAATGCAATATGAGAAGTCCAGCACACGACATTTGAGCCTATAAGACATTAGCATAGTTTTATTGACATTCAGTGGGAGGTTGTTAAGTGAGCACCATTGTTGAATCCTACGCAAGTTGTCCTCTAATCCTAAACAGTCGCTAAGGCAACCAATGGCTGAGAAAATTTTACCATTATCTACGGATGAATCAGTAATAAACAGGTTAAAAAACTGAGGTCCAAAAACAGACTCTTTGGGAACACCCGACTCAACAAAGACCCCAACAGACCGGCACTCAAGATACTTGACAAAGCTAACTCGAAGATAGGATCCGACAAAGATACGTTTGATGAGAAATCAATGTTATCAAGTTTCCTCAAGAGAGTACCGTGATCCAGTCTAGCAAAGGCCCTGAAAAGGCCTAAGCAAATCATATGCCTCTGTGACCTGTTGTCCAGCGCATCACCTAAATATTCCGACACGCAGATTAATTTCGTGGTCGTGGAGCGCTCCCTTACGGAGCCATGTCGAGCGCTGCTAATAGCATTTTTACAGTAAACGTTATGGTATGTATGCGGAAGCATGTATGTGTGTCTTATATGTGCATATGCGGAAATAAAATACGCACGAACGGAAGAAGACGGATTATAAATTCTTGTACTGGCAGGATATATATATATATATATATATATATATATATATATATATATATATATATATATATATATATATATATATATATATATATATATATATATATATATATATATATATATATATATATATATATATATATATATATATGTAGAGAGAGAGAGAGAGAGAGAGAGAGAGGAGGGGTCAGGGATATAAATCCTGTCGTTTGCTTGTGAACTGTGCAAGGCGGTGCATCAGAGATAGAGAATGGGGGAAGATAAGGTAGCAGATTTTTTTTTAAATTTCAACAACACACCACGAGGGCTTACAGCCTAAATACTATCGTACCGTGGGTGTTGACAAGGAGGAAAGAGGCAACGTGTTACTTCTGGACTTGAAGGTTTGCAGGTTCGGAGGAGAAGGAAAAACATGTGCCGGCAAGGAATTCCACAACTTGGAAGTCCTCGGGACAAAAAAGCGGGCATAACAAGATGTTCTATGTCTGGTGACCTGGACAGTAAAAGGGTGCATTCGCTCTGTTCCCCTGGTAGATCTGTTGGGGGCAGCAGGTGGAGAAACTATAGAGAAAAGCTCATCTGAGCAGTGCCCGTGCAGATATCTATAAAAGAGAGAGAGGCCACCAACGGCACGTCGGTGGGCAAGGAATGGCAGCCTTTGGGTGAGGGTAGGGTCACCGATGAGACGTATAGCTCTCTTTTGAATGGAGTCCAGGATAGCGACTGTAGAAGCGGCAGCTGCACCCCAGATTTGGGAGCAGTATTCGAGGTTTGGCCTTATTTGTGAAGTATATAACGTATAGAGATTAGCTCGTGAAAAGCATTTGCGAGCTCGGAAGAGGAAACCCAATTTCTTAGCAGCCGCTTGCAATTGATGTGACATGTTGGTGCTAATTAATATTTCGAAACACAGAAATGCCAACAAGAAAAAAGCACTCATTACTTTGAATAACTTGGTTGTTCATTGTGATGGGTCTGGGGCTGGTGTATCTCTTATGAGATAGAAAGCAAGACTGAGATTTGGTAGAGTTGAATTGTACAAGATTTCTACTTCCCTAGTCTAATATTTTTTGGAGATCCACAGAGACGGAACCTTCCATTAGTCTGCGATCCTCATCTAATTGGGTTAAAGAGACAGGCTTAGAATATTGTATATTTGAGTGGAGTGTGCTGTCGTCCGCGTAGCTGTGAACTGATTTGGATGTGCTAGATTGGAGGTCATTGATGTGGAGAAGAAACAAAGTAGGGGCTAAAGCTGAACCTTGAGGAACACCTGCATTAATTGGATAGAGGTTAGAGGAATGGCCATCCACAACAACAGTAATGCTCCTATTGGAGAGGAAATTTGCTGTTCAGGTACAAAGTTTTGGTGATATCCCATAGGCCGGAAGTTTATTAAGCAGCGCTACGTGCCAGACCTGGTCGAATGCTTTGGATATGTCTAGATCAACAATCTAAGATTCACCGTGTAGTTACATAGACTTGTTCTAAGAATGGGTGACAAAGGAAAGGAGGTCGGCAGTCGATCTGCGCTGACGGAATCCATACTGCTTGTCATGGATTAGACTGTCTCTTGCAAGAAATTTTAGTAATTCGGTGTTTATATACTTTTCCATCACTTTAGAGACCACTAAAAGGAGAGAAATAGGCCTGTAGTTGCTAGGAAGCGCTTTGGATCCTTTCTTGGGGATGGGTTGTACTCGAGCTGTTTTACAGTTACTAGGGAATATGCCTTTATTGTAAGATATCTGAAACAGACGAGTCAGGACAGGAGCAAGTTCTGGTGCGCATTTTTTGAGAACAATTGCTGGGATCGCGTCAAGGCCAGAGGCTTTCCTGGTATTAAGAGAAGAGAGCATCTTTCGTACCTTTTTAGTTTTGAAAATGATATCCGTCATTTTATGCGCGACATTGGGGACTGTTGGTGGTTGAACATTTGGAGGTGGGTTGAGAGTAGAATTGCCGGCGAACAACGAAGCAAAAAGTTCAGTCTTGCCCAGGGCGGTAGAAACAATTTCATCCCCTGAAACAAGAGGTGGGAACGTGCTTTTGCAGAAATTATTCCCAATAGATTTAGCAAGAGTCCAAAAGGGTTTGCCGCCGTTGGAGCTTAAGACGACTTAGTTTTTGATGTGGTTATTAAACGAGTTTTTTTCCTCAGAAAGAATGCGGATATAGCGGTTTCTTGCGTCGTTAAATGCTTGACGATTCTCTTGACTGGGATTGTGTAGAAGCGTTTTGTGAGCTTTGACCTTTTCAAGTCTTGTCACAGGATTTAGAGAACCAGTGCTTTTGAGTGGCTGAAGAGGTTTTCTGTGTACGTGGGATAGATAATTCCATGCCAGCTTGGATAATTTTGGTGACGTTTTGTTAGATATCAGAGGGGTCAGGATGAGAGAAGCAGACAGACGCCCATGGAAATGAGGAAAAGTAATTCCGCATTTCGTTCCAGTTTGCGGAGTTGTAGTGCCAAACGATACGTGGGTGTGATGACTGTGTGACCTCGGGTTGCATTGCGCAGGAAGCAGTGACCATGCCGTGATCTGAGCGACCAAGAATGGCGGTGACTGATATCTTATAGCATTCAGGTTGTGTAGTAAGAAGAAGATCCAAGGGATTTGAGCTGTGTATTGGGATACGAGGAAAGTAAGTAGGTTGCTGAACCATATTGGCTAAAGAATTGCTGAGTGCAAATGCCTCCGCTGCTCTCCCTTGTGGATCGGTTTTTGAAGATCCTAGCCATTCCTTATTATGGACATTGAAGTCACCAAGAATAGTGACCTCGGAGGAAGGATATTCAAAAATCAGATAGTCGTTTTTTTTTTAGAAAGGTAGTCAAAGAGCTGGACAAAGTTGTTGTCAGAAGGTGACCGGTAAATGCAACAGATGAATTTAGTTGCAGCCCTGAGAGAGAGTTTTATCCATAGTATGTCTTTTCTTCCAGCTTCTAAATTTGGGAGTCTGGTGCAGGGTAGATTGCTACGGACGTATGCGCATACGCCTCCATAAAGGAAGTAAGGAGCTCATACCCCGGGAAATTAAGGTGATTAGTGGCTGATTTGGCACTGATTTGGGTTTCGGTGAGGAAGGGGAGTTGGGGCCTGTTAGCCTGGAGGAAATGGTGGACGGAGTTCAGGTTAGAATTTAGGCCACATATATTCGAAAGGGATATGTTAAATCTTGATGTTGGCGCCTCCTGTACACCCCTCTCTCGGAGATCCGAATAGAGGGGTATTTTACCTCCGGAATCTTTTGTACAAGGAGGAGCCATCATCATTTTTGCTTATAAGGGAAACCGACTCATACACCAAAACCAGAAACGTCCGTTGGGACTTCACCGTCCCGTTGATGTATGGGGTGGTACCTCCTCGGGCGTGAAAAAATCCTTTACTATTACGTAAAGGAAAATTCCACCCACCACCTGCTATGGATTAGATTGGATCAGTGTCTACCCCTTTAAAAATAAGATTAATAAAGGGACTATCAATTGTCTAATAGTTATGCTTTTCGGCATAGTAGGAGGATACAAAACATTATCATTTAGGACTTATTGTTAGTTTAGTAGTAATATTTTGATGATTTTAATCTTTCAGAGCACATAAAAGGGAATTTAGGTGCTCTGTTTCTTTTGCATTTTATAATTAGAAAACAGTTTTCAGTGTTTGAAAATTGGTAGTATCTTTGGTGGTACATTTGCGTGTATCTATATTTGTATAGCTCATTGTTAAATTGACTTGAATTGAATTCAAGCTGTATTTAACATTTTTAAGTGTGTTCCCTTTCTTATCTCTAGATAATTATTGCATGGCGTTGGTTGTTTAAAAAACTACAAGCAGCAACCACCAAAAAAATCGAAAATGTATGATTCAGAGCCGATAATGAATGTAGCATCAAGTTTCGTTTAAAACAATCAGTACCAGGGTCAACTGTTACTTACTGGCTCCAGCTTTAGAACACGTGGTTGCATCAGGACCTGCGGTGGATCACACACTTGTAAAAAGTGGTTGGCATACATAGACAATAATAAACAAAGAATACAACAGATATATGTTAAACAATTATAGGCAAAGCAGACATTGACACATTAGTGTTGTGTTTCGTGTGTACCAAAATAATAAGTGTATACGGTGAGGTTTATTTTACAGAAATCCGTTTAGGAAAAAATAATAAATAAATAAAAGTGATATTTGTGTGGTTGTGTATAATAAGCGTTTCTGGCCTCTGTTCTATTTTCTTTTCCACATACTCACAGAATAACACTGCTACAAATTCAGTCTCTTGCACAATTTTATCTAATATCCTCGCATTAACTTCTTCTATCCTGTCGGGCAGATCCATGGCTTCCAAACTTGTTAAAAAATCCAACACGCTCTCCTCATCCATCAAGTCTCCTGCAAAAAATATTAAAGTTTAATATAGTATTTATTGAAATCCTTAATTAATTCTAGTGGATAAATATAATACAATTAGGTAATAATTTTTATATGAAAAAATAAAATCCGTGGCCGTACGAGGAAATCTCGAGGTCAAGAAATGAGAAAAAAAAAACATTAAAAATAATCGTTAATAGAAAGGTATCGATGGTGAAACTTTGCAAAAAGGTTTTCAAATGAGCCCTTATATATACAGTGTGTCCCAGATTGGTGCTGCACGTATCGCTATCTCGGTTATTATAAGAGCTACAAAGTCGGTTAAGTGGGTAATGTTTTTCAGTTTTCTATTACTATTTCAGAGCGTTTTTGAAAATATCGCGAAAAACCAAAATGGTGCGTTTATGACAAACCCTTGTACTCGGTTCTCTGAGAACATACAGTATTTTGGGTTAGACATTTTATGGGCACTTTTTCAAGGCCTTTGTAATAAAAATAAAGCAAAAGGATATCTTTTATCGTTCTTAAAAAATGGTTGTAACTTTGTTTTTTCTTACGGACGCCATGTTATGTTTTGATTGTACCTCGTGACTCTGAGGGGGCAGAGACGCAAGAGGAGGGTATAATATGTCATGTGTATTCCAAATACGGATAACACCTATAGCTTAGGATTGCGTTTTGGTGTTTTAAATAACATTTATTTAAGAAATTTGTGTAACAGTTAAATCGAAACCATTGTGTTCATAGAACAGAAAACTATCCAAGAGGGCATTCCTAATCGTGAAAATATATTTTAGTATTAATTTTATATTATAATAGTTATAAGAAAATTCGCTAGCATAAATCCAAATAATTCATATATATATATATATATATATATATATATATATATATATATATATATATATATATATATGTGTATATATATATATATATATATATATATATATATATATATATATATATATATATATATGTATATATATATATATATATATATATATATATATATATATATATATATATATTAAGTAGGTCACATAAATATAACAATTATTGGCAATGAAATATTACATTACATATTTAGATAAATAATAAACAAGTTGAAATTGCAGAGTACAGTATAAGGAATGCTGTTGGTAAACATTAGCGAGACTTTTGCTTTGAAAATGTAGAGAATAATATCAGAGACTTTTCATTAAGATTTTAATATGTAAAGATTTTGTCGGTTTTAAATTCAGTTAGTTAAATTAGTTGTAAGAATTGTTGAATTTCATTTTATCTATTAAAATTTATTACATCGTTACTATGTCAAAATTATCCTAGTTCTAAAACTTACTCCCTAATTATCCTCCGCTCCCTAAGTAATTGTCTTAGAGACAACATCTAATTTTTTGTGGTGTTGTGTTGTAAACATAACTGCACAGTGAGTCAACGGTATTACGAATTGAACGTTATTCATTCACGGTTATTTTTATATTCAACAATAAAGTCGTCATAATTGTAGATATGTGTTTGATAAAAAAAGGTTATATATACCTAAAACAAGAACTCAATAAATAACTTGACCTAAATATCGGTTTAGATGCCTGGTGGAGTTGTCTGTAGTATAATAATGTGCAAAAATAATTCTAAAAATGCAATGAAAAGTGGTAATTAACTCTCGTGCTTGTCTTTTCGAAAAGGAGTAAAAATAAAAGTATTAGGTAAATTTGTTTTTATAAAACACCGGAAATATGCCTAGAACCCCCTGGGTATATAAATCACAAAAAAATCGTGCAAACCCCAAGTACCAAAAGTTAAAAGGGACACATGGTGGGTAGAAAATAAAAAGTGTAAACGACAAATGCCGAAAAAGTGGCTAAGACGGTCCTACATAAGCTGCTTTTATCCCATTTAGCAGCTACACCTCCTTATAATCTTGTTTATCCTGCACAGAACCCCTATTCGCCCCAAGTCTCATAAATCTTATTTTTCTTGTGGTTTATGCATTGAGGGTGGTTGGAGGCATGCGGAAGAGGAAGACCCCACCCCGTGTTTGGGGAAGGGCTCTGCCAGCATGGAACGGGGTGGGAGTGGGTGCATCGTCATGGGGGTTTCCCTTTCCCTACTGCATGCATACAACCAACCTCAATGCATAAATCACAAGAAAAATTTCTTGGGAAGTAAGCTATTGGGCCTGAGGTGAATAGGGGTTCTGCGCGAGGTATCTTGATTTTTAGGAGGTGTAAAAATGAAATAAAGGCAGCTTATATAGATCCGGCTAAGCTGTTTTTTTCGTATTTTACGCTTCTTCTTCCCCGCCCATCACCACTATTCACTTCTGGTCTCTTAATTTTTTGGAAATTGTTTTTGTTTAATGAACTGGAGGATAATTTAGGGGGGGGGGTAGGGGGACACTGTTATTATGCACGGACTAGAGCAACACAGTAATGACGTAATAAGTTTAATGAAAAATATGGAAAAAGTCTTTTAATATTTACAAACGCCTCTATATATAAACTTATGTGAACTAGATTCCTAACACTAAGTAAATATACTTAATCAGGATTCCTCTATACGGCAAATTAAATGCTAACCAATCCTATATTATTGCAATCTGCAATTATTAACAAAAATGTGTATTGTTTATATAAACACTTAAAATGCGATGAAGCCAAATCTATGTCAAACTGATTACAATACAGATTTGACCTACTTAACAACTTAAAATTAATCTACTTTATCAGTTTCCCCAATTTTATCT
Organism: Tillus elongatus; assembly: GCA_964006375.1. Taxonomy (NCBI): domain Eukaryota; kingdom Metazoa; phylum Arthropoda; class Insecta; order Coleoptera; family Cleridae; genus Tillus; species Tillus elongatus. The sequence goes on along the minus strand of OZ023262.1, from coordinate 83,169,943 downwards.
TTAAATAATATTATAATATTTATGTAACCTTAGAGATGCCTTTTTGGTAAGCTATTGTTCCCTGAACAGTTTGTAAGAAATTTTTCTTGTGGTTTATGCATCCACGGTAAGTTCTAAGCACGTTTCTGAAAAAAATGTTAGCCCTCAGTGAGCTCATCTGAAAATATACCAAGTGCTATTATATATTATTAACTAACTTATTGGGCTAGCACAATTTACTATTATTTCAAAATTAAATATAAGATTTCTGAGTTTTTTGCTTAGAAATCGATTGAAAAATTAGAAACCTACTATTGTATAGGTGTAAAAATACATCCCTACCTAAATATTATAAATTTAAATAATTTACTTATTGTGATTAGTGGCATGTTAATAAATGAGCAATGTACAGTAAAATAAGTAAACTATAAAGAAAAAACTTAGGTTGTATTTTAGAACAAAATCATTCTCTTCAATTTTAGGCATTATGAATTTATAATTTAATTAATAAAGCTATTTTTAATCCCTTTCAAGTTGAACCAGTTAATTGAATCTATTAATTAAAAATCGATTAACATCCTAAACCTTGAATACTTTCAGTTACTATGTGAAAACAATCTTAATTTTAACTTATTATTATATTTTTAATCCTGTTATAGGTTCAAAAAGAACATAGCTTTGAAAAGACGATGATAAAAATACCGGCTGATTTCAATATTCGATGCACTATTATTCCACTAGATTTAAATTGGGAATACATGTGACTTATTCCCGCTCCACTCTTTGCTTGGTTGAGAGTTACCAGACAACTTATCCAACTTATAAATCTTGATTTTTTATCCTTATTTCAAAAATGTCACAAGATGGTAAAAATTTAAATGAATTTTGCTGATGTGTTCGATATATTTATTAGATGAGCCTACAATTTGTTTATCTTACAACTGTCAAATTCAGCTTAATTTGAAGTGTCTTTTGTATTGTTTTCATTGCATTTCATTCCTCCAATTTGAATTCGTTAATTGCTTCTCTTTGATTTAATTTAATTTCCATTACGTTGATATTATTTGCAAATATCAGACTATAAACCATGGCTCTCAATTAAAGTAATGAAGAAAAAATTAGACATGTTGGAAACCTACTTCGTAGCCCACATAAACTCTACAGCGGCTGCCGATATTTACGAAAATAAGTCTCCTGATCGGCATCAACCAAACGCAAGACATTTTAGGGAGATGGTACTAAATTTGCTTATATCCGAGTTCTGCAAAACCCAGAAATCGCAAATATTCCGTGGAAAATTAGGGGAGAATTGATGCTGTGTTACAATACACTGATATTGACACATCATTGGTTAGAAAAATTGGTAATGAAGCGGGTACCCCTAAGTGATGCGCCTATCGAGTACTGGACGATAATAAATACAATCCATACAATACCTAGGATAGTACAAGGTTTGTCCTTGTACTGTCCCAGGCAAATGGCTTTCCCGAACAGTTAGATTTTCTGAATATTTCAAAATATGTGAGAAAATCCCAATTTTTTCATGAAAATATTATGGACTCACGACACTCGATTTACCAACTGCGGAGTTTTTAACAAGCATAATACTGGGCTATAGAAAACCCACAGCTCACCTCACCAAGACGATTTCAAACAAAATTTGGATTTAACGTTTGGTGCGGCGGTATAATAGGTAACAATAAAATGAGATCTCAATTTAAATACGAAATTAATAATATTATTACTTTCAGGAAATCAGTTAAGTGGGCCTTTCATTTTTAATTTCAATTTGAACGCAGTACGACATCTTCAGCTCTTGCAATAGCAAATAATGCCAGCTGTAAGAGCAGCTGTGGGAATTTGATCAAACTTGGTTTATGCACGATGGTTGTCCAACTCATAAAGCTGTCGTCGCAAAAAAATTGTCCCTGGCGTCTGGCGGCAGCTTCCAACTCCAAGAGTATTCATCACAATTTGCTACTGGTTTTTTATTTTTGTTATCCGTTAATATCGCTACATTTAAACAGAGCAGGATAATGAGTGTCCTTGTCAACTAGAATAGCTGAAGGCGCAGAAAAATTACACCGCAGATCAATATGTATTAAGTCTAAAAGTCTGTGATTCACATTAGGAATGCTATTTAGCTGCGTCAGTCGTAATAACTAAATTTCTCAGACACGGTACTTTATGGCTATCAGAATTACCACTATCTAAATCAGCGAATTCCTTAACACTAAAATCGACCACAATCAATAAATTTGACCCATACAACGTTAACAAACACATAATAGACTCAAGAAACAATTCAAATTTAGCATTCTTCGCGTCTGTAACGTAAAGAACCAGAACATGTAACTTAACTAAAAGAAGAAAGGTTCAGGGCGCCCGTGATGTTTGTAAAACCTTTAGCTTTAGTGCGGGAGGTCAAATATCTGGGGGTGGTGCTGGACTCCAAACTAACATGGGGGTCGCAAATCGAACGAGTAGTGAGGAAGGGAGTAGCGACCCTCTATCAGCTGCGTCGAGTGATAGGGAGGACCTGGGGACTAAATCCTCGGATCCTTCATTGGATATACACTGCGATCGTCATCCAGATGATCTGGTGGTGTGAACCAAACTACTACTAGAAAGCTGGCCAAACTCCAAAGGCTGGCAATCCTGGGTATCACAGGTGCTATGAGGACGACACCCTCAACCGCGCTAGAGGTCTTGTTGATGCTGCTACCGCTTCCCATCTGTATCAGAAGGGAGGCTTAGGCGTCGCATCTTAGAATGCGAGACTCTGGAAACGGGTGCGGAGAGGGCGCAGTAATGTCACCTCACATTTATAGGCGTAGAGAGGGATCCCATTTGCCAGGAATGCGGCAAGAATGAAGAAACTTCTTACCACTACCTCTGTTAACGCGAGGCTTTTGGGAGTCTTCGAGCAGGATTGTTCGGTTCGAGGACTCTTCAGAGGAATAAGGTAAGTACCGCCCAATTGAAGACCGTCACGCCCTTCATTTAGAGGTCGAGCTGGTTTGGAGACGAAACCGGGAAAGAGTAGAGCATGGTTGCTGGGGTTGACAAAAAGGGCCCATTGCGGCCTACTTGCTTGGCGTTAGCCTCCCCACCACTGCTACTACTACTAACTAAAAGAATTTCAAGAATTTCAGATTATTAAACAACTCACACCCATCCTGAATGCTAACTTTAGCAGCAGAATACTGTCTATCCACTGCCAGGAGAACACCGCCGCCATCGTCCTGATCACATGTCGTGAAATTACGATTAGACTTGAAAACAAGCTCAGAGTCAAAAACGGATCAATTCAACCACGTTTCAGTCAAAACTATGAGCCGATAACAATTGTCTGTCTTAGATTTTAAGCCCCCAACATTTTGCTAATAACAAGTTAGCCTAGTAGACAGTGACGTATTATCAAATATATTTTGGCACCGGGGATCTAGATTTAGTGGTATTTTTACCGAGTCAAGACCAGTCGTGGGTCTATTATCAGTCCTAACCCGAGTTGCGTAAGTCCTTTTCGTCCCTGGTCCTCATCCGCGATATATGCCTCTCTTGAAACCTGCCGTCGTACTTTCTTCGTTCACTACCACGGCATTTTTCTCCATTGCATAGTCTTCCTCGTTGTCTATATACGATGCAGTTTCGCATTCAGTTCCCTGTTTATCTATTATTGGCCGCTTGTTCGTAGGTGTCTGTGTCGCATTATTTGATCGAGGTTGCACTTCCATCATAATTTAAATCTCTTCTTCAACGGCTCATATCTTTCCCGGCTTAAGCTTTATCACTAATAGATGATTTACTTCCCTTAATATGGGAACCGCAATCTCTCTCACTGGCTAACTTTAAATGTTTTGTTAATAGTTTCTAATCATCACTCTGTTTGGGTGTGAAGGCGTTCCTTACCTGCTTGAGAACTTTAAGTTTTTTAAATAGGTTACAAAGTAGACAAGCACTGGATGTTTACTTCCAGCTCTCACCACAGAATAGATATTATTAACTTCTTTTTTTTAATTTCATATTATTGGCTGCGGCATCTCAGGCCATTAGCACATTAATTTCCAATCCTTCACTATTTTTACTAGTTTTCCAGACAAAGGCAACTTCTCGTTGGCTCTCCCAGGAATCGAACCCGGGACCTCTCGCTTAGCAGGCCGGCACCTAGCAACCTGCGCCACGCGGGCGTCAATTAACTTCTTTAAGTTTTAAATTTACTTCAAACAGATCATTAAATTTTTCGAGTGTAGCTTTGACAAGATGCTCTTTGGTCCCCTCCTGACAAAAAACCACAGTCATTTCCTAACTTGCTTTCCATGTGAATGTGTTTTCTATGTAATCCTTTTGTTGCTTGCTTCCAATCTTAGCAGTAAACTTTTGGTTACTTTTCCGCTTCAGTTAAATTGTCTGCTGCCTGTTGTTATCCCCAATTACTTTTTCAAAGATTTTGTGTAGCTCGTTAGACGATATATTATTGTTTTCATTAGACGTACTTAAAATGCAGCGATTTCTTGCCTGTATGTTTCTCTTTATATTCGGATTCGCATTTATTTTCAAAAGCCTTAGCTTCCTCACTTATATGGTCAAAGGCAAAAATAAATTATATTGTAACTGTAATTTAGCTATATTCACACAATAGATTGCCTTTCTCAAAGTTTATATTCACTAATATTTATTTAGTATCTTATTTTTTAGTATATATGAAATAACACAATCAAAAACAACTTAGCCCCCTTTTTTGCCGGATATTAACCAAGAAACAACAACATATCAGACGCGTACATTTGGTTTCGTATCTTCTCTGGGCTTCTATCAGCCTCTTCTATATAGCAGTATACGCAGACCGGTTTCGTGCTCCTTATGGACTCTTCAGCATGCCACACCTGCGCCACTACAAGTCGACCTATATATATATATATATATATATATATATATATATATATATATATATATATATATATATATATATATATATATATATATATATATTGAGAGAAAGAGAGACTTTGTGACACCTCGCTGACGTTCACCTTGCTGGCGGTGTAGCTGTCATGAAGGCTGTTAACCTAGGCCGGAAGTCGGTTCCGAATGCGGACTAGCAGCTGGCGGAGAAGGTGGTCAGTGACGGCCCTATAACCTGGGCGGTGAACGAGTTTGCTCTATTCAAATCTGCAGGTTGCGACCGGATTTTCCCGGTCCTGCTCCGGAAGGCCCTAGAAATATTGCTTTCCAATATAAGGGAGCTTTTCCGGGCCGGCTTGGGTGGGGCTATGTTGGTAACAGGACATGGAAAAGTTGCCAAGGAGGTGAAAAGGAAATTCCAATTTTCACCATCAAGGTACGAAATTCAGAGGATTATATAAGGCTGACTAAGAGATATACCCTCAGCATCCCCAGCAAGGATAAATCGAGGGAAAATTAGGTTGCCTGCTATCCTGGTCGTCTTACTGAGGGATCACGGCTGGAGGAGCAGCACTCCCCCGGTGCGGAAATATATATTAATAGCCTGGCGATACGCGAGGGTAATGCTCTGGGCGCATATACTACTGCATTAGAAACGGAGATGTGCGCTCTTCTGTCTGTAGCTAATCTACAGAATGCGGGGATAAGCCCTAATAAATGTGTATACATTTTTGAGATAGTCAGGCGGCACTCCGGGCAGTCTGCGCGTTAGAAATTAGGTCAATCGGATTCAGGAGTACGCTGACGCTCTTACGGGAATGTCTAGGACAAAGGAGGTACAACTTGCGTGGGTTCCGGGACAATGTCGCGTGGCGTGGAATGAAGTGGCGAATGACCTCGCAAGACTTGGCCGGAGCCTGCTATAGGGATAAGTAAGAAGGTGGTCTCCGACGCCCTGGATAAATGGACTGAGGAGGCCATGGAAAAGCACTGTATGTCGTTCAGTGGATGAAGGCAGGCAAGGGATTTCGTGGAGAGGCCGGTTGGAAACAAGACTGGCTTCTTGGTAGGAGTCGTTCTGCGCTTCGCCGTATCATTGGTGTGTTAACAGGCCACTATACTCTCAGAAGACACCTTACATTGTGAGGTGTCGAAAGGGATTCTATTTGCCAGGAATGCGGCGAGACTAAAGAAACGTCTTACCACTACCTGTGCGAATGCGACGCTTTTGGGAGTCATTGAGCAGAATTGTTTGGAGGACTCGACACAGGAGCCAGGTAAGTTCCGTCCAATGGAAGACCGTCATGGCCTTTATTTCGAGGTCGAGGAGGTGTGGTGACGAACCAAGGAGGGGTAGGTCATGGTTGCTGGGTTGCCGGGTTCGGAAAAAAAGGCCTGTTGTGGTCTACTTGCCTGGCGATAGCCTCATCACCATTGCTACTACTACTACTACCATTTTAGTGCTGGTAACCCAAATTTTAAATATTCTTGAGAATTTCTTTTTTATTTTTGTTTCAGAACCACTATATTATATGCACTTCACAATCGTCAAATGCTCGCTTACGCCCACTTAAAAAAAATATATAATTTTGTATACAGCGTATAAATCTACTAGTACTCGAATATCGTGAATTGTGAACACGCAAGGTACAACATATATATTCACGGTAGGTAAAAGGATCGACTCCACTGAGATTGGCTGGAACTGAACGAAATGCAGCATTTATACACGCCGCGAGGTTGTTCTAGAATTTTGGAAGCAAATCGGAACTTTTCACGAAGCAGCGAGAATGTCAGCTATGGTGGACGCAAGACAGGGGGGGGGGGGCGCATTTGAATGTTGATTGAAAACTGGGTCGCAAATATCAAAAGAAACGCTGCTATAAGCGGTGAAAGTCAAAGTCATAGTATATTACGTCAATCAATATAAAGGTATGGTGAAAAGACAAACAAAGTGTTATAACATGAATGCAATAAAAATAAGTACACTTGAGGAATCCAAATCACCATAACACATTTTTAAAAGACCTGACGATCCTTTCACTAACCAAGTAAGCGCACTCAGAGGATGAAAATTTCTATACTTTTTACGACTACAACTGTGTTTATATTCTGTGCCGGTAGTTGGCCTGAGACGCTTGAGTGTAGAATATTTACCACAACTAAGATACGATACTATAGATAGATCATGTGTGCCCCGACATAATAATCACCACGTGGATAGGAAGAACCTAAAATAATAAAAAAGGTTAGACAACCAGGTCAGTTAAACGCTTTGGAAAGTATATATTAGAAGTTTATTACCTTCTTGTCCGAATTCGAAGGAGAAAATTTGGGTTTGCTTATAAGCGATTATGCGGAATTTGTTGAAACTACTTTCAAGCATTTAGCGCTTCCGGTTGTATAGGAAGTAACATGTACTTCGTTATTTTAAATACAACACCCTATATGCTATGAAAATTTTAGATTCCACATCAAATTATGGATCGAATCTCATGAAGGAAACATATGACAAAAATGCGGCGTTTTCAGGTTACCGTATTTTCGAAAATTTTCAAAATGTAACTAATGGGTTTGATAAGACATACCTGGGCTAATAACCAAGGTGGAAAATGTTGCCGTAATGTGCAGACTGAGGAAGCTTTGTTCTAAGTAAAGCGCAGTTAATATTTTCAGGAACTTATACAAAGACTGCTATACTAAGTGTCCAACTGGAGCAACTTATTTCATTTATAAAGTAATAATTTTAAATAAAACACCCTATATTTTTCTGTTTCGTCTTATTGCACATTAAAATCTTTTTAAAATTTGTTAACAGTTTCCTGTACTTATCACTTACAATTTCCGAGATATTTGGCCTTTATTGTAAATGTTGCAAATATTCAGATATCTGATCATACATATATGTCTAGGACCGAAAATGTGAAATATTGAGCAAAATTCTTGACACTTCCTAGTATATTTCATTGAAATTGTAACGCTTTACACGTTTATCTTTATTTTCCACTGTTATTTTGCCAATCATAGACATAATTGTCATTTATGACGTCACCACTCATATTCATCGAATAAGTGAATACTCCGTGGTTTAATACAGCAATTCTAAAATCTAAAAATTAACGTCATTTTACCTTCTCTATTCTAAAACTAACTGATTTCACTTATATCCGACACCACAGCTATATATATATATATATATATATATATATATATATATATATATATATATATATATATATATATATATATATATATATATATATATATATATATATATATATATATATATATATATATATATATATATATATATATATATATATATAGGAAAAAGGTTTAAGGGCAAAGCCGCAAGGAGACTACCGCAAACACGTGTTTCAGGCTTATTAGCCATCATTACTGGTGATGGCTAATAAGCCTGAAACACGTGTTTGCGGTTGTCTCCTTGCGGCTTTGTCCTTAAACCTTTCTCCTTGTATAGTACAGAAATGCCGTGTTATCAATCCTGTTATATATATATATATATATATATATATATATATATATATATATATATATATATATATATGTATGACGAAAAATTTACGAGGTACCTCTTTTATCGCATTTGAATAAAAATTATCACATATAGTGTGCACAGCAGGGAATGCTGCCCCAGGCTGAATATTGTAGTTCCATCCTGGTATGAAACCCTCTAATTCTACGATATAAAATTTCTCTAACCTAAAATGTATTTTCTCCTGGTTTTTAGCGTTTTAGACGTGCTTTAATCTGCCTCCTTTATTTTTATGCATAATTGTCTATGTTTATTAAACATTTTGTAATGCTCTAGATGCTTCATGGCACTTGTTTTCTAAATTTTACACGACTTTTTAAAAGAATTCTTCGAAGTAACTGTAATCATTTATCTGAAAATTAAGCTGCGTTTTACTTGATTTCATGAACGGACATGTTGCCACGAGGCATCACACTATAACTATGAAACAGCGTGTTTCAAGAGAAGATCTCCTTTTATTTAGAACATCCCGTTCAGAGCACTGTGTAGAGCACCGTTCAGAGCAGCGTTCAGAGCATATACAGGATCGTTCAGAGCAAGGGGGCAAATGTCACCAGCCCCGAAGTAACCCCCGTTCAGAGCAGGGGGCAAATGCCACCAACACCATATATAACACCGTTTGAAGCAGGAGGCTAATGCTACCAGCCCCATGAAGGTGCAGAATGCCTTCAATCGTCTTGAGAAGTTTTACCAGCTCTAAGTGGTCATTGTATTCTGAGAATGAAGCTTTGTCACATCACCTAAATTGCACAACTTTAAGTAAAATTGGCTTAATTTGATTGTTCTTCTATAATTTATATTTCAATAAGTATTAAAATTTACATTTCAATTATATTATAGTTCAATTTATTTAAAGTAATAATTTCAATTTTCACAGTTTGCCAGCAAGTATCATTTTGCTTAATTAATTAATTACGCCAACGTTCAATATTTTATTGTACAATAAATTATGTAAACCATATCTCGCTCTCCTTTTTTTTACAGTGCCACCTCACATGCAGATAAAAACGGCGAGAAATCACGCCCTTTATATTTCATGCTCAATTAATTTATATTTGGTCTATTTTTTTATTTTTTATTTTAATGACTATAAATGGCATTATTTATTTTGTATTAGCCAGTCATCAATAGCTGTAAAAGTAAGTTACAAAACATATTAAGGAGGAACGGGAAACACATTGCAAATTCTCCATAAACTTCTACAATAATTCTATTCTATTATTTATTTACATTTGCTATTTCCTATTTTTATGGACAGCTTACGAATTTATTGTTCTTGTTTTTAATAAATTGGTTGTTTCTTTTTACTGATGTTGGCCTGATTATTTTACAACCACAGCAAATTTAGAAGAAATTGATCCACAAGAGAAAGCAAGATTAGTGGGCAAGATAGAGGGACTTTACGATCAACAAGCAGTGAAAGCTTGTTTGTTTGAACCACCCTCAAGCGGCCAAGATTCAGTACTTGCGCCGAATATAAACACAGTTGTTGTAGTCGTCAAACGTTTAAAATGTTTCATTCTTTGATGATCCTAACTTAGTTGGTGAAATGATAGTTAGGTCTATAAAGCATGTTGTGGTGAATTGGGTTTTCCAAAGTGTACTTATCAGTGCTCAGCACAGGCTCCAATCTGGCCTATATCACCAATAATAAAACTCATATGCATTTTGTTAGAATAATAGTGAAGGTCATTTCCTTGAACGCGATTAACAACAGTCAACGGTTTGTTGTACTGAGCATGCCTACCACCTCGGTACTCGCGCATTAATCGTTTCTTCACTGCCATAATATAAGTTCTAATATGTAAGCAGAAGTGAGAAGTACTTTTATATGTAAACTCTGTATTTGCTGTTAACTGATTCACCGTTAAACTAATTCATTTCTATTTGTAATCATCATACAAGTATTACATTACATATTTATACAGTCCACAGCGTGTTATTTCCACAATAATCCTAACAGGTTATGGGCTCAGGATTGTGGACTGATGTCGGTTGTAACGTACTTGTAACGGCCATTTTTTGTATTTCGAAAATTTCGTAAAAAAAGACGAATGGGCCTACTTGAATGGCGAAATGAAAGAACCGGTGTTGAAGTCTGAAGATGAAGACTCCAAGAAACAAGTAGAAGACTGGAAGAAGTGCGACAGCAAAGCTAAATCAGACATAATATTGTCGATAAGGCCTACAGAATTGAAGCAGATAAAAGGCTGCCGTATATCAAGAGAAGTATGGCTGAAATTAAATGGCGTCTATCAGTCGAAGGGACCCGCCAGAAAAGCCACGATTTTGCAGCAGTTGACCCTCCAATGCATGAAATAAGGTGATGACATCCGTGAGCATTCAAATACATTCTTCGATGCCGTAGACAAGCTATATGAAATGGATATAGAAATAAATGCAGATTTATTATCCATTATGCTGTTATATAGCTTGCCTGCGAGTTACGAGAACTTCCGAAGTGTCATCGAATCAAGGGACGGAAGCGCTTCATGTCAAAATCATGGAAGAGACCGGCGCCCGACAAACAGACAGCAGATCTACGCCGACGCAAGGTGCTTTGTTTATAGGACGCAAGTCTCGCGGACAGTAGAATAACTACAGTCGTAAAAATGTAAACAAAAATGGCGGACGAAACGACAGAAATAAAGAGGAAAGGAATATCAAAAAACCTTTGAAGTTTCGTTGTCATTGGTGTAAGAAGATAGGTCACAAGGCAGCTGACTGTGTGAGGAACAAAAACACGCAAATTTCAGCGAAGTGTGAGCCAGGAAATAATAACGAAACAATAGGGTGATTAGCTAGTGAATATTCTACAAACTCTGAAACCGCGAGTGTCAGCGAAGCCAGGTATCGGTAACGGCAACGCGAAAATGAACTGGTGTTTCGACAGTGGTTCGACTTCACACTTATGCAAGGACACGGAAATCTTCTCGAAAATTTTAGAATCCGTGAATGAAAACTTGCGACTCGCGAACAATGCCTGTACGGAAATAGTGGCAACGGGTACGGTGTCATTTGCAGCTGACGTCTTCGGCGAAGTGAAGGACATACAGTTAAACGACACACCGCACGTTTCCGATTTAAGAACAAACTTACTATCTGTGAGTAAAATAACCAACAAGGACCATGAAGTTTTGTTCAAGAAAGACTGTGCATTAGTTTTCTATAAGTATGGTGGTGTCAAACTCATAATCGATTGCGTGGGTGACCTGTACTATGCACGGGAGATCGCGAAAGACTCAGCTTTCATGTCAGTTTCTTCAAATGAAACGATAAAGTTATGGCATCGTAGGCTCGGTCACTTGAAATTACCGGTGTGAGAATGAACTGAAACCAGAAATTAGAAAATATGAACTGTGACGTATGCTTACGTGGTAAAATGACCAGACTTCCTTTTCCAAAGGAATCTAACAGGAGAAGTGATATCTTGGACATAACACGCGGACGCAGACGTTTGTGGTACGATGCAAGTTGAAAGTCACTATAAGAATAGATATTTCCTAGAATTCATTGACGATTATTCAAGATTTTGCGTAGTTTATTTTTTGAAGCATAAAAGTGAAGTGGTGGATAATATATGAGAATACATTAAGCTTACTCATAATCAGAGAGGTAGACAGGTTAGATGTATCTAATCTGATAACGGAACTGAATTAACATGTCAGAAATTTGAAGATTTATTGAAAGAACATGGTATAGCATGTCAACTTACATGCCCGTATACTCCCGAAGAAAATGGGATATCAGAGCGAAATAATCGTACACTTCTTGATGCAGCTCGTTGCTTGTTAATGCAATCTGGCTTACCTTCAGTCTTTTGGGCCAAAGCAGTGTATACTGCGAACTATATTCGACATAGATGTCCATGTAAAAGTCTGAATAGGCGTACATCATGCGAATTGTGGACTGGACATGTTCCAGATCTGTCACATTTCAAAGACTTTGGTTGTAAAGTATTTTGCCTGAACCGAAATCCCATCAATGGGAAGCTTGATGACAGGTGACACAAAGGGGTGTTTTGAAAAAATCAAGGGATACAGGATATGGATTCCTGCCAAAAATAAGTTTATGATCACTAGGGATGTGAACTTTATCGAGAAAGAATTGTGTAGTGACTCTACTCCAGAAGATGTCGACCACGAGGAAGACCTAGGTCATGAGAAAATTGATATACAGCTGTATCCCCCAGAGAACGAAAGTGAAACTGACAAGGAAGTGACAGAAGAGGACCCTAGGACACGTAGAACAAGAGGCAGACCAGCTATATACAGAACATGCCTAAGAGGAAGACCTAGAAAAGTTTTCAAGGAGATTGCCGAGGAAGCCAAAGCTAGTGTTTACCTGGAAGAAATGTTTCTTTCAGAGATTCCCATAAAAAAGGTCTGTCAGGACCGTACCGTAGTGAGTGGTGCAGTGCAATGGCTGACGAAATAGCATCTGTGTTAAAAAATAATACATGGGAACTGGTGGACCGACAGAAAAATCAGAAACGGTTGGTAGTCGTATTGTTCTAAGGAATAAATACAAGCCTTACAGTAGCATTGGAAGGCGAAAAGCAAGACTTGTTGCAAGGGGCTTCAGTCAACGTCCCGGAATCCATTTTCACGAGACATTTGCACCTGTATCGCGCCTTAGCTTCATCATACTGGTAGCTGCTCTAGCTGCACGTATGCATATGGACAGTCAGCAACGAGATATTACTTGTGCCTACCTAAACGGCGACCTAGAGCAAGTTATATACATGGAACCTCCGCAATATTTATCAGAATCGCTAAATTTGTTCTCTCAAGACCGAAGATATGGAGAAGACGTCCATAAAAAGGCACCGAGATGCTGATTTCTCTCGAATCTGAGGACAAGGTATGTCTTTTGAAGAAATCGTTATATGGAATAAAGCAGGCCAGCAGAAGTTGGTACGAGAAGCTTAGTGGAGTCCAGAAGAAATATGGATATAATCCCACGGAGGCCGTCCCATGTGTCGTTACACTAGGTGAGGGAGAAAATGTTACCTTAGTCATCACTTACGTGAATGACATATTAATACCATCCCGTAACAAAGAGAATATTTCAAGTTTGAAATTTAAACTTGCTGTAGAATTCGAGTTGAGAGACCTGGGTGATGTACACCAGTGCCTGGGTATAGAATTTAAACGTGAAGGCAATAGCATTAGCCTACATCAGAGAGGGAATGTCCCAGGCCTTCCAAAGAGATTTGGTATGCAAGAAGCCAACCCAGTGAGTACATCCATGGATCTAAATGTAAGGCTTAGAAAACCGTCTGAAGAAGCTACCCATGAGGACAAGCAGGTGGCGTACAGGGAGCTTGTTGGCGCGCTTGCATATTTGTCCATGGCTCCAAGACCAGATATTTGTTTTGCGGTAAGTTGCTTAGGGGGTTTAATAATTGTTATAGAAAAGAGCATGGTTAGCTGCAAAACGCGTTCGTAGATATCTCAAGGGAACTATCGATTAAGATGTAGTGTTCAGCGCCGATGACTTGTGTATAATGGGTTATGTCGTTGCAGGCTGGGGCAATTATCCCGACGACAGACACTCATAATATACTGGCTATACATTTATTTTATCAGGTGGTCCTATATCATGGGAATCAAAGAAACAGAAAACAGTCGCTTTGTCATCCACCGAAGCCGAATACATGGGTGCGACAGAAGCTGCGAAGGAGGCTATATATCTGAAGAAACTTGTCAGTTAAATTGGTTTTAAAGTTCTTGCTAAAATTGTTTTACAATCTGACAATTTAAGTGCTATCAAATTAGCTGAAAATCGAAAGTTTCATGCTAGAAATAAGCACATTGATATAAAATGTCATTTTGTTAGAGAAGCTCTCGAAAGAGCTGAATTTTCATTGATACATATCCCATCCGAAGTGAAGGTTTTTACGAAACGATTACCGAGAAACAAGCATGTGAAGTGTGTTGAACTGATGGGGGTAGTGGGTCAAGGTCGAAGAGGATTTTCATAGTGCCTAGTTCACTGATGTATGTTGTGAATCGAGGGGAAGTGTTAGAATGTCAATAGTGAAAGTCATTTCCTTGAACGCGATAACAACGGTCAAGGGTTTGTTCTAATATGTACGTAGAAGTGAGTACTTCTCACTTCTGCACAGTCTCACCATCTTTACCTCTCTATTAGTGATTTTTTAAAATGTAAACTATGTATTTGCTATTAACTGATTCACCGTTAAACTAATTCATTTCTATTTGTAATCATCATACAAGTATTTTATTACATATTTATACAGTCACAGCGTGATATTTCCGCAATAATCCTAACACATTTGTTGTCATTAGGTCTAGACTGCGCTTGAAATAATATTATGTAGTCAAAAGATAATACTAGCCACATGTTTCACCTCCAATCAATGATGGATATGAAAGATAATAAATACCGTAAGGATTTGTTTATTGATAGTGCATTTCCATGTGCAGTATTTAGTCTATTGATTGTTACTCTGAAACGCTGAATGCTGTTTTAAACTTATCTCAAAACATATTCAATACCTGTCAATAGAGACTATATCATTTTTGTTGAGTTCGAATTGATTACAGTACACACTCTACATTCAATAATAACGTCTTATGCTTTAATATTTACATTTTGCATCATAAATAGTCGCAGAAAAATGTCTTGTGCTTTATTACATAAACGTAATTGAATAAAATCAAATTCAAGTGATACATAATTTTTTGCGGTTGTCTTAATTTTGATTTATTGTTTGGTCAGTAATTTTCGGAGATAACAATTTTTTTCGAAAGAAAACTCAAAATTTTCCCGGAAAACTTTCTCAGACTTTCCTGGGTAACAAACACGTCCAAGCTATTAATAAAAGAAAAGTACTTGCCGAGTTTCTTCTAAATCGGTTTAGTTACTTTTTGAGTTATCAGATATATATATATATATATATATATATATATATATATATATATATATATATATATATATATATAATATATATATATATATATATATATATATATATATATATATATATATATATATATATATATATATATATATATATATTGAAACAACTGACCCGGATATGGGTTCTAAGATTCCTAGTTCGCGCTCATTTGAAATTTTTTTTGCACAGTCTCACCATCGATAGCTCTCTATTAGTGATTTTTTTAAAATAAAAATTCACTAATAGTTATTTGGAAAAATACATAGTAGGTATTGAGTGAAGGTTTGTTGGTAAATTTCCGTGACCATTAGATACGTAGTAAATGATTGTCGACAAGCACAACCTGCAGGTTTTTTTTTCCAGAACTGCGTGAGGAATAATACGCATATTGAGAAAAGCTCACACATATATATATATATATATATATATATATATATATATATATATATATATATATATATATATATATATATATGTATATATATATATATATATATATATATATATATATATATATATATATATATATATATATATATATATATATATATATATATATATATTGAAGAAGTACGTGCTGCCGGTAAAGTATGACGCCATAAGATGATGAAATCAAGAATACAAACTCGACCCATCTCACGCACACAGCACACACGTGTGTCAAAAACCACCAACAGGGCAACGGCGGTGGAAACAGACCGACCGGCATTCGGTCGTGGACTACTGGTTCCATTATCACGCATTTTGTGCTGCTGCAGTAGCTATGGCGATTTTTTCGAACCTCGGTTTAATCGCTGGGTAAGTTGCAATACAATTGATCTATAGGTGGACTAAGAATATTGATTTTAATCTGGGTTTTCCGGAACTACCTCAGTTTCATTAACGTCTTCAATTGACCTTCTTGGTTAAAAGAAATAATCGAAGAGCTTTTAGCTTACGTATGGAAAGATCTTCTGACGGGTTTATCATATAGAAAATTATCCGTTTCACAATTATTGTGGGACATCTTTCAGAACCTGCTTGAGAAATTACGAAATATAAAATTAGAATCCAAGTGATTTCAACAATTTTAAATCATTAGCATAAAGTAAAACTCCTACATCAAAAGCTTCAACAATATCATTGGCAGCTAGCAAAAACAGAAGTGGACCAATATTAGAACCCTGAGGTACTCCAGATGAAGTAACAAAATTGTCAGATTTATGACCCCTATACTCCACAAAACTATTTATATTATTCAAATAGGAGTTTATCAGGTCAATATAACTGCCATTTAGTCCCATTATTGACAACCAAGCACCATGGAAATGAGATACCGCGGAGACTTTTACTGATATCTGGTGGAATGCTAACTTGCATTTATTTCCTTGACCTATCCATCTCCCACGAAAATTTAAATTTTACCATTACCTAATAGCTAATGGACTATGGGCAGGAACTTCGTCGTGCACGTACCACATGTTTTCACAGTTAGCTAGTGACAATAATCATCAAGCAATTTTTGGAGTTTCTCATTTAAAACTCCGCTGCACCGAGACGCCGAGAACGAATAAACGGAGCAATAACATAATCTCCTATAATTCGTGTTCATACATTTAAACAAAAATTATGCTAAAATGCCGATTCACAAACTTGTGTAACGGTAGTCAAACAGCTTTGTCGTTAAAGAGGCAGGGCCAGATTTGCCTAGGGTATTTCGTTAATACAAGGCAGGTATGGGATCAAGGTGTTTTGGTTTGTTATAAAATTATACTTCGCAAATCATTCAATAGTGAAATTTAGTAGTCTGTAGCTTCGAGCAAAGAAACCTTCAGGTATTTCTTTGGAATAGTGAGTTCATTAAAGCGCATTGTTGAAAATTTTAGAAAGCTATTTAATGTTGCGTCATAATCCAAAAGGTTTAAGTGAAGTAGCTGGTTTGTAAGAATTATAATATGTCAAAGCCAGTGAAAATTCGAAAGCCCTTTCTTTTGCTTACTTGAAAGATTTCCACAAAGACAACAACCATATTGCACAATCCTTATCAGAAATGTGGAAATTTACTAAGTTACCAGTAGTGTCAACAACAAGACAGACATTTTCGAAATTGATATTAGGTAACTAAGTGACCAGGAAATATTTTTTTAATCGCCCCTCAAACCACTTTCTACGAAATATTACAGATCTACAAGCTTTTCAGTTGAAACAAATTTTGGTTCTACATTTAAGGAGGGCAAAGAGTATATTTTAAAAAATCGGGACGCAGCAAGTGTGTTATGGTAGTAAATTTTTATAAAATGCTTGAAATTTGAATAACTCAATTTTCTATAAACTTAGAAAGTTTAATTTTGGCATGTAGTACGGAATTTCCTAAGGCAACGTATTCGCCAAATTTCATTAAAATAAGTTTGTAATTTTCGGTGAAAACAAATTTTTCGAAAGAAAATTTAAAATTTAAATAACTTAATTTTTTATAAACTTAGAAAGTTGAATTTTGGTCCATAGGAAGATCCTTCAAAAGGCAACATATCCGTCAAATTTCATTAAAATAACTTTGTATTTTCGCAGAAAACTTTTTTTTTCCACAAGAAAACTCAAAATGTTCCGGGAAAACGATGTCGGATTTTGCTGCTGGCTTACGAACTCATCCAAGCCACTAATAAAAGAAAGGTACTTGCGGAATTTCATTGAAATCGGTTAATTCTTTTTTGAGTTATCGGTTGGATATATATATATATATATATATATATATATATATATATATATATATATATATATATATATAAACATATAACAATTGAAACTGACCTCGGATATAGGTTCTAGGGATTCTAGTTCGCGCTCATTTGAAAAAAAATTAGCAAAGTCTCACCATCGATACCTCTCTATTAGTGAATATTTTAAAATAAAAATTCACTAAACAGTCTATTTAATCGCAGATATAATATTACCCTCTGAAGATGTAAAGTAATTACAAAACAAACGACAGAAAAAAATGTATGCAATCTACGTGACTATACAAGCTTCTGTTAAGCAGAGTTGAAATATTCACTGACTGTTTGTAGTCAAGCTGAAGTTACTGAAAATGTGAACAATGTTTTCATAAAAGAGTATTTTATTGAAGCGTATAATTTCGAAACCGCTAAAGCGAGTATATGTGGGTCAGTTGAAATCGCGCTGCATGCAGGTTGCAGCTTAACCGTCAGACATTCAAACTAGAGACCAGATTAAAATAGAACATCTGTAGCTTTTAGTTGACAGTGTATGTGGTTTCAAAACCATGCATCGCTTAAAATCTGCACGTGAAACCATTAATCAATCAAAACTTTTGATTTTACTAGGTTGCGTTAAGGTTTTTATGATACTATTAACTTAATGTACGAAATAATCCATGATCTATTATAACAATACGAATACGTTATAATATCTATCTGCACTAACAGGCTTTTAGCGAATTTTTATTAAAAAAATTCGCTAATAGAGGGGTATCCATGGTGAGACTTTGCAATTTTTTTTAATTAGTGCGAATTTGGGCCTCTAGAACCCAAAACCAAGGCCCGTTTGAATATATATATATATATATATATATATATATATATATATATATATATATATATATATATATATATATATATATATATATATATATATATATATATACGGAAAGATTTCCGCGGCCTTTAATATGAGACATACTTGGTTCTCGGGTTGAACCGCGTCCAGAATTTATGAAAATTCGATGTTTCGGCTCCTGTTTTGGAGGCATTTTCTCAAAGGAAATATATAACGACCTGAACTCTAAGGAATCAATCCGCCTACTCCTTAAAACGGCGAACAAAGTTGGGTTGGGTTGTTGTAGCTCCATTATGGGGCCTCAATGTGCCTACTCCCCAAATCTCGCCAGATATCGTCTCTAAGGTCTCAGTGTGTTCAACCCTAGGCCCAGCTCTCTCCTAGGCCTAGGGTTGAACACACTGAGACCTTAGAGACGATCTCCGGCGATAATTGGGGAGTCGGCAGATTGAGGCTCCGTAATCGAGCTACAACAACCTAACCCACCTTTGTCCACCGCTCTAAGGAGTAGGCAGATTGAGGTCTTAGAGTTCATGTCCTTATATATTTCCTTTACCTTCTTGTAAATGGTTCAAAACAAGAGCCGAAACGTCGAGTTTCATAAATTCTGGAGGCGATTCAACCCGAGAACCAAGTATGTATCATAATATATATATATATATATATATATATATATATATATATATATATATATATATATATATATATATATATATATATACAGGGTGCCCGTTATTCGACCTCAAGCATGGGTATCGCGGTTATTATAAGAGTTGGGGTGTTGGGGTTGCGCTGAAGAGGTAACAACTTTCATTGAAGACGGTCGCGCTCGGCGGCATAGCCGGTGAGCGTTCGACGATGACTGGTCCTCACAGGGCACCCAATTTTCACTTATGGCTCCTCGTGCCACACCCCGGGCAACTGCATCGACCTGCAGGCTAAACTAAGTGAAGATAACCAGATATGGTGAAAATATGTTGCTGGGCAGCAGCAGCAACAGTACCATGTGGCGGTGCCGAAGATGTACTTCACACACAGCGTCACAATGGAAGTGGGAGGCGCCACTGTAGCAGTTCCAACGGCTTCCACACTGCGCTGCAGAAGGGAAACGGAAGTCCCACTACACTATCATTCCATTTATTCAACATGGCTGAAACAAATGTAAACATGGCCCTCAGTCCGGGGCACCCCTTAAGTGGTGAGATGGTGCGAAGAATCCCCCCGTCCATGAAAACCAATAGAATACAAATATATAGAAAACAAACCAGAATTTCAACGTGGAATATACGTAGCCTATGTATGGCAGGAAAACTCGCCAATGTAGATGCAGAAATGTATAGATTGGGAGTCAAGATCTTGGGGCTAAGCGAGGTACGATGGCCAGGCACTAGGAATCACAGGACTAAAAATGGCGTTCTCTACTACTCTGGTGGCGACGATCCCAAACACCAATACGGCGTAGCTATACTCATCTCCTCTGAAGTAGAAAAATCAGTAATTGATTTTATCCCACTCGGAGATCGAGTGATGCTCTTGAGAGTCTACACTACTCATAGTTTTATGAACGTAATTCAAACGTACGCTCCAGCAGGGGACAAACCTGATGAGTCGGTTGAAGAATTCTACTCTGCTTTAGAAGCAGCTATGAAAACAACAAAACAAGGGGAGATGACAATTGTTCTTGGCGACTTTAACGCCAAAATCGGGAAGGGCGCTGATGGCGGGGTCTGCGGAGATCATGGTCTGGGAACACGCAACACTAGAGGGGATCGTCTGGTGCAATTTTGTACAGAGCACCGCCTCTCTGCTGCCAACACCTACTTCAAGCAACATCCTAGACGTCTATACACGTGGAAATCCCCAGCAGATCGTGATAACCACATAGTGAGAAATCAGATCGATTTCATCCTCATTAAGAGCCATTTAATGAAGTTTGTCAAATCAGCAATAACATACCCTGGCGCCGACGTCAACAGCGACCATAAACCCGTGGTAATAAGTCTACAGCTTCGCCACTTCAATAAAGTCCAACGTCCAAATAAACCTAAGCGAGTCGATGTCAGAAGACTTCTTGATCCCGAGATACGAGCCAGAGCAGCCGAGAGTCTCGAGGCGCGTCTACAAACAACTAACTCTTGCAATGACGACGACGTAGAGCCTCGGTGGACTGTTTTGAAGAAGGCACTTTTGGAAACCCAGGAGGATGACATTGGATATGCACAAGCCTTTAAAAAGCAACGGTGGATGACAGACGAAAATTTCCAACTTATGAACGAAAGAAGGAAATACAAGGCCACAGACAATAACCGATACAAGGAGCTGAACAGGGCAGTAAGATCGGAATGCAGAAAAGCAAGTGAAGGATGGCTAGCTGAAAAATGCAATGAAATGGAGACACTAGAAAAAAAGCACGACTCGTTTAATCTCCACAAAAAGATCAAGGAATTCACAAACACACAACGCAGGCAGATCCACGGTATTTTGAAGGACACTAACAACAATATCTTAACAAGCGTTGAGGAAAAGCTTAAAAGATGGAAGGGGTATGTTGAGGCCCTCTTCAATGACACACGATCCCACCAACCACCTAGGGACTATGATGATATCAACGAACCCAGCCCTGCTATCACGCCAGAGGAAGTGAGACGTGCTATAAAACTTCAGAAAAATGACAAGGCTGTAGGACTAGACAATATTCACGCGGAAACATTGAAATTGCTCGTCAGTGCAGATAATGGAGGCCTTAAACTTCTTACGTCGTTGTTCAACTCAATATATGAAACTGGGAAAATACCAACGGACTGGCTGAGGTCGAAGTTCATCGCTCTGCCAAAGAAACCGAACGCTTCTCAATGCGACGACCACTGAATGATAAGCCTGATGTCTCACGTCCTCAAGGTGTTTCTTCGCATTTTTCACACTCGCATATACGCCAGATGTGAGGGACAGGCTGGGGAGACGCAGTTTGGATTTAAGAACGGAATGGGCACGCGCGAGGCTCTCTTCTCTCTCAGCGTTCTCACACAGCGATGCAGAGACATGAATGTTGATATATACGCCTGCTTTATTGACTACCGAAAAGCTTTCGACTGTGTCTCGCACCAGAAGTTCATTGAGATCCTAAAATACACCGGAGTCGATGCGAAAGATCTGAACATCATCACGCAGCTGTACTGGCATCAGACTGCGGAGATTAGGATAGATGGCATAACATCCGAAGAAACAAAAATCAGAAGGGGTGTTAGACAAGCATGTGTCCTGTCCCCTATACTCTTCAACATATACTCGGAGGTGGTGTTCCGGGAGGCACTGGAGAATGTGAAAGAGGGCGTTAAAATCAACGGCAACCTTATTAATAATATACGATTCGCCGACGATATGGTCGTGGTTGCCGACAGCCTACCACATCTGCAGAATATAATGGACCTCATCGTTGAGCATAGCACACGGTATGGTTTACACATAAACGTTGCCAAGACCAAGGTGGTTGTGTTCTCCAGGGCACCAAGACGGGCGATCCTTCAAATTAACAACCAGGTTGTGGAACAGGTGCCGTCCGTTAAATACCTTGGAGCCCTCGTCAACGAGAACAGTGACCCTAAAATGGAAATCAAATCAAGGATAGGACATGCCAGAAGGACATTCATCTCCATGAAGAAACTCTTCACCAGTAGAGACCTAAACCTACAGCTTCGCATACGTATATTGCGCTGTTATATCTTCCCAGTGCTACTCTATGGCTCCAAGAGCTGGACATTCTGCCAATCAATGGAGAGCCGCATTGACGCCTTTGAGATGTACCTGTATCGCCGTATACTGCGTATATCCTGGGTAGACAGGATAACCAACGAGGAAGTGCTAAGGAGAATAGGTAAAGGCAAAGAACTGCTGACAACCATCAAAGAACGAAAGCTTCAATACATCGGGCACATTATGAGGGGGGAGCGGTACGAGCTCCTCCGACTCCTCATCGAAGGAACTATCGAGGGCAAACGATCTGTGGGCAGACGGCAGAACTCATGGCTGAAAGATCTGCGTCGATGGTTCGGACGGACATCTTTGGAGATTTTTAGAGGTGCGGTATCACGCACCATTATAGCCAGTTGGATCGCCAACCTTCGTAGGGAGACGGCGTCTTAAGAAGAATAATAAGAGTTACAGGATCGGTTAAATTAGTAAAAAGTTGCGCATTCTTACGATGATTAATAATCTGAAAGAATGTGACCTGTCATTTTTAGTTTTTGAATTATCGCCAAAAAATTCAAAATCCTTATTTTCGTTTTTATTTATTTTTTGAGCGAAAACCGACAAAGCTGGGCGTTTTTAATCGGGACATTGTCAAGGCACTTTTTTACAGGGAATCTAAATCTGTCATCGCATTTTTCATGGCATACTACATGAGTTAAAATACTTAGCTTTGTTTTTTCTTATGGGCGCCATACTGGATTTTTTTTATTACAATTTTTTGTTGATTATGATGATGTATCACACCATATGGTCAAGTCTTATATTTTGTTAAAATTAAAAAAAAATTTTTTTTGCACAGAGTGTATTGGAAATAACGAAGCAACATAACTTGTAACAATAATTATGTTTAACAAAATGTTGACAGTTGATCAAATTTAGAGCTTGAACGCTCACATTTCTACACAGTTAACCATTTATTTTTTAATTAAGAACAATAGGATATACCAGAATTTTGTTCTTAGTTGCGATGAAACAAAATATTAGAAATAACAACACTAAGTGGAGCAAAACAAAAACAAATGGAAAAAATCATAAGAGGTGCTCGAATGGTTCTCCGTCTACTTCTAAACACAATGCCACACGTTTTTGCAAGTTCCGTATTGCTCGTGAGATGTCCTCTCTTTTAATTTTATTCCTTATGACGGTAATGATGTTTCTTCGCAACTCATTAATATCAGCGGGCACAGTTTTATAATTCTGATCTTTCACCGTTCCCCATAAAAAATAGTCCAATGGCGAAAGATCCGGCGATCTCGCTGGCCAACGTACATCACCATTGTTTGAAATAACTTTTCGAGGAAACATCGTTGACAAATGGTCAGATACCCACCTAGCGTTGTGTGGCGGCGCGCTGTCCTGCTGGAACCAAAAGTTTTGCATACAGTTTAAACAAATAATACTGTCAATGTAGTCTTCAAGGAAGGTCCTCAGAAAATATAAATACCTTTCCGCGGTCAAATTTCCTTCATAAATCTATGGGCGGTGATGATCTCGCTCAAAAAACTCACCCACACCTTTTATCTGAAACGTATTTGTGGTCGCCGTTCTTGATGTTTATGAGGATTTTCAATTGACCAAATGTGCTCATTGTGACTGCTGAAGATGCCTGAGTTTGTAAACTTGCACTCGTCCGTAAATATCACATTACTGAGAAAATTATGGTTTTGGTTTAACTGATCCATCACAAACATGCAAAATGCTACCTGTCTCCACAATGGAGAACTTAGGTGAATTTTAAACGGTCGATAATTATTTTTTTGAGGACTCTCTACACCGCTTGATGCGATATGTTCAGCTCCGCTGCAATTTCCCGTGTGGAAGTAGAACGATTTTCTTGAACCTAGCAAATAAACTCATTAGATGAGCTTAGATATGGGGCTTCATACGTATTATGTGGTATTTATTGAAAGAGATTGTTTTGCTTACTGCTTATTAAATTGCAACTTTATTCTCATTTTGTCCAACTCCATATCTTCCTCTAGGTTTGCAAAATGAACCATATTTGCCTACATTTCTATGAAGTGATAAAAAGTAGTTTTAAGCTGGATTCTCTCTTTCTGGATACCGCTGCAGGTATGTTTCATAAGTAATTTGCAGATTTCGAAAAAAGTGCCTTGACAATGTCTCGGTTAAAAACGCTTAGCTTTGTAGGATTCCGTTCAAGAAAATAAAAACGAAAATCAGGAATTTTTATTTTGTTATATAATTGTATAATTCATAAACTAAAAACGACAGGTCATATTTTTTTCAGATTATTGATCATCATAAAAATGCGCAACTTTTTTTATAATTGAACCGATCTTCTAACTCTTATAATAACCGAGATACCATGCATGAGGTCGAAAAACGGGCACCTGTATATATACGTATCCACACGATAACTCAAGAAGTTATTAACCGATCTTGATGAAACTTGGCAAGAATCTTTCTTTTATTAATGGCTTGGATAAGTTGGTTAGTCAGCCCTATCGGATCAGTATCCCAAAAAATAACAAAGCTATTTTTGTAAAATTTGGTGGGTATGTTGACCTGACCTGACCTGACCTTACTACATACCAAAACTCAACTTTCAAGGTTGATAGAAAATTGTGGTCTGCAAATTTGAAGCATTTAATAAAAATTCGCTACTATAACGCAGTTGCTGCGTCCCGAATTTATATATATATATATATATATATATATATATATATATATATATATATATATATATATATATATATATATATATATATATATATAGGGTAAGTTTAATTCGACAAAGTTGCTAAATTTTGTGATCTTTAATATGCCGCAGAGAAAACCAATTTCGTGCAACTGTCGTTTAAGAAATTGTAAAAAACCCGGAAAAGGCGATTTTTTGATTTTCGCCTTCATCTCATTTATTTAACCTCGTATAAAGAAACAAAACGCACATTTTTGCAGAAATTCTCAGTTTTCTACCTTAAAGCGGTCTCAAATTTTTTCTACAATATTTCGCCTTTCTTGGGACATCAACAACTTTCTCATTTCTTATGAGCGCCATATTGGAATTTGAATCATACGATTTCTGCTTTTTTTCTGTATTCAACAATGTATAACATATTAAGAAATAGTTTTTACCAATTTGGCTTAGCGGCCAAATAGTGCAAAATCACGTTAATGTGCATTTTGACGTTGGTTGTGGAATTTCAAAACGTCAAGAAGTATTGCTGTCATCGGTAATAACAATGGCGGAGTTCAATAGGCGTCAACAGCTCAGTTTAAGCGCTTATCTGCTGACTACCGGTACATTTTAGCGGTTGGAGACTGATGAACCCATTGTGTACTTTACGCACTATTTGTGACGTTTGTTTCTCTTCCGCTTTGCCAATTTGGTAACAGTTGAGTTACAGCAAGAACACACTGGAACTGGTGAACGCATACATTAGCACAACTATTAAATTGTTGGCACCTCTTTGCGCCTGGTGAACCCGTCCATTGTAATAGTAAGATGCCGTTCAATGATGAAGAGAGGCAAGATATGTTGTGTATTTTTATGCATCAAATCGTAATACCTCAATATCGGGCATGATATATTTAGAAACGTATTCGGAACTACAACAATCACATCGTACTATTTTTTATCAGCGTGATAAAATTTAGGTAAGGCTGCACCGATTATGGGAACTCTGCACCGATTATGGGAACAAAACTTAAACAATAATCGACGTAATTCCATTTTATAAATGGAAAATTTAAGGCAACTTTTTGTGAATAGAATAATTGTGCCTTTCTTATTTACTTTTTAGGTCAATAATGATTCCTCAATTTCCTCTGGGTGTGGGTACACAGCAGACATGAGTTTCGAAAACATAAAGTAAAAATAATTACAAACTCTATAAGATTCACGTCAGTCAACGTTGTTGAGCTGCCTCCTACCAATGCAACGTCATGACCGATGACAAAATAATTTTTTAACGTTCCGAAATTGCACGGCCAAATACACATCTCATCCTTCTCTTCATTATTAAACGGCATCTTACTATTACAACTTTATCAACAATGACTCAATATTACTTCCACATAATCAATACGCATCGGCGACAAAAATTAAAAACAATAGTTTTTTCGCCTAAAGGTAAAAAATGCCAAAACACATAAAAAACATGATTTGGGAAAGAAAAATGTTTGTCTGTCGGTGTGTAGGTCTGTCGGTCTGTAGGTCTGTCGGTCTGTAGGTCTGTCGGCCTTTATGCCTCTCTGCTTGTAGCCACTATAACTTTAGAACACCGCGAGATATCGTCTTCGAATTTGGCCTAGACTTAGCACCCGACAAACGAACGGTGCGCATTGTTTTTGGGTAAAATCTCTCCAGAGAGTAGGGGATGAATGGAAGATGTTCGGTGAAAATTGACATTTGACAAACTCGAGTAATAGAACGTTTTAGGGTTTGTTTATTACAAAACTTTTAATTTCATCAAACATGTAATCTGTGATAAAAATTAAATTAAGGGTTGAATGTGGGGAGTGGAATGTCGGTGACAGAAGTTTCGAATTTTTTTTAAAACGGCGTAAAAGTCTCAAAACACATAGAAAACTTGATTCTGGCACGATAGTTTTTATCTGTCGGTCTGTCTGTCGGTCGGTCTGTCGGCCTGTACGTTTTTCTGTTGGCTTGTACGCCGGTCTGTTAGTAGGCGCAATAACTTTCTAACGAGTTGACGTATCATCTTTAAATTTGGTATCGAGCTGGCACCCGACAAAGGAACGCTACGAATTGTTTTTGGGTAAGGTCGGTTTATGGGGTAGGTGGTAAATGAGGAGTGAGTTTATGAGAATTAATATTTTTTCGTTACACGTAATATGACGTAGCAGAAGTTCATGGGTACAGGAATACGAATATTTTTTTGTGGTCAAGTCATGGACCCTAAATTCATTTCATGAGAATGTCTTTCTGGGGAGAGTTGATTATCACAGCTATGTGGAAGTTATGATTCCATTTGCAGCACTATGTTTTGACGTTTTTAAAATTCCACAGCCAATGTCAAGAGACGAATTAAGGTATGCACTCTTTGACAGTTTAAGCCGAATTGTTAAAAATTCTTTCTAAACATATTATACATTTTTGAACTAAAGAAAAGCAGGAATCCTATGATGTCAAATTCCAATATGGCGCTCATTAGAAATAAGAAAGTTGATGATGTCCTAAAGAAGAAGAAATATTGTAGAAAAATTTTGAGTCTGATAGAAAACTCAAATTGCTGTAAGAATGTGACTTTCGTTTATTTATAAGAGTTTAAATAAATGAGATAGAGGCGAAAATCGAAAACAGAATATATATATATATATATATATATATATATATATATATATATATATATATATATATATATATATATATATATATACAGGGTGGCGCATTGAAAACGAAACAGACCGATTTGCGTCCAGAGAAAGTTTTTTAAGAAACGCTGAAACACGTCAATTTTAATATTGAAGGGGACATGTTTTGACATAAAACTCAACTTTGTCACATTAACCCCTTAAGGGTGGTGATAACAACCCTTATATTTTAAATAGGGAACGTGGGTCGAGTGTTACACCATTTGTAAGCTTTTTCTTTTCTGAATTCAGCACACTATTTTTTTTGGAAATTTTATCAACTTGTTTAAAAATTATTCACAGTTGGACTTGCAAGAACTTATTTCATTCATTGTGATAAGAAATGCACTAATTAGTCAATTTTTGGTAAAAAAAAAACCAAACGTTCACAACTGTGTATTCAGTTAAGTAAGTGTTCAAATTGTTGACCACCAGCTTCTATACAAAAGTACAAATGTTGTTTAAAATGAGCTCTGACATTCTGGAGCATTTGTGGAGTTATTAGACGTCATTCTTCAACAATGCGTCGTCGTAATTCTTCCAGAGACTCTGGTTCTGTTGCGAAAATTCTACTCTTTAAATGGCCCCATAGAAAGAAGTCTAAAGGAGTTAAATCCGGTGATCTAGGGGGCCACTCAATCGGATGTCGTTCATTAAACAAACTTGCGGTACGGTTGGCACAGTCATCGTTTTTGAAAAAAAGAGTAATTATTTAAACTCTATCTTCTACAGAATACACCATTGTGAAATTAATTTTCGGTAGTACTATCAAGTATCAAACCGACCGATAAACTGAAATAATAAACCGCATTTCTCTCATTCCGATAAGAAATGTTCTGATAGTCAATTTTTGGTTTACAAACCAACAGACATTGACTATCACCACATTTCTTATCGGAATGAGTGAAATGCGTTTTTGCATCTTTAACTGTGAATAATTTTTAAACGAGTTGATAAAACTTTAAAAAAAATTAGTGTGCTGAATTCAGAAAAAAAGAGCTTTTAAATGGTGTAACACTCGACACATCTTCCCTATTTAAAATATAAGGGTTGTTATCACCACCCTTAAGGGGTTGATGCGACAAAGTTGAGTTTTATGTCAAAACATGTCCCCCTCAATATTAAAATTAACGTGTTTCAGCGTAAATTCTCTGGACGCCAATCGGTCTGTTTAGTTTTCAGTGCGCTACCCTATATATATATATATATATATATATATATATATATATATATATATATATATATATATATATATATATATATATATATATATATATATATATATATATATATATATAAACATACAAAAATTCAAACGGATCTTGAATTTGGGTTCTAGCGGCCCTAATTATTAGAAAAGTAATTAGAAGGGAAGGCTTACTATACCATTGATGTGTATTTAGCTGATAAAACAATACAAGGGGAAATATAGGGTACAATCAAATTTTACTCCATCTTATTTTATTTTGTTTAATTTTTTTAATTTAAATTTATTTGAATTTATGTAACGTTTCATTATTTGATAATTTGTGTTGTTTGCCATGCTTCCTTAACCTCTTGAAAATGACTCCTAAACAGGAGCCGGAACGTCGAGGTTTAATAAATCCTGGGGTATATGTCTCTCACACAGACACACACACACACACAGACAGATATATATATATATATATATATATATATATATATATATATATATATATATATATATATATATATATATATATATAAATAATTCAAACAAAATTAATAAAATAAGTATCAGATAAATACTCATCAATAGTATAGTAAGCCCTTCTAATTATTTGTTTAGTTTTGTTTTGAGTGTCGAATGACTTCATTTTTTATTTCATTAGGTATCTCGTTATTAATTTCTATGATGGCAGCATGTACATTTTTTGTGAATACCTCAAGTTTTGTCTTTGGCTGTTCAGATCTTCTTTATTTATAGTCTTATGCTCGTATGTACGTACATACTCCTTAAACAGTTGACTGTGTTTTTTATAAATATTACTGCATGCAGAATGTATGTACAAATGACTAAAAGTATTTTCACCTTATAAATATGGTTTACAGCTTGCTTTTGGTTCTAAGTTCAGTATACTTCTGAGACATCTCTTCTGAAGTATAAGAATTCTGCTTACATCTGTAAATTTCCCCCAATATGAAGTTATATTATATGCAATTTTTTATATAGCCATGATAGGCCACTATAGTCACATTTTTGTTTGTTATCATAGCCAGTGATCTCAGTGCAAATATATATTTCGATATGTTATTGGCAATGGAGTTGATATATTTCTTCCAATCAATTTCAATTCCGAGGAAGTTTGCAGACTCTGCTGATTTTAATTTGTTTGACTTACATGTGAGTATTAACTGCTCGATTATTTTCTTCAAGTTAAAATGTATTAATTTTGTGGTTCTGCTGTTCATTATTAAATTGTTATTTGTAAACCACGAATTTGGTGTATTAACACATGATTCAATGTTTCTTCTCAGTTTATCTGTAGTGTTACTTCTGTTGAACTGACGTTTCATCTGAAAACGATATTAACCTGTCATCTATTAATTCTGGTAAGTCATTTGTATATATATATATATATATATATATATATATATATATATATATATATATATATATATATATATATATAGATCTCTCCGAGGCCTGGGGTTGAACACACTGAGACTTGGGCAGTAGGCAGTAGGCAGATTGAGGCCCCGTAATCGAGCTACAACAACCCAACCCACCTTTGTCCACCGCAAGCAGATTGAGGCCTTAGAGTGTCCTTACATATTTCCTTTACCTGTTAAAAATGGCTCCAAAGCCGAAACGTCGAGTTTTATTAAATTTTGGATTTGTCCAAGTAATCATTCAGCCTTCACTTCAAAATTTTCTCAAATATTTTCCGAAATTTATGATTGGAGATGCGGGTCTGTAATTGTTTATATTAGTTGGATCTCCATTTTTTTAAGGCAACGAGAATCAGATGCCGCTTGGAAACTATAGGAAAATACCCAACGTCAATACATATGTTAGTAATATACACCAACGCAAGGGATATTAAATCTGATATTTCTCTTAAAGTTTCCACTTTAAAATTATCCAGCCCTACAGCCTTGTTATTTTCAAAGATTTTATGGTACCACTAACTTTCCCTGCATCTGTAAGATCGCTAGATTTTCACCCACAGTAGCAAAGTTATTGTGAAGGGAATTGGCTATTAGGTCAGGTCAGGTCTTCTAAGGCTAGATGCATTCTTGAAACAATTAGAACCGTAGACCGGTTTTGCTCTCATTAGAGCTCATCAGTACGGTATACTAATTATTTTATAGGTGTATTTTCGCTGCAATTAGTATGCCGTACTGAAGAGCTCTAATGAGAGCGAAATTGGTCTAAGGTTATAATTGTTGCGAGAATGCATCTAGCCTTACATACTTTGTCCATATTTTAGGGTGGAAATGGGCCAGGGCTAGCAATTTACTAAATTGTTAGTTAGTTGTATACAGTATCTATTTTTTTAACACTTTGTGTTATTTGGAGCTGGCGTGACAACATACTACTTGGTTTCGCAACTAGGTGGCGGCACGTCCATCACTCACTTAGTGTTGAAAGGTTGGCTACTATAGCCGTATTACTTTATAGGTGTATTTTCGGTGCAATTAGTATGCCGTACTGAAGAGCTCTAATGAGAGCGAAACCGTTCTACGGTTATAATTATTGCGAGAATGCATCTAGCCTTACATACTTTGTCCCTATATAAGGGTAAAAATGGGTCAGGGTTAGCAATTTACTAAATTGTTAGTTAGTTGTATACAGTCTCTATTTTTTAACACCTTATGTTATTTGGAGCTGACGTGACAACATACTACTTGGTTTCGCAACTAGGTGCGGCACGTTCACTACTCACTTAGTGTTGAAAGGTTGGCTACTATAGCCGTATTACTTTATAGGTGTATTTTCGCTGGAATTAGTATGCCGCATTGAAACGCTCTAATGAGAGCGAAATCGGTCTACGGTTCTAATTGTGGTGAGAATGCATCTAGCCTTACATACTTTGTCCCTATATTAGTGTAGAAATGAGGCAGGGCTAACAATTTACCAAATTGTTAGTTAGTTGTATGCAGTCTCTATTTTTTAACACTGTGTTATTTTGAGCTGGCGTGTCAACATACTACTTGGTTCCGCAACTAGGTGGCGGCACGTCCACCACTCACTTAGTGTTCAGGGTCTTCTATTTTGCGTCCGTTTTCCACAATAATGTATTTTATACTATCCTTAGCCGTGTTTTTACCGTTACATATCTCAGTAATGTTAGACCACAATTCTTTAGCACTGTTTTTGTTTCTGTTTATTTTACCCTTAAAATACTCAATTTAATACTCATATTTCTTATAACTTTTAAACTGTAGCCTCGACTGCGAAATATATTCGCTGTAAATACAGATTAAAAAAATTCTACTCTACAGACCGAGGCGTTATCGGGGCCCAGCCTGTATAAACTGCTTGGCGTATAATTTTCGAATATGCCCCGTATATTATTTTTTTATGCACTTGTGACCAAGTTAAAAACTGGCTATAAATATATCAAAATTATCGCAGATCATATATATTTTGATACTGACATTCTTTTATTGATGCAGACATTGTTAATTAAATTTTTTGTTGATAGTAACCTTGATGGAATCTGGAAATGATTCAAAAAGTTATAAGCATAATGTCATACTTGGCACTAGTTTTGGTCGCCTACACCTGTTGAGGTTCACTGTGAAATTTACACAATTGAAATTTGTTTTCGTTTCGTAGAATTAGTTTGTAGGCACGTGAGTTATTATGCAATAAAATGTTCTATTAAAATTTTCATTTAATCGCCGTTAATAATTTTTGAGAACACAACAGTGTTTATTAATACTAACCTTGCAATTTAAATTAAATGTATTTTTAGTAAATTTTCGTAGACCGATCTCACTAATGAAGAGATCTCAACTTTTAAATTTACAAAAAATTTCTTCAAATGAGCGGAACTAGGCCCTCTAGATCACATATCCAATATATACATACATACATACATACATATATATATATATATATATATATATATATATATATATATATATATATATATATATATATATAAATATGTGTGTGCCAAACTGTTTTGACGAGGCTGTAGTTCCTAAAATTCAAACAAATATCAAATTGAAACAAAAATCAGAGCTCTTAACTGTGAAGATGCTTCGAAATAACAGCAAGCAAACCTTAAAACCCGTAAAGTTTTAAACGACACCCTGTATATTCTTTCATATTTTTTTGGGATTTTCAATTTGTTATTCAATGATTTTTCCCGAATGCAGATTGGTTAATAAATGAAAAAATAAACATTTATTTTTCATATCAGGTGAGCCATGAAAAATTGGGTAAGTAAGAAATACGTTTAGAACAGCACAAAATTAAAGGTTATCTACATACACGAATCTACATTAACAAATGTTCAAATTGTAAGCCTCCAGCCGCAACGCAAGCTTCAAGTCTTGTCAGCAGGGTTCGCCTACATGAAGCTATGATTATTTGTGGCGTTAATCTGCGACTGGCGTTGCTAATTTTATGCCTCATGTCCTCTATGTCATTTGGTTTAGTAAAATACACCATATCTTTTAAGGTTCCCCCAACAAGAAAAATCCAAGGGGGTAAGGTCTGATGAATTTACAAGGAACTTTATCACGGGTGACGCATTTGCGATGAAATTAGCCTGGAACCTGTTTTTAAGGAAATCAGTAACGATTTGAGCATTGTGAGCAAGTACTCTTTCTACCATCACAATTGTTGCCTTTCAGCCAACGGAATTTCTTCTGGTAATTCAGGTAAAATATTTTGTAAAAAGTGCAATTATTCTCGCCATTAAATAATCTACACCAGACATTAATACTCCAAATGCGTTGAAATCTTGTCTCCATTGCCAATTGTGGATTGACAGGAGACCAATAATTGGGTAGAATTAACGAACAGGGAACCAGGCGCCAAAAGGCAAATAATGGTTGTCTTTCATATACCGTTAGTCTATTGTGCCATCTAGTACATGTCTCATGAACTTTACGATGCAGCTAATTTCTACCTTCTAGTTACCAATATAAGAAGTTGTGTGTGTTTTATTTCTTTAACGTCGGCCTATTTCCGCGACTATGGCTAATCACCAACGCCAGGGAGCAGTTTCACCTCACTATCCTGGAAATTTTGCCGAACCTCTGCCTTTATGAAATATGGACACGGGACTGACGGCTTTACGCCGCGTCCGAAGGGCGGAACGTGCAGACATTTAACTTGCTCAAACACAATGCCAGAACCTCGGTTGATGTTAATGTTACAGTCTGTACAGAAAAAGCGAAAGGAAAACCCTGGGATCGAACCCAGTACTCTTCGGTTGAGAGGCACACGCTCTTGCTCCTGAACCACCGAGGCTCTAATATAAGAAGCTCTAAACCATTTATTTTAGTATTCTGATAGTGTATAAAGAACTACATGGTAGTGATTGTGTTCCCATTGTTTTTTGTACTGAAACGTGAGCAAAAGAAGCAAATTAATTGTGCAAATGTCCCAGAAACAAGCTAAGCTACTTTTGGGGGAAGCTGAGTTACATGTTTACGCTTTAACAAAGAGAAAAATATTGTTGTGGTTCTGTTTACGCAAATGAAATCATGTCATTTGGTTCCAAGTTTTATCGCTTGTATCTATATCACTTAACAATAATCTTCCTTTGGAAAAAAACCAATGTGTTCAGAATGATGTGGTTTCTTGTAAAATAGTTGATTTCCATTATTTTAAAACCTCTTCCAAAAATGTCTGTTCAGTGTTCACTGAATTCTGGGTAGGTTTTGTAACTATCAACTATTAAAATTAGGTATATATCAAAATTGGGAACCAGGTGGTTGGTACCCGTAAAAACAACACAATATTGAAATAAATGTCATTGTGCGGAAACCAAACGCCGCAAAATCTCATAAAAATATATTTTCAACGATGAAAAGAGAAATTTCAAATAACATATATGATTATTATATCTCTCGAAGTGTACTGAGCCGTTTTCAACCACCTGGTAGGAAAATCGCAGTTCATACAGTTACAATATTATTATATGTCTCGAAGTATACTGAGCAGTTTTCAACCATCTGGTAGGAAAATCACAGTTCATACAGTTAAAATATCTTCATACCCCGATTTCTCAAATTGGCGAGTGGTTCTTTGCCCGTTAACACAATCCAATTGGAACTATGCCTGTTAATGACACTATTATTGTAGAATTTGACTTCATGACCCCACATTATTTTACCAAGAAAGGCTGGGTCATCTTCAAGCTTAGCTAGTATTCTTCAATAAACTGCAAGCGTCTTTCAGCGTCATCTAGATAGAGTCCCTGTACTAGATGAACGTAATAAGGATGGTACCTAAAATCTTGTAAAATACGTTCAACGGAATTTTTTGGTATACCAAGTTCTTCACAAATTTTTAGAATTGACACATAGGGAGTAACATGTACCAAAATATTTGTAATAGTTTCTTCATTACGCACTAATCTTCTAGAATTACTGCGATTCCCAGTTGGGAAACGCCCTTGCCGTAAGATGCATTCTAGGTTACCAAATATATTTTCACTAGGTGTTGGACAGTCAGGAAAACGAACGGCTTTATACACAATCATCTAAAGAAAAATTTCAAAAATCTCAAAGTATATTCAATGAAACAGGCCGAATAGCTCAGTCCGCAAGGCGAGGAACCTCTAGAATTCGGACTAGCAGGTCGTGGGTTCGAGGCCCGTTTTTATACAGTCGATGTTTTCACTAGAATGTGAAGAGGTCGGCTTCTGATGAGCTATGGGTGGTGTCTTTTGTCTACATGCGTGTGTAAGCTCATCGGCACAAGATCAAGTCTTCTCCGTGCGGAGTTTGTCTACGGTGTAACATGTCACACGTATTTAACATGTGTGTAACATGTCCCACGTGTCACCACCTTTCTCCGAACTACAAAGCTACTCATCATCAGTTCCACTAATGACGTCAGAATCCTTGGCGCGGCATACACAGTTCATGGTCAGTTGCTCTACCGCATTATAATTCAATGAGAATGCGCCTGTAAACGTGACAACTTGACGATATGTCAAGATAAGGACTCTCTTTATAAGACGATCTGAATACGCGACACGTCCTCTTCTCTGTTATTAAGTCAACCTCAGAACATGTTATCGCATAGTTAATTTAATTAGGGAAGGCAACATGCCTAATTAGGTAAGTTATACTTATAATACTCGCTTATTTCTAATTGCTTGTGAACTTCATTGTGATTGATAGGTGATTGCTTACTAGTATGTACTGCACTGAATTTACTTTCAATAATTGTTCTCTTCATTATAAATTATATACTGTTTAATGGTGGCTTGTGGTAGCGTTCAAAAATTAAATGATTGCTTGCTATTATGCAGTATTAACTGTACTTTCAAAAGGGTCAATTAAGATTCTATTTCATTTATTTTATTCTATTTTAGTTATTAACACACAGATAAATTTGGTACTTAAACGCAACCTGCTGCCAGCCGCCTCATGTAAATCATGAAGACTGGAATCGACACTAATCCGACTGAAATTTTATAGCCACCCCGCTGGTCAGGGACCCGTTAGTCTGCACCCTCTATTCAGGAACCCGCTATTGGACCGCTATTCTGGGACCCGTTCTTCGGGCACCCATCATTATGGGATCCACTACTCACAGCTCAGCATTTTGAGACCTGGAGGAGCTTCAATAATAACGAAGATGTACATACACAGTGAGGCCCCCCAACATCCTGGCCTAGACGGATCTAGTCGTCACTTCAAGGGCAGCAGTCTGAATCACGTTGACCGAACTGACAAACTAAGTACATCATTTATCCGTAAAATATCTTCTTTAAAATGTAATATGATGCTCCACAATTCATTTCAACAGTTTTATATGTCAATTTAAAGTAGTTAATCATTTTGTATTTTGTCTTTAGATCTGAATAATTTCAAGTAGTCATTTTTTATATTCTTTTTACTTACATTTTGCTCAATTAAAAACAATCAGCATTATATAGCTTCAACATTTTTTTAATAAACCTATTTTCTATTTTACTCCTGATTTTTATTTGTGCATTTTAAAACCCACCAAGTACAAGTGCTAAAGCCCACGTCCTGCGTTTAATTTATATTACAATTTGTGCCTCGACTGAGTAGCCTAGTTAAATGTTATTCATTAATTCTTTAATTAATACACAGTGTATTAATTTAAGTTATAACGGTGGTGTTATTGTTATATCATTTTCGTAAAAAAAGTCATGGATTATTAAATCGTATACAAAATGAGTAAATAAACACCCAACATTTATAACGGTTATCAACCTTTTATTTTGCATTTTACAGCTGAAAAGCTGAAAAAAATTTCAGCAAGATACTGAGAACACTTACTAATGACTTACCGCAAGAAGCTGATATAACAGTTATTGCATGACCCGCAAGATCACCTGGTTTACATGTATCAAGAATATATGCCATACGATTGGCAGAAGGTTTAGTCGGTGAGAATATTTCATACTTAACCCGTCTACGTCATGAGACCTTAAATTATCTTGGGACAACAGACAACTTATTACAAGGAAACGTTATCCTTCTATTTACACCATGGAGCATTAAAGAGTTAAGTACACTTGATGAACCCAAATCACCACAACACATCTTTGAAAGACTCGACGATCGTTTCACTAACAAAGTTAGCGTCATCAGAGGATATATTTTTTTCTGATAACGCTAACTTTGTTAGTGAAACGATTTTCATAGCATCATCAGAGGATGAACATTTTTTCATCCTCTGATGACGCTAACTTTGTTAGTGAAACGATTGCCAGGTCTTCAAAATATGTGCTGTGGTGATTTGAGTTCTCCAAGTGTACTTATCAGTGCTCCTTACAGGTTCCAACATTTGCTTAGTGCATTAAAAATTGCCAAAAAATGTGGAGAGCTCTCGTTGGAAGTTTTTCTTAAATGTTTTTAATAAATGTGTTCAAATATTTAATTATTTCATTTTTGTTTATGTCAATCTTTCGGAAAATATGGATGAAATGTATTTACAGCAACTGGGTGTCGCAATTTTTATGTCATAGGGTATATATACCATATAAATAAATCACTCTCGGAGCAGTTGTCTTGATTTAGATAATGGAAATGCTTGTGTCAATACTACTGCCAATTTCTATGATTCACTCGCTTTATTAAAATTCGGTATTTCGTCAGGAATGTTCCGTTTAAATAATTTCGGCGTTTGAAATCAGCATAAAGAAATTGACTGATAAAATAGAAATATCTAATAACGTCTTCCAAAATTATAGGTACGCTTTAAAAAAAGGGTTTTATTCAAGTTTACAAAAAGACAGATAAAACTAACATTAACATTAACAATTAATTATAAGTTATAAAAAAGTTCGGGACGCAGCAAGTGCATTGTAGTAGTGAATTTCCATAAGAATTGTACACTACTACTGAGGTATATTATTAAAACTAATTTTTAAAATTTACAGGATCTTGGAGATTGGTTTCAGGGGTCCCAGTAAGCGATTACTTGAAGAAATTTATATTCTCTGCGCAGCTAGAAAATTAAAATTTGGTACATATATGTGAATACTGCAAGTCGCTTTAAGAAATTGTGTTTTCCAGAAAAAAATGAATTATTTACAAACGGAATGTACGTGCCAAATGATCAGTATGGCAGGTATTTTTCCTTATTAATTGCTTGGATGGTTTTGCTTTAGTCAACCCAATCGAATTAGTTTTTGCAAAGAAAACAACCAAAAAGGTATTTTACATAGGTTTTACTATGGCTCAAGATTAAAGATTATAGCGTAATGGGAAATTGAGTTATCGGATTTGAAATCTTTTTACTAAAATTCTCTACCACAACGTACTTGCTGCACCCAGACCCCCCCCCCTCATGGCTTATTTACTGTTGTTGTATACATACTTTTTTAAATGATAAAATATTGTAGCTCTCTATGTGAGACTGACAAACAAGGCGACCTCAAATTCATTTTTGGAAAAATATTTTAAACAAATGAAATGAGGTAACAATTTAAACATACATTGTAAATCTTGGTTCGCGTATTCGTCACAGGGGTTCTCCTTCCCCTTCTACATACCTACAACCACCCTCAATGCATAAACAAGAACAATATAAACAAGTAAAATTTCTTCGGAACAACCCCCAAGAAAGTTGCGGAACCTGAGGTGAATAAATTAGCAATGTTCTTCATAGTTAGCAAGGTTATTTTTGTTTAGGACGCCTTAGCAACTTGATGTGTGATTGTAACCGCATGACAGTAGTTGTCAGTTGTCAACTACAATTCAGAAACATGCTTTATTTAACAGAAATGCATAAAATAACAATTCTACAGATCATTGGTTAAGGGATAAAACACGATCACAAATCAAAGTTGCTTCCCTATTTCAAAAAGCATTTCACGATTTGCCGCCTATATTCTAAGGGACCATAATAAAATTGAAGAACAAGTTAGCGAACTTGGACATCTAAGGCAGATACACAAAAAACCTTATAATGCACTGTTATGATACCCAATTCGATATAATCCTTGAGTTTAAGGAAAACCCAGATATATCGAGTCGACAAGCAGCTACAACATTGGTTATTAGCCATTCATCGATTACTCGAAAATTAAAATAAAATACAATGCATCCCTATATATTGATATAAACTTCATGAAAGACCATTTTGATAGAAGAACACCTTTTTGTAAACAAATAATGGAAATGTTAGATACCAATGTTATCCAACTAGAACATGTTTTGTTTTCTAATGAGTCCAGTTTTACACTTCGTGGCCATGCTAGTCGTCAAAATTGTCGCTACTGGTCCAAAGAAAATCCAAACTAGATAAGAGAAGAAGATACGCACTACCCTGAAAAGGTTTGGACAGGAATAGTTAGAAACAATGTCATTGGTCCCTTTTCTATTCATGGAAATTTGAGACTTAAATATTGCTCCAAAATTATGTCGTGCTAACTTTGGAAAACTTATATCCACATCGAGCAAACTCACAAGCTCCAGCGAATGTGATATGGTTCCAGAAAGTTGGAGCACCAGCGCATTACCAAATCAAAGTCTGGCGGTGCTTCGACTTAATATTTCCAAATAAGTAGATAGGAAAGAATAATAGGAGGAATAAAGAAGAAGAATGACATTTTTATTTACGATGAGGATGCTGCCAAGACGCTCAAGGCATGCATTTTAAACATCTACTACATTAAGATTGATGTGTTTTATATTTCTTCTCATTATCAAGAATAAAACACGAGGTCACTATTCTTGGTGACTTCAATGTCCATAATAAGGAATGGCTAGGATTTTCAAAAACCGCTCACAAAGAAGAGCAGCGGAGGCCTTTGCAGTCAGCAATTCTTTAGCCAATATGGTTCAGCAACCTACTCACTTTCCTCGCATCCCAACACACACAGCTCAAATCCCTTGGTTCTCCTTCTTACTACAAATCCTGACTGTTATAAGATATCAGTCACCGCCCCCTGGGTCGCTCAGACCAGGGAATGGTCATTGTTTCCTGCGTAATGCAACCCGAGGTCACACAGTCATCACACCCACGTATCGTTTAGCACTACAACTCCGCGAAGTGGGACGAAATGCGAGATTACTTTTCCTCATTTCCATGGGCCTCTGTCTGCTTCTCTCATCCTGACCCTTCTGATATCTCACAAAACGTCACCGAAATTATCCAAACTGGAATGTAATTATTTGTTCCACGTACACAGAAAACCTCTGCAGCCACTCAAAAGCCCTGGGTCTCTAAATCCTGTGACAAGGCCAGACTTGAAAAGGTCAAAGCTTACAAAAAACTTCTACATAATCCCAGTCAAGAAAACCGTCAAGCATTTAACGACATAAGAAACCGCTATGTCCGCATTTTTTCTGAGGGAAAAAACTCGTTTAATAACCACATCAGAAACAAAGTCCTCTGAAGCTCCAGCGGCAGCAAACCCTTCTGGACTCTTGCTAAATCTATTGGGAATAATTTCTGCAAGAGCACGTTCCCACCTCTTGTCTCAGGGGATTAAATTGTTTCTACTGCCCTGGGCAAAGCTGAACTTTTTGCCTCGTTGTTCGCCGGCAATTCTACTCTCAACCCACCTCCAAATGTTCAACCACCAACAGTCCCCAATGTCGCGCATAAAATGACGGTTATCATTTTCAAAACTAAAAAGGTACGAAAGATGCTCTATTCTCTTAATACCAGGAAAGCCTCTGGCCTTGACGAGATCCCAGTAATTGTTCTCAAAAAAATGCGCACCAGAACTTGCTCCTGTCCTGCCTCGTTTGTTTCAGATATCTTACAATAGAGGCATACTCCCTAGTAATTGGAAAACTGCTCGAGTACAACCCGTCCCCAAGAAAGGATCCAAAGCGCTTCTTAGCAACTACAGGCCTATTTCTCTCCTTTCTGTCGTAACTAAAGTGATGGAAAAGTATATAAACACCAGGTCTGGCACGCAGCGCTGCTTAATAATCTTCCGGCCTATGGCCTACCACCAAAACTCTGTACGTGGACAGCAAATTTCCTCTACAACCGGAGCATTTCTGTTGTCGTGGATGGCCATTCTTCTAAACTGTATCCAATTAATGCAGGAGTTCCTCAAGTTTCAGCTTTAGCCCCTACTTTGTTTCTTCTCCACATAAATGACCTCCTCTCTAGCACATCCAACCCAGTTCACAGTTACGCGAACGACAGCACCCCGAGCTCAAATATACAATATTCTAAGCCTGTCTCTTTAGCCCAATTAGATTAGGATCGCAGACTCATGAAGGGTTCTATCTCTGTGGATCTCCAAAAAATATTAGACTGGGGAAGTAGAACTCGGGTACAATTCAACCCCACCAAATCACAGCCTTGCTTTCTTTTTCATAAGAGATACACCAGCCCTAGACCCATCACAATAAACAAACAAATTATTCAAAGTAGTGAGTCCCCATTCTCATAAAAACTCGCTACCATAACGCAATAGCTGCTTTCGGACTTTTTCTTTAGGTTTATAATAAATAAATTTCGTCGTGATATAATTCTTACATACTTATAGAAAATTAAATTCTAAATAGACTTACCCTCATAAATAATAGGCTGTTTCTCTCTGAAATATGTGAGTGCAGGAAATTTTGTGATGCCATATTGCTTGGCTAGTCGTTTGTCGTTAATCTTGACGAAATCGACTCCAAATGAGTCGGTATCGTCGTCGATCTGCTCCAGCTCTTGCAGGACACGGTCGCAAGTGGTGCAGCTGCGAGCATCTGAAAATAAATCATTCGTCTTATTTACCAACAAAATCTAGAAGACTCTTTCACGTCAAACTTCTCAAGTTTCTAAATAAACTTTTTAGTAAAGTTTCGTGAAAAAAATTTGTTGCTGTTTAGATAAAAAAATTAAGGTGCCGATTTTGATTAAATTTGGTAGGTACTTCCTTTTGTAAGTGGCTTGTATAAGTTCGTTAGACAGAAAACTCGGATTGCTTTTTCCGAAGAATTTTATATATATAAATAAGAAAACTATGAGCTACCAAATTTGATAGGCAAG
Organism: Tillus elongatus; assembly: GCA_964006375.1. NCBI lineage: Eukaryota > Metazoa > Arthropoda > Insecta > Coleoptera > Cleridae > Tillus > Tillus elongatus. Next base: position 83,127,292 of record OZ023262.1, on the reverse strand, counting down.
TGTCTGCTATAAAACGTATCCTACGTACCAAAATTTAAATTTCCAAGTTGAAATAAAAAAATATATTTTGTGTGGTTAAAAGAATCTATTAAATATTACAGAAAAAGATTGAGCTTCTTGGAGCAAGAGGTCAACAAGTACCAGAAAAATCACCCGGGCTACTGCATTTTACTTGTGAAGCCCCTTCTTTTAAAACCCAGAGCAAGAGGGTTGTAAAGAAAAATATATTCCGCCACCCTGCGTCGGCTTACATATTGAAAATATCGAAGTGTCACCTAGCCTACTTTGTTTTACTCTAAAGCCATTTCATTTCATACCCATTACAAGGGGGTTGTTAAAAAATATTCCGTCATTATGCGTCGAGCGCCATTTTGAATTCAGACAAGTTTGATGGGTACCATACTTTTGTATTTTCAACGGAATGCAAAATTCTAAATCGATATGTCAATCGGAAGTAAGTAAAAGGTCCATTAGAATACTTTATTGTCAGACAGGTTTGAATAAAATGGTTTAACAAATGATCAAATTAAGCTTGAATGATGATCATGAAACATATTTTTTCTTCCTGGCAAATTATCCCCATCCTATAGACGAATGTACCCGATGGGTAGTGTTTGTTTTGTGTAGACAGTAGAAAAGAGCAGTTGAGGAAAATATAAAACAGATCAGAACCCTCTGCCGATTGCAAGCCGGACAGAATATGACACTTTTAATGTGCATGAGGTTTGAATAGCGATCAAGGAACTAAAGAAAGGAATAGCAGTGGGTGTTGGCAAAATCCATGAAGAAATGTATGTAAAAAGTATGGATGCTCGAATTTGACTGTGTTGCTATGTGAGCTGTTTAACGTGTGCGTAAAAGTGGGTCAAGTATCAAACAAATAGTCTAAGCGCCAGTGACCGGAGACATACGGTATTTTATAAAACCCTATATTTTCTTCTTTCACTCTCTCATACCTGCCGTACATGAGACGGGGGTTCGGGAGTCCGACGGGCGGTTCCTATACTGTCCCTCATATATGGGAGGTGTAAAAATTTGACAGAGTTTAACGTCATAGCATAAAGGCTGCCGCTTGGATATTTTATAATCTGGTTTGTAGCTGTTGAGCTGTATCTTTACAATAAATAAATAAAAATAAACAGTGAATGCAAAAATTATCGAGCGATAAGTTTGTCAAGTCTTGCGGGGAAGCTATTTGGGAGAATATTGATAAAACGAACAACGCAGCTGACCCAGGGAAATATTTGGGAGGTTTAGTGTGGGTACATGACAGAAAGAGGCTGTATTGACCAACTATTCTCACTTCAGCAGGTAACTGAGAGATGCTTGAATGTGGAAAAGAAAGTACCTATGTTATACGTTTGTAAAATTAAAAAAAGCCTATGTACTGCAGATAGACACAAGCTGTAGTGTATTAAAAGAATATGATGTGGATGATTGGTTAATTCGAGGTATTGAATCACTATATGATGGACAGTAGAGCATGTGTGAGAACTAATGGAATGCTCAGCGACTATTTTATAATTGGACAGGGTTTCAAACAAGGATGTGTGATGCCTCCATGGTTATTCAACATATTCGTGGACAAATATATAAGAGACGTTTGCTCGGAGACATAAGGCATAAAAATGAATGCTTCTGAGGTAAAAGTGTTACTGTACGCTGATTATGCAGGACTACTTAGTGACTCCAAAGGAGAAATTCAGCGGGTGTTAGAAAGACTGATAGCAGTAACAAATAAAATGAATCTACGTGTGAACGCAGAGAAGATTGAGGTAATAGTATTTGGTAAAGAGGGTGGAACGATGAAAACTGTTTTCAAAAGACGGCAAAATAGATGATGAGAACAAAAGTAGAGTAAATGTAGGCAGAAAGGTGCTGGGAGCTACGACCACTGAAGCTAAGATTAATATATATAAAGAGGCCAAAGTGTTTATACATAACAGCGTACTGGTACCGACTGTTCTATATGGGTCTGACAGTTGGATGTGTCAGGCATAGCATGTAAGAATATTGAATGCTGTTGGAATGGACTACCTAAGGCGAGTGACGGGTAAATCAAGGCGACAGAGCGAGAAATGAATGGGTTCTGAAACAATGTAATGTAGAAAAGTCTATTGAAAGCAAGTATGAGAGCAGCGTGATTAGATGGTTTAATACCAATAATAATATGAATAATAGAGTTTATTTCAACAACTAAAGAAAATACACATAACGAAATAAAATACATTTCTTGCTAAATAACCTAAATAAATATGGAAAAAGTGTATTATGTACCTAAGCTTTTAAGAACTACGAAATAGCAACTGTATAATAACAACAATAACAACGCCTGTTTCCTAGTTGCAGCTTATATTTAATGCACAATTTAGCAAGAGCACAAACCAGAAATAACAAAATAAACACATGTATAGCCCATGAAAGTATATACTTTTTTGTAGGCACATGAAAACGAAAACACAAAAAAAATACAAAAACTCCTAAAACTAACTTAACCAAATGTGCCAAAACTATCCGCTCAGTCAAAACAACAGCAGCGAAAAAAAGAATTCAAGACCACACAGCCAACCAAACCCAAATTTTAAACTAATTCAACGCGCAGTAATCCTCCGCCCAATTAAAACAATATTAAAGCAACGCACACAAAACCACACAATCAACCAAATCCACAATCCGTGCAATGCCTATCTGTGTCATAAACTGTGAATCATATCTCTAGACTTAGAAAGCCACGCCTGTACCAATCTCACATAGGAACATAAAGTTGATCCTGTTCTGACACTGACTGGAAGGGCATTATACAAAACATTCGTGGGGATATATAAATATTACTACGCCGACCCACAGTCCTAATCACTTTGCTCCTTTGAACGGCCGCTGCTGCATTTAGTCTAGTACCTATTAATGATCTATTCTAGAGACGCTATAATACTTCCTTACGTATGACAACACAGCTAATGAAAAAAGTTCCACAATATCATTAGCTCCTGCTTCAGCGTACAACACTTCAGACGGGTAAGTGTAGCACTTATTACCTCCACATCGTCAATACGTGTGGAAATATGGCATCGGCGAGAAAAAATTCAAAAATATTTTTTCGTTTAAACGTCGTAAAAGTATCAAGATATATAGAATACATGATTTGGAACAAAAACTTTTTTTTTGTCTGTCCGTCTGTCGGTCTGTATGTCTGTCTGTTTGGAGTCACGATAACTTTAGAACGAATTGAGCTTTCGTCTTTAAATTTGGTATACAGTTATCAACCGACAAAGGAACGGTTCGGATTGTTTTTGGTTAAAATCGCGCTAGGAAGTAGAGGATGAATGGGGTGTAATTTGGTGACAATTAATATTTTTTCGTTAAAACTCGAGTAATATAACGTTTTAGTGTTTGATTATTTCAAAAATTTTCAATATCATCAAACATCTGGTATTCTGTGCTGCAATAAAATTTTAGGTTGAATGTGTAGGGGTGGAATATCGGTGACAGAAATTTCATTTTTTTGTTGCTAAAACGTCCAAAGAAGTCTCAAAACATATGGAAAACTTGATTCTAGAACGATTTTTTTGTCTATCTGCCGGTCGGTCTGTCAGCCTGTCTGTCATTAGTAGGCTCCATAACTTGCAAACGAATTGAGATATCATCTTCAAATTTGGTATCCAATTAGCACCCGACAAAGGAACGCTTCGAATTGTTTTTGGGTAATATGGCTTCAGGGGGTAAGGGATAAATAAGGGGTGATTTGGTGAAAATTGATATTTTCTCGTTAAAACTCGAGTAATATAACGTTTCAGAAGTCTATGGCTACAGGAATACGAATATTTTCTGTGTGGTCGTCATGGACCTTAAATTTAGTCCATGAGAATGTCGTTTTGCGGAGTGTAGATTGCTATGTGGGGGTTATGATTCAAGTTGCAGCACTATTATATATTAGTTTTAGGAATCAACGTTGAATTATATCCAATTTTTTCAGGTAACAACTCGACGCAACACCCCAAACAACAATCACGTATGTAAGAAGGGGTCCAACCAATGCCGAATAGACCACTCTAAGATACGCAGTTGTTAGAAAGGTTTTCAGGTATCCAAACTTAAAGAAAATTGTCCCCAACTTTTCAAAAATCGCATCAGCATGCTCATCCCAACGCAGTTGTTGATCTATAATGATCCCCAAATACCCAACCTTTTATGGCGTCTCAATTTGGATATATTGGTTGTTACAAAATATTTCCGGTGCATTAAATGAAGGCAGGTGTGGCTTATAAGATGCAAATGCAATGCATTTCGTCTTCTTTACGCTACCAATTAGCCCATTGGCATCAAACCACCTCTTAATATTCACAAAGTCATTTTCAATTTTAGTCTTTAGCCGTTATCAATACAGAATTGTAGTATCATCTGCAAAACCACTGACTTAGTCAGCTGTGTGCACATTAAATAGATCATTTATATACAAATTAAATAACAAAGGGTCAAGACTATACCATGAGGAACGTCGAATTCAACAGTTTTAAAATCGCTGCAGTTGTCGTCAGTTTTTGTGCACTGCCTTTTAGACCGTAAATAATATTTAATTAAAAGTAGCCAAACACCACTAAAACCGATACCCTCTAATTTTCTGACCAGAAGCCTGTGATACACAGCATCGAAAGCCTTCTCAACATATAGAAAGACAAATACTTTGTCTTTGCTTATCAAGAGCCGAATAAATTCCTGTAGTTAGGGTATTTAACACATTTTGGGTCGACAGACACTCCCTGAAGCCAAACTGCGCATTTCATCATCTCATTTAACCTATTTCTATATCGCGCAGCCTGTAGTTTCTTCTGGTTCTTTGGTATAAGCGATCTATTCTGGTTTTTTATTTTAACTCTGACAGTATACCTTTCCAGCATTGATTTAAGAAACACCACAAAATTTTCCGCAGCAATGGTCTTCAGAACCATATATCCTACCCCAATCAGTATGCTCTAGTTCCCTGCGTGCTTTATAATAATCTATGTAACATTTTACCCCCAATTTATGGCTTTTAATTTCTTTTTGAGAGTTCATTGGGAGATCTTAGAATATATAAAAATGGTTGGTGATAGAAGTGTGGTAAACCACGCTTAAAACGTCGAACTACGACTTGTAATTCACAAAGAGGTGGTCAATGCAAGATGCAGAGTTGTTCTGTAACCTCGTGTATTTGCCGACTGTATTAACAAACCCGTGCTCAGCAAGTATGTTCGTTTTCAGAGAGGATATCGATATTTAAATCCCCAACCATGATGTAATGGTTTTTATTAACACTTCAATTTTCAGCGAAATAGATCTCTATACACCGACTAAAGGAAGATAACTACGTGGCCGGTGATCTATAGGTAGCTGTGGTGGTAACATGGCCACTACCCATTCGAAGTGATACTTCAACAGCTGGACACATAGAATGAATGCATAATGATAGAATGACAAGTAAAATTTATAGAGAACATGAAAACGGTAAAATAGGCCATGGAGACCCAGGAAAGCTTGATCCGATTTTGTGGGCAATCTATTAAAGAAGAAAGGGGTAAGAAGTTTAAGTAATAGGATAGTGTGTATGCGGAGATGTGTAAATTTAGAAGAAGCGAAAATAACTTGTCAGGGAAGAAATGCATGGAGAAACATTATTAATAAATAGGATAGGCTTTGTGGCGTGTCCACCCTTTTATGGAAATGGCGTGACTGTTAGTATTAATAGTAGTATTAGTAGATAAAAATATTTTGAGCGAATCAATAAAACTAAATGTAGGTGAATTATGGCTCTTTCTTATCACGCCAGAAGCTTAAAAAAGTAATCGCACATAGAATGTTTCTCACAATTCTGAGTGAAATATGAAGAAGGGTGCCCAGTTTCCACTACATGGCTTCCGGGATGTTTTTTCGTGGCCGAACTCGCTGAGTGGCTGGCATTCTAAACACAATCGACCCTGAAGTCCAAAATCGTGCAATAGTTTATGTTACTCTATTTGAAACAGGAGGTACAACTTTCGGTGTTACCGGTAACGCCCACCAGATCCAAATATTTTTTACCAGAAGGCACATAACATAACAAGTATATCCAACTGTTCTAACCGTAGAATTTAATTAAAAGCCCTAAAATTCGAAAGAACGCTTCTCGTAAATCACCTTATGTAAGTGATTTGGATTGTGGGAATTTATATTGTAAGTGAATTATAACGCAGTATTTCTTGATTTATAAAATTTTGATTACTAGGAAAAACACAATTAAAATCCAGGATTGCCACTTTAAGGTCCTTTCTGCTGTTTCCATTCCAAATGCCTAAACATAAATTCCTCGTATATGTTGATTACAAACGCACTTGAAATTTTATTACTACTGAACATTACAGCTGATTGAATTTAATTAAACTATTTCAACGCTAACAACAAATCAATCTTGTATCTCACAAAAGCATTAAAAGTGTTGGCAAATAGCAGATGTTGATTACGATAATAAAGCAGGATTGTCGAAGGCAGGAAGTCGTACTGCAACGCACTGTTCTGACGTGAACGACAATATGTGATTTGTTACTTTAATGCCGGATAAAAATATAACAATCTATTTTTATTGCTCTAAACTCACTTGAGTGAGAAATGCATAACAGCTTGTAATTTATTGGGTGATTTTCTGATTATATGCATTTTTGTGTAACAGTCAACTCCATATTTTTTAATCAAAATTATGTGCTTTGTTGCAAGGTCATAATAAAATGTTCACTACACGTAAACAGAAGTGAAATGCATTATTTTGATTTTAGACTTTTAAGGCTGAGGAGTTGATTAGTCTCGTATTACAAAATTTTGCCGTTGTCAAAGGACACCGCGAGTATGTGGCAAAATGGATCTCGGTGAATTTTGCTTAAATTTCAGTATGATGTAGTATTCGACCAACTGACTAAAAATCGTGTTCGAAATCGGCTAGACGTTTAGTAGACTCCATGCCGTGCCAAACCTTTAGTCACTAAGTGAGTTTGACCATGGCACAGCGGGCAGAAGAGCATCCAGTAGTATAAGCATAATATAAACAACTCAATTGTTTAGTTCTTGTTTAACGTTGGGCAGCCCCATCAAGACCATCATGTTGATAGCACCATGGGTTTGAGAACATCATTGTTTTGGGAGCACTATCGTTTTGGCAGCCCCATCAACGCATCAACGAACCTGTAGCAGAAACTTGTCACAAATCCAGGAGAATATATGCAGAGGTTTTGTCAGCCCTGAGTGGTCTTGACAATGTCAATACAAGAGAATATATGCAGAGGTTTCGCTAGCCCTGAGTAGCCTAAGGCCCTCTCGTACCCAGTTAATTCAAGGAGCACCGGCATACACACTATAGTTAAGTACATTGCTAAAGTGTAACCTTTATTTAAATTCATTCATTTTAATTATAACTGCTTCCATCTATCACAATAAACTATAGTCATTTTGGCTTTATATAAAATCATTATTTATTAACAAATGAAGTAAACCGAGTCTTGATTTTTATTTATATGTCTGACCCCACCCAAATTATAAGGTATGAACCCACATGTTTTTCAGAATTGCATTAAATTTCATGTTCTGCGCTCAGCAGCCACATAATTTTCTTTTACATTTAGATAATTTATTTTGTGATTAACTTTTATTTAAAATAGTACTCATAATGTTATAAATTGGCTTTAATATTTATAATGGCCAGAATAGATGTAACAACTACGTTTATATTCCCTTCTTTTGCAAAGGAAAAGTAGTACAAGGACCAACGATTTAACACTTGTTGGTTTGTTTCACACAGTTTGTATGGTTATCACTTTGACTCTAGTATGCCTGTGGTGAGAACTAAGTTCCAATAAGAAAGTACCTATAGAGATATGTCAATAGTTGTGATTCATCTCACTGCGTATTCCAGAGCGGGGCTGTTTCGAGTTAAGGAGCTTATAAATTTGAAAACAACAAGATCGATAGTTGGCACAGAAAAATATGGTATTCTAATGTAGTAAAAATCTCATCACAATCTAAGGGAGATGTCGACTCAGCCATGACTCTTTGTCTGTAGCAGATCGCTTCAATTTATCCACACTTCTTCAGTTGTGCCACGATTTCCAAAATGTTTCCATTTGATCTACACCTTTACTTTTTACAGGTCCGTGTCCTTTAAATTTAAATAATATCTTAGAATATGACCAATAAATTTTGCCCTTCGATTTGTTTCAGCAAGCGTATTTCTTGTCTTACCTTTTTTAACACAATTTAATTCATTCTTCTATCATTGTACCGTGCCTTTGACAATTTTCTAATGCCCACGTTTTAAAAGCTTATATTCTCTTCACGTCTTGCTTAGTTATACTCCAGGTTTTCGCACGATACATTACCACACTCCATACGTACGACTTGATTAACTTTTTCCTGATATCCAAGGTGAATTTTTATAAGTGGGAAGAGTACTTTGTGTATAGAATGCTTGCTTTGCCATCAAAATCTTCTTCTCAGATCTTTGCTACATTTACCACCACCCGTCGTAATACCTCCAAGGTACGTGAATCTTTCGAGTTGTTTGAGTTGTTGGCCGTTTAGCTATATATTTATTTTCGCAGCCATATCCTAACTTATCTTCATTACTTTTGTTTTCGCCATATTGATCTTTAATTTAATTTGTTTTAACACACTATCCAGTACAATCAGCATCATTTGTAATTATTTTCCGTCTCTCTTATCAGTACTATGTCATCTGCGTATTTTATGCAAGGGAAGCGTTGTCCACTTATTTTGATCACTGTGTCTTTCTCTTCCGCCCTTATCATCTTCTATAACTAAATTGAACAAATATGGCGATAAGGTGTATCCTTGCTGTACACCGTTCTTTATTATAGGTTCAGTTGTATATCCGTTACAAAAGCCTTTGTGATCCAATGGTAAGAACGTGTCCCTCTGAACCGAATGATACTGAGTTCGATTCACAGGGTTCCCTTTCCACTTTTCAAGACACACTGTAAAAATTACCATCAACCGAGGTTGTTGTGTGTGTGTTATTGTTTATTTAACCTCGATCTATATCCGCAACTATGGTCAATAAATGACGCCAGGGAACAGTTTGACCTTACTATCCTGGAAATTTTTCCGAATGCCTGCCTTCCTGCAAGAAGAGTGTTATACAATGTAGATTTACTCCACGATATAATGACTTAGAAGAGATATGATATTGCGCATATGCCCCGCCCCCTCCTATGACGTCACGTGGTGAGTAACGTTATAGAAGTCCAACTAAACACTTAAAACAAAGTCATTCGCAATCAAAAAGTTTCTATACGTCAGTTTAATGCGGTTGAAGTTACGCTTATATTGTCTTTTTCAGATAATATAGGTCGTAGCACTAAATTTAATGTTTTTCATTTTTATTACATCCAACTGTATGCACTTAAATATTAGTAAAATACGTAATTTGTTAAGAGGTTGTGATGAAACGTCAAACCCCACTGCACAACAGCATATTATTGTTGCATTGGACTCACCACTTGACACCATGCGCGTGACAGGTCTAAAAATAGGTAGTCTGAATATCATATCTCTCGTTATTTGTATCATGGATTTACTCTGTGCTAATGATAGTAGTCAGTGAGTAGAGACACATGACAGATGGTCGAATGTCAATGTGAAAATGTATTAATTATTGTAAATGTACCAATTAATATTTGTTATAAGGTTTTGTCCGTTATTGTCTTCCTGTTTATTAAGTGTATTACTAAACACACGTGAGTCATTATATAACTAAATATACAAGAACCCTAAATATAACATGGTGTCAGGTGTGGTTCAAAAGTGAGGTTGCCATATAGGTAACGGTAACTGGGCAAAAAAAGTCAATATTTTGGAACAATTCCATCAGAATAATGGAGGATAAAGTTGGTCATGAAGGGCTAGGTGAAGTACAGCATAATAGTAGTCAAGTTTCCCAATCAACTGGCATTGGAGGAAGAGTTTTACCACTTGTACTAGAGGGTAACTTGAGTCAAAAATGGAAAACGTGGTTTAGAAGCTTTAAACTGTTTTTGGTTGCTGCAAATTATTCAAATGAGTCAAATAAACGTAAAGTAGCCTTATTATTTCACTATATTGGTGAATCTGCAATGGAAATTTTTAATTCTTTTAACGTCGAACCTGAAGAAATTACTTTTGAGGATCTTATTGCTAAATTCGAGAAGCATTTCAGTCCACAAAAGAATATCACAATGGAAAGACATCAATTCCTCACAAGAATTCAAGGTCCAGCTGAAACAATAGATGACTTTGTCACAGCATTAATTAACTTGAGCTTGTCATGTGAGTTTAGTGAACTACGTGAAGATCTTGTTAAAGACGTTTTAATCTGTGGCCTTGCCAGAACAAATAAAGTGATTAAGGAAAGACTACTTCAAGAAGATCAGCTCACTTTTGAAAAGGCAGTACGTATTTGTAAGTCTATGGAACTAACGCAATATTGGGCTCAAGAACTGAACAAGGAAGAATTCGTTAATGTAGTACAATGTGAACAAATTTGTCATATAAGAAGCTCCAAAACATCAAAAAGGTCAGTTTATAGTCAAGATCAACGTCGGAATAGATCAGAGTCAAGAAATAGATCAGGTAAATTCAGTCCTAATAATAATGATAATAATAAAGAAATTTGTAGCAGATGTGGTCAGATCCATAAATTTAAATGTCCAGCTTTTGGTATAAAGTGTAATAGATGTCAGAAAATGAACGATTATGCTAGATTTTGTAAGTCTAATTTGAGAAATGTCAGTTCAGTCACTCTTGAAATTGGTAATAATGATAATAGTAGTGAGAAGGATGAATATTTTATTTCTAGAATAGGTTGTAATTTTCAAACAGACAAAGATTGGTTTATAAACATTAAAATAAATAGTGTGTCTCTTAGATGTCAATTGGTGCACAAGGCAATATTATGCCTTATGAGCAATTTATAAAATGTAAGCTCAATTATAATATGATAAAGCCATGTTCCTTTAAACTTTCGTCAGTGGCTGGTACAAGTATTCCCTATTTAAGTATGTGCAAGTTGAAATGTCTTGTAAATGATAGTCTTTGTGAAATAGAATTTATAGTTGTAAATATAACATGTAATACGATCCTTGGTCTTGCTGCATGTCAGGCACTTGACTTGATAAAAATAATACAGTCAATTAGAGCAACTACAGGTACAAATTCACTACTCATAAAATATGAATCAATTTTTAGAGTCTAGGTTGCATTTCCCAGGTGTGTAAACTATCAGTAGATGAAAGTGTTCGTCCAGTTATAGATCCACCTCGGTAAATACCTTTCAAGCTTCATGAACCATTGAAAGCTAAATTGGCTAGAATGGAAGGAGATGAGGTTATTGTCAAAGTAAATGAACCTACAAGGTAGGTAAGTTCAATAGTCATTGTCAAGAAAAATAATGGAAGCCTTCGAGTGTGTTTAGATCCCCGAAATTTAAATAGAGCCATTCAAAGGTTACATTATCAGCTTCCAACAATAGACAGTATACGTTCTAGTTTAGCAGGCTCATGTATTTTTTCCACATTAGATGCAAATTCCGGATTTTAGGCTATACCATCGGATGAAGAGAGCTCAAAGCTTCTCACTTTCAATACACCCTTCGGCAGGTATAGATTCAAACGCTTAGCTTTTGGGATAAATTGAGCTCCTGAAATTTTTCACCGTGTCATGACAGAATTTTTTGGTGATATAGAAGGAGTTGGAATATACTTAGATGATTTAATAGTCCATGGTCCAAGTCAGTCTATACATGATTTTAGACTCGAACAAGTGCTTCGCAGGGCAAAAGATCTCAACATTAAATTAAATTTGTCGAAATGTAAATTTAGTTCACATGAAGTCAATTATATGGGACATATATTTTCTAAAGATGGTATGTCTCCAGATTATAAGAAAGTTAAGGCAATTTGTGAAATGAAAACTCATTCAGATAAAAAGGCTTTACAAAGATTTCTTGGAATGGTCAATTACCTTGCGTCATATATTCCAATTCTCGTCTAATGATGCAAATACTGTCATACCACATATTAAAGCAATTTTTGCACGTCATCGCATACCATGTACCTTGATAACAGACAACGGTCCACCATTTAATTCATCTAAATTCAAAGAATTCACAAATTCGTGGAATATAGATCACATCACAAGTAGTCCTCACTATCCAAAGTCGAATGGACTAGCAGAAAGTGCAGTCAAAATTTTTAAGAAGATTCTTAACAAATGTAAAGAATCAGGAAGTGATCCATATATAGCACTACTTCAGCAGAGAACAACTGCGAAAGAAAATACAGCTTCACCAGCACAACTTTTGTTCTCAAGAAATTTAAGAACGAAAATTCCAACAATAGTTCAACATCTTAAGCCTAAAGTCGTTAAATTTAATGAACATAGAAAAGCAGCCAAGTTCAAAACGTCACAATATAAGTACTATTATGATCAACATTCAAAGCATCTTTCAGTACTACACATAGGAGATGAAGTATATTTTAAATTAAATCCTGATAGTCACTGGCAGCCAGGAGTTGTTTCGAAACTTGCGGATACTCCTAGATCATACATAATTAAAGCTCCGTCAGGTACTGACTATAGACGTAATAGAGTTCATATACTGAAGCCATCAGCTTCCATATTAAAGAGAAAATTCCATAGTGATCAACTTTCACCACAGTTGAGTTATAATCTTCCAACAGATATAGGTTCGTCAAATCTCATTAGTAATGAGAATACTAATAACTCAGTAATGAGTTCACAGTCACGGTAAGGTTCCGCAGGCAGTATACCAAGCGATCCAACTAGTTATTATTGTACTAAATCAGGGAGAATTGTCAAACCTCCCAGGAGATTTTCTTTTAATTAAATTAAGATATTACTTAGTGAACTAAAAAAAGCGTGTTATACAATGTAGATTTACTCTGTGCTAATGACAGAAGTCAGTGAGTAGAGACACATGGCAGATGGTCGAATGTCAATGTAAAAATGTATTAATTATTGTAAATGTACCAATTAATATTTGTTATAAGGTTTTGTCCGTTATTGTCTTCCTGTTTATCAATTGTATTACTAAACACACGTGAGTCATTATACAACTAAATATACAAGAACCCTAAATATAACAGAGAGTGGAGATCTTTAATGTGCCCAACATCGCTTGAACACGGGACCGACGGATTTAACCCCCTCCGAAGGACATAACTTGCTCAAATACAATGCCACAACCTCGGTTGATGTTAATTTTACAGTATATTCAGAGACGCGCGTTCTTACCACTGAACCACCTAGGCTCTCAACCGAGGTTGTGGCATTGTATTTGAGCAAGTCGAATGTCAGTACGTTCGCCCTTCGGAGGGGGCGTAAAGCCATCGGTCCCGTGTACACGCATCTAATATTTTTTCAAAATAAAATCTTCATTCTCAAAATGTTTACTGCAAATTGGTAATTTTTTATAAAATAGATTATGTTGACGTACTACCCTCTTGTCGATTTTATTTCGACATTAATGTATTAATTCGAAATTGTCAAAAAAATATTACTTTTATTTTATTTTACTTCCACATTGTCAATACGTCTGGAAGTTGGCATCGGCGACAAAAAATTTCAATTTTTTTTTCGCGTAAACGTCGTAAAAAGTGTCAAAACATATGGAAAACATGATTTCGGAACGAATATTTTTTGTGTCGGTCTTACCACTGAACCACCTAGGCTCTCAACCGAGGTTGTGGCATTGTATTTGAGCAAGTCGAATGTCAGTACGTTCGTCCTTCGGAGGGGGCGTAAAGCCATCGGTCCCGTGTACATGCATCTAATATTTTTTCAAAATAAAATCTTCATTCTCAAAATGTTTATTGCAAATTGGTAATTTTTTATAAAATAGATTATGTTGACATACTACCCTCTTGTCGATTTTATTTCGACATTAATGTATTAATTCGAAATTGTCTAAAAAATATTACTTTTATTTTATTTTACTTCCACATTGTCAATACGTCTGGAAGTTGGCATCGGCGACAAAAATTTCAATTTTTTTTTTCGCGTAAACGTAAAAAGTGTCAAAACATATCGAAAACATGATTTCGTTCGGAACGAACATTTTTTGTGTCGGTCGGTCTGTCGGTTTGTCGGTCTTCCGGTCTGTCGGTCTGTCGGTCTGTATGTCTGTCTGTTTGTAGCCACGATAACTTTAGAACGAATTGAAATATCGTCTTCACATTTGGCATACAGTTAGCACCCGAGAAACGAACGGTTCGGAATGTATTTGGATAAAATTGCTTTTTTATATTTCAACAACACACCACGAGGGCTTACAGTCTAAATACTATTGTACCGACAAGGAGGAAAGAGGCAACTTGTTAATTCTGGACTTGAAGGTTTGGAGGTTCGGAGGAGAAGGAGGGCAGGAGATAAAGGATTTGGAGAAAATTGACATTTTTTCGATAACACTAGAGTGATATAACGTTTCAGAAGTTTATTGGTACAGAAATCCATTTTTTTTGTGGTCAAGTCATGGAACCTAAATTCATTTCATTATAATGTTTTTCTAAGAACAGTAGATTATCACAGCTATGTGGAAGTTATGATTCAATTTGCAGCACTATTTTGTTGGGGTTGAATATTTATAAAATAATAAAAAATAATAGCAGAACACTATCGCCTAGCAAACGGTATCCGAAAACAATGACATAATTTGAAACTATCAAAAACTCTGTCTCATATTTACGATCCTGGGCAAACTGCTTCCCCTGTACCCTTCAAATGCAAATCAAGTAATATTTTTCTGCATTTTAACATAACAAGGTCATAGCTTTTAAACTGAGGAAGGCATCGGACTCAAAATATGTAGGGTTGCCTAACAGATTATTTGCGACTATCTGGTAGCATTACTGATATTTTTTGAAGCACCCCCTTTTTCAACGGTGACAACTATTTAATTTCTTAAATATCATCATGCGGCACATCCTAATGTGCAACGAACGTTCACACCCGAACTCTGGCGCTCCCACCTTAATGACCGCCTTAGGGTCTATTCGGATGCACGGATTTCTGAAATGTTCAAAAATATCCAGTATGAAAGTGAGAGGGGAAAATAAGGAAGTTTTATATCAGCTACTTGAAGTAAAAACCTGATGGGATAGTGTGCTTTGTTCATTTATCATGGTTTGACAGTTCTGTTTTGAGGTTAATAAAATCATTGTATATGGTTTTAAAACTGGAAACTAAGGAATAATAATATGCTTTGTTTATTTATTATGATTTGAGAGATTTGTTTTGAGGTTAAGTGGTAAATGCCATTGAAATAGATATAAAGTTGTATGTCATGCTTCTAAAATTGGAAACCAAAGTATAATAACGTGTTTTGTTTATTTATCATGGTTGGACAATTCTGTTTTGAGGTTAAATAGTAAATGATTGTATAATATGTTTCTAAAATTGGAAATGAAAGAACAAGAATATTAACGTTAATATTCGTTGATTAATTTTTCAAGTATGTAGGTTATTTGAATAATGAATTGACTTCTTGACTTTTATAAATTCAGGAGTAGGAACATCTTGTTTATTTTCACTTGCTGTGATGAAGAACTATTAAAATGAATCGCAGAAAAAATTAGGGTTTAGTTTACCATAATGGATTCTTATATAAAATGCGGCTCACAGAAAATAACATACCCAAGTTATATAAAGTAACCATTTTAGCAGACATTTTTTATTGTTAATATTAGTAAATTTTTATTAAGAAAATACACGAATGGAATTTGTTTAAAAAAACTTATTTGTTGTTGGAAAAACCGGATCGATTAGGTTGAGTAAAATGATATCATCCAGGCGATTAACAAGAAAAAACTACCTGCCACCTTTATAACTTGGCAGATCCATTCCTTTTCTAAACATGAATTAAATTTTATTCTGACGAGTTTTTGTAACTTTAATGAAATTTGTAATACAAGTTTCTTTGAAAGAGACTTACAGTACCTAGATTCACCAAATTTTAATTTTCTAGCATCATAGAAAATTGAGTTTTGGGAATACGAAGTTTTTTCTCAAAGGACCTAGAACACATAGTTCGAATATTTTTTATAATAGAAAGATATAAATTCCTCAAATGAGCTTGTATTAGGACCTCTAAACCTGATCTTCGACGTCTGTTTAAATTAAAAGTATTACGCTTAGTAATATGCCGTATTAGTAGTGTGAAATTGTTATGAAAATTCACTATTATAACGCACTTGCTGCCTCTCGAAATGTTGGTTTTCTGTCGCTTTCGGTTATACGTTGTGCAGAACACTCTATACGAAACTACTAGTGGTTTAGGCGATATTCATTTATTTAGCTACTTAACTATTGAGAGATGCAGATCATTAAAAAAGTCTAGACGCAGCAACTGCGTCAGGGTAGCGAATTTAGATCGAAATGATCTACAGTTTTATTTACATAAAAATTTGGGGGATGTAACTGTCACTCGAAGGGCATTGAATGTAGGAGTCAAATTTTCACGTTGCACGATGTCATTTTCTAATCTATAATTGACGTGTTTTGGGATTTTTGATAAATATGCACAATAATTGTGATACTGAATTTATTCCATTCGGCTGTTCGGCACTATAGATTAAATTAAAGCTGAAATAAGGAAAGGTGTATGACACGGATATCCATTATCGCACCTTCGGTTCAACTTATTCACAGAAGATTACAATAAATAGACTAAAGTAAAAGAAAACAGGGACCAAAATAAAGGTACAACGATTCTATTGCATAAGGTGTGCTAATAGAGAGTAAGGATTATAAAAAAAATTTGTGTCCTAGATTCTGTGTTAAAAAATCAAACCAGCAAAACGTCCAAAATGAAAATAAAGCTTAAAGGCCAACAACTTGTGGAAATTTTCATGTACATTGAAAGTAATGTTGTGGATGATGGTAGATGTAGCAAAGAATTAAGGAGAATCGCGATAGCAAAGCAATGGTTTACTAGACAGAGTACTTTCTTTACCAATAACGATTCTAAGATGGATCTGAGGAAAATGTTTATTAAGTAATACGTATGAAGTGTTATAATGTATGAAGCGGAAAGCTGGACTAACCAGGGCATGAAGAGAATAAAAGCTTTTAAAATGTTAATACGAAGAAAATTGACAAAAACCAGGTAAAGTGACAAAAAGACAAAAAAACGTGTCCTAGAAAAGACCAGTATAGAAAGATACTTGTGAAAGAAATTGAGAGGGGTAAAGCAAAAAAAAATAACAACAAACAACTTTATTTGAGGAACACGTACTTGGAATAAAGTTCGGGACGCAGCAAGTGCGTTATGGTGGAGAATTTTCATAAGAATAATATATAATATATTAGTGATTTAGTCTTATAGGAAAAGTTATAAAAAATTACTTTAATTAGGAACAGTAAAAATAAGGTTAAGAAGGGCCAGCAAAAACCTAATCTCTGGCATAAATATATATACAGTAATTTGGATACAAAACTCAAACAAAGCAATTGGTAAACCGGAAATATACTCAATAAAAAATACACTAAAAAGCTGAACATACAAAAAATTCCTGTGATTCATACATTGAAGGTGATTGTATGCTTGCAGAAGGGGAAGAAGAACCCCCTGGAGGAAGAGGGTTTCTGCCCCTTCACCAAAAAACACGGGATAAGGGTTTTGTCCTTCCCCTGTGCGTGCATACAATCACGTTCAAAGCATCAAGCACAAGAAAAATTTCTTGGGAGCAACCTCAAGAAATTTACGGGACCTGTCGTGAATATGGGTGTTGCTCGGGGCAGACAGGGTGTAAAGAAGGTATTGCTACAAAATGTGAACATGTTCTAAGATAAGATTAATTTTCTCTCATTATCAAGACTAAAACGCTTTTAGTTATTAGTTTTTTAGTGTGTTGTAGCAAAGTTCGTCAATAAGATTAATTGTTTTTTATTGGTAATTTTTGCAATAAAGTTAAAGCCATAGCATTTTTAAATAGAGAATGAAGATGTTTTAAATGAGGTATCACAAACCCCTACTTCCTATTTGAGAATTTGGGAGTTGCAACTATCACTCTAAGAGGGTTGAATGTAGGAGTGAAGTTTTCACGCTGCAAGATATAATTTTTTGATATAAAATTGACAATCTTTGGATTTTTTTATTTACATGTAAATAATTGAGATACTGAATACATTCTATTTGATTTTTTTACACTGTACAATACAAGCACGAGGGAAAAACGTCGGGAACGTTCTTATGCATCAATGAAATATAATATTTATAAACCCTATTTTTCAGTATTCAACACACATTCTGGGTTAAGTCAGCTATTTTTATATGTGAAAGATCAGAGTGTCCGAATTAGCGCCACCTTATCCATTCCGATTGCTATTTTAGATTAACCAGATCGAATATATTATACTTAGGAATTTCAAGATGCATTAATCAACCGATTAATTGCACTCTTATAAACATTATTATGATAGGTTCTTGATAACTTGATCATAAATATACAACTGTCTTATTTTTAGCAAATGTTACCACTAACCAGTGATGATAAATAGACGCAA
The DNA here is from genome assembly GCA_964006375.1 of Tillus elongatus. Classification (NCBI taxonomy): domain Eukaryota; kingdom Metazoa; phylum Arthropoda; class Insecta; order Coleoptera; family Cleridae; genus Tillus; species Tillus elongatus. The sequence goes on along the minus strand of OZ023262.1, from coordinate 83,108,719 downwards.
TTTTGTCAGATGATTCTAGTGTCACTTCCTCTTATAAGTATTTATAATTAACTCGTGTATGTTTTAACTATTTAAAAAGATATCGAGCATTAATCATGGAGTTTTATATTCTCGAAAAGTTGGCTCGTCTTGATTTTTAGCGAAACGGCCAGTGGGAGCCTATTTTAAATGACTTGATTATGTTTCGCTCAGACTGTTGGAATGGGACTTAGTTTATTTTTACTAGGTTAAAGCAGGCATGGGAGCGAATAGCATACAGACAGGTCGTATTTTGTTATAACGTTGTTGCCAGATTTTACATAAAGTGGGTCTGCTTTGTTTCAATTATTTTCAGGCAGAAATGCTGCTTTTTACTGGTTGTAAGGAGTCACTTTGTTTCTAATAATAACAAACATCCCTCTACTTTAGATTTTGAAGTAGTTGTTTTAACGATATGTAAAAAATAATACAATTTAATATAAAGATTGATTGCTCTTGAATTGCATTTAAATGTCAAATTCGATATACAAGTTCCTAATTTCCGTCAAATTATATTATCAATGATAATTATTTAATGATGAGTGACAGGTGGTTCTTGTTTATTTATGATTAACGAGTTTCTAAATGCATGTAAACATACGTGAAACTTCGTTACTAGTAACGATTTATTTTTAACAATGCTACATTAATGTCTCTATTTATTTTAGTTGCTTTACCACTTGCTACTTTAGATATACATAAAACTAGATATACGAGTTAATTTGTTAGAACCACACTAACATTAATTTGAACGAATGTAAATAAAAATTTTATTTAGACAAATATTCATGTAAAAGTATTGTATTATTGACCACCAATTAAATTATACCGCGTTTTCTTGCAATAGATCATAATCACCATAAAAAGGGTGAAATGGCGCGATCTGGCAACGCCGCATGAAGCAACAGATGAAAGCTGAGCTGGTGCTGATTGCGGATCGTTACGTCACTAGTGTTGCGGGAGGATACGTGCATGGTAATGGAGAGACATGATGATGGGATGTCCAGAAGCAGCAGTAAGCCACCAAGGCGCGCCAAATTGGGAGATGGCATCCCAGAGAGAGCGTCACTGGCACTCACTGACCGACACGGACAGACGGACGGGGACCACTTAACAATTCAAGATAAGACACACACACAGCACACACAAGAAGTAACCTCTGGGGTCCTCGTACTTACACCAGAACACCGCCACATAGTCCTTCTCATGCAAGATGCGCTCCAGCTGCTTGGCATTGACCTCTTCGATGACAGGTTCTTGCGCCGACGGTGCACGCTTGGCCGTCGCCAGCGCCACGAGCAGCAGCCACCACCACATGCTGCCGTCCACTGAGTGAAGCAGCGCCGCGACGCTTTGCCCCACTCCCACCCAGATACCGGCGATGCTGTCGAGAGGCTCCCACAAACACGGAGCGCCGCTACCTTGGCCACCTCTTTGATGTTTAACATCACCAGGTCTACAGTGTGGGAAGTCACTTTTGAAGAAGTTTTGACGACTTTCTTTTCTAATTGTCACGAGGGTAATAATGTTCTAAACATATTATGTAACCGATATTCTTTCTAAAACTTCTGGACGCAGTAAATTCGTTATGCGAGCGAATTCTCATAAAGGTGGGTTTTCATTAAAAAAAACTATCAGTTCAATTGTTAATGAAAGTCTGCGCGCAGCAAGTGTGTTATGGAAGTGAATTTTCATAAAAATGTTTTTAACAGCAAATACGTCTCTTTAATGCAAGCAGTGATCAATTTGGTTACTGGTATAACCTATACAGGTGGTCCCACGTAGAGTTAGATTAGCCGTTTCTGGAGTAGGGCTCACAATTGAACTCTGAAAATTCACACACGTAGGTTTCTCAAAATATCCAGTTCACTGACGTTAATATGGGACTTCCGGTTGCACCGGAAGTAGACGTCAACTTTCTTATTTCAAATAGAAGATGGTGTTTTTTATTTACGGATCTAGATTGCTCGTCAAATTTTATGGTAGGATTTACAAACATATTGTGTCAACTTTCGCAACCATTTTAGAGATATTTGACTTTTTTCAAAAATTTCTTAAAAAACATTGTCACATTTACACACCTGTGTCTCTCTTATTTTTCAACCTGAAGAGTTGAAATTTTAAAATGCAAATTATAAAATGCCACAACATATTTGGAATTTACTGAAGCTAGTACAATTTAGACAGGGTGTCCGAAATAGACCGGTCAATCGTGACAACTTTAAAACCTAATAACTCTCTTATTTTAAATGGAACATCCTATATTTTATAACGTTAGTTCATGTACTTTTTATTGTTCTTTCGATTGATGTCAGCATTTCCTATACCTAAGTCCCACCAATTTGAAGATATTTAAACATTATTTGCGATAAGAAATAATTATTAGTAAGTTTATCAGGTTGCCTATGAGATGAAAATTTTAAACGTCATCTTCCGACATAAGTAAAATATGAGACGGCTTTTGAATATAACTTTAATTTACGAGGAGTATAATCGAATTATTAACAGAAGATGTCGTGTGGTTGCAAAAAAATTTCCACATAAATACAGATCAACTCGTTACATGATCAGAATACTACTAAAAAATTTCTAAGAATGGAAGGTATTGTCCAAAATTTCATAAGAGTAAAGCATTATTAGGGAACAAAGAGATTAGTGTGTTATCACTTCACAACAAATGTTCGAAATTTGCACCGTTCACTTCGAAGCATTTGATGGCTCTTTTAATGATGGTACCCGTGGCTCGAGAAAGGTAGTCTTGCTCCATTGCGTTGAAGGCCTCTAATACCCTAGCTATCATATCTTGTTTTCTAGTAGGTGGATCTTGGTAAACTTTGTTCTTAATGCACGCCCAGATACTAACATCTAGTGGAGTCAAGTCTGCCGAGCGGGCCGGCCAACGATGAGGTCCACTTTAGCTATCCATCTGTCTTCAAATGTTTCCTGGAGTAGGTCTTATATACCTTATATACCGGATCTTAGGTAAAGAGACCGAACTGAGATAGGAAACTACCCAGAAAACAAATTAATATCTAGGAAACGTTTCAGAAATTGTTTTTAGAAACATGAAACATTCACTAGTAAGTCACCCAAATGTTTCTTATTCTTTGTGAAAACGACCCATGTCCTACCTAAAATTTGTTTCATTGAAACATTTCCGTCGAATGTTTCAGTAATGTTTCAAAACATACCTGCACAATGTTTTCAGAAAGTTGCAGGAATGTTTCTGATCAAAGTAATGATAACCTCTCTAGAATGCTTAATTAATGTTTTAAAATAGATACACACACACACACACACATACACACACACACACACACACACACACACACACACACACACACACACACACACACACACACACACACACACACACACACACACACACACACACACACACACACACACACACACACACACACACACACACACACACACACACACACACACACACACACACACACACACACACACACACACACACACACACACACACACACACACACACACACACACACACACACACACACACACACACACACACACACACACACACACACACACACACACACACACACACACACACACACACACACACACACACACACACACACACACACACACACACACACACACACACACACACACACACACACACACACACACACACACACACACACACACACACACACACACACACACACACACACACACACACACACACACACACACACACACACACACACACACACACACACACACACACACACACACACACACACACACACACACACACACACACACACACACACACACACACACACACACACACACACACACACACACACACACACACACACACACACACACACACACACACACACACACACACACACACACACACACACACACACACACACACACACACACACACACACACACACACACACACACACACACACACACACACACACACACACACACACACACACACACACACACACACACACACACACACACACACACACACACACACACACACACACACACACACACACACACACACACACACACACACACACACACACACACACACACACACACACACACACACACACACACACACACACACACACACACACACACACACACACACACACACACACACACACACACACACACACACACACACACACACACACACACACACACACACACACACACACACACACACACACACACACACACACACACACACACACACACACACACACACACACACACACACACACACACACACACACACACACACACACACACACACACACACACACACACACACACACACACACACACACACACACACACACACACACACACACACACACACACACACACACACACACACACACACACACACACACACACACACACACACACACACACACACACACACACACACACACACACACACACACACACACACACACACACACACACACACACACACACACACACACACACACACACACACACACACACACACACACACACACACACACACACACACACACACACACACACACACACACACACACACACACACACACACACACACACACACACACACACACACACACACACACACACACACACACACACACACACACACACACACACACACACACACACACACACACACACACACACACACACACACACACACACACACACACACACACACACACACACACACACACACACACACACACACACACACACACACACACACACACACACACACACACACACACACACACACACACACACACACACACATACAAGCATTACATTTATTGTGACGGACATACCGTCATCCCGGAATATGACGGATTTGAAGTGGCACAGTACAATTTGTTCCTCTTCGGTTTCTGAGATGGCAGTACCGTGCTGATTCTACAAACACTTCTTCCTTACAGAGAAAATTGAAGATAAAGAGATCCGTCACATTTGTAGTTCTTATTGCAGTGTGTCAAATGTCTGCCAGATATATTGTAATTTGGGACTGTGTTAAGAAAAACCGCCAGAATAAATGCAGTGTCAACAATGTGTTACATACCTCTCGGTACAGTGTTGCCACGTGGCTCTTTGAATATCAATTTATTCTAAACTTGCATATTTCTGTTTACATTTTACAGCGTGAATCACATATCACCCGTACATGGTAACAGGCAATAGATAATATCACTTGTAAACTGTATTTGCCTATAAAGCATCTAATTTATTGCGTATTCCATGCGTGGGCCAACAAACTCATTTTTAAACGGGATCAGCTAAAGAGAGAAATAGAGACATAAAGACTTTTACTCTGGATTCGCAATTGCTTATTTTCTTCTCTGTACTCGGTGTGGCCGCTATATATATATATATATATATATATATATATATATATATATATATATATATATATATATATATATATATATATATTTATTTATATATATATATATATATATATATATATATATATATATCCGTCTGATAACTCAAAAAATAATCAAAAAAATTATCAGACGGATATATATATATATATATATATATATATATATATATATATATATATATATATATATATATATATATATATATATATATATATATCCGTCTGATAACTCAAAAAATAATCAACGGATTTTAATGAAACTCGGCAGGTGCCTTTATTTTATTAATGGCTTGGATGAGTTCGTTAGCCAGGAAAATCGGACGAGGTTTTCCGGGAAAATTTTGAGTTTTCTTTCAAAAAAATTTTTTCTCTGAAAATAACAAAGCTGCTCTAATGAAATTTACTATATATGTTTCCTTGGGAGAGGCCTTACTACGTACCAAAATTCAAATTTTTATGTTTTTAGAAAATTAAGTTATTCAAATTTTAAATTTTCTTTCGAAAACAAATTTTTTCTCCGAAAATTATTTTAATGAAATTTGGTGGATATTTTGCCGTAGGAAAGACCTTACTACATATCAAAATTAAACTTTCTAAGTTTATAATAAATTGAATTATTCAGCATTTAATAAAAATTCACTACCAAAACGCACTTGCTGCGTCCAGAGATTTTTTTTACTTGAGAATTGTGTACTCCCTCCTTTGGGTTGGCTACTATAATGTATAGCATCAGTAAGTACATTCTTTAATGCATTGTCTATATATATATATATATATATATATATATATATATATATATATATATATATATATATATATATATATATATATATATATATATATATATATATATATATATATATATATATATATATATATATATATATATATATATATATATATATATATATATATATATATATATATATATATATATATATATATATATATATATATATATATATATATATATATATATATATATATATATATATATATATATATATATATATATATATATATATATATATATATATATATATATATATATATATATATATACGCATTTGCCGCTTTTCGGGGACGTATAAAAGTGTATAAAAGTATACCTTGTACAAATTTATACAGCTTTAATCAGTTAGTGCAGCTTTTTGGAGGCTAAAAATATTTGTCTCTGGGTATAAATTTATATTTAATTGAATTGCTTAAAAAATAATCTTGACAGAGACTCTTTTAAACAAGGATTTATTACTTCAGGTTTATGATATCGGTAACAAGTGTACTAACTTCTTTGCAAAATAAATCTATAACAAAATAACACGTTGAATCTTCTTCAACCAGCTTTAAAAAAGGATGAATTTAATAAGCAGGGTGACTTTTTATTGATCTATTATTGGGCAAACGCGTAGGGTTTTGACGTTATTATGTTCAGATAATCCTGGGGTGGTAACATTAAGTTGTTCCTGTAGTCGGTTTATTGCCTTTTACTAAATAAGGAAAATTAAGATTGAAGAGTCACAATTTTGACCTGACCTGACAGTGGCATTTCCTTACCAAATAGTCATTGGTCATTGTTCAGAGAATGCAACAAGCAAAAATACAAAATCTCGTTCTTAACTGAATCATTTAATTAGACAATGACACTCAATTTTAATTTAAAAAAATCCCAAAGAGGTTTTCCTGTTTATACTTAATTGTGCTATTTAGGATATGCAACAAACCAAAATTATTAGAACCTGTGATTTTTTGTGGTTAGAGGACCTAACGTCGGTTTACTCATTTTCCACACAAAATAAATTTCTAATTATCTGTAAATATGTTAAAGACGAATAGCCTGCAAATTTATATTCAACTCCTTAATGAATAATAGGTTACAATGAAGGGGTTGACTATAACCAAATTAGAACTAAACTATAAATGAAAAATGCATTCCTTAAAAATTGGTTTAAGAATAAGACACCGGTTCATAATTTCATATTACATATTTTCTAGTTAGTGTATAAAATTATATTTGAGGTACAGCTATTGGTATATTTAAAATCAATATTTATAATTATTTCTCGTATAGCGCTTCTTTGAAGACGGTTTAACTTTCTTTAGGGTATCGATAATTTGATACACCTTAAACAACAGGTACATATGGTCAAACAGGCAGATACAGGATATACAATGACTTTGAAAACATGTGTTTGCATTTACCACGTTCCCTGAAGTCAGCCTCCTTTTAAAATGAGTCACTACAGAGAAACAAAATAAATATGAACAGTTCCATTTCCATGGCACCCAGATGACATACGGCAAACAGAAATAAAAATTAACTCTTTCAAATAAAATATTTATTTCATTCCTTACTATATAAACAATAGTGTATCCAAATACTTAAGTTTTGTTGGAATTATCTAATATAATATAGTAATGTAAAGCTGACTTAAGATAATCAGATACCAGTTGTTTTTAAAATGCATGCATTTATTATTAGTGAATTTTTATTTAAAAAAATCACTAATAGAGAGGTATCGATGGTGAGACTTTGCAAAAATTTTTTCAAATGAGCGCTAACTAGGACCTCTAGAAACCATATCCGGGGCCAGTTTCAATTATATATATATATATATATATATATATATATATATATATATATATATATATGTATCCGTCTGATAACCAAAAAATAATTAACTGATTTCGATGAAACTCGGCAAGTGCCTTTCTTTTATTAATGGCTTGGATGAGTTCGTTATCCAGGAAAATCGGACAGGGTTTTCCGGGAAAATGTTGAGTTTTCTTTAGAAAAAAATTTTTTCCCCGACAATTACAAAGCTGTTTTAATGAAATTTAACGAATATGTTGCCTTGGGAGAGACCTTACTACGCACCAAAATTCAACTTTCTAAGTTTATAGAAAATTGAGTTATTTAAATTTGGACATCTGTCGCAGTTTTCCTGGACACTTAATTTAAAATTTTACAATTATTGTGTTTTCGTAATATATTAAGTTTACGTTCCACCAGACAATACAGTAAATTGTTTACTTTTTTACATTAAATAAAATAATAAACCATATATCCTGTGGTATTTATTGCAACAAAAAGGCATATAACTGGCCCAACCCTTAAAGTAAAACTTAAATCAACGCCAATAATAAGACCACTTACCTTAAGGTAACATTATGATAATTTTTTGGTGATAAATACTTATATTGGGCATGAAAGTTTTTGTTCAAATAATTATGCCGACTCATATCAAATGAGAACAATAACTTATTATCGGGTGCATGTTAATTACAAATATTTGACAATATAACAAATACACTTTCCAAAATTCAACCAATTTGTAACAAATAATAATTCGGTCTCATACACGGTTTTGATGAACCTTAGTGTTTTACCCACGATGTAATCCCTGGGGCCACAAGCCTTTAAACTAAAAGGCTAACACACCGACCAAAAAAGTACTCTAGGAAACAGCACTCTAAAATTAACTTGATCATACAGAGTGTATCTTCAATATTATTACATTTTTACTAAGTTTTAGCTAAATGATTTCACCCGGTAATATTAATGCAATAACTGACATTGTAAGCTTCTAAATTAAACTATAATCTACAAATTACTTTATGCAACACAATTCTTTATTAGATATATTTTCTTTTGAGTGGCCATAAGATTGTCTTAAAAAAATGACTCTAAAAATACCATTAAAACTTAAATGACTTAAAAACCGCCAATTTTAATCATTTCTCTGTCCTACAAGTCTCTTAAAATGTTTAGTAAAATCTAAAAATGCATTACCTATATTGTTCTATTTAAAATAATGAATTGGATAGCAAATATCAGCTAGACAGAGAGTTGTATATCAATGGGAGTATTTTTAATGAGTGGGTAATTAGAAATAACGCATAAGAGCTAACTTATGGAAATAATTCAGTTAAGCCTTTTTTCCTGATGAAGGGTCAATGCGCCAATGTAAGACATTGTGTGCCTTCAACATCAGATGTCAAATGTTACGCCTTTCGAGCAATTTAAGTGTGACGAAATATATAGTCTGCTGCAAAAAGTTTTTGTTTGTGAGAGAGATAATGACAACTATTTTATGTAATATAAACTTAGCGCTTCGTATAGAAACATCTTCTGATTACTTTTTTATCAAAATCAATATATTTTAGCTAACTCTGTAAGTTTGAGTGTTTCTAAAGTCCTTATTTAGCCAAGATATAGACTGTTTAAAAATTGACTTCGTCTCTTAGAAATTATAAAAAATTTGCTTTTAAAATTGTCAATTTTAGAAATGTCAAATATAAAAGAAGATGAGCTTGAAATCTCAATATGTAAAATTTAAGAAAGCAGTAGATAATATTATACAGAATATTCATGTTTATACTTTTAATGAATAATTACCTCCAAAGAAAATTTTTACTTTTTAAATAATTTTTAAGAGGTAGATTCACTAGACTTTTTTTGGATACCCAGCATTTATATATAGTTAGTGTCCAGCAAGCCGCGTAAGTTATTAAATGTAATAAGATATTTGCTTGATTAATAAGTACACTTAGGAGAGCCCAATTTATCACAACATATTTTTCTGACCTGACGATCGTTTTGTTAACAGAGTTAGCGTCATCAGAGTGATGGATAGACAAGTGGTTAGTTTATTAATCACTCTGATGACGCAAACTTAGTTCGAAACGATCTTCAGGTCTGGTCAGATAATAAGATAATAACAGCTTTATTAATAGGTAAGTACACTTTGGGTAACCCAATTCACCACAATATATTTTCTCACCTGAGATCGTTTCGCTAACAAAGTTAGAGAGGGATGAATCAACTAGTCGGTTAGTTTATTAATCACTCTGATGACCATAACTTTGTTAATGAAACGATCGTCAGGTCGGAAATATATGTTGTGGTGAATTGGAATCTACAAAGTGAACCTATTAGTGTTCATCACATGTTCCAGTCTTCACCTAGTACTTGCTGTATTTCCACCTGAACTACAACAATATATAATGTAGCGTTTATATTCTTTCACTTTACAAAAAAATAACATTTTGTTACTTTTATTAAATATAATACAGTTTGTAAGTTGCAAATATCTTACAAATAAATTTAAACTCTTCAAAGTATGTGCATTATAGATTTATTTATGACAGGCGTATTAACCAATTACAAAAAAAAAGTATATGAGCTAACTTGATTGACTATAAGACATTTTATAGATGATCATAATAATGACACCAGCTGTTAAGATATTTTGATTATACTAAATAAACGAACTTATAAAATGCTAGACAATTTGAGGCATACAAAATAGGCAACAGTGAATTAAGAGTTTCGTATATATTTTTATTAGGAATTCAACATGTTAGAGCCTAATAAGTACAATTGGAGAACAAAAATCACCACAACACATCTTTTTAAAGACCAGACGATCGTTTCACTAACAAAAGTTAGCGTCAGCAGAGGATGAAAAGAAGTTTTTCATCCTCTGATGTGCTAACTTCGTTAGTGAAAAGATCGTCAGCTATTTAAAAAGATGTGTTATGGTGATTTGGGTTCTCCAAGTGTACTTATCAGTGTCCATTACAGGTTCCACTCTTAACCGAGTAGAGCCTATAGAACTTAATTCACCACGTGTTTAAGGCCTGTAATTTTTTTGCTAATGTACTTGGGATATTTATTCTGCAATAGACTAATTGCCCTGGATGGAAGCTAACGTGTAAGGGAAATTATAACTATTGAGCTAACAACATAATGTATTAAAGTTAATATGTAAACATATTTGAGTGTAGAAACATTAAAAAGAAAAGACACATTTTATACAAACCGCCAATTGTCCTCATAATACACAAAAGACATAAAAATCTTGTGAGGACTGTCCCCACAACATAAGAAAGAAAAATATATATATATATATATATATATATATATATATATATATATATATATATATATATATATATATATATAACAGTCTGATGATAAAGTTGGGAACATAATTCATAAATACGTTATTTAATTTTTTCAAGAAAAACAGACGGACAGGTTAATTTTATCTTTTCAATTGCCAACTTATGTCGTAAAAATTACATTTATGACGTCACCTATTTCTGAATGATGACGTCATCATTTTTTTAAAATGACAATCATATTTTTTTGCTCTTCCATAGACCTGCTTAAATGATGATGAAAACAAAATAGTACCTGACATGACAATTTTTTTGAAGAAATTGCGTTATTTACTTTAAAAAATGTAAACGTAAATTTAATAAGAAATAAGAAATATTTCTCACCGTTTTTATTTAGGACGAGTTTTCGTTAGAATAATGAGGTTTTAGAAAGTAATGAAAACTTGATTTTGTGATTTTTGATACGTTGTCATGTAACTATTTAACAGGTGGAACAAAAAGTAAAGTCAAAATCATTTTTTAACACACGAGATGCCACATTTCGTGAAAGATGGATGGACCGTCGAGGAGCCATTGTGTGGCCACCGCGATCCCCAGACTTGACTCGAAAGTTTATTTCAAGAGACCAAATAATTTGGAGTAGCTACAGCAAAGAATTCGTGCTGAACTGGAGCAAATTAGTCCAGACATTTTTTAGCGCAGTATACAAAGTGTTTGCACTCGTATCGGTCAATGTCAAATAGTAGGTGGAGAACAATTTCAACATTTGCGCTAGATTTTGTTTGTTTTCCTTGGTTCAATATTTTTTCCATTAAACTCACGTTTCCTAATTTTAAAGTAAATAACACTATTTTAAAAAATGTGGTCAGGTACCGATGTTTTCATCATCATGAAAGTAGTAAGCAGATCTATGCAAAAACCGCAAAAAATATACTTGAATTTAAAAAACTTATAATGACGTCACCGTTCAGAAATAGGTGTCGTAAATGTAATTTTTATGTCATAAGTTGAAAATTGAATAGATGAAATTGACCTGTCCGAGCGTTTTTCTTGAAAAAATTTAATAACGTATTTATAAATCATGTTCCAAACTTTATCATCACACTGTATATACTTATATATATATATATATATATATATATATATATATATATATATATATATATATATATATATATATATATATATATATGTGTGTGTATTTGTATCACACCGATTACTCTAAAGATAATGATGAAGATTTTGATGAAATTTGGCAGGTACCTTTCTGTGGCTTGGATAAGTTTGTTATCCAGGGAAATCGGACCAGGTTTTCAGGAAAAAATTGGTTTTTCTTTCGGAATTTTATTTTATTTTATTTTAAAATAACAAATCTATAGCGACAAGATTTGGCACATAGGTTTACGTTATAAAAATAAACTATACACCAAAATTTAGAGCTCTGCGTTACAAGAAAGAAAATTAAACCTAAGCATTGAATTAAAACAAATGTTAGGTGCCAGATTATTTTCATGAAAATTCATTACCATAACGTACATTCTGCGTCCATAGCTTTTTAACTTTCGAGGGTAATTAGTTTTAGTATTTACAGAAGTTTCAATTTCTGGCATCCCCTTCCCGTTACATGGGTAGTTTTGAGAACAGGAAGATCAAACTACTTTCCCCTATGTCTAAGTGTGAAGTACATCTGTCTGTGAACTGTGAACAGTAAAATACTATGTCAATGAATGTGGACACTACAGGTGTAACATTCAGACGGAAGAACAGACGGATGGACAGCCAATGCCTCGTTGAAAAGATTTTGTTTTTTAAATCGAAAACTAATAAAAAACCGAGCTTTTAATTGGCATTACTTTGTACAATAAATCAGATTCGTATTTATTTACAATAAAATCAGCAAACATAAACAGCAGGGCTCAAGCCCAAGGCTCCCGCGTTCAACTCACGCCAAATTATTTGTCAGTACATACTGTAAATTAACATTAGTCGAGGTTGTGGCATTGTGTTTACATCTGCACGGTCAGCGCTTAAGTGCGGGCGTCAAGCTGCCAGTCCTATGTACCATGGGATGTTGGACACGTTAAAGATTTCAGCACAGAATAACAGCTGTTTGATGAAAAAGTTTTCTAATAAACAAACCCTAAAACGTTATATTATTCGAGTTTTAACGAAAAAATGTCAAGGTTTAGTGAATTTTTATTTTAAAAAAATCACTAATAGAGAGGTATAGATGGTGAGACTTTGCAAAATTTTTTTCAAAGGAGCGCGAACTAGGACCCCTAGAACCCATATCCGGGGTCAGTTTCAATTTATTTATATATATATATATATATATATATATATATATATATATATATATATATATATATATATATATATATATATATATATATATATATATATATATATATATATAGAGGTATCCATCCGATAACTCAAAAAATAATTAACCGATTTTGATTAAACTCGGCAAGTGCCTCTCTTTTATTGATGGCTTGGATGAGTTCGCTATCCAGGATAATCGGACATGGTTTTCCGGGAAAATTTTGAGTTTTCTTTAGAAAAAATTTTTCTTCGAAAATAACAAATCTGTTTTAATGAAATTTACTACATATGTTGCCTTGGGAGAGACCTTACCATGTACCAAAATTCAACTTTCTAAGTTTATAGAAAATTGAGTTATTCAAATTTTAAATTTTCTTTAGAAAAAATTATTTTCTCCGAATATTACAAAGCTTTTTTAAAAAATTTAGTGGATATCTTGCCTTAGGAAAGGCCTTACTACATACCAAAACTAAACTTTCTAAGTTTATAGAAAATTGAGTTAGTCAAGGTTGAAGCATTTAATAAAAATTCACTACCATAACGCACTTGCTGCGTCCCGAACTTTTTAAATTTATTTATATATGAAGCTTCGTCTCGGTATTGTTTTCAATACTTGGGCATTCGATTTATTATTAAAATGCACATCTTATAAGTATAAAATATATATTCTTATTATAAAAGACAGATATTGCCTTAAAGGTTTTATTACAAACACAACACTACCCTGAGCAGTATAATATATTCGGTATTATTCCATGATGACAAAAGAAACTACCTGCTTGAACCTTTTAGTCATACATGATTATACTCAAGACACAACAAATGAACCGCTCCCATTACAAAAGAGCCAGTATTTATAGTTTTCTAACTTTGGGGGACTATTAGTTTCACTATTTACGGAAGTTTCTTTTTCTGGCATTCCCTTCCCGTTACATGGGTAGTTTTGACAACAGGGATATCAAACTACTTTCTCCTATGTCTAAGTGTGAAAGTACATCTGTATGTGAACTGTAAAATACTATGTCAATGAATGTGGACACTATAGGTGTAACATTCAGACGGAAGAACCGACGGATGGACAGCCAATGCCTCGTTGAAAAGATTATGTTTTTTAAATCGAAAACTAACAAAAAACCGAGCTTTTAGTTTGCATTACTTTGTACAATAAATCAGATTCGTATTTCTTTACAATAAAATCAGCAAACATAAACAACATAGCTCAGGCCTAAGCCTCCCGCGTTCAACTCACAGTAGAAACGCCAAATTATTTTTCAGTACATACTGTAAATTAACATTAGCCGAGGTTGTGGCATTGTGTTTGAGCAATCTGAACATCTGCACGGTCAGCCCTTAAGTGCGGGCGTTACGCTGTCAGTCTCATGTACCATGGGATGTTGGGCACGTTAAAGATTTCAGCACAGAATACCAGCTGTTTGATGAAATTAAAAGTTTTCTAATAAACAAACCCTAACACGTTATATTAATATATATATATATATATATATATATATATATATATATATATATATATATATATATATATATATATATATATATATATATATATATATATATATATATATATATATATATATATATATATAGGTATCCATCCGATAACTCAAAAAATAATTAACCGATTTTGATTAAACTCGGCAAGTGCCTCTCTTTTATTGATGGCTTGGATGAATTCGTTATCCAGGATAATCGGACATGGTTTTCCGGGAAAATTTTGAGTTTTCTTTAGAAAAAAAATTTTTCTCCGAAAATAACAAATCTGTTTTAATGAAACGTTATATTATTCGAGTTTTAACGAACAAATGTCAAGTATTAGTGTATTTTTATTTTAAAAAAACACCAATAGAAAGGTATCGATGGTGAGACTTTGCAAATTTTTTTTCAAAGGAGCGCGAACTAGGACCCCTAGAACCCATATCCGGGGTCAGTTTCAATTTTTATATGTTTATATATATATATATATATATATATATATATATATATATATATATATATATATATATATATATATATATATATATATATATATATATATATATATAGGTATCCATTTGATAACTCAAAAAATAATTAACCGATTGTGATGAAACTTGGCAAGTGCCTCTTTTATTGATGGCTATTTACTACATATGTTGCCTTGGGAGAGACCTTACCATGTATATTACAAAGTTATTTTAATGAAATTTAGTGGATATCTTGCCTTAGGAGCAGTATAATATAATCCGTATTATTCCATGATGACAAAAGAAACTACCTGCTTGAACCTTTTAGTCATACAAGATTGTACTCAAGACACAACAAACGAACTGCTCCCATTCCAAAGAGCCAGTATTCAATCGGCAACACTGCAGATTCTATTTTTAGAAATCCGCCACAAACTTGTTGTGTCTGTGTTTAAAAAATCTTCCACAAATATGGTAATGCTTATTTTAAAACACTCATGCAGAGGGCGCTGTTGCTAGTTTTATTCAAACTGTCACAAATATGGTTATCTAAGCAAGGTAAGTACTGCTATCCCGTAAGCGAATTATAACGGATCTCATAGTTTTATGTTTTTCGTACAAAACTAACCTTCGTAATTCGGTTTCTTAGCTATAAAAATTGTGGCGGACCAAAAAATCCGTCACAAATTGATGAACCGTCACAAACTGGTACTATACTTGCCAGAGTCTGCCACATATATGTTAATGCGTACACACACACACACACACACACACACACACACACACACACACACACACACACACACACACACACACACACACACACACACACACACACACACACAGATATATATATATATATATATATATATATATATATATATATATATATATATATATATATATATATATCACTTCTAAAACACTACAAAAACTAATGACACTAAATATGTTACAAATATTTTAGTAATACAATGCAACATTTCAGAAAACTCAAGTCTTGGCAATTGAGTTTTCAAGACTTGAATTATGTTTAATTTTTGCATACATTATATAATTTCTAGTAGTATAGGTACCTACTCAACAAATTTAAAATACTAAAAATATTTATGACATAATTGAGAAATTAGTTCATATTGTTTTAAACAGAAAAGATATATACACTTATGTTTATTATTTATTTATATTCATATGTAGGTAAATAAAAAACAACTGTCAGAAAAATAGTTAAATGAATTTATTCAGATAAAACAGAAAAAAACTTAGTTTTCACTGATATAAGGAATAAAAAGGAAAGGATAAAGATATTTATCACAGGAACAAAACAAAATAACATGTTAGAATACAACATAATACAAGAAACAAAAAATCAATCACTAATCAATCACACATAAATCTAAAAATTCAATAAAACGACCAACATTTATTTAATTT
Source organism: Tillus elongatus (assembly GCA_964006375.1). Classification (NCBI taxonomy): domain Eukaryota; kingdom Metazoa; phylum Arthropoda; class Insecta; order Coleoptera; family Cleridae; genus Tillus; species Tillus elongatus. Next base: position 83,091,634 of record OZ023262.1, on the reverse strand, counting down.
TTTCAAATGAAAAAGAACCAACATAAAAGATCAATGAGATTTTCTGAAAAAGCAATTAAAATGAATAAGTATTGTTCGCTCCTCGTATAGTGTAAAAGCAGTGGAATTTATAATCTTTATTTTGCGATAAGAAGAACAGACCAGAATTCCACGAATCGTCAAGAAGAACACAACTTAAGTAGTCAGCAACGCAAAACCGCGATATCGTATAGTACCGCTACCTTAAAATTATATGTGTGTGTGATACAGTCAAACCAGCCTTAACAAATCCATTAAACGCACCAGCAACCCAGGATAGCCTTTTCCGGGACACGCACGAGTTTCTGTGAGTCCAGTACTCGACAAGAGAAGAAATTCACAAAGGTAAGTGGCTTTTTGGTCATTCACGAGTTTGCATCAATTTCCACTGCTTTTGCCCCTTCTCTTTTCATTAAAAACCGTTACTTAATTAACAAACGCAAATTACAGTCCACTTTGTTCGTAATAGCCCGCTTAACGCCTATTTCTTCGCCCGCTCTAGCCCATTTCTTGGTCCTTCGAGCCGGATAGTTTTTTTGTCTCGGAAATAATACGCAAGTAAATTTGGCTATTCAACTTTGTTAATTTTGAAAATAACTAAAGCGCGCTGGTTTAGCTGTATTCAATTCAGATTTTAAATTAATTTCCCGCAATTTTCATGTATATATCGCTAGAACCTTTATAATTATAGAATTTTTAAAAGTTATTTTCTTATCGCAAGAATCCGCCATTCAGTTAAATTTTGCTTTATTTTGAACAACGAGCACGGCTTTAGGAGTCGACGCATATCATTTCACGCATATATCGCTCTTTGCTTCTGTTTCATTCTTATCAATTTGTACCTGAATAATTCTTTGTTTCACATTGGTACGTATATCTGTTATATTTCCATATACGAGGCCTATTCAATTAATATCATGACTGACACTAAATTAAGGAAATACAAAAACCAACGCAATATTCAGCTATCTGAAATAGACACATTGTCTTCTCTAGCCCAGAAAGCCCAGTCAGATGTTTCGCTTTATAATTTACTTAGGGTTAGATCTTCCGAAATCGACTATTTAAGGGAACAGTTTATTCAAACGCACGAAAATATCGTTTCTGTAATTTTAAGTAGTGAACATGGAAACGCTTCTGATGAAAACACTATTTACGCTGGATTTATGGACGCTTATTTTGAAATTAAAGCCATTTGTTCTAGGTTATTCCCTGACAATAAAACAAATGTCCAGGAAATTCTAAATTCAAATACAGCTGGTCTTAATGAAGGTGCTAAAGCAAGGCTAGCTAAAATAGAAATTCCTAAATTTAGAGGTGACTATAAAACCTTTAACACTTTTATCGATTTATTCAATGCCTTAGTACATGACTGTCCCGCATATTCCGACATTGAAAAGTTTCATTATCTAACTATATCAGTAGAAGGCCCGCCGTTATCTCTAATAAGATCTTTGCCTCTGACCGCTGACAATTATCAGATAGCTTATAATACATTAGTCACTCGTTATTCTAACAAACGTCTGCGTGCCCAAGAGCACTGGCATGCTATAGATAGCATTTCGAAATTTAATTCTGATGACCACGTCAATATTCGCAATTCGCTAGACATTATTTCGGAAAATCTTTCTGCTTTAAACACTTTAGGCTTTCCTACAGACCAATGGGACTTTGTTATGTTTATGTTGGTGTCAAAACGCCTTGACAGGAACATGTTGACGAAATTTGAGTTAGACCACGCTTCCACCGAGGTCCCTACATTTGCGCAATTGCTTGACTTTCTAAATAAATATTGTATCGCTGGTGATGCTATGAATCAGAAGTCATTCCTTTCGCACTCTCAAAAGAAATATTCTGACAAATCGCAAGCTAGACCAACGCCTCGAACTTCCGCTTTTTTCGCTGATAATTTAAATTGTAAATCTATCTTACATACTTGTGTGTTTTGCAAAGATTCTTCGCATTCTATTTATAATTGCTCCTCATTTTGTAATAAAACTCCAAAAGATCGCTATAATTTTGTTAAATCTTCTCGTCTTTGCCACAACTGTTTAAGTAGCCTACATTATCTTAACAAATGCAAATCTACCAGGTCCTGTCGCAAGTGTGGTCAGCGTCATCATACGCTCTTGCATTTTGATAAAAGCTCCGCGCCTATTCCGTCGCCAGTGTGTAATAACCCTTCCAGATCTCCAGTTCCTTCCGCTCCGCTCGACCAAGAGCAGGTCTTTGCTGCTTCTGGGATTGTATCTAATCAAACCACGGTCTTATTGGCCACTGCGCTGATTGAAGTTCTTGATAACCATGGAAATTATCAGATTATGAGATGCCTTTTGGATGGAGGTAGTATGATGTCTTTTATCTCGCAAAGGGCTTTTAAGCGTTTGGGGTTGCCTAAGCAAAACTGCATGTTTGCAATCAAAGGACTGGCATCTATGCAGACTTCTTCTCAGAGTGGTTGTGTAACGCTCACTGGAAGACCGGTTGGTCAAGATTCTTTCAATTTTATTGTCGACGCATTGATCTTGAACGCCATTTGTGATAATTTGCCAGCAACCGCTATTTGCTCTTCCAATTGGTCTCACATTCGCAATTTAAAATTGGCTGATCGCCATTTTAATCGTCCAGGTCAGGTCGATATATTGTTAGGAGCCGACGTTTTTTCTAAAATCCTTTTAAATGGACGCATTTCCGGTGGGGAAGGTCAACCTGATGCCGTCAACACCGTCTTTGGTTATGTGCTCATGGGTAAGATTGGCAACACAGTTCATTCTTCTGCTGTCTCTTCTTTCTTGTGCAGTAACTTTGAATCAAATCTCGATCGCACCCTTAGGGATTTTTGGGAAGTGGAAAGTGTTCCGACTTCGTCGCATCACTCTAATGAAGATATTTTTTGTGAACATCATTTTAAGACTAAAATATCTCGCTCTCCTTCTGGCAAATATATCGTTTCGCTCCCATTTAAATCTGAGTCGCTGCCTATTTTTCCTGGCATTCGCGACCTCGTCGTCCAAAGATTTCTTTCCCTGGAACGCCGCCTTGCTAGAAACATGGACTTGTATACCCAATATTCTGCTTTTATGAGAGAATATTTGGAACTAGGCCACATGAAACGTGTTTATGACAATAAAGATTCTCCCGACGCATATTATATTCCGCATCATTGCATTTTGAAACCAAATAGCTTGTCTACTAAACTCAGGGTAGTTTTTAATGGATCGGCGAAACTTCCCAACCAAAGCTCTCTTAACGATTGTCTACATACTGGACCAAAACTACAACAAGATATTGCCACAATTCTGTGTCACTTTCGCCTTCATAATTATGTCTTGTGTGCTGACATCAAAATGATGTATCGTAACATTCTTGTCGACCAATCACAGCATGATTATCAAAGAATTGTTTGGAGGTTTGCTTCTGATGAACCTTTGGTGGACTATAACCTGGTTACGCTTGTATATGGACTAACGCCATCCCCCTTTCTCGCGATACGCACTCTTCATCAGTTAGTGAATGACGAAGGGGGCTCTTACCCGCTAGCTTCTGCCGCCATTTTAAACGACACTTATGTTGATGATGTTGTAACCGGCTGCTCTTCTTATGAAGACGCAAAGCTTTTACAGTCAGAGCTGATCTCGCTTTTTGAACGAGGCGGCTTTGAGCTTAGAAAATGGTCTAGTAACTGTTCCGCATTACTTTCACATTTACCTCCGGAACATTTGTCGCAAAATCCGCTTATTTTTGGTTCACTGGCAAACGACACTCCTTTAAAAATTCTCGGTCTGCAGTGGAGTCCCTCTGAGGATACATTCTTTTTCTCAGTCTCGCCGTTGGGGAAACCCTGTACGAAACGCAACATGCTCTCGGAACTGGCCAGAATCTTTGACCCGCTTGGATTTCTTTCGCCTATTACTATTTTTCAAAAGATTCTAATCCAGTCGCTGTGGACTTCTAAATTAGATTGGGACCAAACCCCGCCCTCGCATATTGTTGAGGCTTGGAACCGTTATCGAAATGAACTCGGTTTACTAAGCAATTTACGCATTCCTAGAAAAATCCTTCCACCTCATTCTGGATGTGGTTATGAATTACATGGGTTCTGTGACTCTTCTGAAAAGGGTTACGCTGCCGTTGTTTATATACGATGCCTCCGCCCTGACAAAACAGTTTTTGTTCAGTTTGTTTGCTCTAAAACCAAAGTCGCTCCGGTTAAGAAACTAACCATTCCTAGGCTAGAACTGTGTGGTGCAGTTTTGTTGGCGAAACTCCTATCGTTTCTTCTGAACGTTTATCAGACTCGCATGACTTTCGAAAGAATTTTTGCCTGGTCAGATTCGCAAATCGTCTTGAGTTGGATAAAATCTTCGCCTCATCGTTGGAAAACCTTTGTGGCAAATCGAGTTGCCTACATTCACGAAAGGGTTTCTTCTGAATTTTGGCATTATATAGATTCTGCTAATAATCCCGCCGATATCGCCTCTCGAGGTGTTCATCCTTCTCAATTTCTCGCCCATGATATTTGGTTCAATGGTCCATCGCTACTATGTCGTTCTGAGCTGTCTGCCTGCTCCCCGTCTTCAGAGCTGCAGTCTGAAGAGGTCTCTGTTGAGGAAAGGACAGTTTCGCTTTTAACATTTACAGGTGAAGAAAATCTGCTTGATGATTTGTTAGAAAATCATTCTTCTTTACATTACATACAGTCTATTTTGTCATACGTATTACGCTTCGCTTTTAATTCTAGACATTCTTCTATTGCGAAATTTGGACCGCTATCTCGGTTAGAGCTTCATGATGCTCTGACCCTTCTGGTCAAGCGCACTCAAGCGGTCTACTTTGAAAAGGAGTTATCTAGTAAAAAATTCCCTAAGTCCTGGAGAAAACTCGCCGTATTTCAAGACAGTACTGGTCTTTTGCGTGTAGGTGGTCGCTTGACTCACTCAAGTTTGTCTTATGAGCGAAAGCATCCGCTCTTACTTCCACAAAAGTGCCGACTCACGGTGCTTTTAATTGAACAATACCATAAAAGGTATCTTCATATTGGCCCTCGCACTCTTCACTTTTTGTTGTGTCAGAATTTTTGGATTTTGTCTGCAAGACGTGCCATAAACACTGTTATTTCGAAATGTATGCCATGTTGGAAAATAAAGCCTCAACCTTATCAGCCACCTATGGGTGACTTACCCCTTTCTCGAGTTTCGCAAGTCAAACCATTCTCGCATACTGGGGTAGATTTTGGTGGTCCATTCGCGATCACTATGAATCGATACCGAGGTGCTAAAACCTCTAAGGCATATATTTGCCTCTTTGTGTGTTTCGCGACTAAGGCTATACATCTAGAACCTGCCTGTAGTCTTTCGACTGACGCTTTTCTCGCTGCCCTCCAACGATTTATTGCTCGTCGTGGTCGATGTGATAATCTCTATAGTGATTGTGGTACAAATTTCGTTGGCTCCGCCAAGGAGCTTAAACGCATTTTTTCTGATGCAACTGCTAGGGAAGGAATCCATTGGCATTTCAACCCCCCTTCTGCACCACATTTCGGTGGTCTTTGGGAATCTGGTATCAAGAGTGTAAAATCTCATCTCTCTCGTGTTGTTGGCCAACAAATCCTATCGTACGAAGAATTCTACACTGTCCTGACGCTTATAGAATCTGTCTTGAACTCCCGACCTTTAAATCCCATGAGTTCGGATATCGATGACATTCACGCTTTAACTCCTGGACACTTTCTTCATATGGAGCCAGTTTCTACGCTTCCAACTCCCGATTTGTCGTCTGTCCCCTTAACTCGTCTGTCAAGATGGCAACTTCTCCAACGTATGCACCATGATTTTTGGATTCGCTGGCACAAGGAGTACCTTCACACCCTACAACAACGAAGCAAGTGGCTTGACGCTGGTGCTCTTCCTACTATTGGGGCGATGGTGGCCGTGAAAGCTGAAAAACTTCCGCCTTCTAAATGGCTACTAGGTCGTCTATTGTCTCTAATTCCTGGTCCTGATGGTGTCGTAAGAGTTGCTATTGTAAAGACCTCGAATGGTATCCTTCGTCGCCCTTTGGTGAAGTTGTGCCCGTTGCCAACTAATGACTAGTAGTAGTAGTATTTGTTTCTAATTTAATTTAATTTTTATTTTAAGTCTTTTTATTGTTTTGTGGATTCTTGCTAACCGGGATAATCATTTATTTTGTTTCTTGTTCTCTTTTTTCTTATCCGCCGCATGTTATCGCTTCTCCTTCGCGTTAATTATTTTTTTTGTGTAGAAAAATGTCTTGCTTATAGCAGCCATTTTGGCCGGGCGGGATGTTCGCTCCTCGTATAGTGTAAAAGCAGTGGAATTTATAATCTTTATTTTGCGATAAGAAGAACAGACCAGAATTCCACGAATCGTCAAGAAGAACACAACTTAAGTAGTCAGCAACGCAAAACCGCGATATCGTATAGTACCGCTACCTTAAAATTATATGTGTGTGTGATACAGTCAAACCAGCCTTAACAAATCCATTAAACGCACCAGCAACCCAGGATAGCCTTTTCCGGGACACGCACGAGTTTCTGTGAGTCCAGTACTCGACAAGAGAAGAAATTCACAAAGGTAAGTGGCTTTTTGGTCATTCACGAGTTTGCATCAATTTCCACTGCTTTTGCCCCTTCTCTTTTCATTAAAAACCGTTACTTAATTAACAAACGCAAATTACAGTCCACTTTGTTCGTAATAGCCCGCTTAACGCCTATTTCTTCGCCCGCTCTAGCCCATTTCTTCTTCGCCCGCTCTAGCCCAAGTATTCTGAATAACAAAAATATCAATTCTATTTTAATCTCTTTCTTCTGACTCTAAGATTTGATTATGCCTTAGCCAATTAGAAACAACTTCCTGAAAAAAATGGTCTGTGATGGCAAAGATTCTTTCTGCGGACAGCCTCTGAAAAAAAATCAATGACTTTAAAATGCACTGCAATGCCCAAATAACATAATCATATAGTTATTTATTTGTAAGCATATTCTTTCATGTTGAAAACACCACCCTCAAGAACCATAACCATATTAAATATTTGATATAGGAGTGAAGCTGGTGCTTAATGTAGCCCCAAGATCAAGCATATCTATTAAAAATTGTAGGTGATGATGTTGAATTTTCAATGGTTGTATCAATTTTGCTTAGACTTTCATATTCCTGTGCTATTGCATTCTTTACCATGCGACGCAGGTGGGAACATTTAAAGTATTTTGACCAATTCATCATTTCGTTTCCACCCACAAATCAATAAGTAATGTAAAATGTTTATCTACAACATACAACCAACTAGAAACCGCAAAATGTAAGGTTAGGAAACATGATCATATGGACATAAAAAATGTTTGTCACATATAATTGTTTGTTATGCTGTGTATCTGTTAATACTAAGGAAAAATCAAGATACTGTATTGTTTAGAAGTGGTGGTAGTAATAGTTATAACATATGCAATACATATGGAATAAAAAACCTAAGAATGCAAACATATTCCACTTACCTCCATTTCCATTACTGTATTGAGGTTCTTTCAAGTAAATTTTCTTTAAAATAAAACAGAATTTAAAATAGAATATATAACAAAATCACACAACCATTATGTACCTATAATTATTTCCAGCACAACCATTGAAAATTGCAGATTGCACACGTAGTGGAGCCATTGCCTTCTTATTCTTCCCATACTTTCTCCTCATTTTTGAGAGTCAAGCACATGGTTTCTATATGGGCTATATCTATAAATAATTTAACAGCACATCTTTTTTTCCGAAACATTACTGCATGATTATACTCAATGTTTTAAATCCTCAATAATATTCACCACTGAAACGTTCCGTGAATGTGTCACATTGTTACATTTGGACGAACATTTTAGAAACATTACATAGGAGTTGAAATTAAATGTTTCAAAGTGAATGATTATGGTCAATTTTGAAATGTTTCGTGCATGTGTCTTGTTTAGCGGGTAGTCGCAGGCAAATTCCACAGTGTATTGTATTGCTATCGCCGGACAAAGTCTCTGCACTGTCCCTACTAACTTATCTAAAAGGTGTCCATCTCTAATAATTTTGGGAAGGTTCAACGACAACTAAATTAAGATAGTTTCCTTTGGCGGAAATATCTGTATTCTTATGTTATCTTTAGGACGTGTTGAAACGTGTGAATTTTATTGAGCAAAGCAATCGATCAAGTGAATCGTAATCGGCGGTGGTGAAACGTTCATAAATTTTTTGTTGTAACTATATTTCGCAATATATATATATATATATATATATATATATATATATATATATATATATATATATATATATATATACTTTCGAACGCGTTTAGCTGTCCTGGTTTTCTAACATTTTTTATTAATTTCAGATTATCTTTATTATCGTGATGATTATTATCTCAAATATGTCGGGCGACGGAAGATTTATCTATAGTACCGTAACGTAATTGGTCTAAGTGTTCTTTGAGTCCAATTCCAATCGATCTTTTTTGTTTGTCCGACGTACTTAAGATTACAATCTTTACAACTTATTTCATAAATTCCCGACATTTTGTCCGCGCTATCCTTGTCTTTTGGTTTACCTAGTAAGTTTTTTAAGGTATTTTTTTGTCGAAAATGTTACCTGTAAGTTGACTTAAAAAAATGCTCTCTAGACCCCCTCGTGATTCTAGGTTCAAATGGTAAGCAAACAGAGTTTTTTTCGGATTTCTCTCTTCTAAACGTCGTTGATTCCGTCAACTTTTTCTTTGTTTTCTGTTTGTTGATTACTTTTTCCACTAGGCAAGCAGTGTATCCGTTATATTTGGCCACGTTCTTAATATAATTTAATTCTTTGGTATATCTACTTTTGTTTAAAGGAAAATTAATCAACCGATTTACTAAAAAATTCAGACTGGCCATTTTTTGTGCGTACGTATGATGTGAGTCGTTCGGAATGTAGCTTAGAGTGTTGGTTTCTTTTCTATAGACATCGGATTCTAAAGTGCCTTTATTCTTGATAACTAGTACATCTAAAAAGGGTAATTTATTATTAATTTCTAATTCGTGGGTAAATTTTATAGAATCTAATTTATTGTTTAATTTGGCAATAAAATCTCCTAAACTGCAAATGTTTGTGTTAAACACTGCAAAAATATCATCCACGTAACGAAACCACACTCTAGGAAAATAACTACTTTAACTTTCAAGATCTGTTTCAAATCTGCTCATGAAAAGGTCTGCAATAAACGGCGATAGCGGATTGCATATTGCCGTGCCTTGGGTTCGTTGAAAAAATTCATTGTTGAATTGAAAAATATTTTGTTTAATACAAAGGTTTATTCAAGTTAAATATTCTTTGCAGACATTTTCATTTATGTTATTCATTTTTAACAACTTCTCTGAATACGTTAAGGTTTGCTCCGTGGGAACGCTAAGAAACAATGAGGTTACATCGAATGAAATTAAAACCTCGCCTTCAGGCAATTTAACCTCTTTAATCTCATTAATAAATTCAAGCGATTTTGTTACTGAAAAACTTTTCTGTTTGACGAGCAAACCTTTAAACTCATTTGTATCAGTGCTCATCAGAGGTTCCAATCTTCACTTAGTACTCTGGCTGGCAAAACTTTTATCCGATAGGTGTCATCAGTTGGTTGCTAAGGCAACGAGTATTCTTTGACATGAAATATTATGAATTGTCATTTTGACGTTTCTCGTTGTACGATCTTACTACTCTGCATATTTTTTACTAATCTCTGGTATTTGGATTCGTTCTGGTGAGTTTATTTCATTTTATTACGTTTAATCTTGTTTTTGTTTCGTTTTCAGTGAATTTTCCTTAAGAAAATTTACTAATAGAGAGGCATCGATGGTGAGACTTTCGGAAAATTTCTCCAAAAGAGCGCGAATTAGGGCCCCTAAAACCCATTTCCAAGGTTAGTTAAAAAGTTTATATATATATATATATATATATATATATATATATATATATATATATATATATATATATATATATATATATATATATATATATATATATATATATATATATATCCAACCGATAACTCAAAAAATACTTCACTGATTTGGACCAAATTTGGGAATTACCTTTATTTTGTTAATGGCTTGGATGAGTTCGTTCATCAGATTTTGACGCTCAATTTCTTTTAACAAAAAATTAACAAATATTTTTTTAAACGCAATATCTCTCAAATTGTTTAAGTGATTGAAACTCAAATTTACAACTTAAAAGAACAATTTTCAAGTCTTTTGATAAAAGAAAATAAACGTTATTCTAAATTAATATTGAAATAATCCTCGACACCACTTCAGATTCTGTAATGCAATTTCTACAATGTTAGGCAAATATAGATGACGTTACCTGTACTGCTATGCTATTTAAATAAATCGTAGATAAAAAACAATGGAAGTTATTATTGTAACATGTCAGTATGTAGAACATTGAGAGATATACGACAGGGACGCCATCTTGGTGTGGAACCAGCTGGTATGTCGTCACGACAGCTCTAGTTAACACAAAATGTTATAGATAGAGACTGTGTACAAGGTTTGATATTTTACAACTGACTTTTAACCAACCTAACATATTAGAACATGGATATAAATATTGAAAATAAATATTGGACGATGGCTATAAATGAAAATTGTGAAACAATGACTTAAAACAATACAATTTTGCGTAAAATAGAAAATCATATTGTAAGAGCAGTGTTAACCTGTTAACACTCTGTTTAATGAATTTTCATTAAGAAAATCTTGATAACTTATAACTGGTTGTATTTTAGAGACATAATGAACTGTGTACCAGCTATAAGTACGTCTATGCCTAAGAAATGTAGGGTAACAACTAATGTGGACACTCTGCTAGTGGAATTGATTAAAGAAATGAAAGATGAAGCCAAAAAAATAAATATATGTAGAGGTCAAAGAAGAAATGAGAAAAAGAGATGAAGGAGCCAAAGATGAAATGAGAAAAAGAGATGTAGAAGCCGGAAAAAGGGATGAAAAAGCGTAAGAAGAGCTGAGAAAAAGAGACTTTCTCACTTTTACACGCTCTATCTTTTATATTTTTGACTTCTGGACTAGAAAGTTTGGCTAAACCATACTATTGGTGCCAAGAATCTACTGCTACTCTGTGTACCATTTCTTTTGGACCAGCCTGTAAATAGCAAATTGAATAGATGTAGTTATTTCCCAAGCAAGTGGAATTTTTATAGTAGAGTAGTGTGATAAACATAAATAATTACTACTAAATATAATATACCGTTTCCATAATCTGTTAGAGATAAGTACAATGCAGTAACTGTTTAACTAAAATTTAACTATATTATATTATCTAATCTAATTGTTTATTATAAGGATATCCTTGAACTTTAATGCCTAAAGAAACCGGGAGAATCTAACTTTATTTGTTTTTTCTTAGTCTCAAAAGATTTCCTGTGGAAAAGCATAACAATCGGTAGATAAGTTAAATTATCTGTTATATTAGGTATTCTTAAAAAGGTAAGTCTACTTTTAGAAGTCATTTCTTTAATGCAACAGTTCGTTGCTAATGGACCTAGTTTCCGAGGTCATTAGTATACAATACACATAGTTTTATAACAGCGACTTGATATTTGTATTGCTTTGGGGTAGTCTTATTAAAAACAGTTCGAGACGCAGCAAGTGCGTTATGGTAGTGAATCTTATTAAATGCTTCAAATTTGTACAACTCAATTTTCTATAAACTTAGAAAGTTTAATTTTGGTAAGTAGTAATGCCTTTCCTAAGGCAAGATATCCATCAAACTTCATTAAAATAAATTTTTTCGAAAGAAAATTCAAAATTTAAATTACTCAATTTTCTATAAACCTAGAAAGGTAAATTTTTGTACGTAGTAAGGTTTCTCCCTGGACAACATATCCGTTCAATTTCATTAAAACAGCTTTGTAATTTTCGGAAAAAAAAATTTCAAAAGAAAACTCAAAATTTTCCCGGAAAACGCTGTCCGATTTTCCTGGATAACGAACTCAAGCCATTAATAAAAGAAAGGCACTTGCCGTGTTTTATCGAAATCGATTAATTATTTTTTGAGTTTTCGGATATATATATATATATATATATATATATATATATATATATATATATATATATATATATATATATATATATATATATATATATATATATATATATATATATATATATATATATCACACCGATAACTCAAAAAATAATGCGCCGATCGCAGGGTATTCCTTTCACTTTTTCAGTACAAACTGTGACATTAAGATCAACCGAGGTTTTTGCATTGTATTTGAGCAACTTGAATGTCTGCACGTTCCGCCCTTCGGTGGGGGCGTAAAGCCGTCGGTCCCGTGTCCATGCGATGTTGGGCACGTTAAAGATCCCTACCCTCCTTACAGAAAGGCAGGGGTTCGGCAAAATTTCCAGGATGGTGAGGTGAAACTGCTCCTGGCGTCGGTGATTGGTCATAGTCGCGGAAATAGGCCGACGTTATAGAAACAAATCACACACATACACACACACACATCACTGTGTTTATATATATATATATATATATATATATATATATATATATATATATATATATATATATATATATATATATATATATATATATATATATATATATATATATATATATATATATATACAGTGAGGAATTAAAGTCCCCCCCCCCTAATTTGGAACGATAATATGTGAGCAAGGTCTGCATTTTTTGACATATCAATGACAGCTTTAATTGTCAAGCTGACAGCTGCGCGCGCTTTCGGAATATTTTTTTAAATGAAAATGGGGTTCAACGTTTGACATGTAACTTAATTGTCAATAAAAGCATGTTATTATTATTATTATTATTATTATTATTATTATTATTATTATTATTATTATTATTATTATTATTATTATTATTATTATTATTATTATTATTATTATTATTATTATTATTATTATTATTAGTATTATTATTATTATTATTATTATTATTATTATTATTAACTGATACCTCATTTTGAAGGTTTTTTTTTGCTCAGAACATTCTCCAGTGTTGAAAACATTTGGTTCAGTATTTTCCAAATGAGAATAAATAATATCGGTTTCTGCGTTATGACTACCCTTGTTTATAACAAAAAAATTTACCTATTAGATGTCATTATTGATTGTTCATGTCGTACTGTTCTCCAGTAAAGTACATATAGATAATTTTGAATTATTTATGTTTTAAAATAAAACATAATTTAACAGTAAACAAACAACAATTAATTAACCCTAATAAGAAAATTGAAAAACAATTTAAATAAAATCTAGAGGCACAAACTCATGAAGTGGTTACTTCAACAGATGTTGAAAATGACCACCATGGACCTCCTGACAAATAAATATTGTACGGGTAAATTCTTCTCTGACATTATGACGCATCTGTGGCGTTGTTCTTGGACAAACATCTGTAATTCGTTGTATAAGTTTATCTAATGAGCCGGAGACCATTTTATAAACCTCAGATTTAACGTATCCCTAAAGAAAAAAATCTAGAGGCGTGAGGTCTGGGGATCGAGCTGGCCATTCCATAAGACCTCGACGACCAATCCACCTATTTTCATAACGCTCATCCAGGTAATTTCTGACTTGTCTAAAATAGTGAGGTGGGGCTCCATCTTGTTGAAATATAACCTCTTGAAACTCAGGTGGGTTTTGGGTAACAACATCATCACTAAGTGGAGTAATTGTATTTTGCAACATATCCAGATATATGGAGCCATTCAGATTTTCTTCCTGAAAAATGGGACCTATGATGTGAGTACCTAAAATGCCCGCCTAAACATTTATTTTCTGGGGGAACTGTGTGTGTCCCTCCCGGAAAACATGGAGGTTTCCTCACTCCAGTATCTACAGTTTTGGGTATTAACTTTTCCATGTAAAAAAAATTACTCTCGTCACTGAAACAGATATTCTGCAAGTAGTGTTGATTCCCTACGATTCTTCCTGACATAATTTCGCAAAATTCGAGTCGCCTATCAGGATCGTCTTCTGTTATTTCGTGTATAATTTTCATTTTATATGGGTGTAACTTATGGCTTTTCGAAATTCTTTTGACAGAAGTACGCGAAATATTACATGCCTCAGCCACGTGCTTCGTTGGCTGTTGGGGATTAACAATCATTTCAGCTAAGACCTGGACTTTTACATCCTCCACCATTTTAGGCCTCCCAGACCTTGGAGCGTCTTTCACTGTACCCATTTCTGTAAATTTTGAAATTAGTTTTCGTAAACATTTTCTGCATATTTAGCGTTCCGGGTAGCGTACATTGAACATACGAACAGCATCATGGTAATTTCGCTTAGCTTCGGCAAAAATAATAACCGCTTCAAATTTATCTTGTAAAGAACGACCCATTTTAAACAATTTCAAACTAATATTTTCTACCAATACTAAATCGAGATATTAAAAAACGGTATGACAGGAACAATTAGTAATGACATGTAATGGGTAGAAAAGTGTAGAAAATGGAGAAACCACAGATGAGGTGAATAGCCTCTGTGGTTCTCCAAACAACATGTAAATGTGTGCATAATTTGCTACTGACGAATAGTAGTAATGTTTTTTAGAAAAAGTGTGTTTTATATTATACAAGGTTAGTCATAACGTAGAAACCGATATTATTAAATCTTATTTGCAAAATACTGAACCAAATGTTTTCAAAACTGGAGAATATTCTGAACATAAAAAGACCTTCAAAATTAGATATCACTCGACCCCCATTTCCATTTAAAAAAATATTCCGAAAGCACGCGCAGCTGTCATCTTGAAATTTAAAGCTGCAATTGATTTGTTGAAAAATGTAGACCTTTCTCATATATTATCGTTCCAAATTTCATCACAATATACCGGACGGTTCAGAAATTAGAGGGGGGGGGGGGACGGACTTAAGGTCATCACTGTATATCCAACCGATAACTCAAAAAATAATAGGCCGATTTTGATGAAATTTGGTATGTGCATTCCTTTTGTAAGTGGCTTGGATAAGTTCGGACCAGTTTTTTCGGGAAAGTTTTAGGTTTTCCTTCGAAACATTTTTGTATCTCCAAAAATAACAGAGCTATGACAACCAAATTTGACATATACGTTTCTACTATCAAACTTACCCTACACGCCCAAATTTTGATCTCTAAGTTAAAAGAAAAAAAGTGATAGGCATTTAAAGAAAAAAAGTTTGGGTGCCACTGGTGATCAGAGGAAAGCACAAGACCAAAATGTTTTGTGTGATTAACAAAACCAATTGAATATTACATGCAACAGTTAAGTTTTCTTGGCGCAAAAAGATCAAGAAGTAGCAGAAAAAATATTTTGAAAAATTTATAATTTTCTTCTTGAAACGCCAAAGTTGGGACTTGAATCGTCAAAATTTGCAATTTTCAGACAACGAATTTGAAGCAAATACGGATTATGTCGAAAAAATGTCATAATAAGTGTATTTCACAAGGCCTTAAGTTTCAGCTTCAACCATCACTGTCCTTCATTTTACTAAAATATTTTCGGAAAATCCATTTCAATAGACCCTCTTCTAATGCTTCGGTAGTAGTTTCCGCTATAGAGTTATGGTTTAATAGTCTATATTTTAGCAAATTTTCGTAGAAAAAATTCGTTATTAAGAAGACCGCGACTTATGAATTTTAAAACGATTTCTTCAAATGGGCGCGAACTAGAACCCATAAAACCCATATACGGGGTCAGTTTCTTCGGACTGTTTACACAACATACCTATACAGGGTAACGGATTTCTACGGTAAAGTTCACTATATCCGTTATTATACAAGATATGAGGAAAACGTATATACGTTAATTATAGGTTGTCACCAGCTGTATCTTATAAACCTATTTTGATAATTACAACATGGCCCTTAAGTCATTGGTGATACACGTTTCATTTTTTTAATAGAACGCCCCTTATGTTATTGCATTTTTGTGTTTCCATCAAATTACAATGAATGTTTGTAAAGAAAAAAATTGATATGATGTTTTGCAACTTTTCACGTTTTTGGCACATATTTTAAACACATATCGCAAATTGTGATATGGCATTTTTATCAATACATAGCGGAGCCCCATATAAATGATGCATTCAGAGAGTTTTTCTCTGTATTACTCGTCGAAAAAATCGAGCTGGCGTATACAGCCACTCTCAACTAGTGGCTGAATTTGAGAAGTTTTTGCAGAAATGTTTTTAGTGTTTCCGTACAAATCATTTTTTGTAAGATTTTTGTGATATGTTGGTAATGAATAATAAATATTTAGTAACTTATTGTAAAAAAACAGTTGTCGAATGTTTGTGAAAAATATACTTTGTGTAACCTGAGGACAATTTATGTAAAATAAATTATCATAATTTTTGTTAAATTTTGGTCCTAAAGCTGTTTGTGAATAATTATATCTTGTCAGGTGTGTAAATGGCTTAAAGAGGTTCGTTGACCAGGAAAATCGGACCAGTTTTTCTGGAACTTTTAAAGTTTATTTTTGGAAAATGATTCTACTTTTTGAAACAACAAAGCTATTTGAATGAAGTATGGTACATCGTTTGTGCTATATAGGTTATACTGTCAACCAAATGTCCTTCTTGTAAAAACCAGTGAACTATATACTCTGTAACTGGAACGGACCCATAAATCGTGCAAAGTGAGGCAAATGTAAAATGTAGGCAACCAGCAGTGTGGTAGTATCCCCATCCTTTTCTATCTTGTACATGTTAGATACCCACTAGATTTGAATTAAGAAATATTCAAGGATATTTTACTTATTTTGTCTATAAAATAGTGGAATAGACCCAAAAAGATTATTTAAATAAAATATCTGTTAATTTTAAGTGTTATACAACATATTTTTTACCTTTAACTTTATTGTATTGCAAAAAGAACAAGACAAACCATAGTTTTTTCATGTGGTGCAAAAATAATTTACTTTATGCAGTATGTGCATAAAAAATTTACTTTACGCACTCACGTAGTTGTATTTTAAACTTCCAACAAAGTAGTAGAAAAAAAAACAAACATATCATATATAAATTTATTAAAATACAAAAATACAGATACAGTTACCTATATTTTTATCGGCATATTCTACACTTAACAATTCTTAAATAAAATGAGTTTGGTCATCTTCTGTCTCACAGTTGCAGCGCTTCCATGAATCTTAAGATTAATTAACCTAGAATGGTGATGCATTCGGACTTTTAAAAAAACTTCAATAACTTTTCTAATTATTTGAATTTCATGACATTCTTCGCTAAACAACTCCTGAACTACTGGATGTGGTGGTTTAAAAAGGTGGATCTTGGAAGAAAAATGATGAATTGCTGTATTAATAAGCAGTTGTTTTATATTTGTTTTTGTAGTATAAATATTATCAATATCTAAAAATATTCGAAATTGCTTTTCACAGAAGCTAACGATTCGAAAAATAATATCTGAGGCATATACTAACCCACCACGAGTAATAAAACTTGTAAAAAATGTAAAGGACTCCGTAGGCGCATTGTAACTGTGATCTGATGATACTGTGTTAGAATCATTAAAAAGTAAGATATTTATACAATCATTGCACGAAGTATTTTTAATTAGGTTCCGTACTAGATATCCGGAAATATAAAAAATTACATTTTCTTGTACATCGGTCAGGTTTTTATTATCAAGATAATTAATATAGGTTGCTATTTTTTCAATGTCAATATCGTTCTCTGTTATCTCCTTTTTTTGCCTATTTTCTGACCTAAATTCAAAAGCTGGTGTAGAGAGATTTTCAAAAAGCATACAATTCGCAGTTACACTGCCTGTTACAGAGTTTTTAAAGAGCAATTGTCTTAACGCCCATTTTAACTGTTGAGTATTTGGATTGTTATTCCACCCACCACGTGACCTTATAGCAGAAAAAAATATTTCTAAGTGATCTTGGGAACACTTGTAAGTTAGAAAATATTGCAATGGATTTTCTATTAATGAAAAAAGGTCTTTGACTAATCCCAAAGTACTTTTCATTGTGAGAATAAAACCGATTGCAAATGTTTTTCTAGCATGCTTGGTAGCAGGATTCCCATCAATTTTCAATGACTGGAAATAATTAATTGCGTCTAAAAATATTTCTTCAAAATAATTTAAAGTGTTTGGTTTTATTGGCGCTTTGTATCCCTTGCCATAAGGATTCCTGCAATTCAGAATATCAAAAATTTTATCACCTTTTCTTAAAAACTCTACTGTTGCAGTACTATGTTGAAAGTCACTGATACCACAATGATCTAAATACTCAAGTGCATCAGCAACTCCACTACTTATAGTCTGTGCAGCCAATCTAACGTTCATTATTTTATTTTTAAAATTGATATGTTGGGATGAAAGGAAATTAGCTAGCTTTAATTGTTCTTTTTCCTGTAGCGCATCTAAAGCTTTTATATATTTCCAGCTAATACTGCCTGAAGGCGACTCTAAATTTTTTTCTGCCAGTGCATTCCTCATTAATTTTAACATGTGACATATATCCAACATGCAATACACATTAATTGTCGGTTTACTGGGATGAGGAAAGTAAGGAACCAAATCATCCAAATTTAAATTACATCCCAGCGTATTATATGTTGCAATATTTGTCGAAGCCCCATCTGATGTAATTGACCTGATATTTATACCAATGTCGAATAAACTTTTTATTGTAGCAATTATTAACTGGGCTTGCAAATTCGCATCTACCTTATTTATAAGAAAGTAAGCCACTGGGCATTTAAAATGACCCGTGTAGCTAACAATCTGAAAAAATAAAGCTTCAGATGCAGACATTTGAAAATCTACATCAATAATACCCCCATAGTTAACATTTCCTGTGTATTTACCACTCTGATTATCCCACAGTGTTTGTTTGCGAATAGCCATAGAATCTACTATCAAACAACAATTTTTTAAATTTTGTTTTGTTTCAACTTCCTCTTTCAAAAAATTTAGAACCTCAGCTAAAACTCCTGGTTCACAGCGCACGCTGGATAACCATTTACGAATAGTGCGGCCATTGGGCAAGACAAAATGTTTTCGTAAAAATGCATATGCTTTGGGGGAGTAAAAGTATAAGGTATGAGCAAACTGCTTCATTACATCAGAGTATCTTCTTTGTCCAGTCGCAGTGTCCTCTTGTTCTTTCTTTTGAAGTAAAACCAGTTCTAACGGCAAACCTAAATTAAATAAAGACATTAAAATGGGAACTATCATACAGTAAACTAATGTTAAAGTTACCCTCAAAATAATTTTGTAGAACAGTGTTCAAAGAGTCATTGCTATGTCCACTAATTTTGATTTCTCTAATGACATCTTTCATGGTAGATATCTTCAGATCTCTTCTGTGCATTTTTTGCTTCAAAGATTTTACTTTTCGTCTTAGCAACGGTACAATATTTTCTGCATTGGTCTGTGTTCCAGTATCAATAAATTTTTTTGTATATCCCTCATCTGATGTAGACGGAAAATCAACATCCATAGAAATAGGTGTTTCCAGTTCCTAAAATAAATTGGTTTAGTTTTTGACCATCAAAATATAATTCAAATGATATTAAACCTAAAATGTAGTACTTACCTTTACATGTTTGACAATTGTCCTTCTCGGCAAAGTTACATTTTTCATTAAATGTTTTGGGAACGAAAATATACTTGGTACTGCATCAGGTTTTAGAATTTTTGCTGCGGATCCTGGTTTTTCCAAATAATCTCGTGGTAGAAAATGTACACTACAAAGTCTGCTAGTTTTTGATGGAACCCAGTTTTCTCTTCGAATTGCTTTGACCCAAAGTTCGAGAATCTCAGGGCGTTTGAATGGAAACCTGAAACAATAGTTATTGAAACCTTATATAATATTTATGTAATAAAAGCAACCCATTAATAAAGGATAAAGTCTAAATTCTTGTTTGCTTTTTAGGCTATGGCTATTTCATAGAGGCAATGTGAGGTTAAATCAGTTTAAAGCCACCCTAAAAACATAATACGTAATTCTAATTACCTGTGGAAAGACGTGGCATCCCTCTTATCATGTAAATTA
This sequence comes from Tillus elongatus, assembly GCA_964006375.1. Taxonomy (NCBI): domain Eukaryota; kingdom Metazoa; phylum Arthropoda; class Insecta; order Coleoptera; family Cleridae; genus Tillus; species Tillus elongatus. The sequence goes on along the minus strand of OZ023262.1, from coordinate 83,071,538 downwards.
GAACAATTATAAGCAACACAATGAAGTACCATGTTTGGTTGATTACTTTTTTTATTTTCCACTGCACTGCAAATGCTTCACACAAATTGGTTGTCAAACAACAGTTAAAATAATGCCAACAAAATATACTAGAACACACTTTAACACTCTTTTTAATGAATCGAACTACATAGCAAACCACAAGCACAAATAACGGCGTATAACGTCCATAAACCAAGAGAAAAAATAAAATCTATAACGTAACCGCCGATTATTTTATAACAATACCCAATTCGTTCTTGCGAGTGCGACAAAGAAAGGAATACTACCACTATATATCGTTCTTTATCTGTTGCCCCTGCCTCAATTATTCAAACTGCTTTGTACGATCGGGTCCGTTCCAGTTAGTATACAGTTCATTGGTAAAAACAAGACATATTTGCTATTAAAAACATTTTTACGAAAATTCGCTATCACAACGCATTTGCTGTGTCCAGACTTTTTAGTTCTAATTTATTTATTTTCACATTACAGTTGTTTCTATCTACAACACTGCACACGGATGAGTGTACACAAAAGTATCAATATAACTACAATACATCCTAAGTAACATAATATAGCTGGATATACAATACGGCGTGGATATTTCTGCATATCGTATAACTAGAAGTAAATTAGAGAAACCTTTTGAGAGCAATATTACTTTTAGTCTGCATGAAAACATCATAGCGTTAAAATGGAACAAGTAGAAAATAGTGTCCATCATGTTGTCATTATCGGTGGTGGATTGGTAAGTACTTTTTTAACTAAATTTGATATTGGCTAGGCGACAATGAACAAAATTGGTGTCGAAGTTAATAAAACGTATATTTTTTATAAATATGAAAGTTGAAGTTAACAATTTAATGATACAGGGTGATTCAATTTCGAGCCTCACCACTCGCTTGTTATCGAATATAGAGGGTAGGTTTAAATTCGGAAAAATTGCAAAATTTTGTGCTCTTTAATATGCCGTAGAGAAAACCAACTTCCTGCAACTGCCTGTCAAGAAATTGTCAAAAAATTGAAAAAAAAAACTGATTTCGATTTTCGCCTATATCTCATTTATTTGAACTGGTATAAAGAAATACAAAGCACATTCTGGAAGCCATTTTAGAGAGTTTTTCTTAAAACTAAAAATTCACTAATGAGGAGATCTGTATATATATATATATATATATATATATATATATATATATATATATATATATATATATATATATATATATATATATATCACACCGATAACTCAAAAACTAATATGCCGATTTTGATGAAAGTTCGTTAGCCAGGAAAATAGAGCTGGTCTTTGCCGGAAAATTTTTGTATCTCCGAAAATAACAAAGCTGTGGCAACCAAGCTTACTCTGCTTGCCAACATTCAGATCTCTACGTTAAAAGAAAAAAATGTATGGGCATTTAGAGAAAAAAATTTAGGTGCCACTGGTGATCAAAGGAAAGCACACGAACAAAATATTTTATGTGGTTAACAAAACCAATTGAATAAGACATACAGCGGTTAAGTTTTATTGATGCACAAAGGTCAAGAAGTAGCAGGAAAAATATTTTGAACATTTTATAATTTTTCTTCTTAAAACGTCAAAGTCGTGATTTGAAACGTCAAAATTTGCAATTTCCAGACAAATAATCTGAAACAAATACGGATTGTGCCGAAGAAATGTCGTACTAGGTGTGTTTTACAAAGCCTTCAGTTTCAGCTTTAACCATTATTGTTCTTAATTTTACTAAAATATTATCGGAAAATCCATTTCAAATAGACCCTCTTTCTGATGCTTTGGCAGTAGTTTCACCTATAGAGTTATGGCTTAATAGTTTATATTTTAGCAAATTTTCGTAGACTCATGAATATTGAAAGGATTTCATCAAATTAGCGCGAACTAGAACCTCTAAACCCATATACGGGTAAATTTCAGTTTGTCTGTCGAAAAGTGTCAAACTGATATATGCAGCTAACTATTATGTATGTGAATTCGTTTTTTTTTTTTGTCTAGGAAATATAAATAGAGGTAGTGATTTCTAAAATTATTATCTGTCTTTAAGTTTATTAAATTGTCGTTAAAAGTAATTTCAAATCCTTCTAAACACATTCTTTTATTACTTAAGGTTACGACTTCAGTCAAATTTACACAAAGGTTCTTTTTCATGTTTGTTATTCCATAATTAGTTAAAGTGAAACTCGCGTTATATGTAGGTATTTTAAACCTTTATATTTTTTCTATGTAAATTGCTAACTTTTTTCTTTCCATTTGTAGCCTTGAGAATGGAATAAACTTTTCTGAAAGCTCGGCATTTAATAACGAGTTTTATTTTGCAACTTACGGCTTTCCCACAATTTTTTAGGTATATATATATATATATATATATATATATATATATATATATATATATATATATATATATATATATATATATATATATATATAAACATATAAAAATTGAAACTGTTCCCGGAGAAGAAATTTTTTCAAAATTCAAAAGTCGGGATCTCCCCATTGATGATTTTTTTCTAAGAAAATTCACTAAAGGCAAGTGTGTTATGGTTGTGAATTTTTATTAAAAGATTTTTAATAGCAAATATATCTTTTTTAATTAAAGTAGTCATGAAATTTGGTATAAGCTATAGAGTAGAAAACATCTTTCTAAAATAAACTTTAAATATTTCTGAGAAGACTCGTCCGATTTTCCTCCCCCACGAACCTCTTCAAGCTATTTACCCACCTGGCAAGATATAATAATTAAAAAAAGCTTTTAGACGAAACTCACAAAAAACCATGAAAATTTGCAAACAATCGTTTCAGGAAAATCCGAAAATATTTTTTACAATAATTAATTAAACATTTATTATCAGTTACCAAAATTTAACAAAAATCTAAGAAACAATGGTTTCTAGAGAAACACAAAAAAAATCTACGAAAACTGATTGATAAAACAGTGTATAAAATTTAAATGATATATCTAATCTGTAATTAGGACTGAATAAAGGAAAATGTACTTTTTCTTACGTTTCACAGAAACTTAAACCCGCGGACGTAAAGGAAAATATACCTAAGCGGAAAAATACTCCTATTTTTATGTCACAAGCGGTGAGAAATAAGAATATTCCTTAAGTCTGCTACTTTAAACTTCCATTTGACATTTGTGAATACAATTTATTACCTACTTACATATTACGAAAATGTAAACGTTGATAATCCTATTAAATTAATTGGTTCTTACCGTTTTGTACCAAAGTTGATTTTAATATTTTAATATTTTTCTTCAAAAATTCGCTAAATAATCACATAATCTGATCGAATTATGGTATGCGATTGTAAATGCACCAAAATATTTTCAAAACTAGAGTCCATATGTATAGGGAGTGTTCTACTAAATTTAATGCAAAGGCATGCCCTTCACTTCCAAACCACAATGTACAGGCTGTTCCATTAAAAAAAAATTGAGCTACGGAAATTTCATTATTTGAGAGCGCCCTGTATATGGCATCCCGATTTTTTGGACGAATAATATAAACACAAACCTCTCTGGATGCGCCACCTTCATGGAACTCTGCTATCTATTAGTAAAGACGCTGTATGGTAATTTTTGATATGTGCCAAAAATATGAAAGTTGCAAAACCATTCAAATAACTCGAAAACGTTGAATGCTTTAAATTCTTTTCCCCACAAATATGCATTAAAATACGATAAAAAAATGCAAAACGCAATAATATAAGGGGTGTTCGAAAAAAATTACAAGATTTATATCACCAACGACTTATGGGCCATCCTGTGATGGCCCAAATAATTTGGTAAGATGCAGCTCAAGACACTCTATAACAAACTTTAACGTTTTTTCGTATCCTGTATAATAATGGATATATTGAGCTTTATCATAGAAATGTCTCACCCTGTATATATATATATATATATATATATATATATATATATATATATATATATATATATATATATATATATATATATATATATATAGAAACAGATAAAAACTGAAACTACCAGATATGGGTTCTAGTTCGCGCTCATTTGACGAAATCAAATCAAAAGTCACGGTCTCCTAAAATTCTGTACAAATTATAGACGATTAAACTATTAAGCCATAAACTGTAACTAAAATTACTGCCAAGGCATTAGAGAAAGAGTTTACTTCAAATGAATTCTCTGAAAACATTTTAGTAAAATGAGGGACAATGACGGTTGATGGTAAAACTTAAGAATTTGTAAAACACTTTGCTTGCGACATTTTTTCTACATAACTCGTATTCGTCCCAGGTTCTTTACCCAAATATTGCCGATTTTGACATTTCAAGTTGCGACTTTGACGTTTTTAAAAGAAAACCCAATTTTTTCTCTCCAACTGCCTATAACTTTTTTGTCTTTACACTTACAGATCTGAATTCTGGTACATAGTTTACTTCTTACGATATAAAGTGCCAAATTTGGTTGCCCTAGCTTTGTTATTTCCGGATATATAAAAAATTTTCGAACGGAAACGCAAAATTTTCCTGGAAAAACGGGGCCGATTTTCCTTGCTAACGAACATATCCAAGCCACTTGCAAAAGGAAGGTAATCACCAAACTTGATCAGAATCAGCCCATTATTACTTTCACATCGTCACAGTGTGCGGAAGTATCTCATCTCAACATTTCAAAAAAAAATTTCGCTTAAACGCTGTAAAAAGTATCAAAACATAAAAAATATGATTTGGAAACGATTTTTTTTTCTGTTAGTCTATCGGTCTGTAGGTCTATCAGTCTGTCGGCATGTCGGTTTGTTATATATATATATATATATATATATATATATATATATATATATATATATATATATATATATATATATATATATATATATATATATATATATATATATATATATACATCACACCGATAACTCAAAAAATAGTGCTGCCGACATACAGACCGACAGACATATATAAATCGAAACTGACCCTGGATATGTGTTCTAGGGGGCCTAGTTCGCGCTCATTTGAATAAATTTGCTTAAAATTCAAAAGTCGAGATCTCCTCATTAGTGAGTTTTTTAAAGAAAATTCACTAAAAGAGGAATTTTATGATGTCAAAATCCAATCTGAAGCTCATAAAAAATAAAAAAGTTGATGATGTCCCAAAGAAGGCAGAACGTTGTAGAAAAATCTTGATTCAGCTATTAATAGAAAACTGAAAACGGCTGTGAGAATGTGCTTTTCGTTTCTTTATACGAGTTCAAATAAATGAGATAGAGGCAAAAATCGAAAATTGCTTTTTCGTGAACGACAGTTACAGGAAGTTGGTTTTCTCTGCGGAATATTATAGAGCACAAAATTTTGAACTTTTGCCGAATTTAAATCCATCCTGTACCTTCAATAAGTACACTTGGAGAACCCAAATTACCACAACACATATTTCAAAGACCTTACGATCGTTTCGCTGACAACGTCAGCGTCATCAGAGGATGAAACATTCTAAAATTAAAATCAACCGCTACTGTGTATTTATATCACACCTAGGTAACGAACTAATCCGAAGTAAAAATTGTAGTCGGCGACCATCGTTTGTCTATTGTGTACAATATTAAACGGACGAGGTCGAAGAATTACTTTAGTCTTCTGGTTGACAAATTTATGAGCTTTTAGCTAATCTAAGGAAAATGGACTTGGAATGAAAGGTACCGAGATATTTAAGAAAGCTACACGTTCTTTTTGATCTATAAATTTCACTATGTGAATATTGGAGCAACTAAAGAAAGCCGACATGCACATCTGGCGAACAGATGTATAACAGCCGCCCATCTTTAAAAAAAAACGAGTGTTTGGCTTAAAATGTTAACTTTAACAAAGGATAAATAATTCAACTAAAATTCTACATAAAAAAAAGTCTTTATACTGTTTTTTAATTTTACGTAAAAACAAGTATTCATATTGACTTCTTAGATACAAAGAAAACGAAAGGGGACCTTTGAGTGGATAACCAAAAGTAGAGCTTAGTATCTGTATAGACCGGCCGAGTTATTGGCACTAATTTATGATTCTGCCAGACAAATCAGGAATGTTTAGCTGGTCAAATGCAAAGTGAAAATAAAGAACTTGTAATTAAAGGTGCCGCACGATTTAATGAAGTTTTGTTCTTAATCGAGCTTGATATATAAATACTTTCAAAGGAATCAAGCATAGTTTGATGTCTAACATTTTTGACAAGTTTCAAATTTTATTTGTCAATGTGGTGATTATTATCCCATATATGTTGTGCCACACATGATTTATCCACCGTACCATATCGTAAATGTGCGAGATGTTCACGAAATCTGATGGCTATGTTTCTCTTGGTTTGAGCCACGTATTTGAGATTTCAATCTTTGCAACTTCTCTCATAAATACCCGACATTTCAGTGGCTTGGTCTTTGTCTTTCGTATTACCCAACAAATTTTTTAAATTACTTCTCGTCGAAAAAAATCAAATGTAGATCGGCTTTCTTAAAAATACTTTCCAAACCCTTCGTGATACGTGGTTCATAAGGTAGACAAACAAATTTTTTTCTCCATTTTATCTTCCTTAAATGTCGTACATTCAGATATCATTTTCTTTGTTCTGTGTTTGTTAACCAATTTGTCCACTAAACTATCCGAATAACCGTTATATCTCGCCACGTTTTTTATATACTTTATATTAATTAAATCTATTTTTACTTAACGGAAAATTTATCAATCTGTTTACCAGGAAATTTAAACTAGCCGTTTTTTGTGCAAACGTATGATGTGAGTCGTTGGGAATGTAACTAATAGTGGCACTTTCCTTCCGGTAGACATCGAATTCAAGCGAGCCGGTATTTTTGTTTTCAATAACTAGTACGTCTAGAAAAGAAAATTTATTGTTGATTTCTATTTCGTGGGTAAACTTTATTGAATCAAATTGACTATTTCGTTTTTCAGTAAATTTTTCAACCTTGCAAATATTTGTGTCAAAAACATTTTTATTTTTTAAATCCGTCTCAAATCTTCTTATAAAAAGGTCTGATAAGGAGATAATGGATTTTCCATTGCCGTGCCTTCAGTTTGTTCAAAAAAGTCATTGTTAAATTGGAAAATATTTTGTTTTATACAAAGGCTGGTTAGAGTTACATATTCTCTGCAGACGTTTACACTTATATTGTTTAATTTTATCAATTGCTCCAAATACTCCAGCGTTTGTTTTGTGGGTACACTAGGAAATAATCACGCCACGTCAAATGATATCAAAATCTCACCTTCCAGTAATTTAACATCTTTAATTTTGTCAATAAAATCCAGAGACTTGAGTACCTAACAACCTTTCTGTTTAATAAGTAGGCTTTTAAACTCGTTTGACAACCACTTTGCCAAATTATATGTTGCGGAATCTATAACCGAAATAATAGGCCTAATTGATTTTCCCGGTTTATGAATTTTTGGGAGACAATATTTTTTGGGGACTTTAGGATTAAAAACTTGTAAACGTCTTCCTAAATCTTTTGTTATGAGATTTGGACATTTTTTAAACTGTTTTTTACTTCGTTAATCATTTTTCGTAACGGATTTTTATCTAGTTTTCTATACGGCCCTGGCTCTATTGCATTACTCACTCGCTCTTTATAATCACTTTTGTCCATTATCACAATTTTATTGCCCTTATCTGCCTTTATATAAAAACAATCCTTTTCTGGAAATCGTTTAACTATTTCCATTTGATTATAATTTTTATTTTTTGTAGATTTATTTTCTTTCAGATTTTTAGAGATTATCTTTTTACATGCTTCACGAATAATTTTTTTTTTTTGAAGATTCAGGTAATTTTTTAATTTCCGTTTCTATACTAGCAATGACATCTAAAAATTCTTCTTTTTGTGACTGCAATCCGAATTTTAACGCTCTGTTTAAGAGGTCCATCTCATTCATCAACGACTGCGAAGAAAGATTTTCTACAAGGTCAATTTTCCGAGGAACTGATTTTTCAATTTTAATCTGATCATTTAAAAGTTTCTTTAACTTTTTATTCTGAATATTGATTTTCTTCATTAACTTAGCGTTAATGACTACGAACATGTTCCTCTGAAAATTGCACCAGTCATCATACTCTACGTTATCTAAATTAAATGTTAACTTTTTAAATAACATATAAGCTTGTATTTCTAAACTACTACGTTTTGAGTACAGACACTGCCTTTCCAAATCTAACCATTTTTGTTTAGCAAAGTTTACAACTTTTTGACCAACTTTTGTGTTAATAGAAATTTTAGCATTGAAATTAATGAAATTAGGAAAACTGACTTCAGTTTGCATGATTTTAAAAAAGCAGTATCAGCATCTAAAAATCTAATCTTAGCACCTAGCTGTCTATATAGATTCAGTTCCGTTGACCTGGAAGCCATAATTCACTATGTGAAAACAGGAACCTGTGATGAGCACTGATAAGTACACTTGGAGAACCCAAATCACCACAACACATATTTCAAAGAAGAAATATGTATTGTAGTGCTTTTGGTTCTCCAAGTGTACTTGTCAGTGCTCATCACAGGTTCCCGTTTTCACATAGTACTGTACCTTCAACAATAAGCGAGATCCCCATGGTGAGGTCTTCTATCGAAGTTCATCAATCAGCTGATTTTTTTTTGCTGTTAATTTTTTCAATAAATTGTAAAACCGTAGCATTTTCGAATATATAATGAAAATATCTTTCAAATGAGATATCACAAGCCCCTACTCCTATTTAAAAATTGTCAATCGAAGAGTGTAGAATGTAGGAGTGAAGTTTTCACGTTGCAATATGTCATTTTTAACTCTAAAATTAGCGTACCTCGTGATTTTAGTGAATTTTTATTTTAAAAAATTCACTAATAGGGGTATCGATGGTGAGACTGTGCAAAAAATTTTTCAAATGAGCGCAAACTAGGACCCTTAGAATCCATATCCGGGGTCAGTTTCAATTTTTATATGTTTATATATATATATATATATATATATATATATATATATATATATATATATATATATATATATATATATAGTATATATATATATATATATATATATATATATATATATATATATATATATATATGTATATATATATATATATATATATATATATATATATATATATATATATATATATATATATATATATATATATATATATATATATATATCCAACCGATTACTCAAAGAATAATTAACCAATTAAGATGAAACTCGACAAGTGCCTTTCTTTTATTAATGGCTAGTCAGGAAAATCGGACAAGGTTTTCCGGGATAATTTTGAGTTTTCTTTAAAAAAAAATTTTTTCTCCGAAACTTATAAAGCTATTTTAATGAAATTTGGTGAATATATGGCCTTGAAAAAGACCTTACTCGGTACAAAAATACAACTTTTTAAGTTTATAGAAAGTCGAGTTTTTTAAATTTTGAGTTTTCTTTAAAAAAAAATTTCTTCGCAAATTACAAGGTTATTTTAATAACATTTAGCGAATTTGTTGCCTTGGGAAACGTTTTACTACATACCAGAATTCAACTTTCTAAGTTTATCAAAAATTGAGTTATCCAAGTTTGGAGCATTTAATAAAAATTCACTACCATAACGCATTTGCTGCGTACCGTACTTTTTTTATAAACATGCACAATAATTGAGATACTGATATTATTCCACTTGGATGTTCCGCACTGTATATTTATATTTACTTTTTCACCACAAGCTTCTCATTACTAGTTATTTCAACTTCGATTAATTATTTGACAAACAGTTTTTTTATAGAAATCCATTCTCATGCGAATTTGCTGTGCCCGCACTTTTTTTGGGGTTTATTAACGTTTTGAAACTAATTTCTGTTATTTTTTTAACGACGATTTGGATAAAAAAATTACTATCAAAATATATGTACATATTTTACTTCGTCAAATAGTTACAGTAAATGAAACATTTTCTTGATCTTTATAACAATTTATCTGATACACAGGTTGGATCAGTTTGTGCGTGCTTTATGGCAAAACGTGGTTACAAAGTGGACGTCTACGAATACAGAGAAGGTATGGCATTCATTTAAATAAAATACACCCAAATTACTTTGGTCTACTTTTAGATATACGCCAACTGAAGCTTGCTCAGGGAAGGTCGATTAATTTGGCATTATCAAACAGAGGTAGAAAAGCCCTGAGATATCTAAATCTGGAAGAGAAGATTTTGGAAAAAGCTATACCTATGAATGGAAGGTTAATACACACACTTTCTGGTAAAACTGAATCAATACTATACGATGCACGAATGAAACAGGTTAGTGATTTTATTAAACAATATAGTATATATATATATATATATATATATATATATATATATATATATATATATATATATATATATATATATAGTATTAAGTTTATTTATATTATTGTTATTTATCAAAAAATTGTGGGAAAGCCGTCAGTTGCAAAATAAAACTCTTTATTATATGCCGAGCTTTCGGAAAAAATTTATTCCATTCTCAAGGCTACAACATGGAAAGAAAAAAGTTTACAATTTACATAGGAAAAATATAAAAGTCCAGAATACTTACAAATAACGTGCGTTTTACTAAACTAATTATACAACAACAAACATGAAAAAACCTTTTTATAAATTTAAGTGAAGTCGAAAAGTGCCAAACTGACATATAAAGCTAACTATTGTCTAATTGAATTGGTTTTTTGTTTTTGTCTAGGAAATATAAATAGGGGTAGTGATTTCTAAAAGTATTATCTTTCTTTAAGTTCATTAAATTGTCGTTAAAAGTAATTTCAAATTCTTCTAAACACATTATTTTATTACTTAAGGTTTCACATTACTAAAATTTATATTGTGGCCAGAGTCGAGATTATGTTCTGACAGAGCGCAAGTTCTTTTTTGTAAACGTATGTCACTTTTGTGCCGTGTTAACCTATCTTTAAGGACTCTGCTTGTTTGGCCAATGTATCTTAAACTACAATTATTACATGGAATACAGTATACCACTCCAGATACTTTGGAAATGTCATCCTTATTTTTGAGTTTACTGAAAATGTTATTAATTGTTTTTGAATATCGAAACGTTATTTTAAAATTGGTTTCAACTTTAAATATAAACTTAAACCTATTGGAAATACTTTTAATGTATGGGATTGATATGTAAAAAAAGTTAGATGTTTCCGAACTCGAAATTATATGGGTGTTATGTCTGTCAGATAAATTTGATACTGTTTGTAGAGAGTGTCTTGTATTGTAATGGTGATTGTTTGAACAATTGTTTAAAAGTTGATTAAGTAGTTTGGGAGGATAAGAGTTGTTAACAAACATATTAAAAAGTTTCCCTAAATTTTTTTCGTGGATGGCATATCTTTAATATTCTATTTTTAAACCTAATAAAATGTTAATTTTAGTTTTAAATAAATGACCTGAATGAAAATTAATATATCTTTGAGAATTAGTTGGCTTTATATACCAATCTAAAATTATGTTGTTATCGTTTGTTCTAATTAATTTTGTATCTAGGAATGGTACACTGTTATCTGTTTCCTCTTCTAATGTAAATTTAATAAATTGGTTGTAAGAATTAAAAAAATCTAAAATGTGTGTTGTTGAATTAAGAGGAATGCTACAAATAATGTCGTCGACATATTTTTAAAAAAAAGGAATATTGAAATATAATTTTGGTATACATGTACATTTTCAGAACATACTGGGAGCTCCTAAGAATGTTATAAATAACATTCTAAGAACCTTATCAGTATGACAGAATCTGTCGAATTGTCATGTTCATAGAATGTTTTATATTTAACATATTTGTATCCTGTGAGAATGTTCTGGGGATGTTCCAATATTCTTTCGAAACATTCTTGGTATATTCTCAGAATGTGTCTGTGCTCTTTGGGTTTGTAAAGCCAGAGAAATAGTCTCTACGTCTGTATTTAACAGAGTGGTTTGGTTAATACGTTTATTACAACCTAGTCGGAAAATTGTACACGGCTGCAAAATATTCTTGCAATAAAATAAATAGACAAAAATTCAAAAACGAATTAACTGCAATGTTGAAAAAATAAAATAAAATAATATTATAAAATTTGGAGCACAAGGAATAATTAGCAGTAAATCAAGAAAATCACTCCTTTAAGTACAATGTTACATAAGGCTGACATTTAGGTATGACTTTACACAGTCTTTTTAAATTAAAGATATCTGGAAAAATAGTAGGTCTGTGAAAACAATTTAAAATGCCGCATCATCTACATAAACCGTAGATGAGGGTGAGTGTCCGCAATCTGCCCTCAATCCACCACCCTTCACAACATCTACAAACTTCCATAAGGTTTTCATCACCGAAATGCCTGTGAAAGGTTTACGCAAATAAAAATTGTTGCGTTTTCGCCGGGTTTTGGATAAGTGAAACTTTAGATTTTAACAAAACAACTTTATTTACACTTTAAATATGGATACAATAAAATTTCTAGAATGTCTCTCTCACAAAACACTTAATTTACTGGCCTTACAATTACTAATCTGCACACAAGTTACTATACTGGAACTACAGTCTAACACTTCACAATGATTACTGCTTCTTCAAGTCACCTCAACATTCTCTTACTGAACTGTCTGCCCTGGCTTGCTTTCGTCTTTATCTGCACGTCGTACCTTCTACCTTGTTTCGCGAGCCTTCCATTCCAGAATATTCCAGGACCTTCTTTTGCTAGAAGGCTCTGTGAATACAGATCGCCCCCGTGTGTATACAGGGGGATGTATATACAGGATCATCCAAATGTGGTCATCACTCCTATGTTACACAAGAGGTGTTTCTCGTAATATAAGATCTCTCTGCTTATACAGGGTGTAAGGGTTCTCTGCGCACACAGGGTGTATATACAGGGTGTTCGGAATGTGCAGACCTCAGTTATCCGTTCCTACGGGGTAACTTCGTTATTTCTGGTCCTAGAGGGTTGAGACTTCGCCTGAGGGGGGTCACCCCAGGCACCCCCAGGGGGTGTGGAGGCGGTGTTGCCATATTGTGCAAAAAATTCCCAGATGTTGGGGAAGTTCTGGATATGTGGCAACACCGCACTTACATCTATTGAGGTGCTTTGTAACAATATAATAATTAGAGTGCTAGTGGAAGGGAGGCCACATCACATTGCACCTGTTCACGAGTCGATCTGAATTCTATCCAAAAGAAGATCCTTCCCCAAGAATTGAGCTCTCTTAAGTATTGTTGCCCAGATAATTACCATCATAGTAAGGTACATACACACCTAGGTGTTGATGCTCTTCGACTGGTTTCACTATACTTGAAAGCATATTTTTTTAAGAAAACCTACGATGTCAAAGGGTAGGTTATACGTCTATATGTAACAGAAACTAAAGTTTAGAGGCACCTTAACTCCACGGTCTTTCTGAGTTGTGAACTTTATCCAAAAAAACTTCACCTAATAAAAATTACCATTTAACACAAAGTTTAGAAAGTAATGTTTAATATTTTGTAATTGTGTACTTTATTTAAATAGTTATATTTTGGTCTACTTTCAAAACTTATAATATCAATAGTTTAAAAATTATACATTTTATAAAGAAAAGTGATCCTGGAAATATAGTAGAAAATAATTCGTATTTTATAGCAATTATACTTTTTGGTAAGCAAACATATGATTTGTGTTAATTAAGCAAGGAAAATAATTAAGAAAGTTAAACAAATTAACGCTTAGAGTGAATGCCTAAGTTTGACACTTACTGATACTAATTAAAAACACTTTGTTTTGTAGTGCATCTACTCTGTTGGAAGGAATTTTTTGAATCAGACATTATTAACAGGTATGTAAAATATTGTTTCTAAAAATTTTCTAAACTGATTACTGGATACAAATAAGTTTTAAATTAACCGCATAATGTTTCATATTATATGTCACAAGTCATTCTTAATACTCTTGAATTCTTAAGGTCACTTGCATATAAAAGCACAGTATCAGACACCTCGTTCAACTGATCTAACTCATCTAATTTGTAATTTTTCTCACTGTACGAGGTAATATTGCATTAAGTTTTATCTTTTTCAAAGAATGCGTAAGTCTATGGGAGATAGGTGACAGAAGGCCTCCTGCAAGTTTATTGCAAATAGAAAATATATTTCCCCGTTGTATCACAAATGCAAGTGTTTGGTACAGTATATTCATCACCTTGATAACGCTAACTTTTTTAGCAAAACGACCGTCAGGTCTAAAAACTGAATTGTGATGAATTGGGCTCTCAAAATTATACTTATCAGTGCTCATCTTAAGTTCCAATCTTCACTCATTGACATCAAGTGTTTCTTTGTAACCTTACTACATGATTAGTGTAGTGAACTGTTACAAACTTCCTTTATACTTACAAATATACGTGTTCAACGAACATTATAGTAACTCCTAAAATGCATTTTTTGAGTTACCATGATCAAAAACCAGGTAACAGATGTACAATTTGCTCTGAAAAATTTCGTAATTCTTTGTCAAATCTAGGCAATCCATAACCCAAATTTAAATATATATATAGTAGGTTATGACTGTTATTTATTTCAAAAAAAAAGGAAACAGTAAGTTGTGTTACTATACCCAGTTATCATAAATAAAAAAGTTTGGGACGCACCAAGTGCGTTATGGTAGTAAATTTTCATAAGAATAATATATAACATATTAGTGATTTAGCCTTAGATTAAAAGTTATAAAAAATTATTTTATTTAATTGGGAACAGTAAGAAATAGTGCTGCAAATTGAATCATAACTTCCACATAGCTGTGATAATTTATTCTCTTCAGAAAGATATTCTCATGGAATGAATGTAGGGCCTATGACTTAAGCACAAAGAAAGTATTTGTATTCGTGTGCCCGCACACTTTTGAAACGTACTACTCGAGTTTTATAAAAATAATGTGAATTTTGCCCAAATTACCCCTTATTTATTCCCTACCCCCTGAAGCCATTTCATCAAAATACAATTCTAAGCGTTACTTTGTCGGGTGCTAACTGGATACAAAATTTTAAGTGATATCTCAATTTGTTCGAAAGTTATTGCGCCTATTAACAGACAGACGTACATGCCGACAGACCGAAAGGCCAACCGACCAACTGACAGACCGACAAACAAAAAAAATTTACTTACTATTCACCAACTAAATCATTTCGTAACAGTGATAAAGTCGAAATAACCATCAAACAACAAGATACATTCGTATGTCTGGCAGAGTCAGCTCTAATAGTCGAAAGTGCTCTGGAACCTCTAGCAGTACAAAATGCCGATGGTTAGTGTTATGTGTCAAATAATGAAGCAGCTCTGTTTGAATCAATGACCTATGAATTGAATAACAAAAAGTGGAACAAATACGAGACCCATATACCACAGCAACCACCAAATATCTGCCTTCGTTTAGTAAGAATCAATCCAAATCTCTTAGCAATGCTGGGTTGAATGTATCGTCAGATCATATCACCTTAAACGACAACAAGTTTCACAGGCTCATACCTATTTGGTTTCTCTTCAGTTTCTTCCACCATTTTAAAGGAGTTATTTCTGGTAAACATACTCTTCGATTTATAAGAGCTCGAATTGATGCCAACAACTATTACAGTACTGGTACAGCAATATCAAAAACTACTGTAAGCAACATGGTTTTAAAAGCAAAACATATCTTTCCTAGAACCTCGGTGGTTCAGGGGTAAGAACGTGTGCCTCTGAACCGTAGGGTACTGGGTTCGATCCCAGGATACTCCTTTCACTTTTTCAGTACAAACTGTAACATTAACATCAACCGAGGTTCTGGCATTGTATTTGAGCAAGTTGAATGTCTGCACGTTCCGCCCTTCGGAGGGGGTGTAAAGCCGTCGATCCCGTGTCCATGCGATGTTGGGCACGCTAAAGATCCCTACCCTCCTTACAGGAAGGTAGGGGTTCGGCAAAATTTTCAGGATAGTGAGGTGAAACTGCTCCCTGGCGTCGGTGATTGGCCATAGTCGCGGAAATAGGCCGAAACAAAACACACATATATCTTCCCTAACGACAAAAGCAGAACTGATGGATAAAATTTCAAAAGACATATCTATATTTCTTGCCTATCGAAAATTGAACATATGTGAGCTACCATCACTTAGAAATATTAATAGAGATGAGTGGTCTGTTAAAGCTGCAACCAAATTAGAAATACCTAGATATGTGATTATAGCATTTAAAACAGATTGAAGAGATAACGTAAGCAAGAAATGTGACTTCTTCAATTAGTTCGGTTTGGTAGATCTACGAGTGTCTCTAAATTCAGAATGCTACCCTTATGAATCTATGAAAATGGACTTCGAGAAATCTAATATGCTGAAGCCTACCAGATGTACACAGATTTTCAAAAGTTTCTGTTATAAAAACTTGTCGGAGCCTCCCTCAAATTATGAAGAGTTTAAAGACCGAAGTCTATTTGTAGTCATCAGCATCAAAATGAGGCAATCAAGTCTTCAACCGTTGACATCAAAGTGGAGTTTATGACTAAAGATAATTTTCCAAATAGAACCAGTGCTTACTGTTTAGTTATTCATGACAATGTATTAGCACATAAACCTCTAACTGGTATCGTAAGAGCCATTGTGTAATAATTTAATATGTAAGTTTTGTGAATTAATCCTGATAAATTAACTGTATTTAAATCAATTGTTATATTTTTAATCTTTATTACATGTGTGAACACCCCTCGTATATGTCGTATTTACTTATTTTTTTTGGGTACCCCTTGTATAATACCTTTTTTTTTTGTTCCCTCAGGGCTCGTCCGCGGCCTTGCCGTGCATACCCCTAGTCTTACTCCACCCATTCCAAAATCACTGTGCCTTGAACTAGTCTGCACAGCGATTGGTAGGGTGAAGTTTTATATTGCTCTGTCTCCGGTCTAGAGTGACCGTAGATCAGTTGTCTTTTCCGGTCCAGAGCTATACACTCGCACAAGATGTGCTGGGCTGATTCCTCCCCCTCGCCGCAGAGTCTGCATGCGAGGTCCCCTTCGAACCGCCCCATTTTATGTAGGTGTTTCTTGACGGCCATGTGTCCCGTCAAGAGACCTGTTGTGTTTCTGAGCTGTCCTCTGCTAAGGTTTAGCAGCCCCACAGCTCTCTTTGAACTGGGTCCGTCAATTATTGACTTCCCATGTCTGAGCCCTGGACAGTCCGCCCAGTACACCTTGTGTTGGTTTCTGACCCAGGACTTAATGGCTCCCCTGGCAGTGCTCTTTGACACGCCCAGAGCCGGTTCTGGTCCCATAAATGGTTCTGCTGACCCTCTCTTCGCGAGACTGTCAGCTTCTTCATTGCCTTTGACCCCCGAGTGACCCGGCACCCAGATGAGGGTCACCTCATTCTGCCCAGCCAGGTCGCTCGTCTCGTCTCGGCATTCACTCACCAGCCAGGAATTTACCCGTGGGCTACTTAGTGCCTTAAGGGCTGCCTGGCTGTCTGTGGCTATGAGGATCTGCTTGTTGGTGTAGCCCCTCCTCTTGTTCTCCCGCACACAGTGCAGGATGGCGTACATCTCGGCCTGAAACACCGTTGCATGGGCTCCGAGGGAAATACTGTGACTTACCCTCGGTCCTTCCGAGTAAACACCTGCCCCCGTCCCACGCTCCCCGCCAGATCCGTCCGTGAACCAGACGAGCGCGTCCCGTGGTATGCCCGGCGTCTCCTCCCGCCATGCCCCGCGATCAGGGATTTCCACTGTGAAGTTGTTTTCCCTGCACATTCGCGGGCTCGCGAAGTCTGACCTCATTTCAAGCATGGGTTCCTTCACGATCTCCTGAATTTTGCAGTGGCCCCTGAAGCCTGGGTTGATCTTCAGTCTACCATTGCAGGCTAGTCTGTATAGTCCTAGCCTGGCCTCTCCCATAATAACTAAGTGTAGGGGGGGTAGATCCAGCAACACCTCCATGGCGGCTGTTGGGGTTGAAGACATAGCCCCTGTGATGCCTAGGCAAGCCATCCTTTGGATCTTGCCTAGTTTTTGTTTGGCACTGGATTGTGTCACCTTAGGCCACCAGACCAGTGCCGCATATGTTAACGATGGTCTGACCACCCTTGTGTACAGCCAGTGGGCCATACTAGGTCTTAGTCCCCACGTTTTTCCATATAGCCGCCTAGTGACGGCTAAGGTCATGACTGCCTTACGCAGTATTTTTCCAATGTGACCATTCCAGGTTAGCTTAGAGTCCAATACGACCCCAAGATATTTTACCTCCCTGGCCATTGGAACGCTCCTACCGTATAGAGTGAGAGTTCTGTGGCTTTCACACTTCCTCCTCCTCGTAAACGGCACGACGGTTGCTTTCTCGGGGCTCACCCCGAGCCCTTGATCAACCGTCCACCCTTCCACCACTTTCAGTGCAGTCTGCATACGCTCCCACACTGCCTGTGTGACCTTTCCTCGGACTATGATGACAATGTCGTCCGCATAGCCCTGTACCTCATACCCCCCTCCCGAGAGCCTCCCCAGCAGGCCGTCCACGACTAGACACCAGAGCAAGGGAGACAGAACGCTCCCCTGCGGACACCCCGCCGCGACCCCCGCCAGCAGAGTCCCTCCCGCGAGTGAGGTGAACACCGCCCTGTCCCTGAGCATGGAACCGATCCACCTGCAGCAGGTCTCCTCTATTCCACGCTCCCGGGCAGCTGCCAGAACCGATCCGAACGAGGTGTTGCTAAAGGCCCCCTCTATGTCTAGGAAGGCCCCCAGCGCCACCTCCTTGTTCTCCAGCGTATTCTCCAGTTTCAGCACCAGTTGGTGCAGTGCTGTTTCTGTTGAGAATCCTGCTCTGTATGCATATTGTCCGCAGTGTAGAGGATATGCTTCCAGTACACCGCCCCTAATGTGCCGGTCGAGCAGTTTTTCCACTGTTTTCAGCAAGAAGGACATGAGACTTATTGGCCTCAGGGACTTTGCCTGGTCTGTTGGACGCCCAGGTTTAGGAATAAATACAACCCTGGCCAGTCTCCATGCCCTCGGAATGTACCCCAGAGCCAGGCTGGCCCTTATAATGAGGGTAAGCACCGGCGCCAGTATATCTATCCCCTGTTGGAGCATGATGGGCATTATTCCATCAAATCCCGGCGATTTGTATGGCTTAAAGCTGTTAATGGCCCATCTGATTTTGCTCCAGGTAACCACCTCTTTAGCGACTGTCCAGTCTACTCTAGATGCCCGCCTATAAGGCGCCTCTATTTCTGAGTGTTCCCAGTCCGGAGGTGATTGGTTTATTATGTTACAGCCGGGGAAGTGCATCTGGAGTAAAATTTCGATAGTTTCCTCCCCCGAGCTTGTAAAGCCTCCCGTGGGTGTTCTAAGGGAGCCTATGTTAGTCTGAGGGCCCTTAGACAGGATCTTGTGTAGTCGAGCACTCTCGGACGTGTTTTCCACTTCTTCGCAGTGCCTCCTCCACGACTCCTTCTTGGCGTCCCTCAGTCTTTTGTTATAGGTCGATAGGGCCTGTCTATATTCATCCCATGCTCCCGACCTTTTGGCCGCGTTAAACAGCTTACGAACCTGCGTCCTCCTTTGCCTGAGGTCCTCGTTCCACCATGGGACGTTCCTGGTGGACACCCTCATTTTCAGGGGGCAGTTGGCGTTATAGGCCGAGGTAATTGCGTCTCGCAATTGGACTGCTGCAATCTCGAGGTCTATTGAATCCCTTATGGCACTCTCAACCCCCCGCAGTTCCACAGCTAGGTCTGCCCTGTAGGCTTCCCAGTCCGCCTTGCGGGGGTCCCGGTACCATACCGTTTCTCTTTCGACTTTGGCGATTTCAAACCGGATGTATCTGTGGTCTGAGCTACTCACTTCCCCAGACACAGCCCAGCTTTTAACAAAGTCACCCAGAAACTGGGTGGAAACTGTTAGGTCTAAAACTTCCTCACGCCGTGTTGTGACGAATGTCGGTTTATTACCTCTATTCAATATGTCTAAATTAAATTTCATAAAGAATTGTAAAAGTGCCTCACCCCTAGAGTTTGTGTCCGAGCTACCCCACAACTCATGGTGCGCATTCGCATCCATGCCGATGATGGTCTGCCATCCACCTGCTCTGCTACCCACCATCAGCTGCTCCAATTCGTTGGGTGGAGGAGGGTCCGTGCTGTCCCCTGGCAGATAGGCTGACGCGACAGTGATGTCCCTCAGCCCATCCGCTCCTCCACATCGGATTTTGATCGTTGCCAGGTCCCTGGAACAGAAATTCATTAGAGGGAGAAACTATCCCTTCCCTGACAAAAATGCTGGCCCTCGGATTCTCGCTGGACCTGCTGTAGATGAGCTTTCCAGTAGCTCCGCCGAGTCCCTTGATCTCTCCTTTGTAGGAGTACGGTTCCTGGATGAGGGCCACATCCGTGTTCCTCAGAGCAATTAGTAGTCCGGCCGTGGCTGCCCTACTGTGTTGGAGTTTGACCTGAAGGAACCTAAGTCCCATTAACCCTTAGTTGCTTCCCCAGTGGGCGGAAGCTAACCCTTCCCATGCCCCAGAATGCCTTGAAGGAGGTTCCTTCAAGGGCTCTGTAAGATGTCGGGTCGATCGAGAAGGCGAGCGTCTGTCCTTTCTCCTCTGCCTTCCTGCTTAGAACCGACCAGTGTTGCGTCCCCAGTTCAGGGTTCTGGATCTTAAGTCTGCTGATCACCGTCTCCTGCGGAACGGTGTCAGGGATCCGTACGAGGACCTTGCGTCTCTTTGGGAGTTCCTTGGGCTCGACGGCTGTCAAGTCCGCCCCCTCCCAAATCTGACCGAGGCCCCCGATCATTTTCCGCAGCCAGTCCCGCGACTGCGGGCCGGCACAGGTTGTCCAGAGGATGCCCCCCGTCAGGCGCGTCCGGTGGAACTGAGGCGGGCTCTCCCCTTCCTGAAGAGAGTCCACTGCAGTTACCACCGCAGCCTGGATCAGGTCCGCCTTCCCCTGGTCTAGCGTGACCTCAGGATGGCGTCTGTCAATCACCGCCATCCCGAGGCCCTCCGCAGCCTCCCTGTAAGAGCCAGTCTGCGCCGGTGTTCCGGCCTTGGTTCCTTTGGGAGGTCTGTCTGTAGTAGGCGTACTAGAGCCAGAGCGCGGCGTCTTCCGACTCGCACTCTCCTCTTGCGCCTTTACAGGCACCCTGCCCCTTTTGGAACGTCTGTCTGTAGTGGGCGTGCTAGAGTTCGAGCGCGTCCTCTTCTGACCCGCACTCCCCTCTTGCGCCTTTACAGGTTTCTCGACCGTCCAGGTCCCGGCCGCCATTTTTTGCGCCCTCCGGAGCTTCTTTCTTTGCTCCCCGGAAAGACGCTTGGACTGCCGGGGCAGTCCCTCTACTCTAACAGTAGAGTCCTCACTGGTGGAGGGGCCCCCGGAGTCCGCGGAGCTCGCCGCCCTCCGGTGGGACCCAGCCTCCAGCTTGGGTGTCGGGGACAGGTCTCTGGCCGAAGCTACCCCCTGATCCCCCGTATCTACGCCGGTCGTGGGACCTCCAGAGTCCGCTGCCGCCCCCTGGCTCGTCTCCGTTTCCGGGATAGACTCAAGGCACAAGTCTGTAGCCGGAGCCACTCCTCGAGCCTCATTGGTTTTGGTTTTGTATGTGTTTATTATCTTCATGTTGTTCCCACGAGAATGGGGAAAATACTGTCCACACCATCAGAACCCCCTGTGTGGTGCAAGGCGGGTTACTCTGGAGGGTTGCCTGGTACTCCAGAGGTTCCGTTCACGACACCATCGCCCTGGTGCCATCCATCCATAGGCACGGGTCACGTGACACCGTAGATTGGGGGAGTTTAGTTCGACCTCCTTGTCTAGATCCGTCATGTTTAGTTATTAGCAGGGTCACCTCGTGCAGGATGCGGATTTTTACCGCGCATGACGGTCTTGGGGAAAGCTTCATCGGGAGTTTATGTTGTTATTTCCACTTCCTCAGCTTGCCCCCTGGAGTCCTTTGGCCCGCGACTCCTTAACCCCTGTATAATACCTTACATTGCTGAAGACATTTCCAGCAATATCTACGGAGTAGGTTGGTTATTCAACAAACATGATAACAGCTTCCTTCCTACATTAGATAAGGATTATCACTAACATTATATATAAGTTTATTTAACATAACTGGGAATGTGACGACATAAACGCATATAACCATGTTTGAATACAGTTGTTATCAGTGTCTGGTTTAGCTCAATGTAGGTGTCGGATTTCAGAGTAGGGGGATAGAGGTTCGATTCTAGCTTGGTGCATTATAATTTGTTTAAAATATTTGACTTATCTCTCTCTCTCTCTTTATCTAGTTGTCCCATTCTCATATCAGAACCAAATAACGTGTGTGGACTACATCACTTATAGATAGGAACATTCATCGTCGTCGTCGTCCCTAATTTCAACGAATGTACCTATGGATGTCGTATGGATTGTATAATGACGCGGCTGTTTTTTCAAAAATTGCAATACAATTCTAACATATAAGGCGTGCTTTAAAGTCAGAAGTACCCGAAAATATAAAAGTTTTTATCTCCGTCAGAGGGCGTTAATCTCTTCTCAAACATACATTAATCCAAAGAGATTAAGAAAGTTCAGTGGTCAGGCGTCGCCGGTTTGCTTTATAGCAATTAATCTTAAAAGATATTTTAGATTTGTTCATTTCACTTTCATAGGTAAAGGAGTTGACAGCGAAATAGCTATTACAAATTTTCAATAATATAATGTGTATCACACGCTTATTTAATATGTCAATATTTTATCATTTATTTACTTTACATAAGAATCAGACATTCAACGTGAGTGTTTTTTTTATATTTTATATGTCTCATCAATAATTATTTATTTTCAGAACTTGAGCAGTATCCAAACGTGAAACTTCATTTTCAACATAAACTTATCAATGCTAACATAGAAGAAGAAAAGGTTAGCATATTAGAGTGAGTATTCTGTCAGCCAAAAAATAAATAAGTACTAATTATTTATCAGATATGTTATAAAAATGCTTCTACTTTAATTTTTGTGCCCTCTTAGGGAACAAAAACCAAAATGTGGTCTTGTGATAGAAGCGAAAACTGTATGTAATCTTATACTATATGTGTAAAGTAGGATAATGGTACCTCATTTAAAAATATATTCATATTGTGTTTAACAGTATTATGGTTTGTAAATTTATTGCCAAAAATTAACAGCAAAAAAATAAATTCTACCACGCAACAGGTTGATTTGTTAGGTAAACGAAACGAAACCGAAGCAAGCGCAAGCGCATCGTTGTGCCTTTTATCAATATGGACCGGACGAGGCTATTAAACCTACTTTATTATTCTACCTGACAGATTTAGAAGTGTGTCTAATGAAACGCAAAGTGAAAATAAAGGGCTTGAAATCAAAGGTGCCGCCCAGTTCAAGGATTTTTTTTCTTAATCGAACTAGAAATATATACGCTCTCGTAAGCGTCAAGCATGTTTTGATATCTAACATTTTTGCTAACCTTCAAATTTTCCTTATCAATGTGGTGACTATTATCCCATATATGTTGTGCCACACAGGACTTGTCTACCGTAGCATATCGTAAATGTGCGAGATGTTCACGAAATATGGTACCTGTGTTTATTTCACTCTGCCCCACGTACTTAAGATTACAATCTTTGCAACCTATCTCATAAACACCCGTCATTTCGGTGGCTTTGTCTTTGTCTTTCGTATTATCCAATAAATTTTTTAAATTACTTTAAGATTTAAAGTAGATAAAAAAAGTCTAGACACAGCAAGTGCGTTATGGGAGTAAATTTTCATAAACATGTTTTTAAAAGCAAATATGTGTGTTTTTTTGAAGAAAGCAGCCATTAAATTTGGTTGCCAGTATAACTTATATAGTAAAAACAATGTGCCAGGGTTCATCAAAATAACTTTATTGTTTGAAAACGTAAAAAAAATCTGAAAGTAAACTTAGAGTGTTCCTTAAAAAATCCGTTTCTTGGTCAACCTTATAGGTTAATAGCAAATTAAGCTTTCAAATATGAAGCATTTAATCAAAATTCGCTACCATAACGCACTTGCTGCGTCCAGAATTTCTTTTCTTGCCAAGATGCATTATATTTCGATGGAAAATGCAAAATGCAATAACATGTTGTTCGACTGAAAAAAAAGAAAATTTGTATCACCAACGACTTATGGACTACCCTGTGATTGTCTAAATATTTTTTTAAGATGTAGCTGAAGACACCCTATAATTAATGTATACATTTTTTTTTCATATCTTGTATATTAACGGATATATTGAGCTTTATTGATTTTTTACGAAAATTCGACAAAAATTATATACTGTTAAACGATAAACTCTATAGCTAAGCCAAACATCAGAGAAAGGGTCTATTTGAAATGAATTTTCTGGAAACATTTTAATAAAATGAAGGACAAGGACGGTTGAAGCTAAGACTTCGGGGTTTGTAAAACATTCTTGAGACATTTTTTTCCATAGCCCGTATTATATTCAAGTTCTTTGCCTAAATGTTGCCAATTTTGACGTTTTAAATTGCGACTTTGACGTTTTGAGGAGAACCCCAATTTATTTTTCTTTAAATGCCCATAACTTTATTGTCTTTTCATTTACAGAGCTAAATTTTGGTGGGTAATTTACCTATGGCGACATAAACCCGTGTGCCAAATTTAGTTGCCCTTACTTTGTTATTTCCGGAAATACAATTTTTTTTTCTAAATAAAACACAAAGTTTTCCGGGAAAACCTCGGCTGATTTTCCTGGCTAACGAACTTATCCAAGACACTTGCAAAAGGAAGGTACTCACCAAATTTGATCAAAATCCGCCCATTATTTTTTGAGTTATCGGTGTGATTTTTATATGTTTATATATATATATATATATATATATATATATATATATATATATATATATATATATATATATATATATATATATATATATATATATATATATATATAACATATAAAAATCGTAACTGACCCCGGAGATGTGTTCTAGGGGGCGTAATTAGCGCTCATTTGAAGAAATTTTTTCAAAATTCAAAAGTCGGGATCTCCTCATTAGTGACTTTTTTTTAAAGAAAAATCACTAAAAACGTGACGAAATATAGCGGATATTCGGACTGCTTAGTGGAAAAATTGGTCAACAGACACAGAACAAAGACAATGATAGCAGCATGCACGACATTCAAGAAAGATAAAATAGAGAAAAAAATTGTGTGCGTACCTTATGAACCACATATCACAAAAGGTCTGGAAAGTATTTTTAAGAAAGCCGATGTACAATTAACTTTTTTGACGAAAAGTAATTTAAAAAATTTGTTGGGTAATACAAAAGGCAAAGACAAAGCCTGGAATGTCGGGTATTTATGAGATAGGTTGCAAATATTGTCATCTTAAATACGCGGAGCAGACCAAAAGAAACATAGCCAGCATATTTCGTGAACATCTCGCACATTTACGATATGCTACGGTAGAAAAGTCTTGTGTGGCACAACATTTATGGGAGAATAATCACCAGTTGGTAAGGAAAATTGGAAACTTGACAAAAATGTCAGACATCAAACCAGGTTTGAAGAGAGCACATATATTTTAGCAGGTGGTAGTGGAATTTTCCTTTATGTAATAGTAAAGGATTTTTTCACGCCCGAGGAGGTACCACCCCATACATCAAGGGGCCGGTAAAGTCCCAACGGACGTTTCCGGTTCTGGTGTATGAGTCGGTTTCCCTTATAAGCAAAAATGATGATGGCTCCTCCTTGTATAAAATATTCCGGAGGCAAAATACCCCTCCATTCGGATCTCCGGGAGAGGGGTGTACAGGGGGCGCCAACATCAAGATTTAACATATCCTTTTCGAATATATGTGGCCTAAATTCTAACCTGAACTCCGTCCACCATTTCCTCCAGGGTAACAGGCCCCAACTCCTCTTCCTCATCGAAACCCAAATCAGTGCCAAAACAGCCACTAATCACCTTAATTTCCCGGGGTATGAGCTCCTTACTGCCTTTAGATTGCATGGAGGCGTGTGCGCATACGTCCGTAGCAATCTACCCTACACCAGACTTCCCAATCTAGAAGCTGGAAGAAAAGACATACTATGGATAAAACTCTCGCTCAGGGCTGCAACTAAATTCATCTGTTGCATTTACCGGTCACCTTCTGACAACAACTTTGTCCAGCTCTTTGACTACCTTTCTGAAAAAACCGATCTGATTTCTGAATATCCTTCCTCCGAGGTCACTATTCTTGGCGACTTCAATGTCCATAATAAGGAATGGCTAGGATCTTCAAAAACCGATCCACAAGGGAGAGCAGCGGAGGCCTTTGCAGTCAGCAATTCTTTGGCCAATATGGTTCAGCAACCTACTTACCTTCCTCGTATCCCAACACACAGCTCAAATCCCTTGGATCTCCTTCTTACTACAAATCCTGAATGCTATAAGATATCAGTCACCGCCCCCCTTGGTCGCTCAGACCACGGCATCGTCACTGCTTCCTGTGCAATGCAACCTGAGGTCACACAGTCATCACACCCACGTATCGTTTGGCACTACAACTCCGCAAACTGGGACGAAATGCGGGATTACTTTTCCTCATTTCCATGGGCGTCTGTCTGCTTCTCTCATCCTGACCCCTCTGATATCTCACAAAAGGTCACCGAAATTATCCAAGCTGGCATGGAATTATTTATTCCACGTACACAGAAAACCTCTTCAGCCACTCAAAAGCCCTGGTTCTCTAAATCCTGTGACAAGGCCAGACTTGAAAAGGTCAAAGCTCACAAAACGCTTCTACACAATCCCAGTCAAGAAAATCGTCAAGCATTCAACGACGCAAGAAACCGCTATGTCCGCATTCTTTCTGAGGCAAAAAACTCGTTTAATAACCACATCAAAAACAAAGTCCTCTCAAGCTCCAACGGCGGCAAACCCTTCTGGACTCTTGCTAAGTCTATTGGGAATAATTTCTGCAAGAGCACGTTCCCACCTCTTGTCTCAGGTGATGTAATTGTTTCTACCGCCCTGGGCAAGGCTGAACTTTTTGCTTCATTGTTCGCCGGAAATTCTACTCTCAACCCACCTCCAAATGTTCAACCACCAACAGTCCCCAATGTCGCGCATAAAATGACTGATATCATTTTCAAAACTAAAAAGGTACGAAAGATGCTATCTTCTCTTAATACCAGGAAAGCCTCTGGCCTTGACGAGATCCCAGCAATTGTTCTCAAAGAATGCGCACCAGAACTTGCTCCTGTCCTGACTCGCCTGTTTCAGATATCTTACAATAAAGGCATATTCCCTAGTAACTGGAAAACTGCTCGAGTACAACCCATCCCCAAGAAAGGATCCAAAGCGCTTCCTAGCAACTACAGGCCTATTTCTCTCCTTTCAGTCATCTCTAAAGTGATGGAAAAGTATATAAACACCGAACTACTAAAATTCCTCGAAAAACACAGTCTAATCCACGACAGGCAGTATGGATTCCGTCAGCGCAGATCGACTGCCGACCTCCTTTCCTTTGTCACCCATTCTTGGAACAAGTCTATGGAACAAAACGGTGAATCCCAGATTGTTGCTCTAGACATATCTAAAGCATTCGACCAGGTCTGGCACGCAGCGCTGCTTAATAAACTTCCGGCCTATGGCCTACCACCAAAACTTTGTACCTGGACAGCAAATTTCCTCTCCAACAGGAGCATATCTGTTGTTGTGGATGGCCATTCCTCTAAACTGTATCCAATTAATGCAGGAGTTCCTCAAGGTTCAGCTTTAGCCCCTACTTTGTTTCTTCTCCACATCAATGACCTCCTCTCTAGCACATCCAACCCAGTTCACAGTTACGCGGACGACAGCACCCTCCACTCAAACATACAATATTCTAAGCCTGTCTCTTTAGCCCAATTAGATGAGGATCACAGACTCATGGAGGGTTCTGTCTCCGTAGACCTCCAAAAAATATTAGACTGGGGAAGTAGAAATCTTGTACAATTCAACCCCACCAAAACTAAGTTTTGCTTTCTCTCTCACAAGAGATACAGCAGCCCTAGACCCATCACAATGAACAACCAGGTTATTCAAAGTAATGAGTCATTTTCTCTTGTTGGAATTTCTGTGGATCGAAATCTTAATTGGCACCAACATGTTACATCAATTGCAGAAGCGGCTGCTAAGAAATGGGGTTTCCTCTTCCGGGCTCGCAAGTACTTTTCACCAACTAATCTCTATACCTTATACACTTCACAAATAAGGCCAAACCTCGAATGCTGCTCCCACATCTGGGGTGCAGCTGCCGCTTCTACACTCGCTATCCTGGACTCCATTCAAAAGAGAGCTATACGTTTCATCGGTGACCCTACCCTTACCCGAAGGCTTCCATCCCTTGCCCACCGACGTGCCGTTGGTGACCTCTCTCTCTCTTTTATAGATATCTGCACGGGCACTGCTCAGAGGAGCTTTCCTCCATAATTCCCCCACCTGCTGCCCCCAGCAGATCTACCAGGGGAACAGAGCGAATGCATCCTTTTAATGTCCAGGTCACCAGACATAGAACATCTTGTTATGCCCGCTCTTTTGTCCCGAGGACTTCCAAGTTGTGGAATTCCTTGCCGGCACATGTTTTTCCTTCTCCTCCGAACCTCCAAGCCTTCAAGTCCAGAATTAACAAGCTGCCTCTTTCCTCCTTGTCAACACCCACGGTACGATAGTATTTAGGCTGTAAGCCCTCGTGGTGTGTTGTTGACATAAAAAAAAAAGATCGATTAAGAACAAAACTTCCTTGAACCAGGCGGCACCTTTGATTTCAAGCCCTTTATTTTAATTTTGCGTTTGATCAGATAAATACTCCTAAATATGTCAAGTAGAATAATGAAGTAGGTTAAGTAGCCTCGTTCGGTCTATATTGATACAAAGCACAACGATGCGTTTGCGACTTAAAATCCCCATTCGGTTTCGTTTCGTTTACCTAAGAACTAAATATAAATACTCGTTGCGTGGTAGAATGTAGTCAGAATATTCAGCTTCTGATGAAGCTAACGTTGTTAGCGAAACGATCGTTAGGTCTTTAGAAATATGTGTTGTGGTGATTTGGGTTTCTCCAAATGTACTTATTATATTTGTATACCATACTTTTCATATATCTCCATAAGAAGAAGTCTAGTAGCGTAAGATCGGGTGATCGTACTGTCGGACATTGATTTGGTAATGGGCTAGTGCTCACATCACATTCGCTGGAACTTGTGGGTTTGTAAATTTGCCAAAGTGGGCATGAGATTATCTTGGAACGGTGCTAAATAATTATTACCCTTCAAATTATCATCAATAAAAAGGGCACCAATAAAATGATTTTCAACTAATCCTGTCCAAACATTATCCTTTCAAGGTATTGCGAGATAACAGGTATTTTAATCCACACCATTGCTTCTTACGAATGTCCGTTACATTTAACATGGCCAACATATCGAATTACATCACATCAAAAGTAAAGTGATGTGCAACAGCTGTTAATTTGCGTATGTTTTTTCTCATCCAGTGTATTTTCTTTAGACCAGTAGCGATAATTTTAACGATTAGCATGGCCGTGTAGTGTAAAACTGCAAACATCACAAAAAAACATTCTAGTTCTAGTTGGATAACATTGTAATCAAACATTTGTTCACAAAAATATGTTCTTTTACCAAAATCGTCTTCCATGAGCTCCAGAGTTTGTATCAATTTATAGGGATGCATTTAATTTCATTTAATGATCGATTAATCGATGAATGAATAACATCCAATGTTGTGGCTGCTTTTTGACTCGAAATATGTCGATTTTCCTCAAACTCAAGCATTACATTTAATTTAGTATCATTACTCAGTGCATTAGAAGGGATTTGTTGTATCTGCCTTACGTGTGAAAGCTCGCGAAATGGCTCTAGAATTTTACCAATTGTCTCTTGGAATATAGTGCGGCAATCTGGAATTTTTTTTTTTTTTTGGAATAGGCGAACAATTTAGACCTGTGTTCGTGTTTTATATCCGTAACCGAGGATCTATGGAATTGTTATTTTATGCTTTTTTGTTAAACAACCCATGTTTCTAAATTGCAGACAACTGACAATTACTGTCATGCGTTTAAAATCACATAGCAAGTTGCTAAAGCTAGGTTCATACACTCGCGAATTGCGAAACTAATTCTTATTGGTCCATTTTAAGTAATATTAGGATATTATCTAAAATAAATCAATTGGGATACGTTTCGCGGCGTTTTCGCAATTCGCTCTTCCCAATTCACAAGTGTATGAACCTAGCTTTAGGCGTTTTAAAGAAACGAACATTGTCGACTATGAAGAATGTTGAGAACTTTTTATGTCTTCTTTTTAATTGATAGCGTCCAATACGGACACTATAATGGTTTTGGCTTGCTTTCTCATTATCAAGAATTAAACGCGATTAGTTATTAAATATATAGTGTGTGGTAGCTTGTAGTTCGTCAATGAATGATGACGATGGATTTCTTTTTATGTGCTGCACATTGATGATAAATTTTAAAACCAATTTTGAATATAGAATCTGGATATATTTTAAATAAGGTGTCACAAACTCCTACTACCTATTTAAAAATCTGTGGGTTGAAGTGTTGCAACTGTCAGTCGAAGGGGTGAAGTCTTCACGTTGCAGGATCATTTTAAATCTGGAAATGACTAGTTTCGGGATTTTGTATATATATATATATATATATATATATATATATATATATATATATATATTTATATTATTATTTTTTTGTTAGTACCTCCGCTTGTCAGCTTAGATCGGAAAACGCGTTTTAGCCGTAAATCGGAGGCTTTTAGTGTCAAAGTTATCCACTTGTCAAACAGTTAGCTAGGACTCTTCATTCTTAATACCCCGCCGGCATACGTATTTTTTAAGAGAGATAATCTTCAATGTCCAAAAGCGAGTAATCACCAATCTTGTGGCACAACAATCAAGATGGTGATGTCTTAACGACACATAAACTGTGCCCATCATAAACACTTTTATAAATAAATCATCTTTTGTCATATTACATATTATTTTTAGTTTATCATCCAAAGAGACCTTCAAAGTACAAGCAGATTTAATCATTGGCGCCGATGGAGCATTTAGTGCCTTAAGAAGAATAATGCAACAATCCTCAATATTTGATTTCAGTCAAAAATATATTGAACATGGTTACATGGAATTGTGTGTTCCGAAAGAAAGAGGCGACAAGATGATACCAAATCATTTACATATTTGGCCCAGAGGAGAATTTATGATGATTGCTCTTCCCAACTTTGATTCTTCGTGGACTGTGACATTGTTCATGCCATTCAGTAGGTAAGTCACGTTCAACGTAAAACGTTATAGTTAGGTCGCCATTCGTTTGTAAATTAAATTTAGTTCTTTCCCCACAAATGTTTGAAAGATTCAGCACTCCAGAAATAACACTCCTAAGCGCGGTATAAGAATATATGGTAACCAGAAAATTACCAACTTTGGGTTTTGACTGATCTTGACGTTCATGAGGTATTGAAAAGCACTTATGCTTCAATACAACACGCAATATTTTTTTAAACAAAGTTTTTTTAATTTAACATCATCTCTGCCAAATCATACATATCTAGCAGTCCGTTCATAATAAATTTCTAAACCCTTTAAACACTTATATATCTTGGGCTTTAAACTACCCCTCAACGGCTCATATTCTGTGTCGAACATCATGTACCTTTTACATATTTTTTGAGCTTTGGGAATAAATATTAGTGGGATGGTTCTAAATCAAGAGAATAGGGGTTGTCTTGAAGAAAAAGCATACTTGTTGTCATTTTTACACGGCGTTTTTAGCCCATCTTTTTCTCAGAAAACTAAAGCAGGAACTTTGCCACTTAACTTTGAGACACGAAAATTTTGGGTTATGGAGAACGAGAGTGTCTTCGTTTCTTCGATTGCTCTCTAGTTTTGGTTATTGTAGAGTAGAGATCGTTTAATCAGTCGTACAAGCCTTTGAACTCTCAGCACTGCAACCTCAATGGATCTTTTGTGCATGATCTATTTATAATAGTTGCCCAAAAAGTTTAGTTTGCTCATGTATTCTATCTTTTGGGAGCTATTTTACCTATTTCCTGGGGTGCTAAGGTCATCCCACCAAGGTATTTGAGCTTTCTGCAGAACGAAGCCATGCAGTCGCATAGCATGTTATGTTGTTTCCGCTGCTTCAATGCAGCATCTGCAGTGTTCACTGCCCACCTTACCCATATTCTTAACGTGATACCTTACTAGGGAGTGCCCTGTGAAAAGTCCTGTCATTATTCTCAAGCAGTTCCTGTTTAATTCAGGAACAGTGCAGTGATATGTTGATGTACATTTTGCCTGCGTTAAGCCTGGCGTTTCCTCCAATATGGGAGCATTCGGTTTCTCTCCCAAGTATCGAGTTCATTTCTTACATGGCTTTCTGTTAAGCGTCAATAGGACCCCATACCATAGAGTGGTGTTGTTGAGGCGCTTTTGGCAAGCCCTTCTGCTGCCTTAAATCCCTTGGTGCACTGGTGTCCACATCAAAGTTACTTTGTTGTTTGAGCCAGGGAGTTGTTATTCAGGGATTTTTTACAGTCAGTTAAGACTCAGTTTTCAATGATTTTTGAGGTTTTAATAATGTCTGACTGTCTGAAAGGGTATAAATTTCTTATTAGGCTTCTATGTATGCACTCTTGTACACAGAGATTTATAGCAACCGTTTCTGCTTGGAAGATGATGGCAGTTTTTCCTACGGACGAATCTGAAATTCGGTCCACTTATTCCCAGTCCTACTGTCTCCACATGTTTAAACCCATTTATCTATATATACAGTGTGAAACACACTTATGGAATAAAATTCATTTATCAGCAAAAAGCAGTTTTTGTGGAAAACGCTGAGACACGGGAAGTTTGATTTGTAGAACATTATCTTATAATCATAGTTAAAAAATTAAACTCCCACCATTTTACCCCCACCACTTTACCCATTTCTTTTAAATAGTAACCCTACATTTTTTCATCACAATTCGATGCATCACATTTTTCTGAATGCGGAGATACCCCATATGCATGGTCTAATATTACAGTGTTCAATGCAGGGTGGAAATTTAATACTAGAATATTAAAACTAAACAATTTACCCTGAAATTCAAATTTCGAAAATAAACTTAATAAAAACGTCCCTTTCTTATAATAAGTGTTTAAAATGTTCTCCATTCACTTGAACACAACGAAATAATCTGCTCTGGAATTCTTCACTGACTCTTATCTTAAGTTTCTTATCCTGTCTTTTATCTAAAACGTACTTGGTATCATTAATCGTTTCTTATTAACCACCAATTTTTGCAGTGTGAAAGGTGAAATTAAACAGTTCTGTTTTATTTTGTGGGGTATTGTGTTTAATGCACGGTCTCCTAATAAATTGGTCGTAATTTTGTTCTGATAATTTCAATTAATTTTTGGTCTAATAATGCGATACTTAACTGAAACTCTGCGAACACAAATATTAATGATGATTGGGTATGGTGATATGTGTAGAATACAGGCACAAGCTGTTAACCTATTTAATAAAAAACATTCAGATTGCCCCCCACTAACCCAGGGAACTGTGTCTAAGATACATTCACAGTTTTGTGATTATGGACACGTTAAACCACTGCCTAGGAGACGCAAGTTTGCTGAAGAAGATGTAAAACTCAATATTTTATTGGCTTTTCAAGAAGAACCAACAACCTCTACCCTTCAACTTGTACGTGAAAATGATGTTAGTCAATAAACAGTTTTAAGGTAGGTCAAAAACGAAACAATGCATCCCTATAAACTAAAGCACGTTCAAGACGGTGATTTTGATAGAAGGCTGCAATTTTGTGAACAACTGCTGGACATGTTACATAGAAATGTTATTTCTTCTGCTGACGTTCTGTTTTCCGATAAAGCAACATTTCTTTTGAATGACGATGTAAGCAGGCAAAATTGCAGATACCGGGCTGCCGAAAACCCCCACTGGATGTGACAAACACACACTCAGCGTTCTCAGAAGTTGAACGTTTGGATTGGTATCATTGGTGATCACGTAGTTGGACCTGTTTTTATAGAAAACCTAAACGGTCCAAGATATTTAGAAATGCCAAGAGAATAGGTTGTCTCAATGTTAGAAGAGTTGTATCCAAATGTAATGGAACATAACATTCCCCATGAAACGATATGGTTTCAACAAGACGGTGCACCGCCCCACTTTGCTCTTCAAGTACGGGTGTATTTACACGAAGTTTTTCACAAAGGTGGATTGGACGCAGAGGTTTCGTAGAATGGCTGCTAGACCACCAGATCTTACACCTCTTGATTTCTTTTTATGGGGATACCTTAAAAACAGAGTATATAAAACGCAACCTGCTGATTTAGATTATCTGAAAATGAGAATAACAACAGAAATTAGGAACGTAACGCCTGACGTGTTGAACAGAGTTGGGGAAGAATTCTAGAGCAGATTATTTCATTGTGTTCTAGTGAATGGAGAACATTTTGAACATCTATTATAAGAAAGGGACGTTTCTGTTAAGTTTACTTTCGAAATTTGAATTTCAGGGTAAACTGTTTAGTTTTAAAATTCCACCCTGTATTGAAAACTGTAATATTAGACCATACATATGGGGTATCTCTGCACTCAGAAAAATGTGATCCATCGACTTTTGATGAAAAAATTTAGGGTTGCTGTTTAAAAACAAATGGATAAAGTGGTGGTGGTAAAATGGTGGGAGTTTAATTTTTTTAACTATGATTATAAGATAATGTTCGACAAATTACACTTCAAGTGTCTCAGCGTTTTCCAAATACTCCAAACATTAAACTGTTTCCAGTAGAGTTCAAAATGACTTTCTACAAATAAAGCACATGTATGGACGTGTGAGCGAATTTTCATTAAAGAATTGCGAATAGAGATGTTAAGATTATCGAAGATTTATAAGTTTATTAAATCGAGTCCGAATTAGAGCCATTTAAACCCATATTCAGGACCCGTTAAATTTGTATACGTTTATATGGGGTGACCGCTTTTGGAGCTCAAAGATGGGGACCTCGTAAACCATAAAAGATAGGAGGTCGGTTAAATAAGAGAACATTTTCGTAATCTCGTTCTGAAAAAAAAAGTTTCAAAAACTTAACTTCTGGTTCCTGAAGTATACTGAAAAAAACTTATGGTTACGATATATCAATTTCGTTATAACTTGTTTACTAGTGGTCGTATCGAAGTAGGATTTTCACCTTCTTTGGACACTTTTCAAGTTAGAACTTGTGTCTTAAAAACGAAAGACGTGTCGGTTCTTTACGAATATCTTAGTTAAAGTTTAGCCTCGTGTTTCAATGATTTCAGAGTTTTTAGTTAATGGCTGACTGTCTTACTTTCAAATTTGTTATCTTGCAAAGAAAGATTTAAAAATTGGCATTCTTAAAAAGGTGATGAACGAAAGCACTTGAAAAATATAGGTTGTAATGACCTGCAGTGGTTGCTGGATCTCATCAAGTTTCTTGTTAGATATTTGTACCGCAAGGCGTTGTACGATATATCACTTTAGTGGGAGTTATGTAATTCATCACAAGACACCATTATTAGATAATTAAAACCCCTGGATAAATATATAGGACTGCATTTTTTCTGTTATATTGTGTGTGTGTGTTTTGTTTCTTTAACGTCGGCATATTTCCGCGACTATGGTCAATCACCGACTCCAGGGAGCAGTTTCACCTCACCATCCTGGAAATGTTGCCGAACCCCTACCTTTCGGTAAGGAGGGTAGGGATCTTTAACGTGCCCAACATCGCATGGACACGGGACCGACGGCTTTACGACCCCTACGAAGGGCGGAACGTGCAGACATTCAACTTGCTCAAATACAATGCCAGAACCTCGGTTGATATTAATGTTACAGTTTGTACTGAAAAGGTAAAAGGGGAACCCTGGGATCGAACCCAGTACCCTTCGGTTCAGAGGCACACGTTCTTACCTCTGAACCACCGAGGCTTTTCTGTTATATTGGATTTTCTTATATAACTACTTGCTTTGTTGTGTGCGTTTCCCATATACCTCACAATTGGATTACTGTTACTTAACTAAACTCTGAGTCTGGGTAGATTAATTACAAAGTGCTGTGAGGAGGCAGATAAGTTTTACCACCCCTTTAAATAATTATTAATCACTGTACTGTTCGAAACAATCATTATTTCGACATTTGTTGTTAGTTAACATAGTTTTATTTTGCATGGAAGTGATCACAGGCCGGTAAAATAGCTTGTTTCAAGAATCGAATATAATTACAATAATTAAATTTATTTTGTTGCCACTAGTTACACAAACTATTATATTCATTTAGTAACACGGCCATTGTATTTGTATAGTAATACATATATAGCATGTGTAATTATTTGCTTGTCACAGTTTTTCAGAACACTTATAATTTTTAACCAAACATATCAACGACAAATTATTCATCTTAGATGTTGACACTCGACACTCCAGCAGGTGTGTCAACTATATAGCTGTGATAGAAACAGCCACAAGTGGGTGTGATAATTAAGTTGTGTTCGTTTTAAGGGGTTATACCAAGGCTGGCTTCCCTCGAATACCCCAAGTGCAGCGTAGTTACATTAAAGAAGCTTACGCTGTCACAGACTAGAGAAAGAATCCTTATCTCTGTACTCAATTTGTTGTTTTTCCAATACATCTTAAACTCATAAAAGTTACTGTTTTCGCAGGTTTAACTCCATCAAAACCCACCAGGACCTGATCGAGTTTTTTGAAAATACTTTCACAGATGCCGTCCCCTTAATAGGAAAAGAAGAACTAGTTGAAACTTATTTCAATTCAAAGCCGTCTCCTTTAGTATCCGTGAAATGTCAGCCTTACCATGCTGGTAATAAGTTTCTTCTCATAGGAGATGCTGCTCATGCGATGGTACCTTTTTATGGTCAAGGAATGAATGCAGGTTTCGAAGATTGCACGATACTCAATGAAATACTTAATTATACAAACGAAAACATCGAAGACACTATCAAAGGATTTACAGACATTAGAAGAGAGGATGCTCATGCCATCTGCGATCTGGCCTTGTATAATTATAAAGAGATGAGGGATTTGGTAACAAGGAAATCTTATCGTGCCAGAAAATTTTTAGATGATTGCCTTTTTAAAATAATACCTGATACTTGGGTACCACTGTATAATTCTGTGACATTCACACATATGGAATATTCAGAGTGTATGCGAAACAGGGACTGGCAAGACGAGGTAAAGAGATATTTTTAATAATAATAGTAATAATGTTTATTTGGCAAAAAATGCTGCACATAAAAATTAGAATAAAAATAAATGCAAAACTACAAACTTATTAGTAGCACAAAACTCACGCCTTAAAACACTTATTACTAATATATTTTCACCACAAAAATTCTATCAAACCTAACTGATTGGACAAAATTAATGGTTACAATTTAAAACTAAAAATACCTATATTTTATTCGTGTACTATTTAACTTTAGTTTTAAACAACGTAACACTTTCTATCTTTTTAATATCATTGGGAAGTGAGTTATATTCCTTAGCATCCTTGAAAAAAATTGAACATCTTTGTGTTCTTATGTTCTAGAAAGAAGTCACTCTTACCTCTTGTCCCATAATTGTGTACCTCATTGAAGTATGTTAGACATTCTTTTAGATAGACTGGCATAAATTATTTTCATTTTATGTAGAAAAACAAGTACATTCAATCTTAACAGTCTCTCAACATTAAACCATTCCAGCACCCCCAACATGTTTTTCTCATATTTACTGCAACCTAACATTATTCTCATTCCACTATTCTGAGGTAATTTTAATCTATTTACAGTTTCTTTATTTGCTAAATACAACACTCAGGAGGCATAATGAAAATGTGGCAGGAATTATAAATAGTCTTCTTGGCCTATATGGATAAATAAGGACTGACTCCCTTTAAAACACTTAACGTTTTAGAAATTTTTTTACACAAATAATCAGTCACCGCCCCCCTTGGTCGCTCAGTCCACGGCATGATCACTGCTTCCTGCGCAATGCAACCCGAGGTCACACAGTCATCACACCCACGTATCGTCTGGCACTACAACTCTGCGAACTGGGACAAAATGCGGGATTACTTTTCCTCATTTCCATGGGCGCCTGTCTGCTTCTCTCATCCTGACCCCTCTGATATCTCACAAAGCGTAACCGAAATCATCCAAGCTGACATGGAATTATTTACTCCACGTACACAGAAAACCTCTTCAGCCACTCAAAAGCCCTGGTTCTCTAAATCCTGTGACAAGGCCAGGCTTGAAAAGGTGAAAACTCACAAAAGTCTTCTACACAATCCCAGTCAAGAAAACCGTCAAGCATTTAACGACGCAAGAAACCGCTATGTCCACATTCTTTCTGAGGCAAAAAAGTCGTTTAATAACAACATCAAAAACAAAGTCCTCTCAAGCTCCAACGGTAGCAAACCCGTCTGGGCTCTTGCTTAATCTGTTGGGAATAATTTATGCTAGAGCACGTTCCCAAATGTTCAACCACCAACAGTCACCAATGACGCGCACATCATTTTCAAAACTAAAAAGGATGCTTTCTTCTCTTAATACCAGAAAAGCTTCTGGCCTTGACGAGATACCAGCAATTGTTCTCAAAAAAATGCCCACCAGAACTTGCTCCTGCCCTGACTTGTCTGCTTCAGACATCTTACAATAGAGGCATATTCCCTAGTAACTGGAAAACTGCTCGAGTACAACCCGTCCAAAGCGCTTCTTAGCACCTACAGGCCTATTTATCTCCTTTCAGTCGTCTCCAAAGTAATGGAAAAGTATATAAACACCGAATTACTAAAATTTCTTGAAAAACAGTCTAATCCACGACAGGCAGTATGAATTCCGTCAGCGCAGATCAACTGCCGACCTCCTTTCCTTTTGTCACCCATTCTTGGAACAAGTCTATGGAACTACACGGTGAATCCCAGATTGCCGCTCTAGACTTATCCAAAGCATTTGACCAGGTCTGGCTCGCAGCGCTGCTTAATAAACTTCCGGCTTGTGGCCTACCACCAAAACTCTGTACCTGGACAGTAAATTTCCTCTCCAACCGGAGCATTTCTGTTGTCGTGGATGCCTATTCCTCTAAACTGTATCCAATTAATTCAGGAGTCCCTCAAGGTCCAACTTTAGCCCCTACTTAGTTTCTTCTCCACATCAATGACCTCCTCTCTAGCACATCCAATCCAGTTCACAGTTACGCGGGTGACAGCACCCTCCACTCAAATATACAATATTCTAAGCCTGTCTCTTTATCCCAATTAGATAAGGATTGCAGACTC
This sequence comes from Tillus elongatus, assembly GCA_964006375.1. NCBI lineage: Eukaryota > Metazoa > Arthropoda > Insecta > Coleoptera > Cleridae > Tillus > Tillus elongatus. Next base: position 83,032,152 of record OZ023262.1, on the reverse strand, counting down.
ATGGAGGGTTCTGTCTCTGTAGATCTCCAAAAAATATTAGACTGAGGAAGTAGAAATCTTGTAAAATTCAACTCCAGCAAATCTCAGTCTTGCTTTCTATCTCATAAGAGATACACCAGCCCTAGACCCATCACAATGAACAACCAAGTTATTCAAAGTAATGAGTCCTTTTCACTTTTTCGCATTTCCGTGGATCGAAATCTCAATTGGCACCAACATGTCACGTTAATTGCAGAAGCGGCTGCTAAGAAATTTGGTTTCCTCCTCCGGGCTCGCAAATACTTTTCACTAGTTAATCTCTATACCTTATATACTTAAAAAAATCTAGATTCTTACTAAACTTCAAATTGCTATCCACCATTATACCTAAATACGTTATGGAATCCACCATTTCAATACTTTGTTTATCAATTTGTGGTCCATTATTCATCTGCACTCCCAACTTGGAAACATTTTTAAAAACCAGCATTTTTGTTTTATGAAGATTTAATTATCAACCATTTACATACGTTTTCTAGATGTTCTTGTAACTTTCCAATTATTTCATTATAATCATCTCCTGTTATATAAACTAACGCATCATCTGCAAATAAATGATATCTAGTATGCGTTAAATAGTTTTCAATGTAATTTATATATAACACCAATAAAAGAGGACCTAGTACCTTACCTTGGGGAATGCCGCATGAAATTTCTTATATTTATGATACCTTCGCCTCACACTTAACATTCTGTACCCTCTGACTTAGGTAACTCTCAAACTATTTATATACAACTCCCTCCACTCCATGCATCCTCAATTTCATTAGCAGTCTTCCCCTATCAACAGTTTGGAAAGCTCTCTTTAAGTCTAAAAACACAGCTTGTTATACGCTTTTCATCCATACTATTCTTCCATTCATTCAATACACACTGAAAAGCAGTCTCACAACTATAGTTTTTCATTAAAATATTATAATTTTCGGCATTATCTGATAACTGTTTAAAAAGGATTATCTCTGTTATTTTAGCTTCTGACAGTTAACAGTTCTAAATTCCGGGGCTTTTCTTGTGCTGGTCACTTTTATTATTGGGGTTATTGCAGATATTTTCCATTTTCAGGTACACACCCTGTCTCAAGCGAGTAATTTATTATATTTACTAAATGGCCATACACCTCGTCAAATGGTATTTTAAGTAAATCAATTGTGACTTCATTTTAACTGGATTTATTAGGAAGTGAAAGAATAACGTCTCTCAAGCCTTCCTTATCTATCAACTTAAATGCATCAAATTTTCCAGTTAACCTAAACTCCAAAGCATAATCACTCATATCTACATCCGGAATACTAGAATATGATTCTAAAAGTGTTTACAAAGAAATGATTAAATTTATTAGCTATTACATTTTGATCATTAAATCTACCTTCTTCAAGTTCCATTTCTTGTTAACAATATTCTGCCTTTCCTTAAATGATTGTTTTCATGGTCCTCCACATTTGCTTCGGATCATGTTTACTTTCATCAGCTAATTCATGAAAATAATTAACTATATGCAATAATAATGAAGACTAATGCTCAACTACCAACACTTTTCTCGCACATTTTTGTCGCATTTTAACGTTAACTAGTCTCATTTAAAGCAAATTTCGTAGAAAACATCACAACCTGAAACATTTCAAAAATGTGTTCAAATAAGCGAATTAGAATTTCTAGAACCCGTATACAATGTTAGCTTTTTATATGTTTATATATCATTTTTTTCTTATTTGATATTTTATGTGTTTCTTTTTTGTATGTTGAAGGCGACGGGAAATCACCGTATTTCACATTTTACAAAACAGTAATCATGGCAGTCAGGGTCATATTTGTAACGACAAGCAACATCGCCTTTACACTGAAAAAAAGTCTTTTGGGAATTCGTCTGCTGAATTCGCCTATACAGTGTGTTCCAATCTGGATGGGAATGCATGGCTATCTTTGTTATTATTAGAGATAGGAAGACGGTTAAATTAGAAATGTTTTGTAGAATTGCATGCTCGTTCTAAATATGACTTGTATTTTTTCCTGCCTCTTTTCGTTTTCGAGTTATTTTGAAAAACCAAAATTTGTCGATTTCTTATCTAAGTAGGCGTTGATCTGACATGTCTAAGACTTGCACATTATCGGGACACTTTTTACAGAGTAATCTTTTTGTGTTATTCTCAACTTTGAATTGTCATTCGCTTTTGAGCTACAGGTATCAACGTTTGTTTTTATTATGACAGCCATATTTGATTTTTGCTGATGTGATAGCCTGTGAAAAGAGCTTTCCAATAATGTACAACATGCTTGAGAAATCTTGTAATTGCACTAACAATTTTGAGACATACCGTTTTGAGGATAGTAGGCTATGAAATACAATACAAGAAAATCAATACATTAAAACCGGCCTGGTTATTAAAAAGTACAAACGTTCGCTTTCACTTACACTACTTAAAAAATATCTAACTTTATAATTTAGTAATTTAGGTACCTTAGATCAGACTTTTTGTCGTTATCAATACGCTTCATGTTTCGTTATCCACACTCTAGACTCCAGACAACGAATTACTTAATGCAAAATTCAAACAATTTACGATACAATGAGATTGTGCAATCTCTAAAACTTCCAGAAAAATAAATAGACACAGATCAAATAACATTTTATGATGATGAATTCATAAATAAAAACAACCACCCGCCATTATTGATGCGAGTGCGGGCGCGATGGCAGTTAACACTTCGCTTTGCGGTTGGCGTTGCTATGTTGCTATTGGACGACGATGACATACGATCAAATATACACGATCACGAAAACTGATGGTATTCAAATAAATGTTTACAAATTAAATCAAACTTTAAGAAACATTACAATTGTAACTTTACTAGAGCTTACCAATGGATAAAAACAAGGAGACACTACATTTTAAAGTTATGTTAAAGTTTCATTTGTAAGTTTGCATTGGTTTTTTGGCTGAAAACATTTAGAAATGTTGCAAACTTAACTTGTTTAATGCAAAGCGTTAACCATATGGATTGGTAATTTATATTATTATCAATGTTTTGCGTTAACAAATTAAAAAAAAGCTGGGGACGCAGCAAGTGCGTTATGGTAGTGATTTTTTATTAAATGCTTCAAATTTGAATAACTCAATTTTATATAAACTTAGAAAGTTTAATTTTGGTATGTAGTAAGGACTTTCCTAAGGCAATATATCCACCAAATATCATTAAAATAACTTTGTAATTTTCGAAGAAAAAATTTATTTCGAAAGAAAATTTAAAATTTGAATAACTCAATTTTCTATTTACTTAGAAAAGTGAATTTTCGTACGTAATAAGGTCTCTCTCAAGGCAATATATGTAGTAAATTTCATTAAAACAGCTTGGTTATTTTTGAAAAAAAAAATTCTAAAGAAAATTCAAAATTTTCCCTAAAAACCTCGTTCGATTTTCCTGGCTAACGAACTCATCCAAGCCATTAATAAAAGAAAGGTACTTGCCGAGTTTCATCGAAATCGGTTAATTGTTTTTTGAATTATCAGATGGATACATATATATATATATATATATATATATATATATATATATATATATATATATATATATATATATATATATATATATATATATATATATATATATATATATATTTATTTATATAAACATATAAAAATTTAAACTGACCCCGTATATGGGTTCTAGGGGTCCTAGTTCGCGCTCATTTGAAAAAAGTCTCACCATCGATACCTCTCTATTAGTGAATTTTTTTAAATAAAAATTAAAAATAATAGGGTAGAATATTGTTTTCTCTATTGTGTCAAATATCACTACACAGTGATTATTTTTATCGGAGCTACCTATTCAAGTGAAGAAGCCATTGCCCATGCCCTTTAGAAGATGAGCTGATACTTTGCGGTGTAAAATCGTGCTCAGTGTGGTGTTAATAATTTATATACGTCATAGATGTAGGACCTACGTCACACAATAGATTTAGTCTCCGGAAAAACAAGGTAGGCTTTATACGTTGAAATAAGATTTTTACGTGGGCATGTATAGATTAATCACATGTAAAGAGAAGTGGCATTAAAGAACTGCAAAAATGTTATTGCACCAAACGGATTTATAGAGAAATGGTTTGACATTTAGATTTGGAATTTAGTGGGTTTAAAGTTTAAATGAATACCGATGTTTTGATATAAGTTTCATTTGTTTTGTGCGACTGATTTTTGTCAGAGGCAGTCTTCTTTAATTTTTTTAGCAACCCAAGTTTAAGTTGTTCTTATTTGCCAGGCAATTGATTATAAAATATAAAAGTTCGGGACGCAGCAAGTGCGTTCTAATAGTGAATTTTCATAAGAATTGTATACTATTAGTACGGCATATTAGTAAAAGTAATCTTTTTAATCTAAACAGACGTCGAAGACCGGGTTTAGCAGTCCTAATACAGGCTCATTTGAAGAATTTCTCTCTTTCTATAATCATAAAAAATATTTAAATCTTGTGTTTCAGCTCCTTTTGAGAAAAAGACTTTGATTGCCCAAAACTCAATTTTCTATGACGCTAAAAAGTTAAAATTTGGTGAATCTAGGTACTCTAAGTCGCTTTAAAACAATTTGCATTACAAATTTCATTACAGTTGCAAAAGCTTTCCAGAAGAAAATTTAATCAATGTTTAGAAGAGAAATGTATCTGCAAAATTATAAACGTGGCAGGTATTTTTCCTTGTTAATCGGCCGGATGATTTCGAACCGGTTTTTCCAACAACATAAAAGAGTTTTTTAACGAATTCCATTAGTGAAGGTTCTTAATAAAAATTACTAATATTAACAATAAAAAATGTCTGCTAAAATAATTTCTTGATCTAACTTGTTATTTTCTGTGAGCCTTATTTTATGTAGGAATCCATTATGGTGAACTAAACCTTGTTTTCATCTACGATTCATTTTAATAGTTTTTAACACTCCAAGTAAAAAAAAAAGTCTGGACGTAGCAAGTGCGTTATGGAAGTGAATTTTTATAAAATTGTTCTTAATAGCAAATGCAGGCTCTTTAATGCAAGAAGGCATCAATCTGATTACCGGTGTAACAAACAAGGTACCATATTTTATCAAAATAACTTATTGTTTGACAATGTACAAAAATTTTCCGAAAATAAACTTTAATTGTTTCCGAAAAAACTGGTTTCCTTGCCAAGTAGCCTTAGGTTAATAGCAAATTGAGTTATTAGAATTTGAAGCATTTAATAAAAATTCGCTACCAAAACGCACTTACTGCGTCTTGATTTTTTTCTTACAAACGTGCAGCATATTTTGATAAATAATGCAAAAATACAATATTATAAGGTTGTTAAAAAAATGTAGGTCTCACCAACAACTTATGGGCCATCTTGTGATTTTCAAAATAATTTTATAAGATGCAGCTTAAGATACCCTATAATTAACGTATTTTTTATCGTAACTTGTATAATAACAAATACATTGAGCTTTACCGTAGAAATGCCCCAGCCTGTATACTTATATGCAAACAGATAAAAACTGAAATTAACCCCGGATATGGATTCTAAGGGGTTTCCTAAGAATCTAACTGTCGCGAATGCCTGACATTTTTGGCTAGCTTGAGATTTTATTAATTTAAATGATGATTATTATCCCATTATCCCAAATGTGCTGAGCAATACACGACTTATCAATAGTGCCATATTGTTGCGCTAAATGTTCTTTAAATCTAGTTTCAATAGTTCTGCTAGTTTGCCCAACGTATTTAAGTTCATAATCCTTACAACCAATTTCATAGATTCCCGACACTTCTGTGGTTTTAGATTTATTTTTTGGGTTACCTAGCAAATTTTTTATTGTATTTTTTTGTGTGTAGAAAATGATAGCTGTAAATTGGTTTTCGTAAAAATGCTATTAAATCCTCCCGTAATTCCTGTATCAAATGGTAAACAGACAACGATTTTGTCGGGTTTATCTTTATCATCTCTAGTGATGCTCTATCCAACTGACGGCTTTTTTTGGTGATGTGGCGTCACACGCATGCATATTGGATGGGTCGTTGTCGCAGAGGCCCCCATCTATGCCTACTTTTGTTTATTTGAACCACCCTCAATCATCCAGGTTGAGTACTGGCACAAGCTATGAACAAAGTTGTAACCAAACATTTACAATTGTTCATTCTCTGATAACGCTCACTTGGCTAGTGAAACTATCGTCAGGGTTTTTTTTAATGTGTCGTGGTGATCTGGGTTTTTCAAGCGTACTTATCAGTACTCATCACAGGTTCCAATCTTCACTTAGTGAAGTTACTCTAATGAACAAAACATACCAACAATGCAGGCTCTGCAGAACAAACTAACGATTGCTGATTTGTTGGATCTAGTACTACTCATCCCTTGCTCATTAATAGTGTTTATTAGATTATTTCTGGTCACTATAAGAGACACACACCGGATTCGTTCTTATAAGAATTGGTCAGTTTGCCATAATCATAATCGCCTTAGCTCATCCAAAACAAATTGGCTGCTGCTTTTCCTTGACAAGGAACAGGTAGTATGCTAGCGCCAATGATTAGGCAATCTTTAATTGGTTATGTACTGCCTCGTAACTTACTTTCACTATTATTAATGACTAGCTAAATAAAAAATTTAAAATTTATTTATTTATTTATTTAATTTATTTATTTATTCAACGGATCAACCATTTACAATAATAATAAGAACATCTAAAACTACATTAGTCTTAAATAACCTATCTCAATATGAGAACATAACAAAAAAGCAAAACATAACCTGTACACTATATGTATGACAATTCAATCAATAGCACCTCTCAAAATGCCTATAATTAAACAGTCAGAATCATCAAACATATCCAAGAGCTCCGAATACTCATTTGCAGTTCTCGCCACTCTCGACATGGGACTGAAAAAGCTATAATTGGTTCGATGGAAGGGAACCACAAAAACCTCCCTTGCTCTCGTGCGGTCCGGTATCCTTAGAGAGACTAACTTAAGCAAAGAAGGACTATCAATTTTATTCACTAATAGTTTATGCAAAAAAACATCACTGACAATCCTTCTACCACTGAGTGACTGCAAGTGCAGCCGATTCCGCAAATAAGAAAAGTTAAGATCATTTCTTTGCAAGCCCATTCTGTAAGCACAAATTCTTAGAAATCTATTTTGTATGACCTCAATCTGATTGATGTAAATATTGTAATTCGGACTTCAGACTACAGAAGAGCATTCCAACAAAGAGCGAACCAGACCACAATACAGCCCTCTCAAGCTATTGCATGAAAAATCCAGAGTTGATCTATGAATAAATCCTAACATTTTATATGCCTTAGATACTGTGTATTATATGTGATCATTAAAAGATAATTCCCTATCCAATACAATGCCCAAGTCTTTAATCATTTCCTTCCTCTGTAAAGCACTAGCGCCCATGTCCATGACACAATGCCAATGGGAAACTGAGCTCTAGCGAATGTAATGCAGAAAAACTTATCAAAATTCAGAGTCAGAAGATTGTCACCACACCACCGAGCAAAACGCTTTAAGTCCTCCTGTAAAAGTAAAGCGTCCTGTCTGGAACGAACAATCTTGAAAATTTTGATATCATCAGCAAACATCAAAATCTGACAATGCTTAAGTGAATGTATGACATCATTGATAAAAACATTAAAGAGGATTGGTCCACAATGTGAACCCTGAGGAATGCATTGCCATCTATAGTCATTAATATAACATAATAAATAAATAGATACAATATAAGCATAATTGAGCATGAGATATAAATTAAATAGAACGTGAATTCTTGCCATTTTTATCTATATGTGGGGTAACACTGTAAAAAAAAAGAATTGAGAGAGAGAGGGGGGGGGGGAGTGATCTGGTTTACATCATTTATTGTGAAGTAAAATGCTGAACATTTCCATGTAATTAATTAATAAAGCAAAATAGTATTTGATAACAAACTTTAAATAAATTGAGAAGTGAAATGTAAATTGCAATATAAATTGAAGAAAAACAATCAAATGAAGCCAACTTTACCTAACCGTTGGGTGTTGCCATTTAGGGGAAATGACAGGGCTTCATTTCCAATATAAAATGACCACTTAGAGCTGGTAAGACTTCTGAAAACGATATGGGCGCAGCTGGGCGTGGTCCTGTGAAGTTGAAAATATTCTTGCTCTGAACGGTGTTGTATATGCTCTGAGCAGTGTTTCCAGTCACGGGGCTGGTGACATTTGGCAAGTAGGCTGGTGACGTTTGCCTACTTGCCCTAAACGCTGCTTTGAACAGGATGTTCTAAACAAAAGGGGGAGATTTTCTTTTGAAACACGCTATTTTATGGTTATATTGTGTGATACTTCGTGACAACGTGCCCGTTCATTCAATCAAATAAAACGCAGCTTCAATAGCAGTTAAATGATTACAGTTACATCAAACGATTCTTCAAAAAGTCGCGTGAAATTAAGAAGGCAAGTGTCATAAAGCATCTACAGCATTACAAAATATGTTAAATAAAAATAAGCAATTATACATTAAAAAAAATTGCAGGCAGATTAAAGCCCATATAAAACGTTAAAAACTGAGAAAAAATACATTTTAGGTCAGAGATATTTCGTAGTAAATTAGAGTGTTTTATACCTGGATGGAACTACATCATTAAACTTACGGCAGTATTCTGCTTGTTGTGCACACTAGAGGTTATGATTTAATTTAAACGCGATAAAAGAAGAATCTCGTGAAAATTTCGTCGTATATACGGGGTGTGGCGACAAGACCTATAGTTAGCCGTTTGTCAATAACTACTTCGATTTGAAATTTGAAAATTTACACGCATACGTTTGAGACAAATTCCAGTTCAGTGAAAATAGTTTACTTTATGTCAGACTTCCGATTTAACCGAAAATTTTCGACTTTTTTGAAAATTCTCGAAAAACCTAGGTAAACGTTACACAACATCTCTCTGTGGAAATACAGCTGAAAAGACTTAGTTTTTGCACAGATGACGCTCAGCGCCTAAGCGACACGTTTGATGGCGTTTCTTTTAAATATGCAGGGTGGTGAGAATTAGACGTGCCGTTTGGTAAAATTAAAATCACAATTGCTCGCTTATTTCATATTAAAGACCCTATATTTTATGAGCTATTTCAGTTCGCATCCGGTTTCCCTTTCGACGTATATTAGCATTCCCTATACCCAAATTCCACCGTTTTCCGTATATTTAAAATGTTATTGGATTCACTTATTTCAAATTGTCACAATAGATTGGAACTTGATAATATGCTTGTTGACGTCTACATCTCAGGTCCCACCTCTTAAGAATGCGAACATAACATTTGTTGGGCCTTCTCTCGTAAAAAAAGAGAACACTTTGTATTCGCATCCAAATCGCTGCATTTCCCTTATTTAGTTCTGTAAAGTCAATGTGTTGTCAACTAACTTGTAAAATCAAAATACAACTAAACAAGGTAGGTAGTTATTTATTATAAATGAGTACAGAACTTAACTAATAGTTAGTGGAAAACTAAAACACAAAAACAAATAAAAAAATTGTAGAACTTATAAGATATGTTCAAAATTACCCCCACTGACATGGAGGCATTTTGTTATTCGTCCCGTAATTTTATGGTTCGTAGCCTTTCTGATTTGTCTCGAATTCAGTAAACTGAAGACACGTAAAACTCTACCTACCATGTCTTCTTTTGTGGTGGCATGTTTGTGGTAAACTTTATTTTTGATGTAGCCCCAGATGCTTGCATCCAGAGGCGTTAAGTCAGGGGCCCGTGGTGGTCATCTATGTGGGCCGTTATTGGCAATCCACCTGTCTTCAAAATGTTGGTGTAATAAGTCATGAGCTAAATGAAAATTGTATGGCAGTGCTACGTCTTTCTGATACCAGCTTGTTCTAGCTCCTTCTAAACTTAATATGTTGAGAGAAACTAGAATCACTGCTTGCAAAATATCATTATAACTCATACCAGTGAAACTTTTATGGTATATTTTAATCCCAAAAGTCTTATTCCTCTTAATTGCACAAAACACATTGCATCAACATCTGTCTTGGAAATAGTTGATCCTGGTAACATGGGGATTCTCATCTGACCAGAAATAGCTATTGTGGCGATTGTGCAGGCTATTTTTGGAGAACTTCGCCTCATTGCACCAGATAATTCTCTTGTAGAAATTCCCATATTCTTGTATTTTCAATAGGAATCATTCACATAACTCAGGAACTAGGAAGATCGTTTGGTTGCAGACCATGTATCGGATGGTAAGAGAAGGCTCTCCAATGATGCTTTTTCAAAATTCTGTGAATCGTTCTCGTTGACAAGCGTGATTCTGTTTCGCAATCCCTGATGGCTGCTTTGGGATCAGCAACAAAAAATGCTAATACGTTCACTTCGTTTACCACGTTATCGACGAGTGACTTCCGCTTCTGTACTTTTGGACGAAAACTTCCATGCTGTGAACAATTTTGCAGCAACCTCTTTATCATGTCGTGGCTGGGTTTCGGTTTACTCGGGTACTTCTCTACAAACGCACGACATGTTCGGCCCACAATTCGTTGGCATTCACCATAGATAATTAGAAGTTAAAAAAAATCGTCGTTTGTGTACCGCAAATTTGCCATTGTTGCACCGCATTGATTGATAGTATCTCGATTTTAATGACAATAACCTTCGCTTAACGGTCTTTTGTCATGTAGACGCCAACAAACATATTATCAAGTTCCAAAGCCTGCTTTAAATCTATTGTGACAACTTGAATTAAGTGAATCCAATAAAATTGAAATATTCGGGAAACGGTGGAGTTTGCGTATTAGAAATGCTAATACGGGTTGAAAGAGAAACCGGATGCAAACCGAAATAGCTCATAAAATATAGCGTGTTCCATTTGAAATAAGCGAGTAATTGTGATTTCAATTTTACCAAATGGCACGGATAATTTTCACCACTCTGTAAATTTAAAAGAAACGCTATTAAACGTGACGCTTAGGTGCCAATCTGAGGGTCATACTTGCAAAAATTGCGTCTTCTCAGTTGTATTTCCACAGAGAGATAACCTGTAACGTTCACTTAAGTTTTTACGAGAATTTTCAAAAAAGTCGGAAAATTTCGAAAACGGTTGAATTTTCACATATAGTATTTTAGTAACAATTTATCTCAAGTTCAATGTAGAAGTTAAACATATAATGAATATTGCCATGTTGTATTTAAAACAAGCAAGTTAATGGTCACTTCCAGTTAAACCGGAAGTCTGATATAAAGTGAACTATCTTCGCTGAAATGTAATTTGTCTCAAACGTACGCGTGTACATTTTCAAATCGGAATAGTTGTTGAGAAGCGGCTAACTAAAGGTCTTGGCTCAACACCCTGTATAGCTGTCGGTATCGGAGATACGTGACGTTCGTTATTTTTTAGAATAGTAGAATGCAGAATGACGTTAATCTTTGATTTTAGAATTTCTGTATTAAATCACAGAGTATTCAGTTATTCGGCGGACAGAAGTGGTGACGTCATAGATAACAATTATGTCTATGATTGGCAATATAGTAGTGGAAAATAAAGGGAAACGTGTAGCACGTTACAGCCTATGTATTTATCAATTTGTATCCACAATGGCCGTAGTGTGAACGCAGTTCCTGGTTAAGATAGAGATGGGAGCGTTCTTTATCATAAATTTGTCAAAAATATGCTGGGAACGTTCAAATGCTTGTACAATTTTATTTGTTTTTCTCTTGCGGTTTATTTAGTTACATCGTATTTCTTTTTAATTAAATTTGTGTTAGTTTTATGTATCCGATTTGGTTTTTAATTGGCCCTGTCCTTAGTACATTTTTCTCCAATTTCAGGTACTACGACGAGCAGTCTGGATCATGGCTATAGGAGTTATATCAATCTTGGCTTACACGTTTCTATATTAGAAAACTGGTTATTTATAACTATTTTCAATGTATGATTTTAATTGATAATATAATAGACTACAAATTTATGAAATATTTATCTTAGTTACAATTATCAACCGATTCAAAACCTTTCTGTGGTCATAATATTCCACAAATAAAACATTTCAAATTGATGTTTCTTCATTGTAAAATTCAAGCAAATTAAAAGGCCAGAGTGTGACCTGATCTGACCTGACCCGACCTATATTAACAATGAGCGAGTTCAACAGGTGTTAACAGTTGCCCCAAACTCCCCTTATAAAGTAGTATCAAGACTAATTACTCAAAGAAAAATTTATTCAATAGTTTATCTGATGATTTAATGTGCAGGTTAAAATTGAATAACCTTAAACAAAGATTTTGTAGTGGTTTTTCTGGTGTTATTTACTTTGTTTTTGTTTCTTGAATTGCTTACAAACTGTAATTGGCCAAATTTAAATATTTCAAACGTTTATTTAAAATAGATAATTACTTTTTTTGGGTTGATTTGAACTAAAAACTCATATATATTAGACCCTTACTGCAAAATTTTGACACTTTTTCAAAACAACATTATTCAACATCTAGATATTTACAGCCAACTATTTAACTTAGATACGCTGCTAATGAACCCAGGAAGCACTGATAGGGAAGTTTATTACAATGCTATTATAAACACAACAATGGTTTTTTTAGATGTTTAAATATAAACATAGGATGAAAATATCCAATCGTCATTAATTGCTAGGTCACATATTTTATTCAAATCTTGATTTAATTATACGTTGATATTGACAATAAAATCAGCTGTTATGATTGTCTATCGAGCTCTGAAATAACGTGTATATTGCAACTTGTTATTTTTGTGATCTGATCAGATTTATTATTTAGTGCTGAAGAAGTGCTGCATGCCATGTTTCAGCAATAAATTCGAGCCCAATGCTGGGTGGTTGAAATTTACGATACGGTTCAATTTTAAAAAGAAATCTCTTGTCAAGGACTAAAAGTGAATCTTAAAACAAATATCAAGTGATGAATTTAAAGTAGATTGGCAGCACTTCTAAGACTGTTAGTGAGATTATTCAAAAGAAATATTTTAGTGGTAGCATCACGGTAAATTATTTTCATTTCAAAAATTTGTAAACTACAATACACATTAAAAAAACAATTTCAAACATAATCATATATCTTTATATTAGCAGTCACCCAAAAAATTGTTCTTAACTAGCCTTTGTTCGATCAAGTTGCAAAAAACAGTTTGAAACAGTAAAAAGAATATAATGAAACTACTTCAGTTTCAAAGGGTGGACTCGCATGATTCAGTGGCTATTTGTAACCAGTAAAATTGCCTTCAAGAAAGTTTCTCTCAAACTTCGTGCTTCCCATTCAAGACCAAAATTCAAGAGTCAAATACCAAGAGTCAAAATCTCGTAAACTCAAGCTCAAAACCTAAAAATCCAAAAGTTCTAACTTAATTGGAACCCAAAACTAAAAACCCTTGTAATAAAACAAACAAAATATGGAAGGTTTCAGAATTTACTCGATGATCTTCTAATGACTCTATTACCCAGAATGTATAAAAAACTCTCTGAGCATATTGAGACTATACAATATTCTCTTTGTTGGCAGTAAACTGCGCAATTTTTCAGACCTTAATAGCTGAATCTTCTGATTTTCTATTAAAAAAAATCCAGAAATATTTCCTCTATTCCAAAACACGTTGTACTGAAATATGTTTGACTGGGTTTTTATATCTTAAAGACTTTTATTGTTTTTCTTGTGTGATATCTCAATTTAAAATAAATAAGTTCTTCGTATTGAAACACGTCGTAGATAAACACTCTTGCCAAGTAGTAATATTTATCGCTTAAAAGTCTCCAACAAGGAGTCAGAGCGGGGTCTACCAAGTAGCGAATTTTCATAATTCTGTAAGACGATATTTATTTAAACATGCAAGTCGGGAGTAACACAGTTGAGTTGTTGTTTCAACATTTCTTGACGTTTGTCAACATTTTTTGCCACAGCAATTCAACTGTTGATAACTGTTGGCACCTTGTGAACTCGGTCATTGTTACTAAAAACAAATCACCGTCAAAGTCTTTCAATCCATGGCGTAATCTAGAGAGCAGCTGATACCATCATGAAATCTGTTTCCCACAATATTAAAAGAGTCAAGAAGAATTCAAGTAAATATACCATCAAAACTCGTGTTAGTAGGTAGAGCTCTTCTAACCCCGACATGGTTATCAAGTCAAATTTATTAAACGCTTCTATCCTGTCAACCTTCAACCTTCTGGACATAAATTTCGAAAATCTCGAATTTGGGAAGAGCTTGAACTATTCCTTGATGCTAAGGAAGTGGATTTTTGATTGCCATAGAAGAATCTTGTCGAGTTTATGAAGTTCAATTAATCTAAATAATTGAAACATAAAAAAAGTTGATGTACAGTGTAAATGTCTCCATTAACAACAGTGGAAAGTTCTTATAAACACAATCAAGTGAAAATAATCTATAAATCCACAGTAAAGGAAAATTTCTTGGAAATATAGTAAAGAACAAAATCAATTGTCATATTAAATTAATTTGATAGTTTATCAATTACAAATTTGTCAGCTGTCTATTTCTAAACTGAAACAGACCTTTTGAGATTTGGACTTTTTCATGCTCTGACCAATAAAATAATTTTAAAATGAATTAATATTAAAAACAAATTAGCTCACCAAAAAATCTTTGGCTAGTCAAAACTGTATACAGTGATTGATTGATATACATAATGAAAATAATTATAAATGGCGCTGAACAACAAAGGAAAATCTAAAAGAATACAGGGTCAGTAAGTGGTCTATGGTAGGTACAATTTCAATTCTTTTTTTAATTCAAAGTAAACATTGAATTTTATCTGTCTCTATCTAAAGTAAATTTATAAATAATAAATAAATAAATTATGATTTATAAATTTACTTTAGTTGGAGATAGATAAAATTCAATTTATATATACTCAAAAAATAATAAGCCAATTTTAATAAAATTTGGTACGTACCTTTCTTTTGTAAGTTGTTTGGATAAGTTTGTTAGCCAGGAAAGTCTGAGTAGTTTTTCTGGGAAAATATTGGGTTTTCCTTCGGAAAAATTTCGTATCTCCGAAAATACCAGAGCTATGACAACCAAGTCTGGGACATGCGTTTCTACTATCCAACTTACCCTACACGCCAAAATTCATAACTCTAAGTTAAAATCAAAAAAAGTTATAGGCAATTTAAGAAAAAAAATTTGGGTGTCACTGGTGATCAGAGGAAGGTACAAGAACAAAATATTTTGTGCGCTTAACAAAACCAATTGAATATTACATCCAACGATTAAACTTACTTAACGCAAAAATGTCTAGAAGTAGCAGAAAAAAATATTTTGAAAATTTGATAATTTTTCTTCTTCAAACGTCAAAGTCGCGATTTGAAACGTCAAAATTTGGAATTTTCAGACAACGAATTTGGAACAAATAAGGATTACGTAGACGACATGTCGTAAGAGGTGTGTTTTACAAAGTCTTAAGATTCAGCTTCAACCATCATTGTCCTTCATTCTACTAAAATATTTTCAAAAAATTGATTTCAAATAGACCGTCTTTCTGATGCTTTGGCTATAGTTTCAGCTATATAGTTTATGGTTTAATAGTCTATATTTTAGCAAATTTTCGTAGAAAAAATTCGTTATTGAGAAGACCGCGACTTATGAATTTTAAAAAGATTTCTTTAAATAAGCGCAAACTAGAACCCCAAAAACCCATATACGGGGTCAGTTTCAGTTTTTGACTATTTGCACATATACAGGGTGACGATTTTCTACGGCAAAGCTCAATATATCCGTTATTATACAAGATATGACAAAAAAGTATATACGTTAATTATAGGGTATCTCGAGCTGCATCTTATAAACTTATTTTGACAACCACAGTGTGGCACATAAGTCGTTGGTGATATACACTTTCTTTTTTTAATAGAACACCCCCTTTTTTATTGCATTTTTGTGTTTTCCTGCGAATTATAATGCATCTTTGTAAGAAAAAATTGATATCCTTAATTGTTTTTGAGTTATTTCAATTGTATTGCAGTGTGTGTGTGTGTTTTGTTTGTTTCTTTAACGTCGGCCTATTTCCGCCACTATGGCCAATCACCGACACCAGGGAGCAGTTTCACCTCACTATCCTGAAAATTTGGCCGAACCCCCGCCTTTCTGTAAGGAGGGATCTTTAAGGTCCCTAAAATCGCATGAACACGGGACCGACGTCATTATGCCCCCTCCGAAGGGCGGAACGTGCAGACATTCAACTTGCTCAAATACAATGCCAGAACCTCGGTTGATGGTAATGTTACAGTTTGTACTGAAAAAGTGAAAGGAGTACCCTAGAATCGAACTCAGTACCCTTCGCTTCAGAGGCACACGTTCTTACCCCTGAACCACTGAGGTTCTAATTGTATTGCAACTTTTCACGTTTTTGGCACATATTTTAAACACATATCACAAATTGTGAAACGGCGTTTTTATCAATAGATAGCGGAACCCCATAGAAATGACGCATTCAGAGAGCCCTTTGTTTGTATTATTCGTAGAAAAAATCGAGCTGCCGTATACGGGTACGCTTAAATAGTGGATGATTTTTTTAAGTTTTCTTAGAAATGTTTTTAGTGTTTCTGTGGAACTTATTTTTGTAAGATTTTTGTGATATTTTGGTAATTAATAGTAAATGTTTAGTAAGTTATTGTAAAAAAAGTGGTTGAATTTTTGTGAAAAATATAATTTGGTGTAACATTACTGAAGGCAATTTCTGTAAAAAAGGTGATTTTCTGTAAAATACATTTTTACAAATTTTCATATTTTTTTTTTCAATTTTGGTCCTACAGCTCTTTGTGAATAATTATATCCTGGCAGGTGTGTAAACAGCTTAAAGATGTTCATTGGCCAGGAAAATCGGACCAGTTTTTTTCTGGAACTTTTAAAGTTTATTTTCGGAAATTGTTTGTACTTGAAACGACAAAGCTATTTTGATGAAATACGGTAGACTGTTACTAATATATAGGTTATACTGCCAACCAAATGTCCTTCTTTTAAAAGCAAGTCATATTTGCCATTAAAAACATTATATATATATATATATATATATATATATATATATATATATATATATATATATATATATATATATATATATATAATTATTATTATTAAATAAAATAAAAGCAAAGAAATGAGCTAATCACAAATTTTTTTAAATGAAAATTTTATTACTTTTAAACTCCTTAGCTTAATATTTACATCAATTAAATTTTTACAACAATTACAAATTATTATAACATCTTAAATCTCTACAATACATCTGTGTGGGGGGAGGGGAGTGGGGCATAATAATAATAATCATATGTACTCGGACATATTTTAGGGTAGGTTGGGTTGATGACTACGGCGCCTAAACCTGTCTTCTGTCCAAATATCGCTAATCTCAGTAACTAGTGAGGTTCGGGCAGTAGATAGATTCAGGCTTTTCAAAGTTTTTACTGGGCGCGGTGAAACCGAGAGCCGAGTATTTATTATATATATATATATATATATATATATATATATATATATATATATATATATATATATATATATATATATATATATATATATATAGTTTGTGACTTGGAATAAATTAACCTAAATACAGCTTGGTTGTGGTCTTTGATAAAAATATACGGTGTGTCTCAAATTTGAGATATAACGTCATCAATCTGAGGCCAAACCTATTTTTGTGTGTTTGAAGTACCTACATGTCAACACCACCAAATTTATTTATTTTATTAAAATAATAATTATTATAAATCTTGAGTTGATGCATGAATAAGAAATTAGAAGTAGTGTAGTAGTAGTAGTAGTAGCAATTTATTAGCATTAAAATCATACCTTACAAATAAGCCCAAGGTTGTGCTTGCACAAGATACAATTTAGAATATGAAAGAAAATTCAAAAATTAACCTCAAAATGTCTATAACATGTCACTATTAATTTATTTTTCTTCGTCTCCATAAACATACGCTTGAAATCTCCACCATCAGTTCTATGAATGCTTATAAAACCATGTTTTATATTGTTTTTTTTTTTAATTTACCACTTAATTGAAGACTAATTTTCTCCAAAGTAATTAGAAATGTTTAAAACGAATTTCAATTCAATTTAGAGAGCTGCCGATTGGTTAATGGTCAGCACTGAACATTTATTAAAGAAAAATTATTAAAATTATTTATTATTTATTTTCCTTTTTAAAATATCACCTAAATTTAATTTTTCTTTCTTGACAAAGAATAGAATATTAAATTTGTGTGGTTCTGTATAGCTTGGCATGTACATTAAAAATAGTCAACAAAAACTAGGGTTGCCATTTCAAAAATTGTCGCTGACGGTCTATATCAAATTGGAGACACTCTATTAGTTTAAAATACTAATCGACGTGACCGAGTATTTAAAAAAAGAAGTTGTAGTTAATTAACTTAACTTATTATTAAAGTTACCAGTCCAAACTCGCAGTCTTTATTCAAAACTCCAACTGCATTTTTCGATTTAACTATAATGTCTCAACAACCATGTTAAAAATATTTTAAATTTAACTTTGGTTCGAGTGTATCTTCCATTTCCAAAGAGTTTTAAGAGTTTCAATTATTAACTATTTCATTTACTTAAAAATAATTATATATGAAATATAATTTTGATAATAAAAAAAATAGAGGTGGTTATTTATTTAACTTTTCTTTCTTTTAGCTTAACATAGATTCCGTTTTCCGACGACAGTACGCCACTAAATCCTAAAATTGGTTTCTTTTCGGGTACAGGCTCTAGTACAAAATTCCTCACAATTTTTATCAGGCAAGTCTTCATTTCCAGAAGTGCAAACTTTTGACCTGCAATGAAAATCAAATAAGAACATTTAATTTTGCTTAATTATAATTTTTTGTAATAGGTCAGGGGTTCATTTAAGTTTATAGTAAAATTTAGCCATAAAATGCGAGACACACTTATTTTGGTACATGATAGGGTTCGTTTGAAGTGTGCTTACGATTACAAAATTGTGTTAATAATATTATCTTCAGTTTACTAAACTACTTTAGTGTCTTAACTTAGCAATTCAAAGAAATGATCTCCTCATCTTGTTCACAGGCGGTTAGTAAGTATCTCAGTCGCCCAACATGTAAAACATCGGCTTGATGTAAAAGGTATCGGGTTAGCATCTAGCTGCAATTCGTCATATTTGCAAAAATTAGAATGAACTGATTAGTTTAGTACATATTGAAAATAACAACTAGCATGATATGTACATGTCTGAACGGTTCCCCCTCTAGTGGGCGCAAAGCCATGCAATAATGGGCACCTACGAGACCCATGCCATCCGTATAAAAAAGCCAGAGGTTCGACAAAACTTCCAGATTTCTGTGATACCTGGCTCCCTGGCTTGAACCATTGGACATATTTGCCATACGGTAGCAAACTTTTATAAAAAAAACTAAATTTTAAAAACTTAGTCTCCCAATAAAATATAACTTTGACATTTAACTGTTAGTATACAGTTC
Organism: Tillus elongatus; assembly: GCA_964006375.1. Taxonomy (NCBI): domain Eukaryota; kingdom Metazoa; phylum Arthropoda; class Insecta; order Coleoptera; family Cleridae; genus Tillus; species Tillus elongatus. Next base: position 83,012,617 of record OZ023262.1, on the reverse strand, counting down.
AATAGTTTTATACATACATAGTAAAGCCCTGACTAGGGCAACATAGGTACGTATCAAATTTTATTAAGATAATTTTATATTATTTCTGCAGATAAAATTTCTTCTACTTGCATATTTTTCCAATCATAAAAAAACCTGGACGCAGCAAGTGCGTTATGGAAGCGATTTTTCATAAAAATCTTTTTAGTAGCAAATAGGTCTCTTTAATACAAGCATTCATCGATTTGGTTAGCAGTATAACCTATATAGCAGAAATAATGTACCATACTTTATCTAAATAACCTATTGTTGGAAAATGTACAAAAATTTTCCGAAAATAAAGTTAAAATGTTTCCGAGAGAACTGGTTTTCTAACCAACGAATCTTAGGCTAATAGCAAATAGAGTTATTGAAATTTGAAGCATTTAATGGAAATTCGCTACCAAAACACAATTACTGCTTCTCGATTTTCTTCTTAAAAACATGCGTCATATTTCGAAGAACAATGCAATAATATAATGGATGTTCGAAAAAAAAATTGTAGCTATCACCAATGACGTATGGGACATCCTGGGATTGTCAAAATAATTTTGTAAGATGCAGCTCAAGCCACCTTATAATTAACGTATACAATTTGTTTTTGTATCTTGTACAATAACAATTATATTGAGCTTTACCGTAGAAATGCGTCACCCTGTATATATGTAAACAGATATAAACTGAAACTATACCCAGATATGGAGTCTAGGGGGCCAGGTTTGCAGTAATTTGAAGAAATCTTTTTAAAATTCAATATTGTCTCGCGGTCTCCTCATTAACGAAATTTTCTACGAAAATTAGCTAATAATTATAGACCCTTAAACAATCAACTTAATTAAACTACTGCCAAAGCATCAGAGAAAGGGTCTATTTGAAATGAATTTTTTGGAAATTTTTTAGTAAAATAAAACAATGACGGTTGAAGCTGAAACTTAAGGGTTTGTAGAACTCTTCTTGAGACATTCTTCTTATATAATCCCTATTCGTTTCAGGTTATTTGCGTAAATGTTATCAATTTTGACGTTTCAAATCGCAACGTTGGCGCTTTGAGGAAAACCACATTTTTTAAATACCTATAACTTTTTTCTCTTTCAACTTACAGATCAAAATTTGGGCACGTGGTTCACTTTGTATAATACAATTATACTTACCAAATTTGGTTGCGCTTACTTTGTTATTTCCGGAGATATAAAAATTCTCCAAAAGAAAACACAAAATTTTTCGGGAAAACCTGCAACGATTTTCCTGGCTTACGAACTTATTCGAGCCAATTTTTTGATTTATTGGTGTGATACATACCATGTTTATATATATATATATATATATATATATATATATATATATATATATATATATATATATATATATATATATATATAAACAGATAAAAATTGAAACTGTCCACGGATATGTGTTCTAGGGGGCCTAGTTCACGCTCGTTGGAAACAATTTTTTCAAAATTTAAAAATCGCGATCTCCTCATTAGTGAATTTAAAAAAAAAATAGAAAAACCCATTACCAAAGCTTTGTCAAAATCAACCTACACATTTTCCGTGTATACATTTACATACCGAGTGGCAACCTGAAAACGAAACAGCCGCGTTTTAGGTCACTTATCGTGACTGTTGAAAATCGCTCAAAGAGGTAATCTTACTTTCAAGTGGAAATACTTTTAGGCCTATTTTCAACATTGCAACACACACCCAAATGTGGTAGTGCGATCCATCCCTAAAATCCTAAATGACAAGTGGGGTCAAGTAGCACACCATTTTAGAGCTGCTGTAAACCTATTTTCAACTATACCTTATTCTTTGAATTTAAAGCAGTGGGTTCTGAGAAATTGACTTCTAAAGGTGAGTAATTTATCTATCAAAAACTTGCATGTCAGTTTATCAACCGTTTAAAGTTTCCACCACAAGCCTCCATACACTAGTAATAGGTTCAAAACGTCGGCGTACATTCTGTAATATTTCTGAAGTGATTTGGTGGCATTTTATAATACGCTGGCGTTAACCTTGTGAGGAATCGGGCTGAGTAGAATAAATTTTACTTTTTGTGTGACCTCCACAAAAAATCTAGGGGTGATAAATCTGGCGATCGTACGGGCAATGCTATCGATCATTTATCATCTGCCAAACCAATTTAGAAAGCCTTGGTCGAGATATTGTCTAAGAAGCAAAACGTGTTGTGGAAAGGCTCCATCCAGCTGAAATACCAACTGGTTTTCGAGATATAGCTCATCATTCTTGGTAATGTCAGTCAACAATGGATCAATGGTGCTTTCCAACAATTTCAAGTACATATCTCTATCCAAATTACCAGGTAAGGGAAAATGGTGTTGTGTATGAATATCGTGAAATAATATGGGATTATAATTGGCCCAATAGCGACAATTATGAAGATTCGCGGTACCGTTTAGGAAAAACAAACACTCATCCGAAAGCAAGTATTAAAAGCCTGGACGCAGCAAGTGCGTTATGGTAGTGAATTTTCAAAAAAATGATCTGGCACAAAATATGTTTTATAATTTTTTTTTCTTGTAACATAGAAATCTAAATATTGGTGTATAGTTTACTTTTTATATCGTAAACCTATCTACCAAATTTGGTTTTCATAGCTTTTTTATTTTTTGAGATATATGTTTTTTTAATGGAAACTCAAAATTTTTCCGGAAAACCTCGGCCGATTTTCCTGACTAACGAACTTATTCAAGCCATTTACAAAAGGAAGGTACATGCCAAATTTTATCAAAATTAGCCCATATTTTTTGAGTTATCGGTGTGATACATACATATATATCTATACATACATATATATATATATATATATATATATATATATATATATATATATATATATATATATATATATATATATATATATATATATCTTCTTCTTTCGGTGCCATATCAGGTCCCCCTAACGTTGGCAATTACATTGGCCAGTTGTTCGTGGTTTTCGGCTAATCTGAATAGTTGTTCGGCACTGCGTATTCCAGTCCAATCGCGAATGTTCTTTAGCCATGACATCTGTTTCCTTCCAATTCCTCGGCTGCCTTCGATTTTACCTTTCATTATAAGCTGGAGCACCTTGTATCGGTCTCCTCTAAGAACATGTCCCAGGTATGATATCTTTCGCACCTTAATAGTGACAAATAATTCACGGACGGCATTCGCTCTATTTAATACTGCTTCGTTGGTCTGCATAGCTGTCCAGGGTATTCGAAGCATTCTTCTGTGCAACCACATCTCAAACGCTTCCAGTCGACCGATCGTAGCAGCCTTCAGAGTCCAGGTCTCAGCTCCATACAACAACACGGACCAAATATAACATTTGATCATTCTTTGACGCAATCTTAGGTTTAAGTTGTCGTTAGAGAAAAATGATTTCATTCTCATGAAAGTTAAGCGCGCTGTTTTAATTCTGCACTTTATCTCTTTATCATGGTCTAAGTGTTCTGTGATATAACAACCAAGGTATTTGAATTGGGTAACTCTCTCAATGTTTTGTTGGTCTATCTGTAGGGAAGCATCGGCGTGCGGTTGGCGACTGAATATCATAAATTTTGTCTTATTGATATTTATTTTCAAACCCATTTCCCTTCCTGTCATGTTTACACTCTCCAACAACTCTTGAAGGCCCCGGACACTATCCCACAAGATGACCGTATCGTCGGCATATCGAATGTTATTAATCACTTCACCGTTAATCTTCACTCCAAGGTCTTTATCTTGCAAAGCCTCCTTAAAGATTTTATCCGAGTATATGTTGAACAATAGCGGGGAGAGAATGCATCCCTGTCTGACGCGTCGTTGAATGCGACATTCATCGGTTAGTCTTCCATTGATTCGGACCACTGCTTTCTGCTTCCAATATAAGTTCTCTATAATTTTCAGATCTCTCTCATCGATTCCCAAGGTTCTTAGTATGTTTAAAAGTGTTTCATGCTGAACCCTATCGAAGGCTTTTTCATAGTCTATGAAACATACATAAATATCCTTGCGTTGGTCACGACACTTTTGAAGAAGTATATTTAGGGCAAAAAGTGCTTCCCGGGTGCCTAGTGCATTCCTAAAGCCAAACTGCGTCTCATCCAGGTCCTCCTCGCACTGACTTCTTATCCTTCCATGTACTATCTGTTTTAGCTTGACTCTTACGTCTGCGACTAAAGGGTTGTGGTCAGAACCAATATCCGCTCCAGGATACGTTGTAACCCTGGTGATGGAGTTCCTAAATCTTTTGTTGGTAAGAATATAGTCTATCTGATTTCTTACTACATGTGTTGGGTTATCTCCAGGGCTTCTCCAGGTATACAGCCTACGTTGATGTAAGCTATACCATGTGTTGGTTACCACCAGATTGTGTTCTTGGCCGAAACCAAACAGTCTGTCACCTCGCTCATTACTTTCTCCCAAGCCATACTCCCCCACCAGATCCAATCTGCGACCTTTACCAATTTTGGCATTAAAATCACCAATTATATATGTGATTTCGTTGGATTTTAAGCTCTTTAGTGTTGTACTAAGTTGATTATACAGAACTTCTACTTCGGTGTTATACTTTTTCTCTGTAGTAGGGGCGTATATTTGTATTAGGTTTATATTAAATGGTGAAGCGTGTAGCTGTAACAGTACTATTCTGTCGCCGATTGGAACAAAGTTAATGACATATTTCTCTATTTCTGATGTTACAAAAATTCCTACTCCGTTTCTATGTTGTGGGTCGTCGTTGTCGCTCCCGGAGTAATATAGTATACCGTCTTTGTGTCTGCATGTCCCCGAACCAGTCCATCGCAATTCACTCACTCCCATAATCGACAGTTTTAAGCGTTTAGTCTCCTGAACAAGATTTTCAAATTTTCCAGCAGCATAAAGGCTTCGAACATTCCATGTGCCTATCTTTAGAGTGGATTTTGCTATTTTGAGCCGGGGGATTCTTAGCACCCCTTGCCCATCAAAGGGCTGCCCGGGACTAGGGTCTGTCGCTTTTGTTTTTCCCGCCATAGCAATATCCTGAGAAATTTTAACAGTGTGGTTTCCCGTTGCCTTCACTGTTTTTTAGTTCAGCCGCCTCTAACATGAGAACAGACGCTGTTTGCAGCCGCCCAGTCTGGATCAGACGCTGCGTACCTGTTGGTCCGCGGGAGGTATTTGATTTCCCTCCTACCACTCATATCTGAGAGGCATTCCCCTATCCGCCACCTGTGGACGCGCCCTCTAGGGGTTGCAGGTTCCCCGAGGTATATATATATATATATATATATATATATATATATATATATATATATATATATATATATATATATATATATACATATAAAAATTGAAACTTACCCCGGATATGGGTTCTAGGGGTCCTAGTTTGCGCTCATTTGCAAAAAATTTTTCAAAATTCAAAAGTCGGGATCTCCCCATTAGTGAATTTTTTCTACGAAAATTCGCTAAAAACAAAATTAAGAACATTCACCACTCGTTCACATATCACTTCACGAAAGTTTAGACGGCGGTCAAAGTGATCTCCATTCAATTCGTGTGAAAGATAGATTTTCTATGGGTGAAATTTATGACGCTTCAAAATGTTTTGAATTGTAGTTCACCCAAAACCAGATTCACTTGCAAGTTCTCTCGTACTCGTCCTGGCATTCAAATCAATATCACCAAGAGCCGTCACTTCTACCGCTTCATTTCTTTCAGCATTTTGCTTTTTACAAACAGACCCAGTTTCTTGAAACGTTTGGACTAACTCCAAAACATACTTTCGATTAACCTGCTTATCTAAATGTTGCTGATTCAATAACTTTGCTGTTCTATTAGCACATTGATTATTTGCATAAAAAAGTGAAATCACTTCCACACTCTATGCAATCGAGTAAACCATTTTGTTGAATAACTGCACAAGCAACAATAGCTTGATAGACATATAAAATGAAAAAAAAACTCGTACACTAGGATTTTTTCGCAAATAAAGAAACCGAAGAGCACAATTTTATCACTATCAATAACAAATAAAAAAAGTATCTACTCTCACTTTTTCGTAAGTGACAATCCAACAAAACCATCAACAAAACGCGACATTTGTAGCAAATTAAAGAAAACCCTTTCTTGTTTTTAAGAGTCAATTTCTCAAAACCCACTGCTTCCATTAAAAAAAAAGACACCGTTCAAAAGAGATTTATACCAGTCCTCAAATGATGTGCTACTTGACCCTCATAGTTATTTAAGGTGGATCGCACCACCGCTTAAGGGTTGGTGTTATGATGCTGAGATTAAGTCTTCCACTTAAAAGCAAAATTTATTTCTATAGGCGATTTTCAATAAAAGTATGATAAAAACCCTGAAACACGGCTGTTTCCAGGATCAATAGTCATACTATTGATCTTTTAATTTTCGTAGAAAAAAAGGTGAAAATTCCGAGTTTTGCATTTTGGAGAATTTTCTTCAAAAAAGCGCGAACTAGGGTTCCTAGAATCCATATCCAGGGTCACTTTCAATATAATATGTCGGACCGGGTTTTCGGGGGAAATGCCGGGTTTTCTTTCGGAAAAAATGTTTCCTAAGAAAATAACAAAGCTATGGTAACCAAGTTTGGTAGGTAGCTTTATATTAAAAAAGGTAAACTGTGTGCAAAATTTAGATTTCTATTTTACGAGAAAAAAACGCGATAAACATTTTCTTAAAATATTAACAACATAACCTCACCCCAGAAACATTACGGAATTTCATAATCAATTATTGCTCTTGCTCTGAAAATCTCAATAAATTCACATTATCTAGTACTCAAATATATATAAATATATATATATATATATATATATATATATATATATATATATATATATATATATATATATATATATATATATATATATGTATATGCAGCCAACAAATTTTCTCTAATATTTACCATTTCATAACTTTTTTTTTACCAAGCATGCTGAACATATTTGCATCTCAAACTAAAATGGAAATTAATGTAGTAAATTTGAAATTTTGTGGGAATAGAGAACAGGACTTTGCTGTTTTGTAATCAAAAGAGACACTCCGAAAATAATATATCACACGGGTCATTTTTTCACCATTATTGCTTGTGATCCAGGTCCATTTTTCTCGCAGATGCATCGTTTATCAAAGAAATGCTTATATTTTCACGTATCTTTCATAATGCCTGTAGAAATCAAGATCAAAGATAGCGACCACGAATGTATGGTCACACTCTCTTTATATAGCAACTGGAGGCATACACTATGCAATAAAACCCGTTATCCATTCATTTCCATTCCTATGGTCTTTTCTTAGCCCTTTTTTTTATATCTTTTGTGCGCAAATTAAACAAATATGGCGATAGGAGGAAACCTGCCGTACACATTTAATTATTTTAGCTAAAATTTCAAGAAAGATGGGTCTTTACATTTTTAATTTAGCTGGTTTAATTTGTGCCAAAGCGGTCAAACCTGACATGATTTTTCTAATAAACACTTTTCGTAAAGCATTGTTAGACAAAAAATTACTTAAACTGATAAATGTTAAAGCCTTTCTTGTAATTGCAGGCCTGACTAATTCCGATTGATTAGAGCTGTTATAAGTGTATCTACTTCTGTTAAAACTATATTGGTCGAAGCATATATGGGAAGATTGCCTAAAATGACATACTCTGATAAAACGACATACGTTGGTTTCACGGCAAGTTCTCGCTAAATAAGCCTCCTGTCGCCATCTATTAATCAACAACTGAGCTCTAATATGCATGTCGAAGTCATAGCGCTAGTCGTTTGTTTACCCACAAAAGTGACAGTATTGCATTCTGGTCAATTTTCATTAAGAAAATTTACAAAAGAGAGGTATCAATGGTAAGACTTTTGGAAAATTTCTTTACAGCACGAATTAGGGCCCCTAGAACCCATAGCCAAGGTCAGTTTAAATGTCAAAAACTTTTTGGAAACGCGATATTTTTAAATTACAAGAAGTATGACACCAGTACGACACTAAAACTTTACACGCTGCCATTGCAAACAAAATCTCGAAATTAAATTTTAAACAAGCAGGCTACAAAAATATGTTACAATAAACAATCAGCGGGGTTGCCATTTGCCACAACTCTCATCTGAATCTGAAGATATCAGAAAATAGTATAGCAATAGTAAGAAATAAGAATATCAATGAAAGTGATTTAATTTGTTTAAAAGCGATCTAGAACGACGTCCTATTATGTATAAATATTAAGCTTGCCATTCCTCGCGGTATTTAAAAGCCATCTGCCTCTTCTAATTTAAACTGACAATGCTTACGTAGCTTTTTGTCAATTGTTATTCTGCTAACTGATAGCAGTCATGAGAGAATCATGTGCGCTCTGCACGTCGAAACCGACTTAGCTAATACCTTAGAATCTTAAGCCAGGTTCATACACTCGCGAATTGCGACATTAATTTATATACCTTCAAATTAGTTTGAGGTGGGTTTATTTCTTCTTGAATTCATTTTGCTTCACTTTGGTGATACTAATACAGTACCTACATGCATTGAAAATCTGAATCTGATGCGTACAGCTTGTTTTACCTAATACTTCCTTATTTGGTTCATTGGATGTTAGGATCATAATATACTATACAGTCGACGGCCGTGGGCATCTGTTAAAGTTAGGTTAAAATCAAAAGTTGGATTATTATTTACGTACCATTTGTATTAACATTCACCTTAGAATATAGGTTTTATATTCTAAAGCTAGGTTCATACAGTCGTGAATTGCGAAATCGCCGAGAAACGTCTCCCTATTGGGTTATTTTAAATAATTCTTTTAAATAATATCCTAATATTATTTATACTGAATATTTAATTCATATTGAATAATATTATAATATTATTTAAAATAACCCAATAAGGAGACGTTTCTCGGCGATTTCGCAATTTGCGAGTGTATGAACTTAGCTTTACAATATAAAACAACTACTTATATTCTAAGGTTAATGTTAATACAAATACTAGGTAAATAATAATCCCACTTTTAATTTTAACCTAACTTTAACAGATGCCCTCGGCCGTCGACTGGATAGTATATTATGATTCTAAGATCCAATGAATCACATAAGAAAGTATTAGGTAAATCAAGCTGTGTACATCAGATTCGGATTTTTAATGCATGTAGGTACTGTATTAGTATTACCAAAGTGAAGCAAAATTAATTCAAAAAGAAAAACACCTATCTCAAACTAATGCAGTAGGTATTTATAATGCATAGATACTTATTGTTTTCTTTATTTTGTTTTTACTCTTCATGCAGTAAGTGGAAAATTTCAAGTAAATTAAACTAGGTAGATAATATGGTAGTTTAAATTATATAGAAAATTATTTTAAAAAGTTGAACTGCGACCTTTCAGACATACTATTCTACTTACCAATACAACCTCTGGGGCCAGCACTAAAAGGTATAAAAGCATATATTGGTCTTTCTGATTGTCTTTCAGGAAGAAATCTTTCTGGATCAAATTGTTCAGGGTTTGGAAAATATTTCTCATCATGATGTTGGCCATAAATATATACCATAACAGAAACGCCTGACGGTATATGAATGCCACCTGCAGAGATAAGAACAATAAAGATATCAAAAATAAGAAATTTTATACACTTCAGAAATTTAAAATTAGCCGTTTTCAATGAGCAAAAAAAATTGGATAATCATGTTGTCAACTTAATTAACTCGATGCCAGTTTTCCTGCTCCAATACAACAATTCCTAATGGTTGAGTTTTTAACTTTAGTTATATCTTACAAGTTACTGCCGCTAATATACTGTTACATTAGGCATTGGTGAACGGGTACCTATGCGATTTGATCAGGTCTTGAAGAAACTGTTCTTGACAGTCAAGCAGTCGATATGCTGCTTAACAAAAGAGCTACGCCATATGTAAGGAATTGTGAATGTGTTTCTCGAAGAATAGTATTGGTACGGATAAAAAGAAGTATAATATGTAGACGGGTTTCATTTGCCTTCTATGCACCCATATACTGCGAAAATATGGGAGAAATCGACATATAATAAAATATGAATGCAGTACTAGACATGTGTGAACCAGGGGAAAGAATAATTGTTGCCGGATATATGAAAGGATACGGAGATGCAAGAGTAAATCGGAATGAATACTGTTTGATTAATGTGTGTATGGAGCTTTGTTCATATCGAATACTCATGTGATTTAAACACCAGAATATCTACAAGTATATAATGCAAATGGGAGATGTGAAAAGTATAACATACTGCATTGTGTATGATAAGAGAATGCCCGCATTGGTATAATATATTAGATGTATGCGAAGAGTCGAATGTAGGTCAGATCAATTTCTTGTGGTGTCTCAGATATAACCGGGAAAAGATAGATAAAAAGAGTGATGAAACAGGTAATAATCAAAGTTGAGGTATTGTTAACGCCTCAGAAAAGGAAACTGTATGCTTATCTGTTATGAAAAGGGGTGATTGAGCTACACGTACTACAACGTAGGAAGAGCACGGATTACCCTAAAAGACTTGATAATTGGATCTGCAAAAGAAACATGTCGTGGCGTGAAATTTAGATGTTTTAAGAGGGATGTGCGAGGTTGAAATGAGTAAACAAAGCTAGAAAGCTGTGAATGACAAAACCAAAGCAGATAGACTAATGGTAAATGCCAAAGAGGGGGCCTGGTTGAGTACAGAAAGTTGAGAAGTGAATGCTACGGAATAATTAGTGTAAGCAAAACATTTAAGTAAGCAAAAACCTAAAGTAAAAGAGGCTAAGAAAATGCATAGCTTTTAAATCGAAAAATAATTGATTTTGTAAGTGAATAAAAAAAGCATGGCAAACCGGAAATAACAAGATGATTACGGTGAGACCACGAAATGGGGACATGGTATAGGATGGTGTGAGTCGTGTGGAAGAATGCTAGCAAGAATATTTTGAGAAGCGATATGGAAGTAATAAGAATCATCAGAAACTTGCTTTGAAAATCAGACAGAATGTAACATTGTTGAAGCATAAGAGTAAGTAAGAAAATTGAATCATGTTGGAATGGACTACCTGAGCGTGTGGCGGATAAAACAAGAAGGCACAAAGTTTGAAATGAGTGTGTTCTGAATTAATGTAATTCGGAAAAATCTATTGAACGTAAATATGCGAGCAGTGTTAGTTTGGGTACATAGAATGCATAAATAATAATAGAATGACAGGTAGATTTTATAGAGCGCAAGTGGGAACAAAAAAGAGGTCGTGGAAGACCCAGAAAAGCTGGGTCGGATGTTGTGGGTGATATATTAAAGAAGAAAGAGGTCAGCAATTTGCGTAATAGAAGAGCGTAGATGGAATATGTATAAATTTTGGAAAAGCAAAACCATGAAAAATATTGTTAGGAATTAATATAGGCTTTACGGTGTGCCTACCTGTTCAGGTTAAGATTTTTAGTATGAAGTCCGTAAACACCACGGCTATAACAGCTATTCAAGTGTTTTGGATGCTTTGGCGTTGGTTGTAAGAGTAGAAAACAAGGCTGACATAAAAGAAATATCAACTGGTCAGATCAGGTCAGGACATAAAAGAAATATCAACTGGCAGGTCAGGTCAGGACATAAAAGAAATATCAACTGGTCAGTGGCAAGAGTGAAAACCTGGAGGACAAAAAGTGATTCAAAACTGGGAGGACGCCAAAACAGTAACCGCCAAGGTGGAGAATGCAAAAATTAAATCGCAGAAAAGCCTGAATTACCTCGGGATTCAACTAGGACATAACAAGAACATTGGTGTTTACATAGCAAGAGTAGCGGCGAAAGCAGACATGGTGGTTACAAAACTAGGGCGTCTGATGCCAAATATCGATGTACAAAAACCAAGGAGAAGATGTGTGCTGAGTAGTGTGATAAACTCACCATCATGGGGCCAGGTTGTCAAAGACATGGTGTAGAACAAGATCCGAGGGCGCAGAGAAAGGTAGGGATCAAAATATCAAGTGCATATAGAACAGTGACAACGAAAGCAATACAGATGATAGCAGGAACAATCCCGATACAGGTATTGGTAAAAGATATAACTTATGAAAGACACAAAAATATAAGAAAATAAAAAAAGGAGGCAAGAGCCGAAACAAGGTTGGAGTGGCGTCGAGAATGGGAAGAGAAAATGACAACATCCCAATGGACAAAGAGGGTTATTCTATACATAAAAATATGCATGTCGAGACAACATGGCGAGGCGAGTTATTATTTTACCAAATTTATGTCAGGTCATGGGCGTTTCACGTCTTATATGAGTAAAATGAAAATAGTCGATAAAGAGGACGTATTGTGGTGATAGAGATACAACAGTACACACTGTCTTCGAGAGCGTAATATAGTCGCAAACAAGAGAACAAATGTATAAAGAGATTTAACAGCCGATAAGGCGCTGGAGCATACGCTGGAAAGTGAAATCGTGTGCAATACTGTGAAGAGACTGATTGTGGAAATATTGAAGTCAAAAGGAGCAGGAAGATAGGATGTAGAAGTTTTGAGAGCAACAAGAGGTAGGTGAAACAATGCCAGCGAGTGGTTTCCGCCACGTCTCTGGATGTCAAGGGGCTGTTTAATGGGAAGCCCCGAACTGGAGGGAAAGGGAGGCCCACAGTGCCGGTTTGTGTCATATAGCGAAAGCGCTAGCCACCGGCCTGCGTAAAATCATTCGCTTCCGCCATGAAAAAAAACCTGTATGTGTGTATGGAAATGGTGTGACAGGTAGTAACAGTACCAGTAGTTCTAGTAATAGTAAAAAATTCAATAACTGCCATTACAAATTATTTAACTGTACTTTATATATTTTATACCCGGCTTTTTTTTTGAAAAATAAATATCAGATGACTCAAGCAGAATAGCTGAGCCCAGTATTAAACACACATAAACAGTACCTATGACATCATCTTTTTCTATACGCCTCATGATAAATGGCACCGTAGGATACATCCTCTGGGCTTCTCTAACTACCATACCCAAGTATTTCATGTCTTGTATACGTTGCATACTTGGGTTAAGGTCTTCACCTAAATTGAGCATTATCTCTTCATATAGTTTCTGTTGCACCTCTGGATTGTTAGCAAGGGCATAAAGTGCTAAGCTTATCCCGGATGTTGTGGTGTCGTGTCCCTAAAAATGTAAACAACTTTGTAGAATTATTGTTTGTGTTTCATTTAGTATTTATTTTATTTTTTGAATAGTGGGTATTATAGTCCAGGCAACTTACTACGTCTAGCGAAAACATGTTCATATATTGAATTATTCCACATAAAATTTTCTAAAAAACTTCCTGTACACTTTTTTGTTAGGGTCATTACTTGGTAAGATGAGGGAAGAAAAAATAGAAAATTAAAAAAAATTTTTGTCTGGACGTAGCAAGTGCGTTATGGGATTGAATTTTCATAAAAATGTTCTTATTAGCAACTATGTCCTAATAAGTGAACTATGTCCTTTTTAAGGAAAACAGAATTAAATTTGGTTAGCGGTATAACCTATATACCTAGTGGAAACAATGTATCTACCATATTTCATCAAAATAGCTTTATGCCTGAAAAAGTATAACAATTTTCCAAAAACAAATATAAAATGTTTCCGAAAAAACAGGTCTCACTTTCCGAGCCAGCGAACCTCTTCAAGCTATTTATCCAATTGCAAAGATATAATTATTCACAAAAATCTTTTCGAGGAAACTTTGCAAACAAATTTTTCACGAAAATTCGAAAGCATTTTTTTTATAATAACTTATTAAACATTAATTATTAATCACCAAAGTTTCACAAAAATCTTACAATGATTTCTACGGAAACAAAAGAATTTCTGCGAAAACTAATTATTTTTTACAAAAAAATTTGCTATTAGAAATTTAACTTATATGCGTTATATGTAATAAAGATTAAAAAGTCTGGACGCATCAAGTGCGTTATGGTAGTGAATTTTCATAAAAATGTTTTGGATAGCAAATATGTGTTTTTCTTTTTAAAGAAAGCATGGATAAAATTTGGTTACCAGTATTACCCATATAGTAGAAAAAAGATACCATATTTCATCAAAATAACTTGATTGTTTGAAAGTGTAAAAATTATTTGAAAATAAACTTATAAAAATAAAACGAACCTCATAGGTTAATAGCAAATTGAGCTATTGAAATTCGAAGCATTTAATAAAAATTCGCTACCATAACGCACTTGTTGCGACCCAAATTTCTTTTCTTAAAAACATGCATTATAATTTTGTGGTCGAAATTCAATACATTAAAGATCAGCTCAGAACTGGTATGGACCGGGGGACTTCGAATCTCTAATTAAGATAAAGCTTTGTTTAATCTATTTGAACTGAGCCGATTTTCCTAAAAATTCGCTACAATAACGCACTTGCTGCGTCCCGAATTTTTCTTCTTTCTTTTGTATTTTTTCTGTTATTTATTGATCTTGTGCGTCAAGAAAACCTAATCTTTGTCTGTATTATACAATAGATCTTGTTGTCCACACAAAATATTTTGGTTTTGTGCATTTCTCTGGTCATCAGTGGCACCGAAAATATTTTTTAAACGTCTAGAATTTTTTTCCTTTCAACCTAGAAATCTGAATTTTGGCATGTAGTGTAAGTTTAATAGTGTAAACCTAAGTGGCTAAATTTGGTTGCCATAGCCTTGTTATTTTCGGAGATAAAAAATTTTTCCGAAAGAAAATTCAAAAATTTCCAGAAAGAACTGGTACGATTTTGCTGGCTAACGAACTTATCTAAGCTGCTTACAAAAGGAAGGCAACTACCAAATTTCATGAAAATCGGTCTATTATTTTTTGAATTATCGGTACTATATATATATATATATATATATATATATATATATATATATATATATATATATATATATATATATATATATATATATATATATAAACAAGGATCTTGTCTTTAGTGATTTTTTTTAAGAAAATTCACTAAAATCAAGTTTTAATGATAAATGAACTATGCTCAGACCACGTATTAATGACGTAACTACATGTAAGTGGAATCACGTAATATATAACGCAAGAATTATGTGCGAAGCGCGATATGTGCGTCGTTGGAGCCTATAGACATAAGTGAAGAACAGTTGGCATGAGGGCAAAGCTCCGCTCCGTACCCTATTCAGCGGTCCCGTTATCCTTCAGGACCTGCGTATCGGCGCTCGTATCTTTTCAGTTTGCATTCTTGTTGTTCGTGAGTCTTTAAAATAATTTATTTCCACGTGTTTAAGATTATTCCGTCAAGTTGTGAAGATGAAGTTGAAAGTGATTTGTGTAACGTCGGAAATTAGGAGTTAATTCGATTAATGAAGGCAAATGTGTTAAGGACAGATGAGAAAGAGAGAGGTCTCGGGAGTAAGACCAGTGGTGTTGTACACAATTCTTGCAGAAGAGAATACGTCAAAAGTGACCAAATGACCATCCCCCTTTTTCAAAATTGAATTCGCTTATGAATTCTCTCCAATGTAAACTGCCACCAAGCCCTGAATATTGGAACGAAAACCATGCAAAGTTTCAGTGGCTAAGAAGAAAGGGGTTTTGTCACTAGCCAGTATGAGCAGTATCAGTACAACCAATGATGAAATAGGTAATGTTAGCCTCTGACAATTATACAAAGAGCTGTCATAGCAAAAAAGCGGGACGAAGATGTCGTACGGCTTTTGACATACCAATTACCTCCATTCTCATGGCGCTGTTCAGCGAGGGCGGAATGCGAAAAGGAAAAAAGTCTTCCCTCTACGATGTTTGTCCAGTAGTGGACAACCCAACTCTTGATCTCACCCAAAGCACCTATGCAGTAGACGTTGGTTTTCTTCTTCAGTGCATGAAGTGGAAGGAGTCCTACATTTCTTCAATTTGCCATCATTGCCTATGTACCGAAACATTACTATGAGACTTTTGCGGTGGTTTTTGATGGTTACAGCGATGTCAACAGCACGAAACGAGCAAAGCAGAAGCGAAGAGACCTCACAAAAACTTTGGTCGGCATCAACTTTAATGAAAGCATGACGATCACACTTCAACAGGAGCATTTTCTTGCTAATGAAAGGAATAAAACAAGACTGGTCCACCTGCTCACCGAGAAAATGACAGCAGCGTTGATACAGGGTATGCTAATAACACCATTGCGGGTTGGATAAAACTGCTATACATTCAATGGTAGCAATATTTGTGGAGGATGTGGACTTGATAGTTATCCTCTTTGGATTGGCACCACCATCTATCAATCTGTATTTCATGAAGCCGGTCCGTGTAAAGATGGAGACCAAACTGTATTCAGTGCGACAACTTCAACAGCTTCCATTCGCCAAGACGATCCTTCTTCTCCATAGTTTCTCCGGATGCGACATCACCTCCACGATGCATGTAAAGCGCTAAGCTCTTCACCGCAAATCCTGGCCGCACCCATGACATCTCAGCAAGATTCCCAGATCCCTCAACGTCACCTGGGGTTACTGAAGTGGCTGGCGAGAAGCTTTTCAGGCTGTATACCAAGTGCCTGCACATCAAAACAACCTGAACAAACATCGGTACTTGGCACTTTTGAAAGCGTGAAGAAAATCAAAATCAGCCATGAGCACTTGGCCTCTCACCAGGCGAACTTGCAACACTCGCTCATAGTATACTACAGACAAATTCATTAACATATAGATGTTCCTTATGTTACAAATATCAATTTGTGCTAAATACTAACGATGGTCTAATTACTTTCTTACAAATACAACAGCGGCTCGGCAACCCTCTATCACCTATCCAGTAGGATGGGGTCAGGGGAGAAGATGGAATCCTTAAGCCAGTTACCACAAACCTTCCTGTGACACCCGACTTCGTTTTGAACATGATCTTTTGCTAATGCACGGCTTGGTGTGGGGTGAGCTGCGGTTGCCGAAAAGCAGGGACTGGCCGCTCCGGTGCCTATGTCGTCTGCCTCGGCTCATCTACGAATGGAGGGCCCATCGAAGCCATCATCGATGATGATGAAAAGTAATTTTTGGCGAAAATTAATGCTCAAGATACATCCTTGATGCCAAATTATTTTAGTTTTAACAATAAGCATTTCTTTTTTAACAATAAGCATTTGATTTTTAACAACAAAACGTTTTTTTTTCAATTTTCCATTTTTTCTTCTCCATATCTTCTTAGGTATTGATTCTAGCGGAAAGTGTATAGGACCCTTTTGTAGAGAATCTTACGTAAAATAATTTAATGTACAAATTTTTTTCGTATAGAAACAGTAGTTTCCGAATTATTAACTAAAATAAAAAAATCCCTATAGAAACTCCCACTCCCCTTAGCTCCATACCACTCATCAGTACTTCTAATATGTTGTTCAGGACACCTTCCTCGACAACAGTGCCAAAATTGGCTTCGACATGAATTATTTTTGGTAACTTATAAAAATTGAAGAACTTAAATCAAATACAGACAAGAGAGATTATACTATGGCTCTGCAATAGCTTCTTATTAGTGAATTTTAGTAAAAAAAATAGGACAATAGCTTCACTAATAGGAAGATCCCGACTTTTGAATTTTGAAAAAATGTTTTCAAGTGAGCCTGAACGTTGGTTAGTTTATCTTATATGTTATATATATATATATATATATATATATATATATATATATATATATATATATATATATATATATATATATATATATATATATATATATATATATATATATAAGCCACGGAGGCTTTTTTGGTCGTTTCCCTCGGATTTAGGGTCTTCCGAATGTTGCTGCAAATGTGCACTGGTTGCCTATTGTGACTCCGTGTTTCTTTGCATCTACATCCAGAGTGTTTCCATCTTCACCTGGCTATACCGTACTGATGATGGCTAATAAGCTTGAAACACGTGTATGCGGTTGTCTCATTGCGGCTTTGCCCTTAACCCTTCTCCTTGTATAGTACAGAAATGCCGTGTTATAAATCCTGTTATAGTTAATAAAACTTCCTGGGCTACGGATGTTCACGCAGGTGATTTCTTTACCTCCGTGGCTTTTTTGGTCGTTTCCCTCGGATTGAGAGTCTTCCGAATGTTGCTGCAAATGTGCACTGGTTGCCTGTTGTGACTCCGTGTTTTTTGTATCTTCATCCAGAGGTTCCCATCTTCACCTGGCTATACCGTACTGATGATGGCTAATAAGCTTGAAACACGTGTATGCGGTTGTCTCCTTGCGGCTTTGCCCTTAACCCTTCTCCTTGTATATATATATATATATATATATATATATATATATATATATATATATATATATATATATATATATATATATATATATATATATATATATATACGTATCACACCGATAATTTAAAAATGTTTGATAAAATTTGGCAGGTACGTGGCTTGTTTGTTAGCGAGTAAATCCGACCAGGCTTCCCGGGAAAATGTTGTGTTTTCTCTCCGAAAAAATTTGTATCTCCGAAAATAACAAGGCTATGGTAACCAAAGTTGATACGTAGATTTAAGTTATAAAAGGTAAACTACATACCAGAATTTAGATTTTTAGGTTGCCTGAAAAGAAAAGTTATAAGCATTTAATTAAGTGCCAGTTCATTTCTATGAAAATTCACTACCATAACGCACTAGCTGCATCCAGACTTTTTTTTATTAAGCCGGTTTTACATTTTCGGCATCTTCAATCAGAAAAAAATTAAAACTGTGTTATGCAGCCATGACAACTGTAAATAAAACCAGCTGCTAGGTTATAGTTTTTTCCTATAGTAAAAACACTATATTATTAACAGATGTTAGCCGTAGTATCTACATACGTATATTCTTTAAATGCAGACCTCTGAATAGCGCCCACCTCTTCTGTATAAAGGCCAGTTTTATGTTCCCCGATGGTGGCCGTTATTGAGACTGTATAATATACAGTAAAACCTCTCAACAGGGGCCACCATCGGGGAACATAAAACTGGCTATATAAATAAATAAATAAATAAATATATATATATATATATATATATATATATATATATATATATATATATATATATATATATATATATATATATATATATATATATATATATATATATATATATATATATATATATATATACAGGCTGTTTCAAAAAACATGCACCATCGCTCGTGGGGCAATTCCTTACTAAAAAATAAGAAAAAAAGTTACTGTGCACATGGGCCCGGAAACGCATAGTTTCCAATATACAGGGAGTTGAATTTTAATTTTTTTTTTAATTTTTTATAAATAATTTCAAAACCACTGGATTGATTTTAATGAAACTTGGAACTTGAAAGTGTATTATGAAAGTGCATATTTTCAAGTGAGAATCTGCTTACAACTGCGTCAGTGGCGTGCGCACGGGGCAACTGTAAAAATTCATTTGGGGAAAAATATGTGCGCCACTGTCTTTTTCCAATTTTGATACATCACTAATGAAGCTTATTACATAAGCCACAAAAGCTACCTCTTGGTATTTTTTCATTATCCCTTAGGAGATATGATTAATTTTATAAAAAGGGGCAAAGTACCTTTTAGTCGGCGTAATAATAATAATAATAATAATAATAATAATAATAATAATAATAATAATAATATATGTTTACTGCAACCATAAGAATATGAAAAACAAAACATACAGTAAACATTACAGCAATAAACGTGCAAATAACTAACCTACGTAAAACTTATTGGTGATAAACATTGAAATGAATATTACAAACATTGATAAAAAATGATAAATAAAAAATAAAAATAAAAAATGAAAAAAGTAATCGTAAAGACACCATGATTTTTCCAAACTCTTGTTTTTTGTACATTACTCAATTGACTTTAATAACAAAGCTAAAGAAAATGTTGAAAGTGACCACCATTAGCGTCGTTACAATTATTTAACCTTCTGCGCAAAGATCTTCTTACTCTTCTGCAAATATTTTGATCTTCTCTAATGCTGTCAAATGCATATTCTATTCTTCCCAACAATTCTTCTCGTGTATTTACTGGTGTTTTATACACTATTTCTTTTAAATGACCCCACAAATAAAAATCGAGAGGATTCAGGTCCGGAGATCGAGGTGGCCATGACACCGGACCTCCACGACCAATCCATCGGTGACCGTATGTGTTGGCTAAATATGTTCTTACAACTGCTGCAAAATGTGCGGGCGCACCATCATTCTGGAACCACATTGTACCATTTCTCATAAAAAGCGGTAGTAACAACGCCAAATCATTTTGTAAAAAGTTTAAATATGATTCATGGTCAAGACGATTCGGTAGAACAACAGGACCAATTATGTGATTTTCAATAATAGCAGCCCAAATATTGATGGAAAATTGATACTGCGAATTTGCAACTCTTAGAGAGTGTGGGTTTTCATCGGCCCATGTATGTAAATTGTTAAAATTTACGATACCTGTTCGCGTAAATGACGCCTCATCAGTAAATAGTGCACGTTTAGAAAAATGTTGGTCGTGCCTAAGTTTGTTTAAGAACCACTGACAAAACATTACCCTTGGTTGTAAGTCTCTAGGTAGAAGTTCCTGGACACGTGTAAAATGATAGGGATATAAACTTTGATCCTTCAGAGTTCTGTGAACTGATGATGCCGAAATATTACCCAGTTCTGTCGCAATAATTCTCGTACTTGTACTAGGATCACGTTCAACTCTATTTAATATTGCCTCTTCAACTCGTACAGTTCGGCGGTATCTTCTGCGTCCAGAGTCAGCTTTTAAAGGTTTTAAAGAACCAGTTTCTCTCAAATGTCTTACAATACGTGGGAAAATATTTTTGTCAGGAATTCTTCTTTGCGGATAAGTTTCCTGATAAACTCGCACAGCTTGTCAAGCATTTTGATTTGTTTGTCCATAAATTAACAACATATCAGTCAAATCCGCTGAAGTGTACTTAATGAAAACCATCTTAAAAGGAAGAAATAATATTAATGAGCAGCTCAGTATCAACAAATAACTAAAAACGAAAATACTGCACCGTATCAAAATTTAAAGAAAAGCACGAAAACTCTTTTGACGCCTACAAAGCACTTCAAAATTGTAGAATTTAGAGAACTGTCAAAAATTATAGTTTCATGGCAATTTACGATTACTGTTTTCATTACTCCAACGAATCGGTACTTTGCCCCTTTTTATAAAATTAATCATATCTCCTAAGGGATACCCTGAACGAAAAAATACCAAGAGGTAGCTTTTGTGGCTTATGTAATAAGCTTCATAACTGATGTATCAAAATTGGAAAAAGACAGTGGCGCACATATTTTTTCCTCTAATGAATTTTTACAGTTACCCCGTACGCACGCCACTGACGCAGTTGTAAGTAGATTTTCACTTGAAAATATGCACTTTCATAATACACTTTCAAGTTCCAAGTTTCATTAAAATCAATCCAGTGGTTTTGAAATTATTTATAAAAAATTAAAAAAATAATTAAAATTCAACTCCCTGTATATTGGAAACTATGCGTTTCCGGGCCCATGTGCACAGAAACTTTTTTTCTTATTTTTTAGTAAGGAATTGCCCCACAAGCGATGGTGCATGTTTTTTGAAACAGCCTGTATATATATATATATATATATATATATATATATATATATATATATATATATATATATATATATATATATATATATAATGAAAAGGGTAGATCATTTTCATGGAAACTTACTAGTTCAAACTATTCTTGTCTTTAAAGCTTCAAAAAAGTCAAATATGTGCTTGCCATTACAAATATTTCAGTTATATGCGGTTACCTACTATGACTTAACATTAAATGTCGATAAGATGCTTTGTAATTATTGTACATTTGTCAGAGTGATTGCTTCTAAATGCAGAAATGTGTCTAATATCTTGTTAGATTAATAATCAAAAAAGTTGTGTTAAGAGTTAAATACCTCAAAAATAAAAGTATCGGTTTCCTCTCGAATATCAGCGTCTGACATTTTGTTTTCTTTCTCAGATTTCAGAAGCAAGTCCAAAAACGCAATTTTTTTCTTAATGCCTTTATCGTCTTGTTTCTGTGATTTTTCACATGTGACTTCTTCGCTAAGTTCTTTTCTTCTCTTCCTAATCAATGTTAAACTGAATTCGTGCGCCGTTGTTATATATTTTGTATAGTCTTTATATAAGGAACTAAATTTAAACAAAGTGTTTGATGTCTTCCAAGCGGAAAACATGCGGTTGGTAAAAATCAAAAGCAGTCCTCTTACAGAAGTGGAGAATTCTGTCATTGGATTAGTCTGTGCTTCAATTTTTGCCCCCATTGAAGTTTCTAAAAAAAACAAATTATAATTTACATGTAATCGTTATAAACAAAAAGGCCATCTATTAAAGTTTCAGTACAGTCTTTTACCTAATGACTCTGACTACGGTGCTATATAGTCTGCTCTAAAACTTCAGCAGAATATAATATCAAGATTGTATGAGAACGCCAGAAAAAGAAGCATTTGGTGGTGACAGAGATGGATTCAAAAGATTTATGTGATGTTACAGATAGCGAAAAAAATATGCTTCACACAGAAAAAGTGAAAAGGTCTGCATAAAAGAGTTAACTCGTTAGAGTTAGACAAAATATTTTTCAATTCAACAATGAATTTTTTGAACAAACCCAAGGCACAGCAATGGGCAACCCGCTATCGCCATTTATTGCAGACGTTTTCATGAGTAGATTTGAAACAGATCTGGAAAGTGAAAGTGAGTATTTTCCTAGAGTGTGATTTCGTTACATGGATGGTATTTTCGCAGTGTTTAACACAAACATTGGCAGGATAGAAGATTTTATTGCCAAACTAAACAACAAATTGGATTCTATAAAATTTACCCACGAATTAGAAATGAATAATAAATTACCCTTTCCAGATGTACTAATTATCAAGAATACAGACACTTCAGAATTCTATGTTCATAGAAAGGAAACCATCACTCTAAGCTACATTCCGAATGACTCACATCATACATACGCCCAAAAAATGGCCAGTCTGAATTTTTAGTAAACAGGCTAATTAATTTTCCTTTAAGTAAAAGTAGATATATCAAAGAATTAAATTATATTAAGAACGTGGCCGCATATAACGGATACACTGCTTGCTTAGTGGAAAAATTTATTAACAAGCAGAAAACAAAGAAAATGTTAGTCGAATCAACGACGTTTAGAAGAGAGAAAGCCGAAAACAACTTTATTTGCATCCTATTTGAACCTCGAATCACGAGGGCTCTAGATAACATTTTTAAAAAGGCAAACTTGAAACTAACATTATCGACAAAAAAAACTTTAAAAAACTTGCTAGGTAACCCAAAAGACAATAATAGTACGGTCACAATGTCGGAAATTTATGAAATAAGTTGTAAATATAGTAATAATAAAAAATGTTTGAATCTCGCTCCACCACCTATGAGTAATTAGCTACTTACATTTAGTTTTAGAACATAATATAAAATTTTCTGAAGCAACAAGTTGGCGTCTCTACAACTACTATATAGACAAACAATTTATCATCCAGTATCTGTGGTTCAGTGATAGAATGTTCGCGGACGGCCCGGGTTTGATTCCCACCCGATGCATGCAAGATTCTGTTTTGTTTCACTAACTTTAATATTTGGTAGAAACGATAGCCTCCAGATTACATAAGTTTGGTCTAAAATTATAATTTTTAATAGATATTTTTTTATCTTGATATTAGTGAATTTTCATTAAGAAAATAAACTAATAAAGATTTTGTTTTAAAAACCTTTTTTGTTGGAAAAGCCAATAGGTACGATTGGGTTGACTAAAACAAAATCATCCAGGCAATTAATAAGGCAAAATACCTGCCACGTTTATAGTTTGACAGATAATTTTGTTAATTAAGTTTTCTTCTGGAAAGCTCTTGTAACATTAATAAAATTTGTAATTTGAAAAAGACTTACAGTACCTAGGTATGCCAAATTTTAATTTCCTAGCATGGTAGAAAATTGAGTTTTGAGCATATAAAGTATTTTTTTCAAAATGAGCTGGAACACGAGATTAAAATATACTTCTTATATAACTTTTGCAAAAGTTTTTGCAACGACCGCATATTAGGACCTCTAAAACCGTTGAAACTTAAAGCATTAATTTCAGTAATATGCCGTACTAATAGAGTACAACTCTTTTGAAAGTTCACTGCTGCAACTCACTTGCCGCGCCCCGAATATTACATTAATGGACACTGTATTCTACGCTCAGTTAGAATACAGAATATTTTAGACATTGTAGATCGAATATTTAGTCGTTGTAGTCTTAAAATAAATTCTACCATATTATATAAACTAATAAAGTATGCGTGTCCAGTGACAGTCTTGCGAATAGAGGATCAGCAGAACCATTTATGGGACCAGAACCGGTCCTGGGCGTATCGAAAGGCACGGTCAGGAGAACTATCAAGTCCTGGGCCAGGGAACAGCACAAGGCATACTGGGCAGATTGTCCAGGGCTCAAACACGGGAAGTCATTCATTGGGAAATCCAGTCCAAAGAGAGCTGTGGAACTGCTAAATCTTAGCAGAGAACAGCTCAGGAACATAACAGGACTCTTGACGGGACACATGGCTGTCGATAAACACCTGCATAAAATGGGGCAATTCGAGGGGGAACTGGTAGGCAGTCTCGGCGGCGAGGGGAGAAATCAGCCCAGCACATCTTGTGTTAGTGTAAAGTTCTGGACCGCAGAAGATAACTGATGTACGGATAGTCTAGACCGGAGACAGAGCAATATAATATAAAACTTCACCCTACCAATTGCTGTGCAGACTAGTTGAAGGCACAGTGATTTTGGAATGGGTGGAGTACAAAAGGCAAAGGGCATGCACAATAAGCTAAAGGCTGCGCTGATATCGGGGAGGCAAAGACGCGGACGATCCCTAAGGGGAAAAAATGGGTGTCCAGCCGGGAATTTACACGATACATATTTTAAGAACCACAGCATATGTTTTTCACGAAATTTTGCATTCGTAATAAACAGTATGGGGGCCATTTGACAGTTCTGATACTTCCTGTTAAATCGGATATTGACACAATTTTCGTTATTTTTATAGAATATCCACTTTTTTATGCAATAATATTGGTAGCCGACCAAAATAATTCAAATTTGTTAGGTAATACAAAATATGAGGATAAAGCCACTGAAATGTCAGGTATCGAATTAAGTTGTAAAGATTGTAATCTCAAATACCTTGGGTAAACTAAAAGAAGGATTCAAATAAGATTTAAGGAATATCTGATACAGCTGAGATACGGTACCATAGACAATTCATGCGTGGCTGAGCATATTTGGGATAATAATCAGCACATAGATGAAGAAAGAATAAGCTTTTTGAAAATATTTGACAGCCGGCGAAATTAGACGGCTACGAGAGTATTTATATCTCTAAGGCCATAAACATCCGAGTTTGTTTCAACAGAGTTCCACCACTTCCTAATAGTTCAGTGTTTGCACTGTCTCTTGAATAAAAAAGATGCCGAAGCTGCACTGGAACAAGTGTAACAGAATGTTTTAAGGGACTTCCGGTAATAAAAATATAAATGTAAAAGTGTTTTTGTGATTGTGTGTTGTTAAGAGTTTGGAATTCCTTATCCCTTGATGACGCTATCTTTGCTAGTAAAACGATGGTCAGGTCTTTAAAAATGTGTTGTGGTAATTTGCATTCTCCAAGTGTACTTATCAGTGCTTAACAGAGGTTGCAATCTTCCCCTAGTGAGTCGAAACGCACCTAAAGCAATTGGGCTAGATGTATCCTCCCTTCTAGATCGATGTAAGCTGTATCTCATAGTGACTTCTCACGTAGTAAATTTTTACTCCAACGATTTAGTAGTCCATTACAAAGCAAGAAAGTGCATAAGACTTACAATAATACTTACCACATAAAATATCCAATGAGTATAACCTTATAATATCGTATACATCAATAGGTTTCTCCACACGTTTAGATAGTTTCTTTAGTAAAATGTCACCACACTCATTAAACACATTCATAAAATTCTCCAGGATTGCAAAATGAAATGTTGGAGTTATTATTTTTCTTCTCGATCTCCATTTGTCTCCTAAAATAAATCAGTTCTTGTAAAAAATGTATACAAACGACAATTAATTAAATATCGATTTGTAAGCGAAGAATAGTTAAGTATATTATATAAGGGAAGTATGATAAAAGTCAAGTGCCTTGTGCTATTTTCTAAGAAACCGCTACACATCAAAATCAAACAGAAAGAGCCTAGGTGCCACAAAATTTTGAATTGCTCTTATTAGTCATAAATTATGAAATTGTAGACCCAACTGTCTCAGTGTCTCGTAAAAGATGACTTTTCGAAAGAATCCAGAAATACAAAATATTTTTTTATTAATATCTATTACATGATTTAAAAGTACACTGTTTTGTTAACTTAGAGAATGTTTGGTCTATAAATTTTTTTAATGTTAAATGTTATTCGCGGTTACCAGTATATTTGCTGTGTTGATGAATTTTCGTAGAAAAACTTCACTAACGGAGGGATCCGGACTTTTGAAAATTTCTTCTAAATGAGCCCGAACTAGGATCCCTAGAACCCAATTCGCGATTAGTTTCGAATTTTATGTGTTTATACTATATATTTAAACATATAAAAAATGATTTCAGTCTCCTTTTATTTTCAATATTACTACTTCAACTTATTTTCGTTGGGCACCATCTTTGATCCCCATGTTTAGGATGGGGTGCGATCCGCCTAAGGATTTCTGCTAAGGTCTTCGTTTTTTCTTTACCTTAACGTCGGTCTACTTCCGTGACCATGGAACATCACCGACGCCAAGGAGCAGTTTCGCGTCACTATCCTGGAAATTTTGCCGAACCCCAGCCTTTGTGTAAGGAGGGTAGGGATATTTAACGTGCCTAACATCGCATGGACATAGGACCGGCGGCTTTACGCCGCCCTCCCGGGCCAAACGTGTAGACATTCAACTTGCTCAAATACAATGCTACAACCATGGTTGATGTTAATTTTACAGTATGTACTGAAAAAGTGAAGAGAGAACCCTGGGAATCGAACCCAGTAGCCCCCGGTTCAGAGGTACACGTTCTTACCCCTGGCCCACTGAGACTCTAAGGCCTTCGTTACACATTACAAGTGCTGTTTAAGAACATCCTTGTCCGTTGTAGCTTAGTGGAGAAAACTTAATATGTTTAATTCATTTTTCAATTAGCAAGATGAATAAATGTGCATGTTACCCTATTTTAAAAGTAAAATCAATGAAGCAGGCGCACATAAAATCAAGTCCTCAATACCATTTATATTTTTTACCCCATCCATGAAAGTGAAATGTAAAATACAATTTTTGACCTTAGAAACACTAATTCAGTAGGTTTTGACAAGATGCTGATGTTTGAGTCCAGCCATTAGCTCATATCATTAACTTTTGTCTGGCTCAGGGATTGTTTCCAGATAACCTAAAAAACTCACTAGTGATTCTGATACATAAGAGTGGGGACATATCACTACTTACTAATTATAGACCTATCTCACAAATTTCAAACAGCAAAAATAATAGAAAAATTTCTATGTAAGCGAATAGTAGCTTTTTTAGAGAAACACAAAATATTTAGTGAGAATGAAAATGGCTGTATTAAGAAAAGGTCAACTAACAGGGCAATATTTCAAGTTATCAAAGAAATTACAGAGGGACTAAATAAGCGTGAAAGCACAATGTGTATGATGCTGGATTTATCTAAAGCTATCTAAAGCTTTTCATAGAGTGTCCCACGACACACTGTTAGTTAAGTTGGAATTGCTGGGTTTCAGAGGAGTCTCGCTGAATTTAATGAAGTCATATCTATTAGATAGGAAACAATGTGTAACTTTTAATGATCATAGGACAGTAGTATTCCTGGCATCTGAGTGGAAGGTTATAGAACGAGGTGTGCCTCATGGATCAAACTTTGGGCCACTCTTGTTCTTACTTTATATTAACGAATTATCTGAAGTATTGCCCCATAATATAACCCTGTTTGCTGACGATACATCTTTGGTTTTACGAGCTCCTTCACATAATGATATAATTTATGAGGCATCACAATCACTGAGAATTCTGGAACAGTGGTACAATGGAATGAGCTTACAATTGAATGTGACTAAAATAAACCTGATCTCATTTAACTATTTAGGGGTAACCAGTTATCGCTGAAATTTAACTCAGAATTGCTAAGCACGCAGGATGATGTTAAGTTTTTGGGCTTGAAGATTGATTCTCAGTTAAACTGGAGGGCTCATGTTGGCTATCTAGCAGGTGAACTGCCAGCTTTTAGTTGTGCTTTGCGTCTCCTGTCCGATTCTAGTAGTATGGAACCCAGTAGAATTCTTAGGCTTCAAAAGGCTTGTATCCGCAGCATTTTCAATCTCATATATACGGGTTCCTGTAGGAAAACATTTCTCGACAACAGAATACTTACCTTGCCAAGTTTGTATATATTAGAGCGTGCGTGTTTTGTTATAGAAAATCGGAGTTTGTTGTCAGATTGCGAACAACAGCATCAATACAACAATAGAGCACGTTTAAAGGATCAGTTAATTGCCCCACAAATTACAAAAAGTATTGTTTACAATAGTGCTGTGGTGCAGTCCCTAAATGTGTACAATAAACTGACGGTGCCGATAAAGGATCTTCCACCTGCAAAGATGAAAAAAACACTGAATAATATTCTGGCGGCCAAGGCCTATTATAATATTGAGGATTTTTTAGCTGATTAGTTGTAGCTATTTGTACTCAATATCCTGATTGTATAGTTTTTTAAATTGTAATTTTTGTGTTTTTTTATGTTTTATTTAAATTTTGACATGTTCTACACATTTCTTTATGTATTGATGGTGCGAATAAGTATATGACGTTATTATTATTATTATTATTATCATTATTATTATTATTATTATTATTATTATTATTATTATTATTATTATTATTATTATTATTATTATTATTATTATTATTATTATTATTATTATTATTATTAGCCGGTTATAAAGAATCAAGAGGCAAGCAAGTGAGCGACATAATAAAGTTACAGGTTAAATAATCACAAGAAATGGGAATAAACGGAGATCAAGCACGGTGCACCGTCACCTAATGCAATTCACTTAACCCCTGTTATTCCCCGCAAGGCCAAAATGTTTAACAAACATCCATTCGCATCATGCTGTAGTGAAGTTGCGGAAAATCACCCTGTATATATATATATATATATATATATATATATATATATATATATATATATATATATATATATATATATATATATATATATATATATATATATATATATATATATGCCTACAATAATGCACACGAACTGCCTCCTTCATGCCCTGTTTCGTCATGACGTCCAGGGTGTTTTAACTGACAACCATTTGCATTATGCTGCAGTCAAGTTGCTGAAAACCACCCGGTATATATATTTTCGTCACAATAAAACACGCCGACCGAGTTAGTTCCTACGTGACTTCGTTACGAACGTCCAGAGTATTTAGCTAACAACCATTCGCATCATGCTGCAGTCAAGTTGCAGAAACCCCTTTATAAATCTATTCCCGACAATGATACACGCAGAGTAACTTATTTGTTTTTCCTATTACTTTACGGAGGCACAGAATGTGTATCTGACAACTATTCGCATAATAACTATTCGTGTAATGCTGCAGTCAAGCTGCAGAAAACTACCATGTTTATTTAACCCATCAAAATATAACATACGATTCCGCGAATATAAACTTACTATGCACCCAGCTGCATCCTATAGTCACACGAGAAGCATACCTAATTGATGAAACAGTAAATCTCCAAAAAGCGACACAATTGTAGTATTCCGTTGAAAACTCTAATACAATCAGGACAATCACACGAATTATATTCCGCTAAAGCAGCTATTTAATAAGTACACGCCTAACGTTATAAAGAAACCGCAATGTATGGCTAGCAACCTGACTCTAAAGCTGGAGAGTCCCGGTCTAGAACCAGACCGTCCAATCTACCACCCAGCCGGCTAACGTCCTGCACCGCGCTCTTCGATCGACCGATCTCGCCTAGCTTGCTAGATCGGCTGTAGCGAGAGAAAACCAGACAAATTACTGGTTTTCAGTGTCGTGTCTCCTGTTGTCGGCCGTATTTATGGAGCGCTATCTATGAACATTTATATCAAGTACATTTTGACTAGAGTTATTAAAGAACAGCCGGGAAAACCTGGACCGATTTTCCTGGCTTACGAATTTATACAAGCCACTTGTAATTTGGCTAATTTGATCAAAATCGGCTAATTATTTATTGACTTATCTGTGTGATATACATATATATATATATATATATATATATATATATATATATATATATATATATATATATATATATAAATACATATATATATATATATATATATATAAATACATATATATATATATATATATATATATATATATATATATATATATATATATATATATATATATCGAAACTGACCCCGGATGTGTTCTAGGGGGCATACTTCGCGCTCATTTAAAGGATTTTTCTCAAGATTCAATAATCTCGATCTCCTCATTGAGGATTTTTTTAAAGGCCCTAAAAATTAGTTCTGCTTTGGAAAATATTTAAATCCTCGAAAGTATTGAAGTTGTTTAGATCAAATTTGTACACAGTAATTATAGAGATCATATCTTATAGGTATTTGTACAGTGTGTGCCAGCCAAATGGCATTAATTCAGTAACTTACTTATTGTGCATATTTATAAAAGATCCAGAAACACGTCAATTTTAGATTAAATAATGACATCCTGTAACATGAGCACTTCATCTCTACATTCAACCCGCTTTGAGTGAAAGTTGCAATTCCCAATTTTTTTAATTAGGAAGTAGGGGCTTGTAATACCTCATCTGAAGACCTCTACATTCTCTATTTGAAAATGTTTGAAATTTTTTTACAAAAACTGGACAGAAAAAAAAAAAGGAATTTAATCTCATTATCAAAAATGAAATGCGATTACTTATTGAGTTTTTAGTGAATTGTAGCGAAATTTGTCAATCGGAGAAATTTCTTTTTTGTTGTTGTTAATTATTTATTTAAGTTTTAAAACCATAGCGTTTTTGAATAGGGAATGAAGCGGTCTTTCAAATGAGGTATCATACGTCCATCTTCCAATTTAAAAAAGTGGTTAGTAAATGGTTTTCCACATGGATTTGAGCTTGTTGTATTGCTACTAAAAGAGAGCCTCGGTGGTTCAGGGGTAATAACGTGTGCCTCTGAACCGAAGGGTACTGGGTTCGATCCCAGGGTTCTCCTTTGACTTTTTCAGTCCAAACTGTAACATTAACATCAATCGTGGTTCTGGCATTGTGTTTGAGCAAGTTAAATGTCTGCATGTTCCGCCCTTCGGAGGGGGCGTAAAGCCGTTGGTCCCGTGTCCATGCAATGTTGGGCACGTTAAAGATCCCTACTTTCCTTACAGAAAGGCAGGGGTTAGGCAAAATTTCCAGGATAGTGAGGTGAAACTGCTCCCTAGCGTCGGTGATTGGCCATAGTCACGGAAATAGGCCGACGTTAAAGAAACAAAACACACACACATTGCTACTAAAAGCTTTATCAAGTTCGCTTTTCCTTACATCTGTGATGATATATATATATATATATATATATATATATATATATATATATATATATATATATATATATATATATATAATATATATATATATATATATATAATATATATATATATATATATATATATATATATATATATATATATATATATATATATATATAATAGGAAGACTGGTTTCACGGACGAAAGGATGATGTGATATAAGGTGGGGTAAATGCAGTAGCTAAGGTGTTGATAGCTATGACTACTAGTAGGAGTGTACGTTTATTAAGAGGATATAACAGCTGACTCGTACTGATTGTAATATATGGATATAACAGTTGGGTGAGTCGGGCAAAGCAAGAAGAATACTTAATGCTGTTGGAATGGACTATCAGAGACAACTGAAAGGTAAAAGAAGATGAAATAAATTTAGAAATGACTGGGTTCTAAACGAATGTAATGTGGGAAAGTATTTTGAAAATAAATATGAGCGCAGCGTGCTCAGATAGTTTGTGCAGATAGAACAAAAAATGGATGCAATGATAATCGTAATTTATAGAGGGCATGTGGATGGTAAGACAAATCGTGGCAACCACAAAAAGCTCGGTACATTAAAGGAGAAAATGTCAGAAGTTTGCGTAATAGGAAATCATGTATGCGGAAAGGCATAAATGTAGCAGCAGCGAAAATAGCATGTCACGGAAGAAGTGCATGGAGTAATATTGGTGGGAAATAACATCGGCATCTGTGGTGTTCTTTTTATAGGAATAGCGTTACGGGTAGTAATAGTAATAGTAGCTTATGTTTTATTATAGTATAATATTAATCATTATGTTGTTTTTCTCAACAGCAAAACGCAAGACACCTTCGGTTTAATTCTTAAACAGGGTAACACAGTACTGATCTAGTCCAAGATGTAACTATAATAAAAAAAAGTAACGTGTTAAAAAATGTAACAGTTAAATGCTTAATGCTATATTACCTGTACTGAGTAACAATCCATTTCCTAACCACTCTTCAACCAGCTTGTATGTATCAGCTTTTGTTATATGAACATTTGAACTCAAAATCTTCTCGACAACAGCAGCATCGGATAAAACGTAAAACACCTTGTTTCCTGCTGCAAATCTAAAATTTCTTCCATATTCTTCACGCCACCTTGTAAGCGTCCTTAGAACCTCTGAAATTAAAAATTTGTTAGTAGGAAAACATATGTTTATAGTCAAATTTCGTAGAAAAAATTCACTAATTAGAAGATCTCGACTTTCGAATTTTGAAAAAAAAAATCAAATGAGCGTGAATTTGGCCCCGTAGAGCACATATCCAGGGTTAGTTTTGATTTTTATATGTTTATATATATATATATATATATATATATATATATATATATATATATATATATATATATATATATATATATGTATATGTATATATATATGTATATGTATATGTATATATATATATATATATATATATATATATATATATATATATATATATATATATATAACGATAAGACAGCTCTCCAAACAGCTGTAAACCGACCAATAGAAACCGAACATGCAGACGTCACGTACACCCTTAGAACAAGAACACACAGGAACGATCAGTCAGTAGCGCGCTGATGATGAACCAGGATGGTTCGAAACGGCAGTCCAAACAAATAAAAATCACAGAAAGTACATCAGCAAATAAAAGTTTATATTTAAAAGTGTAGTTACAGTGTAGTGCAACATTCCAAAAGATATATATATATATATATATATATATATATATATATATATATATATATATATATATATATATATATATATATATATATCGGTACAACAACATCAATAACTCAAAAAATAATGAGCTGATTTTGAGAAAATTTTGGTAGGTACTTTCTCTTTGCAAGTGGCTTCGACAAGTTTATTAGCCATGAAAATCGCACCGGTTTTTTCAGACAAATTTTGAATTTCCTTTCTAAAAAATTTTGTATCTCCAGAAATAACAAAGTTATGGCAACCAGATTAGAGCCTTGGTGGTTTAGTGGTAAGACCGTGTGCCTCTGAATCGCAGGGTACTGGGTGGGATCCCCGGGTTCTCCTTTTTAGTAAATTTTCTTTAAAAAAATTCACTTTGTGTCGATCCCGACTAATGAATTTTGAAAAAATTTCTTCAAATAGGCGCGAACTAGATCCCCTAGAAGGCATATCCAGGGTTAGTTTCGATTTTTATATGTTTTAGGTTTTCCCGGCAAATTTTGTATTTTTTTTTTCGGAAAAAATTCATATCTTGGGAATTATCAAAGCAAGGGCGAGCAAATTTAGTTCGATGATTGCTGCCATAGAGAGTATCCTATGTGCCAAAACTCAGATCTCTAAGTTAAAAGACAAAAATTATAGGCAAGCATCTGATTAAGAACAGTTAAAACGTCAAATTTATAATTATGATAGTCATATTAATGTGAGTGAAAAATACGACACGAAATGACTAACAAGATCCTATATCTGTAGCTAAGTCGTTATTTGCCTTAATTACATTAAAATATCAGCAAAAAAATATTGTAAATAAAATTTTTTGGTTAGACGTTAGAAAATTAATATTAGCGTATAAACCTGCTAGTACACAAGATCTATAAATATGTTTTATAAATCTTGGCTAGTACATACATCAGTCATGTCGACCGTGGTCCAGTAGTTTAAGGGTGTGCATCAGATATTCGAGTCTTATAATAACACGAGTTCTAATCCTAGTTAGTGACTTCACTTTTTGTTAATTTTTTTAGTCTTTCATTTCATTTTACCGTTACCTGATCGTATTGTTATTCCGCTGAATTTTTTAGCGAGCTTTTGTATAAAAAATAATTTAAAAAGGAGGAGATGAAAACTTTTGAGACTTAATTCATTTTGAATAGCATCTCTGGTTGTTTGTTGCAAATTATTTTTACAATCACAGCATGGCGCATAAGTCGTTGGTGATACAACTTTTCTTTTTTTTTTTTGAGTTGAACACGTCTTATATTATTGATGTTTTGCATTTTCCATCGAAATATAATGAATGTTTGTAAGGAAAAAAATTTGGAACCTAGCAAGTGCATTATGGTAACGAATTTTCATTAAATCCGTCAAATTTTAATAGCTCATTTTGTTATTAACCTATAAGGTTCGTTGACCAGGAAACCATTTTTTTCGGGAACATCTTAAGTTTATTTTCCGAAAACTTTTTTTCATTTTATATACGATATTGGTTATACTGGTAACCAAATTTTGTGCCTGCTTACTTTAAAAGAAGAAACATATTTGATACTAAAAACATTTTAATGAAAATTTACTACAATAACGCACTTGCTGCGTCCACACTTTTCACTTTTTCAGTACATGCTGTAACATTAACATCAGCCAAGGTTGTGGCATTGTATTTGAGCAATTTGAATATCAGCACGTTCCGCCCTTCGGAGGGGGCGTGAAGCCGTCGGTTCCGTGTCCATGCGATGTTAGGCACGTTAACGATTCCTACCCTCCTTACAAAAAGGCAGGGGTTCGGCAAAATTTCCAGGATAGTGAGGTGAAACTGCTCTCTGACGTCGGTAATTGCTCATAGTCGCGGAAATGGGCCGACGTTAAAGAAACAAGAGACACACATTTCAACCAAATTAGGCGAGGAAGTTTTTCAATATAAAAATTAAACTATATACCAAGATTTAGATCTCTATGTTAAAAGAAAAAAAGGTATGAGCATTTAACAAAAACTTGGATGTCTGGTGATCAGAGAAACGCGCAAGACTAAAATATTTTGTGTAGATAACAAAATCTACTGTTTATTATAGACACAGATTAAGTTTTGTTGGCACAAAAAGTCAAGAAATGCTCGAAAAGTTACTTTGAAAATTTTATAGTTTTTCTTCTTAAAACATCAAGCTCGCGATTCGAAACGCCAAAATTGCAATTTTTAGACAAAGACTCTAAAACTAATGCATGTTAAGTACAAGAAATGTCATAAGTAGTGTGTTTTGCAAAGCCTTAAGTGTCTGCTTTAACCGTCACTGTTCTTCATTTTACTAAAATATTTCCAGGTAAATAATTTTATTTCAAATAGACCCCCACTCTCTCTCTCTCTCTCTCTCTCTCTCTCTCTCTGATGCTTTGGCAGAACTTTTTGTTACAGAGTTTGTG
The DNA here is from genome assembly GCA_964006375.1 of Tillus elongatus. NCBI lineage: Eukaryota > Metazoa > Arthropoda > Insecta > Coleoptera > Cleridae > Tillus > Tillus elongatus. The sequence continues at coordinate 82,976,833 of OZ023262.1, read as the reverse complement.
GTTCAATAGTCTATACTTTTTAGCTAATGTTCGTAGGAAAAATTGTCACTTGCAGAGATCGTGACTTTTGACTTTTGAAAAGATTTCTTCAAATGAGCGCAAACTAGGCACCCTAGAACCCGTATCCTAGGTCAGTGTTAGCTTTTATATATATATATATATATATATATATATATATATATATATATATATATATATATATATATATATATATAAATGCAAGGATGGATATTGATACTTCAACCATTATTGGAGACACATACTAGTTTCGCTCTTATTAGAGCTCATCAGTGCGTCATACCAATAATAATCAAAATATATAGCGGTAATGGCACTAAGGTAGTCAACCTCTGAGGGGACGGCGAGCTGTATGTATATATATATATATATATATATATATATATATATATATATATATATATATATATATATATATATATATATATATATATACATAGTGGCGCATTTCTACGGAAAAGCTCAATATATCTGCTTTTATACAAGATACGAGAAGAAATTGTATACTTTAGATATGGGGTGTCTTGGCTGGCTCATCAGTCTTCGACTTTGGTGTAAGAAACATACCTTTTTTAATAGAACATTCCTGTAAGAAATGTCTGTAAGAAAAAAATGATATCGTTCACGGGTTTCGATTTTTCGGCACATATTAAAACTGGTGATACGGCGTTTTACCAATAGAAAACGAAGTTCAATGAGGTTTTCGTTTATATTATTAGTTGAAAAAAAATCATAATCTCATATACAGAGCGCTCTCAAATGGTGGGTGAATTTGAATAAGTTCAAAGTGTCGTAACTCAATTTTTTTAAACAGCCAGTTTTCTCCAAGTAAAAACATTTTTGTAAAAACTTGCTACCATAACGCACTTTTTACGTCCAGACTTTTTTCCTATTGGGTCAAAGGGCCTCTAAAACTTCAAAGATAAAATTAAACATAAGTTTTATTACTATTTTACGTATCATCTTCAGAAATCTCCAAGCCTACATTTTTAGTTAGGTTCACTCATTAAAACCAATCACAGCGCAGAATCTTTTTGATTTCCGATACGTTGACATTATTAATTTATTTACGTATTCTTAATTTTTGAAACTAACTCTAATCTTATTTCTAATGCCAATGCTAGATATGCTGATTATTTAATTCAATATGTTAGACAACGTTTTTGTATCATTTTGCAGGCGCTTACCAAATGAGGTCTTCAAATATTTTCGTTTTTAAAGTCAACATAGTTATTACCGTGATCGTTTGTTAAGTATAAAATTATCAGTCTCACTCTTGTATTATCAGAATTTAATTATGTGTATCTTCTAGAAGGTTATTAGTGTTTTGAATATTCTCCGCATTTTCATTTTTAAATTTAATTACAATATTTACTAGTTTTTTATTATTGTTCGTACTTACATTTTTTCGATTGTATTTACATATTTGTCTCGCCTTTTATTTATTTTTATCTCATTACATTTTACTACATTTCCTACATATACCGACTTTCCAAAAAATCCGAACACTCACTAGGAGTCGACCAATCGCAATGAAACTTATATACTATTCTGTTTTGTCTCTGATAAGACAATAATATGAACAAAAAATTTCAATAGGTGTCCACTTTTAGTGCATTTTCGTAGAAAAAATTCACTAATGGGGATATTACACTTTTGAATTTTGAAAAAATTTCTTCAAATGAGCGTGAACTAGGACCCTTAGAACCCATATCCGAGGTCATTTTTAATTTTTATGTTTATATATATATATATATATATATATATATATATATATATATATATATATATATATATATATATATATATATATATATATATATACATGTCAGAGCCTTGGTGGTTCGGTGGTAAGAACGTGTGCCTCTGAACTAAAGGTACTGGGTTCGATTCCCACGGTTCCCCTTTCAGTATATACTGTAAGATCAACATTGTCCCATGTTGTGACATTGTTTTTGAGCAAGTTAAATGTCTGCACGTTCCGCCTTACGGAGGGGGCGGAAAGCCGTCGGTCCAGTGTCCATGCCAAGTTGACCTACCCTCCTTACAGAAAGGCAGGACTTCGGCAAAATTTCCAGGATAGTGAAGTGAAACTGCTGCGGCATCGGTGATTGGCCATAGTCGCGGAAATAGACCGGCATTAAAGAACAAAATGGTCACCATCTCCTCGGCTAAAATAGCTGATATTAGAATATTCCGAATAACCAGGAAGAGGCATCGACTAGCGTCTGCTGATGGTGATTATTAATATTCAACTTCAATGGTTTAGTGAGTGTGTAAATTATAAACTGTTGAATAATTATTTCCTTTGTGAGACATAGACTACCTGCTAGAGTCGTGACATGTAACGGTAGCAGCTAGTTAATTGAAACGCTTGAGTTCACAACTTTTCTCTCTGGTAAAAAATATTTATATTTTATAATTTAAATATTAATATAAGTAAAACTGTTGTTTAGTTTTAAATTAAATAAAATGTAAACTTTTTGGAAACTAGGAATATATATATATATATATAAAGATATATATATATATATATATATATATATATATATATATATATATATATATATATATATATATATATATATATATATATAGCTATCCAACCGATAACTCAAAAATACTCCACTGATTTGGACCAAATTTGGTAATTACCTTTATTTTGTTAATGGCTTGGATGATGAGTTCGTTCATCAGATCTTGACGGCAAATTTTTCTTAACAAAAAAGTTAAAAAAAAATTTTAAACGCAATATCTCTCAAAATGTTTAAGTGATTGAAACGAAAATTTACAACTTAAAATATCATAGAAAGACGTGGCTGTGTACCAATTTTCAAGTCTTATGAGAAAAGAAAAATAAAGTTATTCTAAATTAATATTAAAATAATCCTCGACATCACTTCAGATTATGTAATGCAATATCTACAATGTTAGACAAACACAGGTGGCGTTACCTGTACTGGTTTTCCATTTAAATAAATCGTAGATAGAAAACAATGGAAGTTACATTATTGGAACATGCTCGCGTGTAGAAAATTGAGTCCTTTTACGACAGGAACGCCATCTCGGTGCGGAACCAGGTAGTATGTTGTCACGACTGCTCTAGTTAACAAAAAGTGTTATAGATGGAGACGTTTACAATGCTTAATATATTACAACTGACTTTTAATTAAGAGCAGGATTCAAAGTGGTAGTTGTATAAATATCCGTGTGTGAGGCTACTGTATCATTACTTGAATGTTTTTAATTATTAGCATGGCTCAGAACCATCAAATAAACTAATCTTCTGTAGTTATTCAATATCCTTAGTAGCAAGAGCTTGACCAATAAGGAATAGTGAACCTTATGTGTAAATCGTCAGATGCGCAGACGTTGCCTATCAACCAACACCCTACTCGCTACTACTGGCTGACATACGTTATCAGTTTGCCATTGATAATTGTGAAATATCAATTTAGTACCTAGTCACTAAAACTTTGCGATATGAAGGAAATTATTATTGAATTTTCAGCTTTTGCATGCTCCCAACCTAAGCGTACCTCTAAACCAGTTCTCTCCCAATAATTTATACGTGTTTGTTAATTAGGAGATTTTATTCGCTTAATTACAGGTTTGTTTTTATATTATTTTTCGCAATTATACAGTAGTGAAATTTGTGTTAGAAATGTCTATTAGTAAAAAAACGTCCAGTTTTAGCTGGAATACCTATCCTACTTTCTTTTCTCAAATTAAACAGTAAGCATTCATCAATAATATCTCAACTTAGGTTTATTTTCATTATCCATTTTTTTAGACAGGAGAATATTTCAAACATTTATTGTGAAGTATCTAACATCGAATTCGCAAATATGTTCCTACCGACCAACTTACAGTTATTACAATGCTAAGCCGTTCTATATAACGTCTTACTTTTATACTTATTAAAACTTGCCAGACATGATATTTCATAAACTTATTCTAATTACGAGAAATGACTTTCTTGTTTCTTGGAAGCAAGTTTTTGTATTTTACACAAAATTATTAGTTTTGAAACTTCGATGGCAGTTTATATGCACCACTCGTAACAAATAAAAGTCTGGACGCAGCAAGTGCGTTATGGTAGTGAATTTTTATTAAAATGTTTTTAATAGCAAATACCTATGTGTTTTTTTTAAAAGCAGGTATCAAGTTTGGTTAGCAGTAGAACCAATATAGTGGAAAAAATGTGCAATGTTTCACCAAAATAACTTCATTGTTTGCAAATATACAAACTTAAAGTAAACTTAAAGTGTTCCTGAAAAAACTGGTTTATTACCATTAAACGATAAACTCTATAGCTAAGACTACTGCCAAATCAACAGAGAAAGGGTCTATTTGAAATGAATTTTCTGGAAATATTTTAGTAAAATGAAGAACAATGGCTGTTTAAGCTAAGACTTCAGGCTGTGTAAAACATTCTTCTTGAGATATTTTATTTCTATAGCCCGTACTGGATTCAAGTTATTTGCCTAAATGTTGCCAATTTTGACGTTTTAAATCGCGACTTTGACGATTTGAGAAAAACACCAATTTTTTTAAATGCCCCTAACATTTTTGTCTTTCAACCCACATAGTTACATTTTTGTAGATAATTTATTAATAATGATATAAACCTGCTTACCAAATTTGGCTACCCTTACTTTGTTATTTCCGGATATATAATTTTTTTGGAAAGAAAACCGATTTTCCTGGCTAACGAACTTATCCAAGCCACTTACAAAAGAAAGGTATTCACCAAATATAATCAAAATCGGCCGATTATTTGTGGAGTTGTCGGTGTGATACATTCATACATATATATATATATATATATATATATATATATATATATATATATATATATATATATATATATATATATATATATATATATATATATATATATATATATATATAAATTGAAACTGACCCCGCCTATGTGTTGTTCGAGAGGGCCTAAGTAACGTTCATTTGAAGAATTTTTTTCAAAATTCAAAAGTAGGGATCTGCTCATTGATTAATTTTATTAAAGAAAATTCACTACAAAAGTTTTTGTGTTGTGGTAGAAAATTTTCGTAAAAATATTTAACATCCGATAGTTCAATAAATTTTCCATTAAGCCAGAATCTTCAATCTTAAACCATAGTAACACCTATGGAAACACATGTGGATACTAAATTAAAGAAAAATAACATAATGGACTTCGCGGCTAACTACAAATTTGTTTTAAAAAACCTTTTTTCTTGTTTATTGTTTGCAAAAACTGGATAGGTCGAATACAGCAAAACCATACAAGCAATTAATGAGGAAAAATACCTGCCATATTTCTAATTTGACAGGTACATTCCCTTTGTAAATAATTAATTTTTTTGTGAAAAACTTTTGTAACTCTAATGAAATTTGCAACACCATTTTTTTAAAGACACTTGCAGTACTTACATATTATATCTAAGAGCAAATTGTAATTTTTCAGCTCCATATAAAACATAAATTTTTTCAAATAATCGCAAACTGGGACTCTAAAACCGACCTCCAAGGTCCATTTAAATTTAAATAGATCGTTTTAATATTGTATCTTACTAATAGTGTACAATTCTTATGAAAATTCACTACCATAACGCACTTGCTGCGTCCAGAACCTTTTGTCTATTTTCTTCTTTACTTTCATTGCCTTCAACTTGTTTTGTATATCATTTTATTTTTATTTCCTCTTATAAAAATGCCTTAATAAAAAGATTGAATTTCGCAGTAACACATTATCGAGGCAAATAAGCAATGTGTACACACAAACCCGGACGGGTTTACAATACACGCATTAAAAACATTTTGTAGTATTTGAACTTTAATTTAGAATAAGACCTAAATTAGATTCTATTAGTTTCAGATTAGATTTAAGTAATATTATCGAGCTTTATTTATTATTATTTTTATTTATAACATTAGGCTGTAATTGTTTAAATGAACAATAAATATATTATTATATTATTATTATTACTTCTTTCTAGTATAAATAGCAAGGTCGCATTTTCGAAAATACTTTAGTCAGATAGAGCATGATTTTAAATCGAAGTAGCCAAATTTTCAGCGTGATCTGTTGACGGGTCGTAACAAATTTCTAATGTACCATCTACAGTGAATCACCCTGTATATATACATATATATATATATATATATATATATATATATATATATATATATATATATATATATATATATATATATATATATATCGCTTTTGAAGTTCACCGTTTCACATTCCATACATATTTTTTTAAACATCTGTATGTGAGTTTTCTATCATAAACATGACTTAATTTGTTTAAAAAACGAATCTATGATACGATTGATTTATGTCAATTTCAAATGTCATTAAGATAATTTAACCACACTCGACAAAAAACTTTCCAACATAAAGACCTTACCACTTGGTGTTCGTCCTAATTCTAGAGCATTTCCAAGTAACGGAAGAGGTTTAGGGCCTGTTAAATTATTTAACCGCGTATGTTTCAATTGAGTATCATACCACCAAAACGCAAGTACCAGTATACTTGCCAGCAACAAAGTTGAGCACAAGACCAGCACCATTTTTTCAGGTATCTGTCAACTTAGATTTCAGTTTACCAAGCAACTTTATTTTCTGGTATTTTTATACAAATAAACAATTATTTGATGTAGCGTTGTAAATATATGCCACTTAATTGTTTTATCTTAATTATTGATTGCAAATGTTGTTGCAAGTCATGAAAAAGTCAACTTTAAGTAATCTCTTGGGACCATTTAATAACGTGACTATAAAATTAAATATGCTTAGATCATCCTACAAATAGAAAACAAGGCAGGCTGTAATCGATAATACAACCTTCAAAATGTTCTGCCGTGAACATATATCATATGGATTAGTAGTTCTTTTTTTTGAAGTCAGTCTGCTTCTACTACTATGGCCAATCACCGACGCCAGGAAGCAGTTTCACCTCACTATTCCGGGAATTTTGCCGAAGCCCTACCTTTCTGTAAGGAGGGTAGGGATCTTTAACGTACCCAACATCGCATGGATACGGAAGCGACGGCTTTACGCCCCCTCCGAAGGGCGGAACGTACAGACATTCAACTTGCTTATATACAATGCCACAACCTCGGTTGATGTTAATTGTACAGTATATACTAAAAAAGTGAAGGGGTGACCTTTGGAATCGAACCTGGTACCCATAGGTTCAGAGGTGCACGTCCTTACCATCGATTACTAGTTAAAGTTAAAAATCGCGGTAGCCCAGTGGTAGGTTAGGTTAGGTTAAATTGTGAGTGGGCCATAACGGTCCATCCACTGCGACCTTAAGGTCTATTGTAGCTCATGTCTAATTGACTTATATTGCGCCCAACAGATCCAGCCTCCTACAGAGGTTGACAACTTTTGTGGGCGAAAGTTGACTCTGATATTCTAGTGCAAGCTTTGTTTTGTCAAAGAGCAGGTGTCTTGTCCTGTCTGCAGCCGGACAGAAACATAACACGTGCTTTGTTGTTTCGTCACTCTCCATACACAGCCGGCACTTAGTCTCTTGACCGAGACCAATTCGGTGCATGTAGTGACGCAAGCGGCAGTGTCTTGTATACAGGCCGACTAGAGTTCTCAGTTGTTGTTTGTTTAGCTCTAGATGTTTTTTAGCCCTCGATTCTGAAAGGCCATTTATGGGGGCCTTAGAGTGTGATAATCCTGGCAGATTTTGCCATTGCTGGATTGTCCTTCTATCTGCTTAGGTCCTTAAGGTGCGTTTTGCCGTGCATGATGATGTCCCCAGCACAGGTTCTGGTCCCTATAAAGTCCTCCTGGGCACCATCCCTGGCCAACGCTTCGCAACCTCATTGCAGCTGCCTAGTTCGGGGAGGGCAGATTTACCTACTGTTTTTAATTGCAACGGTAGGAACCAAGTGCCTTTATTGCTATTTTGAATATATTTTTATCAATTTGTATGTGCAATGGTTTTGTATAATTTCCCTTGCACACATCTCGATGGCATACACTTCTGCCTGGTGTATGGTTGCATACTTTCCGAAACTAGATGATATTCTTGCAGCAGTGTTGCTCCCATATGCGCCGGCTCATGTCCCCCGATCTGTTTTTGAGCTGTCAGTGTACCAGCAGAGATTTACCCTCAGTAGGATCGATTAGTTTCGTCCCTTTCCGGAAAACGGGCTTATAAGGAAGATATCTACTGATATATGTAGGCATCAGGTCTGTAACCATCCTCAGAACCTTATGACTCTCAAAGTCATCGAGGAATCCAATGCTTCCCAACCTGACTGCATTCGGCTGTCAGCCATTTGTTTTAATCTGTACATTGAACGTTTAGGAGGACTTCCAGAGCGACTGATGGAACGGTGCTTATCGCACCCGGTATCATCAGACAAGCTTGTCTCTGTAGCTGAGCTAGTTTAGCCACTATAGCTCCATAAGTTATCATCGATCTGATAACCACTACATAGAGCCAGTACATTTGTTGTAGACTTGTTCCCCAGTTATTTCCACAGATTCTTCGGCATGTCCACAGAGACAGTTTCGCCCTGCGGATTACATTATCTAACTGTACGTTCCAGTTGAGCTTCTTATCTAGCGTAACCCCAAGATATTTCGCCTGCACCATAAATGGAATGGTTTTCCCCATTAGAATAGGTGGTTTTAATTTGTCCAACTTTTTTCTGGTAAATAAAACAATGATGGTCTTCCAGGGGTTCACAGACATCTGCTCCCTTCAGCACCAATCATTCACTACATTTAGTGTCTCTTGATGTGGATTTGAAAGATCCTCTTCAGGTTTACCTCTAACCATTACAACAAGATAATCCGCATACGCCTGAACTATAACTTCCCACAGCCCTAGAATAGCCAGCAAATCGTCCACAAAGAGGGACCAAAGCAGAGGGGATGATACTCCTCCTCCCTGCGGACACCCCTCGCAGACCTGAAGCCGAACCTGCAACGAGGTAATAATTGTCCGATTGTGCAGTATGCTACCTATTCAGCCACACATGTTAGGTTCCGCCCCTCTAGCCATAACAGCATCGTAGAGAGGGTTATGTAGTGCATTGTTAAAAGCTCCAGTGTCGAGAAACGCAGCCATCGCCACCTCCCTGTTATCCAGGGAACGTGTGATTTTCTCAATAAGGTTATTGAGTGCTCACTCTGTAGATTTTCCAGTTTGGTAGGCATACTGGTGAGTATTGAGGAAGTTATTGTTTAAAATATCCCCCCTAATGTGTCTGTCCAGTATTTTTCCAATCGCTTAAGGAGAAATTGAGTAACACTGAGAGGTCTCAGCGATTTGGGTAGGAGGTCATTACGTCCAAATTTGGAAATTATATACCCCTAGTTATCGTCCAGCTGGATGGAATATAGTTCCAAGCCAGACTGGCTATATACAGCCTGATGAGGAATGGGAGGAGTGCCTCCAGTCCATTTTGTAGCAGAACCGGAATCAGCCCATTCTCCCCTGGCGCCTTGAGTGACTGGAAATGCTTAACAGCACACTACACTGCCGAGGCTGTAATTATTTCCCGAGCAACCCGCCCGTCTTCACTTTGAGGACCTTTATATCGACCCCCGCCGACGGAATTTCTTCACTACTTAGGATCGTCTGATCTTGGAAAATGTGTATGTGCTAAGAGCTCTAACGTTTCTTTCCGTGATTCTGTAAAGGAACCATCTGATCGTTTTATCGATCCCAATTTCTGTACGCGGTCGCGTGAGAGCATCCTGAGGATTCCGGCGCTGCTGGGTAAATTGGCAATGTCCCCGTATATTCTGCTCCAGGACTCCCTCTTTGCGTTCCTTCTCTTCTTGTTGTAATGTGTTCGAGCGGATTTATATTGTTCCCAGTTGTCTGTAGTCTTAGCACGATTGATGAGACGTCGCACTACTCTTCGTAGTGTTTCGTGGTTTTTGTTCCACGAAGTGTGACCCTCGACTGTATATTTTTCTTTACTGGACAGTTTTCGTGATACGCTGAGATAATTGCATCCCTTACTTGTTTAGCTGAAATTTCTATTTCTTTACCATCCCTTACTCTGGGGATAGCCAACTCAAGTCAGCATATGAGGAATTGCTTATAGCCCTCCCAATTTTTTCTCAGCGGGTCGCGATACTCCACCACAGGTTTATAGCCTGTTTCAATTTCAAACAGAATATGGACCATGGTTTGAACATGAGGGTTCAGACGACACATCAGAATGGTTTTCTCACCAAGCACCTGCCAATGGAGGGATGCACATACGAGAACAGAACGTTAACCTTATGTTACCCTGTGTAACATCCTGGTCTGGAGTGTACTTACATAGGGTAACATAAGGTTAACGTTATAGTGTGTGCATCCTTCCATTAGCAGGTGGTTAGTGAGAAAACAATCCTGGATGTCTGGTCTTACTGTGGATTTTGTGTTTAAACCACGTATTGGATACGAACAGGCCTTTTCTAGATACATATTAATCAAACAGTCTCCATTCTTATTAACTCTTGTATCTCCGTACGGCCATACTACTTTATCGGTTTAGTTTGTCTTTACTCCCATCCACCTACTCATATATCCGGCAACAATTATTCTTTCACATGATTCGCACATGATTAGTACTTCATTCATGTCTTACCAAAAGTTTTCCCTCTCTTGATCACTAAAACAAAGCAGCATAAATAAATCCTTTGACAATAGACTATAACATTGGGCAATTAAAAGTTGTCTGAATATATTTCAAATAAAATAAATTACAAAAATTAAATTGGGAAAAGGTGACAACTTCACAGAAATGTAGAGGATAAGCATTGCCCAGCGATCTAATTAGAGAAATCAAAATCGAAATAACTGATTTGAGAAAGCAACACAAGAAAACAATAAAATGATTTAGGAGCTCGTATCAGATCGTCACTTAACTTATTAACAATGATGAGTCGGCATCGCAAACAGATGCTGAAATATTATAAATAATACTTTAACGCAGGTAGACATCAAAAATACTGTAACTAATTTTATTGAAATCACTGCAGAGTTTTGTGTCCAATGAATGAAATATTCGAAGCCAATTCCCTACACACATATATACACACACACATATCCACATAGTTTTATTGAAAACGAAAGCGATGATAACCGGCAAACACAATTAGCAAGCCCCTGGGCAGTCCGAAAAGAAATATACAAGACAAGAGTTAATTTTCACGTTAACGCTCAAGACTTTTTGAAACAAATTTATATAGTTAATATTATAAAAATCACACTTAAACTGTTATTACAAAATAATCTACTTACAAGAGTAAATCATCAAGATAAGCGACATGTAAAATATAGTAGACGATGCAGTTGTAGACGTAGTCGGAATTTTTTTGGGGCATGATGGTGCTTCCCCGCATAAAAGTTTATATGTAAGGGAATTTTTAAACGAAAATGTTCCTAATAATTGAATAAGCAAAGGTTGTCTAATCCATTAGTCTTCAAAATCACCGAACTTTAATCCTGTGGATTACCACATTTGCGGACAAGTTTATTCTACTCTCATAAGTAGTGAAGCTAAACTACTTGAGGGAATACACAACGCCTGTCAAGACATAAAAAAACTCTGGACGCAGCAAGTGCGTTATGATAGTGAATTTTCATAAAAATGTTTTTAATAACAAATATGTGTGTTTTTTTAAGAAAGCAGGCATCAAATTTTGTTACCAGTATAACCTATATAGTAAAAACAATGTGCCATGTTTCATCAAAATAACTGTATTGTGTGAAAATGTACAAAAATTTCCAAAAGTAAACTTAGTGTTCCCGAAAAAACACGTTTCTTGGTCAACCTTATAGGTTAATAGCAAATTGAGCTGTTCAAATATGAAACATTTGATCAAAATTAGCTACCATAACGCACTTGCTGCGTCCAGAATTTCTTTTCTTACAAACATCCATTCTATTTCGATGGAAAATGCAAAAATGCAATAGCATAAGGTGTGTTTGATTAAAAAAAAAGGAAATTTGTATCACCAACGACTTATGGGCCACCCTGTGATTGTAGAAATATTATTTTAAGATGTAGCTTAAGACACCCTATAATTAATATATACAAAAATTTTTCATATCTTATATAATAACGGATATATTGAGCTTTATTGATTTTTTACGAAAATTCGACAAAAATTATATATCACTAAACGATAAACTCTATAGCTAAGGCTACTGCCAAGCATCAGAGAAAGGGTCTATTTGAAATGAATTTTCTGGAAACATTTTAGTAAAATGAAGGACAAGGACGGTTGAAACTAAGATTTCAGGGTTTGTAAAACATTCTTCTCGAGACATTTTATTTCTATAGCCCGTATTAGATTCAAGTTATTTGCCTAAATGTTGCCAATTTTGACATTTTAAATCGCCACTTTGACGTTTTGAAGAAAACCCCAATTTATTTTTCTTTAAATACCTATAACTTTTTTGTCTTTTAACCTACATAGCTAAATTTGGTAGGTAACTTACCTATAAGGATGCAGACCTGCGTACCAAATTTGGTTGCCCTTACTTTGTTAATTCCGGAGATATAAATTTTTTTCGAAAGAAAACACAAAATTTTCCGGGAAAACCTGGGCAGATTTTTCTGGCTAACGAACTTATCCAAGCCATTTGCAAAAGGAATTTTTTCACCAAATTTAATCAAAATCGGCCCATTATTTTTTGAGTTATCGGTGTGATACATATATATATATATATATATATATATATATATATATATATATATATATATATATATATATATATATATATATATATATATATATATATATATATATATATATATATATATATAAACATATAAAAATTGAAACTGACCCCGGATATGTTTTCTGGGCGGCCTAATTAGCGCTCATTTGAAGAAATTTTTTCAAAATTCAAAAGTCGGGATCTCCTCATTAGTGAATTTTTTTAAGAAAATTCACTAAAATATCCGTGATCTTATTACAGAATCTGTGAAAAAAATTTCAACAAAGGCAAGAATATGCATCCAAAAGGATGGAGGTTGTTTTGAAAAATTGTTGTGATTTTTGTAGTAATCACAGTTTTTGCTTCTTTCCTTGGTATTTGTTGTTCGTTGATAATACTTAATAAATAGATATATAAATAAATAAAATTAACTAAAACCTGTCTGATTTCACTTGGCACCCCAAAATATGCAAAAACAACAATTTGAACTTTATATGAGAGTAGTACGATCGTTTGTGCAAAAAAAGTATATCGTTAAATTATTTTTTTATGCTCTTTTTAAATATTGCAAAAAATTGTTAATATAAATATACGGGGTGCGTTTTCGAGCAGAAATAATTTCTAAATTTTTACTAAAGCCGGACCTATATTTTCTTTATGGTTAATACCTTAATTGATTTGATAGGATAGGGTGAGTACGTGTTCCAAATATCAAAAAATACACAGGCTGGTTAGAAACTTATGAGGCCATAACGCAATGGGCAAAATTTATGACATCCTTTATCTTGGTTATAAGCTGCCAATTAATTATGGGTTATTTAGAATAACCTCAGTGACCCCTATCCATAGTTTTTTATTCACCTTTACTGATGAAACAACTTGTATATAAATAAAACTAATAAATCTTTCATTTTTACTGGTTTACAGCCACTCTTAACCTACAGTACTTTAACTCATTATCATCACAATTGATTATTTGTCATGTTTAAATTTTTTTGTCGGTCATAATAAATACACAGATCTAGTCAATCTCCAAATGCTGCTCCTCTGGGTCCTCCAAATAATGATATTTCTGTTCCTCAAACAATTTGTTCAGTTCATCCATAAATTTTTGATGATATTCTTCTACTTGTTCTTGTGTCGGATTTTCTATTTTGGGAACATCTATTGGTTTACCAACTGAAAAAATTTCACACGTTATTTATTATTTGTTTACTTATTTACATGGCGAAAACCTATTTTACTTAAGTATAATTTAATATATATATATATATATATATATATATATATATATATATATATATATATATATATATATATATATATATATATATATATATATATATATATATATATATAGCTGGTTGCAACCAGAATGAATTATTAAGAAACAAAAAAACATACGCTTTTTTCAAAAGATGTAACGATTATGTTTTCATCTATCATCGTTACTACGTTCAAAGCACATAGAAAACCCGCAGGTATCTTGAATGGTGACAACTGAGCCTGTCTACATTGAATATTTCAAGTTTTAAATTCAAAAATTATTTGTTGAAAAGTCGCCAACATTTAACTACCCTAAACTCCATGCTGCAGGCTAGAAATGCACGTTAAAAATTCGAATATCTAAAAAAACAATATGTCTTTATTAGAAAAAGATACGTCGTATTATTCCTGGAAGAGTATTAGAGTAAACAAGATGAACGTTAGAATATGCTAGAGAAAAATATTATTTATCTTAAAAATCCGTTGGCAATGTTCAAAACAGGACCAGACCCATTGCAAGGTTAAGGGAGATCTGGAACTATACCCGTCCCTTTCAGACCTACAGATTTAATTAGAAGCTCAACCTTGAACGTTATGAAGATAGGCCAGGGGAAAGAGGTGTTGAAGGAAAGGATGTGTAAAATTCCGGCTTGAAGTCGCAATACTCGAGATAGTTGGGTGCCAGCGTTTCTGGAGTAGACATTGTTGTAATTACCGGGAATAATTATTATCCTAAAATAGGGGTTTAAACATTTCCTTATTATCAGGAATGTCGAATAATACTTGTCAGTGACTCTTGCGAATCTTTTTATCGTATTTTAATTTGAAATTAGTGGTGCATTGTGATAAAAAGCGCGAATCAAGTTATAACCTTTTGTTTCTTTGACCTGGTGAATCCCCCGACGAAGTCATTAAGATTCATTTTGAATTACCGACTTCTGATACAGTCGACTTAAATATTTTCACCCGCACTCAATTGCAGTTAGATTTCCGTAGAAAAATGCTATCAATCTATTCAACAATGACGTCATGAGACGTTAATTCACCTAAAGACAAGGGCCTAACTGTCTTATCTGGCAGTGAAGTATTTAAAACCACCTGCCTGACATTCATTCATGGCAAACATTTTTCGCTTTCTCCAATTTTCTCTCTCTTGTGGGATATTGAAAGCCTGTGCTGAGCACTGATGGTTGATCGTCATCTGGGAAACAGCGCCAAGCGGTCAACAGGTAACTAGAAGTTATTGAATGCCACCTTGGTGAGTCTCCTGAATTTTTAACTTATGTGAAACTATAGAATTCTTCAGGCAAAACTCTAATTTTCAGAATTTTATAGTGTGAACTTTCATTCAACAATTATTAAATTGCAACTTTATTTATGTCAGTGAGTTTTGTTCGTCGGTGATCGTAAAATCTGGTTTACTTCCTAAAAACCTGTCAATGCTGTAAATTCAAAATATGTCATTCTCAATTTGTAATTGATTAATGTTGGCTTGTTAATTATTTAAATTGTAGATTTCCTGAAAATTTTTAATTGACCATCACTAACGCAGAAACTTTATATATTTTTCTTTCGTTGAGCTTAACTCAAACTTGCTTGTTGCATTAAATAATTGAAATAAACTGGCCAGTTAAGTACATGGGAATCCCATTTTTAAGTTGTCTGAAAAGAACGTCAATTTTATTAACATTTCATATTTATTTATTTATTACATTTTTAAGCTGTGAGACACAGCATTTGCACTCTTTGTTTAATATATGTAACATGTATATTTTTTTAGTAATGTAATGTCATTGTTTCTCATTTTGTATAATGCTCTGATTAATTCCTATGTTGAAAAATTTTATACTCACATTGTTTTCATCTTTTTGAATTTTCATTTGAAATTTAACAACCATGACCAACTGAATTTCTTGGCTACTGTCAGATTTTATGACAATAAATTTGATATTAATTTTATATACATATATACCTTTGTTTATTTGAAAGAAATTCCTATCCAGAGAAATATCTAAAATTCGTCGACGACACAGAAGAATTGAATACCAAGATATCGAAGTAAATTTCAAGAAAAATCACAGCGACCAGGCCGTAGTCTGGAGATCCCACAAATATAAGATTTCAGGCAGTGCAAACCAAGATAAGCGTAAGTAGTAAATCACGTCAACGTATTCCAGCCTTATAAATTAAGTCTAATCTTGCTAAATACAAATCTGATAGATAGAAACTTTTTAGGGTAGGGTTGATAGGCAATAGTGACCTCACTACCGACCAGACATGGCTTCACTTGAGGTCAAGTACAACATAATGCTTACACGCTTTATTTAAGGAAGGTAACATAGAAGCACCTGTGTATTATAAGTTTTTTGTGATCACCTGTTCTGATTGCGTAAACATATACTTGTCATGTGTTTGCTTTAGTCGTTCGGAAATTATAGAACATTTAATTTAGGACTTTGATCCAGGTCAAACTTGTCAGCATGAGTATTATACATCTACATTTTTCTAAATATATATCAACAACACACCACGAGGGCTTACAGCTTAAATACTATCATACCGTGGGTGCCGACAAGGAGGAAAGAGGCAACATGTTAATTCTAGACTTGAAGGTTTGAAGGTTCGGAGGAGAAGGAAAAACATGTGCCGGCAAGGAATTCCACAACTTTGAAGTCCTCGGGACAAAAGAGCGAGCATAACAAGATGTTCTATTATTGGTAACCTGGACAGTAAAAGGGTGCATTCTCTCTGTTCGTCTGGTATATCTGTTGGGGGCAGCAGGTGGATAAACTATGGAAGAAAGCTCCTCCGAGCAGTTCCCGTGCAAATATCTATAAAAGAGAGGGAGGTCACCAACGGCAGGTCGCTGGACAAGGGATGGCAGCCTTTGGGTGAGGATAGGGTCACCGATGAGACGTATAGCTCTCTTCTGAATTGAGTCCAGGATAGAGAGTGTAGAAGCGGCAGCGGCACCCTAGATGTGGGAGCAGTATTCGAGGTTTGGTATTATTTGTGAATTATATAAGGGATAGAGATTAGCTGGTGAAAAGTATTTGCGAACCCGGAAGAGGAAACTAATTTCTTTGCAGCCGCTTCTGAAATGGATGTGACATGTTGGTACCAATTGAGATTTCGATCCACGGAAATGCCAACAAGTGAAAAGGACTCATTACTTTGAATAACTTGGTTGTTCACTGTAATTAGTCTAGGGCTGGTGTATCTCTTATGAGATAGAAAGCAAGACTGAGATTTGGTGGGGTTGAATTGTACAAGATTTCTACTTCCCCAGTCTAATATTTTTTGGAGAACCCTCCATGAGTCTGCGATCCTCATCTAATTGGGTTAGGCTTAGAATATTGTATATTTGAGTGGAGGGTGCTGTCGTGCGCGTAACTGTGAACTTGGCTGGATGTGCTAGAGAGGAGGTCATTGATGTTGAGAAGAAACAAAGTAGGGGCTAAAGCTGAACCTTGAGGAACTCCTGCATTAATTGGATACAATTTAGAGGAATGGACATCCACGACAACAGAAATGCTCCGGTTGTAGACGAAATTTGCTGTTCAGGTACAGAGTTTTGGTGGTAGGCCATAGGCCGGAAGTTTATTAAGCAGCGCTGAGTGCCATACCTGCTCGAATGCTTTGGATATGTGTATTGTAAGATATCTGAAACAGACGAGTCAGGACAGGAGCAAGTTCTGGTGCGCATTTTTACAGAAAAATTCCTGCGGTCTCGTCAAGGCCAGAGGCTTTCCTGGTATTAAGAGAAGAGAGCATCTTTCGTATCTTTTTAGTTTTGAAAATGATGTCCGTCATTTTATGCGCGACATTGGGGACTGTTGGTGGTTGAACATTTGGAGGTGGGTTGAGAGTAGAATTGCCGGCGAACAACGAGGCAAAAAGTTCAGCCTTGCCCAGAGTGGTAGAAGCAATTTCATTACCTGAAACAAGAGGTGGGAACGTGCTCTTGCAGAAATTATTCCCAATAGATTTAGCAAAGTCCAGAAGGGTTTGCTGCCGTTGGAGCTTGGGAGGACTTTGTTTTTGATGTGGTTATTAAACGAGTTTTTTGCTTCAGAAAGAATGCGGACATAGCGGTTTCTTGCGTCGTTAAATGCTTGACGGTTGTCTTGACTGGGATTGTGTAGAAGCTTTTTGTGAGCTTTGACCTTTGCAAGTCTGGCCTTGTCACGGAATTTAGAGAACCAGGGCTTTTGAGTGGCTGCAGAGGTTTTCTGTGTACGTGGAATAAATAATTTCATGCCAGCTTGGATAATTTCGGTGACGTTTTGTGAGATATCAGAGGGGTCAGGATGAGAGAAGCAGACAGACGCCCATGGAAATGAGGAAAAGTAATCTCGCATTTCGTCCCAGTTCGCGGAGATGTAGTGCCAAACGTTACGTGGGTGTGATGACTGTGTGACCTCGGGTTGCATCGTACAGGAAGCAGTGATCATGCTGTGGTCTGAGCGAGCCAGGGGGCGGTGACTGATATTTTATAGCAGTCAGGATTTGCAGTAAGAAGGAGATCCAAGCGATTTGAGCTGTGTGTTGGGATGCGAGGATAGTAAGTAGGTTGCTGAACCATATTGGCTAAAGAATTGCTGACTGCAAAGGCCTCCGCTGACCTCCCTTCTGGTTTTTGAATATCCTAGCCATTATGGACATTGATGTCACAAAGAATAGTGACCTCGGAGGAAGGATATTCAGAAATCAGGTGGTAGGTTTTCTCAGACAGGTAGTTGAAGATCTGGACAAAGTTGTTGTCAGAAGGTGACCAGTAAATGCAACAGATGAATTTAGTTGCAGCCCAGAGAGAGAGAGAGAGAGAGTTTCATCCAAAGTATGTCTTTTATTCCAGCTTCTGACATTGTCAATGCCTGTGGAAATATGGCATCGGCGACGAAAATTTCAAATCTTTGTTTTCGCTTAAACGTAGTAAAAATTGTCAAAACATGCTCTGTAAACGAATTGTTTTTGTCTCTTGGTCTGTATATCTGTCTGTTTGTAGCCACGATAACTTTAGAAATAATTGAGATATCGTCTTCAAATTCGGTATACAGTTAGCACCCGACAAACGAACGGTTTGGATTATGTTTGGGTAAAATCGCCTTAGGATGCAGTGGATGAATGGGCGGTGATTTCTTGAAAATCGAAATTTTGTTTGGTAAAACTCGAGTAATATACCGTTTTAGGGTTTGTTTATCAGAAAACTTTCAATTTCATCAAACATCTGGTAGTCTGTGCTGAAATTAAATTAGGATTTAAATGTGTGGAGGGGGGGGGGGGGTAATAATTGTGACAGAAATTTTAACAGCAAAAAAAAGTTTACTAAAACGGGGTAAAAAGTCTAAAAACATAGAAAACTTGATCCGGTAACGAATTTTTTTGTCTGTCGGTCTGTATGTCGGTCTATATGTCTGTCTGTTAATAGCAACGATAACAAAGTGAGATATAGTCTTCAAATTTGGTACACAGTTAGCACCCGACAACAAATGTTTCGGATTGGTTTTGGATAAAATCGTTCCAGGGGGTAGGGGATGAATGGGGGTCATTTGGTGAAAATTGGCATGTTTTAGTTAAAACTTGAGTAATATAACATTTTATGGTTTGGACGAATTGAGATAATGTAGACATAAAGAGATAAAGGTAGCTCTCCGAACGCATCTAGATAAGGATACAGAGATACGGGATGCCACCATCAACAATACTTGTCTACGTTGTTTATATAAAGAGCAGTAGGCGGCCTACTCCTTATTTTAAAAAAAGATGTTAATTAATACAAATAAAAATAAGAATTGATAAGGTTTCCTCAAATAAAAACATATTTTAATCAATAAAATAACAAATTTAATTAGACCCGCTAGGGTATTTTGTGGATGAAATTTACATTAAAAAACTCGTTTAGTTTTTCTTAAAACTGTTTAAATGAAATAGAAAATTCCGAAGCTTTTGTAGTTACTTAACGTAAACATTTATTTACATAGGTTGACTTTAAACAAAGTTACCATCACCATTTGTGTAGGTTGGTGGGTAGTTATTTGCAAGCTTTACTTCTATCTCTCTAGCTAAATCTAGAGAAAAGGTTTATAACAACTCTATATCAGGTGAATGTTTCTCCAGTTACGGAGCAATTACATTACTAAAGGTATATGACCACATGCGTGTATATTAATCAATTTTATCTATATAACAAAAACTAAATCCTATCTGAAATTGACAGAATCAAAGTTTATTAGTTATTCTACTACATAGAAAATTAACAGTACATCAAAACAAAATATTTACTTTCTAGACCTCAAGTTGAAGCGTTCTCCTTCAAGAAGGAAGAATCCAGTGGAAATTTAATTCTCTAGAGCTGAGAGCTATGGTTCACTTGAGTGGCGGTAACGTTTAAAGCGCTTTTGAATCGAAGCCAACGTTTAGATAGAGACAAAAGATAGAAGGCAGGCTTCTGACTGTCTTTCACAGCATAAGATAATGGCGATAAGATAGAATTTAGGTTCCCGAAATATTAGATAGACGATAAGGTAAAAGTCGAGCTTCTGACTATGTACTAACATTAGACAGTGGCGATAAGGTAGAAGTCAGGCTCTGACTATGTCCTAACACTTATTCGTAATTCAAATAATGTCTTGCGATATAGAAATTATACTATTACGACTTAGCCTGTATAGGGTTGTTCTCAGATAGGCTGCTCTGGCCAGGTACTACTAACACTACTATAGTGCCTCCTAGTGTGAGTGCTCTTGCACACTTTGTGTGACCTCTTGTAAAGGTCGCGCACAGCCGAATGAACCTACACACCTCGGTTGTGTCGGTTCTCTCCTCGCATCGCTGACGGTTGTTCTAGATTGGAAAACCCGTTCTAGACTACCCATACAGAACCAGATATTCTCCGAACATTCTCACATTGTGGGAACGTTCTTTTTTCAGAATATTTGTTTCAGAATGTTCTAATAACATTTATGGAATTTCAGTGTGCCGTCTTGAATATTCTGTGTACATCCATTCAATCACATCCTAAGAAAAGTCTACATCAATATACTGAGTATATACTCATAGATCATTATTCAGAATACTCGCTCAGAATGTGCTTGAGATGTCCCTATAATATTATTAAATTACTTTAGGATTGATAATAATAATAATGATTGTATTAGGTAATAGCGGTAATAATTCGGTAATATTACCTAATAATAGGTAACTATTTTGCTTGTTTTATTCTGTTACCATTAAAATTCATTTACCCAATAATGCGCTCGTTACATTATATAATTTACTACAATTACGTTTTAAAACTGTAATAATTAATTTTTGTGAATTAGAAATATAATGTTATTTATTTCATATATAAGTAATAAGGATATATAATAATAATAATAATAATAATAATAATAATAATAATAATAATAAATTGTCTTTATTGAAAAGGTACACCCATAGAATACAATAGATAATTCACAAATAATTATAAAAAATTCAAAACTAAAACTAAATTAAACTATGGATGACACCATACCAAAGCCCCGGCGAAGTCTAGCCACAATGGCTACTCCTACTCAACCGTGGCCAAGGCATTTCACCACTCTTGCTCAGAACAGCTGAGAGAATATTGTCAAAATCATTGATAAGGTGATTTATGTTATCATTTGGTGGTCTGTGAAAAGAACCAATCACAATGGTTCTGTGTTGTAATTTTAATCTCAAGAATAGAAATTTTAGATTTTCATTAACGGTAAAGTCAAAATTAACAATAGTATACTTAAAATAATTCCCAATATAAATCGCTATGCCGCCTCCCCTACCAGTAGCTCTGTCTTTGCGTATCATGTTATAACCAGAAATAGCCACAATAGCCGAATCAACTCTTTCATTTAACCCACTCTCAGTTACTACAATTAAATCAAAATCATTGTCCTGCACCACAATACAAAAATCTTCAAAACCGGTCAACAAAGATCTAATATTTACATGTGCAATCCTTATCTATATCTTCGAATTATATATCTTATATACATATATATTGTTTCGAATTATACATCATGTCATCACAAATTACTCTTGCATCTACAAATGTTCTGATGTTACGGCACTATATGAACCTAAGTATTGAACTACACTATCAATGCAATAAAAGCAGCAAATACTTATCTACTCTACAAATTTCATATAATACTACACTGCCTACAATAGAGACATATTACAATATAAGTACTTGAGAATCATGAGCATGGAAAATTACAGTTATTTTTACCCCTTATCTCTACCAAATAAAGTTTAACTTTTGTCCTCCTAAATTTCTCTTTCACAATTTGGAGTACACTTTGACTACAAGACTCGGGCTACTTTTTTTGCCTTGCGGAATTTGAACCTGTCGACGTACTTCTTAAGATCTTTTTGTCCCCCAAGGGGAGCGTGGGTATATTTGGCGGTCCTGTTTGAGAACTTTCAAAAACCCTCCCTGTTTGATTAGGTGTCGTGGGCCTCAGTTTTGATGTACCAACTAACCTTGACTCCGTCTCTTTGTCTGGTATTTCTACATCCAAATCCTTGAGGTCCTCAGGTCTGTAGACTTTATCATTTACATGTAATAACCCTTTTTTGATGTATGCGTTCCACTTATTTTCCTTGGATATCTTCAAATATTTACGCAGTATTCTACGCTGCGCAAGTTGTTCTGTGGTGTAATCGTTATTGATATAAATATCGGTTCCCCTCAGTTTATCAACTCTGTCGAGAATTAATTTCTTCTGATAATGAGAATTAAATTCGATAACTATTGGCTTGCTTTTAACCCCCTTACCAACGGTATGAACGTCGCTAATGGTGTCGACTTTAATATTAATTTGGAGAACTGATTCAAGTTTATTTACTATAGACTCTGGCAAGTTTCCGTTGTCGTAATGATCTTCACTTAAGCCAAAGATAACAATATTGTTCTTCTTTACCCTCCTCTCAACTGCTTCCACCCTAGATTTCAATGAAATATTTTCTTGCTTCAACAAAGAAATTCTTTTATTTGATTCTTATATCTTGTTTGACAAATTCAATTCCAAATCAGCTATTACTTTTTTGAGTTGTTTCAACAATTCAGCATTTGTAATTTCATTATCTGATTCAGAGTTCTTCATTTTATTTTTAAGCTAATAAAATATGATAAGTGGAATAAATATTTAAATTCTCTCCCGAAGAAATTGTCAATATCCCTATCGGCCGGCCAGTAAAAACTCAGATTAATAAGTATTCATGTTAAATATATTTCGCCATACATTTAACTGTTTAAAAGATTTATTTTAAACAGCTGCTTTCTAATCAAATTATTATCGAATATTCAAAACAAACTCACTGTTAGAACCAACCGGATTGCTCCTACATGCATGTCTTTTCCAAAACAATTTATTCTCACTTTTAACCACCAAAAACAGACCTTTATTGAGAGCACACCAGTACACTACCACCTCGTATCACTTCTCTCTTATCTTCTGTGTGTATATGTATGTTCACAAACAATAGATGAAACATTTGCATAATCTCTACAGTTCGGAATGAAAACAATATTTTTAACATTCTGCTGTATATATAGAAAATGGAGAATGCATCAATATAAAATATTTGTAACAAACAAAAGACAAAAGAGCGGGCATAACAGGATGTTCTATGTCTGGTGACCTGGACAGTAAAATGGTGCATTCGCTCTGTTCCCCTGGTAGATCTGTTGGGGCAGCAGGTGGAGGAACTATGGAAGAAACCTCCTCTGAGCACTGCCCGTGCAGATATCTATAAAAGAGAGATAGGTCACCAACGGCACGTCGGTGGGCAAGGGATGGCAGCCTTTCGGTGAGGGTAGAGTCACCAATGAGACGTATAGCTCTCTTCTGAATGGAGTCCAGGATGGCGAGTGTAGAAGCGGCAGCAGAACCCCAGATGTGGGAGCAGTATTCGAGGTTTGGTCTCATTTGTGAAGTATATAAGGTATAGAGATTAGCTGGTGAAAAGTATTTGCAAGCCGGGAAGGGGAAACCTAATTCCTTAGCAGCCGCTTCTGCAATTGATGTGGAATGTGGGTGCCAATTGAGATTTCGATCCACAGAAATGCCAACAAGTGAAAATGACTCATTACTTTGAATAACCTGGTTGTTTATTGTGTTGGTTCTAGGGCTGGTGTATCTTTTATGAGAAAGAAAGCAAGACTGAGATTTGGTGGGGTTGAATTGTGTAAGATTTCTACTTCCCCAGTCTAATATTTTTTGGAGATCCACGGACACAGAACCCTTCATGTGTCTGCGATCCTCATCTAGTTGGGCCGAAGAGACAGGCTTAGAATATTGTATATTTGAGTGGAGGGTGCTGTCGTCCGCGTAACTGTGAACTGGGTTGGATGTGCTAGAGAGGAGGTCATTGATGTAGAGAAGAAACAAGGTAGGGGCTAAAGCTGAACCTTGAGGAACTCCTGCATTAATTGGATATAGCTTAGAGGAATGGCCATCCACAACAACAGAAATGCTCCGGTTGGAGAGGAAGTTTGCTGTCCAGGTACATAGTTTTGGTGGTAGGCCATAGGCCGGTAGTTTATTAAGCAGCCCTGCACGCCAGACCTGGTCGAAGGCTTTGGATATGTCTAGAGCGACAATCTGGGATTCACCGTGTAGTTCCATAGACTTGT
This sequence comes from Tillus elongatus, assembly GCA_964006375.1. NCBI lineage: Eukaryota > Metazoa > Arthropoda > Insecta > Coleoptera > Cleridae > Tillus > Tillus elongatus. Next base: position 82,952,176 of record OZ023262.1, on the reverse strand, counting down.
TCCAAGAATGACTGACAAAGGAAAGGAGGTCGGCAGTTGATCTGCGCTGACGGAATCCATACTGCCTGTCATGGACTAGACTGTGTTTTTCAAGAAATTTTAGTAATTTGGTGCTTATATACTTTTCCATCACTTTAGAAATGACTGAAAGGAGAGAAATATGCATGTAGTTGCTAGGAAGCGCTTTGGATCCTTACAAACAAAAACGAACTCAGGCGGAGACTGTTTTGCCTGTGAGCTTTAAAACAGGCATGTAAGGTCGCTTGAATAGCAGAACACCTTAACAGCGGGCCAATAAAATACCAAGGACCCTGTTAAACCAACATTTACCCTAAAAAATATCGACTCCTGCAAGGAGCTGGATTTGATCGGTAAAATTCAAACAATTAGATGATCGGTACAATTTGAACAATTGGATTGATCGGTAAAATTTAAGCAATTAGGTGTAAGTTGCAATAGACCTAAGGTCGCTGTGGAGGGACTAAAATAGTTCACTCACCATTCAACCTAACCTTACCTACTTATGAAAAAGTTCACTGATAACTTATCGTTTGATTTTAGGTATACGTCGAACAAGAATTTGCTTTCTGCAGTAGGACCATACATTTGAACCACAGGTATAAAACGGTGTTTATAATTTTCTTACATTTTGTTTGCTTAATTTTTCGAAAACAAAAGCCTAAATTATTATTTTTTAATCATATATGTCTTACACCCAACATTTTTAAGGCATTTAAACGTTAATAACCTTCGCTTGAGGTGTTTAATCACCGCTTAAAAATAAAATCACAAGACCGTAAATATTCTGTAAAAACTTATGTAGTTTGCTGCATGAAAAGTAAATTGTTAAAAATATTACTTTGTTCTGCCTTCTCGAAGGCCTTCTCAGCGGTCAATCGTGTACAACTGGGTGCTTTATTGCATTTATACCACAACATCGTGGTGATTATAAGGAACCTGTATTCAAAAGTTATTTAAATATTCAGTAAACTGAACTAGCACATAAATTTATTGATATAAACTAAGAAATTATTTAGGATGATACTTACGAACTGTCGTTATCGGTTTTCGATGAGGCAATACCCCAAAAGAATACTGAAAAATTCCTCTTCCTAATGGTATTATCAGCGGTACACCAATAATTTTTTGAAAGGCTTGTTGTACTTTTTTTAAAATGGATCCTTCTGAAAACCTTGGTAGTGAATACACATCAGTTTCACCAAAACCATATGCAGGTATCAATGAAGCACCATTTTTAAGAGCAAGTTTTACAAAGCCCTTTCTTCTTTTTAAAACGATCTTGTTTCGACCTGGTTCACAGTTATGAACTTCTGCTGCTCCACCTACCACTAAAACAGCGACATTACCTCCATCTTGCTTGTTTAAGAGATAATTAATAGAATTAGCGGAAACCGAACATAATCCAAGACCTAAAGCAAGATCTCTGAAAAATGGTAACTGAAATACAATACTAAGAGTTAAAATATGAGGCTTATGATTGGGACACAATTTTTGAAAGTCACATGGTACACTAAATGGTGGACCAATACCGAAAGTGAAAATTCCATGTGGAAAATAGCAGAGTAAATAGTTTTTATTTGCATCTAATTCGGTTGATGGTAACTTTTTAACTTTAACGGGAAAATAGTCCCTATGGTATTTCCATATTCTCCAGGTTTTAAGCCACTCTATTCTACGACCACCTGTTTCAGGTGTCTTCTTGTCTATGATCAGAATCCAGGCACAGTAAATTAAGGTTAACCACCATAGTCTTGTGAACAAGCTCAGATAAAGAGCAACTAGTGCCCCTGTCACACCTCCGAGGTATATGAGCAAAATAGATACAATAACTCCTAAAGTTTGAAGTCTTCGTTCTAAAGAAACATTTAACGGAGCAAATTTAATCCCTAGTATCTCCATCTAAAAACAAAAGAAAACAAAAATAAAAAATTAATATTTTGCCTAATTTTCACACATTAGGAACATAATTTGCATGTATGTTTAAATTAATTTTATAACTATTTATAAGCAATTGGGACTTTTTAGTGAGATTTCTGTAAAAAAAATTCACCAATGAGGAGATCCCGACTTTTGAATTTTGAAAAAAGTTCTTCAAATGAGCGCTAATTAGGCCCCCCAGAACACATATCCGGGGTCAGATTGCATTTTTATATGTTTATATATATATATATATATATATATATATATATATATATATATATATATATATATATATATATATATATATATATATATATATATATATATATATATACAGGTCATTCATAAGTGGTGACCAAATGTTCTTTGAATAATTTTAGAGAGGGTATGTTCTATAAAAATTTTTCCTATAATGCTTCATTAAAAAGATACATGGTGTTGAAGTTGAATTTCAAACAATAAAATTTCCCAATTTTTTTAAGTAGCACATATACTTTGCTGAAACTTCGCATGTGTAGGCTGCTATGTAAGGCGCGTATTCTACCATAACAATTGAATCGGCTAATCCAGCAGTGGCGCGCCCACCCACAGGTCATTGGTTATCCCTCAAGAAAAACACGGGTAAGCCAATGATATTTTATTTATTTATTTGAATCTTACTTTCATTCGTGAACAAAATGACTCTCTTGATAATTTTCGTTACGACGCTTATTTTACGAGTAAGCAATGAATCAGGTAAGTGTTTTAGAGCACAGTTCATAATTTTTAACCAGTCATTGTTTGGTAGAAAATCGCATTGATACACTTTTATGCCTCCATTGGCCTGAATACACGCACGACATCTTTTTAATATGGAAAATTTAATGTCTTGATAATTTTTTGTACGTCGATTATCTTTGTTGTATTTTAGTAAGTAGTAGTCTGGTTTTCCAAAGTTCTCATTAAGTGTCACTTGACGTTTAGGTTAACAAGTTATTATTTTGAATAGGTGTAAGTGGTAAACTTTATAAAATTGCAAAATTTTCTACCCTTTTACCTCTTATAATGGAGTACACCTCAGAAGAATATGCAGATATAATTTTTATCTACGGATATGTTGGCCGTCAACCTACACCAAGGGTTTTTTCTCGATCGTTTTCAAGACTTCGTCAATGCGGTATTGAACAACGTCCTGGCGCTAGAGCTAATGGTAGAAGACAACATCAGCTTGCAGACGAAGAGAGAGTGGTGGATGCAGTGATGGATCAACCTTCTACAAGTACTCGGAGGATTGCCACGCAGTTACAATATTCGCAAAGGTTTGTTTGGATAACTTTACATCGAAAAGCCTTACATCCATATCATCGACAGAATGTTCATTGCCTTCTACCTGGAGATAATGTGCATCGACGAGTCTTTTGTGAATGGATGTTGGAACTGAACAATCAAAATATCTTATTCCCTAATCTAATCTTCTGGTCTGACGAATCAACATTTACAAAAAATGGTATTTACAATTCTCATAATGAGCATGTCTGGTCATTGGAAAATCCACATGCAACAAGGACTCGCACATTTCAACATAGATTTTCCATTAATTTATGGTGTGGTATTTTTAACGGCTCACTGTTCATGGAAGTCCTGCCACAACGTTTAAATGGTTCTTCGTACTTAGCGCTCCTAGAAAACCGTATAGAAAATATTCTAGAGGACATTCCACTAGCAACAAGATGTATAATGTGGTACCAGCATGACGGTGCACCAGCGCATCATAGTCGAAACGTTGTTACATGGCTACATGAACATTATAATGAAAGATGGATTGGCAGAACTGGACCAATACATTGGCCTGCAAGATCACCGGACTTAAACCCACTTGACTTCTATCTTTGGGGTGATTTTAAGCGACTGGTCTACAGTGAACAAATAAATACAACAGAGCGGCTACAACAACTGATAAATAATGCTTTTCGTCATATTCAAGCAACAATGAATCCTCAGGACATTAAATTTTCCATATTAAAAAGATGTCGTGCGTGTATTCAGGCCAATGGAGGCATTTTTGAACATTTATTGTAATAAGTAAATTACTATAAGCGTGCTAAAAGTGTATCATTGCGATTTTCTACCAAACAACGACTGGTTAAAAAACATGAACTGTGCTCTAAAACACTTACCTGATTCATTGCTTACTCGTAAAATAAGCGTTGTACAGAAAATTATCAAGAAAGTCTTTTTGTTCACGAATGAAAGTAAGATTCAAAAAATGAAAAATAAAAAAATATATCACTGGCTTACCCGTTTTTTTTCTTGAGGGATAACCAATGACATGTGGCTACGCTCGCCACTGCTGGATTAGCCGATTCAATTATTATGGTAGAATACGCACCTTACATAGCAGCCTACACCTGCGAAGTTTCAGCAAAATATATGTGCTACTTTTTAAAAAATTGGGACATTTTATTTTTTGAAATTCAACTTCAACACCCTGTATCTTTTTAATGAAGCATTATAGGAAAATTTTTTATAGGACATACCCTGTCTAAAATTGTTCAAAGAACATGGGGCTTCATTTTTGGTCACCACATCACCCTGTATATATGTATGTATGTATCACACCGATAACTCAAAAGATAATGGGCCGATTTTGATTAAATTTGGTGAGTACCTTTCTTTTGCAAATGGCTTGGATAAGTTCGTTAGTCAGAAAAATCGGCCCAGGTTTTTGTGTTTTTCTTTCGAAAAAAAATTATATCTCCAGAATTAACAAAGTAAGGGCAACCAAATTTGGTACGCGAGCTTATATCATTATATGTAAACTACCTACTAAAATTTAGGTACATAGGTTAAAAGACAAAAAAGTTATAGGCATTTATATAAAAATTAATTGGGGTTCTCCTAAAAACGTCAAAGTTGCAATTTAAAACGTCAAAATTGGCAACATTTAGGCAAACAACTTGAATCTAATACAGGCTATGGAAAGAAAATATCTCAAGAAGAATGTTTTACAAACCCTGAAGTCCTAGCTTCAATCGTCATTGCCCTTCATTTAACTAAAATATTTCCAGAAAACTCATTTTAACTAGACCCTTTCTCTGATGCTTAACATTAGTCTTAGCTATAGAGTTTATCGTTTAATGGTATATAATTTTTGTCGAATATTCGTAAAAAATCAATAAAGCTCAATATATCCGTTATTATACAAGATATAAAAAAATTGTATACATTAATTATAGGGTGTCTTGAGCTACATCTTAAAAACATATTTCTACAATCACAGGATGGAGCATAAGTCGATGATACAAATTCTCTTTTTTTTAAATCAAACACGTCTTATGTTATTGCATTTTTGCATTTTCCATCGAAATATAATGCATGTTTGTAAGAAAAGAAATTCTGGACGCAGCAAGTGCGTTATGGTAGCGAATTTTGATCAAATGCTTCATATTTGAATAGCTCAATTTGTTATTAACCTATAAGGTTGACCAAGAAACGAGTTTTTTCGGGAACACTTTAAGTTTACTTTCGGAAATTTTTGTACATTTTCAAACAACAAAGTTTTTTTGATAAAACATGGCACATTGTTTTTATTACTATATAGGTTATGCTGGTAACCAAATTTATTGCCTGCTTTCTTAAAAAAAACACACACATTGCTATTAAAAGCATTTTTATGAAAATTCACTACCATAACGCACTTGCTGCGTCCAGACTTTTTAAAATAATTCAGATAAAGCATGTAGTCTCAAGCAATCAGGATATTTATTTTATTTTTTAGCTTAAATCAGTGACTTGAATCTTTTGAATTATTTTTTTATGGCGCTAACTAAAAACTAAAGTTTGTTCCAAGGAAATAAATAATAGAAATTAACTTATTGGCCGCATAATCGAATGCTGACAACCAATTGGAAATCAACCAGCTATAATTTCCCGGGCGATATGCAAGTAGTAATCTGCATCAACGGGATAATGAATAATGTAATGAGGCTGCTAATGGATATTTAGTAAATCTTTGCTGATTTCATTATTTAATCCGGCGATTCTCAAACTGTAGGGCACCCCACCCCCCATGGGGGGGGAGTGCTAAGACTAAATGGGGGCGTGAGCATATTAAGAAAAAATGAGAAAAAACATTATTTAAAAATTTAATTAATTTACTCAGACAAAAGCAATAGAGTACACTTATATAGGATTTTTATTTAATTTACTGAAAGAAAAGCAATAGGACACACTTATGTAGGATTGTATCAGTACTACGCCATGTATTTAATAATTAACTTATCAATATTAAATTTTAAAAAAAAGATTAATAATTATTAAGGACTCCCTTGCGCCTGTCTTGCAGAACCAAGTTTTTCGAAAGAATCTTTAATATTAGAAATTGACACCCTAAGCTCTTTTAGTGAATTTTCATTAAGAAAATTCACTAAAAGAGAGGTATCGATGGTGAGACTTTCGGAAAAGTTCTTCAAATGAGCGCGAATTAGGGCGTCTGAAACCGATTTCCATGGTCAGTTAAAGTGTTTATATATATATATATATATATATATATATATATATATATATATATATATATATATATATATATATATATATATATATATATATATATATTTGTGTATGTTTATAGATGTATCTAACCGATAACTCAAAAAATACTTCACTGATTTGGACCAAATTTGGGAATTACCCTTATTTTCCTAATGGCTTGGATGAGTTGGTTCATCAAATCTTAACAGCCAATTTTTCTTAATAAAAAATTAAAAAATATTTTTTTAAAAGCAATATGTCTCAAATTTTCTAAATGATAAAAACAAAAATTTACAACTTAAAATAGCATAGATAGACGTGGTTGTGTACCAATTTTCAAGTCGTTTGATCAAATAAAAATAGAGTTATTCGAAATTAATAATAAAGTAATCCTCGAAATCACATCAGATTCTATAATGCAATATCTACAAGATTGGACAAAGACAGATGACGTTATCTGTACTGCTATGCTTTTTAAATAAATCATAGAAAAAAATCTAAACGATGGAAGTTATTGCAAAAGGTCAGACATTGTGAGATATACGACAGGGACGCCATCTCGGTGCAGAACCAGGTAGTATGTTGTCACGACAACTCTAGTTTACACAAAATTTTATAGATAGAGCTGTGCAACTAACAATTCACATTCACACATTCTAGAACGTTCGAAGCAAACAGGAACTTCTCGCGAAGTCGCGAGAAAGCCCGCTGTGGTGAATTGTGATTGAAAATTTGGGCGCAAATACAAAAAGTTTGAGAAACGCTGGCTTAAACAATTTATGATTTCAGTCACACAGTGAATCTATTACTACAGTAATATAGGCTTCAGCCTGGATATCTAACAATATCTTATCCAGTCCTACGATTTACCTAGTGCTCGTTTTATTGTATAATTGTAACTATACGAATCTTATAGCCGTTTTCCTTTGTATAGAGTGTTCATTGTAAAATACTTGAAGGATAAATTGAAGGCTTACACTTCCAAAGAGATTTTTTATTAGAAATGCCCTACGCGTTTCGGATCTCTCAAACCATCTTCAGGGGTTAATACGTTCTGTTTATATTACAGAAACTATACTGTATAAAAATTATACAGTGTAGTTTCTGTAATATAAGTAGAACGTATTAACACCTGAATATGGTTGGAAAGATTCGAAACCTGTAGGGATTTTATAATTGAATATCTGTCTGGAAGTGCAAGCCTTTAATTTATCCTTCAGGTATGTCGACTCCAGATATATTGACGTTTAGGAATTGTATTCATTATAGAAGGTTGTTTTCCCGAGAACTGCTGAGAATTGCGAGAAATCCCAAAACACGTCAATTTTTTTTGCGAGGGGTACACTTTTTTGAACCCTAACAAAATTTGTAGCATTCAACCGCTGTGCGGGGGGTGACTTTCATATCCTTAATTTTAAAAGCGAGGTAGATCAAAGAAAAAATTTTGAGGTTTCTTCAAAACGTCAAGTCGCGATTTGAAACGTCAAAACTGGCAACATTTAGGCAAATAACTTGAAACGAATACGGTTTGTGTAAAGAAAATGTCCCAAGAAGGGTGTTCTACAAACACTTAAGTTGTAGCCTCAACCATCATTGTCCTTCATTATACTAAAATATTTTTAGAAGATTCATTTCAAATAGACCATTTTTCTGGTGCTTTGGCTGTAGTTTTAGTTAAGTTTATGGTTTAACTGTCTATAATTTTTAGCTAATTTTCGTAGAAAAAATTCGTTAATGAGGAGACCGCGACTTTTGAATTTCAAAATGATTTCTTCAAAAGAGTGCAAACTAGGCCCCCTAGAATACATATCCGGGTTTAGTTTCAATTTTTATCTGTTTACATATATACAGAGGGGCGCATTTCCACGGTAAAGCTCAATATAATTGTTATTGTACAAGATAAAAGAAGAAATTGTATCCGTTAATTGTAGGTTGTCTTGAGCTGCATCTTATAAAATGATTTTGAGAATCACAATATGGTCCATAAGTCGTTGGTGATACCTACAATTTTTTTTCCGGACAGCCTTATGTTATTGCATTTTTGCATTTTTCATCGAAATATGATTCATGTTTGTAAGAAAAAAAGCGAGGCTCAGTAAGTGCGTTTTGGTAGCGAATGTTCATTAAATGATTATTTTAATAACTAAATTTTCTATTAACCTAAAGTTCGTTGGCTAGGAAACCCGTTTTCTCAAAAATATTTTAAGTTTATTTTCGAAAGATTTTTGTACATTTGAAACAATAACATATTTTGATTATGTATGGTACATTGTTTCTACTATAAAGGTTATACCGGTGACCAAATTGATGCCTGCTTGCATTAAAGTGATATTTGCTATTAAAAAAATATTTATGAAAATTCACTTCCATAACGCACTTACTGCATCCAGGTTTATGATTATATAAACCTATGTACCAAGTTTTGTTGCCATAGCTTTGTTTTTTCCGGAGATTAATTTTTTTCCGAACAAAAACCCAAAATTTTCCAGGAAAAACTGTTGCGATTTTCCTAGCTAACAAACTTGTTCAAGCCACTTGCAAACTAAACGCACTCTCCAAATTTAATCGAAATCGGCCTATTATTATTTTTGAGTTATCGGTGTGACACACACATACACAAATATATATATATATATATATATATATATATATATATATATATATATATATATATATATATATATATATATATATATATATATATATATATAAACATATGAAAATGGAAATAGACCCCGGATTTGTGTTCTAGGGGGCCTAGTTTGCGCTCATTTAAGGAATTTTTTTCAAAATTCAAAAGTCTAGATCTCATAAGCGAATTTTTAAAGAAAATTCACTTAAAATCAAAATAACTTAAAAATAAGATATAGATGAAGGGCATTACTTGATAAAAGTAGTCGAGCTTCTGCTTCTTTTTCACAAGGCATAAAAATGTACAGTTGTTCTATTTGGAAAAAAGTTATGTTTTCGAATTTAAAGTTTTCTAGATTTGAACATGTATTTTGAACAATTTGTAGCTTTTATCTCAAATATTTTTTAGGCAGAACATAAATAGCTAGTCTTCTCTTGCTAAATATATAAAAGTTTTTCTAGCAAATCCATGTTATCACATAATAAAGTGATACTCGTAAATGCGATTTTTTGGACCAAACTGTAATTAAATCAAAAACCATAAATTTTACATATTGTATCAAAAGCTAGATGCATTCTCACTATAATTAGAAACGCCTACCGGTTGCGCTCTCTAGAACATTGTGAAATATTCAGGACAGGGTCGCCATCTTGGTGTGTGACCAGTTAGTATGTTGTCACGGAAGCTCTAATAAACACAAAATGTTATAAATAGAGACTGCGTACAATCAATCAACAATCTTGTAAATTGCCAGTCCTGGCCTTTTATTCCTTAATACAGGGACAATCTATGTATGGCTAGATGCATTGTCACCATAATTAGAGTCGCATACTACTGTCGTTCTCATTAGAGCTCGCCAGTGCGCTATACGAATTACAGCGAGAATACACGTAAGTAATTAAGCAAAGGTAGTCAGCCTCATAGAGCGTATTATAGGCTGGCTTTTAAAACACGCACACTTAGTAACCATCTGATATAATATATACCCTTAATTTAAAAAGTTTACCCATAAACGGCAAACTTATTTTGATCATTCGTTGACTTGGAAAAATATATACTCGAAAAAAAAACTGAAGAGGTAGTGCAAGATGAAAATTGGCCATATTGATGAACCAGACGCGGCTCCTCAATAAGTGCGCCCGTGCGCGCGCACTGCCGCCTGCCGTGGAAAAAATAATATTTTTGCTATGCTATATTTTAATAAATTTTTATTCACTTTTTTACCTCCTGCATTTAACAAACAAAATTAGTATATCGAGGATCGCAGAGAGTCGGCAGCCATACAGAATACAGAATCAGAATGAGTATAGTGTTAATCGTTGCAGACGTTATATACATCCAAATCCATATAAAGCAGTCGCGCGGCGGTGTGTATTTTTCGGCGCTCTCAAGAAATGCGATACTTCAGTGCGAAATGATCGCCTATCATCGTCGAAAACGACAGAATAAGCAATCTGTTGTGCGCTATAAAATTACACACTTCCAGTTTGTAGTGGACTTTTGGAAAAGCGTGTGTACCTACTACCTAGTAATTTTTGTCTTCGCGTCGGATTGATTTTTAATTAGATCATTTCGTTGTTGTTTACATGTTCTAACAAGACAATTATTATTATTATGGTGGCCACTACTTCGGGTTGCTTAATAAGTGGACAAAATAATTGTGATACTGTGATTAATTCAGTGGATAATATTTTAAATTTATAGGTTAACTTTTTAAGGGACTCTTTAACTACTATAACCTATAACTAACTAGAGGAAAACTCGGTAAGTAGTTAATAATTATTAAGTTTAGTAAGTAGGTTTTTTTATACTACATTTTTGGGGAAAAAATAGGCGAGCCCTTCATTTTTAGTGATCTTTTATTTTTTTTAAATTCACTAATAAAGAGGTATCGATGGAGAGACTTTGCAAAAAAATTTTCAAGTGAGCGCGAACTAGGACCCCTAGAACTCATATCCGGGGTCAGTTTCAATTTGTATATGTTTATATATATATATATATATATATATATCCAACCGATAACTCAATAAATAAGCAACTGATTTCGATGAAACTCGGCAAGTGCCTTTATTTTATTAATGGCTTGGATGAGTATGTTAGTCCGGAAAATCGGATGTTTTCCGGGAAAATTTTGAGTTTTGTTTCAAAAAATATATATTTTCTCCGAAAATTACAAATGAAATTTGGTAGATATGTTGCCTTGTAAAAGACCTTACTACACACTAAAATTTAACTTTCTACATTTTTAGAAAATTGAGTTATACAAATTTTGAGTTTTCTTTTGAAAACAATTTTTTTCTCCGAAAATTACAAAGTTATTTCGATAAAATTTGGTGGATATGTTACCCTGGGTAAGGCCCTACTATACACCAATATTCAACTTTCTAAATTCGTAGAAACTTGAGTTATTCAATTTTGAAGCATTTAATAAAAATTCACTACCATAACGCACTTGCTGCGTCCCTAACTTTTTTTCTTGCGCACCTTCAATGCATTAAGGCACGAACCGATACTGTGATGAACTAAATGCTACAATGAAATGAAAGGATCTATTGGAGACAGAAAGTCATGGTTACGACGAGCAGGCGACATCTCCTTTATAATGTGATAGTGATGATGAAGATGTACTTAATTTGCAACTTGTAGTAAATTTAGTAAGAAACTTACTTATTTGAAAACACCTGCTAAATGAAAACAATAACCCACTATAACATTTTCTTAACTAAGTACTTAAGTAGAAGAGTTAAATCTTATAAATACCAGGTTCTACCATTACTTGTTGCTAGTGTCCATATCAATCTTGTGACTGTTTAAATAAAATCCTTTACATCTAATTAATGTGATACTTTTGTATTACAAAGCAATTACAGACGATTACAGTAATATGCAAATTTACAATAAAAACAAGAGTGAAGCATCTAAGGTAATGTTTTTTCTGTTTACGTGCTTATATTACCTACTTGTTTCAATGCTGTATTTTATCGCCACTTCATTAAATAACTTCATTTTATTCTATATTTTGTCTAACGTTAACGATATAACATAATTTATCCGACTGTTTTAGAAAAAAAAAGCCTTCTGAGAAAACGTATTTTAATTAAAGCTCATTAAACGATCTTTGCGTTTTTCTGTCGCGACTGCCTATAATTTAATTACCCACTGGCTAACATAGCTTAAAATAAAATGGATGACGATTGGAACCTATGATGAGCACCAATCAATACACTTTAGGGAACCCAATTCATTACAATACAGTATTTAGACCTGACGATCGTTCCTCTAACAAAGTTAGCGTCATCAGAGGGATGAACAAACTAAGCGAATTAAAACTAGAACTACTATTTATATGTTAGTTGCCAAGCAGTTGTGAACAGAGTCCTCTACGAAGGTATGCAGACAGACACCCATTGTTGAGTCTTAAATCTCTGTAATTAAAATTGCATACCTGCTTTTGTAAACCTATGTGCCCATATCAAATATTCCTTCTACGAAGGACACACTGATTCTTAAGACAAAACAACCACACTAAATAAAACTCTGGACGCAGCAAGTGCGTCATGGTAGTGAATTTTCATAAAAATATTTTTATTGTAAATATGTGTGTTTTCTTTTTAAGAAAGCAGGCATCAATTTTGGTTACCAGTATAACCTATATAGTAAAAACAATATGCCATGTTTCATCAAAATTACTTTATTGTGTGAAAATGTACAACAATTTCTAAAAGTAAACTTAAAGTGTTCCCGGAAAAACTCGTTTCTTGGTCAACCTTATAGGTTAATAGCAAATTGGGATATTCAAATATAAAGCATTTGATCAAAATTCGCTACCATAACGCACTTGCTGCATCCAGAATTTCTTTTCTTACAAACATGCATTATATTTCGATGGAAAATGCAAAAATGCAATAACATGAGGCGTGTTTGATTAAAAAAAAGAAAATTTGTATCATCCACGACTTCTGGGCCATGCTGTGATTATAGAAATATTTTTTTAAGATGTAGTTCAAGACACCCTATAATTAACATATACAAATTTTTTCTATATCTTGTATAATAACGGATATATTGAGCTTTATTGTTTTTTTACGAAAATTCGACAAAAATTATATACCATTAAACGAGAAACTCTATAGCTAAGACTACTGCCAAGCATCAGAGAAAGGGTCTATTTGAAATGAATTTTCTGGAAACATTTTAGTAAAATGAAGGACAATGTCGGTTGAAACTAAGACTTCAGGGTTTGTAAAACATCCTTATTGAGACAATGGATTTCCATGGCCTGTATTAGATTCAAGTTATTTGCCTAAATATTGCCGATTTTGACGTTTTAAATCGCAACTTTGACGTTTTGAGGAAAACCGCAATTTATTTTTCTTTAAACGCCTTTTTTATCTTTAGACCTACATAGCTAAATTTTGGTAGGTAACTTACCTATAAGGATATAAGCCCTATTTTGTTAATTCCGGAGATATAATTTTTTTTTTAAAGAAAACACAAAATTTTCCGGGAAAACCTGGGCAGATTTTTCTGGCTAACGAACTTATCCAAGCCATTTGCAAAAGCAATTTATTCACCAAAGTTAATTAAAATCGGCCCATTATTTTTTGAGTTATCGGTGTGATACATACATATATATATATATATATATATATATATATATATATATATATATATATATATATATATATATATATATATATATATATATATATATATATATATATATATATATATATAAATCGAAACTGACCCCGGATATGTGTTCTGGGGGGTCTCATTGGCGCTCATTTGGAGAAGTTTTTTCAAAATTCAAAAGTCGGGATCTCCTCATTAGTGAATTTTTTTAAAGAAAATTCACTAAAAAAGTCTGGACGCAGCAAGTGCGTTATGGTAGTAAATTTTCATAGAAATGAAATCTAAATTTTTGTGTGTAGTTTACTTTTTATATGGTAAACCATTTACTAAATTTGGTTATCATAGCTTTTTTATTTTTTGAAATAAAAAATTTTTTCGAATGAAAACTCAAAATTTTCCCGGAAAACCTCGTCAGATTTTCCTGGTTAACGAGCTTGTCCAAGCCACTTACAAAAGGAAGGTACATGCCAATTTTGAGCATCAACCCCTTAAGGGTGTTGATAACAACCCTCATGTTTTAAATAGGGAACATGGGTAGAGTGTTATATCATTTGAAAGCTCTTTCTTTTATTCATTGTGAGAAGACTAATTAGTCAATTTTTCGTAAAAAAAAAACTAAAAAACAAAACGAAACGTTCAAAAATGTTTATTCAGTTACGCAAGTGTTCAAATTGTTGACCACCAGCTTCCATACAAAAGTACAAATTTTGTTCAAAACGAGCTCTGGCATTCTGGAACATTTGTGGAGTTATTAGACGCCATTCTTCAACAATGTGTCGTCGTAATTCTTTCAGAGACTCCAGTTCTGTTGCGAAAATTCTACTCTTTAAATTGCCCTATAGAAAGAAGTCTAAAGGAGTTAAATTCGGTGATCTAGGGGGCCACTCAAAAGCACGTCTACGCCCAATCCATTGCTCTAGAAACTCTCTGTTCAAAAACTCCCTAACACGCTGTGAAAAATGCGGAGGAGCTCCATCTTGTCAACAATGTCAATTAGTATCGGATAAATGATATCTTCTAGTAACTCCAAATACGTTTCGCTACTGAAATTTCCATTAAGAAAAATTGGTCCGATTAAACGGTCTCCAAAAATGCCAGTTCAGACATTCAATTTCTTTGGAGTTTGAGTGTGGACTTCGTGAAAATTTCTTGGCTTATTATCTGCCCAATAACGACAATTATGACGATTGACTGTAGAGTTTAATAAAAACCTACACTCGTCTGAAAAACAGATATTGAACAGAAAGTTGCCGTTATAAGCTATTCGTGCAGTCATAATTTCACAAAACTCCAGCCGCCGATCAAAATCATCTTCATTCAGTTGTTGTACAAGATGAATTTTATTCGGGTGAAATTTATGATGCTTCAATATTCGCTGAATAGTTCTTCTTTTGATGTTTGAAACAGTGGCCAATTTTGTCGTGCTCAAAGTTGGGTTTGCAGCAATTTGTCCTAAAACTTCAATCTCAGTAGTCTCATTTCTAATCAGAAATTCACGTTCAGGATCCCGTTTTTTGTTGGCTTCTGAACCACTTTGTCGAAACTTTGCAACTAACTCCAAAATGTATTTTCTGTTAACATGTCTGTTCGGATGTCGTTCATTAAACAAATTTGCGGTGCGGTTGGCACTGTCATCGTTTTTAAAAAAAAGAGTAATTATTTCAACTCTTTCTTCTACAGAATACACCATTGTGAAATTAATTTTCGGTAGTACTATCAAGTATCCAACCGACCGATAAACTGAAATAATAAACCGCATTTCTCTCATTCCGATAAGAAATGTTCTGATAGTCAATTTTTTGTTTACAAACCAACAAAACATTGACTATCAGCACATTTCTTATCGGAATGAGTGAAATGCGTTTTTGCATTTTCAACTGTGAATAATTTTTAAACGAGTTTATAAAACTTACAAAAAGATTAGTGTGCTGAATTCAGAAAAAGAAAGAGCTTTCAAATGATGTAACACTCGACCCATGTTCCCTATTTAAAATATAAGGGTTGTTATCACCACCCTTAAGGGGTTGATGTGACAAAGTTGAGTTTTATGTCAAAACATGTCCCCTCAATATTAAAATTTACGTGTTTCAGCTTTTCTTAAAAAAAAATTCTCTGGACGCAAATCGGTCTGTTTCATTTTCAATGCGCCACCCTATATATATATATATATATATATATATATATATATATATATATATATATATATATATATATATATATATATATATATATATATATATATATATATATATATATATATATATACACATAAATTTTCTTAGGATAACACCGTGTACCTTACACGTTTTTAACATGTTCAGTCTCTCTGAATTTCTTCCCCATTTTACTCACAGTGAATTGGCTGATACGTTGTAACGGTTATATTTTATTCATTATCGTAACCTTCTTACTGACATAACGAGAACCTCAAAGAAAGCTTAAATAAGAAAAGGTGACTTCATTTTTGAACAGCAATTCAAGTTGTGATTTTGAAAAGATTTGTTGAAAATTTGCTATTGACAATTACCATCGTAGTGCTCTTACTGCATTCCCTTTATATACATTAAGTAAAATGTCAACAAACGGAATATTTGCCTTAAGGAAAAAGATCGTTAGTTATTACAATTTCCTACTAAGATCTTTGTAATTTTGAAATCTAGAAGCAGGAGATTATCGTTGCAGAGATGAATATTATTAAACTCCGCAATGACGCAATAACATGATCTAAAGTATTAGAAACTAGAGGTGGAAATACCGAGAGTCATAAAGTCGGAAATTAATGAGACGAGTTGACAACTAAAAGAAATGCCGACAAAGAAAGCGCTACCGTTAAGCAATAAATTACACTTGACAGATACTGGTCGAACAGAATCTTTGCAAGTTCGAGGCCTCGACGGAGTCTCTGCGGAAACTCGCGCGAAACACATCCATCTCTGCATCCCTGTCATACACATGGAGGTATATGGGTAACCAAAGGACAGAGAACATCATCGGAGCAGAGTTGACGCTGGCTGCAGGAACCTGGCGGCTTACTTAAACCCGTGCAAAGTTGGCTCTCTCTCGGTTGGCTAACAGGCACGACTGGAGCAAGAACTGCTCTACCTCTCGGGTTCAGTGAGTCACAGCGATGTTCAGGAGAGTTTTCTATCGGGCAAGGAAGTAAAATGTAGCTTCCCCAGGGCATGTACGCTTAGTGTGATTATTGTGCAAGTGCTTCAAATAATTTGAATTTGGTTTAGTGATTGTAACATCCCGTCTAAAAGAAAAATTTACTAAACATTGAGTCTCTAATAAAGCTTTTAATGCAACGCCAAGTTGTTAACAACAATTCTTTGTTGTAATTGCAATTCAAGTAAACGGTTTCGGATTTTCAATTTCAATTCTCAGTTTCAAGTTTGCTTTTATGTCCGATTTTTCCGTATACGGTTTAAACATACCTTTGCTGTCCGAAATGACCGTTAAAATACAGTTTTGCTTGTAAGATTCAAGTTTACATCTAGTTTCTAGTTGTTTTAAAGTTCAATCTTCAACTCCGTGCCGACCTAACTTCTTAAATTTGACATTGCATGTACACTATCTTCCTGCCTCCACCTCTGCAAGCGTTTTCTACCAGTTACTGACTCCTCTTTTGGGGAAATTAAGCACCTATGCTAAGCGCTAAATGCCGGTGCTATCCTGTGCAGCCTCTACATTCCGTGTGCAGGAAAATTAACATCTTTAGGGCCTCAGGTGAATGCCTAGATCAGCTGGTGAACCTTTGGAAGTGCTAGCGTACTACATGTGGTCCTTTTCAACTTTTTCAGTGATTTGTAAGACTTTAGACAGACATAAATTTTTCCACATCCATCAACTTTCTCATTAAATAATAGACCTCAAGTCAGTCAAAATTTAAATCTTAGTCAGTGAGATTGATCGTTATATATAAATGTATTTTGTATTTTCTTCTTGTATGTTGTCAAATATGTACATTAGGAATACTAGTATGATAATTAATTAATTTTGCTCACGAACCTTTGTAACCTCCAAATATATTTCAGAGTAATCAAAAAATAGCCTATAACCTTTCATTTAAATTATGGTTGACCATTACTTAATTGTACAATATCTGAGTTTCTCTGACAAACTTTTAAAAAAACAAAACAGAACAACTGACTAGAAATCACCTAACAAATTAAAATTGAAAGCATTGGTATATTTAATAGAAAAACCTTTAACTTTACATTTAATTTTTATTTTGCTTCTTTGTAATGTACAACATATAATTTATTTTATTACAAGTCTTGATTTAAATGACTCTAATTATTAATTGATATCAATAAATTTAAATATTCTGTTTTTAATATATGGTGATGCTGTAACTGGATATTCTTTATATTTATTATCTAGATTTGTTTAAACTAACTAACATAGTGCCGGTGTTTTGACCCAAAGATCTCATAAATCTAGGACCTTGAGCAGAACAAGACTAAAGCTTAATAAGTATTTGATTGTCTTTTCGTCTTCAAACCAAACGGTGTGTTCTTGGTCTTACAAAATAATAGGCAGTCTGCGCGGCCATAATAAGGTCAACACTGATTCAGGAGTGCGCTGACGCCCTCAGAGGACTAGCCAGGACAACGGAGGTACAACTGGTGTAGGTTCTGGGACACTGTGGCGTAGCGGGGAATGAGGTGGCGAATAATCTCTCTCGGTGCCCGGCGGCCGTTCTGTGGCCCGGAGCCTGCGATAGGTATAAGTAGGAAGACGGTCTCTGTCTCCTTAGACAGGTGGACCGAGGAAGTAATGGAGAGGCACTGGGGGTCGGTTGGTGGCTGCAGGCAGGTGAGTGACTTCGTGGAGGGGCCGGACAGAGATAAAGCTGTCTGGCTACTCGGAAAGAGTTGACATACGCTTCGCCGCATCCTTGGGGTGCTAACAGGCCACTGCGCCCTTAGAAGACACCTCACATTGATAGGCGTAGAGAGGGATCCCATTTGCCAGGAATGCGGCGAGGATGAAGAAACGTCCTACCACTACCTGTGTGAATGCGAGGCTTTTGGGAGTCTTCGAGCAGAATTGTTTGAATCTAGGACTCTGCAGAGGAATCAGGTAAGTATCGTCCAATTGAAGACCGTCACGGCCTTCATCTCGAGGTCGAGGCGGTTTGGCGACGGAACCGAGTGAGAGTAGAGCATGGTTGCTGGGTTGCTGGGGTTGGCAAAAAGGGCCCATTGTGGCCTAGTTGCTTGGCGTTGGCCTCCCCACCACTGCTACTATTACTACTACTACAACATAAGAAATCTGAGAGATAAGTGCAAATACGTTTGGGTTTGGGAGGTGATTATGGCTTCACTATTGACCGGATTTAGGTCCAATTGAAATCTGTGACGAGATATCAATCGGGGATAAATATGAAATATATACAGTCGGGCTTTTAGGCTTAAATTGGCACAACGTGTTTTTGGATATTTCGCATTAAACAAATTGCACCGTTTTTGCTGTGTTCTGGTTTTATCACCGCATCCAACAAGAATTAAAATTTCTTTACGCTGGGTTTCATTTAAATATACGATGCTTAATTAAATTTCAGAAGAGATCTAGCTGTAACGTTCATTTGACAATGACGTACATCTGATTCTTCTGCATTATTGAATAGTACCTACAAATTTGAATATTTTATTTACAGGAAATAATTTTACCCTATGCTTTATCTTTTGATTGTTGGTTTGAATAGAGTTATGTTTTTCACTCTTATTCAAAAATTTAACAATGTGAGGTTACAAAATTTTGCTGGTACCTTGCAGACAATTCATTGATCTACCAAAATGGCAACTGTCATTAAAAAAATTGTCGACGATGTCATATTTAAATAGCAGAAGTGGAAGAAACGTAAATTCCATGCAAAAATATGTATTTTTGAAATCTATAGTGTCCAAGCATTTCGTCATCAAAACACAAATCGCTCAAATTTTAATGAATTTATTCCATAATTGTGTCGCTCACTATAAATTTATATATATATATATATATATATATATATATATATATATATATATATATATATATATATATATATATATATATATATATATATATATATATCCATCAAGAGATATCTTAAAACATAATAACTCTCAACCCACCTCCAAATATTCAACCACCAACAGTCCCCAATGTCGCGCATAAAATAGCGGATGTCATTTTCAAAACTAAAAAGGTACGAAAGATGCTCTGTTCTCTTAATACCAAGAAAGCCTCTGGCCTTGACGAGATCCGAGCAATTGTTCTTAAAAAATGCGCACCAGAACTTGTTCCTGTCCTGACTGGTCTGTTTCAGACATCTTACAATAGAGGCATATTCCCTAGTAACTGGAAAACTGCTCGAGTACAACCCGTCCCCAATAATGGGTCCAAAGCGCTTCCTAGCAACCACAGGCCTATTTCTCTCATGTCAGTCGCCTCTAAAGTGATGGACAAATATATAAACACCGAATTACTCAAATTTCTTGAAAAACACAGTCTAATCCACGACAGGCAGTATGGATTCCGTCGGCTCGGATCAACTGCCGACCTCCTTTCTTTTGTCACCCATTCTTGGAACAAGTCTATGGAACTACCCGGTGAATCCCAGATTGTCGCTCTAGACATATCCAAAGCATTCGACCAGGTCTGGCACGCAGCGCGCTTAATAAACTTTCGGCCTATGGCCTACCACCAAACTTCCTGTACCTGGACAGTAAATTTCCTCTCCAACCGGAGCATTACTTTTTTCGTGGATGGCCATTTTCTAAACTGTATCCAATTAATGCAGGAGTTCCTCAAGGTTTAGACTTAGCCCCTACTTTGTTTCTTCTCCACATCAATGACCTCCTCTCTAGCACATACAATCCAGTTCACAGTTACGTGGACGACAGCACCCTCCACTTAAATATACAATATTCCAAGCCTGTCTTTTTATCCCAATCAGATGAGGATCGCAGACTCATGGAGGGTTCTGTTTCCGTGGATCACCAAAAAATATTAGACTGGGGAACTAGAAATCTTGTACAATTCAACCCCACTAAATCAAAGTCTTGCTTTCTTTCTCATAAGAGATACACCAGCCCTAAGCCCATCACAATGAACAACCAAGTTATTCAAAGTAATGAATCATTTTCACTTGTTGGCATGTCTGGGGATCGAAATCTCAATTGGCACCAACATGCCACATCAATTGCAGAAGCGGCTGCTAAGAAATTAGGTTTCCTCTTCCGGGCTCGCAAATACTTTTCACCGGCTAATCTCGATACCTTATATACTTCACAAATAAGACCAAACCTCGAATACTGCTCCCACATTTGGGGTGCTGCTGCCGCTTCTACACTCGCTATCCTGGACTCTATTCAGAAGATCGGTGGCCCTACCCTCATCCAAAGGCTGCCATCCCTTGCCCACCGACGTGCCGTTAGTGATCCCTCCCTCCTTTATAGATATCTGCACGGGCACTGTTCAGAGGAGCTTTCTTCCTTAGTTCCTCCACCTGCTGCCCCCAACAGATCTACCAGAGGAACAGAGCGAATGCACCCTTTTACTGTCCAGGTCACCAGACATAGAATATCTTGTTATGCCCGCTCTTTTGTCCCGATGGCTTCCAAGTTGTGGCATTCCTTGCCGGCACGTATTTTGCCTTCTTCCCCGAACCTCCAAACCTTCAAGTCCAGAATTAACAGGTTGCCTCTTTCCTCCTTGTCGACACCCACGGTACGATAGTATTTAGGCTGTAAGCCCTCGTTATGTGTTGTTGAAATAAAAAAATAAAAAATCCGCTCGTAATGAAACTTGGCATATATCTTATTAATAGCTTGGATGAAGTTATTATCTCGCTCAATCAGGCGGGTTTTTGTGAGGCGCTGTTTTTGTGAGAGCTTGAAAAGTGGCACCAACCGTCAATGAAAATGTACGGGCAGCTGAAAAAATCTGAATCCACTGCAGCAGACTGATACCATTGTGATGAAGTTTGCGAACAAGCAGATCATGCGGAACCCCATCGAAAGTCTTACCGAGATTTAAATACAGGATATCAAGCGCTAACCCAGCATCCAGTAATTTCGTCTACTCATTAAATTAGTACAGTAGGTAAGTCACCTGTCAGTCAGGAAAGAAAAATCTTGTTGAGCAGCGGAGAACGGACCAGAACAGCAAGTGTTGGATTAATAGACCTGTAATTCGTAGGATCAGGTTATTACCCTGATAGTGTCAAATGTAGATACGGCTTATTTACCTGGTGTTCACGGGCCTGCAAAAAAAAAAATGAAACCGGATATTTTTTAATAGTTTTAGTCAACATATCCATAAAGAAGTTTAGTAATTTATAAAGACAAATAGTAGAATATGGTTTTGTAATTCTCAAGTTATTTAAGATATGTGAAGTCCGTACCGCTAGTGGTGGTGGTGGTGAAAAAGGTGGTATGGCCTCGACAGAATTGTCATTAGCCACCGTACCGCTAGTACTGTGTATTGTTTCTACATAGTTGTCTAATGAGCAATTCTGGTGATACTTTTCTAAAAGTATTTTCTGATAATTTTGAAAATAGTGGTTTTATTTGTATTAATACAAAACAAGTAACGAAATTTACATCGTTACTATTACCTAATACATAAAATTAAAATGTGAAAATTAAAAATAATTCATCTTACCATTACTACCCAATACACTGGTTAAGGTGAAAGTGAAAGATTTAATAACAAATAAGTAACTAAATACAGGTAAAGAGTTAGGCCATAAATCAGGATAATGTTTTTTTGTTGTTGTAAAATGTAAAATTTTGGGGTGACTTTAAGTTACCATTTTCTTTAAAGTATCAAAATTCACTGATTATAGCGAATTTTTTTAAAAAAATTCGCTAATGAAGAGATCTGTATATATATATATATATATATATATATATATATATATATATATATATACATATATATATATATATATATATATATATATATATATATATATATATATATATATATATATATATATATATATATATATATATATATATCCGACCTATAACTCAAAAAATAATGGACCGATCTTGACAAAATTTGGTGAGTACCTTCTTTTTACAAGTGGCTTGGATAAGTTCGTTATCCAGGAAAATCGGATTAGGTTTCCCCGGAAAATTTTGTGTTTTCTTTCTAAAAAAAATTCATATCTCCGTAAATAACAAAGTCCGGGCAACCGGATTTGGTACACGTGTTTGTATTATAAAGAGTAAACTCTGCACCAAAATGTAGGTCTCTATCTTTAAAGCAACGAAGTTATGGGCATTTAAAGAAACAAATTTTGGACGTTTCCTTAAAACGTCAAAGTCGCGATTTTAAACGTCAAAATTGTCAATGTTTAGGCAGAGAATGTGAAACAAATACCGATTGTGAAAAGAAAATGTTGCAAGAAGAGTGTTCTGCAAACCCTTAACTTTCAGATTCAACCGTCATTGCCCTTCATTTTACTAAAATATTTACAAAATATCCATTTTAAATAGACCCGTTCTTTGATGCTTTGGCTGTCAGTTTAGTTAAGTTGGTGCCTTTTTGGATATTTATTTCTAGGTTTAGTGAAGTTTATGGTTTAACGGTCTATAATTTTTTTTAATTAATTTTCGTAGAACAAATTTGTTAATGCATTTTTGCAATTTTTATAGAAATATGCGTTTATAAGAAAAAAATCTGGACGCAGTAAGTGCGTTTTGGTAGCGAATTTTCGGTAAATTTGCAGATTAGCTCCCGAACGCTTTTCAAAAAACTGTTTTCAGAAACCTGCCTAGGCCCCCCCTGGATCCCCAAAACCCAAGAAACATTTCTTGTTCACACCCCCCAAGGAAGTTACGGGACCAGGATTAAATAGGGATGCTGGGCGGTGTAGGTAGTAAAAAGGAAATATGACCAGAAAATGCGAATAAAACGGGCTTGAAAGTTGTCTTTTTCACATCTTGAAGCCATATCCCCCTTAAACCCTGCCTACCCCGCACAGCACCCCTATTCCCCCAAAAAAATTTCTTGTTTACGCTCCCCCAAGGAAGTTACGGGACCAGGAGAGAGTAGGGGTGTATAATTTTTTTAGCTAATTTTCGTAGAACAAATTCGTTAATGCATTTTTGCATTTTTTATCGAATTATGATGCGTTTGTAAGAAACAAATCTGGACGCAGTAAGTGCGTTTTGGTAGCGAATTTTCGGTAAATTTGCAGTTTAGCTCCCGAACGCTTTTCAAAACACTGTTTTCAGAAACCTGCCTAGGGCCCCCCTGGATCCACAAATCCCAAAAAAAAATTCTTGTTCACACTCCCCAAGGAAGTTACAGGACCAGAAGTGAGTGGGGGTGTATAATTTTTTTAGCTAATTTTTGTAGAACAAATTCGTTAATGCATTTTTGAATTTTTCATCGAAATATGATGCGTTTGTAAGAAAAAAAACTGGACGCAGTAAGTGCGTTTTGGTAGCGAATTTTCGGTAAATTTGCAGTTTAGCTCCCGAACGCTTTAAAAAAACTGTTTTTAGAAACCTGCCTAGGGCCCCCCTGAATCCACAAACCCCAAGAAAAATTTCTTGTTTACACCCCTCAAGGAAGTTACGAGACCAGGAGTGAATAGGGGTGCATAATTTTTTTTAGCTAAATTCCGTGAAACAAATTCGTTAATGCATTTTTGCATTTTTTGTCGAAATATGATGCTTTTGTAAGAAAAAATCTAGACTCAGTAAGTGCGTTTTGGTAGCGAATTTTCGGTAAATTTGCAGTTTAGCTCCCGAACGTTTTTCAAAAAACTGTTTTCAGAAACCGGCCTAGCACCCCCCCCCCCCTGGATCCACAAACCCCAAGAAAAATTCCATGTTTACACCCCACAAGGAAATTACGGGATCAGGAGTGAGTAGGGGTGCTGAGCGGAGTAGGTAGTAAAAAGGAAATATGAGCAGAAAATTCGAATAAAGCGGGCTTGAAAGCTGTCTTTTTTACATCTTGAAGCCATATCCCCCTTAAACTCTGCCTACCACGCACAGCACCCCTATTCACTCCAAGTCCCATAACTTCCTTGGGGGGTATGAACATAAATTTTTTCTTGTGGTTTGTGCATCCAGGTGGGGCCCTAGTAATGTTTCTGAAAACAATTTTCATTAAATTCTTCAAATTTCAATAACTCAATTTGCTATTAACGTAAGCTTTGTTGGTTAGAAAACCAACATTTAAGTTTATTTTCGGAATCTTTGTATATTTTCAAACCATAAGTAATTTTGATAAAATATAGTACATTGTTTCTACCACATTGGCTATACCGATAATCAGATTGATGCCTGCTCGCATTTGGTATCAAAAACATTTTTATGGAAATTCACTTCCATAACACATTTGTTGCATCTAGACTTTTCAAAAATGTTTATATATTTATTTCGATGAAATATGGTACATTGTTTCTACTATATAGGCAACCAAGTTTGATGCCTGCTTTCATCGAAGAAAGAAATTTGCTATTAAAAATATTTTAAAGAAAATTCGCTACCATAACGCACTTGCTGCGTCCAGAGATTTTTATAGTTTAAGCTTATCCCTTTAACTCTGCATGAAACATTCAACATCTTTAAAATCTCGGTTACATTGAATTCAACTAATATTTTTATTTTTAATGCACACGGTGGTGAAGAATGGCAACAGTGAGAAAAATATGGCTAATTTCCATGACTATTAGGATGAGATAATCTCTGTTAGCAGTGTTTACAGAAATAGCCTGCAAACAATACTTCTGTCAAGCTAAATAAGACATTATAATGAGCGTTTCCTAACAATTAATGTAGACATGGTTTACCTTTTATCGAAAACTCCTTCAACATAAACAACATTGCATATTCTATTATTGTACACAACTATAGTGTGTTCTTTAAGATAATTTTAAAAAGTTTGGAGATTATATGCAATGTATAAAATAAGATACATATCGAATTTCAATTTTCTATATTAAAGTCACACTTCTCTCTGATGTTCCATGTTTGATTATACATGATAACTAAAGACGATCGGACAGTATTTTCGATATTGAATTAGAAAAATCTATAGGTAATGGACTTGGGCTTTTAGTTTAACTAAGTAACTAAAAATCTGAAGACTGAGCAGTTGTTGAACTTACATCCATTCGAGATAAAGATTCATTTTTACGGAATATGAACAATTAGAATAAACAATCTTGCTAAAATCCCATATCCATTACAATGGACACCTACGTTAACGCTGGTAGGTCCTGAACTCATACGATCCACGGTTTGCTGATATGATCCTTCATTGCTAATTATCCTTTATCCGAGGTCACTATTCTTAGTGAGTTTAATGTCCATGATAAGGAATGGCTAGAATCTTCACAAACCGATCCACAAGGGATAGCAGCGGAGGCCTTTGCAGTCAGCAATTCTTAGGCAATCGGGTTCAGCAACCTACTTATTTTCCTCGCATCCCAACACACAGCTCAAATCCCTCGGATCTCCTTCTTACTACAAAACCTGAATGCTATGAGACATCAGTCACCGCCCACCTTGGTCGCTCAGACCACGGCATGGTCACTGCTTCCTGCGCAATACAACCGGAAGTCACACAGTTATCACACGCACGTATCTTTTGGCACTACAACTCCACGAACTGGGACGAAATTCGGGATTATATTTCCCCATTTCCATGAGCGTCTGTCTGCTTCTCTCATCTTGACCCCTGTGGTATCTCACAAAACGTCACCGAAATTATCCAATCTGGCATGGAATTATTTATTCCACGTACACATAAAACCTCTTCAGCCACTCAAAAGCCCTGGTTCTCTAAATCCAGTGACAAGGCTAGACTTCAAAAGGTCAAACTCACAAAACGTTGCTACACAATCCCTGTCAAGAAAACCGCCATGCATTTAAGACGCAATAAACCGCTATGTCCGCTTTCTTTCTGAGGCAAAAGCTCGTTTAATAACCACATCAAAAACAAAGTCATCTCAAGCTCCAACGGCAGCAAACCCTTCTGGACTCTTGCTAAATCTATTGGGAATAATTTCTGCAAAAGCACGTTCCCCCCTCTTGTTTCAGGGGATGAAATTGTTTCTACCGCCCTGGGCAAGGCTGAACTTTTTGCCTCGTTGTTCGACGGCAATTCCACTCTCAACCCACCACCAAACGTTCAACCACCAACAGTCTCCAATGTCGCGCATAAAATAACGGATCTCATTTTCAAAACTAAAAAGGTACGACATATGCTCCCTTCTCTTGATACCAGGAAAGCCCCTGGTCTTGACGAGATGCCAGCAATTGTGCTCAAAAAATTCGCACCAGAACTTGCTCCTGTCCTAACTCGTCTGTTTCACACATCTTACAATAAAGGCATATTCCCTAGTAACTGGAAAACTGCTCGAGTACAACCCGTCCCCAAGAAAGGATCCAAAGCGCCTCCTAGTAACTACAGGCCTATTTATCTCCTTTCAGTCGTTTCTAAAGTGATGTAAAAGTATATAAACACCGAATTACAAAAATTTCTTGAAAAACACAGTCTAATCCACGACAGGCAGTATGGATTCCGTCAGCGCAGATCAACTGCCGACCTCCTTTCCTTTGTCACTCATTCTTGGAGCAAGTCTATGGAACAACACGGTGAATCCTAGATTGTCGCTCTGGACATATCCAAAACATTCGACCAGGTCTGGCACGCAGCGCGGCTTAATAAACTTCCGGCCTATGGCCTACCACCAAAACTCTGTACCTGGACAGCAAATTTCCTCTCCAACCGGTGAATTTCTGTTGTCGTGGTGGCCATTCCTCTAAACTGTATCCAATTAATGCAGGAGTCCCTCAAGGTTCACCTTTAGCCCCTACTTTGTTTTTTCTCCACATCAATGACCTCCTCTCTAGCACATCCAACTTAGTTCACATTTACGCGGATTGCAGTACCCTCCACTCAAATATACAATATTCTAAACATGTCTCTTTAGCCGAATTAGATGAGGATCGCAGACTCATAGAGGAATCTGTCTCTGTGGATCTCCAAAAAATATTACACTGGGGAAGTAGAAATCTTGTACAATTCAACCCCACCAAATCTCAGTCTTGCTTTCTCTCTCATAAGAGATACACCAGCCCTAAACCCATCACAATAAACAACCAAGTTATTCAAAGTAATGAGTCCTTTTCACTTGTTGGCATTTCTGTGGATCGAAATCTGGAAGATTTTTTCAACATATCGAGTCCAAAGAACAGAGTTTTGATGGAGGTAATGCTAAGGTTAGGGAGAATAGAGATGACATATCTGAATGACTTGCTGAGTACGATGAACTAAAGCAAACACTTTTTTTTATCAGGTAAAAGGTATAAAGGTACGATATTAGCTACATATATCTAAAATATCATTGTAACAAGATTTGTACCTCCAGGTTTTTTTTTTTATATTTCAACAACACACCACGAGGACTTACAGCCTAAATACTATCGTACCGTGGGCGTCGACAAGGAGGAAATAGGCAACTTGTTAATTCTGGACTTGAAGGTTTGGAGGTTCGGAGGAGAAGAAAAAACATGTGGCGGCAAGGATATCCACAACTTGGACGTGCTCAGGACAAAAGAGCGGGTATAACAAGATGTTCTATGTCTGGTGACCTGGACAGTAAAAGGGTGTGTTCGCTCTGTTCCACTGGTAGATCTGTTGGGGGCAGCAGGTGGAGGAACTATGTAAAAAAAGCTCCTCTGAGCACTGTCCCCAACAGATCTACCAGGGAAACAGAGCGAATACACCCTTTTACTGTCCAGGTCCATAGAACATCTTGTTATGCCCGCTCTTTTGTCCCGAGGACTTCCAAGTTGTGGAACTCCTTGCCGGCACATGTTTTTCCTTCTCCTCCGAACCTCCAAACTTTCAAGTCCAGAATTAACAAGTGGCCTCTTACCCACGGTACGATAGTATTCAGGCTGTGAGCCCTCGTGATGTGTTGTTAAAATAAAAAAATAAAAAATAATAATTAATGGCCTTTTAATGACACATTAAGGAATTCCAAGACGGCCGAAATTCTTATACTTCTACTGATGTCGCACCAACTAAGCGTAATTGTTCATTAGGTGTAATGGACATCCACTCCGTGAACTGGAGCCAGATCGTGTAATTGCAGTTTTTTCACCAACTGGCGAAACTTCCTGCTTATTTTATGATTTGAAGAATTTTATCACATACTGATTTTTCGGGGGGGGGGGGGGGGGGGACGCAAAAGGAGACGAGAATATTATCTCCTAAATACCTACGATATCTTGTCTTAGTTGTTATAACCGTTCATAGGAGCTGTGTTAAAATGAGGCATTAATAAAAATAAATACTACATCCCACGGCCTGCTCTCGAAACATTTTTCGATGTATGTAAGACCCGTAATAAAAAACGAGCGACGTCTCAAAAAATTGTGGTCAGACCAATAACGTCTATAGATTTTAACGAAAGCGGACAACAAGTCGATCTAATCGACTACAATCGATGCCTGATGGTGATTACAAATGTATTCTCAATTATCACAACCATAGTACCAAGTTTTTGTGCTTTGACCATTAAAAACTAAAAAATAGCTCTTGAACTACTTAAAATATGTTTAACTCTCGGAACCCCCGTATACTACAAAGCGATAATGGCCGCTAATTTGTCAAAAAAGTTATAAGGGAATTAAAAGAAATGTAGCCAGAATGTGTATAATGATAAATTGTAGACCACGACACACACAGAGTAAAGGTAGCATCGAACGAAGCAACCAGGACGTAGAAATATGCTGCGGGCATAGATGACTAGTCTGTAGGTCTACATTTCGTCCAATGACAAAAAATTAATTTCATAGAGTTCGAGGCTGTTGTCCATATTAGACCTTTATTTGGTGATAACCCCAAAGTTCGCCTTTCATCTTTCGGTATTCCACAGTCTATGCTCATGTCAAAACCATAATGAATGAAGAAGATAAGGAGACTTTTTGTAGCACACAAGAAAGGTAATCCAGTGGAGAAGACGAAGCGGTTGTCCAAGACCTGATATCCAGCCCAGTGTTGGAGGAGACTACAACAGGTGCAAATTTAATCGAATCAGCATGCATTTTATCTGACGAAAATGTTGAAAGGGAAAACGGATTTGAGGTGTTAAATCTCAAAAATGATGAGGGTATTAAAAATATAATTTTTATATATATATATATATATATATATATATATATATATATATATATATATATATATATATATATATATATATATATATATATATATATAATTTATACAAAACATGGGCCATAGGATGATTGTGGCGGAAGATCAAGAAAACACGGTAGGGCAATTTAGTCTAACAGATAAGATCTGGATACCACTGAAAACAATATATGCGTTGAGAGAGGTGCAGCAAGAATTGGCCAAGTTCAAACCACGGGAAAAAATGATTAAATCCTCTAAAAACAAAACAGTTCTCCTACATGTAAATTATTGTATTATGTTATCAGTACTTAAACTACATAGACGTCTAAGAGAAAGAGCCATTATTGTCTGCGTGGTAACTAATTTAAAAATAACATGTTTTAATTAGGTGCAGCACACGGCGTAATCAAAGGGTGCTGATTAATAGTCAATGAGGTAGATGGCACTAAATATTTACCCTACGTGAACAGTGGGCATTGTTTCAAGTGGACAGTTAATGGCTAAATGTTTGTGAAAAACATCCAAGATGCAATGTGAATTCATGGAATGTTACTGTTTCAAAAACAAACGTCCTTGTCAAAGTTGTTGTCATAAGAGCCTTCCGCAAGTTAATAAATAAGATACAAAATGCATGATGTATTATGTTGTTTTTTGTTTTGTTATTTTTTTAAAACAATCACATTTTTCATTTGTTTTTGTTTGTTTCTTCTTCATAATGTAACAAAATAAAAATTTGTCTTGCACCTAAATGTTATATTTTTGATTGATTTTCATAAGGTATCGTCATCTAAATAACTATTTCTATTAATTATTTACTAAGCGACGTTATGTGAAGTATACAAAAACATACTACACATTACTATTTTTTTAATGTTATGTTAGTTTGCAACGTGTTCGTTTAGCCACGGTCTATTTAGCAATAATACCTTACCAGGAGAATAGAAAGATAGATACAGTAACAGCACCTACGCTAGGAGTAGTGCACAGTAATAGCATCTGCGCTAGAAGTTCTATTTATTATAACATATTTTTCTCCGATTGTCACTAAAGTTGTGTCCAATACAACATTAAAGCTGATTCACTGCCTTAATTTACTGACGCTAACCACTGCAGTAAATCAGTTACTTTAGTGCATTACTGAACTAAAAGCTATATTTTATTTTAAAATAAAAGAGATTCATAAATTTTAATACATACATTTTAATGAACAAAGTCACAAAGAGAAGTTCGAAATTCTGAAAACAAAATAAAAGGCCAACATTTTAAATACAATGTAAACGGAAACAAGTGTGAGCTGTAATATTTAACTTAAACATTTATGATTATAATGAAAATACATTGAAAAAAGGACGTAATTAAACACACGAACCTATTCTTTTCTACATTTATTATTTATTAGCCAAGACCCTTATGTTCATCAGCGCATTAAGCATTTTTTTTGTTGAAAGTTCTTTGGTGTTTCGCCCAGCCACGTGAGCCCTTCTTCCACCCATACTGGTCTTTCTTCTAGACACAGCAGTTGGTTGGACAGATATTTTTACACCATGTCGTAAACCAACTCTCTTTTTACTGCAATCCGTTCCATTGTACTTAAAACAGGTATATAAGCCGCTAACAAGACTATTTTCAGTCTTGGCATACTACTTATTTTTATTGCTCAAGAATAGTTTCACGGCTGGCCAAAATGTAGTAGGATTTTCATCAACTTTTCCAATATATCAAGATACTGTTTCTTCCATTTTTCTTTTAGGTCATTTATTTCTTGTAGCTATTGTACATTTTCAGGGCTTATATATCCATCAAGTTAAATTTCATCTTTGTTTGTATTTTATTATTATTTGGTTCAGTCGACATGTCAATACATACTGTTTCTTCATTC
Source organism: Tillus elongatus (assembly GCA_964006375.1). Classification (NCBI taxonomy): domain Eukaryota; kingdom Metazoa; phylum Arthropoda; class Insecta; order Coleoptera; family Cleridae; genus Tillus; species Tillus elongatus. Next base: position 82,920,410 of record OZ023262.1, on the reverse strand, counting down.
ATTCCAACTCAAACAGGTGAAAATGATTCAATTTCGGGCTCTTTGCCACTTGCTACTTTATATAATTGACATTTAACATTTTCAGTTAAACTAACACGGCAGCCTGATGCTTACAATGTTTTCCATTGATCCCCACATAACAAGTGCATTTTCCTGAAAGCATACCTACTGTGTAATAGTTAGTATTATCACTACTGCTACTACTATTTTGGTCAACATCTTTTTAGATGTTAAGTATCGATTTAGAACACTTTTTGTATTTCGATTCATTATTAAATCTAATAGGCGCTGCTTGTAGTAACTTTCGAAATTCTTCATAATAAAATCCAACAATTGAAGGCCTTTGTTCTACCTAGAGCTATGTCTTTCAGCAATCGAAAAGTAATTTCGGTGTAAGTATTTGTATTCGTACCTCTCAATAATATTTGATGTCTGTACAACATACACCACATCTCCTTTTTCTTCATCAAGTTCTCGACATATTTAAGAAATGACGGATATTTGCAATTGTGTTCAAAAGTTTTAATAGCTTCACTAAATCCCTCATCATCAATGGCTATCAAAATATTTCGATAGAGTTTATATGTGGATTATTGGTCTGCTTTGAGAATACCATGGCTTCCTGTCTAAATCCATTTGCATGCGGCTTTAGGGACAAGAAACGTACACAATAAAAAGTTAGAACCGGGCCAATATTTACGTAAAACATTGATTTCTGTTAAATCATCGTCCGTTAAAAATGCATTAGGAGAAATTGCAACAGGAAGAATTTCAATAAGTTTTTGGAGGGCTGCAACAAATACCTCTGATTTTAAGCTTGTTGATATTATACAACCAATTGACAAACCTCCTGCAGGTGTTTGGATTATAAAAAAAATAATTGTGTTTTTGACTGTCACAGTTACCAGAAGAATCCACCACTGTAGGTAGCTTCAATGCTCTCTGCATTAATGGAGTGCATAATGCAACTGCATAATTATTTTCATTCCTCGTGATGCCATAAGAGACTCCGTCATTATTTTGGGCTACCTGTAAACTGGCCTCTAGCTGTAACATCATTCCTTCTTCACTCTTTTCACCAAAGTTTTCTTTGAAGTTTTTTCTCAAGAATGTTTGCACGTCGGTCTTTGTCGGAAAAATGTTTCTGTCAGATACCTTGCTACTATAATCTTCATCTAATGAATCCATCATTAATGCACAATACGTATGATAAGCCGATGCAGCAGAATATCCCCGTTGAAATAACTTGACAATTTTTGATTGAGCTTCTTCTCCTAGGGGCCTTTCACGTAATGCGTCAATACAATTGAGTCTGTGATTATGCTCATGTTTAAATTGTACAATGCACGGCCACTCGGGAAGTAATGGATCGTCTAAACATGTTTTCGATCCAGGTATTTGCGCAGGGCAGTCAATATTCCTACTTTTTTTCTTGGGATCAATGCATCTAGTATTCCTATGGCATTTATATTCTCTTTTGAAAATATTTCTCTCTTGCTTCTTTCCCGTCGATTCTATTGTTCGTTTTACAGTCCAAGCTTCATTCGTAATATTTTGTAAATCTCTCATCTAAACCTACAAGAAAAGAGAATACCTGATTTATTCAAAATATAACAAACTCCTCAACAAATCAATCATCAGTTTCAGTTTATTCTAAAGTTGTGTAATTTTTAAACGAAGATATCAAGATAATTTGGTAATTATTACAAATCCAGATCAACAAGTAGCAATGTACGACATGTTATACCCAATAAGTTGCGAAGCTTTAGATTTTGACGAGAATTCAATATTGTATTTTGTCATCATTGCACAATCTCACTCTAGCATACAGGGTGATTCACGGTCGATGGTATGTTAGACGTGTAAGGAAAACGACCACATAGGATTGTTCTGAAATCTTGGTTACCTAGGTAACGTTTTGTGATCTATACATCTAAAATATTTTTAGCGATGCAGCGTTGCCGCTTGCATTAAAAAGTAGGAGCATCTCTGGCATTTTAAAACGTAAATAACGTCTACACTCATAAGTGTGTTAAAAAGGTATACTTTTAATTAACACTCACAAATATTTGTGGAATTTACACTGAAAGTGATGGATCTATATGCACCACTCATGAGTGTAAACTGAGTGTAGAATTCTACACTCGATTTTTTACTGTGTATTTTCAGCTGGCTATTTATGTATAGGAACATGTTGTATTCCTACAGGGCGTCTCATTTAAAATATCAGAAATGCGGCTACTTTTTAATAGAAGCGGCAACGCTGCAAATATTTTAGATGTATAGATCATTAAACGTTAGGTACCTAGGTAACCAAGTTTTCAGAACAATCCTATGTCTTGTTTTCCTTATACGTCTAACCTACCATGGACCGTAAATCACCCTGTATAGGATAACGTGGGGTATCAGGTGAGATAGCGCATTATTTGCATTATATCAATTCCTTATGTTAACCTTACCTCAACATCAAATATGTTATATAGTTTTAGCCTTATCACATCGTAACTGATAACTTTCTTCGGAAAGTATTCTGGCAATCTTCTTATTCTTTCCATACCTTTTCTTATACACCTACGATTGGTACTGTACAACTTAGTGTTAGTTAGTGAACAACCGAAGTCACAGTCTCACAGATCAATATTTTCTGCCTCTTTCAGTGTGGATATCGTTTCTTGTACCTTTACGTGCATTCCTGGCATAATCACGATTGGTACTGTACAACTGTTACTGTACTGTAATATCTAGCACTGGTGCTGTTGCTGTTACTGTATACGTACGGCGCATTTCGCGTAGCGCAGGTGCCGTTACTGGTAATGGAGATCGGCATGACGAATTTAAACGAATTATCTAGCACAGGTGCTGTTAATTGTATATGCGGCCGAGAAACCAGTTTTTCGGGAACATTTTAAGTCTATTTTCGGAAATTTTTTTACATATTAAACAATAAAGTTATTTGGATGAAATATGATAGATTATGTTGGCCTATACAGGTTATACTGATGAGCAAATTTGCTGTCTGCTTTTTTTAAAGAAACATATTTGCTATTAAAAACATTTTTATGAAAATTCACTACCATAACGCACTTGCTGCGTCCAGAGTTTTTTCATTGTTGTATCATATTATTATTTTACTTTTTTATTAAAAACTTACGTTGTTATAATTATTTTAGAAAAGGAAGTAAACAGGGACACTTATCTTCACGTCACTGGGATCCATCACGATTTATTATTAGAACAAACTGGACTGGATCACTATAATAGGCAGGTAAAACATTAGGGCGGACATTAGGACAGGTTTACAAAATTTTTAATCTGATCATATAATACAATACTGAGTCCTACTTTTACATATTGTTATTAGGATTTCCATTCTATATTTGACACAGCTGAGGACGTCAGCGAAACTGCAGTTATACATGCAATAAAATGGTGTAAGTCGATTTGTTTATTTTTGTTGTATCCAGTTGACACTGGATTTACATCAGGTATCGGCCTCCACAACATATTATTATTTATTTTTAAATAACTCCATCTATTTTGCTTTCTTTTATAACAACGATTACTTAATAATAATAATAATAATAATAACACCACAATAGACAAACTGCGCACCTAGAAGTATTTGACTTATGCGGGGGGAGCTTAAATACATACATATATATATATATATATATATATATATATATATATATATATATATATATATATATATATATATATATATATATATATATATATATATATATATATATATATATATATATATATATATATATATATATATATATATATATATATATATAGACAAAGGACACCACCCATATAACTCATCAGAAGCCGGCCTTTTCACACTCGAGTGAAAAAGACCGACTGTTCGAATACTTGACTCGAACCCGCGACTTCTTAGTCCAACTCGAGAGGTTACTCACCTCCAGAACTGAGCTATTCAGCCTGTATTTGATCCATAACTTTTCATTCTTTAAGTGCCCAATAAAATAGAGAAGCTAATTCTAGAGAAAATTGTACAAATTTACACAGATTATTTATTAAAATCAACCTAGCCAGTGAATATTTATTACAAGAGAAAAATATGTGATTCAGGTGACCTGCACTCGTATTGTCACACCTCTAGCATGGGAACATATATTTAAAACATCTGTTATAAGTTAGTCATTAAAAATAACTATTTCCAGACCTGTTACAATTACTTACCAAGAGTAGTTATAGTATCAATTACTAAGTACCTGTCAGAATAATTATTTACCATCTATCTCCGTTTTCAGAAAGTAATTGAACTACCAACTACTCTTCGGATTTAATTGAGTTTATATGGAATTATAATTTAACTACCTGTCAGGGTAATTGAATTACTTTATGTATAATTTAATTACTCTGCGGTAGTTCATTTACCCCTTTCAGTAAGCCAATTACTTCTAGCAGTAATTCAATTACTTCATGCGTATTTGAGTTATGATAAAGAAGTCGGCGGTAGTAACTCAAATATGTATCATTTAAATTCACCGGTGTTTATTATTAAGTAAAAAACTGAATGCATAATAAAATTTTATTGTAGTTTTTGGCATCATTTATTGTTTAAAAAAATGTTTACAAAACACAAATCAATAATCATTCTTTTATATAAACTAAATAACAAAAAAGAGAACATAACGAAAGAGAAATAATATCAAAATAAGATAAAAAAATTCGATTGCGCTTTTCCTATTTAATTCTGCTTATATTTTGAGTTAGCTTTTAAGAGCACAAGTTGTTCAAAATCTTTGTCAGATAATGTATGTCTTCTAAGAGTGTTTATAATTTCTGCAGGGGCTGATGAAGGCAGACATGTATTGTATCTTAGAAATAAATTTTTGAGCGTCGGGTAATTATTTCGGGTAGCCCTGTCGGTGTCGTTGTTGGGATCATTGCGGTTTTCTTATTCATTTTTTCTTCTGCCACTGCTTATATTTAATGTATCTAAATCACTGCTTTCCAGCTCGAAGAAATCATATATTTGCGTAGATACTTTCCTGTCTGCTGCACAGTCTGTATATTCTTCTAAATTATTGGTTTTAATCATTTCTAAGATAAGTTTTGTTATATTTTCATTTAAGTCATCCCCATTCATAAAACCTTTGAAGTTGTTTGTCTGCCTTAATTTAAATTGTGACAGTGTAAAAGTTACGACGATAGCTTCCTTGACTGCACTTGAAGAGAAATCTAAATAATTTTCGAATCTTTTAAGAAGTGTTTTGCGGCTTACCTCCAATATTGGTTTAACGATAACCAACTGTTCAGACTGAGGTCTTTTGAACTTTATATAGAGGGAACCTAAACAAGGAAATAAATACCCAAAATACATGTTATGTTCAATCTTTAAAACAGCAGAGTTAACTTTTGTTTGTCTTTTAGAATTTGAAAAACTGAGTCAAATAGAGAATTCCAGCAAGTTGCAGCAAGATAACTCAACGTACGCCCTAATACTTCATAAATAACTCTGCTACTCCTTGCTCTGCCAGTCATTTTCCACCGTGTTGTGCCTTTGCTAACGCATTTGTATGTCTTGTTCTTAATGATGTATTCCTCTGTATTGCATTTTTTACATCAGTTGTTGCTATAAGGTTCAGAGATTGACTCGCACATCTCATATGTTTAGGTAATTTAACAGAAAGACTGGTCGATATATCCAAAGATTCGTAGCAAGTATCTTCTTCATTTTCGGTTTCATCTTCATTCTCATGTTCCATTATTGTTTCAAAGGCATTACTTCCAAACTCCTTGAAACCATTGGCAAAATGCGATTCATTATCAGATACAGTAACAACTACTTTTTTAGTACATGAATCAAAATATTTGTGAATAGCATCTAACATTTCGGCAATTTGATCATATGTATGACTCCCACCAAATGTTTCGTAGGCGAGGGCCGCAGAACATCTTTTACAGTCTTCTATCCAATGAATAAGCCGAAGAAACAGCTAAGTTTTGTAGATCATATATCAACTGTGGCGCACACATAGCATGCCATGCCAATCTTAAACAAATACATATCTGGGTGTTATCTTTGACATAAAATTGTTGTGGACTTCGCATATCAAATATATTAAGGGAAGGTGCGAATGAGGAATGAACTTACTAAGGTCAGTTTGTAATACAACGTAGGGTGCAGATGTTAAGATATGTCTAATGTTTTATAGATGTTACATTAGGTCGATTATAGATTATGGTTGCGTCGTATATGGATCCTCTTCAAACTCTAATTTAAAAATAATAGATCGCACACAAACGAAAGCAATTGATATATGTATTGGTGCGATGAAATCATCACCAAATAATGCGTTCCTGGTGGAAAGCCAGGAACCACCGATATATTTAAGATAGGCATTTTTGGCCAAGAAACTAGTTATCGAATAGCGACACTTTTACCCATTGCGTTTGAAGGTATTATATTAGCTTTTCCTTGAATGTTTGTCTAATACTTATTGGTCAAAAAAAAATCCACCATTGGTTGATGCATACAGCAATACAAAGCACTTTGCTGGCGCGATTGTTCCAGAAGACAAAATCCCAATATTTACCCTACTCTATCAAAAAATGCACAAAATAAATAAAATATTTCCAAATTATACAATTTTTTCATCACTAAGTCGTTCAATACTTTAAGCAACATTGTAAAAGTTTGATAAATATACACAAAGTTATTCAGATGGTTCCAAATCGGTATCTGGGACAGGCTGTGCTTTTTATTCCCAAGACGGTAGATACCAAAAAGTTAAATTAAATAATATAGCATCTATTTACATTGCGGGGGTATATGCCTTGTATGAAGCACTTTAATGGTCAATTGAAAATAAAATTAAACATACTCTAATTTTATCAGATTCCAAATCAGTTCTGCTTTCACTCAAAGATTACACCAAACATGGCAAAAATCCAGTAATATGTGACATTATCAGTCTATATGAGTCGATAGAGGATGGTGGTAATCAAATCATATTTAGTGGATAAAAGGGCATACTGGACTAGCAGGGTACGAAATAGCTGACAAACTAGCTAAAGAATCTATAGAAGGTCCAAACAAAATAATAAACTGGATTACTGCTGACGATGTAAATCAAAAATTTACATTTGAAATAAGGGAAACGTGGGAAAATGTTTGGCATGAATTTGTTAACAAAACAACTAATCGATTTACACTTATTTATCCAATGTTGCCTAAAAAAATTCCACATATTGACGAATTTATTATGCCAAGGTACTATACTACTATAATTACCAGAATGAAGCTGAATCACGGCCGCTTTACACAACACCTACACAAAATAGGCATTAGTAACAATCCTTATTGTACATGTGACAACAGTTACCTAGGAACTTTAGAACACCTCATGTTTCAGTGCAGTTTTAGTAACTCGATACGTAAACAAATCTGAAAATAACTCAAAGATGCAGGAGTAGAGTTTCCTGTGAACTTAGCAACACTTATTCGTACAAATAGCCTGAAAATATATATATTATATTTATAAAATTCATTCGGCATACAAAAATCAAAATTTAGGTTTGCTGTTTCTCTATATGTGTATTTTAGTATTAGCCTTAGTTAAGAATAATATTAATATAAACTTAGTTTTCCTACTGTCTCACCTATTGTTTTTCATCCCATGTCATTAGATTTCGAGTGTTGTTTGTTAAAAAAAATACCCCGAAGGTCACCTAGGCGAGAAGCGAGTATCCTTTGTTTCTATCCTTAATAATAAGTAAGAACACAAACATTTATATTTTGACAAAATTGATATGTTAGGAGATAAATATTGCTTATGCTATAGCCGTTTAGAAATAGTCATACTCTGTAAGAGCTTACACATAAAGGTACGTCTATCGCTTTAATCCTCCCCATTGCTGTAAGTATTAATATCCATGCTGCAAATTATAAATATATTTGAAGGAGAATCGCTTTTTATAACAATGTATAGATATAACAATGGTACAAATTCAGTGCAGAGTTTTGTGGCCAATGGACGTAATGTCCGAAGCCAATTCCTTCCACACACACACACACATAGCATGCCTTCCTTGGAGCATTTTTTTATTTTTGTCATTGGACAAATTACAATCGTTTTCATAGCTGTATTTCTGCTCAAAATATTTAGGCCATTTCATCAAAAATAGAAATAAATGACAGATAACCTATTATGGACACAGCTGACATTGCACCCACATTAAATTTATTATCCTCTGATTGAAATTATTTTGCTCTGTCTCTTGTACCTTTGTCCGGCACTGCTCCAGAGGGGCCTGGATACACTGCTTCCCAACATAGGGGAGGTATTCCGGGCCAGCCTGGCGTTGGGCTACGTCCCAAAGGCCTGGCGCCGGGTTAGGAGGTCTTCATTCCCAAGCCGGGAAGATAGAACTGCACGCTGGCCAAGGCGTACAGGCTAATCAGCCTAACATCATTCCTGCTTAAGGCATTAGAAAAGATAGTACATAGGTCTATGTTGGGAGAGATCCTAAAGGATCACCCCTTCCATAAAGGTCAGCACACTTACCAGCGGGGGAAGTCTACGGAAACGGCGCTCCATGCTGTGACGCGGAAGGTGCAAAGGGGCCTACACTACGGGGAGAGCACATTAGCTGTGTTCTTCGATGTGGAGGGGGCCTTTGATGAGGCAAGGACGGATACGGTTTATACCGCCCTACAGGAAAGGGCAATGCCGAGGTCCCTAATGAGCTGGGTGGCGAGCATGCTGGAGGACAGGAGAGTATTGCTGACCTTGGGGGGCCTGGGGCTGGACGTTGGGGTGACGGGCGGCTGCCCTCAGGATCCTCAGTAGGGATCAATGGAGGGAAAATGAGGTTGAATTCCAGCCCGCAAGCCTGGTCTGTTTCACCGACGGATCGCGGCTGGAGGACCAACAATCTTCCGGGGCAGGAATATATATCGAGGGCCTGGCGGTGCGCGAGAGCTATGCCCTTGGCGCATGGACCACGGCATTCGAAACAGAGGTCTACGATATCCTGTCTGTGGCCAATAGATAGGATGTGAAGAGGAGTCCCGAGAAATGTGTGTACATCTGCTCGGATAGCCAGGCAGTCCTCCGGGCAGTCTGCGCGGCCAGAATCAGGTCTACACTGGTTCAGGAGTGCGCTGACGCCAGGACAAAGGAGGTACAACTAGTATGGGTTCCGGGACACTGTGGCGTGGCGGGGAATGAGGTCGCGAATAATCTCGCAAGGATTGGTTCCCGGCGGCCGTTCTGTGACTGGAGCTGGCCATAGGTATAAGTAGGAAGTCGGTCTCCGTCGCCTTAGACAGGTGGACCGAGGAAGCAATGAAGACGCACTGGGGGTCGGTTGATCGCTGCAGGCAGGCGAGGGACTTCGTGGAGGGGCCGGACCGAGATAAAGCTGTCTGGCTACTCGGATGGAGTCGACCTACGCTTCGCCGCATCCTTGGGGTGCTCACAAGTCACTGCGCCCTTAGAAGATACCTCACATTGATAGGCGTAGAGAGGGATCCCATTTGCCAGGAATGCGGCGAGGATGAGGAAACGTCCTACCACTACCTGTGCGAATGGGAGGCTTTTGGGAGTCTTCGAGCAGAATTGTTCGGATCGAGGACTCTGCAGAGGAATCAGGTAAGCACCGTCCAATTGAAGACCGTCACGGCCTTCATCTCGAGGTCGAGGCGGTTTGGCGACGGAACCGAGGAGGAGTAGAGGAGCATGGTTGCTGGGTTACTGGAGTTGGCAAAAGAGCCCATGGTGGCTACTTGCTTGGCGTTGGCCTCCCCACCACTGCTACTACTACTACTGCTATCTCTTGTACCTTTCGTTTATTAAAAGTGTCGGTAATTTTTCGTTGCTTTGTAAATTTCGGTTGTGAATTTTCTTGTTTTTCTATGTTGTCTTTATCTTTTATGATGTCTTTTTGTTTATTTTAATAACCCTTCCTTGTTAATTTATAATAATTATTATACTCTTTCATGAAGTGTCCGCAGATGTTTCAAGTAATTTTAAATACTTACACCTACATGCGCAACTCAATTACATTTTGAGTAATTCAATTACTGAAAGAGTAGTTTAATTACTTGTGTGTGTTCAACTGTAAGGATGACAACGGAGTGATTTGCCACTAGCCACAGACTTTTATAATTTATAAGGTATCGATTCGGAGTTTTCCAAAAGTTTGATTACTTCAGAAGTAATGCAATTACTTTGAACCGAGTTCAATTACTGGAAGAGTAGCTAAACTAATTGAGAAGTAATTCCACTACTACAATACGGTGAAAACGATTACATATTCCGATTACTCAGTGAACAGTAATTGAAGTATCAAATATCAACTACTTCGTACAGAAAATAATTTAATTACAGTAATTCAATTACCCGAAAACTTTAGGTTAATTACTTGACATTTCTGACAATTTCTGTATTTAACTTATCAAAAATATTACTTGTAAAGAACTAACTAATATATCTATGATTTTTATTATTTTACAACTATTCTTAATCTTCTGTATTTTGACTAGCTTCTGGTCTTAATTGTAATTTGTGTCGATCGTATTAAATGGATCTAGTCAATCTCCAAGTGCTTGTCTTCTGGATTCTCCAAGTAATGGTATTTTTGTTCCTCAAACAATTTGTTTAGTTCGTTCATAAATATTTGATGATATTCTTTTATTTGTTCTTGTGTCGGATTTTCGATTTTGGGAACATCTATTGGTTTACCAACTGAAAAAAGTTACAGATATTATTTATTAGTTATTTATCTACAAACCAATACCCCATTTTACTTAAGTACAATGTAATATACAAAACAAATTGTTTCATGTATAATCAGTTTGTAGCGCCATCCTTAGTTCAGAAGCAGGAGTTTCTACGTTGGACAGCATGGCGCACGACTTTACAGATTCTACCGCAGCGACGAACGAGTGAACCAGCTGCAGAGGAGACAAGATGAAATGACAACAGATAGACACTATCGCCGCGGTTAGTGCACGACACGCAACTTTCGTTTGCTTTGTTAATATTATCATTTTATTGTTTTTGTTATTGTTGTTGTTAAATAAAACTTGTAAAACCCGACTCGAGGATTTATATATTTAGTGTGCATATGCGCCTCAACGACCATAAGTTATTAACAAGAAAAACATACCCTTTTTGAATAGGAATACCCTGATAGTATACAATTTTTTAATCGCTATTTTTTGGTTGTGCAAAAGTGTACGTCTTAGATATTTGCTTTCGTCGTTCCCAAGTTATAGAACATTTAATCTGGAAATTTAATTTAAATAAAAGACCAAAAGACAACACAGTAGTATTGAACATTGTGAAATGTACGACAGGGTCGCCATCTCAATGCGGAACCAGGTAGTATGTTGTCACGACAGCTCAAGTTAATACAAGATGTTATAGATAGAGACTGTGTACAACCAACTACATCTAGCCCTACATAGTAGTATTCTTTATTAAACATATGCAGCGTGCTTTGCGTAAATCATCAGAGCTATATGAATAGTCTTTATTTTACTAGAATGCTATATTATTGTCACATCCTTCGATGATAATTCAGTTTATGACCTTTGTTAGTTCTATGGTCAGAGGCCGGTTGTAAAATGTGTTGGTAACAGCGAACACTCTGCAATTATATTTATAGAAGGGAGCAGAAGTGACAGGTGTAGAACAGTGTAGAAGGTCTAGAATCTCTATGGATAGTATAAATAGACGAGCTGCACATAGAGTGAGTTAGTTCAGTATTGAGTTAGTTTTGGTGCAGAAAAAGTGATCATAGAGTATTAAGTGAATCAGTGTAGTGTGAATTAATAGAGGCGAGAATAAACTATAGACATCTGGTAATAGAGAGAAATATTTTAGTTGATGGTGGTGTTGGAAAATAGTTGGTTATAATAAATTAGTAGCCTGAAAAGCTGTGTTTTGTTAGTCAACAAATCCAGAACCCCGAAAAACGTAACAACTGTTGTCAGAAGTGGAATTTTCAAGCTGCTAGCAGTTATATTTTCCAGAATATTCCTTGAACAACGTGAAAATTTATAGAATCTCTGGAAGATCACTGTCAGGAATAATTCATAACTGGGTGTGTTTTTGAAATAGAATAAACTTTGTACCAGCTTTAAGTACGTCTATGCTTAAGCCACGTAGCACAACAGCCAATATAGACACCAAGCTAATTGAAATGATTTTTAAAAAATGGACGAAGAAGCTAAATTAGCACGTGACGAAGCTAGAAGAAGAGACGAAGGAGCAAAAGAATAAATGAGAAAAAGAGATGAACAATCCAACGAAGAAATACGGAGAAGAGATGGAGAGGCCAGAAAAAGAGACGAAGAAACCAAACAAGAAATGAGAAGAAGGAATGGAGAAACCTGAGCATAAATAAGAAGAAGAGATGAAGAAGTGAGAAAGAGATATGAAGAGACCAAAGAAGAAATGAGAAGAAAAGCTGAAGAACAAAGAAAATTCTGCAAGAACAAGCCAGCAGAACTGAGAATATTACTTTATGTATGGATAAACATATGGAGCAGGTAAAAGACGATATCTTCCAGCAAGTTTAAAGCCCATTATCAGCGACGATGTACATGACAAGCTAACGAGTGTACAAGAAGAAGTATAAAAGAAAATGTAATCACTAGAAAATAGGCGTGATACCCTATCAGAGGGAAACATCAGACTCGAAGATAGCCCGGTCGTAAGAATTAAGGTCTCCACATTTGATGGCTCAGTCCCATGGAGTACGCCAGTTCGAAGCCGCTTCTGCAGCAAACGTTTGGGGGCGAGAGAGAAAAAGGGACCTCGTTAATAGTAGCTCCCAGAGGAGATGCCCTAGATGTGCTTCAAGGAATTCCCAAAAAAAACCGGCCAGTTTCGACAGCATGCGGTATTACCTACAGATGAGATTTGGAGACCAGCATTTATAACAGCTGTATCAAACTCTGCTAAAAAGTCGTTGCCAGAAATCAGGCAAAAACGGCAGCAATTCGAAGCCGACGTTGCCAGACTAACACGATCAGCTTACCCCACAGGCCCTGTGGAATGTTTGTAGCAGCTGGCCCTGCAAACATTCATTGACGGCATCAGGGACACCGACACTCGACAGGCACTGAGGATGGCGAAACACAAAAACTTGAACGATGCTTTGGCACATTCTTTGGAGTTTGAAGCGGCAAAGCAGACATCAGAAAGTCATGTGAGAGTTCTCAGTCTCAAAGTACGAAAAGAAATTAAAACAGATCCATCCGAAGTGGTTCAGCTACTAAAGAAAATAGAGCAGTCAAAGCCTATATTTCATATGAAGCCAATAAGAGCTTACCGTGCAAATGCCTTGCGTTGTTGGAGCTGCGGCAAGATGGGACATATACGAGGCGAATGTTGGACTCTAAGATCACGCACTAGGGAGAAAGTGATGCTAAGGCTGGTAACCATTTCTCAGGTCAGCGATTCTGACAGCGGTCTCGTCGTAGACGGATGCGTAAGCGATAATAAGACACAGATCGTCGTCGACACAAGCGCACCTAGGACGATTATTAGCCGCGACATAGTTTCAAGATGACAAGTAAAAGAGCCAGACAGTGTACAGGGTAAATTCTGGTGATCGGATCTCCGTCTTTGGCGAAACTGGCGTCGAGCTGCAAATTGGGACATGGAAATCAAAGCAGGGAGCCATAGTGGCCGTTATATCAGACCCGATTATGATTGGCTTGGGCATATTTCAAGGTCAGTGCGCTAAACTTGATCTTAGTACTAACATCCTCACTATCTACGGTGAAGAAATAATAATGTCGCCTGGCACTAACCTGTTATCGCGGAAAATCACCATAGAAGAAAATAGCAACCTGCCGTGAAAGTGCCATTCCAGTGAAGAGAGCTGTGAGAGTAAGACACGGCCCAGTTACTCAGCCAGAAGCAAGTGGAGAAGAAATTATGGGAAAAGTACAAGACGAAGGGTGTAAAAACCATGTAAATGTGAAGCCAACCCAGAAAAAGGTCAGTGAACAAATTTGTTGGAACAGAGCCGATGTCGACAGGATGAATAGGGCCCGCAGAGATATTTGTTCAAATAGAAACACCAGAATAAGAGCAACTGTACGAAACCAGTACCATTTAAGAACTACGCTTGAAGAAAGCTCCGTCATATTGACAAGAAGGAAAGCCTTCCACTCTGCTGTCAGAATGCATATACGAATAGAATGCGACCGCATAAAGACCTACTATGACGTGCGAGCTAACTCAGCTAGTTTTAAAGAAGGAGATCGAGTGTGGTTCTACAACCCAGTACTGCGCAAGGACGGTCACCGAAACTACACAAATTATGGCAAGGTCCGTATAAGGTGGTCAAGAGAATCAGTGACGTTGTCTACCCCATTCAGAGGAGCCCAAAGAGGAACGTGAAGGTGGTCCATATGCACAGACTTACGCCATACCAAGAAATGTCAGAATTCGACCGGGACGGTCGAATGTAAGAGGGGGACAGTGTCACATGCGTCTATGAGAATTCAGTTTATAAACTTTGTTACTTATATGGTCAGAGGCCAGTTGTAAAGTGTGTTGGTAACAGCGAACACCCTGGAATTATATTTCTAGAAGGGACCAGAAGTGGCAGGTGTAGAACAGTGTAGAACAGTGTGAAAGGTCTAGCATCTCTATGGACAGTATAAAAAAACGACGAGCATATGTCCTCTATGGGGTGAGTTAGTTCAGTATTGAGTTAGTGGTGGTACAGAATAAGTGATCATAGAGTATTAAGTGAATCAGTGTAGTGTGAATTAATAGAGGCGAGAATAAACTATAGACATTTAGTAATAGAGAGAAATATTTTAGTTGATGGTGATGTTGGAAAATAGTTGGTTATATTAATTAGTAGTTTGAAAAGCTGTGCTTTGTTAGTCAACAAATACAGAACCCCGAAGAACGTAACATTATGTTATAGGTGTAAAGTGGGAGATCACACATACCAGTTTACGTCCTTCTTTGGACTCTTGAGAGAGCTATACCTGCACTCCAACAACTCGGCTTTAAGGCAGGCATTGCCATCTAATGCGGTGGAGAATAACGTGAAGCGCCATCTCTGGTTTTCTGACGTTTACATCCTACCGCATGTTCCGGCAGGACTGAAGTGATGGCGGATAGCGAGTGATGTAATTCAATGCCCGTCGTGGTATTATCCAAGGGAGTTGTGTTTCTCTCGCTAGTTTTCTTCCCACAGCTTTCTTCTTGCCGTAATGTGTGTACGTGGAAGCTGCTGTGGAAGCCTAAAACCGCTACAAAACCAGAGATGGCGCTTCGCGCTTTTCTACACTGCATCCAAATATTAGTTTATGGTATTTTTTTAATGAAAATGTGTATTTACCAACAGTTATATTATGTGGTTCTGTTATATGTCCTTGGTAAATTATTGTTTTTAATACACGTATAAGACATTTTGCAATAAAAGCGATATGATTTTACAATTAAATAAAATAAAAACTATTTTAAATACAACCAGACTTTTCTTGATTATATTGGGGGATAGTTGATTACATTAGGTATTGAATATCACAATATTTAAGTGTCCACATCGACTTTGTGCACAGAAGCAAATTTGTGGACTCAATTTTAAATCTCTTCGACCTATCGTCGCGAATGCAACGTTCGATGTTCAATCTTAAGACATTAAGAGTCCGTTGTTTCTTTTCATCTTGATTGGATTCTCAAGTTCTGCGGCCTTCGCATTGGATCATATGGAACAAGGTTTTCGCTTCACTGTGTCCGCATCTACACATAACGTTTCCTGTACATCTCACTATGTTCTTATCTCATGTGTCTAACAGTATCCTGTTAATAGACCTACATTTATTCGAATGGCATTTTTGCTCCTACCTCGTAGATTTTTTGTGATTTTAGCCGAATAAACTTTTTGGCCTATCTTTGTCATGGGAAGTTTTACCTCCACTCCAGTGTTTTGCCTTGTATTAATTCATTAATGGATCGTCTTATGAGCGGCCTCATTAGAGCAAAAACATTTGGGAGACTACCAGGGACCTAAACGCCCTTCCTTTGTCAGTTTCTGTGCATTATTGCTCCCTTAATACTCCCGTGTGTTAAAAACCATGCTAGTGTCATTTTCTTTTGACTTCCTACTTCTATTGAGAGTTTTAGACACTCCCATAGTATATTTGAATTGATCTCCATCAAACACAGTGCCCTAAGCGCCGCTCAGCTACCGCAATATTTGGAAAATGACTGTTTCGTCATTCTTGGCGTAATATTATCTTATGCGCAATATTTCATGGGTATCATTCTCACCTAGAATATTGTTATGTTTATTTGGGCCAGTGGTTCTCAAAGTGTGGGTGGTGACCTATGTTGAGTTGCTTTAAGGAAGTGTGGTGTCGCGAATGATTTCCAAAATTGACAAAAATAATTTTTTAGAGCTTTATTTGTTTATTTTGCATCGTAAGTAAAATATAACGACTTAATACACTAGGTTACTTAATTCCTAGAAAAATATTAGTGCGAGGTGTGCCTATTTTTCAGTCAGGCGCTTTTCAAATCTGCGTTCTGTATTTGGCACACAGACAATGGTATCATTTTATTAAATTCATCGATGAGAATCTTACTCACAACTCAAGTTACTCGATAAGAGTTAAGACTTTTTTAACAATTATATTCATTGATTAAAGTAGAAGCTAGCATATAACTTCAATGATAAAATCCTAATACAAAATATGAGGCCGCGTGTTAAGTAGTACGTGCGGATCACGAATGAAGGCCTCTCCATAGGTCGGCTTCATTCTTATAGGTTTCTTACTAGAGAGTGGCTCTATTGTCTTGGAAGGTGATTTTGATGTGAACTTGGCGGCTTATTGTTAATGTGACCTTCCATTGTTTATTGTCCTTTTACTGCGTTGGTGCTTCTGAATTATTCCCTAATACCGACTAGACTATCACTATAGTGTTATTTATCTCCTCCCCCTTCGGAGAACGAAGCTACGGTTCGTTCCCTATTTTCATTGGAAATCCGGTTTCCATTTTTTCGGTGTTTTCCATGTGTTTTTTCTTCAGCTTATTGATAGAGCTTCTTATAAGGATACCCCCAGGAGTGACTGATAAACCTATGTGTAATAAGATTGTCCAAATACTTGGATGGTAGGTGGGTAGCTTTACCCTGACTGGAATTCGGTTCTTTATTTATTGTAGTTGAATTTGAATGTTATCGATACCGTGTAGCTGGACGTTGTTTAATTTAAATTCTGGTAAGTATGTTGACATTTTGGGTTCTTCTGGGTGTCCAAATATTCCGAATTTTGGTAGGTTGAATATTTGTTGTGTTTCTGATTTTGCCTGCTTTGAGTTGTAGTTCTGGTTGTTGATTTGTAAATTGCAATTTGGTTTGAGGGTTAATTTGGTACCCTTTATTATTTTGGTCTCTTCTCGTTCTTCACATATCACTTTGATCTTGGTGTCTCCTGATGCTATTATTATATAATGGGTGTTCCCATATTTTGAAACTGTGGTTGTGTAATTTTGATTATCTCTTGATGGCAATTATCTATAGGTTTTGAAAAGTTGATTAATTTGATTTCACATAGATTGTCGTCGTTAAGCGCCATTGGATTATCGTTTCGCAGAAATATAGTTGCATTTTTAAATTTTACCATCCTTCATTTTGATAGGCATATTGCTTGCAACCAAGGATAAGGTATTTGTTATGGGAATTATCATGATAAGCGTGTATGGATTTTTCGGTGTTAGCAGGGCGTAAAGGTGACAATAAGTATACTCTGATTCATCTATTAATGTTATTTCTATGTGAAAAATAATTTTAAAATCAATTGGGACTGCTTTAATTTAAGTACTTTTTCATTCAGGGTTAAATCATTTGTGGTTATTAATCTAGAATTAGTTGTATTTTATTTATGACATTTTGGAGGCCGATACTTTATCTAAATCCATTGTCAACTTGGATAATATAATTATATAATAATAATAATAATTATTTGCTCACTCCTCTGTACAAAATAGTAAAGATATCACAAAACAACTTTTTAGACTAAGCATACATCAGAAAATGGACAAATAAATAAATTACAAAACTGTGCTAAGTCTGTGACTTGTGCACACATTAAACAAAGAACACATTAAAACAAAACAAAAACTACGCGTGATGCGAAGAAAGTATGCCATATATACACACATATAAAACCAGACGCATAATCCTGGCATGTAGTATAATCCCCGGGATTGAGGGTCTTATAAAGCAATGCTTGTATGCCCCCCCATCCCCAGGACCACAATTCACCTTTCTCCCTCTCTTTCTTGCGAGACAGTCGCCTACACTGCCCCAAGACTAGCGAACCACAGTTTATCACCACCAAAAGGACGTACTAAGCCTAATTCCAAACTTATAACTACAAGACTAGTACATTTTATAAATTAACATCCCAAGCACACATCCATACGTATATACTCACCCATATACTTGCACGCCTCACTTACTCTCTCACAAACACGCGCGCGCACGCACGCATACACACATCTACATACGCATTCACTCGCCCAATTGTATACTTATATTCCACACACTAATATACACACACACGATCAGTCATATTCACCGGCCATTCACACACATATATTCAAATACTGACGCTTAATCACTTATTAACCGTACGCAAACTGATTTTCCCAATAAAATACACCAATATATCTATTTTTTCTGAGAATAGTAAACATTTTTTATATCTATGATACTGTGAATCTCCATTCTGGATTTAGCCTTGATCCACTCTGTGATTTTTGCCTTAAACAAGTTAATTCCATTTATCTCTTATATTCGCTGGGTATTGTATTATAAATCTTTGGGCCAAGATAAGAAAACGCTCGTTGGCATAGCGTCTTCCTGACTCTAGGCACACAAAACGCCTGAAGACTTCCTCTAGTAAAATACTCATGCCTTATACCTAATCTTTGATTTACGTTTCTATGCTGCCAACTTAAAAGCGAAAAGCAAAACAACTGTCTAATATCGAACACACTGGACTCAGTATATAAACTCTCCGTTGGATATGTAATATTCTTTTTAAGTATTATTTTGAGGATCCATTTTTGCACCTTTTCCAGCATGCATATATAATTGTTTGTAGCACCACCCCAAAGAAGTATCCCATATGTTAAATGTGGTTTAACCAGAGCGTTATACAAAAGAAACAGCTGTTGTACAGAAAATATCTGGCGAAAGCTCTTGAACCTCCAGGTCAGGAATCGTACCTTCCTTGTCAAATTATATATTTGGCTATTCCATCTTAAATGCTGATCCAAGTATATACCCAAGTATTTATATGTAGTTGTCATCTTTATTTTTGTCTTTTGACACTGACAATTATTCTCCACTCTTAGTTCACAGTAATCTGGCATATTATTAGTATACGACGCAAATGGTAAGAAATATGTTTTTTCAATGTTTACAGTCAACCTCCTCTCAGCAAAAAAATGCATTATTTTATAAATAATATAATAATAAACAAACATATTGATTTACACTATTATTTATTATGTTGTATGTATGACTGCAATTTCGTTGAAGTTCACAGCTTTGTCAAATACAAAATTAATTAGTTTTCTAATTATATATTTGGGTTTTAGTATTGAGGTGTGGAAGGTGTCTAATTTGGAAAATGTGGTTGCGTAACCTACTTGTGTCAGTGACTCTAATTGTTTCACTCGACGATAATTTGTTAACTGATCGCTCTTTAAGGTAGTAATCGTATACTCTAATTCATTGGTTCTCGTAACTATAGCTTCCTGATTATGATTTAAATAGAATAAATAATGCTAAATAAATTCGCTCTCCGTCGTTAGCGCCTAAGTTTCCTGTAATTGATTTGACGATTGATCCTAGTCCGTTTATAATTCCACCTTTCTTTCGACTATTATTATTAATATTGTTCTAATCTAACTGTGTGAGGTCATGTGTGTGAGTCAGAGAACTAACTCCTTGAAGAGTCTGAAGGTATTAATTTTTATGAATTCATTAGTATGTCTTTATTTGAATTGTGTGTGTGTTTTGCTTCTTTAACGTCAGCCTATTTCCGCGACTATGTTCAATCACCGACGCCAGGAAGCAGTTTCACCTCACTATCCTGGTAATTTTGCCGAACCCCTGCCTTTCTGTAAGGAGGGTAGGGCTCTTTAACGTGCCCAACATCGCATGGACACGGGACCGACGGCTTTACGGCCCCTCCAAAGCGCGGAACATGCAGACATTCAACTTGCTCAAATACAATGCCAGAACCTCGGTTGATGTTGATGTTACAGTTTGTACTGAAAAAGTGAACCCTGGAATCGAACCCAGTACCCTTCGGTTCAGAAGCACACGTTCTTACCTCTGAACCACCGAGGTTCTATTTTATTTGAATTAAAGACATCTCTATACATTCTTGTCGTTCATGTTCATTTAAAATTATTAGTCATAGCAAAAATTTGGTTAGTTTAATTGACATTTGTCATTCATGTTTACAAAAAATGTAACTATGTCATTTTTTCTGTTGTTATATTTACAATTCTCTGTGACCACCCTATTATTTTTATATTTTCTCTTTGTCAATTTTAATCTATGGTTATATTAAAACTTTTTATTTATAAATCGTTTGCTGCAATATGTTTTTATGTTGTATTAGTCAGCTTCTTGTCTCTTACATCATGTCTCGTGTGTCATTTATCCGATCATCGAGATGGATTGTTAATTAAGTCTGTTTAGTAGAAAAGGATTATTTTTCTCTTTATTACAATACTTGCAAGTTTCAATAAAAGATTCAATTTTCTTTTTCAACTTCGGAAAACAAAATTTGACTTACATTTTTAAATATGTTTTATCAGCGTTTATATGATTTCTCTCACCCTCATGGTAAAGCACAATATTTTCTTTAAGGTCCTCTTCGTTATTTCCTTTTTCTAAAATTGTTATGTTTGTTATTATCACATTCCTTTTCATCGATATAATTGGATACATCTATGCTATTTACTTCAGAAGCGTATTGTACATTGATTGTGAAAGTTTTATCATTTTTATTTTCGCCTTCAAAGCTAGAATATGTTTGGTATTAATTGTTTATTTGCCTTTTCTCTCTTATTTAACCCATTTTTAGGCGCACGTATATTATTCTGGCTTAAAGGTTAATTATTCTGTTCCACTGTGCCTTTATAATCATCATGTACGTTAATTAAACCTTTGGTTAATATATTATTTGAACTTTTACCCCTTAATTACACCTTAAAACTATTTTGTATAATCCTCTTATGACTCGATGATTTATAACTAATTGGTTTATTCTTGCCATCATTACAATATTCGTTGTTTTTTTTAATTTCAACAACACACCACGAGGGCTTACAGCCTCAATACTATCGTACCGTGGGTGCCGACAAGGAGGAAAGAGGCAACTTGTTAATTCTGGACTTGAAGGTTTGGAGGTTCGGAGGAGAAGGAAAAACATGTGTCGGCAAGGAATTCCACAACTTCGAAGTCCTCGGGACAAAAGAGCGGGCATAACAAGATGTTCTATGTCTGGTGACCTGGACAGTAAAAGGGTGCATTCGCTCTGTTCCCCTGGTAGATCTGCTGGGGGCAGCAGGTGGAGGAACTATGGAGGAAAGCTCCTCTGAGCAGTGCCCGTGCAGATATCTATAAAAGAGAAAGAGAGAGAGAGAGAGGTCACCAACGGAACGTCGGTGGGCACGGGATGGCAGCCTTTGGGTGAGGGTAGGGTCACCGATGCGACGTATAGCTCTCTTTTGAATGGAGTCCAGGATAGCGTGTGTAGAAGCGGCAGCTGCACCACAGATGTGGGAGCAGTATTCGAGGTTTGGCCTTATTTGTGAAGTATATAAGGTATAGAGATTAGCTGGTGAAAAGTATTTGCGAGCCCGGAAGAGGAAACCTAATTTCTTAGCAGCCGCTTCTGTAATTGATGTGACATTTTGGTGCCAATTAACATTTCGATCCACAGAAATGCCAACAAGAGAAAAGGATACATTACTTTGAATAACTTGGTTGTTCATTGTGATGGGTCTAGGGCTGGTGTATCTCTTATGAGCAAGAAAGAAAGCCTGAGATTTGGTGGGGTTCAATTGTACAAGATTTCTACTTCCCCAGTCTAATATTTTTTGGAGATCGACGGAGACAGAACCCTCCATGAGTCTGCGATCCTCATCTAATTGGGCTAAATAGACATGCTTAGAATATTGTATATTTGAGTGGAGGGTGCTGTCGTCCATGTTACTGTGAACTGGGTTGGATGTGCTAGAGAGGTCATTGGTGTGGAGAAGAAACAAAGTAGGGGCTAAAGCTGAACCTTGAGGAACTCTTGCATTAATTGGATTCAGTTTAGAGGAATGGCCACCCACAACAACAGAAATGCTCCTGTTGGAGAGGAAATTTGCTGTCCAGGTACAAAGTTTTGGTGGTAGGCCATAGGCCGGAAGTTTATTAAGCAGCGCTGCGTGCCAGACCTGGACGAATGCTTTGGATATGTCTAGAGCGACAATCTGGGATTCACCGTGTAGTTTCATAGACTTGTTCCAAGAATGGGTGACAAAGGAAAGGAGGTCGGCAGTCGATCTGCGCTGACGGAATCCATACTGCCTGTCGTCGATTAGACTGTTTTTCAAGAAATTTTAGTAATTCGGTGTTTATATACTTTTCCATCACTTTAGAGACGACTGAAAGGAGAGAAATAGGTCTGTAGTTGCTAGGAAGCGCTTTGGATCCTTTCTTGGGGATGGGTTGTACTTGAGCAGTTTTCCAGTTACTAGGGAATATGCCTTTATTGTAAGATATCTGAAACAGACGAGTCAGGACAGGAGCAAGTTCTGGTGCGCATTTTTTGAGAACAATTGCTGAGATCTCGTCAAGACCAGAGGCTTTCCTGGTATTAAGAGAAGAGAGCATCTTTCGTACCTTTTTAGTTTTGAAAATTATATCCGTCATTTTATGCGCGACATTGGGGATTGTTGGTGGTTGAACATTTGAAGGTGGGTTGAGGTAGAATTGCCGGCGAACAACGAGGCAAAAAGTTCAGCCTTGCCCAGTGCGGTAGAAACAATTTCATCCCCTGAGACAAGAGGTGGGAACGCATTTCGTCCCAGTTTGCGGAGTTGTAGTGCCAAACGATACGTGGGTGTAATGACTGTGTGACCGCGGGTTGCATTGCGCAGGAAGCAGTGACCATGCTGTGGTCTGAGCGACCAAGGGGAGCGGTGACTGATATCTTATAGCATTCAGGTCTTGTAGTAAGAAGAAGATCCAAGGGATTTGAGCTGTGTGTTGGGATACGAGGAAAGTAAGAAGATTGCTGAACCATATTGGCTAAAGAATTGCTGACTGCAAAGGCCTCCGCTGCTCTCCCTTGTGGATCGGTTTTTGAAGATCCTAGCCATTCCTTATTATGGACATTGAAGTCACCAAGAATAGTGACCTCGGAGGAAGGATATTCAGAAATCAGTCGGTTTTTTCAGAAAGGTAGTCAAAGAGCTGGACAAAGTTGTTGTCAGAATGTGACCGGTAAATGCAACAGATGAATTTAGTTGCAGCTCTGAGAGAGAGTTTTATCCATAGTATGTCTTTTCTTCCAGCTTCTAAATTGGGGAGTCTGGTGCAGGGTAGATTGCTACGGACGTATGCGCACACGCCTCCATGCAATCTAAAGGAAGTAAGGAGCTCATACCCCGGGAAATTAAGGTGATTAGTGGCTGTTTTGGCACTGATTTGGGTTTCGGTGGGGAAGAGGAGTTGGGGCCTGTTAGTCTGGAGGAAATGGTGGACGGAGTTCAGATTAGAATTTAGGCCACATATATTCGAAAAGGATATGTTAAATTTTGATTTTGGCGCCCCCTGTACACCCCTCTCCTGGAGATCCAAATGAAGGGGTATTTTACTTCCGGAATCTTTTGTACAAGGAGGAGCCATCATCATTTTTGCTTATAAGGGAAACCGACTCATACACCAGAACCGGAAACGTCCGTTGGGACTTTACCGGCCCCTTGATGTATGGGGTGGTACCTCCTCGGGCATGGAAAAAATCCTTTACTATTACGTAAAGGAAAATTCCACTACAACCTGCTATGGATTGGATTGGATCAATGTCTACCCATTTAAAAATAAGATGAATAAAGGGACTATCAATTGTCCAATAGTTATGCTTTTCGACATAGTAGGAGGATGCAAAACATTATCATTTTGCATCCATGCCTATTGTAATATGTATAACCTTGCTTACGGAAACGTTTCATTCTTAATTGTCTGGCTGGTCTTATTGCGTCCAGTACACATAAGATTCATATTCTATATTACACTTTGCTTATAACTAACCTCTGACTGAGACTTCTCTTTGTGAGTTATCTTCCCATTACTAGGCATGTAGCCAACACAATGCAATTGTTGAACTTCACCCACTACGCCCTGAGGTTTTGCATGCTTGTTATATTGTTTCAAGTTCGATCTATTCAAACAATTATCATTCTCTCTCTTAAGATTTATACAACTACTACCACGCTTACTATTTTCTACATTATTGAACATTTGAATGATTTATATCTATTTCATCTAAGGACGAACCGTATTCGTTGGTACTTCCCGATAATTGACTGTCCTTACTTTCTTCATCATATTAAATCTACTATTACTATTACCACGTACATTATTTATTTGAAAGTTTAAATGTTTAATATATACTACCCTTTATCTCTTGACAGACCCGCTATGGGGAAATTTTTATTTTCTTCGTCTCATGTTTCTGATAGCGATAGTGTGTAATCAAATTCATCGCAATTCGGTTCTTCGCTGTAATTTTCAGCGTTATGTAATTGTTCTTCGTTTGTTTGGGAGAAGTTCGTTCGGAATTGTGTGAGGTTTTGTCTCGTAAAGCAAGAATTCCCGCTCGAAGTATTCATCGATTGTTGGTATTGATTATTATTCTGGTTTTTAGGATTATAATTAGGACATCTAAATCGTTTCTATTGAACATTTTGTCTAGCAAATTGTGAAAATTTGGATCTGTGTTGGAAATTATATTGGAAATATTTTGATTATTTCGATTATCCTGATTATTTTGATTGTAGGGTCTATAATTTGGCCGAAAAGGTCTTACGAAATTGTAAGTTATTGAAATCCGGTGTTGGTTATGTCTGAAACAACGGCTTTTGTTGTCCGTCATGGTTATGTTGGTTATATGATGGTCTCTGTAATGTTTTGTCCCTACAGTCCCAGGTTTCCTCTGAAACACGAATTGTAATGCATGTTCAATACTCAGCGGATTTATTGACCTTAACACCATTTCTAGCAGATTCTTTAACACTCCTGATCTGGAATGGCTTCATTGTTCTCATTCGAGATAAGGTTTGAAAATAATAATTGCTCTACGTGCCTACAACGGGTGTTAAACGCCAACGCATCCTCATTATTTCTCTGTTTTAATTGCAATAATTCTCCTAACAAACTAGTGTCGTCTTGTTGGTCTGTAAAATTTTGTACGATCATTTGTCGTCAATCAAACCATTAATTAAAATTTTTTGTTTTTATAATTAATCTAGCATGAGCAGTTAACTTGGTTTGGATACAATTAAATTGAAAATGGTTTAAATACAAATTTTGATCATTATAAAATTGGTTCATTACTAAATCTACTGCTTTCAAAAAGTTTCCTACGTTTACGGGTTGGCCATGGAATTGGGGGGCCGCTTTTAAGTAAACTTCGTGAAATTGCTTAGCCATGTTTACGTCAATTTTATTAGAATTAGTTGCACAATTAGGTGACTTGGAATTATGGTCACATATTTATTTGCCTTAATCTATATTCTAAATTAAATAAACTTGTTAACTTGTCTTCAGAATCAGACATACAATTATATCAACAATACGAAAAAATGGAGATGGATAATAAAAAATATTGAAAGTAGCAAACAACTTACATCAAAATTACTGCTATTGCTCTCATCGGACTGCTTGGCTTTTATTTCGGACTGTTTGGCTCTTTGACCGGTTATTAGGGGTCGATACGCTTAAAAATCCTATCCGTTTGGTTTTTTAGCCGATTCTATCGACTGCAAGATTCAAGTTACTGGCTAAGCTTAAAACTTTTTTAAACATTTATATTTATTGATTAAACTAGAAACTGACATAAAACTCCAATGAAAAAATACTAGTACAAAATAAGAATATATCAATACCAAAACTAACACCCCGTGTGTTAAGTAGTACGTGGAGAACAGCAATGAACACATCTACATGGGTCGGATTTATTCTGATAGGTTACCTACCAGGGAGTGGCTCTATTGTCTTGGGAGGTGATGTTGATGTGAACTCTGCAATGCACCTGCATTATTGTGTGGTGAACTCGGCTAATCAGAGGCCCGACGGATAGGGTAACAATCCGTCATTCGGGCGTGACCTAAATATTCTAATTTATTTATCCTCGGGCGTCATCTTTATTCCCTATAAATAGGACGAGGTTAGATCCCCGTGAGGACTTCTGATAAGGCCCTCGTAGAACACCACAAATTACTGTTTCATAACAGCCTTGTCCTAGGGTAGCTAAGTGGAGAAGAAAAACTATAGACGGGGGTCAAAAGTTATCATATCCCGCAGAGTTCTCAGGAGTTAAGTAGGCTTTAATTACTTACTCCCGAATAAAGGCTGTTTTCCTTACAAAGTTGGAAACAGAAATATCATAAACAGGTAAATATCAATTAAGATATACCTCCGCTAGTTACAATCCTTCACAGGATTCTAGCTTAAACACACATGCACTAGTGCAACTATCTAATAGCAATGCAGTGAAACGCAATTAATTTCATAAAAGTTTCTAATAACACTCAAAGTATTTACAAATGAAAGTTACAATATTATAAATTCATAAATTGTGAAAACTAAAAATTCGCTACAATTCATGCGATTAAGGAGAAACTATATCTCATGCCAGATAACACTATCTCTGATAAGACATTCATTCATAGTGTAAATGATACAAATACGTTAATATGTTAATAATACAATAATATTCGACTAGAATAATATTTGTGCTTTCTTCAATAAATACAGCGTGATCTTAACAGTAGCACAGCAATTAGCAAAGCACATAAAAGCAACGGCAAGCGAAACGCGACATACACATGCATCAAATGGGGAATTTCCCCCGATGTAAATTTATCGCCTCTGTCTGAGGTATTATATGCCTCTGGGCTCTATTCCCGCGGTTCCCTGCAGTCCTACTCTGCTATAAAAACCTCACTGGCACTTCCCAGTGACTAGGTTTCCCTTAAATGGGGCGAAACTGGGTAAACTTGTGCCCTATTTATGTCGAACAGCTTGTATAATTAACGGCCCCGTCCAGCGGTTACGTACCATTCAGAGTAGCTCCATAATCCACCCAAG
Source organism: Tillus elongatus (assembly GCA_964006375.1). NCBI lineage: Eukaryota > Metazoa > Arthropoda > Insecta > Coleoptera > Cleridae > Tillus > Tillus elongatus. The sequence goes on along the minus strand of OZ023262.1, from coordinate 82,892,990 downwards.
GACATCCGTCTCTCGGGCCAAACATAGGCTACCGGTTGCCGGACACCCTAAATATCGACTATAACACTTTAAACAGCACTACACGTGCTCTAGTTCCCCTTATATGGGCAAGAAACGTGGTCAGCTTGTTACTTATTTAGGCTGGGCACTCTATCTAATCAACCACCCCGTCTAGCGATTACATACCATTCAGAACAGCTCCTTGTTCCACCCAAGGACATCCGTTCCTCGAGCCGAACATAGGCTACTCAGTACAGTACAGTATACTGCGCCAGACGCCCTAAATTCACTATATTACGAAAACATCCACTTACAATATTCGAGTTTCTCTTAAATGGGCAGAACGTGATCCACCTAATCACTCATCAATACAGAACACGCTGTATACACTTTATTTCAGCATCAATAATTCGATACTTTTCTCTAACACATCTAAATCCAGCATGACGCTCTAGAAATTCAAGTTAGAAATTACCGGAATCAAAACTAACCTTGTCACAAGACACTTATGAGAATATCTAAACATGGTCGCTCCAGACCCTCGTTAAATCCTCACGTTATAGCGCTAACCTGCTGCTCCTATTACACCTAGAAACAGCCAGACACACCCAGGTAGTATTCCCACTCCTAACAACTATCACCGCGCTAGCTAAAATAACATTATCCGTGAGACCCTACTCTTAACGCGAGCTGAAGGCATCTATTCTCTCCGTTCCCACTGCCTGCGGCGTCTCTTGTAATGCGCCCAGCAACGTACCTAAAAGAATACCATTGCCCGTAACAGACCGGCGCTTTCACATTTCATGTCCACGATTCATTCTCCACTCGTGGCGAATCTTCATATTTTGAAACGTCGCCAAAATTAGTCGAATTTATTATCTCATAAATATTTGTTATTTAAACCGCCTAAATGAATTGGGCGCTATTCAAATAACCCTAATAAATTCGGACTTCATTACAATTGTTAATGTGGCATTCCATTGAACATACTGAGATGTACGACAATGCCGTCATCCGTCACGGCAGCTCTAATAAACACAACGTGCTATATAAACAGAGACTATGTACAACTAACTAACGATTGAAAAAATCACTAACCCTGGTACTTTCTTCCCTAATTAGACACCATGTATCTATATAAGGCCAGAAGCATTCCGACTATAATTGAAAATGCATACCGGTTTCGCTCTCATTAGAGCTCCTCAGTGCGCTATACCAAATTACAGCCAGAAACACCCAACAGCAAGTTCGGCTAAAGGCAGGTGTATTCTGGCTGTAATTTGCTATAGCGCACTAATAAGCTCTAATAGGAGCGAAACCAGTATGCGTTTTCAATGATATTCGGAATGCACCTGGCCTTATATGGCTTTCTATTGTCTATTATTCTTTTACCACGTTGTTGCTTCTGAATTATTCCCTAATGCTGACTAGATTGGCTGCTGCTTGATCCTGTTCATTTTAACACAAGGGGCTATTGTTATAGTGTTATTTATCTCGTATAAATATTATGTTGCAAATGGAACTAAACATTTAAGAGCCTCCTTTGTCAGTTCTGAGTATTCTTGCATTCATTCGATTCAAAAATGATCCGGGTTCTGAGAAAAATTTCTAGCTTCCACATTCCATCACTTGATATTTCAATAAGTTTTTCTTTCATGTTTGTTGGAATATTATCATAATAAAAAGAATTGTTTAAGAAGGGATTCAGTAACCATCTGTAATTATTATAACTGGTTTGACTTTTGGGCCAAAAATATTACCAAAACTGTTTTTAGCGAATTTTCATAAATCAAATTTCGCGTATAGAGATAAGTAACGACGTCCCGAAAAAAATTCAGATGTGGCTAATTAGAGCCCTTAGAATCCACATCCGACGTCAGTTTCAGACTTCACCCCTAATTTCTACGGCACTGAGGAAATTACCATTTTAAAAGCCAATTTTAAACCGCCAATATTTTCTGCCCAAAACGGTATTCTTGTTCAAATGCTTAATGTGAACCTTTCTCGAGAAGAGATGCATTGTATGATAAAAAACATAGAAGTAGTTATCCTGTTTTGTTGGTGACAAAACATTTCGTTTTCCTCAGTTGTCTATTGCCGCTCTGACGAGAACAATCACCTCGGCATCGCCCGGCACAATCCGTTGATAAGTTCTCTGCAATTTAATGCATTCTGCCACTTTAATATATTATCGTCAAAAAAACTAAATAAAAATATTTTTTGACACCCTATATATATATATATATATATATATATATATATATATATATATATATATATATATATATATATATATATATATATATGGTGGTCCAAATTTTACCTACGATAATTTGGGAATCAATAGAAAATTGGAAAATAATTTGAGTTTTCCTAATAAACTTTAATGGAAATCTCAACGGTTTCAGAAATACAGAGTGTTGAAGTTTCATATTTTTCTTTTTATAAATTCTATATCTCCTGGACTAAATGAAATATTTTATTATTGACATCTTGTGAAAGCTTTCGCCTTCAGCAAAAGCGTAACCACGAGGGTGAGATTTCCCCTTTTGGAACGAAAGAAGGTATGCTAATGACTTTTTTCTATTTTTCCTAATCTGTGATCAATATGCAAGTGAACAGTCCCCTTGGAGTTTTTTGTAAAATCAATCGTTTTACAGGAAAAAAATATTAGAATTCATTGCATGCTCTGGAAAACAGTGGCTATCTTCTACGCATGCATTTTAAATAAGAAAATTAATAACAAAATGAAAGTAAAAATTATTTCTTAACAGAAACCTAAATCACTTGACGAGCTGCTCAAAATATTCACCACCAACTTCAATACACTTCTGGTACCTTCGAATTATGGAATTCACAGAGGCCGATATCTGATATCTACTTTCCTTGATCTCTGATCCCTTCACATGCTAATTGATTTCTCGCAATCAGCTCCTATCTGGAGGCAACTGGTTCCGCATATACCTTGTCTTTTAAACACTCCCATACGTAAAAGTCATTCGAGGTAATATCAGGAGACCGCGGTGGCCATGCCACTGAACCTAATCGCCCAATCCAATGCTCCGGGCATGTCTAATTGAGCTATTTATGAACTCCTCCTGTTCAGTTGTATACAGCTCTCATTGATGATATAAATATTCACGTCATCGAGTATATATATATATATATATATATATATATATATATATATATATATATATATATATATATATATATATATGTATATATATATATATATATATATATATATATATATATATATATATATATATATATATATATATATATATATATATATATATATATATATATATATATTACTAATGAAAATCGTAAAAATTTACGCCGTTCAACCTAGCTGGCAAGAAATGAGGACCACAGAGAGTTATATATGACGCCCAGCCAAACATTGACACTAAATTCTTATGGAATGATCTTGCCCAAATTTCGTGGGAATTTTTACTTGCCCAAATGCGTAATTTATGACAGTAAGCTACCCCTCTTCTAGCAAATGAAGCTTCGTCGATCCATAATATTTTCCTGTAAAATTCGGGAACACGTTTAACGGAATTTAACAGCCACTGACAACAATTCAATCATTTAAATTTTGAACTGGTTTTAAATGTAAAGCATTCCTATAATCTCTATGTAAAACTCTTAGTATTTCTGATTTTGACACATACAATTGCTGGGGCATTCTGCGAGAACTATTATTGTCATCAAATGCTCTGAGGATTCTATTTTCCTTTATTATGATTCTTCTGTTTTAATTTCTCTCACCCTCATGATTTTTCAAACCACATAAACGAAATTTGCGATGTACATCAATACAAAATTACCTTGACGGGGTTTTTCTGTTTGGAAAACGATATTCCTCCACGGCTGCTTGAGCACTACCGTTACAAAATCCGTATATGGAATGTATGTATATCTGCATATTCAATATTTGTGAATGTTCTTGGCGTAACTATGAAACTAACAATAGCAGAAAATAACTTGTATGAAATATAACATGGCATCAACTGACAGAAAGAATTTTTAAAATGGCATGATTTTAGAGAAGGCTACTATAACAAAATGCAACTACAACAATAACAACGCGACGCGACGCTGGGAAACGTGATAGAATGCGATTAATTGATTTTTTTTCGTGTGAAACGATTGATTTTGAGAGGAAACGCAAAGGAGAGTTTTCCCGCGCATATTGACCACAGATTAGGAAAAAAAAGAAAAAAAAAGAAACAATTATATCATTGGCGTATCCTCTTTTGTTCCAAAAGTTGAAGTAGAGAAATGAAAATAATAATTAAACATGTTACATGCTAAGACAATAGTTTTCACAAAATGTAAAAAAAATATTGCATTTAGTTCAGGAAATACTGACATAAAAAGTGTGGTCGCAGCAAGTGCGTTGTGGAAGTGAACTTTCATAAAAAAATATTTAATAGCATATATGTCAGCAGACATCAAATTTGGTTACCGGTATAACCTATTTTATCAAAATAACTTTATTTTTTGAAATTGTGCACAAATTTTTCAAAAAGAAACCTAAAATATTTCCGAGAAAACTGGTTTTCTAGCCAACAAACCTTAGATTAATAGAAAATGGATTTATTGAAATTTGAAGCATTTCATGAATATTCGCTACCAGAACGCACTTACTGCGTCTCGAATTTTTTTCTTACAAACATGCATTCCATAAAAAATGCAAAAATCCGAAAATGCAATAATATAAGGGATGTTTGGAAAAAATTTGTTTCACTAACGACTTATGGGCCAGCCTGTGATTGTCAAAATTGTTTTATAAGATGTAGCTCAGGACACCCTACAATTACCGTACACAATTTTTTCTCGTATCTTGTATAATAACGAATACATTGAGCTTTACCGTAGAAATGCGTTACCATGTATATATGCAAAAACAGATAAAAACTGAAACTAACCCCGGATATGGATTCTGGGGGGCCTGGTTTGCACTCATTTGAAGAAATATTTTCTAAATTCAAAAGTCGTGGTCTCCTCATTACCGAATGTTTTCTACGAAAATTAGCTAAAAATTATAGACCATTAAACCATAAACTACTGCCAAAGCATCAGAGAGAAGGTCTATTTGAAATGAATTTTCTCGAAATATTTTAGTAAAATGAAGGACAGTGACGGTTGAGGCTGAAACTTAGGTTTGTAAAACACTCTTCTTGCGACATTTTCCCCTCATAACCCGTATTTGTTTTAGGTTATTTGCCTAAATGTTGCCAATTTTGACGTTTCAAATCGCGACTTTGACGTTTTGAGGAAAATCCCAAATTTTCTTAAATTTAAATGCCTATAACCTTTTGTCTTTTAACTTACATATCTAAATTTTGGGACAGTTTACTTCTAATGATTCAAACACGCGTAATAAATTTTGTTGTCCTAACTTTGTTATTTCCGGAGATATAAAAATGTTTCGAAAGAAAACACAATATCTTCCGGGAAAATCTGGGCTGATTTTTCTAGGTAACGAACTTATCCAAGCCACTTGCAAAAGAAAGGCATTCACCGAATTTGATCAAGATCGGGATCCTTATTTCTTGAGTTGTCGGTGTGCTGCATATACACAGGGTTGTTTGAATTCGACCCTCGCCATTGGGATCTTGTAAACCGTAAGAGATGCGAGGATGGTTAAGTCGGAGCAAAGTTACGCGTTTCGATGTGGATCAATTATCTGGAAGAAAATTTGAGGTGACATTATTCGAAAAAAAAAAAGAATTTTTGTTTGTTTTTTTTTGTTTGTTTTTTTTTTGTTTGTTTTTAAGCGAATACCGAAAGAGCTAGACTTTTTTAACTATGGCATTGTTAGGATACTTTTTTATGGGCAATCTAAATATGTCATCATATTTTCCAAGGCGTTCTTGATGCAAGAGTGACAATATATAACTTTGATTTTTCTTATGCGCGCCATATTGAATTTTTGCATTTTTAGAAAGTCTTTTTTCTGATTACAATGATATATCACACGATATGATCACACCTTACCTGCTATCAAAATTTGAAAAAAATCGTTTTTGAGAAGAGTGCTTTGGATGGGACGCCAATACATTTGTTTAATGATCTAAATCTTGACAGTTCAGACAAACTCTAATGTTTATAGTATATCTGTCCATTGTCTCTACCGCATTTATTAAAAAATTATGAGTTTTAGAAATGAATAAAAGAGAGAGATGATAAAAATGTATTACCAAAATAATAGAAGCGCTAGAGCTGAAAAGTATTTAAATGAATATCGGGAAAGGCAGCAACCACACTATTCTTATTTTAATGTATTGTCATACTAGATTTTCGTCAACGTCGCTTATTCTACTACCATACTTGTTTTTGGGTTTTCCAAATGAACCATAGTCTTTTAGATTACGATCTAGTCCATTAATATAAAAATTGTGTGGTTGCCGCCTTTCCGGATATTCATCTAAATAGTTTTCACTGGTAATTCTATCGTTTCTCTTATTTAGGTAGGTAATATATTTTGTCATGTTTCACTTTTCTTCATTTGTAGAACTCTTGATTTTTTAATAAATGCCGCAGACACAATGTACAGAAATGCTATAAACATCAAAGTTTGGTTGAACTGTCAATATTTAGATCGTTAAACAAACGTATGGCGTCCCTTCCAAAGCACTCTTCGCAGAAACCATTTTTTCCCAATTTTGATAGCTGGTAAGATGTGATCGTGTCGTGTGATACATCATTGTAATCAGAAAAAAAGACATTTTAAGAATGCAAAAATCCAATATAGCGCCCATAAGAAAAATCAAAGTTAAGTATTGTAACTCTTGCATCAAGAACGCCTTGGAAAATATGATGACATATTTAGATTGTCCATGAAAAAGTGTCCCAAAAATGTCATACTTAAAAAAATCTAGTTCTTTCGGTATTCGCTTGAAAAAGCAAAAAGTACAATTGAAAGTTTAAATTTTTTTCGAATAATTAAAAAACTAAAAATGTCACCTCAAATTTTTTTCAGATAATTATCACCATTGAAAATGCGCAACTTTGCCTCAATTTAAACATCATCGTATCTCTTCCGGTTTAGAAGATCCCAATGGTGATCCTGCATATATATATATATATATATATATATATATATATATATATATATATATATATATATATATATATATATATATATATAACATATAAAAAGTCAAAATGACCCCGGATATGGTTTCTAGGTGGGCTAGTTCGCGCTGAGTTGAAGAAATTGTTTTTCAAAAGTTGCGGTCTCCTCATTAGTGAATTTTTTCAGAAAATTCACTAAAAGAAAAATATGAAACTTCAACACCCTGTATTTCTGACACGGTTGAGATTCGATATGTTTGTTAATAAAACTCAACTTCTTTTCACATTTTATCTTTATTTTCAAGTTACCGACTGTCAAATCTGAACCATCCTGTATATAGGTGTACATGTGTTCAACATTGTTTTCGAAACTTCTATACCTCCAAAGAACTTACAGTTTTTTTCATTACACTGGAAAATTATTTCCGGGGGCTAAGTTTGTTGGCCACTTCCGAGAGTCAAGTTTTTCCATAGAAAATTGCAAATTTTCCTCTCGAAAATGATATATCTTTGAAACTCGTTAATTTATTTAAAAAAAAAAAATTACACAGGCTGTTCCAAAAAGGTGGTGCCAAGCTTGGGGAGGTTATAGGAGAAATTGTCGTGAAAAATGTTTACTTATGAACGCCTAGTCCAAAATGAACCGTTTCGGCTCTGGAGTATTTTTTGTTGAGAAAACTTCATTATTTGATTCAATTGGAAAGTAGTAGAATAATTAGAAACAAAACAAACACTTTTTTGTCTTTTGACAAGTTTTTTTATTTTTTTTACAACAACACACCACGAGGGCTTACAGCCTAAATACTATCGTACCGTGGGTGTCGACAAGATGAAAGAGGCAACTTGTTAATTCTGGACTTGAAGGTTTGGGGGTTCGGAGGAGAAGGAAAAACATCCGCCGGTAAGGAATTCCACAACTTGGAAGTCCTCGGGACAAAAGAGCGGGCATAACAAGATGTTCTATGTCTGGTGACCTGGACAGTAAAAAAGTGCATTCGCTCTGTTCCCCTGGTAGATCTGTTGGAGACACCTGGTGGAGGAACTATGGAAGAAAACTCCTCTGAGCACTGCCCGTGCAGATATCTATAAAAGAGAGAGGTCACCAACGGCACGTCGGTGGGCATGGGATGGCAGCCTTTGGGTGAGGGTAGGGTCACCAATGAGACGTATAGCTCTCTTATGAATGAAGCCCAGGATAGCGAGTGTAGAAGCGGCAGCAGCACCCCAGATGTGGGAGCAGTATTCGAAGTTTGACCTTATTTGTGAAGTATATAAGGTATAGAGATTAGCTGGTGAAAAGTATTTGCGAGCCCGGGAGAGGAAACCTGATTTCTTAGCAGCCGCTTCTGCAATTGATGAGACATGGTGGTGCCAATTGAGATTTCGATCCACAGAAATGCCAACAAGTGAAAAGGACTCATTACTTTGAATAACTTGGTTGTTCATTGTGATGGTTCTAGGGCTGGTGTATCTTTTATGACAAAGAAAGCAAGACTGAGATTTGGTGGGGTTGAATTGTACAAGATTTCTACTTCCCCAGTCTTATATTTTTTGGAGATCCACGGAGACAGAACCCTCCATGTGTCTGCTATCCTCATCTAATTGGGCCAAAGAGACAGGCTTAGAATATTGTATATTTGAGTGGAGGGTGCTGTCGTCCGCGTAACTGTGAACTGGGTAGGATGTGCTAGAGAGGAGGTCATAGATGTGGAGAAGAAACAAAGTAGGGGCTAAAGCTGAACCTTGAGGAACTCCTGCATTAATTGGATATAGTTTAGAGGAATGTCTATCCACAACAACAGAAATGCTCCGGTTGTAGAGGAAGTTTGCTGTCCAGGTACAGTGTTTTGGTGGAACGCCATAGGTCGAAAGTTTATTAAGCAGCGCTGCGTGCCAGACCTGGTCGAATGTTTTGGATATGTCTAGAGCGACAATCTGGGATTCACCGTGTAGTTCCATAGACTTGTTCCAAGAATGGGTGACAAAAGAAAGGAGGTCGGCAGTTGATCTGCGCTGACGGAATCCATACTGCCTGTCGTGGATTAGACTGTGTTTTTCAAGAAATTTTAGTAATTCGGTGTTTGTATACTTTTCCATCACTTTAGAGACGACTGAAAGGCGAGAAATAGGCCTGTAGTTGCTAGGAAGTGCTTTGGATCCTTTCTTGGGGACGGGTTGTACTCGAGCAGTTTTCCAGTTACTAGGGAATATGCCTCTATTGTAAGATGTCTGAAACAGACGAGTCAGGACAGGAGCAAGTTCTAGTGTTCTTCAACTGCATTTCCCAGGTATAGTGTTTTAATTATTATCTTTACTGCATTCATTTTTACAGTGTAAGGCACAAATAAGCTGGTAGCCTGTGCTTGCGCATCTCTTACAATTCAATCAAGCTGATCAGAATACTTAAAAACGTCAAAATGATTTTTCATTGGAAGACTTTATAAACTTTGACAGCCAGAGCGCGTTTGTTCTTACCTGTGCTATTCTCCTGATAATTCCACACATTTAATATAATTCTAATCGTAATTAAGTGTTTCACATTTGGTTCATTTGGACTTACTTTTGCATAGTGAAAATGGTTGAGTTTACATTTGAAGAGTACGCAGACATGCATATTATTTATGGTGAAGCGAGCTGCAACGCTAGATAAGCCGTGCATCTTTATGCTGAGCGTTTCCCGAATCGTCGATATGCTTGCCAGAAAACATTTCCGGCAATCCATCGTCGATTGAGAGAAAAAGGCAACTTTAAACCAAATGGATGAAGCTGACGTCCACAGACTGCACGGACAGTGAACGTTGAGGAGGAAGTTCTGCAATGAATTGATTTACAACCTACCACCAGCACGCGTGCTGTAGCGGATCAAAGACTGCTGCCCATTGAACAGTGTAGCGGGTACTTCAAGAGCAGCTATTGCACCCGTACCACCTCCAAAAAGCGCAAGCATTGGGTTCGCAAGATGATGAGCCACGAGTACAATTTTGTAGATGGTTTTTACAAAGTACTACAAACCAACAGGATTTCGTTTTAATTATTTCATTTACCGATTAGGTTTGTTTTAACAAGGAAGGGTGCTTTATCAGTCACGTATGGGTCGATCACAATCCTCACGGCACATGGATGAGAGCACATCAGAACCAATTTGCTATTAACATATGGGTCGATATTGTTGGCCACTTTTTAGTTGATCCATTCCCGCTTCCACTTTAGCTGACTGGTAACATCTACCTAAATGTTTTGCAAGACGTACTTCCTCTGCTATTAGACAATGCAAACGTTTCTATGGGTATACCAGAGAGAATGTGGTTTCAGCATGATGGTGTACTTGCAGATTTTACCAATAATGTGCAGGATCACCTGAACCAACAATTTCCTGGGCTATATATTGGAAGAGGACGACCTATTAGGTGGCCAGCCTAAAGTCCCAATCTAAACCCGTTGGATTTTTTCCTCTGAAATTACATAAAGTCGCTGGTTAATGAAACCCCTGTAGCCGCCCAAGAGAGACTTTTGGGTGAGCCTGTGTTTTCATGCAGCAAGATCCGCACAAATTACGATCCCGATGGTGTCCACCGTATGCATCGCCGAGGTAGGGACAACAAAAAAATCCTCATGCCCCTTATCATGACCAACCTCCCCAAGTCCGAAAGGTCCATTTTGGCATCAAAACTGTGTGCAAACTCCTCGTCAGGGTGGAGTCGCTACACAAAAAGAACCTCCCGAACCGGTGCCATCGCTGCCAAAGGTTTGGTCACTCCCAACAGTCTTGTAGGGCAGCCCCCCGCTGCGTAAAATGCAGCAGCGCCCATTTGTCTGTGGAGTGTAAAAAGCCCCTATCCGTCGACCCAACTTGCTGCAACTGCGAGAAGGGTCATACCGCCAACTATAAAGGTTGTCCGAAATTCCCCAAACCCAACAAACAGACCTCCCAACGGAACCGGCAAATTTCCTATGTGGCTGCCACAGGATCTTGCCGCCCCGCCCAACCCTCAACAACCTAGAAACCAGCTACACCCAAGCCGAACCCAGCTCCCCCTGCAAAAGCAGCTTCCACTGCTAATGCAGCTCCCGCCATAGACCTGTCAAGTGCACTCTCCCTTATTACCACGATCAATTTCACACAGCTGAAGTTGGTCGCGGGGAAGAAGTAAATGATTTCTCGAAGAAAGCCACAATCCCTGCAGGTTGCATCACGGAATGCAAACGGACTAGCCTGCAAAAGAAATGAGCTCCAAGAATTCGCCCAACGTTTAAAACTGGACGTTATTCTAGTCCAGGAAACCAAAATGCGTCTTCCAACCAATCCGAAACTCCTCAACTATACACTGTACCGCAATGACCGCACCACTTCCAGAGGTGGCGGCACGGCAGTGTATGTCAAGACAAATATTGACCACCACCCTCTCAGTACGCCAGCCCTGAAAAACATCGAGGCTACGCAAATCGTAGTCAACACTTCCTCTGCAGGCCCAATAAAGCTCATTTCTGCATATAACCCTCCACAAAAGAGAATTCTAGACGCCGACATAGACCTCTTATTCGATACCAACCAGAATAATTGCTGGCGATTTAAATTCCAAACACCCCAATTGACATTCTCGTAATGCCAACACAAATGGGAAAATCCTCCAAGCCTATGTCGAAAACCATGCAAACTGCACGGTTGACGCTCCCCAAATACTCACACACTTCGGCAGTGCGGATAGACCCGACGTGCTCGACATAGTAATCATGTCGAACACCACCCTTCTCCATGAAATATCAACCCAAAACGACCTCTCGTCGGACCATAACCCAGTCATATTGCAGCTCGGCGACGTCAGCGACGAACCCTCCCTCCCAAGGAAAAATGTACTGTGGCCAGTTTTACAGATCACCTCAAAAACACCCTTGCCAGTATCCCGGTTATCTGCAGCATCCCCGAACTCGAGGGTGCAGTGGATAATCTACAGTCCAAAATTCAATGTTCTATCGAACATGCATCAATGACGTACCCCGCCCCGTACAATCTGCCACCATTTCCGTCCAGTATCACAGAAATGATACTCGATAAAAACCACGTACGTAAAATAGCTCAACGCACCGGAAACCCCACCGACAAACGAGACGCAAACAGACTCATGAAACAAGTACGATTCGCCCTACAAGAACTCCGCAACAATCGTTGAGGAGCGCCTGCAAACCCTGTCTACCCAAGACAATTCCATCTGGCAAATGGCTAAAGCCCTTCGCTCCCAAAAACTTCCGATATCCCCACTTCACGGCCGTAACGGTGTCGTATACACGGATGCGGAGAAAGCTACTGCATTCGCAGATCATCTGGAGTTGCAATGCCCTAATTATAAGAACGTTGATCTGTCGCACGTAGCAAGAACGCACCGCTACGTCAGGAGTGCGCTTCGTGCCACCCCAGACACAACTATCGAGCCCACAACTTTCGAAGAAGTTTCCTATAATAATCAAATCATTAAAAAATAGGAACGCTCCGGAATACGATGTAATCTCCAACGTAGCCCTGAAAAACCTCCCCAGCAAAGCCGTGGTATTCTTAGTTACGATTATGAATGCCATGTTGCGATTTCAACATTTTCCTTCCATGTGGAAACTTGCCGACTTTATCAACATGCCGAAACCCAGCAAAGATCCGCTGTTCCCTCAGAACTACAGGCCCATTAGCCTGCTACCAGTCATCGGCAAAATCGCCGAAAACTGATTCAAAAAAGGCTAGCTTCATTCACCTCAGAAAATTATATCCCCCCGGATGAGCAATTCGGTTTCAGACACCAGCACTCCACCACAGACCAAGTCCTTTGTGTGGTGGAAAACATCACCGAAGGATTTAATCAAACTTGTGCAATATTTTTTGACATTGCTCAAGCCTTCGATGGGGTTTGGCATGCGGGCCTCCTAAACAAACTTCTATCATTTAATTATCCTCTCCCTCTGATTCTGCTAATCAGGTCATACCTGCAACAAAGGAAGTACCAGGTCAAACATCTGGGAGCCAGATCTAGAACGTACCCAGCCACGGCTAGTCCCCCTCTGCTGTACAATATATTTGCCGTAGACATTCCGACAGCCCTCCTAAACGTGACATACGCACTGTGCGCAGACGACACTACCATCCTCAGCAGCTCCTCAGCCGAGGATAATAACCAAACGACTTCAGACCGCCGTAGTAGAGCTGCAAGCATGGTATAGGAAATCCCTTCTAACCATAAACCCCGATACATGTTCAGCTATCCTATTTTCCAAGAGAAGACACACACCTCACGAACACGTATCAGTAGACAACCGTCTAATTCCCTGGCAAGATTCCGCCAAATACCTCGGGGTTTTCCTCGACAAACACTTAACATGGCGCCCCTATGTCGATCACGCGCGAAGAAAAAGCCTCGATGTTCATCTCGAAGCTGTTCCCACTTCTAAATAGAAATTCCAAACTCTCCATGAACAACAAGTTGCTCATGTACAAAGTCATCATCCGGCCAGCTTTGACCTATGCACCACCTGCATGGGCCACCGCGGCCGTAACACACATCAAGACCCTTCAAATCATCCAGAACAAAATTCTGAGAATGGTTACCGGAGCGCCATGGTTTGTCCGAAACAGTCAGATTCACTCTGATCTGGAAATGCCTTCGATTCTTGAGTTCATAACTCAACTATCCACAACTCAGTTCGCAAAAGCCGCTTCTCACCCAAATTCTCTTCTCCGTAGTGCCACCGACTACGATGAGCAACTTCCACATAAGCATAAACGTCCAAAGGTTATACTTACCCGCTAACGCCCCCGCGGCAAAAACAGAATGGAAACATTCATACCCAAAAAGTCATTGTGTGAAATATTTCCGACGAAGGTATGGACTAAGGTCCGGTACTCCCAGGAGGGGGTTTTAGTGAGTACAGTCTCACAGTACCTCGATATCCCACGGCACCACGGGGCCGTGAATGGGGTCTGCATGAGCATTTCCCCCTCCTGTATAAAAAAAGGAGAAGCATTCTTCAAGTACACCAACAGAAGCCAATACAAGCAGCAGTCCGACCAGTCCAAGTGTAAATAATGTAACTGCTGTAAATACTTTTATATTCACTATGTGAAAACTGGAACCTGTAATGAGCACTAATAAGTACACTTGGAGAACCCAAATCACAACACATATTTCAGAGACCTTACGATCGTTTCGTTGACCATGTCAACATCTTCAGAGGAAGAAAAATTCTAAAAATAAACTACTAGCTACCGTATATTTATATCGCGTCTAGGTAAGCTTCGGACTAGTTCGTTTACCTAGACGCGATATAAATATACGGTAGCTAGTAGTTTATTATTCGAATTTTTCTTCTTCTGAAGATGTTGACGTGGTCAACGAAACGATCGTAGTTAGGTCTCTGAAATATGTGTTGTGGTGATTTGGGTTCTCCAAGTGTACTTACTTGCTTTTATATTTTTAGAAATTTGTGAATAAATAGATATAGTAGAAATTGTCTTCATTGAGTTATCCTGGCATTCAAAGGAAGAACTTTACAATGAGTGACATATTAATTGGAGAGAAAATATTCAGGTGCTTCTTTGGAATAAATTGTTTCTAAAAATCAGCTACCTCAATTTAACAACTGTGTGTGTGCAAACTAAAGGAAAACATGTAAAGGTTAATGCTTAATGATTTCTGGCTGTTTTGCGGTTGTAGAACCCACTTAGTGGTTTACTAGACGCTTCACCAACATTCTTCACTGAGTTATCCTGGCACTCAAAGAAGCAATCTTACAAATGACGCCCGAGCAGCATTAATCCATCATGAAGCAGAGAAGTTTACAAATGGCCACAGAGCAGTAAAGAAGCCGAGCAGTAAATAACCTTACAAATGGCCGCCGAACAATAAAGAACTCGAGCGATAAAGAATCCCAGCACTAAAGAACCTTCAAAATGGTCATCAAGCAATACAAACCTAACAAAACGTAGCGAAAGTTTTGGCAACCACATATACAGCATCTTCAGGCCAGGCAAGAACCAAAAATCACATGCCCAAAAGATTCCCAGGAGTAGTTACCGAGTTATTAGTAAATGTTTTGGCAACCACACATCCAGTATCTCCAGACCAGGCAACAACCGAAAATCACATGCCCAAAAAGTTGCCAAAGTATCAGCCGAGTTCTAAGAAAAAGTTTTTGGCAAATTGCGAATAAATAGATATAGTAGAAATTATCTTCACTGAGTTATCCTGGCACTCAAAGAAAGAACCTTACAATAAGTGAAATATTAATTGGAGAGAAAATATTCAGGGGCTTCTTTGGAGTAAATTGTTTCTAAAAATCAACTACCTTAATTTAACAAGTGTGCGTGTGTGTGTGCAGAGTAAAGGAAAACATCAAAAGGTTAATGCTTAATGATTTCAAGCTGTTTTGCGGTTGTTGAACCCACTTAGTGGTTTACTAGACGCTTCGCCAAGCAAAGCCTCTGGCTTCTTCAGTTGCTAGACTCAAAGTTTTTGTAATTTGTTGCATGCAAAGTGAGATGTAAAAGAAAATTTCCCTCTTCTGCCTCCTCGAAGTCCATCTGAGTGGCCTTGCGTGCACAACTAAATGACTTATTGTGTTTGTACCACCTTTAGCGATTATACGGCATATTCAAAGGTTATTTACGCATTCAGTTAAATGATCTAGCACATAAGTTTATTGATATATAGTAAGAAAATATTTATGATGATACTTACTAACTGTTGTTATGGGTTTTCGATGAGGCAATATTCCAAAGGAATATTGAAAAATTCCTCTTCCTGATGGTATTATCAGCGGCATACCAGTCAATTTTTTAAAAGATTGTTGTATTCTTTCCATAATGGATCCCTCTCGAAACTTCACTAATGAATGAACATCAGTTTCTCCAAAGCCATATACAGGCACCAATGGAGCACCATTTTTAAGAGCAAGCTTTATAAAACCATTTCTTCTTTTTAAAATGATCTTGTTTCGACCTTGTTCCAAGTTAAGAACTTCTGCTGATCCGCCTACCAGTAAAACAGCGACATTACCTCCATCTCGCTTGCTTAAGATATAGTTTATAGAATCAGCAGACACCGAACATAATCCAAAGCTTAAAGCAAACTCTCTGTAAAATGGCAACAGAAATAAACTACGAAGGGTTAAAACATGAGGCTCATGATGGGGAAAAAATTGTTGAAAGTCCCACGGTACACCAAATAGACTACCAATACCAAAGGCGAAAATTCCATGTGGAAAATAGCAAAACAAATAGTTTTTCTTCGCATCTAATTCAGGTGATGGTAACTTTTTAAATTTAATGGGAAAATAGTCCCTGTGGTATTTCCATATTCTCCAGGTTTTAAGCCACTGTATTCTACGACCACCTCTTTCAGGTGTCTTGTTGTCTATCAGAATCCAAACAAAGTAAATTAAAGTTAGCCACCACAGTCTTGTAAATAAACTGAGATAAAGAGAAAGTAGTACTCCTGCAACAGCTCCCAAGTAGATGGTGAAAAAAGATATAATTTGTGCTAGAACTTGAAGTCTTCGCTCTAAAGGAACATTTAGCGGAGCAAACTTAATCCCCAGTATCTCCATCTAAAAACCAAAATAAAGCAAAATCAAAATTTAACCAATTTACAAAGAATAGCAACTTAAATTTAAATGTTTTTACATTTATTTTATAAAGATGTGCAGCAATTACCACTTCTTTGAGTTATACAGATAAAGCATTTAGAAACAGGCAATCATTAATTTAACGAAAAATGTCATTTTTGGCTTAAATCAGTGGACGTACAAAAGGCTTTGAAGAAATCACAAGGATAACATTAGGATCCAAGAGGTTCTTAAAAAGTCTGGACGCAGTAATTGAGTTATTGTACTGAAATTTTATAAAAATAACGAAAAAATACAAATTTTTCAAAGTAACTTGTGTACTTAGAATATAACGAAGTTGGTTAGATGAAGTTTGGTGCATATGGTGCCTTTATAATTACTTTAATAGACAACTGAGTTATTTAAATTTAAACAAAACTTTTTATTAAAATACACTAACATACCCCATTTATTGCATCTTCGCTTTTACTACTGGTTACTTATGATGGTGTGTCCGTTAATCGACTGAGGAGACAAATGTATTTAAATTTATTTTGTTAAATGTAAAACCATAATTATCTTAAATCAGAAAGTCTTTAATTCAAGCTTTCACCAAAACACCAAGAAATGGACTATTTCAAATCAATTTTCTGCAAATGTTTTAGTCTGATGAAAAACACTTGTTGTCGGAACAGAAATGTGAGATTTTGTAAAACTGATTCCCTCTAATATTAATACCACATAGCCCTCATTCGTTTATAAAAATTTTGGATCACCAATTTTAAATATGTAAATATTAAGTGAGTGGTGAGCGTGTCGCCACCTAGTTGCGGAACCAAGTAGTATGTTGTCACGCCAGCTTCAAATAACACAAAGTGTTAAAAAAATAGCGACTGTATAGAACCAACTAACAAATTAATAAATCGTCAGCCCTAACCCATTTCCTCCCCAATATAGGGACAAAGTATGTAAGGCATAGATGCATTCTCACAACAATTAGAACCGTAGACCGGTTTCGCTCTAATTAGAGCTCGTTAGTACGGCATACCAATTGCTGCGAAAATATGACCTTTAGAAAAGAGAAAGCCGAATAAAACTTTGTCTACCATTTGCAATGCAAATAATAAGGGGTCTAGATAGCACTTTTAAGAAAACAAATTAGCTACTAAGATGTTCGACAAAAAATACTTAAATAAACTTGTAACCCAAAAGAAAAGGATTGTAGCGCTAAGATGTCGGGGATCTATGAAATGAGTAGAGAAAGGAAGTAAAGATTGTGATCTTAAATACGTCGGGTAAACAAAGAGATCTATTAAAACTGGAGTTAAAGACCATTTATCACAACTAAAATACGGTGCTATAAATAGATCTTGCGTCGGCCGTCATATTTGATATAATAATCACTACGTAGATAGGGAAAATCTAAAATCGATCAAAAATGTTAGACAACCAGGACAGCTAAACACTTTCGAAAGTATATATATATATATATATATATATATATATATATATATATATATATATATATATATATATATATATATATATATATATATATATATATATATATATATATATATACATATATTAGGGGCGGCTCCTTAATAAGTGCGCCCGTGCGCGCGCACTGCCGCCTGCCGTGGAAAAAATAATATTTTTGCTATGCTATATTTTAATAAATTTTTATTTACATTTTTACCTCCTGCATTCAACAAACAAAATTAGTATATCGAGCATCGCAGAGAGTCTGCAGCCATTAATACAGAATACAGAATAAGTATAATGTTAATCGTTGCAGACGTTATATACATCCATATATATACATAAAGCAGTCAGGCGGCGGTGTGTATTTTTCCGCACTCTCAGGGAATGCGATACTACAGTGCGAAATGATCGCCTATCATCGTCGAAAACGACCGAATAAGCAATCTGTTGCGCGCTATAAAATTACACACTTCCAGTTTGTAGTGGACTTTTGGCAGAGCGTGTGTACCTACTATCTAGTAATTTTCGTCTTCAGGTCGGATTGATTTTTAATTAGATCATTTCGTTGTTGTTTACATGCTCTAACAAGACAATTATTATTATTATTATGGCCAATACTTCGGGTTGCTTAATAAGTGGACAAAATAATTGTGATACTGTGATTAATTCAGTGGATAATATTTTAAATTTAAAGGTTAACTTTTTAAGGGACTTTTTGACTACTATAACGTATAACTAACTAGAGGAAAACTTGGTAAGTAGTTAATAATTAATAATTTTAGTAAGTAGGTTTTTTTATAATACATTTTCGGGGAAGAAATAGGCATTTTTACTGAATTTTTATTTTTTTAAATTCACTAATAAAGAGGTATCGATGGAGAGACTTTGCAATTTTTTTTCAAATAAGCGCGAACTAGGACCTTTAGAACCCATATCCGGGGTCAGTTTACATTTTTATATGTTTACATATATATATATATATATATATATATATATATATATATATATATATATATATATATATATATATATATATATATATATATATATATATATATATATATATATATGTTTACTATATATATATATATATATATATATATATATATATATATATATATATATATATATAAACACTATTGTAACTTTACGCACATTTATCTAAAAAAAAAAGTTTCTTGTGGATAGTCCGCTGCCCCCTTTATGAGCCAACACATCATATCAGATAAAAATTTGAGGTAAATGTTCTACAAGGGATACGTACTGGGTGTTGTAGTGTATGGAATGTAAATTTGAAGTTGGAATAGGCAGGACATGGGGAGATAAGAGGCTTCAAATGGACATGCAAAAAAAAAAAGTAAAAGGGAAAGGTACACTAACATAAACGTAAATAAAAGTGTACTAGAAGGGAGGACAGAAAAAATATTCCTATTGAAGGACATTTAGAAAAAAAGTCAACATTTT
Source organism: Tillus elongatus (assembly GCA_964006375.1). NCBI lineage: Eukaryota > Metazoa > Arthropoda > Insecta > Coleoptera > Cleridae > Tillus > Tillus elongatus. Next base: position 82,873,367 of record OZ023262.1, on the reverse strand, counting down.
TTGGACACACTCTGGATATAATAACTTTCTGAAACTTCTTAAACGAAATTTGAAAATTATATACTTGGAAAAAATTGGTAAAGGGGGGACCAAGAGGAAAATTAGCAAAGTTAATGAAGTGGGAAGCTAGAATTAAATGAAAATAATTGCTGGAGACTTCAAGTTACTTACAATAACATTTTCTTAACTAAGCACTTGAGTAGATCACGCTAATCTTATCAATACCAGGTTCTACCGCTGGTAGTTGCTAATGTATACTCTAGTCTTACAACAATCTAAATGAAACCTTATATACCTAACTAAGTGGTATTTTTTGTTTTTAAAGTAACAACAAAATATTGTAGTAGGCAATATGCAAATTTACGATAAAAACAACATTGATGCTTTTAGGGTAAAGGTTTTTTCTGTTTATGTGCTTACTATTTACTTGAATACTAAATTTTAAATTGTCATTTTGGTAATTAAATAGCTAAATTGTGCCTATATTTTGTCCAGCCTTGACGACGATTAATTTATCAGAGATAATTTTAAGTGAGGTTAATTAAGCAATCGTTACTTTTTATTATATATATATATATATATATATATATATATATATATATATATATATATATATATATATATATATATATATATATATATATACAGGGTGACGCATTGAAAACGAAACAGACCGATTTGCGTCCAGAGAAAAAATTTTTCTAAAAAACGCTGAAACCGTCAATTTTAATATTGAGGGGGACATGTTTTGATATAAAACTAAACTTTGTCACATCAACCCCTTAAGGGTGGTGATAACAACCTTTATATTTTAAATAGGGAACATGGGTCGAGTATTACATCATTTGAAAGCCCTTTCTTTTCTGAATTCAGCACACAAATTTTTTTGGAGATTTTTTCAACTAGTTTAAAAATTATTCACAGTTGTATTTGCAAGAACGTATTTCATTCATTGTGATAAGAAATGCACTAATCAGTCAATTTTTCGTTAAAAAAAAACTAAAAAACAAAACCAAACGTTCAAAAATCTTTATTTAGTTAAGTAAGTGTTCAAATTGTTGACCACCAGCTTCCATACAAAAGTACAAATTTTGTTCAAAACGAGCTCCGACATTCTAGAGCATTTGTGGAATTATTAAACGGCATTCTTTAACAATGCGTCGTCGTAATTCTTCCAGAGACTCCGGTCCTGTTGCGAAAATTCTACTCTTTAAATCGCCACATAGAAAGAAGTCTAAAGGAGTTAAATCTGGTGATCTAGGGGGCCACTCAATAGCACCTCTACGCCCAATACATTGCTCTAGAAACTCTCTGTTCAAAAACTCCCTAACACGCTGTGAAAAATGCGGAGGAGCTCCATCTTGTCAACAATGTCAATTAGTAGCGGATAAACGATATCTTCTAGTAACTCCAAATACGTTTCGCCACTCAAATTGCCATCAAGAAAAATTGGTTCGATTAAACGATCTCCAAAAATGCCAGTTCAGACATTCAATTTCTTTGGAGTTTGAGTGTGGACTTCGTGAAAATTTCTTGGATTATTATCTGCCCAATAACGACAATTATGACGATTGACTGTAGAGTTTAATAAAAACCTACACTCGTCTGAAAAACAGATATTGAACAGAAAGTTCCCGTTATCAGCTATTCGTGCAGTCATAACTTCACAAAACTCCAGCCGCCGATCAAAATCATTTTCATTCGGTTGTTGTACAAGATGAATTTTATACGGATGAAATTTATGATGCTTCAATATTCGCTGAATAGTTCTTCTTTTGGTGTTTGAAACAGTGGCCAATTTTCTCGTGCTCAAAGTTGGGTCTGCAGCAATTTGTCCTAAAACTTCAATCTCAGCAGTCTCATTTCTAACCGGAAATTCACGTTCAGAATCCCGTTTTTTGTTGGCTACTGAATCACTTTGTCGAAACTTTGCAACTAACTCCAAAATGTATTTTCTGTTAACATGTCTGTTCGGATATCGTTCATTAAACAAATTTGCGGTATGATTGGCACAGTCATCGTTTCTAAAAAAAAAAGAGTAGTTATTTCAACTCTTTCTTCTACAGAATACACCATTGTGAAATTAATTTTCGGTAGTAATATCAAGTATCAAACCGACCGATAAACTGAATTAATAAACCGCATTTCTCTCATTCCGATAAGAAATGTTCTGATAGTCAATATTTTGTTTACAAACCAATAAAACATTGACTATCAGCACATTTCTTATCGGAATGAGTGAAATGCGTTTTTGCATCTTCAGCTGTGAATAATTTTTAAACGAGTTGATAAAACTTTAAAAAAATAGTGTGCTGAATTCAGAAAAAAAACAGCTTTCAAATGATGTAACACTCGACCCATATCCCCTATTTAAAATATAAGGGTTGTTATCACCACCCTCAAGGGGTTGATGTGACAAAGTTGAGTTTTATGGCAAAACATGTCCCCCTCAATATGAAAATTGACTTGTTTCAGCGCTTATTAAAAAAAATTCTCTGGACGCAAATCGGTCTGTTTCAATTTCAATGCGCCACCCTCTATATATATATATATATATATATATATATATATATATATATATATATATATATATATATATATATATATATATATATATATATATATATATATATATATATATATAATAATAATAATATATTCGTCATTCAATTTTACAGTGTATCTTACAAGAAGCTTAGCTTGTGGATGTAAATAATACAATTTAAAAAATTACATGTCCAAACAAATAACTAAATGTCGTTAAACTGTCACTTCCAATTTTGCAACTCGATGGTCCTAAAAGCCACTATTCTCTTCACCTATACGTCTTGACTCTCTTAGCAAACTAGTCTTTATTATTTGTGAAACCTCTTCCTCTTAAATTTATAATCAATAGCAGAATAATGCTTCTCATTTTCTACAGGAAATTTTGACAGTTTGCTTGACAGACATGTGTTATTTTCAGAAATTTATGCGTTGTAGCCTCTTGTTGAATCATTTTTCGTAGCTTGAGTGTAAGTAACTGAATGATTTTTCTTAATTGAAAAAATCATAAATTTTGATTTAGAACAGGAAAATTTCAAACCATTTTATCAGTTCATTTTTTCAATTTATTAATGGTCTTTTGGATTAGTTTACATGTTGATAAGCTATTATCACCGCTACAGTATATATATATATATATATATATATATATATATATATATATATATACATATACAGGGTAGCGTATGTGATGCGAGGATGGTTAAATTTGGGCAAAGTTGCACGCTTGTATGGTGATCAATTATCTGAAAGAAAATTTAATGAAGATGTCATTTTTTATTTTTTTATTATTCGAAAAAAACGGAAATTTTCTATTTTTTTTTTCAAGCGAATACCAAAAGAACTAGACTTTTTTGACTATGACATTGTTAGGACACTTTTTTCTTATTCCAATGATATATCACACGATACGCTCACATCTTGCCTGATATAAAAATTTTGAAAAGTCCGTTTCTAGGAAGAGAGCTTTGGTTTGTGCTCGCTTAGCTCAGGCAGAAACTCTCCACACTCGTCTGAAAAAGGCGTGTTCACCCCTAAGTGCATAGTATTATCTAAGTCTGACGATACTAAACAATGATTCTTTTTTAATTATTAATAGTAGTGAAGTCTTTTTAAACCTGCCTTCATTCTAGCTTTACTGGGATGTAGAAACAATTATGGGCACGTTTAAAGGCCAACGGGCCAACATAACACAAACTAAATTTGTACAACTTCAAAAATGTTCAATATTAACGTTAAGCAAACACAAGAACAGTAACAAACAGATTACGATCTAGTCTCTTAAAATAATGATAGTGTGGTTGTAGCCTTTCTGGGTATTTATTTAAATAGTTTTCACTAGTAACTTTAGCGTTTCTGTTTCTACTATTTTTGTAATACATTTTTATCGTGTCTCTCTTTTCCTCATTTGTAAAGCTCATGATTTTCGAATAAATGCCACAGATACAATGTACAGAAAAACTATAAAAATCAAAGTTTGGCTCAATCACAGCATAAGGAACATATGCTCTTGTTGAACTGTCAATACTTACATCGTTAAACAAACTTATTGGCGTCCCTTCCAAAGCACTCTTCGCAGAAACGATTTTTCCAACTTTTAAAAGCAACTAGTATGTTATCGTATTGTATGATAGATAAATCATCGTAAACAGAAAAAAAGACTTTTAACAAATACAAAAATCCAATATGGTGCCCATAAGAAAAATCAAAGTTAAGTATTGTAACTGTAGCATCAAGAACGGCTTGGAAAATATAAAGACAGATTCAGATTAGCCATAAAAAGTGTCCTAAGAATGTCATAGTTAAAAAAGTCTAGTTCTTTCAATATTCGCTTGAAAACAAAAAATCGAAGTGTGTACATAAGTGCAAGCGAAAGCTTATTTTGTGTGCCACGCTGTCTAATTAAAGTAGATAAATAAATATACTACTATAAAATGTATACTCTTGACTCTTGATTATTCCTGTGCCGATTATCGGATTATGCGTGCTGAGAATTTGATCAAGATTTCAAATCAGGATTAGATCGAAATTTAATTTTTTTTTGTTTCTCGTCCAAATATAATAAATATCTCTTCTCCACTTGATCTCATTCCAGATTGCATAAGCGCTATTGCAGAAAGGAACTTTCCCTAGTAAGGGGAGATTTCCATGGGATAACCTTATCAATACGGCTTTCCTACGGGATTTGCTTAGGCGCCAGCAGCGATAGGGTTTAAAGAAAGTCGCTGCGCTCCCTCAGGACTATATCTCTGTTCTAGTTTGCTATTTTTTATTTACTTAATTTTATTTTACATAAATTTGAGTCTAAATTAAATCTGAGTTCATACACTCGCGAATTGCGAAATGCGAATTGCAAAATCGCCACAAAACGTATTCCTGTTGGTTCATGTTGAATAGTATCGTAATATTATTTAAAATGGACCAATAGAAAACTTCAAGTTTTGCAATTCGCGAATGTATGAACCTAGCTTCACACTTTGCTAATGACAATTGACAATAAATGACAGCGAAGCTCCAGTAGCAACGCAGTCTAAAAACGTTTACAGATAGAGTAAATTAGGATTGGGAGATATATTAAAAATCATAAGAAATGGATAATTAGAAATTTGTAGGTATTAAATAGAGCTATGGATTACGGTATTTTTAACTAACTGATAAAATTTTATTTTATAAAATGTTTTCTTTATTATCAGAAGTTGTGAAAATTCGAGATATTTATACATGAAAGGCCTAACGAAATAAAATGTCTGAAGATCTAGCAACCCTGGTAAGAAACAGTTACATCTTGACATCTTGCAATGGTTGTAACTGCCATTGTTTAGATTTGTATCTATGATTTATTTAAATAGCATAGTAGTACAGGGAGCATCATCTGCCTTTGCCCAACATTGTATATTGCATTATAGAATTTGAAGTGATGTCGAGGATTATTTTATTACTAATTTCGAATAACTTTATTTTTCTTCGATCAATAGACTTGAGAATCGGTACACAACCACGTATATCTACGTTCTTTAAAGTTGTAAATTTTCCTTTCAATTACTTAAACAGTTTGAAAGATATTGCCTTTTAAAAAAATGTTTTTTTAATTTTTTGTTAAGAAAAATTGGGCTTTAAGTTCTGATGAACGAACTCATCCAATTCTTTAATAAAATAAGGGTTATTCCCAAATTTGGTCCAAATCAGTGAATTATTTTTTAAGATATCGGTTCATTACATACAGACATATATATATATATATATATATATATATATATATATATATATATATATATATATATATATATATATATATATATATATATATATATATATATATATATATATATATATATATATATTGTTTTGATTTAATTATGCGTGCTGACTTTAAGGTATCAGTTGTAATGATTTATATGTGTAGTTTAGGTATAATTTGTGAAATTGTATGTATAATTATTATTGTATAGTTTAATTGTTCTTTATTATGTTTTATAAGTGTACTTTGTTTGATTGTTTATTTATCTTTGAGGTTAATTTTGTGTTTATGTGTAATATTTGTAGATTTATATTACCTATATTTGTATACTGGTATTGTAATGGATATTATGTTCTATACTCAAGAATCTCAAATTATATCTATATATGTAGTTGGGCGCCTTTAAATTTATTTATTAATTTATTGTAGGGTTCACTATCTTATTTTATTTATTTCCTAACTCACATCTTGACACTTTTGGAACACCTATATGTATATATGTAAGTAATATTTTTGTTGCTTTTAAGAATTATAACCAATATTAAACAGATTTATATTAATAATATTAAATTAAGTAAATTTGCCTTTTTTATTTAATTTGTTTTGTTCTTAATTTATCCACGGCTTTATGTAGGCTCTATTCTGCAGGGATGTAGTGGGATCAAGTGAAAATTCTTACCTTAAACCTTTTACCTAAATTTTATGTAAAGTTTTCTCAAAATTATGTACCTTGATAGGAAATGAAACCACAAAATGTCTCAATTTAACAACTTATTTTCTATTAATGAGTGTTTTATACTTTAACAAATTTACCACGATATGAAAATTTAATCTAGCATTGACATTTACATTAATATCTTACTGGATCCTCTAGTTTAAATATTGGCCATTCAATTTTAATAATTACTTTTAAAACAAATTTACAGTTCGAAATGACTTTACATTTGCCGCTATTATCTTCTGCAAACTGCTTTCCTGTTCCTATAGCAACGGTTTTGATGCCAAGATGGTTGACATTTGATTATTTAATATTCTTATGAGGGTATCGTAACGACATCTATGGAGATTTACTTGAGTCTCTTTATTTAGCGTTCTAAATTCTACTACTATTTCGATTTTAGACGTAACTGACATTTAGGGCGTCGTAAAAGATCTTATTGACAATTGAGTTCTTACTTTGAGTTGTTTATGTTTGAAGTTGCGATAATTAGATTTATATTTCAACTGTATTAATAAATACCTTGGCGTCGGTGACGGCTTCTGTTCAAATACGTATCGTTAACACTCAATTATTTGCTGTGTGAGGTTATTCTTTGTTGCCAACACACGTTCAACAACAATGCCGACTATACACTGTACTTTTAAACACTTTTACTGGATTTATTACAAGTTTTTTAATATAATTTTGGAGAATAACACAATGGATGTTTAAAAAGCTCGTTGTTCCATTGCCCTCTTAAAACGTTTTCCTTGTAACCGAAGATGCCAGATGTGACATAATTGTTCTCAGCCAATCTCTTTGCATTAATTTCAAATGTGCAAATTGTTATTTCACATGGTCCAATGGTTGCTGTCCATTTACACTTTAGTCAAAACAAACACTTCCTTAGGAGTTCATGATTTTTTAAACTATTGCTTGATTAAACAGGTGAGCAAAAACTGTGTTCATAGGCGCCAAGTTTAAAATTTATAATTCACTGTTATACTATACTTAACCTAAAACATTATTTATTGAACTTCTTTTTAAATACTTAGTCCGTCGTACCTTAATTTCTTAACACTTGCTATTGTCTTTGTTTACATATTGAAGCTAATAAATATAATTAGTTTTCTTATAAGTAAACACATCATTCTGACTATCGAAAATACATCATTTTTAAATCTTCAATTTGGTTTTTATTTTCATACTCAATATCACCTTAAGCTTTTTATCATAGCAATTCCCCAAATAACTGATTGCTGTGAGGAGATTTATCTCAGAATAGTACTCATTTATTTGTATATTACTTTTATTTTTATTATTAATCATGAATTCTCTTTTATTCCAGGTGGATTAAAGCATTCAAGATTTATGCATCTGTTATATGGTGTTTCAATTGAGCACCAATTTGTTAGCTGTGCCTAGTTTTTTACTGCCCATTATGGTACCTGGTCTACAAATTATTATATTGAAGTCATTATACCTGTACGAGATTACAATTTAATGTTGTGTTGTGTTTTGTGCTTATGTTCTTTCTTTAAAAATTCTGCTACGGTTTGTGTAAGTGCTTTTTAAAATGTATATGTTATGTTATGTGCTTTGTCATTCTTCTGGGATTTCATCTTTATTATATGCCTTTTTACAGTCACGTTTTCTTAAACAACGTTAGACTTAGTTTTAAGTTGCATGATTTTGCATGCCATAAGAAATGCTATTAATTTTGAAATAACACGTTGTTAATTGGCCAATGTCAAAGCTATTATTCGTTTTAGTTCTCCCCACAAAGTAAGAACTCATCTCTTGCATTAAAAATCTTCGTTGTTTATTACTTATCTTTTCCTCTCTGGTCAATCAAATCTAACCCTGGTTTTGTTTTCAATTTTACCCCCCTAATTATCATTCTTCTACTTGTACTTGCTAATTCTCGATCTACCTACCCATACTTGTATATTTTACTTTTGTGCTTCCGCGAAGCTTGACTTAATTTTTTGCAACGGTGGGTGAAGAAAATTATCTAGATGAAAAGAAATGAAGTAGAAAAGTCAAACTGATATCTAGAATAAGAACTTTAGAAAAAAAATTCAAAGTAAGAACTCAAAACCCTGTTCCAACATCGAGATAGTGGGAATGAAAGTAACGAAGACGACGCACCACCCCCTCTTGGACCGATAAAAGCCGTCAGCTTTGTTTCCAAATATACTATCCAGCAGGTGTTTACAGTAAAAAGGAGCTTATAAAGTACCTAATAAAATGCTCCGATATGAGTTTTGGATTGAGTTAGCGAAAAGTAAGAGGTCTGGCATATGATTATGCAAACAGTATACCGGGAATGTAAGCTGCCTGCAGCCTGGCGAACAAACAAGGCAGCTGACTTGGACTGGGTCAGAAATTTTATGGAGAGTCATTAAGAGCTGAGTTTTTGCAAGCCAGAAAATACTAGCAACGCCAGAGCTACAGCTTTCAATAGAAGGAATGTGGAGGAGTTCTTCAACAACTATAAATCGGTTTTGCCAAAAAATTATTTTCAACCCGAATATATTTTTAATTTAGACGAGACTGGGATTACAATTGTTACCAAACATATTAAGATAATTGCAGTTAAAGGAAAGAAACAAGTCAGTCAAGCCTCTTCAGCGGAAAGGGTTGAATTGGTACCTATAGTAGGGATAATAAATGCTGCTGGGGGCTACCTGCCTCCTGTCGATGTTTTTCCGGGAAAGAGACGCATAGAAGACTTGATTCGTGATGCGCCACCGTCAAGTTTGGCATTAGGCAACAGTTCTAGGTGGATGACAAAAGAGCTGTTTTTAGAAGTCTTAGCACATATTCAAAAGCACACTAAATGTTCAAGAGAGAAGAAAATTCTACTCATGTTAGATCATCATGAATCGCATATTTCTGTGGCTGCCGTAAACTACAGTCGGGAGAACGGAATTGTTGTACTATCTTTCCCACCTCATTCGTCACATCGACTTCAACCTTGTAATGTCGCAGTGTTCGGAGCTTTCAAGAGATACTGTGCCAATGTCTTTAATGATTGGTTACTGACTCACCCCAGAAAAACAGTTCAAATGGGTGACCTGGCACTGCTGACTCGTCACGCTTTTTAGCAGCTTTCACCCCATCTAACATAATAAGTGCCTTTAGGACTCCTGGCATTTGGCCGTTAAATTCCCTAGTGTTTACTGATAAAGGCTTTGGCGCTACAGATGTTTATGACAAAACTGCACCTACTGATGGCGGCTCGAGTCAAGACAATGCCGAAAGTGGCCATTAAGAAACACAACCTGAACCTGTAGCCAGTGAGAGTCGTGACACCAACAGAGATAATGTCCAGCAAAAAGAACAACTTATTAGAGCTGCTAATGCAATCGGAAGAGGAGACAGCCGGCCAACACCAGAACATGTAAGGCCTCTACCGAAATTGAGTCGATCGTCCAAACCTAGGAGAAGAGTGCATGGAAAATCGAAAATTTGTACGGACACACCTGAGAAGTTATTATTGGAACAAAAAGAGAGGAAGGCGGAAGGAAGAAAAAGGAAGACTGCAGCTGCAGTGTAAAAAACCAATTGAAGGAAGTGGTTAAAAAACAAGTGTTCCTGCCTTCATCTTCATCATCCAGTGAATGTGAGGGAGCAGAGGTCCAGCTGGAAGACGAGGAAGAAGTGGGTTTGATAGGTCTAAGCGAGGAAGAATCTATTTATTACGAAACTGCAACACTTTTGGACGATGAAGGCATTGACACGAAAGATTTCGTATCGGTTAAATTTTCTACAAAAACCTCTGTCAAATATTATATTGGTGAGGTAACCGAGTGCAATCAAGGTAAGTATGCTGTTGAGTATGCTGTTAAATTTTTGAGAAGAAGAGGTGTGTCAAATTTTTTGTCATTTCCTAACATTGAAGACCTGGCAACAGTGGATAGAAGTGATATTGTTGCAAAATTAAAAGCTTATAAAAACAAAGGTACTACATCAAGAACTCGGAGCATTTACTCATTTAGCACAGACCTAGAAAAATATGATGTATTATAAATACTGAAAATTTACTCAATTATATTTGCTAGACTGGCATTTTATTTTCTTAATTCGTTATTGATAATGTTCTAAGTGAGTGGTGGACGTGCCGTCACCTAGTTGCGGAACCAAGTAGTATGCCGTACTGAAGAGCTCTAATGAAAGCGAAACCGGTCTACGGTTCTAATTGTTGCGAGAATGCATCTAGCCTTACATACTTTGTCCCTATATTGGGGTAGAAATGGGCCAGGGCTGACAATTTTCTAAATTGTTAGTTAGTTGTATACAGTCTCTCTATTTTTAACACTTTGTGTTATTTGGAGCTGGCGTGACAACATACTATTTGGTTCCGCAACTAGGTGGCGGCACGTCCATCACTGACCTAGTGTTGAAGGGCTGGCTATACTATAGACGTATTACTTTTGGTGCATTTTTGCTACAATTAGTATGCCGTACTGAAGAGCTCTAATGAGAGCCAAACCGGTCTACGGTTCTAATTGTTGCGAGAATGCATCTAGCCTTACATATTGATAATGTTATTGTTTTGTTCGTGTTCATCAATAAAACAATTAACTTATCGGTTGTTTCCTTTGCCCCAGTACTAGTTTTGTGATTGCCCAACTAATATTAAATTAAAAAGGCCCATTAAAGAGTTTAAGATACAAAAGACACGTATAACAAAGTTGTCTAAACTACCCCACCGCATAGTCGAAAGTGCCGCGCTAGTGGCACACCATCATCATTTTGCATCGTGTAAAAAAACACCCGACAGCAAAAAGTCATTAGCATTAAAGATAAAAATAGCTCCGCATAATCGAAGGCAAATGTTTCATCTTTCATAAGATACAACTAGACGCGATTTAAAAACCATATTAATTGAAAAATAGTCTCTTGAACAAAAAAGTTTCGAAAGTGCCCACCTCCCCTATAACAACTTTCGTTGGCGGTTTATTAAGAAAGTTTAGATACAGCGAATCTGCTCCAGTGTGAATTGATCGAAATAATTAAATATGTGTTTGGCTGTATTACTTCCGCATAGTCAACACCTGTGAAAGTATGGCATCGACAACGAAAAATTCAAAAAATATGTTTCGCTTAAACGTCGGGAAAAGTGTCAAAACATATAGAAAACATGATTTGAGAACGAACATTTTTTGTGTCTGTCAGCCTGCATGTCTCTCTGTTTGTACTCACGATAACTTTGAAACAAATTGAGATATCGTCTTCAAATTTGGTATACAGTTAGCACCCAACAAACGAAAGGTCCGGATTGTTTTTGGCCAAAATCGCGTCAGGGGGTAGTGGATGAATGAAGGGTGCTTTGGCGAAAATGTACATTTTTTCGTTAAAACTCGAGTAATATAACTTTTTAGGGTTTGTTTATTAGAAAGTTTTCAATTTCATCAAACATATAGTATTCTGTGCTGAAATTAAATTATGGGTTGAATGTGTGGAAGTGGAATATCTGTGACATAAATTTTTATTTTTTGCTAAAACGGCGTAAAAACTTTCAAAACACATAGAAAACGTGATTCTGGACCAAACAATTTTTTGTCTGTCTGTCGGTCGGTCTGTCGTACGTCTGTCTGTTAGTAGGCGCAACAACTTTTAAACGAATTGAGACATCATCTTCAAATTTTGTATTCAGTTAGCACCCGACGTAGGAACGCTTCGAATTGTTTTTGGGTAAGACCGCTTATCATAAATGAGGGTTGATTTGGTGAAAATTGACATTTGTTCGTTAAAACTAGAGTAATATAACGTTTCAGAAATGTATGGGTACAGGAATACGAATATTTTCTTTGTGGTCAAGTCATGGACCCTTAATTGATTTCATGAGAATGTATTTCTGAGGAGAGTAGATTATCACAGCTATGTGGAACTTATCATTCAATGTGCAGCACTATTTTTATAGTAGAAGCTGAGGTTTCTACCATCACATGGTTTCTCATTATTAAAGCAGTCAACAACACAACAAATTCTTTCAGATTTATGCTTTTTTTCCAATGTATGAAATAATTTTCTACGTGCAAAACTCACACTGCTCTCTGTTAGAATATGGATGAAACCGCTGTGGTTGGTTGTATTATCTCACGACTTGTGGCGCTTGTTGTCAACGCACAGGCGCATGTTCCCTACTATATTGTTGTAACAAATAAACCTGACAACGGAACAACTAAATTAATTATTAATTAGTTTGTCGAACACTTGGTACATATTCTTATGTAACAGTGTCACTTGAGTGATATAGATTTAACGTAACACATTTATTACATTGCTAATGTAACATTGTACCTTTACTCATCTATGCTTGAGATATTGAGTTATACCACATATCAATTTCTTTCTAACATAAATGTTAGATAACACTGTTACAGAACTATCATGTATCGCACTCAAACCATTATAAATGATGCATAATTGATCTGTCTCTGAAAGAAACCTATATATGGAACTTATGTATTACAAAGATATATTACGATGATACTTTCTTGATCTTAATTTGCCATGTATCAGTTACATATCCACTTAATGCAGGAGTTCCTCAAGGTTCAGCTTTAGCCCCTACTTTGTTTCTTCTCCACATCAATGACCTCCTCTCTAGCACATCCAACCCAGTTCACAGTTACGCGGATGACAGCACCCTCCACTCAAATATACAATATTCTAAGCCTGTCTCTTTGGTCCAATTAAATGAGGATCGCAGACACATGGAGGGTTCTGTCTCCGTGGATCTCCAAAAAATATTAGACTAGGGAAGTAGAAATCTTGTACAATTCAACCCCACCAAATCTCAGTCTTGCTTTCTTTCTCATAAAAGATACACCAGCCCTAGATCCATCAGAATGAACAACCAAGTTATTCAAAGTAATGAGTCCTTTTCACTTGTTGGCATTTCTGTGGATCGAAATCTCAATTGGCACCAACATGTGACATCAATTGCAGAAGCGGCTGCTAAGAAATTAGGTTTCCTCTTCCGGGCTCGCAAATACTTTTCACCAGCTAATCTCTATACCTTATATACTTTACAAATAAGGCCAAACCTCAAATACTGCTCCCACATCTGGGGTGCTGCTGCCGCTTCTACACTCGCTATCCTGGACTCCATTCAGAAGAGAGCTATACGTCTCATTGGTGACCCTACCCTCACCCAAAGGCTGCCATCCCTTGCACACCGACGTGTCGTTGGTTACCTCTCTCTCTCTCTCTCTTTCTCTCTCTCTCTCTTTCTCTCTCTCTCTTTTATAGATATCTGCACGGGCAGTGCTCAGACGAGCTCTCTTCCATAGTTCCTCCACCTGCTGACCCCAATAGATCTACCAGGGGAACATAGCGAATGCACCCTTTTACTGTACAGGTCACCAGACATAGAACATCTTGTTATGCCCGCTCTTTTTTCCCGAGGACTTCCAAGTTGTGGAATTCCTTGCCGGCACATGTTTTTCCTTCTCCTCCGAACCTCCAAACCTTCAAGTCCAGAATTAACAGGTTGCCTCTTTACTCCTTGTCGACACCCACCGTACGATAGTATTTAGGCTGTAAGCCCTCGTGGTGTGTTGTTGAAATAAAAAATTAAAAAAACATATGTGTTTGCTGGGAGGGATGTTTAAAAATGACAAATGACCTGTAGCTTAAAAACAAAGAGTGCCATGTCAGTTTTGATTTCGGCATCGTTAGTTTCACAAGCAAGTAGAACAGTATTGTGAAAACCGCAATCTTCTATATCTACTCATAACCTAGATACGCCACAAAAGCAACTAAATCGGGACTTTCTTTCTCATAAAAGATACACCAGCCCTAGAAGCATCACAATAAACAACCAAGTTATTCAAAATAATGAGTCCTTTTCACTTGTTGGCATTTCTGTGGATCGAAATCTCAATTGGCACCAACATGTCACATCAATTGCAGAAGCGGCTGCTAAGAAATTAGGTTTCCCAATCCGGGCTCGCAAATACTTTCCACCAGCTAATCTCTATACCTTATATGGTTTACAAATAAGGTCAAACCTCGAATACTGCTCCCACATCTGGGGTGCTGCTGCCGCTTCTACACTCGCTATCCTGGACTCCATTCAAAAGAGAGCTATACGTCTCATTGGTGACCCTACCCTCACACAAAGACTGCCATCTCTTGCCCACCGACGTGCCGTTGGTGACCTCTCTCTCTCTCTCTCTCTCTCTCTCTCTCTCTCTCTCTCTCTCTCTCTCTCTCTCTCTCTCTCTCTCTCTCTCTCTCTCTCTCTCTCTCTCTCTCTCTCTCTCTCGCTCTCTCTCTCTCTCTTTTATAGATATCTGCACGGGCAGTGCTCAGACGAGCTTTCTTCCATAGTTCCTCCACCTGCTGCCCCCAACAGATCTACCAGGGGAACAGAGCGAATGCACCCTTTTACTGTCCAGGTCACCAGACATAGAACATCTTGTTATGCCCGATCTTTTGTCCCGAGGACTTCCAAGTTGTGGAATTCCTTGCCGGCACGTGTTTTTCCTTCTCCTCCGAACCTCCAAACCTTCAAGTCCAGAATTAACAAGTTTCCTCTTTCCTCCTTGTCGACACCCACGGTGCGATAGTATTTAGGCTGTAAGCCCTCGTGGTGTGTTGTAGAAATAATTTTAAAAAACATATGTGTTTGCTGAGAGGGATGTTTAAAAATGACAAATTTTCAAAATCACCCTGTAGCTTAAAAACAAAGAGTGCCATGTCATTTTTGATTTCGGCATCCTTAGTTTCTCAAGCAAGTAGAACAGTATTGTGAAAACCGCAACCTTCTATATCTACTTATAACAGAGATACGCCACAAAAGCAACTAAATCAAGACACTCTGTACATACACTTACGTTTAATCATTAGATTTTTGAGGTCCTTTATACCCACTGCCTGTTCTGTGTGTAGGCTCTTAAACGCAACACCATGTAAAATAAATAATCATAAAACACACTTAATTAAATAAATGTATTAAATAATTAACAAAAATTGACATAACAAATCAGTGCTTTCTTTATATGTACAATATAAAAAATCTATGCTAACCCGTATAAATTTTATGCTATCTCTAAGTGTTTCGTTTCAGCGTCTTTAAGATAATTGTACTTCTGCTCTTCAAACATATCAAACAACTGTTTTGTAAACTTCTGGTGATATTCCTCTATATCCTCCTTTGTTGGATTTTCGATTTTAGGAACTTCAAGCGGCTTACCAACTGGAAACAAAACAAAAAACATATAATATTACCAGAGTTAAACGGCATATACTTTAGGTTATAAATAAACCATTGTTCAATATTTTATCAAATATTCCTTTAGTACACTAAGTGAAGATTGGAGCCTGTGATGAGCACTGATAATCACACTTGGAGAACCAAAATCACCACAACACATTAAAAAAAACTGACGATCGTTTCACTAACAAAGTTAGCGTCATCAGAGGATGAAAAATTCTTTAAAACTAACATTACCTTATATATTAAATCTTAGGTAAAGAACTCAACCGAGAGGGACTAAATCGCAGGCAAATTCTGCAGTTTATTGTATTTTATTGCCGGACGAGGTTTTTGAACATTCTTTATTACTTATCTGAACGGTGTCGGTCACTAATAATTTTGTAAAGGTGCAACGACCCCCAAATTAAGAGTTTCGTTTGGCGGAAATACCTGTATTCTTTAGTTATCTCTCGGACGTGTCGAAACTGTCGAAATTTATTTTACAAAGCAATCTATCAGGTAACTACTGATCGGGGCTGGCGCAAGGTCCATACATTTTTATTATTAATATATATATATATATATATATATATATATATATATATATATATATATATATATATAATAATATAATAATAATAATATTTATTTGCTCACTCCTCCGTACAAAATAGTAAAGATATCACAAAACAACTTTTTAGACTAAGCATACATCAGAAAACGGACAAATAAATAAATTACAAAACTGTGCTAAGTCTGTGACTTGTGCACACATTAAACAAAGAACACATTAAAACAAAACAAAAACTACGCGTGATGCGAAGAAATTATGCTATATATACACACACATATAAAACCAGACGCATAATCCTGGCATGTAGTATAATCCCCGGGACTGAAGGTCTTATAAAGCAATGCTTGTATGCCCCCCATCCCCAGGACCACAATTCACCTTTCTCCCTCTCTTTCTTGCGAGACAGTCGCCTACACCGCCCCAAGCCTAGCGATATATATATATATATATATATATATATATATATATATATATATATATATATATATATATATATATATATATATATATAGCAATATATATGCTCTCGAAGGCGTTCAGCTGTCCTGGTTGTCTAACATTTTTAATTACTTTTAGATTATCTTCATTAACGTGGTGATTATTGTCCCAAATATGTTGGGCTTCGGAAGATATATCTATAGTACCGTATCGTAACTGTGCTATGTGTTCTTTGCATCGAATTCCAATAGATCTTTTTGTTTGTCCAACGTACTTAAGATCACCATCTTTACAGCTTATTTAATAGATTCCCGACATTTTCTCCGCGTTATACTTGTCTTTTGAGTTGCCTAGCAAGTTTTTTAAGATAATTTTTGTCGAAAAACTTGGTTGCAAGTTGTTTTTTTTATTGCTAGCTAGACCCCTCGTGATTCGAGCTTCAAATGATAAGCAAACCAATTTTTTTTCCGGTTTCTCTCTTCTAAACGTCGTTGATTCTGTTAACAATTTCTTTCTTTTCTGTTTGTTGATTAATTTTCACTAGGCAAGCAGTGTATCCGTTATATTCGCCCACGTTCTTAATATAATTAAATTCTTTGCTATATATACATTTGCTTAAAGGAAAATTAATTAACCTATTTACTAAAAAATTTACACTGGCCATTTTTGTGCGTACGTATGATGTAAGTCATTCGGAATGTAGCTTAGAGTAGTGGTTTCCTTTCTATGGACAATCTAGAAAGGGTAATTTATTATTAATTTCTAATACGTGGGTAAATTTTATAGAATCAAATTTATTATTTATTTTGGCAATAAAATCTTCTATTATGCAAATGTCTGTGTTAAGCACTATGAAAATATGATCCACGCAACGAATCTACATTCTAGGCACCTATTCACTTTCACTTTCAAGATCTGTTTCGAATTTACTCATAAAAAGGTCTGCAATGAATGGCGATCGCGGATTGCCCATTGCCGTGCCTTGGATTTGTTCAAAAAATTCATTGTTGAATTGAAAAAAAAATCATTGTTTAATACAAAGGTTTGTTAAGGTTAAAAGATATTCTTTGCAGGCATTTTCATTCATGTTATCCATTTTTAACAACTCTTCTAATTACGTTAACGTTTGCTTCGTGGGAACGCTTGGAAACAATGAGGTTACATCGATTGAAACTAAAACCACTCCTTCAATCAATTTATCCTCTTTAATTTTATTAATAAATTAAAGTGAATTTGTTACTGAAAAAGTTTTTTGTTAGACGAGCAAGCCTTTAAATCCATTTGTCAACCACTTTGCTAAATTATATGTCGGGGAATCTATAGCCGAAACAATAGGACTAATTGATTTTCCCAGTTTATGAATTTTTGGGAGACCGTACCTCTTGGGGACATTAGGATTTGCAACTTGTAACTTTCTTCCTGACTCTTTTGATATAAGGTTGTCACAATTTTGTAAACTATTTTTAACGTCCGAAATCATTTTTGGTGGCAGGTTTTTATTTAGTTTTTTATACGGTCCTGTCTCTATGGCGTTATAACCTCCATCTTTATACTCGTTTTTGTCTTAAATCCCAACCTTATTGCCTTTATCTGCTATGACATAAAAACAATCTTTCCCTCGCAATCGCTTAATTATTTTCATTTGATCAAAATTTTGGTTTTTAGTGAATTTATTTTCTTTCAAGTTTTTGGAAATTTTATTTTTACATGCTTCTCTAATAAATTTTTTTGGAGATTCAGGTAATTTTCTAACTCCTGTTTCAATGCTCCAAATGATTTCTACCATATCGTTTTTTTTTGTGACTGTAGACCGAATTTCAACCCTTTGTTTAGGAGGACGATCTCATTTTTATTAAACAATTGTGAAGAAAGATTTTCTACGTGGTCAAATTTCGGAGGAACTGGTTTTTCGTTTTTAATTTGACATTTTCCCAGCTGTTTATTTTTTTTATTTTGTATATTAATTTTCTAAACCCTTTTCGCGTTAATGACTACAAACATTTTCCTCTGAAAATTGCAGGATTATTTATATTCTAAATTATCTAACTTAAAGGTTATTTTTTTTTTTTAAGAAATTATAACCCTGTATTTCTAACAAACTACGTTTTGAGTACAAATATTGCATTTTTAGATCTAGCCATTTTTGTTTAGCAAAATTACCGACATTTGACCTCTTTTGTGTTGTTAGAAATGTTTAAATTGAAATTAATGAAATTGGGAAAAACTGATTTTCGTTTGCAAGAACAAAAGTGATATATGTATCTATTTTAGTAAAATTAGATTAATATGTACAGATGTCGCCTTTTTTAAATCTTGCAAACGAAAATCAGTTTTTCCGAATTTCGATGATTTTATTGCCCAAGTAAATAATAAATTTGATTCTATAAAATTTACCCAGGAATTAGAAATTAATAATAAATTACCCTTTCTAGATGCACTAGTTATCAAGAATAAAGACACTTTAGAATTCAATGTCCATAGAAAGTAAACCACCACTCTAAGCTACATTCCGAATGACTCACATCATACGTACGCACAAAAAATGGACTGTCTGAATTTTTTAGTAAATATGTTAATTAATTTTGCTTTAAGCAAATGTAGATATACTAAAGAATTAAATTATATTAAGAACGTGGACGAATATAACGGATATACTGCTTGCCTAGTCGAAAAATTAATCAACAAACAGAAAACAAAGAAAATGTTAACGGAACTAACGACGTTTAGAAGAGAGAAAACGAAAAGAGCTTTGTTCGCTTGCCATTTGAACCTCGAATCACGAGGGGTCTAGCTGGCATTTTTTTAAATCCAACTTGCAACCAATATTTTCGAGAAAAAATATCATACAAATTTGATAGGTAACCCAAAAGACAAGGATAACACGTCCAAAATGTCGGGAATCTATTAAATAAGCTGTAAAGATTGTGATCTTAAGTACGTTGGACAAACAAAAAGATCTATTGGAATTCGATTCAAAGAACACTTAGCACAGTTACGATAAGGTACTATAGATAGTTTTTCCGTAGCCCGACATATTTGGGATAATAATTACCACGTTAATGAAGAGAATCTAAAATTAATTAAAAATGTTAGACAACCAGGACAGCTGAACGCCTTCCAGAGCATATATATTGGTAAATATATTAATAAGAAAAAATGTACGAACCTTGCGCCAGCCCCGATCAGTAGTCACCTGATGGATTGCTTTGTAAAATAAATTCCGACAGTTTCGACACGTCCGAGAGATAACTAAAGAATACAGATATTTCGGCCAAACGCAACTATCTTAATTTATGTGTCGTTGAACCTTTACAACATTATTAGCGACTGACACCTTTCAGATAAAGTAATAAAGTAATAAAATACATTACACTGCAGAATTTGCCTGCGATTTAGCCCCTCTCGGTTGCGTTCTGTACCTAAGATTTAATATCTAAGGTGATGTTAGTTTTAAAGTAGTTAGAATTTTTCATCCACTGTTAATGCTAACTTTGTTAGTGAAACGATCGTCAGGCCTTTTTTAAATGTGTTGTGGTGATTTGCGTTCTCCGCGTGTTCTTATTCCTTTAGTAGTAAAAATAACAGTCTGTGGGTCATTTTATAAATAACCAATCATCTGTAAAATTATTATTTGATGCATTTCTGTTAAATAATCCATATTTCTGAATTTCAGTTAACAACTGACAACTACTACTGTCATGCGCTTACAACCACACAACAATAACATTATGTATTTGGAAAAGATAACATATGAACATCACAACGCCTGTTTAATTTTCTATTAAATAGAGAGTTACAAAACTTAAAAACAAAGGTCCCACCATAAGCTATATATTTCTGCCTCTGATTAGTGCTTTTAAAAGCTAGGCTAGATAATATTATTGCACCTATAAAAAGATATCTCTTGATAGTTGATTACTACGATACACAAAAAATGCAAAACTTTAAAGAAACGGTAAAAGAATGATTTTTTCTTTAACGTCGGTCTATCGACTATGGCCAATCACCGACGCCAGGGAGCAGTTTCACTTCAATATCCCGGAAATTTTGCTGAACCCCCGCCTTTCTGTAAGGAGGGTAGAGATCTTTAACGTGCACATCTTCAACTTGCTCAAATACAATGCCACAACCTGGGTTGATGTTAATTCTACAGCATGTACTGAAAAAGTGAAGGGGAAACCCTGGGAATCGAAGCTGGTACCTCTCGGTTCAGAGGTACACGTCTTTACCACAGAGGCTGTAAGAATGAATTTTATATTCGTAAGTTTTTAAAAACAAGAGTCAAGGGCAACTTTTTGTTCTTTATTCTTACATAAAAATATATGTAATCAGTATCCCGTCTACACACATTACAGAAAGTCGCATCTGTGTTGTGTCCACAACCTGAAATTTATACACTTACAATTCAGCACCTTTTCTGTAGCAAAAGTAATGCACATACAATTTACATAATTTTTTTCTTAATAAATATTAATAAAACAAATCAATATAAGATTTACACTTGCATGACAGCTGTTTCGCTGAGATGTAACTTTGGCATTTAAAAAAGTGAAGCAGTGAGGTAACGATGGTGGGAATTTCGAAAAAAATTTCAATGAGCTATAACGGACACCTTTTCGCCCCAAAAATATAGAACATTTTTGAACACGCTATATTTTTTAAACTATTGGGGTAACTGGACTGGCGCTTTACATGTAGCTAGAAATGGTGTAGATGAACTTCTGTTGTGAATTATAAGCAAGTCGGTTCACAAAATTTAGTTTTCTGCAAATTGAAAATAAAATCTAAAAGACATGAATTTAAATGACTTAAGTGTTTAAAGTCAAATGCCTGACAAAGACAGAGTAGTCACCTGCCATGGGTATATTGATACATACTACAGGCATACATCAAAATGCAACGATAATCAAACAATACAACTAACACGGTTAAAACATACTACCCGAACTAGCGATCGAGAAATATCGGCCGCTGCAATTCCGAACATCGTTTAAATTGTTTGTTAAGAATTGCAACCTTAGAATAACAAAAGTTATGAAATTAAAAATTTGTACAGTGATTGTTTTTTAAGTGGGGTATTCAATATATGCTTATATATTTTACAACTTTGTATTTACGTTTATAACAGCAGGAATCATTTAAAAAAGAATAATGATTTCTTGCTATAATACCCGTAACAGAAGTCAGTTTTATACTTCTATGAATAGGCTCAATGTTCAATGTGACAAAGAACCACCCTGATAATATAGCCACTAAAATCTATCACAGCATGCCGCGTGACATCAGGGTGATTTCTAAATTTATAACTTTCAAAAACGTTTTGTAATGTTACCTTCTGGACAATTGCTTCTATAGTGTTGAGGAGTTTTTGAGTGGCCGAAAGGGTGGATAGATGCTATTCTCAATTATCTTAGTTGTAATTTGTACCATTTTATTTATTTAATATATACAATATTTGTAAACGAATGCGATTATTTTGTCTTGTGACTGTTTCGTTAATTCATGGTTGTGACTATATATTGTATATAAGTGTATGTATGTATATACTGAGGAGTCCAATATTGCTATATGTATGGAATCCAAAGGACAATAAAGTTATTATTATTATTAATAATTATAATAAATCGTTTAAAATACACTATATCTGTAGCTTGATCAACGGACCCAATTAAGGTTTTAGATTAAAACAAACTTTTAAAAAAAATCAAAGCGACTTCAAAATACGCACTAAAAAGCGAAAAATAACTGGATTACAGGTTTAATTCAAAAGACAAAAACTAATCTAAGTGATATATTATTATATGCGCTAACTACTTATCTGTTTGAAGTCGGTACCAAACCAATTAGGTAGTAGGTAGATAGGCTAGGTCCACTCCCGTCACATCGCAAGTTTCTCCGCGCACGTGACAGAATGCGTGAGCGTGTGTTGGTTTTTGATCATTAACAACAGATTCAGCTATTTCGTTATAAGTATAATCCGTTATTAATTAAGCTGTTTATATCGCTAAGTATAATTGTGTTTCGGGCTTGGCACCGACTTGAAATAGATAACTTGGCAGCGCATATAATAGTATTGCATTTAGATTAATTTTTGTATTTTTAGTGCCCATTTTGAAGCCGATTTCATTTTTTTAAGAGCTTGTTTATTTTTACATCTTTAGTGTAAATATACGTATAAAATAGCGACTACGGTATCAGAAAACTGCTATAATATAGCGGTGAACATACATAAATGTAAATAATTTTTGAGGATTTGCCTCGATTTCCCTGAGATCTCATCATCAGATCTTGACTTGGTTAAACTGGTAACACCTCAGGAGTATACCCTCTCAAAAAAAAAAAAAGATTTTTCAAAATTTGTCCACAATTGACGAAAATATCGGTGAACATGCATAAAAAATGAGGATTTCCCTCGATTTCCCTGAGATTCCACCAGCAGATGCTGACCTGATCAAAACGGGACCACCTGAGGAGTATACCCTTCCAAACACAAAATATGTTTTTTAAATTGGTCCACAATTGACGAAAATATCGGTGAACATACATTCTTTTTTAAGAGTTTCCTCGATTTCGCTGAGATTCCACCATTAGATCCTGACCTGCTGCAAACGAGACCACCTCAGGAGTATGCCCTTTCAAACAAGAGAAGATTTCTTCAGATTGGTTCACAATTGACCAAAATATCGGTGAACATACATAAAAAAATACATACACACGAAGATAGAACCTACTCCTTTTTTGAAGTCGGTTAAAAAATATAGTATATAGTGGAGAGATCAGGGTTTAAAGAAGGCAATAAAGGACATTTTAAGGAACTATTGCTTTTATAAAGAAAATATTGAGTTTTTTTCAAACCATGATTTAACAATTTTTTGTCACAGAATTTTTTCAGAACACTTGTCGCCTAGAATAGATATCCAAGAATAAGTTTCCTAAACTTCAGGCCATTTGAATATTAAATAAAAACGTAGTTCAAACTGAAAGGTATTATACTGCTGCTAAAAGTAGCGACTATCACAATGATTTATAATTCAGTCATGAGCCACTAAAATTTTAATTTTTGCAAATGCAATGACATTATGTATTTAATTTTTAAGTGTCATATAAGAATATGAGAAGATACAAAATACTTAAAGAAGTCGGCTCACGTCTCTATGAAAATGATTTTTTAACCTGTTTGCCTTTTATCTTTAAACTTAAAATAAAGACATCGTCTAAGATCGTAACAGTGGAATGTGTCTCAGCCACCGGCGAACTTGCCACGATTCAGCTAATTCTGTAATTACCTGGTTACTTACAATTTTTTGGGATATAATATAAAATTTCTTGGGACAGCAAGCAGCCGTCTCTACAACTTCCACGTAAACAAACAATTTATTGGCTAGCATATGTGGTTCGGTGGTAGAATGCTCGCGTGATACGCAGGCGGCGATGCATGTAACATTTTGTTTCGTCTCACTAACGTTAATGTTTGTCCAGATTTCATACGTTTGGACCAAGATCTCATTTTTGTATAAACCTCCAGGACCACTTTTTCACCGTTTGATTTAAATTATAACTTTCAAGAGACATTTTTTTATTGTTGATAGTAGTGAATTTTCATTACGAAATTCACTAAGAGAGAACTTGTTTCTAAAAAACTTTTTGTTTGGAAAACCCGGTTCGATTAGGTTGACTAAAACGAAATTGGTATTAATAAGGAAAGATACCTGCCACGTTTATAATTTGGCATATACATTCCTTTTTTAAATTAAGTTTCCTTCTGGAAAGCTTTTGCGACTTTATTGAAATTTGTAATTTTTTAAGGAGACTTACAGTAATTTTTGAAGACTTACAGTACCTGGATATATCAAATTTTAAATTTCTAGCTTCATAGAAAATTAAGTTTTCGGCAGTTGAAGTCTTTATCTTAAAAGGAACTAGAACACAAGATTAAATAATTTTTTATGATAATAGAGAGGCATCGATGGTAGCACTTTCGAAATAATTTTTCAAATAAGCGTATTAGGACCACTAACATTGATCTTCAAGGTCTGTTTAAATGTACTACTTTTAGTAATATGCCGTACTAATAGTGTACAATTCTTATGAAAACTCACTACTATAACGCACTTGCTGCATCTTGATTTTTTTTTGAAAGAAGATACAGTAAAGTGTAGCAGCTGTCATAAAAAGTACGCAGTTTAAATTTTATAGTTATTTGCTTTACTAATATACACTAATACTATTTAGAAATGAATTTACGTCAAATATCGGCGCAAAAAACTCAAATCTATTATTGTAATGTACCCTCACATACTTACCAACAGTCGTTACTGGTCTTCGATGTGGAATTATTCCAAAAGAATATTGAAAAAATCCCCTGCCTAATGGGATAATTGGTGCCAATCCAACCACTTTCCGAACAATCTCTTGTATTCGTTTAAAAGTAGAACCATCAGGATTACCGAATTGTGTAAACAGATCAGTTTCTCCAAATGCCAAAACAGGGACCAAAGGGGATCCGTTCTTAAGAGCCAATCTTACAAATCCTTTTCGTCTTTTCAATATGATTTTGTACTGCCCGGGGCGGCAGTAATAAGCTTCCGCTGCTCCGCCTACCATTAAAACGGCTACATTACCTCCTTCAGGTTTACTTAGGAGGTAATTTATAGATTCGGCAGATGCAGAACATCCGCCTAAAAATAAGGCCAGCTCTCTGAAGAAAGGCATACTATAGTGTTGTGTAAGTGTTAGAACATGGGTCTTGTGTTTAGGAAAAACTTCGTTGGATTCGCATGGTGCGCCAAATGCGCTAAAAGCACCGATGGTGAGCATGCCATGGGGAAAATAACAAAACAAATAATTTTTCTTTGGATCTAACTCCACCCATGGTAATCGTTCTAATTTTAACGGAAAGTAATCTTTAAAATATCTCCACCAAGCCCAAGTTTTTACCCATTCTATTCTTCGGCCACCCCTTTCGCAAGTTTTCTTGTCTATGACCCAAGCCCAGCCGAGGTAGAGCAACGTTATCCACCACAGTCTTGTAAAGAGGATGAGGTATATAGCAAATATCATTCCTATCATTCCTCCAAAGGCCATTGTAACGAACCATCCCGCAGCTGCTAGTGTCTGTAGCCTTCGTTTTAGGGGAATATTTATTGGGGCGAATTCGACACTGAATATCTTCATCTGAAACAAAAATATAAATTCATTACTTTAAAATAATAATAAATGATTAGGTTGTCAATAAGCATTAAAATTTAATAATCTGCGTTATATCCAATACTAACTGCGCCTATTAGGTGTTTTTAAGGAATGCCTACATTCTTAGATCAAAATTCCTTACGCTGGCCATGAACGAGTTTGGATAATGCCCTTTTGGCACTTCAAAACAAAACAAAAACTTTATTTCGAAATTACAACAAGTTTAATTATAATTTTAAAACAAAGGAGAAATACACGATGTTGGAACACTCGTAATATATTCTAACACAATATTGTACCTTACTTGTATATATAAATTCGAATATGCTTAGCTAACATTATAAAGTTAAACACCTTAAACTAAATAATTATGTTGACTATAATTAATCAGCGGTTTTATTATTTCCGCGGTGAACGGCTGCTTCCATCCTATTATTATACTAACACGAGATATCAGTACAGCATTATACAGGGTGCTGTAACTCCTCCCTTGCCAGATGAGATTTAGGGTACCTAAATCCTGAAATTGATGTCCTCCAGGGGAACTTCGTGGGTCTTCTTAAGTTCATTGATGATTTTGGACTCGGCTGCGGAACTGGTTATTCTGCCTTTAAATTTCCAAAAACAGAAACATGCTATTGTTAATAAAAGAACACAAACAGTTAAAGTAAAAACACTTATCGAAGTGTGAATCACAGGAACACTTATTGATCACTTCTGATGCTGTAGCTGGGATTTCACTAAATTCAATTCATCTAAATTTATAGATTCTAGATGTAAAGGCACAATGTTAAGTTTTGAGTTCATAGACAGTTCACCAAATTTAAGTTCGGGTAACGGCACATAGAAAAGTTTTTTAATTTCAGATTGATGAGAACTTACGGTTTGTCCTTTGATTTTTACCTCACAGCCTTCTTCTATT
Source organism: Tillus elongatus (assembly GCA_964006375.1). Lineage (NCBI taxonomy): Eukaryota > Metazoa > Arthropoda > Insecta > Coleoptera > Cleridae > Tillus > Tillus elongatus. The sequence goes on along the minus strand of OZ023262.1, from coordinate 82,846,545 downwards.
TTTACCAGATAACTATCATCTATGGCCATGATTTTACGGTCATCGCTGCATGTGTAGTGGACTATAGTTTCTACTGGAGAGATGATGATCAATTTACTTTCGCTGATCTTCTGAATCTTCACATCTTTCATTAAAATTTGGTGATGCTCACAATTGTTATACTGGGTGGAGAACTTTATTAATTGTATTTCACAAGGGCTGTTTGGATTGATGTGATTCATTGTTTGAGCTTGGCACAGGAATTCAGTTGGTCGGACTTCTCGACATGGTCCATCATGGAGATTGTAATTTTCATCATTCAAGGAAATGTATTTTGAATGGGGAATTAATGTTAGGAATGTGTGGGTTAAACTATTACGAATGGGAAAGGCATATAAATGATAGTAATCGTAATATACTGACTTAACTAAAGGTACATCTAAAATGAATGTTAACTGAGTGGTTTTGTAATAGCTTTTACTAGTAATTATTTCTTCATAAAGGGCCATATTATCTATATTTACCTTATATGGCAAATTTACTTTATGTCTTTGAATTTTATTAAGCTCTATCAATAAGTCATCTGCTTCTAAAATAGAGGGATGCAGTGTTTTTAATTTGGCAAATGTTATTGCATTAACTAAAGTCTCTAAAATATTTTTAATTCCCGTTATTTCGGTAATTAACTGAACAAAGAGAATTTGAGCTTTGATTACTATGTCCATGTAATCCTGTCTTAAGTCTTCAGCTTCAAACTTTTTCGTTACAAATTCAATACGGTCTACTATCTTTTTTTGATTGTTAGTCAAAATGTAAACTGTTTGATTAAATTTGGTAATAGCGGTTTCGGTTAGTGACATTAGATTTTTTTTGAATTATTTCTAATTTATTTTGGTTACTAGTTAGCTCCAAAATTGTTGAGTCATAACGTTTAGCATCATTATCATCTAAATTTGCTTCCATCCTATTATTATACTAACACGGGATATCAGTACAGCATTATACAGGGTGCTGTAACTAGCGTCGGTAAGGAAGAACAGGAAGCTGACGCCTACATGAAAAACCCTCACCACCCCACTGGCTCTTGATAAATAATAAATATACAATGTGGAACAGCCAAATGAAATAAATTCAGCATCTCGATTATTGTGCATATTTATAAAAAAAAAAGTCCAGAAACACGTCATTTTAGATTAAAGAATGACATCATGCAACGAAGAAACTTTACACCCTTCGAGTGACAGTTGCAACCGCAAACTTTTTAAATGGGAGGTAGGGGCTTGCAGTACTCCATTTGGTAGATCTCTCCATTTTCTACTCAAGAATACTACGGTGTTCAAATTTATTGCAAACATTTACAGTAAAAAAATTCATGTTATTGACGAACAGCCAAAAAAATTACCAACTAATTACGTTTCATTCTTGAAAACGATAGAAAATTTAAAATACGTCAAGCTTGTTGTATGTGATGTTCAAAATGCATGCCTTGGAACGCCTTGGCAGCATCCTAATCGAAAATAAAACTGTCTTCTAACGTTAATCAACATCTGATGCGTGACCGACCTATTCACAATAGTTATTCTTCTTCTTAATTCAGTTAAATCACGTGGTTTAGCTTTTTAGATGATACTTTCTACATATCCCCATAAAAAAGTCCAATATCGTAAGATCGGGTGATCGTACTGGCCATTTTAACTATCCTCGCCTCCCTATTCACCGACTTGAGCTCCCGAGTTTGTATCAATTTATAGAGATTTATGTTCCTTTCTTTTATTATTTGAATAATCGATAAATGGCTAGCATCCAATGTTGTGGGTGCTTGTCAACTCGAAGTATTCCTCAAAATCAAGCATTACATCCAATTTGGTATCATTACCCAACGCATTAAAAGGCTTTTTTGTACTGTCTTATATGTACAAGCTTTACTCCTTGTCCCTTGGAATATAGGCGTCAAATCGGAAATTTTTTCTTGAAATAGACGAGCAGCTTCGATCTGCGATCGTGTTTTATCTGCGTAACCAATCATTTGTAGAATTGTTTTAATAAACCATGTTTCTAATTTTCAGTTAAGAACTGGCAACTACTGCCATGCGGTTGCAATCACACAGCAAGTTGCTAAAGCATTTTAAACAACACTGAGATATAAGACACAAAGCACGGGCCGCCACCTCGTTGCGGAACCAAGTAGAATATTGTCACGGCAGCTACAAATAACACAAAGTGTTAAAAATAGAGACTGTATACAACCAACTAACAATTTAGTAAATTGTCAGCAGCCCTGGCTGCAATTAGTATGCCGTATGGCGAGCTCTAATTAGAGCGAAACCGGTCTACGGTTCTAATTGTGGTGAGAATGCATCTAGCCTTACGTTTTAAACAAAACTAACATTGCAAACTATATAGAATGTTGCTAACTTTTTATGTCTTCTTTTTAACTGATACCGTATAAAAAGGACACAATTTTTTTGCTTGCTTTTTCGTTATCAAGAATGAAATACGATTAGTTATTAATTTTACTTCCACATCGTCACAACATGTGGAAGTATTGCATCGACGACAAAAATACCAACTTTTTTTTTCACTTAAACGCCGTAAAAGTATTAAAACATATAGAAAACACCATTTGGGAACGAATTTTTTTTTGTCTGTGTGACTGTCTGTTTGTAGCAACGATAACTTTAGAACGAATTGAGATATCGTCTTCAAATTTGGTACACAGTAATCACCCGACAAACTAACGGTTCGGATTGTTTTTGGGCAAAATCGCTTCAGAGGACAGGGGATAATAGGGGGTGATTTGGTGAAAATTAACGTTTTTTCGTTAAAACTCGAGGAATATAACGTTTCAGAAGTTTATGAGTGCAGGAATACGAATGTTTTCTTTGTGGTCAAATGATGGATCCTAAATTAATTTTATGAAAATGTCTGTGAGGAAAGTAGATTATCACAGCTATGTGGAAGTGATCATTCAATGTGCAGCACTATTTTTTATAGTGAAAGCTGAGGTTTCTACCATCACATGTTTTCTCATTATTAAATCAGTCAACAACACAACAAATTCTTTCAGATTTAGGCTTGGGAGTTATGATTGTACCTTGTGAGAATATTCTGGGGATGTTTGAATATTCTTTCGAAATATTCCTGGTACGAGTATATTCTCAGAATGTGTGTGTGCTGTCTGGGTTGTAGCCAGGATAACTTTATAACCAATTGAGATACCGTCTTCAAATTTGGTATACACAGTTAGCACCTGACAAACGAACGGTTCGGATTGTTTTTGGGTAAAATCGCTTTAGGGCGTAGGAGATGAATTGGGGGTGATTTGGTGAAAATTTACATTTTTTCGTCAAAACTCGAGTAATATAAAGTGTTAGGGTTTATTTATTAGAAAACTTTTAATTACATCACACATCTGGTATTCTGTGCTGTGATTAAATTAGAGGTTAAATGTGTGGGGATGGAATATTGTTGACAAAAATTTCGACATTTTTTTTGCTAAAACGGCGTAAAGTCTCAAAACACATAGAAAACTTGATTCTAGAACGAAATTTTGTTTGTTTTTCGGTCTGTCGGCATGTACGTCTGTCTGTTAATTGGCGCAATAACTTTAGAACGAATTTAGATATCATCTTCAAATTTAGTATCCAGTTAGCACCCAACAAAGAAACGCTTCAATATGTTTTTAGGTATGATCGCTTCAGGGGGTAGGGGGTAAATACGGGGTGATTTGGAGAAAATTGATATTTTTTCAATAAAACTCGAGTTAATATGAGGTTTCCGAAGTTTATAGGTACAGGAATACAAATATTTTATTTATGCTCAAGTCATGGGCCCTAAATTTATCCCATGGACCTTTCTGAAGCGAATAAATTATCACAGCTATGTGGAAGTTATAATTCAATTTGCAGCACTATTTTAGTGTGTTGTAGCGAAGTTCGTCAGATCAATTCCCTTTCTTACTGTTAATTTTTGAAATACATTTAGAAAACATTTTAAAACATTTTTGAATCTAAAATTGCCGTTTTTGGAATTTTTCATAAATATGCACAATAGTTGAGTAAAGATATGTTCATACACTCGCGAATTGCGAAATGCGAATTACGAATCGTGTTCCTATTGGTTTGTTTTACGATATTATTTCAAATGAACCAATAGGAATATGTTTCGCGGCGATTTCGAAATTCGCTAGTGTAGGAACTTAGCTTTGGTGAATTTAACCCATTTGCCTGTTCCACACTGTATATTATTTTAACATAGTAATCATTATTCAATGCTACTTGCTTTTTTTTTCAAAATTTGTTTCAGACATAGGTATCGAAAATGCACGATGTGTCATTAAATGATAGGCTAACAGCAGATTTTGTGAAAAAGAGTGACACGAATCGCATGGTATAGTTGGCTTTGTGTAAATAGGCTTCTTGTATATTGAAAAGTCGAATGAATTATTTTCCAACTGTATGATGGTTTTTTTAACGTCGGTCTATTTCCGTGACTAGGGCCAATTACTGACGTCGGGGAGCAGTTTCAAGTCACTATCATGGAAACTTTGCCGAACCCCTGCCTTTCTGTAAGGAGGGTAGGGATCTTTAACGTGCCCAACAGCGCATGGACTCGGGACCGACGGCTTTACGCCCCATCCGAAGTGCGGAACGTGCAGACATTCAACTTGCTCGAATACAATGCCACAACCTTAGTTGATGTTAGTTGTACAGTATGTACTGAAAAAGTGAAAAGGACACGCTGAGAATTGAACACGGTACCCCTCGGTTCAGAGGTACACGTCCTTACCACTAAACTACCGAGGCTCTTTTATGATGGTTAAATTTATAATAATGTTAGCTTCTTTCTCTAAACTAAATTTGATATTTGCACAAAGCTTATTAATAAAATTTATAAATATACATTTAATTCTGTAGGGCTACTTAGAAAACATGTTAAAATGTCATCCAGATGTTAAAAATTTAGTTTTTTAAGTTTTCCATAAATATGTTGGCCAGCAACGAAGGTAACAAATGTATAAAACAAAATTATTTTAAATTTAATGATAAAATTTGTAGGCAAAATGAAGACTTTTCTATGGGTAGTCCTAGTATTCCTTTTTTTATTTATTAGTATTTGAAATCTTTCATTATTATTCTATATTATTTTATACTTCTTGTCTCAAGATTTTTTTATTGTACCACTAAATATTTACACTTACTAGATGTTTTACACGCTATTCCAAACAAAACTTGTTACTAAAAACATATCAATTTAAAACTGACGTTTCCACAAACTTTTTAAAACTGATATTTACACCATCCTGTTTTAAAATCTCCCATTTAGATATATTAAAAATAGCCTCGGCGGTACAGGGGTAAGAATGTGTGCCGCTAAACCCAAGCGTGCAGGGTTCGATTCCGTGTACTGGATTTCGCCTTTTCAGTACATACTGCTAAATCAACATTAGCCGAGGTTGTGCCACTGTGTTTGAACAAGTTGAATAACTGCACATTCCGCCCTCCAGAGGGGGCGTGAAACCGTCGATTCCGTGTATCAAACAATGTTGGGCACCTTAAATATCCCTGCTCTCCTTACAGAATGACTGGTATTAGGTGAAACTTCCAGGATAGTGAGGTGAAACTTCTCCCTGGCGTTAGTGATTGGCCATAGTCGCGGAAATAGACCGACCTAAAAAAATATATTAAATGGTATTTGACTATTTCTTTGTACCAAAGAAATTACTAACCGTAAAGACATAATATTTTCTTTATTTCATGTTTAACCATACGACTAACTCATTTTACCAGAAATAATAAGTGCCGGCTTAAACAAGTCCCAATTAAGCAGCAATAAAAATACTTATATTGTTATTTCAGTAAGATATATGACATTGACAATGATTAGCTCAATTATCTAAATTTATTACAAACGTTATTGCAAATAACTTAGACACATTATAATATTTATTTATCTTCGGATAACAATTTATTACAAAATAAAACAACGTTTATGCAATGCAAACGTTTGGACAAATAGATAAGGGTTGCAGATCACACCCACAAAATTTTTTAAAACCTGCGCCTGGGTTTAACATATAATATGTATACCGAAAAAGACACACATATAATAGAAACATCTAGTAACAATGCAATGTAATGAGACATACAATACGATACAAGGCATCTCATCAAGCCAAGGGTCCAGTATCACTCAACATTACACCGCTGAAACAGAAACCCAGGACCAACGTTCCAATCAAAGGTGAAGTGTGAAAAATAATCCTGACGTGCATAATAAGTATTCTTAATGTCAATTAGTTTATGCACCTTATATCTATCAAATGATATAATCCATTTTTAAACTTTTGCCTTAAATGGCTTAGTTGAGTTGACTTCTAATTTCTAATGGCAACATATTAAACACACAAGGTCCAAGATATAAGAAGCTCCGTTAAAATCCTGTTTTATTTGCCCAAGGTACGTTATGCAAGTCTGATCGGTAGCTAGTATCGTGTTTACTTGTTATTACTGGTGACTAATTTTCTCTGATTCGTTGGTATTATTGGGAAATAAATATTACAGGCAATAGAGAATTTGTTTCTGCACTAAACTACACGAGTTGTTTTCTTGATACATAGGTTTAGAATAACGTACTGAATATAAAAACACAAAATCCTTACAAATTAGGAGGGCGGAAGTGCCGCCATTTTGAGAAAAACCGTTTTGGCCTATATCTCCGTAACCGTGCACTTTAGGCCAAAAATTGTAATGACCTTTATTGTAGATAATTGCATTTTTCACCTTTTTTGTTAAATAATTTTTTTTGTATCACTCACCGTTTACAACTTATACGACTGTTAGCATTCATTTATTGACTTTTAGTGAATTTTTTTTTTTAAAAATCACTAATGAGGAGATCCCGACTTTTGAATTTTGAAAAAATTTCTTCACATGAGCGCTATTTAGGACCCCCAGAACCCACATCGGAGGTCACTTTCAGACTTTATATATATATATATATATATATATATATATATATATATATATATATATATATATATATATATATATATATATATATATATATATATATATATGTGTGTGTGTGTGTGTGTGTGTGTGTGTGTGTGTCACACCTATAACTTAAAAAATAATGGACCGATTTTGTAAAACTTGGTGTGTACCTTCCTTTTGCAAGTGGCTTGGATAAGTTCGTTAGTCAGGAAAATCCGCCGAGGTTTTCCCAGCAAATTTTGTGTTTTCTTTCGAAAAAAATCGAAAAAAATTTATATCTCCAAAATTAACAAAGTAAGGGCAACCAAATTTGATACGCGGGTTTACATCATTATAGGAAAGTTATCTACCAAAATTTAGCTCCGTAGGTTAAAGGACAAAAAAGTTACAGGCATTCAAAAAAAAATTGGGTTTTCCTCAAAACGTCAAAATCGCGCTTTTAAACGTCAAAATTGGTGAGTACCTTCCATTCGCAAGTGGCTTGGATAAGTTCGTTAGCCAGGAAAATCCGCCGAGGTTTTGCCGGAATATTTTGTGTTTTCTTTCGAAAAAAAATTATATCTCCAAAATTAACAAAGTAAATGCAACCAAATTTCATACGCGGGTTTATATCATTATAGGCAAGTTACCTACCAAAATTTAGCTCCGTAGGTTAAAGGACAAAAAAGTTACAGGCATTCAAAGAAAAATAAATTTGGCTTTTCCTCAAAACGTCAAAATCGCGATTTTAAACGTCAAAATTGGTAATATTTAGGCAATTAACCTGAAACTACTATGAGATATGGAAGGAAAATGTCTCAGGAATAATGTTTTACAAAGCCTGAAGTCTTAGTTTCAATCGTCATTGTCCTTCATTTTACTAAAATATTCCCAGAAGATTCATTTCAAATAGACCCTTTCTCTGATGTTTTGGCTGTCGGTTTAGTTAAGTTGATGCTTTCGCTGTAGGTTTAGTGAAGTTTATGGTTTAACGGTCTATAATTTTTAGCTAATTTTCGTAGAACAAATTCGTTACTGCATTTTAGCATTTTTTATCGAAATATGATGCATGTTTGTAAGAAAAAATCTGGACACAGTAAGTGCGTTTTGGTAGCAAATTTTCATTAAATCCTCCAAATTTCAATAACTCATTTGCTATTAACGTAAGTTTTGTTGGTTAGGAAACCAACATTTAACTGTATTTTCGGAAAATTTTTGTATGAACGCAGCAAGGGCGTTTTGGTAGCGAATTTTCATTAAATGTTTCAAATTTCAATAACTCAATTTGCTATTAACCTAAGGTTCCTTGGCTAGGAGACCAGTTTTCTTAGAAACATTTAAAGTTTATTTTCCTAAAAGTTTTGTACATTTTCAAATAATTATTTTGATAAAATATGATACACTGTTCCTACTATATAGGTTAGACCGGTAACCAAATTGATGCCTTCTCGCATTAGAGCGATATATTTGTAATTAAAAACATTTTTATGAAAATTCACTTCCATAACGCACTTGCTGCGTCCAGAGTTTTTTTACCTATATCCTGGTTAATAATTGTTTAAAAAATAAAATGCTTATAACTTAACTTTTCAATCGACAAACTTTCTACAACTTTTACTTAATACCTTTTTTTCTCAAATTATTATTAGTGCATTTTCTTTAAAAAAATTCACTAATGAGGCGACCTCGACTTTTTAATTTTGAATTTTTTTTCAATTGTGCCCTAATTATGCCCCCTAGAACACATATCCGGGGTATAGGTATAGGTATCACACCGATAACTCAAAAAATAAAGGGCCGATTTTGATTAAATTTGGTTAACACCTTCCTTTTGCAAGTGACTTGGATAAGTTTGTTAGACAGGAAAATCGGCCCAGGTTTTTCCTGAAAATTTTGTGTTTTCTTTCGAAAAAGAATCATATCTCTGGAAGTGACAAAGTAAGGGCAACCAAATTTGGTACGCCGGTTTATATCATGATAGGTAAATTACCTACCAAAATTTAGTTTTGTAGGTTAAAACATAAAAAAGTTATAGGCCATTTAAAGAAAAATAAATTGGGGTTTTCTCCAAAACGTCGCGATTTAAAACGTCAAAATTGGCAACATTTAGGCAAAGAACTTGAAACTAATATAAGCTATGGAAATAAAATGTCTCAAAAAGAATGTTTTACAAAGCCTGAAGTCTTTGCTTCAACCGCCATTGTCCTTCATTTTACTAAAATATTTCCAGAAAAATTTGTCGATTGAAAAGTGCAACATTTAACGCGTTATAACTTTGAAAATATTGATTTGAGAAAAAAAAGTTTCAAGTGAAAATTGTAAGAAATTTGTCGATTAAAAAGTTAATTCATAGGCATTTTATTTTTTAAATAACTATTAACCAATATATAGGTAAAAAAGTCAATAAATGAATGCTAATAGTCGTATAACTTGTAAACGGTGGGTGATGCAAAAAAAATTAACAAAAAAGATGAGAAATGCAATTATCTACAATAAAGGTCATTACCATTTTTGGCCTAAAGTGCACGGTTACGGAGATATAAGCCGATGTGGTTTTTCTCAAAATGGCGGCACTTCCGCCCTCATACTTTTTAAAGATTTTGTGTTTTTACATTCAGCACGTCATTCTGAACCCATGTACCAAAAAAATAACTCCTGTAGTTTAATGCATTATGTACAAAAGTAACGGGCTCCTCTATTGCCTGTACTAAAAGTTGTCTTACATCTAGTACCTGAACCTCCTTAAACAATTCGTCTCCTGGGTAGGTAAGTTTCCGATCCAGTATTATCCTCAGGATACACCGTTGCATTACCTCCAGCCTGGGCAGGTGGCAGCTGAATGCTCCTTCCCATGCAATAATCACATATCTGATGTGTGACTACACAAGAGCATAATACAAGATCTTTAGATGAGCCACATTCAAAATATTTCTGTACAATATAAATCTTGACAGTAGTCCCCGGATTTTCTGTGCAACAATATCATTATGAGCATCCCATTTTAGACCACTATCGAGGGTGATTTCCAAATACTTTATTCTATTTTTGGCCAGCATTGCAATTTCCTCGTTCTCGACTTTATTGATTAATGGGGGCAAGCTGGGTAACAATAAAATTTATAAATATACATTTAATTCTGTAGGGCTACTTGGAAAACGTGCTAAAATGTCATCCACAAAAAGACAATATTGTGTAAATTTTCTCATGTTAAAAATTTAGTTTTTTAAGTTTTCCATAAATATATTGGCCAGAAACGAAGATAACAAATGTATAAAACAACAAAATTATTTTAAATTTAATGATAAAATTTGTAGGCAAAATGAAGACTTTTCTATGGGTAGTCCTAGTATTCCTTTTTTTATTTATTAGTATTTGAAAATTTTTATTATTATTCTATATTATTATATACTTCTTGTCTCAGGATTTTTTTATTTTATCACTAAATATTTACACTTACTAGATGTTTTACACGTTATTCCAAAGAAAACTTGAGACGAAAAACGCATAAATTAAAAACTGACTTTTCCGCAAACTTTTTAAAAACTGATATTTAAACCATCTTGTTTTAAAATATCCCATTTAAATATATTAAAAACAGTCTCAGCGGTACAGGGGTAAGAGCGTGTGCCTCTCAATTCAAGGGTGCTGGGTTCAATTCCGTATACTGGATTTCGCATTTTCAGTACATACTGCTAAATCAACATCAACCGAGCTTGTGCCACTGTGTTTGAACAAGTTTAATGACTGCACATTCCGCCTTCCAGAGGGGGCGTGAAACCGTAGACTCCGTGTATCACTAAATAGTAATATCTCGTTTGAAAAATAAAATAACACTGATATCGTTATCAACGCGGTCTTCAAGCGATGTTGTTTTGTCGTAACCACGACTCACTGTATCCAGCAGTTCTTTTCATTTCATTAAAGCTTCACCACATCATCAACTGGGTCAGGTTTTCCAGAAAATTTTATCTTCATTCTATTGATCCAAATTCAAAAATCGAGATATCCCCCTTAGTGAGTTTTTTCTACGAAAATTCGCTAAACAACAAGAATCAAAATACATGGACAACGGTTCCATTACGTAAGATAGACAGATGATAGGAAAAACGTAAAAAGAATAAAAAAGAACGCTGTGTGTGCTGAATAGTGTGTTAAAAACAAACTATAGATCAATGTGAAAAAACAATAGTAATGAAGATAAGTAACGATAAAACTGCGAAAATGGATGTAAAGCTGAACGGTCAACAGCTTGAATAACTAGAAATGTTCACGTACCTTGAGAGTATTATTACGGATAATGGTAAATGTAGTAAAGAGCTGAGAGGGAGCATCGCGATGGCAAAGCAAGTATTCGCAATACAAAGTTATCTTCTCAATAAAAAACATTTTAACCTGAACCTTAGGGAGAGGTTCATAAAATCATACATATTGAGTGTTGACTAGAGAGGACAAAATAGACTATAAACCCTTGAGATATGAAAATGGAGGAAAATGACAAAGACAAGGTACACGTATAAAAAGACGAATAAAATTATCCTAGAAAAGGTGAGAGAAAAGAGACGCTTACTAAAAGAAATAGATAGGAGGAAGACAAAATTTATTCTGAGATATAATAACTTTCTGACAAAAGTATTTGAAGTGGGCGCACTTATAAATAGAGAAATGGGTAGACCAAGAGGAAAAGTTCTGGAAAAAAACAGGCACAATTGATGAAGTGTGAAGGAAATGAAGAGAGTTGCTGGAGGCAGGTAATCATGGTTGCAACGACAGGACGACGTTGCCTTAGACTGTGATGATTATGACTTTGATCAACAATTTGAACATTTTCATTTATTAAACTTTTGCGTAAAAGTCTTTTTAAGCATACTAAAATGAAGTCAATCACTTCCTGGAATAATTCTTAGCTAATTCTTTCTGACTAAAATGATGTTTGTCATGAAAGTTATTTCACTTTTTATATTTATATTAGGTACTTTACGATGTTCATCAATTGAGTTTTACAATACTGTTTTCATGCCTTTGTTTATGGTTATTTAAGTACCTGTGTAAAAAAAAACATTGTATGGAATTATTATTACCTAAAGTTATATAAAAAGGTGCTGCAAATTGAATCATAACTTCCACATAGCTGTGATAATTTAATCTCCTCAGAAACACGTTCAATGAATCTAGAGTCCATGACTTGACCACAAAGAACATATGACAGACAAAAAAATGTTCGCTCCAGAATCAAGTTTTTTATATGTTTTGGGAGTTTTTACGCTGCTGTACCAAAAGAAAAAAAATTCGAAATTTCTGTCCGATATTCCACCCCCACAAATTCTATCCCTAATTTAATTTCAGCACAGAAGACCAGATGTTTGACGAAATTAAAAGTTTTCTAATAAACAAACCCTAAAACGTTATATTACTAGAGTTTTAACGAAAAAATGTCAATTTTGAGCAAATCATTCATTCCCATCCCATTCATCACCTACTCCCTGGAGCGATGTTACCCAAAAAGAATCCGAACCGTTCGATTTTCTGGTGCTAACTGTATACCAAATTCGAAGACGATAGCTCAATTTGTTCAAAAGTTATCGTGGCTGCTAACAGAGGCATATAGACCGACAGACAAACAAAAATTCGGTCCCAAATCATATTTTATATATGTTTTGACACTTTTTACGGCACTAAGTGAGTGGTGAACGTGTCGCCACCTAGTTGCGGAACCAAGTAGTATGTTGTCACGCCAGCTCCAAATAACACAAAGTGTTAAAAAATAGAGACTGTATACAACCAACTAACAATTTTAGTAAATTGTCAGTCCTGACCCATTTCTACCCTAATATAGGGACAAAGTATGTAAGGCTAGACGCATTCTCACATGCATCTAGCCTTACATACTTTTTTTTTAATTTCTGTCACCGATACCATACTTCCACACGCCTTGACGATGTGGAAGTAATTATAGTCTACTGATATTCAAAGAAAACGCATAGTGCAATCTTTACCCTCCGCTCACAAATAAGTGGAAAATCGTGGCCCTTTTTAACCAAGAATATCGCTTCTATTTCTCATATGACACATGACCAATACACTGAAGCCAAGAGTGTAAATGTTCGTCTTTTATGATAAAGTCAAAGACTTTGCAGGTAGGGTGGATCTTTAACGTTTGTGGCTAAGATAAGAACATCTCACTAACTGGATTAGAATTGAAAGTAGAACTAATCTAGTTGACAATCAGTTTAGCATAAATACACTTTACCTAAATGCTAAAACATACTACTGTCTCTAGGTAGTATATATATATATATATATATATATATATATATATATATATATATATATATATATATATATATATATATATATATACTTTATTTGTTTGCTGTACGTTTGTGATTTCTTATTGGTTTGCGTGGACTGCAGTTTCAAACCGTCCCGGTTCATCATCAGCACGCTACTGACTGTTATCGCTCCTGTGTTGTCTACGTCAGATTGTACCTGGCGCCTGCACCGTGAGCTTCTATAGGTCGGTTTACTGTTCTCTGATTCGTTGTGCCTTCGGACTGTGTCGTGTGTATCGGTCTCCTGTCTTGATCACTGTGGTTTGATAATTATTAAGTTTTGTTTAAATGTTTGTACTTGGATTTGTTCTGGCCTTAATTGTTTTTTATCGTTTGTTTGTTGAATGTAGTATTGTTCCCAAATTTCCGTTTTTTTTTGTGGTCTTTAACATGTTTCATTAGTTGTAATTGGGTGATGTCTGGTTTTTGGTGTTTTGTGTTGTGAATGTGTGTAGATACGTTTGATTTGTAGCCAGGTATGTGGGTTTTATCTAATGCTGTTATATGTTCCTTGAATCTTGTTTCTATTGATTTTTTTGTCATTCCTATATATTTTTTATTGCATGTGTTACATTCTACCGGGACGTGGACGGTCGAGAAACCCGTAATGGTACGAGAGGGGAGTGCGAGTCAGAAGAAGACGCGTATATTCCGTTTAATTCATGTGGGTTGTGTTCTTGCTTTTTATTTATTTTGTTTATTATTTTGTTATTGGTTTTGTAGCTAATTTTTAAATAATATTGTTTGAGTGTTTGTGTTATTTTTTTGATGTGGTGGTTATAAGTGAATGTTGTGTATTTTGTGTTTGTTTCAGGTGTTTTGTTTTCGGTTTTGTTGATTTGTTTGTTTTTGATTTGTTTTACTAAAAATTGAAATATATAATAATAAAAAGTTTGTGGTAAAAAAAATGAATGCAAAACACAAAGAGGCAGAAATTATTAGGTTATTAAATATGGCAGTTTGAAGTTAGATCAGGTATTTGTTAATAATATAGAACCAGTGTATCAATGGATTATCAAAGACATTAGGTCCTAGCTTCTCGGGTTTTCTTGGGATACGAAACTTCATTTTAATTTTTTGGTAGCTTTCGATATCTTCACCGAGAATATCATTTCTTTTGAGAATGAAATTAAATGAAGTGTTTTGATCATACAATTTTTTTTAATCTTGTGCTCTCATTTTGCGAAAACACTCTAAATAGTTACATAAACTAAATTTTCTATAAATCTGCGAACCTAAAATTTCTTATATGTAGGTACTGTAGTCTCTTTAAAGGAAACTTGAGGTTTTTTTTTTAATCAAAATTACGAGTTTTCCATTTGGAATAATTGTATTCAATGCTTAAGTACCTGTTATCGTCCAAAATATTATGCACAGTGGTCATGGCTATTCCTAAATCTTTAGATATTTGTCGAATGCTCATTTTAGGATTCAGATTAATATAGGCACTTGTTTCTGATCTACCACTTCTTTGTCTTCGTATCACTGGTAAATACTCGCTGAAGATCGATATCTTTGTGCCAATCGAGTGAACACTCTACCCAGGATAACGCCTTTCTTGTTGCAAATACCTTAGCCGCAACATTAGCATTTTCATAACTTTGAAAATAATAATAATAATAATAATAATAATAATAATAATTATTATTATTATTATTATTATTATTATTATTATTATTATTATTATTATTATAAAACTCCGCCATCGCCGGGCCCAAGCACGGGTGAAAAAGGAGGAGGGGGTGGCGTAACAACCACGTTAAAAGGTATGTCTGGCCAGTGGGTGTACTGCTTCCAGCAGTGTGCTCACCGCTACTCGTAACGACGTAGATGGTACAGCCAGCGACACCAGCTGTCCGCTGTCCTATTTCCCCTCTTTTTCCTTAACCATATTACCTTACTCCTTCCTTCATCCATTCCTGAAGCACCAGGGTTAATCGGTGGCACACCCATGGAAATGAAGCAGAACCAAAGCCTCGGCAAATGCCGCTGCCTGAGGATCGCCAGGGCATGTCTGGAGCCGGCGCTGGACATGACAGTATGCGGGACGTCGGTGGCGGGGTGCTGATGAGGCGGGCCCCTGTCATGCAAGAAATTACGGCCTAAAGTCAACAGCTGTGGAGCCTAGTAAGACCAAGAGCTCCACCCACTGAGGATGCTGCGCAGGAAAATCAGCCAACGCTCACCCAGATGGGATTACCAAGACGGCGCATGAAATGGACTATAGATATGAATGAAACCATTATCCGCATTTACTACAAAGTAACACAACTCGGACAACAGACGACCGGATATGGGCAACAACTTCACACAGAATTTCTCAGAATGTACCCACACATATAGGTGACACAGCAGAGAGTAGCGGATCAGTATCGTGTCATACTTAGGAGTAACCTTATTCCACAAACAGTAGTAATTTGCAACCTGTACATACTGAGCAAGAAGAACACATCGAGGGTACGCAACAAAATGAGGAACTCATCGACAAATTGTCCACAGAAATGAGTCGAGCAGTCGCGGAGTATGAAGGAACAAATCCTCTTACTAGACCACCATTACTTAGGCTAAGGTCATCTACAAAGCTGGCAATTATATTGGATCTTTTGAACAGAATAATTTTGCCATCGCACCTTCTAGAGATCAACACATTTGAGCACATGCCTACACTGATTTACTGTGCAGCAATTAAAACTTTAGGCATTAAGATTTCTGTACGAAGGTCAGGTCACACTCGCGTCAAAGAGTGCCCCCGTGGCAAGAAAGATTGATAAGTAGAGTGGCAGCACTTCGAAAAGAAATTGGACAACTGACGCAAACCATGGGGGGAGTACAGACAAGAACATTGCAGAAAAGGGTAGAGGAAATAATAGGCCGAGTTCGCCAACACTTAGCACAAGACCCAGTTAACCCCACTGCACAACGATGTTTGTACACCCTAAAACAGAAGCTTTCCGTATGTTCCGAACGGCTGAGGAGATATAAAGCGAGCAACAATAGGAAGTGCTACAATACAATGTTTGAACGCTCTGAAAGGACTTTCTACCGTCAGCTTAATTCAGCTAGGAATGCAGCCACCGATAGTTTTCCAAATAAGGAACAAATTGAAGCGTTCTGGCAAAGTCAACTAGCCACAACAACCTCCTGCAATATTGGCGCCAGCTGGGGTAACGAAGTACACAGAGCTTGTCAGAGTTATTAACAGATGCATCATGAGCCGTTTACCACAGATTAAGACACGTATCTTCTGCCAAAAGACTAGCATTGTTCTGCTGGCCCCGGAAGATACCGACCAATAACTTATCTTCCGATCCTATATAAGTTGATAACATCCTGCCTTGAGAAACGCATATATGCGCACTGCGAACGAAGCAACATAATTGCGAGGCAGCAAAAAGTGTGTGCCAAAGGATCTATGGGGTGCAAAGAACAGCTAATAATTGATTCGGTTGTGTGCAATCAAGCTTACAATGGACTAAGAAATCTCTTTGCTAGCTAGGTGGATTATAAAAAGGCGTTTGATTCAGTTCTACACGAATCGCAAATTCTAATGCTCAATTGCATGATCTCCTATTTTAACTAATAATTCAAAGATATTAGAATAATTCATTATTATCACTTTTCTTACAACCCATTAAGTCGATATATTTCAGACTTAAGTAAGCTTTGAAAACACAAAGGTGCTGCTGATCATGTCAAAAATTCAACAATTTTCATGTAAGAATATTATTTTGCCGTGTTCGCAGTGTTACGGTATATCTTTTGTGTGTTTTTTCTAAATACCTTTGTCGCCTCCAGAAGCGAATGATATTACTGCTATTTATTTTGAGTGTCAACAAAATGCGACTATAGCTGCAAGGCTATATGCATTGCAATATCCTCAAAGACGCCGGTACGGTGCCAGAATGTTTCCCTGTTTAGCTAATCGCTTTCGTAACACGGGTTGACTGTCGGAGACTATGACAGTAGGTTGGACTACTGACATTGGTTATTAAATATGAGAGCGGAAGACAGAAACCTGCTCTCCCGAATTTTATGGACGGATGAAGCAACATTCCATAGTAACGGGGGAATAAATACGCACAATATGCATTATTGGTCAGCAAGTAACCCCCATTGGATGCACGAGGTGCAGTATAAAGGAAGGTGGAGCCTGAATGTTTGGTGCGGCATTTTAGGCACTGAAACCCTAGGTCCAGTTATATTTGATGAACCTCTTAATGGGCAAACCTATTTAATTTTTTTTGCACAATCATTTACCAGTATTTCTACAAAATGTGGCGTTGGGAACCAGAATATGAAGGTTTTTCCAACATGATGGCTGTCCGGCCCATTTCGCTATAAATGTGCGTAGATTTCTTGATCGGGCATTTCCTGATAGGTGTATTGGAAGAGGTAGCCTATACCCATGGCCCGCAAGGTACTGTTCGTATCCATAAGTTTAGGAACAATATGTTTTCTACATGTTTGTTGCAGGTCTCCTGATTTAGCCTCTCTTGATTTCTACCTCTGGGGCACATTGAAAGATCTTGTTTTTACGACACGACCTACGACAAGAGAGAATATGATTCAGCGAATTACAGACGGTATTCAGAGCATCTCTAAAGCGAA
This sequence comes from Tillus elongatus, assembly GCA_964006375.1. Lineage (NCBI taxonomy): Eukaryota > Metazoa > Arthropoda > Insecta > Coleoptera > Cleridae > Tillus > Tillus elongatus. The sequence goes on along the minus strand of OZ023262.1, from coordinate 82,828,655 downwards.
AGTGGAAGCGGCTGTCTTGTCAAACAGAGAAAGGTTGTAACTGTGTGTTGAGAATGATGGACGTCATTTTGAACATTTGGGACGTCATTGATCATCAGTTCGTCTGAAAAGCTTACTTAACTTTTAAATATATCGACTTAATGGATTGTAATAAAAGTGTTAATAATGAATTCTTCTAATATCTTTGAATTATCAGTTAAAATAGGAGAAGGTCATGCATTTGAACATTTGAATTTGCAGATATTTATAAATCTGAATTAGAGCTTACAAAATCGGTCTAGTAGAAAATGACGCGTCGTTTAATGCGTTACGTCTCTATGTGTTAATCATATTTTTGTTAATATTTCCGACATTAAGAAAGATATGGTACTGCGGTTTTCGCCGCATTGTTGAGCCTTCCTTGCTTTATACAACTGTGTAAAAAACCATATATCATTGTATTTAAAATTTTCGAAAAATATCGTAAAACATGCCGGTTTTTAGCATAGCGCCCTCTAGCGGCGATTGCAATAAGTGTGCATTGTTGAGCCTTCCTTGCTTTATACAACTGTGTAAAAAACCATATATCATTGTATTTAAAATTTTCGAAAAATATCGTAAAACATGCCGGTTTTTAGCATAGCGCCCTCTAGCGGCGATTGCAAGAAGTGTGTTCCTATAGTTTATATGACTGAAAATAAAACCTGAATGGCTTTTCCAAAGGAGACCAAGCTTCCCAAATTCGGTGCAGCCAAACCGTAGTTATTAGCTTTTTTCAAAAGGAAATTCTACCTTCACCCACTACTTTATTTGACAAATGACAAAGACGACATTCCAAACTTTTCGGTTCACCAAACAGTGAAGATTAAAACTGTGATATTTGTCGACATGCCTTACATGGTACTTTTTTGAGAAAATGTTTTTCCGTTTGATGTCACAATTACGCCCCCTAGAGTTCACCCTATAAACTTGCAAAGAATTTCTCTTGGTCACTTTCTCTATAATATAATAATTTTTTCTCAAAGCTGTAAGATTGTTAGTTTCTGAGATATGGCCGGTTACCTGTCTTAGTGGAGCACCCGGTACAAGTTGAAAAGAATGGGATCCAAGACTCTTCCCTGTGGAACGCCATACTTACCCTCCCTAGACTGACTCGCCTACAGCCACACTTTACAGCCTCCCATTTAGGTAGATCTTTATCAAAGTATGGACTGGTCACCTGTAGCCCAGTCTTCACATAGTATCCAGTAACTCATCGTGACAAACAATGTTAAAAGCCTCGGTCAGATCTACAAACACACACGCCACAGGCACCTACAAACACACACGCCACAGGCATCTACAAACACACACGCCACAGGCACTCCCAAATCCATTTTACCATATATGTGCCCAATCAAATCAGCAATGGCGTCCTGTGTTCACTTATTTTCTTTAAACCCATACTGCTTTTCTGAAAGCAGATTATATTTTTTGCAAAGGCTGCTAATCTGATTTTTAATATTTTCTCAAATATTTTAGCAAAGGTTGACATAAGCGAGATTGCCTATAATTACAAAGCTTTGACTTCGCCGTGGGTGCATGGGTTTAATCATACTTCTCTTTAATGTTGTTGGAAAGAAACCCTGCCCCATGCAAACATTTAGAAGGTACGTTGATGGATATATATAAATAAACTGCTAACATATATGCTTGGTCATTTTAACTTATCATAATGGCATCCAAAAATAGTAGAGCCAGGTTTTATAAACAGTTGATTCGTAAATGTCAAATTGTCTGATGATTGACAGCAAGTAGTTTATTTAAGTCATCTGGCATATTTCCAAAGGTATTTTTTTAATTTTTTTTAGCAGACTGACAGTGTGCCAAAGGAGTATGGAATAAAATTTTGATTGGTTATATCTCCGGTTCTGATAAAGAGTTCAAGGTGTATTTTTTTTTTGTATTTCTCTAACTTTTCCACTCCTTATCCTATGAACATAAGAAAATTCTATGCTTCTATTTGAAATTTTTTTGAAACATTACAAAACGTATTATTGTTGAAAAGCGCCGCCTGGCAACCATATCTTGCGTTGAAACGCGATACACAGCAATTGATATTAAATATAAACTCTATCAAATAAAATACCATTTCAATTTATGTCTTCGTAAGCCCAATTTATGATCTATTTATTTTACAACTTTGAACTTTTTTAATTAGAAAGCTAGAACAAAAAATTTATGTAGAAATTGTTCCTAAGTTTCCAGAGATTATGAAATCGTTATATAATTCATACATTTATTAGCGATTTTTCCACGAAAATTGAACTTTGTAGGTCGGCAGTTGCTATTACGCCTTTTTGCGACTATGATAGGAACTTGAAAATAACTTCCAAAAATGTGTCTGAGCAATATTTGTAATTAAAATTTTTCTCCGGAAGCTATAAGAAAAATGGTTACAGAGGCATGCTAGTCGGTCAAAGTTATTAGAACACCCTGTACATTTGTTCCAGAATATTTGTTTAAAAATCACCAATTTTGACAGTTAATTGTAGCAAAATAAACATTTACTACTTGCTTCGAGCTTCTCAAGACGCCAACCATTTAAAACAATTTAATGAATTATTGTTTCGACTTTTTATATTGTTTATAAAAAGGCCAAACGCAGTAAATGCGTTATGGTAGCAAATTTATTTCAATCTCTAAAACTTACTTATTATCATAGAAACATTAATTTTGGTACGCGTACAAGTTTCTATGAAAGATTCTCTCTCTCTCTCTCTCTCCCCCTCTATATATATATATATATATATATATATATATATATATATATATATATATATATATATATATATATATATATAACTATAACAGGATTGATAACACGGCATTTCTGTACTATAAAAGGAGGAAGGTTTAAGGGCAAAGCCGCAAGCAGACAACCGCAAACACGTGTTTCAGGCTTATTAGCCATCATCAGTACGGTATAGCCAGGTGAAGAAGGCAACACTCTGGATGAAGATATATATATATATATATATATATATATATATATATATATATATATATATATGTGTGTGTGTGTGTGTGTGTACAACAAATTTTATCAAAATATATTGATTATTTTCGGAGACATACATTTTCCGGAGAAAAACTTGATAACTGGTCTGATTGAGCTGGTTAACGAACTCGTCCAAGAGATTTACAAAAGTAACATACTTGCGAAGTTTGATCCAGATCGTTTCATTGTTTTCTAAGTTATCACTCATTTCAAGCAATTTTATAAAAATCACACCATCGTGACGTCTCTGTTGGGGATTTTTCTTAATAAAAATTACTGAATTATCAGTGAACTTTCTTAACAAAAATGCACTAAAAGAAGTTTAAAAAAATTAAGTATAAATAGGAATCACGATAAAAAATAGTGCTACAAATTGAATCAAAACGTCCACATAGCTATGATAATCTACTCTCCCCAGAAAGACATTATCATGAAATGAATTTAGAGTCCATGACTTGACGACAAATAAAATATTCGTATTCCTGTACCCCTAAACTTCTGAAACATTATATTACTCCAGTTTTAACGAAAAAAAATGTCAATTTTCACCAAATCGCTGCTCATTTATCCGCTACCGCCTGGAGCGATCTTACCCAAAAACAATTAAAAGCGTTCCTTTGTCGGGTTCTAACTGGGTACCAAATTTGAAGATGATATGTCAATTTGTTTGAAAGTTATTGTGCCTACTAACAGACAGAGGTACATGCCAACAGACCGACCAAAAAAGTCGTTCCAGAATCACGTTCTCTATATGTTTTGAGACTTTTTACGCCGTTTTAGCAACAAAAAACGTCGAAATTTCTGTCACCATTATTTCACCTCACACATTCAACCCCTAATTTAATTTCAGCACAGAATACCAGATGTTTGATGAAATTGAAAGTTTTCTAATAAACTAGAACCTTATATTACTCAAGTTTTAACGAAAAAAAAATTAATTTTCCCCAAATGATCCCCCATTCTTTCCCTACCCCCTTTAGCGATTTTACCCAAAAACAATCCGAACCGTTCGTTTGTCCGCTGCTAAGTGTGTACTTAATTTCAAGACGATGTCTAAGTTCGTTCTAAAGTTATCGTGACTACACACAGAAGGACATACAGACCAACAGACACAAAAAAAATATTTCCCAAATTATGTTTTCTATGTTTTGTCACTTTTCACGACGTTTCGGGGTTTTTTTTTTATTTTTGTCGCTGATACCATACTTCCACACGTAGTGACGATGCGGAAGTAATAGATGTGCCCAGCTATTAATCATCACTTAATTATAAACAATTTATTATTTTTATCACTTTTGCCAGAAATCCATTTTCCAAGAACTCTCTTATGAGACTTTGACTTTAATGACAAACAATAATCAAGATAACAAAAATTAACCTAAAGTTAGACTACATTATGTTACTGTATATTTTTAACAACAATTATTTAGATTCTAAAGTTCGATGGACGTGTAAATAGTAAAAACTATAATTTACTGTAGACATATTATAGATATTTCTAGGTCATCATTTGAACCAAAGTTCATCTCAACAATCAACTTTCATCGTTATCGCTAACATCATTTTTACAACTTGCTATCTTTCACAAATATACCATTATTATACTCTCCAAAGATAATAAATAAATCCGTAATAATTATGCTATCTATGAGAATTATATTACGTAGAAGGATGAAGATGACATGTTATATTTGTAATCGACACATCCAAAAGTGTTCCGAATTTTTGGAATCGGTAACAATCATTTAATTATTTTTTTATCTCAATGATTATAAAGCATATATAGATATAGTAATCATAATCTACTACTAGATATAGTAATCATAATCTGATACTAGCAAAGTGCAAAACTGCATGAAATACAGACGTAGATACTTTTTCTGTGGCATCACGAATGCTTGTTTTCGTCTCTGGAACCGATTTCGCATTTTACGGCAGCCTGGTGATATACTGAAATGCGAAACTTGTTGCAGAGCAGAAAACAGTGCATTTGTGAAACAAGAAAATCCTTACATCTGCACTAAACATGGAAGAGTTTCGCCACGTAAGGGCAATAAAAATCAAGCACATTAGCAAAGAAATGGGGGAAATATAAGGTGGAAATGAAATTTACAGGTTGTCCGGATTTCGTAGCTTTTGTAAGGTATCTCGGCTATGGATAGAGATAGAAGGTTGTCAAACTAGCTCACCTACAGAGACAAGTATGTCTGATAATAATGGGTGCGGTAAACACCACTCTATCCGTCGCTCTGATAGTCCTCCTAAACATCCCAACTCTTCACATATGGCTGAAGAGGGAGGCGTAGACTTAAACAAGGAGCATGCCGAGGGCAATGAGTATGGGAACAATTAAGACTCCTCGATGACATTAAATGTCACTCGGTTCTAGGAATGATCTCAGATTTGATGCCTATAAAGATCATGATTCATGACCGTCCTTCCGGGACGGGAGAACTGGGGCCGAAATAAAACGTCCCTATTGAGGGCAGATCTCTGCTGGTACACGAACGGATCCAAAACCGAGTCAACGGCAGGAACTTGCGCATACGGGAGCAGCACCCATGCAAGAATCTCATCTGGCGTCGGTAAGTATGCAACCATATACAAGGCAGAAGTATATGCCATCGAGAGATGCCCATGGGAGATTAAACAAAACTGTTGCACACACAAATCGATACACATATCTGCCATAAAAGCACTTGGATTCTATTGTTCTTCACCAATGCAAGAATCTCATCTGGCCTCGGTAAGTATACAATCATATACCAGGCAGAAGTATATGCCATTGGGATATATGCAAGAAAGATTAAACAAAACAGTTGCACACACAAATCGATAAAAATATCCTGCTATAAAAGCACTTGGATTCTATTGTTACAATTCAAAAACGGAACCTGCACTGTGGTTATCCTAATGCTTAGCAAAACGCACCTTAAAGACCTGTACGAATGGAAAGACAATCCAATAATGGCAAAATCTGCCGGGATTAGCACACTCTGAGGCCTTCATAAAAGGCCTTTCCGAGTTAAGCGCTAGCTAACTTCCAGAGATAAACAGGCACCAGCCGAGAATACTAGTCGTCAATTTCCTGAAATGATTAATAATTTACAAAAGGTGCCCAATTAAAAAAGGTAAGTTAGATTAAATTACCAATGATCCCACACCAAACGTTAATTCTAAATCTGGTTTGTAGACGTCTCTCTGCCACTTCGTGGGGGCTTTCCACAGCCCAATAATGAGTGTTGTGCTTATAAAAAACATCATAGTTCATAAACCTACTCTCATCGGACTACAAGACAAGATTAAAAAAATCGTGATTTTCATTACACTTCCTAATATACCAATCACAGAAGCGCATTCGTCTTTGAAAATCGGTTTCCTTAAGTCCTTGAACTATTGTGGGTTTGTATGGATGGTACTTGTTCTTTTTCAACAATCTGTGTGCCGTTGATTTTGACACACGAATTTCTCGTTCTACAGTTCTCACCGATGTACTAGGGTTTTCGTACACAGCTTGTAAAATGTTTCTGTATCCGCTTCTAGATTGTTCGAAGGCCCCATAGTTAATTAAATTAACTACGATCTTTCTGAATTGGGTTTTATGAGGCTGCCATCGTTCGGGGTACATCTCCAAATACCGACTTAATGTCGGCGTTTCTGTGCGACTGTAAGTACACCGCTAACATGTCAAACTTTTCTTTATTTGAATAGGGAATACCGGCCATTTTGAACAGTTTTCGATGATTTGTGTGTCAGATTTATGATTTTAACGTGAGAAAAGCGTACTACTTATTAAAGCACAACTTTGACATTTTGAATTATTTAACGTCAAAGTCAGAGCCTCCTTAGATGAGAAAAATGTTTAACTTATAAAAACCCAATTTTCTGACAAATAACACATGGCCTCATTAGAAAAGAATAAGATCTAACTTTAAGAAGTGTGATATTTCGTCGATACCCAAATCTTTTAAGCACTTGTGAGACATCACTAGACTAGAAATTTTACGCTCTTTGCAAAAATCGAAAAATCCAATATGACGGCCATAATAAAAATAAAGTTGAGGCAGGTTGCTGGATAACAAAAAACGATAGAGACATCTCATACACGCCATCTTATTCGTCTTAAAAAAGTGTCCGAATAATGTCACATTTTGACAGATGTCAATGTAACTGCCAGTTTCGCTTTTTCGGAGATATTTCCAAAACCGATTGACCAATCGTAAATCTGAACACGGATATTGAATGCACTAAGCTTCCTCTAAAACTTTTCCCATTTAACCTCTGCTGTAGGTATAATTACACATTATATATATATATATATATATATATATATATATATATATATATATATATATATATATATATATATATATATATATATATATATATATATATAGGTGTCCAGGCCGGGAACACGATACATATTTTAGGAACCACTCAACGTTTCTTTTCTGAAACTTTGCACAAGTAACAAACAGGATGCGGTTTATTTAAGAAAAAGATTTTGACAGATCTGCCACTTCCTGTTAAACCGGAAATTAACATAATCTTCGTGATTTTAAATGGAATACCCACTTTTTTTATCATTGCAATCGATAGCCCATGAAATTGGAATGTGAGATTATGCAACATACTATATGGAGAAATATTACGGTTTTCTAGATATTCAAAATTTTACGGCTTTACGCCACCTCCGAAGGGCGGAACGTGGACATTCAACATGCTCAAATACAATGCCAGAACCTCGGTTGATGTTAATGTTACAGTTTGTACTGAAAAAGTGAAAGGAGAACCCTGTGATCGAACCCAGTACCCTTCGGTCCGAAGGCACACGTTCTTGCCCCTGAACCACCGAGGATCTACATTATTGGTCTGATACGATTCCCCATAGTGTGAGAGAGAGATCGTTCCAAACCAGATGGCAAGTTAATGTTTTTTGTGCAATTAGAACACATGTTGAAAATGTATGATAACAATTTGACTGGTACATTCTAATCTAATCAGGTTGAGTGTTCAAACTGTCGTCCATCATTTTCAATGCAAGACTGCAGTTTCGAAGAAATAGATCAAATTACAGTTTCAATCTCTACCAGTAAAATATTTGTAACAGCAGCATTTTTCGATCTGAGTGTCATATTGTCCCTGGTAGTATACGATTGCAGTATACTAGATCTTTCAGTCGTCCCTGTAAACAAAAATCTAAACAACTCAAATCAGGGGAGCTGGTTGGCTAAGGAAACAGACTTCCCCCTTTCTATACATCTGCCAGGAAACGCGTGATCTAAGCAATGCCTCACTTTTGAACAATAATATGCTGGACAGCCAGTTTTTTGTTACACACATCTGAATGAATTACTGAGGGGATGGATATAGATTGTTATTTTCATACCTATAAGTGGTAAATGTTTTCAACTCAGCTCGCTTCAATTTTTTCAGGTTAACTTACATCTATAAATGGTGGATAACTCCCTTGTTGTTGTTATCTTGTTATCAAGATGTGGTAATTCGTAGTTCCAACTTTCATCGCTAATATCTATCGCTGGACCAATGATAACTAACTGCGGTTTTCACGGGTAGCTTCTGCCTTCTGTAACCTATTTTACTGTGTTATTATTGACATACCGTTCCATTTGACGTTCTTCAGACAAACAACAACATATCCTAACTGTTCAAACAACGTCCTCTCTCGGTGTATATAAGATACAGCTTACGAACTTGACGCTTCTGCCGCTGCCTTCCCGTTCGAAGACTTTAGGCGACCGAAGACTTTATGCCATATATAGAAGAAACCAGAAATGAGCGCAAGTGAAAAACTTCTTTTCAACGAGTCTAAACTCATCAAGTTTCTTCGAGATAAACCAAAGAAATTATCTATTTTTCAAAATAACAGAAAATATACTAGGCGAGAAGTAACATCCGTTGCTCGCTCATTACTCTGCGTGTGTCAAGGGTAGCCCTTAATTGGCGAAAATCTAATTAGCAAAAGAATCTTTATTAAAATGTAAAAATAAGAATCTTCGGAAAAATCTGATTATTTTTTGTGGGAAAACGTAGCGTCATCCGTCTACAATATTTAGATTCTAGGTTATCGTCAATTAACATGTCTTTTAAACAGTTTCAATGGTCTAGTCGATAAGCAAAATCTGTTTATTTTAATTCTTGATGAAAAACAACATGATAAGGACGCATTTTATGTTCTTTCAGTATTCTATTTACTAAAGAATAATTTAATGCTAGCTCTCTTACAATGTCCCTAATACCAGGGGCGGCTCCTCAATAAGTGCGTCCGTGCGCGCGCACTGCCGTTGCCGGGGAAAATAATATTTTTGCTATGCTATATTTTAATAAATTTTTATTTTTCTTACCTCCTGCATTCTACACAAACAAAATTAGTATATCGAGTTCGCAGAGTCGGCAGTCATTAATACAGAATCAAAAGAAGTATAGTGTTAATGGTTGCCGACATTATATACATTCGTATACACAGTCCTTCGTCGGTGTCTATTCTTCGGCGCTCTACCTAAATGGGAAACTTCAATACAAAATGATCGACTCTCTTCGTCAAAAACGACCGAATAAGCAACCCCGTTGTGTGATTTAAAATTCCACACTTGCAGCACAGCATAATAAGACCCAGCACTGAATCTTGTAGGGCGGCCCTTTCGTGTTGCGAGAATAGACTATTTGACCTTGCCCACATCGCTCCAGCTTAACGGACCAGGGTGTGACTCGGCATACAGTTATGCTGTTGTCGCATCACAGGCGTAATCGCTCATTTTATCGCCAGGACCGTATTATCTTTATTAAGGCAATGTTATTATTGATTTGTATACAGCAAAATATTACGTAATTGAAACAACGATAATTAAATATAGTCTAAAATAGAGTGTTAGTAGAAGGAATATAACTACGATATATTAGATCCTCGTGAATAGCATCTCACATTTAGACATTTTAAAGTATATTAAATTATTTAGTCAAAATTTATAGAAAGTTTGCGGAATTCTGGCGTATTTTCATAAAATTCATTCAATCTTAAAATTCAAGTTAAAAAAAGTATATATATATATATATATATATATATATATATATATATATATATATATATATATATATATATATATATATATAGTAAAATTGAAAAGATACGTGTAGTATAAAACGACAAAGATCACATATTGTCATGTTTTTATGTCAAACAAAACATTTGAAATTATATAACGCTAACCTACATAGGCTTAGCCGTTTAAAGAAATATAAATTACTAGACGAGTAAATGAACATATAAATAAATATAATAAAATTGAAAAGATACGTGAAGTATAAAATGACAAAGATCACATATTGTCATGTCTTTATATCAAACAACACATTTAAAATTATATAGTTAGTTAGTAATTATCAAAGGAAAGGACTTTATAACTACTATAACCTATAACTAACTAGAGGAAAACTTGGTCGGTAGTTAATAATTATTAAGTTTAGTAAGTAGGTTTTCTTATAATACATTTTCGGGGAAAAAAGAGGGTAGCCCTTCATTTTTTTTCTTGCGCACCCCCAATGCATTAAGGCACGTGTCGCTACTGCCTAATACTTATGTGTGTTTCAGCTCCAACATATGCCAACAGGTCAGTAATATTTTCTTCATTTCTACTTCTCGGTACGCTATTGCTTGCTGAAACAGCTTGAACATTGTGAGTTTCTCGTAGTCGTCTTGCCAATCCTATAAAAACGTTTCTTGAATGACTCGGTCTTCCAGGATATCGTAACACATATTCCCTTTCAGCAATGACTGCATTTTGTAGGATTTGAAAATACACCACCAGCATATCATAAACTTCTTCATTTGAAAATAAGGCATTATGGAAAAGTGACTCTTCAAACGCATAAATTTCTGTTGGCAACAAATTTTAAATAAATAATAACAGAACAGAAATGTCATTTTCAAAGATTACTTCACTTTTGAAACATATCCGAGGAAAATAACTTTGCCAGTTTGACGTACTCGTAATGTTACAGCTCATCCACAAAAAAAACTATTAGAGATCCAGGAAAAAATTCCACTACTAGAACGACTGAATTTGTGCGTAGTAAATGATACGTAATATTTTAAGTATCTAAAATAACTAAGTAAATTTCTGTTATAGGTAACATTAGTCAGATTATGTTTTATTATTTATGTTAATAATTATTTTTGTCAGTTGTTTTACTGGATATTCTATCCATAGGCACTTTCTGACGAGAGAAAATGTGTTAAATTTCGTTGAGGGTAACCGGCGTACCAGAAAAGTAAAGAAAAAATCTCCACTATTTACATTTTTTAGGATATCTTTCAATAAAAAAAGATATTGATGTCGGGTTTTCACTGGTTTGTTGCTAATTTAGTCTATTTCTATAAGGAGTGGTCAACCCCACATGTTTAGATTTAATATTTTCAACAAAAAACACGATTTAAAAAAAACTCGGGACGCAGCAAGTGCGTTATGGTAGTGAATTTTTATTAAATGCTTCAAATTTAAATAACTCAATTTTCTATAAACTTAGAGAGTTTAATTTCAATACGTAGTAAGGTTTTTCCTAAGGCAAGATATCCACAAAATTTCATTAAAATAACTTTGTAATTTTCGGAGAAAAAAATTTTTTTCGAAAGAAAATTTAAAATTTGAGTAACTCAATTTTCTCTAAACTTAGAAAGTTGAATTTTGGTACGTAGTAAGGTTGAGGCAACATATATAGTAAATTTCATTGAAAAAGCTTTGTTACTTTCGGAGAAAAAAAATTTTTTCGAGAGAAAACTCAAAATTTTTCCGGAAAACCCCGTCTGATTTTTCTCGATAACGAACTCATCCAAGCCATTAATAAAAGACAGGCAGTTGCCAAGTTTCATCGAAATCGGTTAATTACAGCTACTGATGAAGACAACTTCGTTGTCGAAATACGTATCAAAAAAGATAGCGCATAACTCTGTTATTATTGTTGTAGTTTTTGGGGTTATTCTACTTTTTGTTTCAGTTTCCAGCCACAATGTCCAGTCTCAGTCTTTTGTCAATAAAAATTATTATTATTATTTGTTATTTTTTGAGATTTCAGATGTTTTTATGAAAATTGGCTACCATAACGCACTTGCTGCGTCTAGATTTTTTGAACTGCAATTTGCTTTTTTACAGTACATACCAACAAAATATCAATCAGATTTTGGACCATATCACATCGTCTTCTATTTTAACACTAAAATAAATTTAATATTGAATGAGACAAACTTTAATTACTTTTAGTAGTACCAATCATAATAAAAATATGTCTAGTCAAAGTAACAAAACCCGATAAAAAAACAATTACGAAAAGTAATAAATGCTGTTGAGCCAAAAATAGCCTTGTTAATATATCATATTCCCTTTCTTTGTCCAATTTTATCATATCTTTTGTTGGTCAGTGGTCAGTAACAAAAGCAAAGAAATTATATCCCAAATGATACAGAAAACTTTACAACTCTAGATCTAAATAAAAGGACTGTAACAGCGGCAGAAGCAGAAGTCAATGGAAGGTTGATGAATGAATCTCATGAGTCAATAAGAATAAGAAAAGCATTGACTAACCAACAGCAACCACATACTTTATGATTTAAACATGTTTCAAATTTGAATAGCTCAATTTTCTGTAACCCTAGAAAGCTGAATTTTGGCACATAGTTAGGTATTTCCCAAAGCAATATGTAGACCAAATTTTATCGAAATTTTCGGAAAAAAAAAATTTTTTTGAAAGAAAACTCAAAATTTTTCCGGAAAACCCCGTTCGATTTTCCTGGCCAACGAACTCATCCAAGCCATTAATAAAAGAAAGGCACTTGCCGAGTTTCATCTAAATCGGTTAATTATTTTTTGAGTTATCAGACGGATACATATATATATATATATATATATATATATATATATATATATATATATATATATATATATATATATATATATATATATATATATATATAAGCATATAAAAATTCAAACTGACCCCGGATATGGGTTCTAGGGGTCCTAATTCGCGCTCATTTGAAAGAATTTTTGCAAAGTCTCACCATCGATACCTCTCTATTAGTGAATTTTTTTAATAAAAATTCACTGAAAATTAAGCAGCGTTATCTAGCATTCACAATATTTATTATAATGGTGCGAATTTATAGATATTCTATTGGCTCAGATGTTCTCTTTGGAACAAGAACAAGTTTGAAAATTTTGGTTAAGCAGAACCGGACTTAGAAGCGTCTTTTTAAAACAAAGATTCCCACTCTCCCCCACCTCTTATTTGCCAGTAGTCTCCAAGTCTGTATGTAGTATGGACAAGTTTCACCAAGTAAGGGCAACAACAATGAATGAATAAGACTCTTATTTTTAGATTTTTAGTAAAACTCAATAAAGAATTTTTTTGCAAAAAAATTTTTTTTTCACATACGCTCCTCTGGCTCTGGCGTGTAAATACTTCTCAGGCTTTTTTCATAGCCACTTTTGTTTTTCCCAAAATTCTAAGATATACGGTTTCCGAGATACAGCCGGTCTCCACCCTTAATGAAACAGCCTGTATATATATATGCAACATGGTTTGCAAAGCTTCTTACACAATCTAAAGATTTTCGGTGTGTTTCATCACACTGAAAAATTCTTTTTGTAGGCCAAGTTCGTTGGCCAGTTTTGAGAGTCAGGTTTTTCAATGGAAAATATAAATTTTCCTTTTTAAAATGACATACCCACCTATCTCTCAAACTTTTCATCTTATCTTTACGAAATTAAAAATGTTGTCATTAAGTTACAGCAGCAATGACCCAAAATTCAGTTTTAATGGATATTTATAACCCAGGTTTTTCCGGAATAAAATTTAACAGAATTTGGAAAATGCTGCGAATGGTATTCGTTGTTAGAAAAAGGGCATTACTGTGCAGTATAAAGTTACAGAGAAGAAACAAAGATTGATATATTATGGTAAATGATTTAGTCGTTGTCGGTGTTTCTAGCCTAGGCAGAATGTCAGATGATTTGAATGAGTTCTCATATTGAATTGATAGAATAAAAAGTAAATTTCAGCAAATATTTCACACCTTGCCTTCTAAATCGATCTCAGAAATAGTCCCAACTAGCAGAGTAATATAACATAACACTTGCTAGAATCATCGTAGGGCATGGTGCCACCAAAAAGCAACTATTTAAAATGGGGTTGGCAGACAATCCACTGTGTAGTTGTGATGGAACAAGTGTGTGTGATATTAATCATGTCTTTTTTAATTGTGAAAACACATCCACGCATGTAACAATCTAGTTAAAAAATGTCTTGATCAAGGAGTTTCACTACCATTGAATATAGCATATTTCTTGCATGTAGCGTTTTATGTTGAAAAAGAAATGTCGGACATACTTTTGAACTTTATTAAGTGTAATAAATTACATGAGGTAATTTAGCTCAACTTAAAAAGAGATAAAATTTTGTTTTGTTTTTTAAAGTAATTTTGTTGAAGCAATTGACATGATTGTTAATAGTCATATAGTCATAGTTTCCTTTTGTCTGTCCCTGTGTCTAACACATCTTTACCGTGGTTCAGTCTAGTTTGTCTCAAATAAAGTCGCCTTGGTGGACCCCTAGGCGTGAAGTTTGTGATCCCATGTCTTTTTTTCCTTAATTATAATCCTAGTTAAGAAGGCTTAAACACATACACCTTACTCACAAAAACAAAATGTAAAGTATGATGGACATACTCTCTCTTCGTAAATTATTATTGGTTTATATGAAGTAAAGGAAATTTAAGGGTTTGTTTGCTGAGCTTGGTAGACGATAGCATAGAGAATCCCTTTTGTTTGGCCTTTTTTATGTAAAACATCGTATTATAGTAGGGAGCTGAAGCAGCAGTTGTTGACCTGGAGGGACCGTAGCTAAAAGAGCTTTGCTCGAGGCCAAAACAAGTTTAAAAAAAAAGAATTGATAGAAAAAATCAGATGCTTCCCAATGAATTGTTTATAAAGATCAACTACTTAAATTTCACAAAAATAACTTTAAACGGGTCCAATATAGTATGCTTAGGTGATAAAGTAACTTGCGTAGGGTATTAGAAAGCTTATGAAAATTCGCTACTATAATGCAATATTGCTGCGTCCCAACTTTTTTTAAGTCTCTTCAATATTCATTTATATTTTTTATTTTTACTATTATGTATTAATTTTTCATACGATGTTCTGTCAGGACATGTTTATATGAGTAAGTACGGTTATATTATCAGTCTTAAGTTATGTAGCTTTTAAACTAAAAGTGACAATTTAGCTACACCTATATATTGTTACATGCTTTAAAATTTTTAAAAACTATTAGCTTTGATATAAAATACACAATGACATAACATAAAAATATATTCTGTAGTTATCAAATATAACAACAGGTAAGTTGCATTGCCAAAGGAATCCAAACAAATGTGACCTCAAACGCATTATTAATTTTAATTATGTAAATTTATGTACAGTTGGTAGGTATAATACTTACAAAAGTCACCAATTTGTTTACTCAAAAGTTCTTTGATGGCACTATAAGATGCAATAAATATACTATAACTAAGAATATTATAGGCTAAAAAGACCTTTCAAGAATTAACATAAAATAATAAATAAATAACTTGACGAGTATAACCTGTTTAAAAAAGAATATCATTTTAAATCATCTTACCTTGCTGGTATAAAATATATATTGTATATGCGTATACTAAAAGATGTAACCAAAATACCCTCACACACGCTATGCAACATACAATCGAACAATTTATACACAACACGCACAACTTTACTATTCTCACTGATCACACAACCACTTTTATTTAAAATTATCAGTCATTTTTTGCTGTTTGTAGTTCGTATGTAATCCCGTAGGTATTCTAGTACGCCACACGGCAGAAACAGAAGCCGGTCTCTTACGTTTTAAAATAGCTGGTCCCCTCTATGTGAACTCGAGGAATCCTGCCTCATGCCCACAGCATGCCGGTATCGGTATCTGTGTGAACACATTATCTCACATAAATGTTCTCAGTCAAACCGACACAGCCAACCGAAAACGCCAGAGCGGAAATTATGGGCTTTATCATTCGATTATTTTTATCGCATTAGAAAAAACATTATTGTCGAGAAAATTCCAAAACAAACAACAGAAAGGTTTGGTTTGTTGGTTTAGATAGAGGACAAGCTTACGCCGAGAATTTTCATCTTAAAACGATGTAACAGTACGCCAGGGGTCAGATAAAAATCGCAAAAGGACAAGCTGCATTACAGTTTTTATTTAGATTGTACAGGTGCTTCATTAACAATAGGACACTAACTGCATATCGTAGGTACCTGGTGTGTCAAGATAAAATTATTGAGCGGAACATATATCCCCTATAGTAAAATCACGGTATGCTGTGCTAAAATGGTGATCACTAATGTACGAGGAGGTATTAAAAAATACTTAGTCTACAATAGTGATGGGTCGTTATTTAACTGTCGGTTATTTTTAAACGGTTGTCGAGCCGTAACGGTAACCACCAGTTGTGGATTTATAAAAATAACAGCTTACAAAATAACGCTTTTTACACTAAACTAGAATTCGGAGTCGTATCTGTACAGTTCCACTGCAACTAGGTTCGACGAATAAACAACGGCTTTCATCGGCAACTGTTAAATTTAACTATTTAACGGGATGAATGGACATGCGACTGGGAATGAAATAAATATGTATGGGGTATGCTATGCAGTATAGAGCAGACTTTACTTCATAACATATTACTTAACAGGAAACACGTTATTTATAATCTAGTGTGCTCACTCTCGCTCACAGCTTTGGATGTAGGATACTATCGATCGACTATCCAGTTCAAAATAACAGGAAAATAACTGAAGCTGTTATTTTCAACGGTTGTTATGAAATAACGTAAACGGCTTTAACTGTTAATAGAAAATAACGGTTTTTCCCATCACTATCTACAACCAGAAAATGCAATCATTTTTAAAATAATTTTTTTTATCCATTGACGATTGAAACTTGTGATGAGTAGGTACTGATAAATACAACTGGCGAACCCAAATCACCACAACACATTTTTTAAAACTTGATTGATTCACTATAACCAAAAGTTAGCGTTATCAGAGATTTGATGACTACAACTGTGTTTATATTCTGTGCAGGTACTTGGCCTAAAACGCTTGAGGGTGGTTCAAATAAACAAAATTTCACTACTTGTTTACGAGAAAGTCTTCTATCCGAATTCTATTTTATTTCCACGTTTTATCATCATCTTTTGTAAAGTGGCTAATAAATAAACTATACACAGACGGAGGTGCTAAATTATTACAACATTTGTTGTTACTATATTTAGTAATATATATATATATATATATATATATATATATATATATATATATATATATATATATATATATATATATATATATATATATATATTGTTGCGTTCTACGGGGTTCTGGATTTGTTGACTAACAAAACACAGCTTTTCAAACTACTATTTTATTATAACCAATTATTTTCCAACACCAGTATCAACTAAAATATTTCTGTCTCTTACTAAATGTCCATAGAACTATATTCCACTATTCGCCTTCTATGATCGCTTGTGATACACCAACACTTACTGCTGACTCGCTTAATACTCTATGATCACTTATTCTACGCTGCACCAATTAATTCAATACTGAACTGACTCACTCCATGTACCGTTCGTCTATTTATACTCTGCATAGAGATTCTAGACCTTCTACCCTTTTCTACACCTGTCACTTCTGGCCCCTTCTAGAAATATCATTCCAAAGTGTTCGCTGTTACCAATACACTACAACTGACCATAGAAGTTGCAAAGTCCATAAACGCAAGTCTCATAAACAAATGTGACACTGTCCCACTCATATTCGATGGTCCCGGTCGAATTATGACGTTTATCAGTATGACGTAAGTCTGTGCATGTGGACCACCTTCATCTTGCTCTTCGGGCTGCTCTGAATACGATAGACAACGTCATTGATCCTTTTAACCACCTTATAAGGACCTTCCCATAATTTCTATAATTTCGGTGACGGTCCCTTGCGTCGTACTAGATTGTAGAACTACACACGATCTCCTTCTTTAAAACCAGCTGAATTAGCTCGCACGTCATAGCGGGTCTTCATGCGGTCGCTTTATATTGGTATATGAATTCCGACAGCAAAGTTGATGGTTTGCCTTCTCGTCAATATGTCGGAGCTTTCTTCAAGAGAAGTTCTTGCGTGGTACTGGCTCTTCCGTGTAGTTTCTCTCGTTCTGGTGTTTCTACTTGCAAAAATATCTCGGCGGGCCCTATTCACCTGTCGGCATCGGCTTTCTTCCAACATATGTGTTCACTGACCTTTTTCTGGGTTGGCTTCACATTCACATGGTCTTTACACCCTTCGTCTTGTACTTCTCTCATAATGTCTTCTCCACTTGCTTCTGGCTGAGTAACTGGATCGTCTCATCCTCTCACAGCTCTCTTCACTGGAATGGCACTTTCACGGCAGGCGTTGTTATTTTCCTCTATGGTGATTTTCCGCACTACCAGGTTACTGCAAGGCGACATTATTATTTATTTACCGCCGATAGTCAGCATGTTAGTGCCAAGATCAAGTTTAGCGCACTGACCCTGAAGTATGTCCAAGCTAATTATAATCGGGTCTGATATGGCGGCGACTATGGCTCTCTGCTTTGCCTTCCTTGTGAGACAATTTTATCTAATCTTGGACAGTTTTATTATAATCTCGGACAGGCATTATACAAACACACTTGTTTTCACAAAAACAATACCGTATTTTACTCTACCTGTGAAAACCACTTACCTATTCCAATTTTAGTAGGATGCCAGGAAGAGACAAATAAGGAAGATTTTAGTTTTTGTTCTTGTTATCTGTTCGAATTGGAAAATCAATAAAGAGTAATAAAATAATAATAAGTGAATTGTGTTCACACATCTTACTTTTAAATTAAATTTTGAATAAATTGTATTTATTTAGAGCCCTTTGTGCAGAAAATGCTCTCTCAAGAAAGTTTATTTATTATTTTAATTGCTTTCTTAATTTTAGATTTCAAAATAAACAACCTTATGATCCACCGTTTTGTATTTCCAGATCAATTACCTGCCAAAAGACACAAACCTAAATATAGAATCTAGGTTGATATTGAAAAAATTCAATATAGCGGCCTCTGATAAGCACCAGAAGCACAAACAAATGGAACCCATATCACAAGCTCTTATGGAAGCAAAACCGGTATGTGTCTCTAATATATTCACAATACATCTAGCCTATCTTACACCTAGTTTATTTGGTAGTTTTGTTGTGCGATGAATGCCGATATAGGGGAGAGTAGGATAAAGTGGAATGGTGAGACAAAGTGAAAAACAATGATTAAAATAACTCATTCGAACCTCGTACAAACTGTTACAGACATGGGTTACATGTATTGCTACCAAGTCGACAAAATGTCAGCGTATCGTTTTATGATGAAAATTGTGATTTTCCTGTTTTTGATGTAATATTTAGAGGTAAGTGTGTAATGTTATACTCTTATTTAGTTCACGTTAGTTTACTTTTCATAAGCGTGTATGATAACGTACTTATAGATCATCAATATCCCATTCAGTGCCAGTTTATGGGTTAGGCTTTATGTAATTAGGAGTATTTTTTGATGTTTGCAAATTTGGGGTAAAGTGGAATACAGTTGAAGGGGCAAAGTGAAATACTATTCCACTTTACCCCACTTATATTTGACCTTAAAGCATAAAATGAGCCAATGCTTTCGTATGTTGCTTATAACCCTATGATGTTTTATTGTTGTTTTAGATTAACGATGCGGAACTGTAAGCGTAAATCTAATCAGCAAGAGTGGCCAGAAGAAGCTATGAGAAATACTGTGATTGCTGTTAAATCTGGCACCCTGAAAAATTTAAATTCCACTTTTTCTTTGAATAGACGCATGAAAGTGGAGAAACTGCAAAAGAAGCCTACAAGAAGAAGCTTGATAGATTTACTGCTATTTTTACAAACGAGGAAAAAATGCTTTGGTCGAGCATATTCTCCAATTGGAGCGTCGATTTTTTTGTGTTTCGTACCACAAACTTCGTTCACTGGCATTTCAGTTTGTCGACAGGAATATAATACACAACAATTTCAATAGAGAGACAGGCTTAGCAGGGAAGGGTTAATTCAGTTTATTTTTACAGCCACATTCAGAATTGAAACTTCAATCTCCAGAAAATACGTCCGCTGTGTTGTGCCGCTGGATTCAACAAAGATTCCGTTGAAACTTTATTCTCTCGTCTTGGTTTCTTACATGACAAATATTCCTTTCCTCCCAGTAGGATATACAAATGTAATGAGACAGGTCTCACAATTGTTCCCAATAACACTGTTAAAATAATCTCTTTGAAAGGGAAGAAACGGGTAGGAAGCTTCAGTTCTAGTAAAAGGAGACAGCTGATAACTGTAGAAATTTGCTTTAGTCCAACGGGACATTATATCCCCCCATTACTTATTATACCACGTGTACGACGCAATATTCTGTATGAAGTTGGGTTGCCTGCTAAAAGCAATATTTTCTGATATTTGGTTTTCACGTTTTCTGGAGCACACACATGCTACTGAGGAAAATCCTGTCTTATTAATTCTAGACGGACATGCTACCTATGCTAAAAAATTACCGCTAACTGAAAATGCAAGGACGAATCTTGTTCACATTCTAGCTATACTGCCTCACACATCACACCGGCTATAGCCGCTAGATGTTGCATTCTTTTGCTCTGAATACATTTTACACTCAAGAACTAAAAAACTGGCAACGTAATAATCCGAATAAAATTATTAAGCTATCTGATGGTGGACAAATTTTTGCAGAAGCTAATTCGAGGCGTGCAACATTATCAAATGCTGAAGTGGACGTCGCTCCTGCAAAACTTACAGAAAAAACAGCGCCTAGCATGGCAACAGCATCTGAACCATTATCATCCAATACTAATGATCGTGATAACAGTAACTTGTTTACCCAAAGCAGAGAATTGACTATGGATACACCGATTCCATCGACTTCAACTTATATAGACACACAGGCCCCATTCACTTCAACTCATTGGTATACACAAACTCCATCAACTTCAGTTTGTGCTTGAGGCGAAGTTTTAGTTAAGCCCCAGACACATCCTGAAATTAGTGCAGCCAGTTTTGTATATTCTAAAGAGATTTTGCCATTGCCAAAAGTTGTGCCAAAACTGTCTGTTAGAGGTAATCGCAAATGTGGTAAAACTGTCATAATAACCTCATCACCATATATAAATGAACTCAAGGGATGCAAAACTTCAAAACTGTTAAGCATCAAAAGGTAGTGAATAGAGATTTGTTCAGCGATGATATTGCAACATCATCAAGCAA
Organism: Tillus elongatus; assembly: GCA_964006375.1. Classification (NCBI taxonomy): domain Eukaryota; kingdom Metazoa; phylum Arthropoda; class Insecta; order Coleoptera; family Cleridae; genus Tillus; species Tillus elongatus. Next base: position 82,807,196 of record OZ023262.1, on the reverse strand, counting down.
AAACACTAAAAAGAATGTTACGTCATCTTCATCATCAAAAAAGCTTAACCAAAACTCCAGTGCTACATTATCAGATAGTTATGACTCAGATGATCTCTGTCAACCAAAGTTCTTTAGATGTTTCGGACTTTCTATTTGAAAGTGACCTATCGTTCGAAAATATTTAAATATTTAAAAAGAAATTTGTCTGAATGATTTTGTGAGTCACTAAAGGAAGTGAAAAAGCAAGTTTTAAGAGTTTGTGGGATAAATTGTACGAGTGGTTGAAAAAGAAGCGAATAAGTTGGAAATGGCCTATGAAGAAGTTGGAAATGGCCTATGAAGTTAAATTCATGGGAAATTATCGCCAGCATGCCGATATTTTCATATTCCCTGACATAAGTGTCGAATACAAAAAAGAAATAACAGGTGTTGTGTCAAAATTTTCTGTTTTCAGACATGGTAAAATTATGTTTTCATAGTCATAGAAAATAAACACTTGTAATTTTGAAACGCTAGTTCATATCACGTGGCCTTGTTTATTATTTGACTTTGCCCTAATGATTATCCCAGTTTACCCCAATTTGTGGGTTGAACTGTAATAAAGTCATGTTATCAAAATAAGTTTAATAGTATTCAATTGTGAACACTTATCATTTTCGTTTTTCCCCAATACATTCCTAAACACACTACTGTAGACGTCCATAGTAGACACATTGGCTAAATTTAAAAGTATGTAAAATATTAATTTGTATGTCTTAGTTATTCGACTGTACCCTACTATTTCCTACATAAATGTTCTTGAAACGCCAATCGTTTAGTATTATAGTATAGATAATATACTGGTACCTTAATTACAATTCAATTTGTTCATCGTGTTAACAGCAAAAATTTCATCAACCATTCGACACTAAACTTGTTATAATCATCTTCGTAGCCGTCTTTCGTCTGGCAAATAATAGGTTATCCAATAAAACATGTCATGTGTTTTATTGTAATCAAACATCGAAACTATCTGGTCGTCCCAAACTTCATTAAGAAATTAAGAAAATTAATTAAGCCTTGGATTGAAAGAGTCATTTAATTCTGTAAACTGTTTTATAAAAAACAAAACAGTACGAGTGCTTTTCAGCTATAAACTACTTCTTAACACACATGTGTAAAAGAGAAATACCTAAGCAAACGTAATATGGTGCAAGAATAAGTAGCAGCACCCAAGGGCGTACCCGGGATCAAAAGTAGGGGGGGGGGGGCAAGCCATGGTCGTTCAGGTTGTAACATCTTATCGCGGAAAAGGTGAATGAAACCAAAATTTTAAGAAAATTATGTATAATTATACAAAATATTACAATTATTGGTTTGAAAAAACTATATTCTAGTTACATGTCTTATAGTAGGATAATTTTTCTTGAATTTGTACAAAACTTGTTCAAAACTCTCGTTTCAATCCAGTCCTGATTTTCCTTTAAGAATTTCCGATGGACGCTCATCAAACACAACCCAGTCAGTCTGTCTTCTCCCATTGTACTTCTCAGCCAGGTCTTTACCCTTCGAAGGGTACTGAAAGATCGTTCAACAGTAGCCGTAGTTGATGGGAAAGCACTTAAAATGAGGAGTGCATGCCTTATTGCAGGGAAAAAATTATTAGCCTCCTCCAAAAGTGCAGCCACTTCAATATCCTTTAATTTGTCTCCTGCTATATCCTTCTTTTTCCACAGATTATACCACAAATCTAATTTTGCAGAGATATCACCCAACTCATAAAACTCCATGAAAGATTTTGCATTTTTCTCCAGATCTTTTGAAGTCATTTTTAGCGTGTATGAAGGATGAAGATGGGATAAGGCAAAAGCAGGTGTATTTTCGTGTGAGAATCTAACATTCAATGATAAAGTTAGAGTCAAGATAAGGGATGATCAACGACCGTCTCCAATATTCAGTCGCAGTTTCAGATGGCGGATTACTTCTGTGTATTTGCTTTTGAACAATTCGTGGGACTGTTAACTCAACGCCGACTTTCTCCGCGATATCATGTGATTTTTCAAGTAATTCATCAGAAACATGTTCAATTTCTTGTCGATCCTTCTTGATGACATCAAGGATTCCACCAATATGTTTCCTCGTCATAATCAAATCCATATTTTTACTTTGTAGAACGTTCACAACGGGTTCCAAAATCGCAGAATACTTTGCAATCATGACTAAACCTACGATGAAAATTGGTTTAGTAACTGCACAGTGCAACTGATAGGCAAATTTTCTTGTAGCATAGTTTCCTTCGACGGAGAGATGTTCTAGCGCATTGACGATTTCATGGACGCTGCCTGAAAACTTTCTAATGCTCTTGTATTTCTCAGACCATCTGGTCTCACTGAGCCTTGATAGATTAGGAGCCGAATTCCTGCGGGCTGGCGACTCACGAAACAAGGATATTGTATCCTTAACTGTTGCAATTAAGTTTCTTATTTCCGGTAGTTTGCTAGCATCATTGACCACAAGATTTAGTTTGTGGCTTGAGCAATGGAAAAATAAAGATTTATTGTACTTTTTCTTCAAAATGGCCTGTACACCACCTTCTTTTCCAGCCATCTTAGAACATCCGTCAAATCCAAATCCAACACAATTCTCTGCTGAAAGATTCTGATCAACTAAAAAACTCTGAATTGTGCTAGCGATTGTAGGGGCATCTTGAGATTTCAGCTCAACATAGCCTACAAATTCCTCTCTGATTTTTTCTTGATTCTCATCATAAAACCGCAATCCGATAGAAATCTGTTCTTTTCCAGCGATATCTCCTGTTTCATCGGCCATCACAGCGTAAGCTTTTGCTTGTTTACAATCTTCAATAATTATTTCTTTGACAACTTCACCACATAATCTTATAATCTCATTTTGAATTTTTGGTGAAGTGTAGACTGCATTTTTTCGCCATGCATCCAAATGATTCTTTAGCTTCACATCACCACAGTCAATTCTCAAATTTAAAAGGTCAAAGAAAACCCCCTCATCTCCTTCCTTTCTCTAAGTGGCAAATCATGAGTTCCACAAAATATGATACAAGAAATAATTGATGACAATATTTGTTTGTTTTCTTCAATCATCTTCTGGTGACCACTTTGCAACTGTACATCAACTGGAACATTTTCAAGGAACGCTTTTGCAGCAGCTGTTGAAGTTTTGTGGTAGTGACTGCCGACGTGTTTTCTACAATCTTCATGTATATCTTAAAACTTCACGTATGACCTTACCATGAATGACCCCAAAACTCCTTTAACTGTAGCAATACTAGGAGGAAAAAGAACACAGTGCATTCATAGAGCACCTTTCAAACTACTTGAGTACACCAACCAAGGAGTATATTGATCTAACCAGCGGCGGTTAAATTTTCTTTTCAAATGGCTGGCATCAGAACCAAAATCGTAATTTGATGGTGGAACCCAGGGATTTGTAAGCAAATCCATCCTTTTTTTGATGGCAACTTAAGGGCATGACCAACATAACGACCAATGTCATTTTCATGATAGCCATCGTATTCTTCAATCGTTTTAGATGTCCCAGGAACAGCTACGTGTAGAGGTGAAGAATTACTAGACCCTTGTTCCATAATAGACACAGAATCCGATGGTTCGGTCAGTTTAGTCCCATGTTCATCACCATCGCTGCTTCCACTTCCACTACTGTCATCTTGATCCTTTTTCCGTTTGAGAGGTTTTCTGCCTGAAAATAATAGAAATTAACATAATTCAAATTTCAATAAAACAGGCTTATCCGTTAGTTGAAGACAATACGAAATTCACTGCTTTAACCTATATCAATAAATCCAGCAATAGATTGAAATCATTTTTATCAAATTTTAATTTAAATATTGCGTTCAGAACAAACAATAATCTCAGTAAATACATTAAGAACAATAAAGCAAGGAGTTTGAAAAAAATCAGGTGTCTATCAAATAAATTGCGGCAGTTACGATAAATTTTATATCGGAAAAACTTTTTAAACTCGTATTTCAGAGCACAAAAGAAATTTTGATTTGGATAATGGTATTTCACATTACGTGACTCATTTAAGAAATGAAAATCATAATTTTGATAAAGTGTAAATCTCATTTTGAAGTAATTTTCATTATATTATATGATAAATTTAATTTAAAATTTTATTTTCCATATAAATTGAGACATTACTTAACTTACCTTTTTGAAACCAGTTTCTTATATCCATTTAGGCAGCCTCAGTGTTCTCCAAACGTAAATAAGAAGGTAAACTAATAAACTATAATAATTGGTTGTTTAAAAAAATACTTAGTAGTAAACACCAACAGTTCAACTAACATACAAATACTGATCAAGTAGCGGCGGGCGGGTCAGTTTATATAGTGATGCGGACATGCGCAACTCTCTAGATCGAAGGGGAAGGCGGAGACCTTTCTAGAAGATTTCCTTTTCTCTCATTAGCTGCCGCCTGTAGACTCTAGCGATCTCTCAGTCTTTCTCGAATCCCACTAACTGGCTGACAGATTTCGCTACCAGTCGCTAGATAGCTCTAGATCAGTGTAAAGCTTTGCGAGATGTACGATAATTATCCTATTTGTTTGTGGTATTATTTTTTTTATAAGGATTTTTTTTTGCTTCTTCCAGGCCCCTCGCTGGGTACGCCCTTGGGCAGCACCCTCTTGTGTTTTTCTGCGAGATGACTGCTAAATATAGAAGCAGGTTTGTGCTTGAAATCATCCCAGGTTACAACATGCGTAATTACTATGAGATTGACTTCTGCCTGCTAGTTTAATAATCCCTACGTGATATATGTGCCAGCGCTAGTGTGTGGTAGTATTTTAAACCACTCGTATTCTGAGAAAACCCATTCCATCCCTCCTACGATTTAACAGGTTGTCGTATCACAACGTAGTAGGTATGCATTCTTAGCCGCACTTTCCCTTATGTAATGGAACCTGTGTCCATTAATTATATTTTCTTTTTGTATTTTGTTTCTTAAACGTCGGCATATTTCCGCGGCTATGGCCAATCACTGACGTCAGAGAGCAGTTTGACCTCACTACTATCATATGTGTGTTTTTATGGGTTTTTGTTTTGATTGTAATCTTATTACCAGTCTATTATGTAACAGTTATTCCCTTAAAAAATATACAAAATACAATTTTAATCCACCCTGAGAAAACCCACTATTTACGTTATTAATTAATGAATTTGATATTACAATAGTATGAAGTTGAGATAAAGTCCTTTTAAGTGATTTTCTAATGTTTAATACTAAATTTGATTATCAAACGTGTTAAATTGAAATTAATATAATCTGAGAGTAGTAATAAAAATTTTACTTACTTTGGCTGGGAAAAGCAATCTTGCCTATAAGCTCACATTTTTAAGATTTACGGTGCAAAACTTTTTTACTGTCGATAAAAGGGTTGCCATACGTCCTAGTTTTCCCGGACATGGCCTCTTTTTTAGGCTTGCGGGAAATATCCGGGCTAGGTTTTTCGATTGTCCGGGATTGCGGAAATGCCTGGGTTAGTTTTTTCGTTGGGTCACGTTTTTATATTTTGTTAGTTTAGTACTACCCTGTCTGCTGTTTATGCGATTTCTGCGAGAATACAAACGCCAGGCAGCCCAGACATAGCGGCCATAAGAATACATGTAAAATTATGTATAATTATTGTCACGTGTCAAAGCTGTTTGCAACGCAGTGTGCTTGACTTGACTGTTCTATGGGTGTGCTCATGGCTGTTGTGGGTGTAGATTGATCGCTGGTGTGGCTGTGGTGGTCGGTGGGTACATGCAGGGTGCACACGTTCACATTCTCATGTAGATATAGTACACCCAACTTGATCTTGTTCTATATATAGTACAGTATAGTGTCTAGTGTGAATAAGTCCTAGTTTTGAGATGAGTATGAGTCCTAGTTTTGTCTTTTTTTTTTCGAAATGGTGATGTCCTAGTTTGTCCTAGTTTTTAAATGTGCTTGTCCTACCCTAAGCTTTTTTCGTCTGGCAACCCTAGTCGGTAATCGTTAATTTAGATATCTAGATAAAACACAACACTCTGATATCATCACGCGTGAGAGGAAAGAAAGGGTCAGTATTACTGCTTTCAATAAATTATGCAGAATCAAACTCAACAATCATCTTTATTAAGCACATAAAAATGTAAACAGCAATAAAGAGGTTTTTCCAGGTAGAGATAACCAATATCGAAGTAATAATTTTTAGCTAATAGATAGCGTACACTAACAGAATTCTTAAATATAATCTTTAAATACCAATTTTACTTCTGGCCAGATAGTTTTCAGTTTATCTTACGGAAGCATACCAAATTATATCAAACATAATATGGGGCTGAAAGCCCATAACTCATATTTTAATTCTTTTATTAAATCCAGAAAAAAATTAAAATGAACCAAGGGTTCAAACTTTCGTAAGAAAATTATTTAAAAATTTTTGCAGATGTTTACATGATAATGAACTACTTGTTTTCTTATGGGCAGCTTTTCTCATCAAATTAACAAGCCTAAATAATTAGGAAAATAGTTGCTTACAGTATTTTACGGATATTAAATGTAAAAATTTATGATTCCAAAACCACTCCCTTATTATTAAAAGAAAAGTTTATAGCAACACCACATAATATATCGCGAATGAAGAGAAATGAGTATAACTGAGTGAAAATTGCTGCAAAAAAAACTTGAGAAGTTCAATCTTCTGGCTGAACTTGTTTGTTCCAAAATATTTCCTGGACGTAAGTGTAGTTACAAATATTTGAAATGAAAGAGAACTCACATGTTTTCCTTGACCTCGATCACTATTAAATTACAGCGAAATGGCCCATTGGTCGCCTGTCTGACAATCATTTACGCAGTGGCAGTGGCTTCGAGATGTGGGCTTACGGAAGCATGCTGTCCATTGTCAGATTGCCTTTTCCTTTTTAAAATAGTAAACGGTTTAATAGACTCTTCAGAACTTCTAAGTCAGAGACGTTTCAATGTAGCAAACTGACTTCTCAGGGTCGCTGAACCTTTTTCCTTGCCCTTTATCACAACTAACGCTGCTCTTGATTCGCCGCTATGGAGAATGTTGAGAGCAGGCAATGAGTTCTTGGCCATCGACATGTTCAGTTGCTCATTGCTCGGGTATAAAAAAGCCCTAAAAGTTAGACTATTGTTGTTGTCTTGATTTTTGTATCTTTATTGCCCTCCATATTACATGTATGTGCACAAGTATGTGCATATATAAGTATGGGATTGTATTTATAACTTAAATGAAAGATTGTTTTAATTTGTTTTTGGAATAATGCATATTTTTGTTATCACTGCTGTATTTGTATTTATATACTCTGTATGTGATCATGTTTGGGGGAAACCCCGTTGGTATGCAAACAAATAAATAAATAAATATCACGGATGGATAAAACCCGAAACACTACTGTTCTAAAGCGCTTGAACAAACAAGTGAGTTTACCCCCTGGTCATAACTTGTTTTGTCACTATTTTAAATTTAAGCTTCGCTCGCTACAGACATAAAGTAGGTGTCGCCAATAGTTCCGCCATAAGAAGGGAAGCAGCATTGGAAGGAGAAGAGAGAAATTTTATCATGCTCCTCTTCCACTTGCTTTGAAATCGTAGAGACAGGATGTCTCTGAAAGTACACTTCTTTGTCAGTGGTTGTAGAGGCTAGCGGTCCCTAAAAATCTTCTGGTTTTTTAGTTGTTGCAGAGACAAGAGGTCTCTAAATATAGACTTGCTTTAAAGTCGTTGTAGAGACAAGAGGTCTCTATAAATCCACTTATTTGTGATTCCTTGCACACACAAGAGATATACAAAAATTGATTGTGTGAAGACAGATACCGGAGCTGTTTTGCTGCACCATTGTAGAGACAGGTAGGTGACTTTGCTTTCATTGTCAGTGCTGTTGGTTGCTATAGTTCAAGTTTTTTGTCATTCACTAGTAAACCACATGGTATTTGCACCTCCATTTTGTGACACATGATGTTTGCAAGGCACACGGCCTGCCCTTTCACCACATATTTCATAAAGAATAATTAAAAACACAAAAATTTATATTATATAGAAAGTGTATTTTGAAAATTAAAAAGTACAAAAACTTACTACACTGGAATGATAAAAACATAAACACACATTCATAGTCTTAAATAATGCAATACTGATTGTAATGTTATAAAATCAATTTTACTTTAAGTATTTATAACCAACAAATGCAATAGGTTACGGAAGGTATTTATTTGATATTTTCTCTAAAAAAAAGCTCAACTTCATAATTACGCTTTGCACAGACCCAGTTCACAATAGTATTATATTAAGCCTGACAATATCACCTCACAAACAGTGGACTTTTGCACAAAATTAATTAAACACACTAAAGACCAAAAAGAAACTCTATTGCACAAATTAATGAAATCATTGTGATTTTATTGCTTTTCGCATAATATGTCAGCACTAACATTGACAGCTGTTAAAGCATTAACAATATAATGTTCAATTCTGTGTTTGCTATTTGGAACAGTTACTCTGGATTTATTGTAAACAGAAAAATAGCGAAATTTTTGAAAAATTCTGGTAAAAAAAAAAGATAAATAAAAACTGCTATTCAAACTCAAAATGATCCTGGAATGTTATATAGGGTGAACCAGCCGTTGGTTATTATTTTGACAACCAACACGCTTGGCTTTAACAGATATATAGTGTGAAACTTCTAGTGTGAGAAATGGGTCATTTAACTCTAGAAGAACTTTAAGAAACATTGAGAAGTTATTTCCAAAGTGCCATGTCGCTGAAAATGTGTAAAATTGAAAAATAATTTTTACCCAAAATGAAGCAGTGACGGGTGTACAAAAATTTATAGAGTTCATCAAACTTGCATGCTTGTGGATAACAAAGGCCATGCCATCGGCATGCCATCCACATGCCCACAAATGAAAAAATTACTGCTGTTGTTTTTATTAAACCTAAGAACTTGTCACAGAACTGAACAACTAATGATCAGTTATACACCTTCAAAAAGAATATTGCATAAACACCATAGATTATTTGCCTACAAGGTGCAACTCACCAGAGAGAAGCAAATTGACCATGAGCTTCATTGTCTCGTATCTAGTGTGAGCCACAAATCAGTTGGAAAATGACTGTAATTTTAGTCATGTCATTTTTTCAGATGAAGCACATTTTCATCTTGGAGGATATGTTAAATAAGCGACCCACTAAGTGTGGTATCTTACAAATGCTTACCACAAAGTTACACAAGCAGTGGCAGCTCGTGACTTTGGGAGTGGGTGAAGCAATATCCGGAGCCGAAGACCCACCACACAACCACCACCACCCCAACAACCCCGCTCGACGATTTTTTTTAACTGTTCAAGGTCATGCGTTCTTCTGGCACTTTAGTATTTAAATGAAAAATCCATTTGTACAAAATTATATACTTTCACAAGAAATAATTTTCGGAATAATGACCAGCAATATTCGATGATAGGACACTGTACACATACTGTACACGCACGCATACAGTAATGTAATTCCTATTCACTCCTGATATCTAAATTACAAGGACTTGGCTTCAATGATTGTTTGGTGGCCTGGTCTGAGAGTTTTCTGACTGGTAGAACTCAGAGAGTCAAAGTTGCTGGATTTTATTCAGATATTGTTCGCATGAGATCTGGTGTCCCGCAGGGAGGTCACTGTTCACCACTTTTATTTAATCTTTTTATTAACGATGTGGTCTATATCTTTGCTGCTAGTGAGTGTCTGTTGTTGGCCGATGATATGAAGCTGTTTAAGGTGATAACTAGCCTTCAGGATCAGCAGGAGTTGCAGGATGATTTAGAGCGCTTCTCTTTATGGTGCGTTGACAACAAATTAAACCTTAACATCCGCAAATGCTCTCATATCAGCTTTTTCAGAGGAGGGAGGAAGTTCGGGACTTCATATTCGGTAAACAGTGAGCTTTTATCTCATGTTAACCAGATCAAGGATCTTGGTGTTATAGTGAATAAACAGATGACTTTTATACAGCACATAAAGAATATTACCATGAAAGCCTCTAAACTTTTGGGCTTTGTTGTGAGAAACTGTAGACTGTTTTCATTGGATACCGTCAGATGTGTCTACTGTTTTATTGTCAGAAGTGTACTCGAGTATGCATTGGTAGTGTGGTCCCCTTATTATGCCAACCGCACAGGGGCTGTTGAAGGGGTGCAGCATGCCTTTCTGCGGCACTGCTCTTATAGACTTGGTTATTCCATACCTGATCATGGCTATGGGGACATACAAAGTTTGTTAATGCTGAGCTCTGTTGAAGTCCACAGAACAGTGGCCGGACTCTGTTTTATATTCAAAATTGTGAATGGTTTTGTGGACTCCAATGAGATTCTTGGCAGAATCAGCCTGAATGTACCTAACAGAGTGTTAAGGTGATATAATTTGTTTTTTGTCCCATTCCACCGCACTAATTATGGACTTAATTCACCTATCGATAGATATCTACGGACTATGAATGAGATCACTGAGGGGGACAATTTTGACATCTTTTGTGTTTCACTGTCTGCTTTCAGAAGGCATATGGTTGCGTCTCTTGTTGCAATGGACTGCTGAACTGACTGTGTATCTTTTGTGTGGCAGTTCTGCTATGATTCTTTGTAGATTTATGTGTGCATATTTTATTTGTTTTGTACTTTTACTTGTATTGTAACACTTAGTGGGGTTTCCCGTATAAATTAAATAATATGGCGCATATTACCTATGAAAATCTGTTTATAGAGGAAAGAGCTACAAGCATTTTTTTTTAAATTCAAGGCCCTTCTCTTTTTTTTATAACTTGAAATTTTATATCTGATATTTTATTCTTTTGAAATTATTCTTTTAGAGGTGATAATAAACAAATTAATTCCACTTACCAAAAAGAAACATGAAAAATCCAGCTTTTCAAAGTTTGTAAATGTGACACATACCAGACTATTAATTAACAGCACCATAGTAAAAATAAAAATACGCCTCTGACGATCCGACTCAATCTAAACAAATGACAAAAACTAAGATTTGAAACAGGCTCAGAAGGCTGCATCACTTTTGTGGCCCAACCTACCAGTACGTGTGCCATTGCCATAACAACCGTCTCATGCAAGCGTCTCGAAACAGAGGCAGCATTTGTATACGAACAAATCTGGCTCAGTCAGTCTGCAGCTGCTTGACGCTCTACAGTAGTCTACGGATACGTAAGCACTGCACGTTACGGCATGTATACATTCAATTCGGTGATCAGGGACGAGCTTGAAAATTATATCGTACCATAAATTACTATAAAAATACATTATCAACTGCGGCACGACGTAACTAGACATTTTTATGTGGTTGTATGAAATGAATTTGAGAGAATGAAAAAAATTACAATTATGGTGGATTTTGAATAAAAAAGTTTATCTTAAGCAAAAAATATAGGTGAAGCAGCGCTTCACCTGCATCACCTGACGAGCCATCAGTGTACACAAGTTCTTATAAAACAAGTTAAGCTTGTAAAACTTCTGAATGCTTGCAGCTAAGGGACAATTGCAAACTTATAAATGAAACTTTAAGGTTACTTTCAAATCTAATACCTCTTACGTGTTTTGTTCTTTTCCCATTCTGATGTGTTGCATAAAGTTACATTTGTAATGTCTGTGAAAGTTTGCACGTGTAAAGTTATGAAATTGTTGTGTAAACAGGTTGTTTACAAACTGATGCATCTTTTGATTTAAATTCTACAAATCCCAAGTACAAGTTAAAAAAGTCTGGACGCAGTAAGTGCGTTATGGAAGTGAATTTTCATAAAAATGTTTTTAATAGAAAATATGTCTCTTTAATGCAAGCAGGGCTCAATTTGGTCACCGGTATAACCTATATAGTAGAAACAATGTACCATGTTTTATCAAAATAACTTGCTTGAAAATGTACAAAAATTTTCCGAAAATAAACTTTAAATGTTTTCAAGAAAACTCGTTTCCTAGCCAAGTAACCTTAAGTTAATAGCAAACTGAGTTATTGAATTTTGAAGCACTTAATGAAAATTGGCTACTAAAGCGCACTTACTGCGTCTCGATTTTTTTTACAAACATGCATCATATTTCGATGAAAAATGCAAAAAGGAATGTTCACGAAAAAAAAATGTAGGTGTCACCAATGACTTATGGGACATCCTGTGATAGTCAAAATAATTTTATAAGATGCAGCTCAAGACACGCTATAAGTCACGTATACAATTTTTTCTCGTATCTTGCATAATAACAATTATATTGAGCTTTTCCGTAGAAATGCGTCACCCTGATATATATATATATATATATATATATATATATATATATATATATATATATATATATATGTATGTATATATATATATATATATATATATATATATATATATATATATATATATATATATATATATATATATATATATATATATATATAAGGTAAACCGGCTATGGATTCTAGGGGGCCTAGTTTGCGCTCATTTGAAGAAATCTTTTTAGAATTCAAAAGCAGTGGTCTCCTAAATCACGAATTTTTTCTACGAAAATTAGCTAAAAATTATAGACCGTTAAACCATAAACTTAACTATAACTACTGCCAAAGCATCAGATAAAATGTCTATTTGAAATGAATTTTCTGGAACTATTTTATTAAAATGAAGGGCAATGATGGCTGAAGCTGAAACTTAATTTGCAGAACACTCTTTACATAATCCGTATTTCTTTCAGGCTCTTTGCCTAAAAGTTGCCAATTTTGACGTTTCAAATAGCGACTTTTGAGGTTTTGGGGAAAACCCCCATTTTTTTCTTTAATACCCCAACTTTTTTTGTCTTTAAATTACAGACCTAAATTTTGGTAAATGGTTATATATATATATATATATATATATATATATATATATATATATATATATATATATATATATATATATATATATATATAATTGAAACTGACCCTGGACATGGGTTCTAGGTGGCCTAGTTCGCGCTCATTTCAAGAAATTTTTTCTACATTTAAAAGTCAGGATCTCCTCATTATTGATTTTTTTTTAAAGAAAATTCACTAAAACAGGCACTTGCGAAGCCACGGGAAAAGTCTACGACTGCATTAAATATGGAACAGTTTCACTAAGTTAGGGCAAGAAGAAACAACCAGATATGCTATTCGAATTGAATTAAGTCTTAAAACTTTCATCTCCCCTTTATAAGATTATTTTTTTACAAAAACTAGCTAAAAAATGCATTGCAGTAACAACAATCTGATTAGATAATGGTAAAGTGAAATGAGATTTTTTAAAAAATTGATAAAAAGTAAAGTCACTAATTAGGATTAGAACTGGTAATGTCGGAGTCGACTATCCAATGTATACGGCTCACCCAACTGGGCTACACCGCACATACATGTACAAGCAGCTACCAGGTATATCTCCTAATACATGTTAAGCGTCTAACGTTACTATTTACATAAAACAATTTTGATTTACAATGGATTTTTTGCTCATATTTTAACTAAATAAGCTTAGACACATATCTAAGAGCTTGTTAGTCATTTCTTGTATTTTTCACTCATATTCGTAGGTACTCCTACCATAGTTCTCAGGTTTGATGTTTTAACTTTCTTCAATCAGATTTAATTATTTAAAAATTAATTTATCTCCAACATTCCTGTCTTTTAAGATAGAGATCTAAATTTTGGTACATAGAATACTCTTTATGACAGAAACCAGCATACCAAATTTAGTTGCCCTTACTTTGTTATTTCCAGAGATAAAAAATGTTTTTAGAAAGAAAACAAAAAAATTCCTGGAAAATCTGGGCCGATATAAACATATAAAAATGGAAACTGATCCTGGATATGGGTTCTAGGGGGCATAGTTCGCGCTCATTTGAAGAAATTTTTTCAAAATTCAAAAGTCGGAATCTCCCCATTAGTGAATTTTTTTAAAAGAAAATTCACTAAAAGGTTTTAACAAGAAAAACTTGGTACTTTTATGATAAAATTAGTCACTTTTCTGTATCATATCAAGTTTTTGTATGTCAGTAAGCAATTGGTGAGTGGCTCTAAGATGGCTACTCCTATTTATATTTTTACAATTTGTGGCTAATGAAAGGGGTGTTCACGGCCATCTACTCCACAGTACAATACAGTACAATATTTATATTTGTTTCTTTTTGTTGAACCAATCTTAACATACTTAATGAAAGGAGAAAACTTAATTGCTGAATAGCATTTTTTTATATCCTTGGGAGATAAACATAATCTACCTGACCAGACCAACAATACATTGGAAAATGCTAAATAACAAAATTAGGTCATTGAAGATGAGGGTTATCTGAGAGCAGAAATGAAATGTATGATAGGCCTTTTTCGTTTTTTAATGTCAGAAAATTTAAAGATTTTATAACTGTACTAACCCCTTTTAAAATTTTAACTTCAGTAAGTTAACATTTCGAAGTATAAAGAACATATGTAACAACTCACTACACCAAAGTTGCTGTAAAGTTACAAAAGAAACGCTTGCATTTGTAAAGAAAGCAACTGGGTGGAAGATTTGCTATTTGCAGCAAAGTTACAGGCGGCTTTCTGTAAGTTATCTATAAAACTTGACTTTCTCTTAAAAGGATTCTGCAAGCTTGATGAAATATTACCTTACTCAGTGAAAACGCTGTAGGTATATATTTAATTTTCTTCAGCCAGAAACTTCATACTGGATGTTCAATTTATAGCTTGAGTAATCCTCATTGTAAATTACTTTACGCATTTCTTCTCATCTCAACACTGGTTTAAAATGTATTGTTGTTATATTTGATTATGCATTAGGCTTGTTGGGGTTTGATGTTATTATTTAATCATTTAAATTGCCTTTTTGATGTGCTAATATAATAATATAAGTTGGAAGTCACAGTGCATATAGGATCGAGGGGAAAGCCTCACTGGCCTCCCAACTACTACCACCTTCCTCCTGGCCTGGGGGAGTTATGGTCAAGAAGTTTCGCTTTTTTCGGGAAGGACCAGGCAAGGGAACATCTGTCAGTGGATCAGGCGCAGCCAGCCCTGGGATGTCTTACATGTTATTATCAGAATGTTAAGAGTACTCAACTCTAAAATTACTGAGCTTTTTAGCGCAACGTCTTTTGTTAACTATGACATACTAGCATTTACTGAAACATGACTCTCAGACAGTGTCTCTGACTTAAGAGTTATTTGTTAGTATATTCTCTGTCTTTAGATGTGATCCCCTTCCTGTGGTGGCTTCCCGTGGTGGTGTTCTTCAAGGCGCCGGGGGAGATGGGGTGGTACCGGTCCTACTACAAAATGGACTGGAGATTCTCCTACCTTTCCTAATCAGGCTGTATAGAGCCAGCCTGGCTTGGAACTATGTTTCATCCAGCTGGACGGTGATTGGGGGGTTTAATTCCCAAATTGGGACGTAATGACCTCCTACCCACATCACTGAGACCTCTCAGTGTTACATTATTCCTCCTGGAGGGATTGGAAAAAATACTGGACGGACACATTAGGGGGAACATCTTAGTCAACAACCCCCTTAATACCCACCAGTATGCCTACCAAACTGGCAAATCTACTGAGTTAACACTCAATAACCTCGTCAAGAAAATCACACACTACCTGGATGACGGGGAGGTGGCGGTGGCTGCATTTCTCGACATTGAAGGAGCATTTAATAATGCATTACCTATCTCCCTCTACGAAGCCACTATTACTAGAGGGGTGGAATCCACCATTTGTGGCTGGATCGGAAGCATGCTTCACAATCGGACTGTTATTACCTCGTTGCAGAGGGAGGTGGTCAGCTTCACGGCTGCGAGGGGGTGCACTCAGGGGGAGTTCTATCTCCCCTGCTGTGGTCCCCCTTTGTGAACGATTTGCTGGCTATCCTCGGGCTGTGGGAGGTTGGGTCCAGGCGTATGCTGATGATCTTGTCATAATGGTTAGAGGCAAATCTGAGGAGGAACTTGCCAGTACTCTTCAAGAGGCACTAAATGTAGTGAATGATTGATGTCGGAGGAAACAGATGTCTGTGAACCCCCGCAAAACGATAATTGTTCCATTTACTAGAAGAAGAAGGCTGGACAGATTAATCACCCATTCTTATGGGGGAAACGATTCCATTTACGGAACAAGCAAAATATCTGGGGGTTACCCTAGATAAGAAGCTCAACTGGGACGTGCAGTTAGAGAATGTAATCCGCAGGGCTAAACTGTCCCTGTGGACATGCTGTAGAATCTGTGGAAATAGCTGGGGAACAAACCCCCAACAGATGTACTGGCTATGTAGTGGTTATCAGACCAATGAGAACATATGGAGCCATAGTTTGGTGGCCCAGGGCGCTTTTTGGTAGCACGAGGGTCAAACTGGCTCATCTACAGAGACAAGTTTGTCTTATGATAAGGGGAGTGATAAGCACCGCACCATCAGCCGCTCTGGAGGTCCTCCTTAATATTCCACCTCTTCACATATGGCTGGAGAGGGTGGCGAAGTGGCAAATATACAGACTAAAACAAACAGCCGACAGCATGCCGAAGGAAGTCAGTCCGGGAGGGTCCAGACTCCTCGATGACATTGAGGGTCATGAGGTTCTGAGAATGGTCTTAGACTTGATGCCTACAAAGATAAGTAGATATCTGTCTTTCAAGACTGTCCTCCCAGAAAGGGAGGACTGGGAACAAAATCAAACGACCCTATTGAGAGCCGATCTTTGCTGGTATGCAGACGGCTCCAAAACCAATATGGGAGTAGGAGCCGGCGCATATGGGGGCAACACCGATGCTAGACTATCAACTAGCCTCGGCAAGTACGCAACCATACACCAGGCAGTAGTGTATGTCATCGAGATGTGTGCAAGGGAAGGTATAGAAAACCAGTGCACACACAAATCGATAACGATATATACAGATAGCCAAGCTGAAATAAAGGCTCTTGGTTCCTACCATTGCAAATCAAAAACGGTATGGAGTTGTAAATCTGCCCTCAATAAACTGGGCAGCTGTAATGAGGTGTCACTGGTCTGGATACCTGGTCACTCGGACCATGATGGCAATGTTGCGGCCGACTCACTTGACAGGAGTGGTGCCCAGGGGGACTTTATCGGACCAAAACTGATGCTGAGGATAACATCATGCACAGCAAAACGCACCTTAAACACCTGGACAGAAAGAATGACAATCCAGCAATGGCAAAATCTGCCAGGATTAGCTCACTCTAAGGCCTTCATAAATGGCCTGTTTGAGTCAAGAGCTAAAAAACTTCTAGAGCTAAACAGACAACAGCTGAGTACTCTAGTCGGCCTGTATACAGGACACTGTCGCTTGCGTCACCACCTGCACCAATTGGAGTGGGTCAGGAAACTGAGTGCCGGCTGTGTATGGAGAGTGATGAGACGGCATAGCATGTACTGTGTTCCAGTCTGGCGGCGGACAGGACTAGATACCTGCTCTTTGGCAAGACAAAGCTTGCTCCGGAAGATCTGGATCAACTTTCACCCACAAAGATTATCGGCCTCTGCAGGAGGCTGGCTTTGTTGGCCGAAATATAGATCATTAGGCGTGAGCCACAAAAGACCTTATGGTCGTGGTGGAGGGACCGATATGGACCACTCACAATCAAACCTAACCTACATGGGGAAATGCAGTGAGCATGCAGTCGGATATTCTTTGTGCTGCAGAAAGAAGTTGCAAAAGGTGCTGTCAGGGCAGGTTGCTGTGCCCACTGTAAACCTATCTTTCAGGAACTTAACATAATGTCAATATACTCACTGGTTGTTTACAGACAATTGTTGGTGATAAGAGAGAAAAGTAAACGTTTTGACACACATGCTAAAGTGCATAATTGTAACACCAGACATAGAGATAACATAATCCAACTGAGGCATCGACTAAGTAAAACTAAAACGGTTAGGATCGACTTTTTCGATGCACTCCCAAGTTGATTGAGAAATGAACCTATCAATAAAGTCAGAACAATTATTAGAGATTTTTTAATACAGGCCTGTCTATACAGAACAGATGGATGTTTTAATGTAGTGCAGTTGAGATTCTCAACGGCCGGGTGATCCAATGTTTTAGTGATAAGTAGACATTGTGTGTTTTAGATGTGAATGTTATTTTTGTTGATTTTTGTGTGCATTTCGTAGTTTTGCATTTACATGTGCTTGATGTATAATTAGTTGCCTTGATTAGGCAATTTCATTTTTGTGTGTGATCTTGTGCCTAATAAAGCTAGTCTATTCTATTCTATCAGACATAATGAATACCTAAAAACACAAACCATTGTCAGAAGGGAATTTGAGCAAAAGACCATAAGAACAATCCCAAGGAAGACTTTTTCAACACTCCGTTCTCATTAACAAAAAGTAAATAATAAAGCATTTCCAGAATAAGAAGATAACCTTTTCAGATTAGCAAGGGAGCTAAACTCTAGAGAATATGTATGGGTCATTTTGCTAGCTATTTTTAATATATAACTTACATGTCGTCGTCGTTTTAGACGATTTTAATCTTGTTTAATGTTCGTCGTTGTATTTTATGCTAATATGTCTGAATAATTTTTTTTGTCATTATTTTGAAGTGTGTAGAAAATATGGCACTTTGGTAAAGTTGCTGAAGTTGACTTAAAAACCAAAACATATCAGAATTAACAAATGTTGTCTACATAAAACATTCAGTGGTTCAATACATTTTAATATTTCATTTTTGTATGAATTTAATCTCCAAAATGGGCCTGTGATGTATTTTACAATTTACGGTAACACTTAATAAAACCTAACTGAAATTTGCAATCAAATAAATACTGCTACTGTTTTCATTCATATCAAATAAATACCTTAACTGAACACTTAAAATAAATTATGTATGCCCAATTTTATTAAGTCACTTCATTTTCGACCACATTTATAACTTCTGATTCTGTGTTGTCTGCAGCTTCTTCTGTGTTCATAAATAAATTTGTTAACTGTCCCAAAGTCACTCTGTTTTTATCCCAACTTTCTGCATTTACAGTTGTTGCATGTTGAATGTTCTCTTCGATAGTATTCTTAATTAAAAATTTGTGTACAAACGTTGGTCTGAAAATAAAACAATTTTGTTCAACACTGTACCTATACACATTGAAATGTAACCTTGAACTGGAAGGGAACCCAAATGACTGGCAGTTGCATATTTTTAACAGAAAGACATGGGGCATAAAAGGCGTTGCTGCCTTTTTCTTACTCACTATCCTTATGACAATATTTAATTGTACTCATTACAAATGAGCCTTACCTCTGTGTGTGTGTGTGTGTGTGTGTGTGTGTGTGTGTGTGTGTGTGTGTGTGTGTGTGTGTGTGTGTGTGTGTGTGCGTGTGTGTGTGTGTGTGTGTGTGTGTGTGTGTGTGTGCGACAGAGATAACCACCCCTGTTATTGTCGATCTCACCGATGTTAAATGTGTCTCAGAAAATCGATATTGAAAGCACAGTTGGGTCCCTTCCAGTTCAAGGTTACAGTTCAGTGACTATGCATGTAGAAATCGGAGCCACAAAGTCACTATATTTAGTAAATAAAACAACTTAAGCATTATTTAGTACAGTAGTGTGCAAATTAATGTGAACACAATCAATATATGACATTTATTGCAGTTGACAGCAATGAAATAAAATTTATAGCTGCTGTCATTTGTCATTTAGATACATAACCTTACACAACATTATGTTAGTGCTTCTCTGAATAATACATACTTGATTATCATTACTATTTTCTTTATTAATAAGAACAATATTGACATCTAACATGGACTACATTAGTAACGTTAGGAAATTTATTTCTCATCAGTTCACAGTTGTAGTTTCATCGCGTATATCATATCATATCATACCATATTTATTCACCATCAAAATAACATGGTCAGTCAAACAAAATAAAATCAACATCATGAACAAAACAAACATACAAAACCACAACAATAAAATCCAATCTGTACAAACTCACACCTCTCAAATACAGTTACATAAAATACATAAAAATGTATAAGATATCATTACATTGCAAGCAGACACACAATGATACAGGAAAATGAACTCAAACACACTGACTAAAATCAAAATATTCAACAAGGCTATAAAAAGTCCCATTTAGCAAATAGTCCTTTATTCTATTATCAAAAATATTTCTAACTCTGAGTGTCTTTAAACAAGGAGGTAGTGCATTAAAAACTTCACTCCCACATGATTCGTTCCATGCTGCGAGGCTCCTATTCGGTGCAGTGGAATGGACAATTCGTTACCATATCGTGTATCATATGCATGATGTTGGTTATTTCTTTCGATTGTGTTTTTATTGTCCCATATATACAAAATGCAGGTAAGTATATAAACACTTACTATCGTCAAAATACCATGTTGCCTACACAGCTCCCTGCAACTCTCCAGTGGTCCCACATTACTCAGCGCTTGAATAGCTTTTCTTGTTCCAGTAGCACCTTCACTAACTGAGGTGAAGAGCCCCATATTAGGATTCTGTCCTCGCTGCCTCGTAAGTTGCAACCCTCATTAGTCTCTTCACAACCTACACCATACTCGACAGCCGTCTACACAAACAGTTCATGTGCACATACCACTTGAGAGAGGTATCCAGAACAATACCAAGAAACTTAGCTGTTTCAGGATACCGTTAGGTTTTACCTCAAATCTTATTATTTGAATTTTATTTTCATTTAGCTTCAGTGCATTAGTCTCAAACCAGCTCCTAGCATGGCAAATGTCATTTTGCATAATTAATTTGTATTGGACCAAGAACTGAACCCTGTGGTACACAGACTTTTAGTTGAACACTGCTGGATGTTGTGTTGTTCCAATCCACTATTTGTCTCCTGTTTGTCAGATATGATTTCAAGATGTCCAAGGCAACACCTCTCACACCAAGCAACTGGTGATTGGCGGTATCAAATGCTCTGCTCAAGTCCAAAAAAGTCATTTGTATTTTATTTTTGGTTTCAAAACCTTCCAGTATGCCTTCCACTACACTAACTAAAGCAGATACGGTTGACCTAGACTTTCTATACACATACTGGTTTAATTAACTACTTACTACTAACATCATCTTTTATACTGAATCTTAGGTAGAGAACAATACCTAGAGGGAGACTAAATCGCAGGCAAATTTTTCAGTGTGTTTCATTCTTCTTTTAACACTTTGCCTGACAGGTTTCAGGATGTTTATCTGTATCAAAGACAGAGCACAAACAGAGAACTACAAACCAGTGGCAGAGCTCGGTTTAAAAAACTTTTGTTTTTTATTTCCTACAAATATAAATACTTTCCTACCCTGGGTGTCTAACATTTTTATAGGTTTCAGGTGTTAGGTGTTGTTGTTTGTGTACAGTGCTTCAGATGGAGTTTGATAAAGCTATATTAAATATCCTTTTTACGCATAGTTTTAGATATTTATATATGGTGTGATCAAACCGTAACAAAAGGTAAAAAAAAAAAGAAATTAGCACGCTTGGTTAACTCACTTGGTTTGTCCGATACGATGCACTCTTCCTATTGCTTGCAGTTCATCTGCAGGGTTAAGAAGTGGTTCTACAAGTATCACATGGGTAGCTTCAATTAAATTCAACCCCTTCGCACCTAAGGTAACTGGTATCAAGAGCACATTGATATTCTTCTTTGTCGAATCCTAAAACATTAATGTTGTAGAAAATATAAAACAAAGTTAGTGCTTAATAATTACACTGACCCAAAAAATATGCTGGTTAGTGTTTATTTTGTGAAAATGAAAACAATCAATGCACCTCAACATACAGGGCGAGATTGACATAGCCCATATGTTAGATAATCGAAATCTTATTATGATATTTGGTAGCCAGCCACAATTGACTACTACAGGTCTAAACAAAATATTTCATAAATGGCAGTAGTTCGAAAATACCAAAAGGCAGTGCATATTTGTTCTTTTAAACTGAAATACCTCCGTTTAAATGTCAGATTCGACATTAAATTGTGAGTTCAGAAAGTCCCAGTCTTATGTCACAATTTTTGACTGCATGTCACATTTCTTCGATAAAAATCAGTGCTGCAGGGGTCTATTAAGAAATTCATAACACCTGAACCAATGGGAATAAATAAATGATTTTTATTACATTCAATTTCGAAAGGTTTGGCTGATAATCTGCATTACTACTAACACTTTTGTCATGTTTCGTGCGCCTACTGCGAGTTTTCAAAATTGACGATCAAAAAATGTCAAAAACGTCTTTTTCTTCAAATGGCACCTACCATTTCTGGCGTCAGAAATCAATATAAAATTTAATTTAAGCGCAATTTTTATCAACATTATGTAGCCTATCTTTAGTCCTTTTTGAGTCATTGGCATTTTTTAAAGAAATATAATTTTTTCTCAAGGGTAGTAGGCTTTGGAAACAGTCGTTTCAATTTTTATTCAAAAATCGTATTACAATAACAAATAGTAACAACAAAATAACAACAAATGGACAGATTAACAAAATAATTACATATTTCAATACAAATGCTCAATGTGTTCACCTTTTCATTGGACAGTGTACAATATGCTCCTGAACAGACTGTGCTGCTCTCAGAATTTGAAAAGTTTCCAAATGATCAAAAGCTCCAACTATGTATCATTATCCAGTCTTTGTAATTTAAAATTGGATTTCTGTACAGTAATTCTTTGATCCGACCCAATAAATAAAAATCTATAGAGGTAAGATCCGGAGATCAGGCAGGCCAAAGTGATGGGCCCCTACTTGCCCACCAACGATCTTCAAAGAGTACCAATAATTCCGCATCTACATCTCTAGTTGAATGTGTCAGAGCTCTTTCCATTTGATACCAACAATTAAAACGTTGATTGAGCTGCATATCATCCAGATAGTTTTCTACAACTTTGCCTCAAATTCTCAAATAACTCGCCATTCAAATTTCCATGGTACATGAAATATCGCACTTGACTGTCCATTAACAGACAGAAAACATATACGCAAAATTCCGTTCAATTAAATTTAACAAAAGTGTCACTAATGATGTAAAATATTGGCCAAACCTTCAAGAATCTAATAAAAAACATTTATCTATTTCCAATGATTTAGAAGTTATAAATTTCTTAATGGACCCCTGCAACTTTAACTTTTTTTGCAAAAAATGTGACATAGGTCAAAAACTATGACAGATAAGTGTTGACAATTAGAAAGTTCTGAACTCGGAATTTAATGTACAATCAAACTATGAAATTAAAATAGGGTATTTCCATTAAAGAAAAACAAAGATGGCGCCGATTTCCGGTATTTCTGGAAGCACCACCATTTTGGAAATATTTTATTTAGAGTTGCAGTAGCCGATTATGGAAAGGTACCATATTTCATAATAATATGATTTCGGGAAATGAAAATTTTTTAGACAAACAAGCTACGTGAATCACCCTGTATATTTCAGGATGAGCGAGTTTATTAATATGTTCAATTTCAGTATACTAAAATTTTAAAACAAAGTCACAATATAAATAATTCTTAAATATAAAGGGCCAAGTATAAATATACCTTACCTTAAAATTTTCTATTTTCTTTTCAAAATTACAAGACATTAGTAATTCACAAGACACTGAATTTTTCTCCAATGCTTCTTTGAGGCATTTTAATAATGTATTCCAACATGAGAAGACAAGAATTTTAATAGAAGAATTACTGCATTTTAATGTCACCAATAATCTGATAACTGCTTCAATTTTTGTAGAATAATTTCCCACAATCTTCACACTGTCTTCAGATTCAACAACACTGTCAGCTTTTATATATGAAATATCACAAATTTTTTGTTTTTCTCTACAAACTGAACACTGTATTAAATGACCAATTGAACCATGAACCTAAAAAGTAAACATATTTCCATTTGTAATTACGGTTTGAACTAAAATCTTGCTGCTAAAAAAAACATCATTATACACCGGCACAGACCAAATGATACTACATTTTGTAACATTCACAAAATTGAGTCTTAAACTCATTCAAAAGAAGTTAATAGTTTTAAAGGGATTTTTTTTAAATATATCAACAACACACCACAAGGACTTACAGCCTAAATACTACCGTACTGTTGGTGTCGACAAGGAGGAAAGAGGCAACTTGTTAATTCTGGACTTGAAGGTGTGGAGGTTCGGAGGAGAAGGAAAAACATGCACCGGCAAGGAATTCCACAACTTGGAAGTCCTCGGGACAAAAGAGCGGGCATACCAAGAGGTTCTATGTCTGGTGACCTAAACAGTAAAAGGGTGCATTTGCTCTGTTCCCCTGGTAGATCTGTTGAGGGCAGCAGGAACTATGGAAGAAAGCTCATCTGAGCAGTGCCCGAGCAGATATCTATAAAAGAGAGAGAGATCACCAACGGCACATCGGTGGGCAAGGGATGCCAGAACAGTAAAAGGGTGCATTTGCTCTGTTCCCCTGGTAGATCTGTTGAGGGCAGCAGGAACTATGGAAGAAAGCTCATCTGAGCAGTGCCTGAGCAGATATCTATAAAAGAGAGAGAGGTCACCAACGGCACATCGGTGGGCAAGGGATGCCAGCCTTTGGGTGAGGGTAGGGTCACCAATGAGACATATAGCTCTCTTCTGAATGGAGTCCAGGATAGCGAGTGTAGAAGCGGCAGCAGCACCCCAGATGTGGGAGCAGTATTCGAGGTTTGGCCTTATTTGTGAAGTATATAAGGTATAGAGATTAGCTGGTGAAAAGTATGTGCGAGCCCGGGCGAGGAAACCTAATTTCTTAGCAGCAGCTTCTGCAATTGATGTGACATGTTGGTGCCAATTGAGATTTCGATCCACAGAAATGCCAACCAGTGAAAATGACTCATTACTTTGAATAACTTGGTTGTTCATTGTGATGGGTCTAGGGCTGGTGTATCTTTTATGAGAAAGAAAGCAAGACTGAGATTTGGTGGGGTTGAATTATACAAGATTTCTACTTCTCTAGTCTAATATTTTTTGAAGATCCACGGAGACAGAACCCTCCATGAATCTGCTATCCTCATCTAATTGGGTCAAAGAGACAAGCTTAGAATATTGTATATTTGAGTGGAGGGTGCTGTCGTCCGCGTAACTGTGAACTGGGTTAGATGTGCTAGAGAGGAGGTCATTGATGTGGAGAAGAAACAAAGTAGGGGCTAAAGCTGAACCTTGAGGGACTCCTGCATTAATTGGATATAGTTTAGAGGAATGGCCATCCACGACAACAGAAATGCTCCGGTTGGAGAGGATGTTTGCTGTCCAGGTACAGAGTTTTGGTCGTAGGCCATAGGCGGGAAATTTACTAAGCAGTGCTGCGTGTCAGACCTGGTAGAATGCTTTGGATATGTCTAGAGCGACAATCTGGGATTCACGTGTAGTTCCATAGACTTGTTCCGAGAATGGGTGACAAAGGAAAGGAGGTCAGCAGTTGATCTAAATCTAAATTCGCTTGGACATTGTGAGATGTACGACCGAGTCGCCATCTCGGTGCGGAACCAGTTAGTATGTTGTCACAACAGATCCAATTAACACAAAATGTTATAAATAGAGACTGTGTACAACCAACCAACAATTTTTGTACATTGTCACCCCTGGGCGATTCTTCCCTAACACTGGGACAATGTCTGAAACCGTTACTATGATATTTACAACCACACTTTACAAAATTTAATTTTTGATATCTCAGTATATATTGTTAGAATCTAATTGATACTTACACATTCAAGAAGTGAATTTATACATTCTAGGCAAAAACTATGTCCACAAGGAAGAATACTCCAATGTTCCTCTAGAGCATTTTTGCAAATTGGGCAAGGATCTGGACTCTGGCCCTCATATTGTTGTTTTCTTAGCGTTTTCAAGTAACTAGCTACTCCAAGATTCTTTTCTAACACAGACATGCCTTGTGTCTCTTCATTCTTGAGAACTGTTCTGTGGTAGTCTAACTGCGGAGATATACTTGCATTAAAACAGGTAATACTTTATTACTTTCAGCGAGAATATTGTAACTGTTTTTACCAATTTAAATAAAATTTCAAAGCTGAAAAAAACATGGGTAAAAACACGAAAAAAAAAAAACTTGCCTTAATACGTTTACTGCGATATCAGTCTCCGGGGAACGACACCGCAATTTGTCGTGGTGCGAACGTAAATGTTGCAAATTTCAGTTTCGATGCGGAAGGTGTACTTTTGTTAATATTTGAGCTAGAAGTACGTTTTAGGTAGCGAAAAACTTGCTACATCTTGTAGTTTTGGATTATCGCAATAAAATAGTGTCGGTCTCCGACGACCTATACCAGTCTCCTATATACAATTGTAGAGTTCAGCTGTTATAGGAATGTGCCATGTGCAGCTATTTTTTTTTCCTCAGGGCTCGTCCGCAACTTCGCCGCCCCGAAAGCACTGCAACCTTTGGCTTATTGTGCATGCTCTTAGTCTTTTTACTCCACCCATTCCAAAATCACTGTGCCTTGAACTAGTTTGCACAGTGATTGGTAGGGTGAAGTTTTATATTGCTCTGTCTCCGGTCTAGACTCACCGTAGATCAGTTGTCTTTTGCAGTCCAGAGCTTTACACTCGCACAAGATGTGCTGGGCTGATTCCTCCCCCTTGGCGCAGAGTCTGCATGCAAGGTCCCCCTCGAACCACCAAGATATTTTACCTACCGTATAGTGAGAGTTCTGTGGCTCTCCCACTTCCTCCTTATCGTAAGATATGACAGTTGCTTTCTCGGGGCTCACCCCGAGCCCTTGACCAACCGTCTACCTTTCCACCACTTTCAATGCTGTCTGCATGCGCTCCCACACTGATTGTGTAACCTTTCCTCGGACTATGATGACAATGTCGTCAGCATAGCCCTATACCTCATACCCCCCTCCCGAGAGCCTCCCTAGCAGGCCGTCCATGGCTAGACACCAGAGCAATGGAGACAGAACACTCCCCTGCGGACACCCCGCCAGCAGTGTCCCTCCCGTGAGTGAGGTGAACACCGCCCTGCCCCTGAGCATGGAACCGATCCATCTGCAGCAGGTCTCCTCTATTCCACGCTCCCTGACAGCTGCCAGAACCGATCTGAATGAGGTGTTGCTGAAGGCCCCCTCTATGTCTAGGAAGGCCCTCAGCGCCACCACCTATTCTCCAGCGTATTCTCCAGTTTCAGCACCAGTTGGTGCATTGCTGTTTCTGTTAAGACTCCCACTCTGTATGCATATTGTCTGCAGTGAGAGGGGATATGCTTCCAGTACACCACCATTAATGTGCCGGTTGAGCAGTTTTTCCATTGTTTTTAGCAAGAAGGGCATGAGAATTATTGGCCTCAGGGACTTTGCCTGGTCTGTTGAACGCCCAGGTTTAGGAATGAATACAACCCTGGCCAGACTCCATGCCTTCGGAATGTACCCCAGAGCCAGACTGGCCCTCATAATGAGGGTAAGCGCTGGTGCCAATATATCTATACCCGGTTGGAGCATGATGGACATTATTCCATCAAATCCCGGGATTTGTATGGCTTAAAGCTGATTTTGCTCCAAGTAACCCCCTCTTTAGCGACTGTCCACTCTACTCTAGATGCCCCCCTATAAGGCGCTTCTATTTTTGAGTGTTTCCAGTCCGGAGGTGATTGGTTTATTATGTTACAGCCGGGGAAGTGCGTCTGGAGTAAAACTTCCATAGTTTCCTCTCCAGAGCTTGTAAAGCCACCCGTGGATGTTCTAAGGGAGCCTATGTTGGGCTGAGTGCCCTTGGACAGGATCTTGTGTAGTCGAGCACTCTCGGATGTGTTCTCCATTCCCTTGTAGTGCCTCCTCCACGACTCCTTCCTGGCGTCCCTCAGTCTTTTTATATAGGTTGTTAGGGCACGTTTATGTTCATCCCATGCTCCCAACCTTTTGACCGTGTTAAACAGCTTACGAACCTGTTACCTCCTTTGCCTGAGGTCCTCGTTCTACCACGGCACATTCCTGGTGGACGCCCTCATTTTCAGGGGGCAGTTGGCATTATAGGCCGAGGCGATTGGGTCTCGCACTTAGGCTGCCGCAATCTCGAGGTTTATTGAATTGTCTATGGTACTTTTAACCCCCCGCAGTTCCACAACCAGGTCTGCCCTGTAGTGGGAAGCCCTGTAGGCTTCCCAGTCCGTCTTGCGAGGGTCCCAGTACCATACTGTTTGTCTTTCGACTTTTGCGATTTCAAACCGGATGTATCTGTGGTCTGAGCTACTCACTTCCCCAGACACAGCCCAGTTCTTAGCAAAGCCACCCAGAAACTGGGTGGAAACTGTTAGATCTAAAACTTCCTCACGCCGTTGTGATGAAGGTCGGTTTATTACCTTTATTCAATATGTCTAAATTAAATTTCATAAAGAATTGTAAAAGTGACTCACCCCTAGAGTTTTGTCCGAGTTTCCCCACAACTCATGGTGCTCGTTCGCATCCATGCCGATGATGTTCTGCCTCCCACCAGGCACGCCCGGTGGAACTGAGACAGGCTCTTCCCTTCCTGAATAGAGTCCACCGCAGCTACCAATGATGGCGTCTGTGAATCACCGCCATCCCGAGGCTCTCCGCTGGCTCCCTATACGAGCCACTCTGCACCGGTGTTCCGGCCCTGGCCTTTATAAGACGTCTGTCTGTAGTAGGCGTGCTAGAGTCCCGAGCCTCCTCTGACTCGCACTCCCCTCTTGTGCCTTTACAGGTTTCTCAACCGTCCACGTCCCGGTCGCGATTTTCTGCGCCCTTTAAAGTTTCTTTCTTTGTGCCCCTGACAGACGCTTGGACTGCTGTGGCAGTCCCTCTACCCCTAAGATAGGGTCCTCACTGGTGGAGGGGCGCAGACCTCGCCGAACTCCGTTGGGATTCAGCCTCCAGCTTGGGTATTGGGGACAAGCCTGTGGCCGAAGCTACCCCCCTATCCCCGTATCTATGTCCGTCGTGAGACCTCCAGAATCCGCGGACGCTGCCGCCCCTTGGCTCCTCTTCATTTCCGGAATAGACTCAAGGCACGAGTCTGTAACCAGAGCCACTCCTCGAGCCTCATTGGTTTTGGTTTTATTTCTATTTATGTTCTCCATGTTGTTCCCATGAGAATGGAAGAAATACTGTCCACAACCATCAGAACCCCCTGTGTGGTGCAAGGCGGGTTACTCTGGAGGGTTGCCCGGTACT
Organism: Tillus elongatus; assembly: GCA_964006375.1. NCBI lineage: Eukaryota > Metazoa > Arthropoda > Insecta > Coleoptera > Cleridae > Tillus > Tillus elongatus. The sequence continues at coordinate 82,778,021 of OZ023262.1, read as the reverse complement.
CCAGAGGTTCCGTTCACGACACAATCACCCTGGTGCCCTCCATCCCTAGGCACGGGTCACGTGACACCGTGGATTGGGGGAGTTTTTTTTTCGACCTCCACGTTTAGATCCGTCATGTTGTTGTCAGTAGGGTCACTTTGTGCAGGATGCGGCTCTTCACCTTGCATGACGGTCTTGGGGAAACCTTCATCGAAAGCTCATGTTGTTGTTTTCACTTCCTCAGCTTGCTCCCTGGAGTCCTTTGGCCCACAACTCCACGACCCCATGCGCAGCTATACCTTAAATGTGTTCGTGGTTCATTCTAATAGTGACCAACTCTATGAGAACATGTGTTTCTTTTTGCCTGTTTTGTTAATCTGGTAAATAGCGCCGTTATAACTCGTATACTAATTCGCTCTCGAAAAGGTTTTCCTCCCGTGTAAAAAAATAATTATGGAAATGACACAGAATATAATTAACGTTGAAAACAAATCATCAGAGACAGATAATAAAACACAGATAGATAAACCTGAAGTAAACGCTAGAAAATGTGTAAACAGTGTCGACAGCGGTGAAGAATTTTCTAACTTCAGCAGCGATGATTCTGTAGGGGTAAGATATCTATCTATCATCGTCAGATTCTGATCATAATGCACAACATAACAATCTTTTGATGACACAATTAGAGGTAAGTTTATCGTTATCTTATATAAAATCGGACACACACAGATTTGCTTCTCACATAATGTTTTATGTGAGAAGCAAATCTGTGTGTAACGATATTTCATGCAGCATAAGAATTCTTATGTTATTTTTTCATATATGGTTGTTTATTTTATAAAAAGCGAGACAAATTTGTTTCATTTTTTTTTTTTAGAAACTTTTGAAAATTTTTTGTCTGTCGGTCTGTATGTTTGTTTCTAGCTACAAAAACTTTGTAACGAACTGAGATATCGTCTTCAAATTTGGTATACAGTTAGCACATGATAACCGAACAGTTTGGATTGAATTTTTTTTTTTTTTTTTTGAGATGACTGCGTAAAAAGTCTCAAAACATATAGAAAACTTGATTCTGGAATGAACAATTTCTTGTCTGTCAGTCGGTTTGTCGGCCTGTACGTATGTCTGTTATTAGGCGCAATAACTTTCAAACGAATTGAGATATCATTTTCAAATTTGGTATCCAGTTAGCGCCCGACAAAGGAACACTTCGAATTGATTTTGGGTAAGATCGCGTAGGGGTAGTGGATAAATAAGGGACGATTTGGTGAAAATTGATATTTTCAACACGGATAATTGAAAAACACCGATAATACAAACACAATAAAATGTGCGTGTGTGTAAATACACCAAAATAATAAAAATAATAGAGGTTGAATGAAAAAATTACAGTATAATAAAAATAACAGAGGTTGAATGAAAAAATTACAGTAGATCAATAATGGATTTCAAGTTATTGTTTCATGGTAAAAACATGTTTTTTCTGTTTCAGTGACATGCTGTATGTATACCGAATTTAATAGAAAATAGACCACAAACTCTCTTTGCAATCGAAAATCAACTGATAAACTAAGTAATTTTCGTAGCCTTCATAAATGGAAAAGAAAGTGCATCCAAAATGTTCAACATCTGTGTCTTTCTCAAGAAAAGTTTATGTTAGCCTTCATAAATGGAAAAGAAAGTGCATCCAAAATGTTCAACATCTGTGTCTTTCTTAAGAAAAGTTTATGTTGTTCCTTTCTGCTCTGCCGACCATGCACTCATACAATATTAGGGGCAATCAAAATTTATGACCTTAACATAAACATTCCGGGATATAAATCTTTCTCGGCATTCCCATTGTAGTAACAGTGACGTTCGGAGGTAAATAGAAATTCATCACAACAAAATAAGTAATCTGTGACAGTTTATTCTGCTTATACATATACTACTACACTACGTACAGGTTCTAAGGAATTTTACAGTTTTATTTAACTCATGATTTTTGCAACGTAGTAGTTATAACAGGCAGACTCATACTAAAATGGTCGTTGGTTTTTATTAGGAATATTTATTATATTTGTGAGAGAGGAAACGGAAAAAATTGAAATTTCAATCTACTCCTGATTTGAAATTTAGTTGAATTTCTCAGCACGGATAATCTGCAAATAATTTATTTATTTATTCAAATTTGCACCTACAGAATTAAACAATTCCAAATGGTACTTAAAAATAAAAATAAAATTAAAAAATAACTCAAAGTAACAAAATCACTGTCTTAAGTTTTCATCCTAGACATAGCAATATAAAAGATATCACAATTAGAAAAATTAGCATTATAATTATGCAACAATCTGTCCATGAAACTGTTACATCCATAGTTTGTCCTGTGTGTTCGCTCAAAAAAAAGTTTCTGTTGGCGAGTTGAGCGTGGTGGAACATGGAAAAGGACCAACTCAATCAAATCATTACAGTCAATGTCACCATTAATTAACTTATATGTAAACATCAATGAAAGATACTCATGTCGCGCTTTGAGACTGACCATACCACAAAGAAGCAATCTGACATCATACCCAATATCTTGGCAAGGAAAGTGATGCTTATAAAGAAGGTACTTAACAAATTTGTTTTGTACCCTTTCAATACGATTAATATGGCAAGCATAGGATGGAAACCATACAACACAACAATACTCAATATTACTTCGAACCAAGGATGTATACAAACTAGTGATTGCCCTTGTGTCAGTCATATGTTTAGTGTGTCTTTTAACAAACCCCAAAACTCTACAACATTTCACAACCACAGCATCAATATGCAGATTAAATGACAAATCATTTTTGAAAATTACACCAAGATCTGCAACTGAAGTGACAACGTCCAACACCATGTTATAAATGGTATAGCTATGAACAATCCCATTCTGACCCCTAAAATAGCTCACAACTCTACATTTACCTAAATTAAGCGACAACAAGTTTGAACTGCACCAGCGAGTCAAGTTGTCGAGATCATGTTGCAAAGTGTTGACACCATGGACAACTTCCGAAAAAAACTTCAAATCATCTGCATACAATAAACATTTCGATGACTGCAAACAACTCACAACATCATTAATAAAAAGATTGAAGAGAACGGGACCTATATGTGATCCCTGTGGTACCCCAGACAAGACAAGGACCTCATCTGATAGAGCACCACCAATGCTAATAAATTGCTTTCTGTCAGACAGGTAAGATCGAATCCACGAAAGATAACAACCACAGATGCCCATTGCAAACAATTTTTGCAGAAGAAGGGTATGACACACACTGTCAAAAGCCTTTGATACATCAGTGTATACAACATCAACTTGTTTACCAGCCTCCAATGCATCCGTCACGTAAGATTGAAAAAAGGCGAGATTAGTGACTGTTGACCTTCCACTACAGAAACCATGCTGCTCTCCAACAATACTGTGTTTCAAGGTATTGGAAATCTCATCCACAATGATAAATTCAAATAGTTTCGGTATTACAGGTTCAATTGAAACACCTCTATAATTGACAACTTGTGTCTTATCACCTGATTTGTGAATGGGGATCAGAGTAGACACCTTCCCGAGTGAGGGGCAAAAACCGGCATTGAAAAACCTTTGAAAGATACTATACAAAGGGCCGCTCAAAGAGTGTCGACAATTTTTCAAGAATTAAGTAGGAGTACCATCCAAACCAGCTCGTTTTTTGCCATCTAGTGAGTCAATTTTATCCTCCATTTCCTCAGTTGTAAAAATATGCATAGAAAGGTTATGTGCAGACCGTATATTAGATAGATCACAAAAATCAACGTCAATGGAACCATGGTCAGAATAACAGGATTGAAAATGTGCAGCAAAGGTGTCTGCTATATCAGACTCATTATTATATATTACATTATTAAAACTCATTCTATTCGGAATCCCGGAGTCCTTCCTCAAGGAATTAACAAAAGACCAGAACTGTCTGACATCAGACTGAATGAAATGCTCTGTGCTGGTCACAAACTGTAAATAATTGTAGTCAATGCAATACTTAGTGTCACGTCTAAGATTAGAATATTTCATATAATCAGATTCAAGACCAGTTCTTTTAAATTTACGGTAACTTTTATTTTTCTCAGTGATGCGTTTACGAAGATCCGAATCAAACCACCGAGGATATTTAGAACTTTGCACTGTTTTAGATGGAACATTTTGGCTAATAGCCTTGTACAGCACATTGTAAAACTGATGTGTTAAGAGATCAAGATCACTTGAGTAATCAATAAAAGAATCCAAGAAACACTGATTCACACAAGCATAGTCAGCTCTGTCAAAATCAAATGTTTCAACTTGAGTTTCACTCCTGAGTGAGGGAAGATACGTAAAATTAACTATGACTTCCAAAGGAGGATGATGCAGATCAACTCGAGATAGAGGATTTGTACTCTCTTCAACTGTGACTTCGTGGAACTCAGAAAAGACTAGATCTAGGATTTTATCATTAGTATTCTGCACAGCATTAATTTGTTCCATTTCCAGGAAGTACGTTGTCAGTCACAATCTCAGCACATATATTCTGTCCACAACGAGGCACCATAAAATCATCTTCACAAAACCAACTAATATGTAGCAGATTAAAATCACCAAAAGCTTAGATCCACTATAAGTATTTTTTCACACCTGTTGACAAAACTTTGATATGCCTCAAAACAAGAATTAGGAGGAAAATATACAACCCCCAACACTAATTTATTGTCGTATAGATCCATTTTGATCCACAAGTCTTCATAATAAGGAACTGATCCAGCATCAATCACACATCCATTCAGCTTATCTGAAGGAGCTATGAGAACACCACCACCTCTGCAAAAACCAGTTAAAACAGGGTCCCTATCTCTGCGAAAAGGTACATAATTATTGCTAAAAAGTTCACTGTTTAAAAAATCACAATTAAGCCATGTTTCAGTAAGCACAATGATTTCATAATTGCAAGCAAGTGTATTTCTAAAAAACTCGTCAACTTTACTGCGATGACCTCTTACATTCTGATAATAAATCAGGCAGCAGTCAGATACTAATTCTCCCCCAATGGCGGCGCCGTTCCCGGAAATTAAGATGCGCCGCGCCGAGAGCGGGTAACAAATTCTCTTATAGCTATGTTAGTAGGCCATTTTTCTTCATTAATCATTAAATCAAAATCCTGATCAAGGACATCAACCTTGAAAGAACAATAATTGTCATTAGAAGTCAAAGGCAGTACATTTACTTCTTCCACGCCTATCTCATCCTTGATATAATTGGCAATCTGCTCAATAGTAGTGCCTGGCTGCACACGATTAACATGTATCCATCGTCTCCGAGGTGATGCCCGAATAGTTGTGGAACTATCCCTACCAATGATGGGGCCCATACGTCCAACAGGCCCATTAACAGCCGAGACTGGAATCCTCACGGGTCCCTTGGAGCGACGAGTATCACCATCAAAATCCTGCCCTCTCTGGAGCAACCTGCCTTAGTAACACTGGCTTAACAGGAGGACCAGACCCGGACCAACCGCTCCCTCTGCTCTCCTCATGACTCTCACTACACCTCAACAGGTCAACATTAGACTCAGTCAATACGTCGATCTGAGTTTTCATTTTAGATATTTCATGTGAAAACTCTTTACTCAAAGCATGAATCCGTTCGTCAAAGACCTGCCTGATTTGACGCACAATTTCATCTCCCACAATATTCAAATCATAAACAAACTTCCCAACCAACCAGCTGTTTATCATTATACACAAAATGTATCAAGAGTATACTGTAGCTTCTAAAGTACTTGACAGTGATATAATTTAAGTTAACCTCAAAATGATATGTCATTTTATTTTATTAATAATTGTAGAACTTGTTACCAGTACAAATGTACTGTTTTGAGTCAGTAAATAAGGAATATGAAAAAAAAACTTACAAAGAAATGGGGAGGGGTTAGAACACAATTCACAAAGAAAACTATTAATCTAAATAGATAATTTTTGGTGTGTTTTTGATAGCCGCTTGAGAAATATCTTCCAAAAGACTTCAAAATCACTTACCTCATGTTCACTTAGCACATAAAGTGTATCAAGTTTGTTCTCTAAAACGTAGGTTAGTTTTTTCAAAACATCCTTTGCAGGATCATTTTTTGGCTTCTCTTCTGTATTGGGTTCCTTCAAAGTCAAACGAATTTTACACATATCCAATTCATCTTGGGCACAAATCTGTTGGTCCAAGAAAGTCCAAAATTTTCGTATTTCCTAAAATTAAAACTATTAGCGTGTCACGTATAAAAATTACATATTTATATAGCGACTTTAAATATGTTCGTGTTCAGTTGTTTGAATTTGGCGCCATGTGCGTATTATTAAAAGGTTAAATTGTTTCAGTGGACAGTAGATAGCTTCACATATTTCAGGACATTTGACCTACTGGCGTGTTCCTATGGTTGCAGTAAGAACGTGTGTTTAAACAAGTGAATTATTTGTTCAGTTCAAGGAAGTGAAAAGTCATGAAATACGTACGGGACGGTGGAGTGGTCAGATTAATGATTACGAGTGCAACTTCCTAATTTGGATTTTGTTTATTCCCACTCCAACACAGGAGGTTATGTCATGTAAACATCATATTACTCTCGGCATATTGATTGATTAGATCGTCGTTTGTTTAATTAAGATTGGTTCTCAAACATTTCCGACTGGAAGTTCGCATGCATTTCGATTGATAATTTAATCCCCACCTGTCATCCGGAAAGGAATTCCGCTCTTAAGTTCGTTGAGTTTCCCTATAAGATTGGAAGCAACATTCTCATGAATTCATTTTTATTTTCAATCAAGCCTTCTTCCTTCAGCTATCGTGGAGCGTACACACGTTTCCTCTAGTTCATGTGCACATATTGTCTTCATGACATGAGTAGCCCTTAGCCCGTATTTCTGTGACCCACTATTGTGCTGGACTAAGGTAAGAAACAAACGAATTGAAACCCGCTTCAGAAGTGAAATTGTAAATCACTTTCAGGGCTCTCCCTTTTCGATTTCCCGCGATGGCGCCCGTTTCCATGCGGCCGTTTTGTTGATATCCCTTCAAATTTTGTCTCATCAGATGCCTCAATGGTTTCCAAAGCATACTATTGATTTGCTGTTTAACAAATGGATGAATACCTGCTGTTCGGCATCAGAGTGGACCACCTTTCCTCAAGTAGACGAGGTTATGTCATGTTTGGAGTTCTCCAGGACGTCTGGGATTTCGACGAAATCCACTGCCCTGTAATGCACTGTAGTGAGGATGGACGAGAGGAAAGACACACCTCATATTGCAGGCCAGGCATAACATTTAATTTTAAATATTATTTCTTAAAAAAAAAAAAATTGACAAACCTAAATTTCCCCTTTTTTGAACAAATCAAGCACGTTAATTTTATTAAAAAATTTAAGACATTCTAATGTAAGAAGGTCATCGATTATGTGTAATACATAGAACCCAGCTGCGTTTAGGATGCAACAGGCGACATTTTTAGGGATTAGAATATAAAAAATTACTCTTAAAGTATCAATTTTAATTAAAATTACTCCTCAAATATCATATTTTTTATTTATTTATAACGAACTGTCAATGATATCCATTCTATCAATTCTCCATATACCAAAAGTTATAGCTAATTAAATCACGATGGAGACAAGCCAGTGTTTAATTTGTGTTGCTAAAGACAATTTTCACAGGTCTTTCTGATGTTTCCTGCTTTTCTTCAGCGAGGCATTGTTGAGAGGTGATTCCAGCAAAAGTAGGTGGTGCTTAAAATCATCTCCCTCATATTATAAAATTTTCAAATACCCACTACCCAACTGCTCTTCGACGAAAAGATGTCGCAGTGTCACACATCTTAACTTGGAATGATAAATTGTGCAAATACTATCTTTAAATAACGTGACAAGTAACCGATCCACAAGGGAGAGCAGTGGAAGCCTTTGCAGTCAGCAATTCTTTAGCCAATATGGTTCAGCAATCTACTTACTTTCCTCGCATCCCAACACACAGCTCAAATCCCTTGAATCTCCTTCTTACTGCAAGAGCACGTTCCCACCTCTTGTTTCGGGGGATGAAATTGTTTCTACTGCCCTGGGCAAGGCTGAACTTTTTGCCTCGTTGTTCGCCGGCAATTCTACTCTCAACCCACCTCCGAATGTTCAACCACCAACAGTCCCCAATGTCACGCATAAAATGACAGATATCATTTTCAAAACTAAAAAGGTACGAAAGATGCTCTCTTCTCTTAATACCAGGAAAGCCTCTGGCCTTGACGAGATCTGAGCAATTGTTCTCAAAAAATGCGCACCAGAACTTGTTCCTGTCCCGACTCGTCTGTTTCAGACATCTTACAATAGAGGCATATTCCCTAGTAACTGGAAAACTGCTAGGGTACAACCCGTCCCCAAGAAATGATGACCTGACCTGACCTCTCTCTCTTTTATAGATATCTGCACGAGCACTGCTCAGAGGAGCTTTCTTCCATAGTTCCTCCACCTGCTGCCCCCAACAGATCTACCAGGGGAACAGAGTGAATGCACCCTTTTACTGTCGAGGTCACCAGACATAGAACATCTTGTTATGCCCGCTCTTTTGTCCCGAGCACTTCCAAGTAGTGGAATTCTTTGCCGGCACATGTTTTTCCTTCTCCTCCGAACCTCCAAACCTTCAAGTCCAGAATTAACAAGACGCCTCTTTTATCCTTGTCGACACCCACGGTATGATAGTATTTAGGCTGTAAGCCCTCGTGGTGTGTTGTTGAAATATAAAAAATAAAAAAGCTTCCCCATTTCAAATACAAAGCGACAAATGAACGCAAAAGTTAAAAAAAAAACAATTATGATGGTTTTGTGGAAAAGAAAACATTAAATGAATGGTTCAGAGTTGCACAAAAAGAAAACACGTTGTTTCTGTTATTTATTATAAAAAGGAAACAAATAATTTTTCCCTGACAGTGACAAAAATTCCATGGCTCTTAGTTAATTTTCGCAATTTTTCCCCGACACAATTTTTTCATCTACAAATTCCCTGACTTTTCCCGGTTTTCCAGAAGAGTGGGAACCCTGTAGTTGCGCTTGTGTAACACAAATTCTGACAATTAACTTAATTGGTATTTTTAATAAATAAAGATTCTAAAGACACCTGTGTAAAACGAAAAAGCTGTATCAAATATATTTTTAATCATAAAGAAGTCAATAAAACAAACACCGAAATGTTATCACTTAGATTACCCTGGCGAATATGTACAAATAGCCAAAATCGTTATTAAAAATTTTAACCAACGTTGTGAGTTAAAGAAGGAAATCAAAGCTTCTAGAACTAAACCAAAGGCACCCATTTTATACCATATATAAGCCGGTCCGCTAGCTAGGTAAAATCAGTTTAAATTTGAGTTTAAAATTAAGCCTCCAAAGTAATATTAAAGTTAATTATAAATCTGTAGAAAACCATCACTACCATTTATTTGCTACATCCGTGATTGTTTTTGGTAAGGAATATTTGATTTATTTAATTTTGATAGGTATATTGTCAGATTTATTTGCAAAATCATACATAGCTGTCCTGAAAGTTTTCCGAAATATTTAAACTAATTTTATTTACCTTTTTCTAATTTCATATATACAGGTAACCCTAATACAAATTTTCCTTAAAGGAATTGACAGTTTTGTCGCCTCTACAGTATTTTTTTTAATTGTCCCGGCACACATAAAATAACCGAGGGTTGTAATAGCACTACAATTTCCTCTTATTTCTAGCTCTATTCCGTAATAGATCATAGTAGTAAATAACATTGTGTGCTGTTTGACCCCAACCTCCAAGTTAGAGTAGTCTAATAGAAGAACACTATGTGGTCATATCTGCTAAAATAACTTGGGGTTTGGAGGTCTACAAATATTTTCCAATGTGCTATCACTCATTAGTGCGCCTAGGTGAAGCCCGAGTGTTAAGACATTGTAAAATATGGTTTTTTTTTAAATAGCAGTCATATAGTAAAAGCCTCCCTCAAAAATTGGAAACCGAACCAGCTAGAGATGAGAGAAATACTGCGACTAGAGTTTCCGCAAAACTGCATGTCCGGCCAAAACTGAAATATATACATATACTCCGGAACCATTCGGAGTTTTCCATATTTGAAAGCAGGTCTCAAATGACCTGAATTCTCTGCATATATTTGCTAATTTAAAAGCGTCTCTATCTCCGATAATAAGGATAATAAGGAAACTGGCTGTAGTGGACAAAGAAAAAGTTGTGTGTGTGTGTGTGTATATATATATATATATATATATATATATATATATATATATATATATATATATATATATATATATATATATATATATATATATATATATATATATATATATATATATATATATATATATATATATATATATATATTTATATATTTGTGTGTGTGTAAATATAAATTTATATTAACTTTGTAAATTTGTTCCAGAGGCTGTAATTCACACTCGTTAAATGAAATGCTTTTTAAGAAAATTCGCTAAAAAGGCTAAATGATTAAAGCAATCATTTACATCAGGAAACGGGTAACAGGAATACAGTCCAGATCTCTTTATTAGCATGTCTCTTCTATAAAAATTTGCTAAAAATGCTTACCTTGAATTCCTTTTTAAGTGCATCTAGTATATGCATATGATTTTCACCATCTCTAATAATAGAGGGATCCACACTTTTTGATTTTCCTAATGCCAGTAATGCTAAAACAAAAAAACTTTTTTGATGAGAAAGTTTCAATTAACTGTTAGTCGTCCATCATAATCTGGTACTGGCAAAGTGCAAAAACACATTAAGAAGGAATTGAGGAAACACAAGCTGTAACTGGAATGTACACAGAATAAATGATGCAAAGGAACAGTAAAAGTTTCAAAAACCTCAATGATAGAAAATTTGTGTGAGGGGATATAAAGGAGTTTCAAGATGTGAAAAGGTACTGAGCAAGAAGAAACTAGAATTTAGGAAACCATGGTTCACATGAAAAATACTAAATTTAAGATAGGATTGTAACAGGTGGAGAAAGGTTTGGAATGAAGTAGTGGATACAAAAATAGACTAAAACAACAGACAGCAGGATATATATATATATATATATATATATATATATATATATATATATATATATATATATATATATATATATATATATATATATTCTTCAATATAGGGTTGTCGATCTGGCTGCATCAGTTTCTGACCACAATTGCTTGCTCATGGGTATCGGATCTTGTGGATTTCAAAAACAAAGTTCTATTGGAAAAATCAAGAAGGTCAACACGAATATATTGACTCAATTGCTTGAAGGAGAATCATGGACAGAAGCTTACCGTCTAATCCACAAGAAATTATGGATGATAGAAAACACGCTTTTAAAGCATATAGGTGAGGCAGCTTACATATTGGATATAAGACAGAGAGGTGGAAATAAAGCTTGTCTAATTGTCGTGATAGTGTTATATCCATAGCAACCTTTCTTCTGTTGTTTTTTAGTTGACTTACGTTTAAAAATCAAACAATTTTCAAAGGCGGCTTTGTAAATCATTAATCTGCTTTTTATTGAGTTATGTTAGTAAATTTAGTTATTTACTAGGTTTACCTATTTAATTAAATTATAACCATTTTTTAGGATAATGTAATGTAAAATATAATTTGTAATAATAGGCTAATTCATTGGTGTGCTCAAAGTTCCTATTTTTTTATTGTGAATCATTATGGAAAATTATGTTAAAAGTAGAAGTCTATTGTTAGACTCCATGGCCTACTGCATTTTGAACACTTTTTTTTGGTCATTTGTTTTCTGGTATTGGATTTCATAGCCTACTAGCCTCAAAACGGTTTTTCTCAAAATTGTCAGTGCAATTACAAGATTTCTCAAGCATGTTGTACATCATTGGAAAGCCTTTTTTACAGGCTATCACATGAGCAAAAAGTCCCATATGGCTGCCATAATAAAAACAAACGTTGATACATGTAGCTCAAAAACAAATGACAATCCAAAGTTGAGAATAGCACAAAAAGATTACTCTGTAAAAAGTGTCCTGATAATGTGCAAGTCTTAGACATCTCAGATCAACGCGTACTTAGATATTGAAGAAAAAAGAAATTGACAAATTATTTTTTTTTCAAAATAACTCGAAAACGAAACGAAACGAGATACCAATACATTCCCATCCCGTTTGGGACACACTGTAGTGTAATTTTTGTTTTGTTTTGTATCCCATCCTGTATATAAAAAATATAATATACTTCATATGGAAGCTATAATGAGAAAAGGCTGCTAGAGACAGAGTCATGGTTGCAATGACAGGACGACATTGCCTTCAGGCTGTGGTTAATATGACAGTGATGAAACTTTTACTCACCTTTCAAAATCAGTTCTTCATTGGTGGCTTTCCAACAGCCTTTAAGAGACATTTCCTCATAAGTGTCGCTTCTTTTTTGCATTGAAAACAGCTTAAATTCATATCGCTTCAGGTAAGTATTGGCCAAACACAAAGCACACTTCTCACTCTTCTTCACTTTCTTGTGTGGTCGCAAATGGCAATCTGTAGCCTTTGCTACCAAGTTTTGATCAATACTAATATTACAGATTTCATCATCGGAGAGGTTATACAATGCATTTATCTTTTCGATTAGACTTTCTCTAAGTTCTGACAACTGATCATCCCAGGTTGAAATTAAAAACATTATGTATCTCTCACTGCTCAAGCTAAAACAGCAAAGGGTGTAAATTATTTTATTTTCGGAAAAAGTTAACAAAATTACTTTACTGGACACTCTACACCAGCCACATCGTGAGTACTTCTTATTTTGCTCAGAAGATCATCAAAGAAGCCCCCTATCGACACACATTCAAGTAAATCAGAAAACCACTGCCCTGCTGAGAGAATAAATTTATTTTGTAACTTGTTAACAACCAAAGTGGATGCTGCACTATCCTTGTAGGCAGCTTTTGACTGAAAAAAAAACAAGAAAAATGAACCACTATCAAGTTTTAAAAAGATAAATTTTATTAATTTTTTTTTTCTTACAAATGTAGGCTTATTTAAACAAGAACATTTTTGTAAGGCTAGATGCATTCTCGCAACAATTAGAACCATAGACTGGTTTCACTCTCATTAGAGCTCTTCAGTACGGCATACTAATTGCAGCGAAAATACACCTATAAAGTAATACGGCTATAGTAGCCAGCCTTCCAACACTTAGTGAGTGGTGGACGTGCCGCCACCTAGTTGCGGAACCAAGTAGTATGTTGTCACGCCAGCTCCTAGTAACACAGTGTTAAAAAATAGAGACTGTATACAACTAACTAACAATTTAATAAATGTTTAGCCCTGGCCCATTTCTACCCTAATATAGGGACAAGGTATGTAAGGCTAGATGCATTCTTGCAATAATTAGAACCGTAGACCGGTTTCACTCTCATTGGAGCTCTTCAGTACAGTATACTAATTGCATCGAAAATACACCTATAAAGTAATAGGGCTATAGTAGCCAGCCTTTCAACACTAAGTGAGTGGTGTCGGCACCGGTCTACGGTTCTAATTGTTGCAAGAATGCATCTAGCCTTACATACTTTGTCCCTATATTACGGTAGAAATGGGCCAGGGTTAACAATTTACTAAATTGTTAGTTAGTTGTATACAGTCTCTATTTTTTAACACTTTGTGTGGAGCTGGCGTGACAACATACTACTTGGTTCTGCAACTAGGTGGCGGCACGTCCACCACTCAGTGCAGAACATTCTTTATGTTAAAATTATTACACCCCTCAATATATGAATTTGATGAACGCCCATTAAAAAACTTAAATATAGATCTTACCAAACTAAAAATTAAAAAAGTAAATGTAAAACCTCTCGATTCGCAAGGATTGCGTTCCAGAAAAACACCGTGAAACGAAAAACTAAGATGCACAACAAAACATAATATATAATAATTCAGAGTGTCAGGGAAATTTATTATGACATAAATTGGTTTCAGCAACCAACAAATCATGAAAACACTTGTGTCTCAGTGCAAGGTGCAGATAAGAGAGAACCCAAGGGAAATATATCAGTGATAAAGCATTTCAAAGGTTAAATGGGGTAAAGAAACTGTGATTTTGAAGGTGGACCCTAATACCATAGAGTCTAATACAACAGTGCTTTAAATGTTATAAGTTTAGCCATATGGCAAAAGATCGTAAATCTGAAAAAAATGTGTGTCCGAAATGTACAGGTGATCATAAAATTGATGAGTGTCAATCGCAAGAAATCACTTGCTTAAATATGCTGCTGTAATATCGAAAGTGAACGTAGAATATAATCATACAGCACATAATAAAAACAGTGCCGCATATGAAAGAATTATAGAGAAATTGAACAGAAGGTCAACTATCCCAAGTTTGTAAAACATTGTGAGATGTACGACTGGGTGGCCATCTCGGTGTGGAACCAGGTAGTATGTTGTCACGACAGCTCCAAATAACACAAAATGTTATAAAATAGAGACTGTGTACAACCAGCTAACAATTTTGTAAGTTGTCAGCCATGGCCCATTTCTTCCATAATATAGGGACAATGTACGTAAGACTAGATGTACTCTCACCATAATTACAACCACAGACCGGTTTCGCTCTAATTAGAACCCCTCAGTAAGGTATACTAATTACCGCGAGAACGCACTTATAAAGTAATACGGCTATGGTAGCCAGCCTCCCAGAACATTGTGAGGTGTACGACAGGGTCACAGTCCACAGTTTAATTATCGTGAGAATACATCTAGCCTTACGTACATTGTCCCTATATTAGCAGCGAAGAAAAGGGTTGACAATTTACAAAATTGTTAATTGATTGTGCACAGTCTCTATTTTATAACATTTTGTGTTATTTGGAGCAGTCATGACAACATACCACCTGGTTCCGCACCGAGATAGCAGCCCTTTCATACATTTCACAATGTTCTAGGAGACTGGCTACTACAGCCATACTACTTTGTAGGTGTGTTCTCGCTGTGATTAGTATACTGTACTGATGAGCTCTAATTAGAGCGAAACCGGTCTGTGATTAAAATTATGGTGAGAATACATCTAGCCTTACATCCAAGTAGTTGTCAGAAATATCAATCAGAAGCTAGACTTTATATATATATATATATATATATATATATATATATATATATATATATATATATATATATATATATATATATATATATATATATATATATATATATATACATATATATATATATATATATATATATATATATATATATATATATATATATATATATATATAGGGTGGTGCATTGAAAACGAAACAGACCGATTTGCGTCCAGAGAAATATTTTTTTTAAGAAACGCTAAAACATGTCAATTTTAATATTGAGGGGGACATGTTTTGACATAAAACTCAACTTTGTCACATAAACCCCTTAAGGGTGGTGATAACAACTCTTATATTTTAAATAGGGAACATGGGTCGAGTGTTACATCATTTGAAAGCTCTTTCTTTTCTGAATTCAGCACGTTACTTTTTTTGGAAGTTTTATCAACTCGTTTAAAAATTATTCAGTTGAAGATGCAAAAACGCACTCATTCCGATAAGAAATGTGCTGATAGTCAATGTTTTGTTGGTTTGTAAACAAAAAATTGACTATCAGAACATTTGTTATCGGAATGAGAGAAATGCGGTTTACTATTTCAGTTTATCGGTCAGTTTGATACTTGATAGTACTACCGAAAATTAATTTCACAATGGTGTATTCTGTAGAAGAAAGAGTTGAAATAATTACTCTTTTTTTCAAAAACGTTGACTGTGCCAACCGTACTGCAAATTTGTTTAATGAACGACATCCAAACAGACATGTTAACAGAAAATACATTTTGGAGTTAGTTGCAAAGTTTCGACAGTGGTTCAGTAGCCAACATAAACGGGATACTGAACGTGAATTTCCGGTTAGAAATGAGACTACTGAGATTGAAGTTTTAGGACAAATTGCTGCAGACCCAACTTTGAGCACGAGAAAATTGGCCACTGTTTCAAACATCAAAAGAAGAACTATTCAGCGAATATTGAAGCACCATAAATTTCACACGTATAAAATTCATCTTGTACAACAACTGAATGAAGATGATTTTGATCGGCGGCTGAAGTTTTGTGAAGTTATGACTGCACGAATAGCTGATAACAAGAACTTTCGGTTCAATATCTGTTTTTCAGACGAGTGTACGTTTTTATTAAACTCTACAGTCAATCATCATAATTGTCGTTATTGGGCAGATAATAATCCAAGAAATTTTCACACTCAAACTCCACAGAAATTGAATGTCTGGACTGGCATTTTTGGAGACCGTTTAATCAGACAAATTTTTCTTGATGGCAATTTGAGTGGCGAAACGTATTTGGAGTGACTAGAAGATATCGTTTCCCCTCTACTAATTGACATTGTTGAAAATGATGATCGCTATCAAGAAAATCAATTAGTGTTTCAACAAGATGGAGCTCCTCCGCATTTTTCATAATGTGTTAGGGAGTTTTTGAACACAAGAGTTTCCAGAGCAATGGATTGGGCATAGAGGTGCTATTGAGTGGCCCCCTAGATCACCGGATTTAACTCCTTTGGACTTCTTTCTATGGGGCCATTTAAAGAGTAGAATTTTCGCAACAGAACCAGAGTCTCTGAAAGGATTACGACGATGCATTGTTGAAGAATGCTGTCTAATAACTCCACAAATGCTCCAGAATGTCAGCGCTCGTTTTGAACAAAATTTGTACTTTTGTATGGAAGCTGGTGGTCAACAATTTGAACACTTACTTAATTGAATAAACATTTTTGGACGTTTGGTTTTGTTTTTTAGTTTTCTTTAACGAAAAATTGACTAATTAGTGCATTTCTTATCACAATGAATGAAATACGTTCTTGCAACTCCAACTGGGAATAATTTTTAAACAAGTTGATAAAACTTGCAAAAAAAAATAGTGTGCTGAATTCAGAAAAGAAAGAGCTTTCAAATGATGTAACACTCGACCCATGTTCCCTATTTAAAATATAAGGGTTGTTATCACCACCCTTAAGGGGTTGATGTGACAAAGTTGAGTTTTATGTCAAAACATGTCCCCCTCAGTATTAAAATTGACAGAAACGCTGTTGATACAAACTCACAAATGAGCTTATTGACACAATTTTAACAACATTGAATATATACTTATCAGTAATAGAGAGTTATTAAAGTAAATGGGCCGATAAAAAATGGTGGAGCCACAGCATAGAAGTAAATATGAAAGAGAGAGACCAACTATTTTAAAGAGCAATAATTACAGAAAGTAATGCAAGTTCCTTACAGCATAAGGTACAGGAAATAAGGTGGTACATGTACATACATGTATGTATCCGCAGGATAACGAAAAAAGTTATTAACCGATTTTTATGAAAGTCAGCAAGAATCTTGTTTTTAGTAATGGCTTGGATGAGTTCGTTAGCCAGGAAAATCAGACAAGGTTTCCAGGAAAATTTTGTGTTTTCTTTGGAAAAAAAAATTCTCCAAAAATTACACAACTATTTTAATGAAATTTGGTGATTATGTTGCCTTGTGATAGACCTTACTACATACCAAAATTCACTACCATAACGCACTTGCAGCGTCTCCAACTTTTTCTAACTCTGCTCCAGCATTCATTTTTAAAACAGCTAATTTCCGTGGGCTCAATGAAGCAATTCACAGTATCAATTGGAGCTTTTTATATGCTTTTTCTAATGTTGATGAAGCATTATCTGCTTTTTAAAGTCAACTTTATGCTATCTTGGATACCGTTGTTCCAAAGAAGCAAATAAGGGTCTCACGTTATGCACCTTGGTATGACACTCAGCTTATTAAACAGTTGGGGATCAAGCAGAAGCTCCATCAGAGATGTGAGGGAATACTGCTTGAGGCTGATTATGCAGCTTACTCCCGTTGCAGGTCGGACTTTAAGAGAAGGTGTCTGAATTCTTATAGGCAGCACGTAGAAAGGACAGAGACAAACATCAAGAATGATCCTAAGACTTTCTGGTTATTTCTACGACCAAAACGAAAAGGCTGAAGAATACCCGGCCACATTACTTATAACGTGTTACCTCCTTCAAAGAAAAGCTTTAAAGAACGAGAACTGTGGTATATGGTGATGATTGACCTCAGGTGGATATAGATCTGCTCAATGGTGAGGTCACAATTGCCTATAACACCCTACCCTAAAGTAGCTATCTATCGAATTATGAAATTTATTAAGATTAGCAGCACTTTTTAGGAGGTTGACAGATCTGTATGTAGTTTGATACTCACGTTGTCTTCCTTTGTTTGCTTCGCACTGTCCAGAGTCCTATATTTGTGGGCTCTCCAGACTAGTGCTAGGTTACATGGAAATTTAGATATCTAGATAATAGTTAGTAAGAATAATTGTTTGCGCCGACGTCAAAAGAAAAGCAGATACTAGGGAGGAATTTCTCTTCAATTAAAGAGACATGTTAATGTAACAAAATATTGAATTTATTCATATAAATTATGAAAACTAAAAGATCAAAATCTTAGAGATTAAACAGGAAATATAAAGTTTTGCTGACAGCACCTCTCTGACATTGTATAAGCTCAAACTTGATTACGTGATTTTGAAAGTTCAGGTTATTAAAACTTCAGATGTTAGATTTCGGCAAAAGATTTGTTTAGACTCACCAGTCTTCCGGTATTAGGTCACCTGGTGACCCTGTGAAGATGCTCTTCAGGTGGGATCAAACATGAGTGCCTGACAGATTCCAGACTCTAATAAGAGCAGAAAAATTGGGGGAAAACGACTGGGACTTCTCATCAGATTTAATTGGGCCGGTATATGTTTTTGCTCCAATATTACTAGACCATTTGACACCTATGTCGATGTTCTGAATTCGCTTGATGGAAACTTTGCGAATCGCAATTAAAACGTGAATTTGCTTCAGTAAAATTCACTACCAATTGACTTAACGTTCGATAATAACCAGGAATTCTGTCGGATCACGACAATAAATCAACAATTCGGAACAAAGAACCACACCTTAACTCCCGTTTTTATGCTAAATACGATGTTTAATCAGACTCAAAAATCACTTGAATTACTCCGAATAATCACTGACAATAATGACTAGGTGGTACAGATAACAGAAAGAACATTACAACCCCATTTTAAGATAATTTAATAGCCACCGAAAACTGACGGTGTTCACTCTATGAAAGCTCAGCAGAAAGTCCCTGCTAATGTGTCGGGTTCGGCGACTGCTAGGTCGCTGCACGCAAAAATTCTTACTGTGACCGTTGATGGCTATGCACGAGCTCTTTCTAGCCTACATTCTTCGAATGAGATAAAGCGAGACCTCCAATCGGCGGCTTTGCCGGAAATTCTCTGCAACGTCTCCAACTGTCGTTGGGTGAGATCACTGATACGGAAAATTCCAAGATAAACAACATTTTGTTCTCGAACATTCCTAACGTACATTTTCAATGCTTATTTCGTTCCCGGAAATATTTGTTCAGTAATAATGCGAGGTAGTTTTCCATGGCAAACATATATTGAATTTTCACGTACAAATTAGAAATGCAGTAAAGGGGTTTAGTATAGTTAAACATTGGCAACTTTTCATAAAACAATCTTGAAATCAAAAACTTGAATTGCCTTAGAGATATTGGATTGTCGGCTCTTAATTAAGTCTCTTGCGGGTTTATTTTGGATAATTAAAGCATTAACTAAACGTAATCGTTACAAACGGTACTACTCTAGCCTCTCTGGAGGAAATAATGAATGATTTTACAGATTTCTTCTCTGACATGGTATTTATCACCACATGCATATCCATTTAGCTCTCCCAGTCAGCACAGGTTTCTAAGAAATCGTTCGACAGTTACTGACCTCTGTACCTTTACCCAGTATGTATCTAATTTCTTTGAGATGAAGATTCAGGTTGATGCTGTATATTTTGACATTAGGAAGGCTTTTGATTCCATTCTGCATGCGCTACTTTTAAATAAACGGAGTAACTTTGGTCTCTCTGATTCTTTGTTGGCTTTCTTTCAATCTTACCTTTCTGGGAGGATACACTATGTCTCCTATGGAGGTTCTCATTCTTATGGGTTTGATATATTATCTAGGATGCCTCAAGGCTCAATCATTGGCCCTGTCCTATTCAATATATTCATCAATGATCTTGACAGCATAATCTCTGTTCCAAAACTAATCTATGCCGACGATTTAAAAATATATCTTCCTGTAAATTCTAATGGCTGTCAACTTCTCCAGAACAACAATAATCTTATTAACGCCTGGTGCCTTAATAATGGCCTATCACTTAATATCTCCAAATGTAAAGTCATGTCTTTTACTAATAAAGCCGTACCACTTGAGTTTAACTACCACATAAATAATACCATTATTTGTCATGTCTCAACTATTCTAGACTTGGGAGTAACCTTTGATCCTCAGCTCAGGTTTATTCAGCATGTAGGTAATATTTTATCATCATCGGTGAAATACTTGGGTTTTGTAATCCGAAACAGCAAATTATTTTCTGATTATGCTACTTTAATTATCTTGTGTAACTCCTTTGTCAGTTCAAGATTAGAATATGCTAGTCTATCCTGGTCACCTTTCTACCCTGTTTATAAAACTCTCTTGGAGTCAGTACAACGTAATTTCCTGGAGTATTCATTTTTCTGCAGTGAACACCATTATCCAGAGGGGGGTGTTCCCCAAAGTCCTTTATTAGTCAGATATCAGTTGACGAACAATGCAAGCAATGTCGTTTTTTGCATAAGCTCATCCATGGTAATATTGAATGTCCTCAACTTCATTCCCAGATATCCTTCCGTATGAGATCCTTACACTATCATACTCGAAATGCAAATACGTTTGCTCTTCCTGTTCCAAGAACGAACATCTTAATCAAATCTTCTTTTTTTTTAATCTGTCAGGATAATAACTCCCCAGCAGACATATTCAGAGCTTCTAATTTACACTGCTTTCTTCTAAGTTTCAGAGACTCGCTACCTAATACTTAGGTCACTTTTCTTTTGCTTCTTGTTATTTTAGATTTTAGGCTTTCGTTCGTTTAGTTTTGTTTACATTAGTAATTGAGTTAATGTATATTTCAATAAATAAATAAGTAAATAAATAAATAAAATAAACAGAGTTGAGAAACCACCATTAGCCAATTATGAAGCATCTAAATTTTAAAAATTAATTAGAGGAGCTAAGTTTTCCTGTGATCAATGTTACGAATAGTAGAGCCACACGATTTTAGGACAGGATAAACTCAGTAATTCAATACTTATGAACATGTCTGTAGTTTATTGTATAAACCATCTAAAAATTTTTCAAGAATTAATATTAATTTATTATACTCACCTGATTCGTAAATTTTTCAATATACTTTTGCTCAATCAGAACACATTCATTTCTCAAATCAGAGTCACGACAAGTCGGTGGAATATTAGAGTTTGTATCTAGGATTTCTGCTAGATTGTGCAATGTGTGGACAAGTTGTAATTTATCAGCTGACAGCTTTGTTTCTTTTTCATTTTCTGTAAATCTTGCTACAAACTGTAACACTTTTCTATACTGTAGAGAAGCTTCTAATGGATTTTTTAAAAGCAAGTAAATACCAGCCAAGCCTGAAATCACAATTCAATATATCGTTATTAAATAAAGTTATTGACAATACCACATATCCAAAAATACAGAAGCATCTAATACAAGGCGTGTCCGTAAAATAAAGTCTCCAACGCGCTGGAGTCGCAGGGCACACTTTTACGGAAGATCCTACAACACTGACGGGTAGCTTGGTTCCCCTCCTAGAAATCCCTTCCACTCCAAGTTGTCTGCAAAGCTTAGTCTTGGTTTGGCAGCCGTTCGTGATGAAGCTTCCACTCATCGCTCCCCCCAGGAGTGAGTGATCAGTCTTTTGTGTGCTAAAACTACGATAATAGAAATTCATCCTCAGTTATGTGAAGTAGCAACAGTCGCAATAGTGGGGAGGCTAGCGCCAGGAAAGTAGGCCACATCAGGCTTTTTTGCCAACAGTTATGTGAAGTGTAGGGACAACAGTGTATGGACATCAAAAACGTGTGTAAATGTTGCAGAGTTTAGAGATGGATCCATGATAAACGTGTTGGATGGCGATTGGTTTCGGAGGAAACTATTGCAAAAGTGGAGAGGGCAATGCTTGAAGATCAACAGGGTACGATTTGGGAGCTGTGCCAATTGAGCCCTGACGTCAGTAAGAATACCATTGACCAGAGTTTGACAGAACATTTGCATTATAACAAGCTGTCTACAAGGTAGGTCGCCAAAATGCTTACTGAAGATCATACACGGCAATGGATTGAAGCAGCCCGCGAATTCCTTTGGTGCTATGCACAAGAGGGCGAGGAATTTTTGGATTCAATTGTCACTGGCAACGAGACTGGTACACTACACGACACCAGAGATAAAAGAATCGTTCCGTCAGTGGCGGAATTTAAATTCGCTGACGCCTAAAAAGTTTAAACAAAAATTGTGTGCTGACAAAGTGATGGTATCTGTGTTTTGGGACAAGAAGGGGTATTGTTTTTTTTCACTCAGGAAAAAGTTGTGCACTGCCCACGCACCAACCGATCTCCTCAACCAATTTGGATGGGACTATGTCACACATCCCACCTACAGCTCAGACTTAGCACCAAGTGATTACCATCTCTTTCCTGGGTTGAAGTCATACCTGAGTGAAACGAATTTCAAGACCGACAAGGAGTTGGGAGTTGGAGGATGGAGGAAGAGGTCGTACGTTGCCTGAGCGACTCGGCGGGAGAGTTCTATGACATGGGCATACGAAAAATGCTATATACTATACATCGACAGCAACGGGGAGTATATATAGAAAAAATAGTAGAAAGCCCACGATTTTGAACCATGTATAATTAATAAAAAATGGAGATCTTATTTTACAAACATGCCCTGGCATTTCTGACTAGTCGCAGATTCTCTGTTAGGGTGGGGGTGAGTCTGTCTGGATGGATGCCTTTTGCTGGTGGAGTGCCTCAGGGTTCGGTCCTAGGACTGATCTTGTTTATGATTTACACTGCATTTGCTTCGTTCACTCTGCATTACCTATGGTGCCTATGCTGACCACTGTAAGCTATTTGGGTGTCCGACTACATCAGGTGATATGCTCCAGCAGTATCTGAATGTGGTCATGACCTGGACAGAAGTTTGGTAAATCCCTCTGAATGTTGCTAAGTCTAAGGTGTTGCATGTTGGTCGCAACAATTCTCGGCATGTTTACTGTGTGGGACCGGATGTCATCGCTCCCCGGTTGTCGCACACTGACCTGGGTATTGCCGTCGGAGCTGGCATGGACCGCCCAAGCGACTGCAGCGGAAAAGAAGGCTAACAGTATTCTATACATGTTCAAGAAGTCTTTCCTCGTCCTCACCTGAGTTCGTTAGGCAGCTTTACATCATATATGTCCGCCCGCGTTTGGAATACGGGACTCCTTCTGGGTCTCCAGCTCTTAATAGCGACAGATATCTTAGAACGATATCAACGTGCTGCAACACGATGGCCGCAGCTTAGGCGTCTCACCTACCAGCAAAGGCATTCCCACCCAGAGCTGTCTTCCCTTTCTGCCAGACGCAGGAGGTCCGATCTTGTGTATAGGTATAAACTAAAACATGGTCTATGTCATGGACCTAGTTCTGCATTTGTGACTCTGAATAGTGAATCAAGACTTCGGGGACACCAGTTCAAGCTGAGGAAGGAACTATTCTGTACCTCCTACAGGCAGAGCTTCCTTGCCAATCGGTCTTTTGATGCTTGGAACAATCTGCCACAGGACATTGTTGTATAGGCAGCTATAATAAGCTCTATCGGCCACAAGCTACTAAGCCTGGTGAGATAAATTTTGAATTAAAAGAATTAAAAAAAAAAAACAAAGTTAGCTACGAGATAATCACTTGTTTCCCAACCGGCTAGGCAAAAGTGAAATCTCGCCATTAAGCGTTTTTTAATTTTAAGCATATAACTCTAAAAACAATATTTTTATTTATTTTTATATATACCTACACTGTAACAGTGTGTTAAAATTTTAAACATGGGCATTTTTACTCACCATTTAAGGAAGATATAACAACACGTAGACTTTCTTCACATTCTGTTATTGTTTTCAGTATAAGAGCATCTAGCAAATCTTTCATTGATGACACCTGCTTTTTAGTTGCTAAGTATCTTCCACGAACAGTGTTTGGAAAGGTACAGGCCTGTCGGATATACAGCAAAGGTGCCAAAACCTATATAATGTAAATCACAGAAATAAATTACTTTTTAAAACTTGATCACTTTTTTTCAACAAATAAATAAAAATTACAAAAATTACAAAAATATGTGTGGTGTTGTTTTAACTAATAACATTCATTCGATGATAGTTTTCATGATATTGCTTCTTAAAGGGATAGACCATGTGATAACAAAACCTAATGGAACTCTACTGTTCTAGCGCACGTTTTTTCACCTTCTGAAAATTCTTTAAATTAATATTTTCATAAAGATGCTTACTAGGAAATGACCTAAAGTAATTTGCCACCAAATACATGTGCTTTGTTAGATTACAAGTTAAAGAAAGGATACAAAGAGATTTCTCTTCAGTAACCAAAGAAAATTTGACAGTGTAGAGGGGGTTATTTGAATAAGGCCCGAGGTTTAACAATTTAGTGTTTGTTTAATTACATTCACTATTAACAACAATAACAACAATATTAGTTTGCAGTCAACAGGTAAAGTCATCATCTCACTCTTCTTCACTCACAACTGTTGTAGCACCTACAACTAGTTCTACGTAGCCAGGAGGCGCTAGACTTGAACATATATATGTTCTTGCTATAACAATTATTTATGAGGTAGTCCCCCGTCATGAAATGAACGGAACAATTCTGCTTATTTAATTGGTCTGACAAGTTAGGTTAATTATTATACAGCAGTTTCGAAAACATTATATGGGGTGTGTCATTTACATAAGTACTGTTTAGATATTAAAAAGAAGTCTGGACGTAGCAAGTGGGGGGGTTATGGTGGCCAATTTTCACAAAAATATTTCAAATCACGGAAATTTTGTTTCATTAAATGCTAATAACTTTTTTCTTTTAACTTAGAGATCTGAATTTGGTATACAGTGTAGTCATACAACAGAAACCTGCATACTAAATTTGGTTGCCATATTTTTGTTATTTTCGGAGATACACAAATTATCCCAAAGAAATCGCAAAATATTCCTGGAAAAACTGCTCCTATTTTCGTCGCTAATGAACATATCCAAGCCAGTTGCAAAGGGAAGGTACCAGATTTCATCAAAATTGGCCTATTATTTATTGAGTTATCTCATATATATATATATATATATATATATATATATATATATATATATATATATATATATATATATATATATATATATATATATATATATATATTAGAGGTGTGCGAACCCATGTTTTGTTCGAACCGAACTATGAACGAACCCAAGCAAATATGTTGCCTCGAACTTCGAACCTCTGAAATAGTATGTTTAAGGTTCACAGTCGAACTTCGAACTTCTTAGAAATTTAAAATCGAACATCGAACTACCCAAAATTCTTCAGTGTTCTTATATCATTTCCTTAAACACAAAATTTAGGAATATTGTAACATACAATATTTGATATGTGAAAGATTCCCATTCTTTTAACAAAAAGGAAGAGTTCGGCAAATTTGCAGGTTGATTGGGTGAAAATGTCTTCTGGTGCTGATGGTTTTGGCTCATGGTGAAATAAATCATGTTGAAACCAGTGTTTTCCAAAGTCAATCAGCAATTATCCTCATAAATTCTGAAAATTTACGTTACCGATCGCTTTCGAACACCGTCATCATAATGTTGTTACTGAAAAATGTGTTGGGAGGCTAGGATATATAAGAAAAATAATTCTGTTATTGCTAAATGGCTCCGTCATGTCTCAATGTGCCCACCAACTGTCAAAAATATGCATGAGTGAAATCTCCTAAAATTATGCTATCCACTCAATGAGACCGATAACGAGTTTAAAGCGCCGCTACCGAGTTAACGGGGCCGCAACTACGCTGTCTTTGGCAGCATTCAATGCCTGTAAAGTTAAATTTCGAAGTATTTTTGAGCAACGAACTTCGAACTATTCTAGAAAATTACATATTTCGAACTTCGAACAAATTCAATATCGCTAGTGCGAACATATTTTCGAACCGAAGGTTCGGTTCGAGTTCGAGTTCGGGTTCGGTTCGTAATTTCGAAGCTTCGCACACCTCTAATATATATATATATATATATATATATATATATATATATATATATATATATAAAATTTCTTGCAGGATGAACTAAACACTTTGTTAGAAGATGTACCGTTAAACATAATTAGGAGAATGTACTACAGGAGCCTCGGTAGTTCAGTGGTAAGACCATTTGCCTCTGAACCGAAGGATACTGGGTTCGATCACAGGGTTCTCCTTTAACTTTTTCACTACATACTGTCCAATTAACATGAACCACGGTTGTGGCATTGCATTTAAGCAAGTTGAATGTCTGCACGTTCTGCCCTTCGGAGGGGGAGTAAAGCCGTCGGTCCCGTGTCCATGCGATGTTGGGCACGTTAAAGATCCCTACCCTCCTTGCAGAAAGGCAGGGGTTCGGCAAAATTTCCAGGACAGTGTGGTGAAACTGCTCCTTGGCGTCGGTGATTGACCATAGTCGCGGAAATAGACTGACGTTAAAAAAAAACCAAACCATCTACACTAAAAATGATGCAATAAGAAAATTATGTGTATATATATATATATATATATATATATATATATATATATATATATATATATATATATATATATATATATATATATATATATATATAACAGTGAAACTGAACTCGGATGTGTGGGTTCTAGGGGGATTGGTTCCTGCCTATTTTATGAAAATCAAAAGTAGAATCTCCTCATTAGTGAATTTTTACTACAAAACTTCACTAACAATTATAGATTCATAATTTTATAACTTAAACTACTGTCAAAGCATTAAAGAAAGAGTCAGTTTGAAATGAATTTTCCTTAAATATTTCAGGAAAATGAAGGACAATGGCAGTTGATGCAGAAACTTAAGGCTTTGTAAAACACTTCTTACCACATTCTCTCTATATAACCCACATTCGTTTTAAAATCTTTCTTCAAAAATCTCCAACTTAGATGTTTCAAATCGCGACCTGTCAAACACCAGTTTTAACAAGGAAAAGTATAAATTCTTCAAAGTATTTTTTCTCTACGTTTGTTGCGTCAACAAAACTTAATCTTTGTCTGTAATATTCAATAGATTTTGTTAACCTCACAAAATATTTTGGTCTTGTGTGTGTCTGATCACCAGTGGCACCCAATGCATACAAAATAACAATGTAAACAAGAAAAATTTCTTGAAACCAACCCCCCACGAAAGTTGCGGGCCTGCGGTGAATAGGGGTTCTGCACAGAGTAAACGGGATTTTAAGGAAGTATAACTGCAAAATGGATAAAGGCAGCTCAGAGAGGTCCAACTAAGCTGGTTTTCTCGCACTTTCTGCCCACATTTCCTTTTTATCTTCTTCCCCGCC
Organism: Tillus elongatus; assembly: GCA_964006375.1. Classification (NCBI taxonomy): domain Eukaryota; kingdom Metazoa; phylum Arthropoda; class Insecta; order Coleoptera; family Cleridae; genus Tillus; species Tillus elongatus. The sequence continues at coordinate 82,750,354 of OZ023262.1, read as the reverse complement.
CAGCATCCCTATTAACTCCTTGTCCTGTAACTTTCTTGGGGGCTGTTTGCAAGAAATTTTTCTTGTGGTATGTGCATCCAGAAAGGGTTCTAAGCATGTTTCTGAAGTCCCCTTTGTGCCAAACTGCAAATTAACTGCAAATTTTATTTATTTACAAGAGGAATGTACCTGCCAAATTATAAACATGGCAGGTATTTTTCCTTTTCAATTGATCCGTTTTAGTCAACGCAATCAACCAATATATATAACAAAAAAATGTTTTGTAAAACAATTTTTTTTTAAATTTAGTACACACACTGCCTTTACATGGGTTTTACTATGTATCAAAACTGAAGACTCTAGTTTGGTGGGAAATTGAGTTACCAGCATTAGAAATATTTTAACGAAAATTCGCTACCATAACTCACTTGCTGCACCTAAACTCTTTTCAACACATATTTACTATTACTGTTTAGTAATACAGTACCTACATGCAATGGATAACAACCTGAATCTGATGCACACAACCATTTTCTTATTTGTTTTATTGGATGTTAGAATCATATTACACTACAGCCTACGGCCAAAGGCATAAAGTTAGGTTACAATTAAAAGTTGGATTATTATTTATCTACTCCTGTTTGTATTAACCTGAGAATATAGGTCGTTATTTTATATTGTAAGATTCTAAGGTATTAGCGAAGTCGATTTCGAGGTTAGGCTTATGACGTCTGTTAGTTTCGAGGTTATGTTTAAAACACGGACGTTTCTCTCATGACTCCTGTCAGTTAACAAATGACAAATAGTGGTGTTTTCAGATTAAACTAGGGGAGGGAGATGGCTTTGAAATACAGTGAAAATAGGAAGCTTAATATTTATACCTAATAAAACGTAGTTCTAGATTGCTTTTCAACAAATTGAATCAGTTTCATTACAAAAAAAATTAATAACATTTTTCTATTTTAAGATTCAAATGAGTTGTCGCAAATGGCAACACCGCTGATTATTTATTGTGGCATACTTTCATAGCCTGTCCGTTTAAAGCTTAGGTAATTTGGAGATTTTGTTTGCAATGGCAGTGGAGCCCTGATTTATCAGTCTGACCTTGTCTAACATTATAGGCATCCATTCAGAGATAATTTCAGGTTATATCGTAGATTATTTATTTTTTATTTAGTTACAACTCAAGACTTACTGGACCACTTAGATGATATCTACGTGCTTGTAAAGTTTTAGTTTAATATTTCTAGTAATTTAAAAGATATTGCGTTTTCAAGCAGTTTTTTGCATTTTTTTCAAAAAGTAATTGAGTGTCAAAACTGTCTCATCCAAGCTACTAACAAGACGAAGGGGATTTTCAAATTTGGATTGGATTGGTCAAGAATTTTTTGAGTTAGTGGTTGAATACACACACACACACACACACACACATTATATATATATATATATATATATATATATATATATATATATATATATATATATATATATATATATATATATATATATATTATATATATATATATATATATATATATATATATATATATATATATATATATATAAACTTTTTAACTGACCTTGGATATGGGTTCTAGGGGTCCTAATTCACGCTCATTTGAAGAAATTTTCCAAAAGTCTTACCACTGATACCTCTCTATTAGTGAATTTGCTTAATTAAAATGCACTAAAAGCAGACTCTATGGAACAGTAGATTAGATTTACTCACTTTTTTAAAGGATTTCCTATCAAGTGAATGGAGGAATACACCAGAATCATAAGTCCTAACTTTTGCAAGAAAAGCATCACAGCTCAGTTCATGTTCACGTTTATAAAAATATTTTTCCACTGCAGAAAATTCAAGCCAATGTTCTTCAATTGTTTGCTTGGGTATGTTGATCTAAAAAATTTAATTATAATTTTAAAGGAATCCAATCTTGCAGACTTAGGAAAACCAAATGTAAGTTATTGCACATTACCAATGATACACGTTACATTTTTTTTTTGTTATAACATAACCACACTAAACTTGAAGCATAACGTAAATCTTTTAATATAAGAAGTACCTATTTGTTACATGCATTAACTTGATATTTAATTCATATTGCTTTACATGTTCTGAAACAAAAACAGAATTGCCCCAAAAACTACATTAATAAGAGAGGGTTATGCACTAGCTAAATATTTCAACAACTAAGTTGTATTCATCAGTAGCCGAGGTAAAACTAACTGTATGGGCAAACTTATCCTATTTATATATCTAAACTATATATGCTACAAATGATGTAATACCAGTGATGCAATACCTTATGATGTAATACTGGATGCCTCAGTACCGGATGATCCAATACCAGATCACATAATACCGGATGATGCAATCAAAGGACTCTTGTGTCAGTGGATATGCCCAACCGGTTGTTATCTTGGTGTTAAAACCAACTGTGGATTATGTCATGCAATTTCAAAAAGGTTTCAATTTTTTATTGCATCGCCGGTATTACCTTATCACATATTACATCAACATATTACATCATTTTTAGTGTAGATGGTCTCGGTGTCAAAGTCGAATAATTTTACCTATGCAGTTAGTTTAGTGGCAGCTACCGATGAAGACAACTTCGTTGTTGAAATATGTATCTAACACATAACTTTCTGTTACTATTTTTGTGTTTTTTGGGGTGATTCTCTTTTTTGTTTCAGTTTCCAACCACAGTGTCCAATCTGGGTCTTGTTCTAGTAACATATTTGTTGCTGACAGTACTGTACACAAGGTACTTGCTTGAACAATTCTATTCTATTGGATTCTCATCTTTGATTAATCTTATCATTTTATTATTATTCTGGAAGAGTAAAATCTGTAGGTTCCAATGGTGGTTTACAATTATGGGACACCTGGTATAATGTTGCCATCGTTAAATTATAATATAATTATGAATATTGTGAGATAATTAAAACATTCCGTTATAAAATTTGCAATACAGTTGCAGGAAATACAAAGCCGCATGATTAAGTGTTTAATTTCCTGAGCCGGCGTCTGCCAGTCGCAAATTGAACCGGGGTCAGTCTTAATGTACTTACAACCCCTTAGTGGACAGGAGAACATATGCAACATTGAGTTTCAGTTTATTCAACTGTGTTGAAAGAACCACAGTTTAGAAGTTTTCTGAAAAGACCCAGTTAACAATGGCGATATAGGGGGTCACTTTTATTGGTGCAGGCAATCATTCGCTTACGTGAGGAATGATGGGGATTGTTTTATCATAGAAAATTGACTATCAGAACATTTCTTATCGGAATGAGAGAAATGCGGTTTATTATATCAGTTTATAGGTGGGTTTGATACTTGATAGTACTACCGAAAATTAATTACACAATGGTGTATTCTGTAGAAGAAAGAGTTGACATAATGACTATTTGTTTCAAATACGATGACTGTGCCAACCGTACCGCAAATTTGTTTAATGAACGACATCCAAACAGACATGTTAACAGAAAATACATTTTGGAGTTAGTTGCAAAGTTTCAACAAAGTGGTTCAGTAGCCAACAAAAAATGGGATCCTGAATGTGAATTTTCGGTTCGAAGTGAGACTACTGAGATTGAAGTTTTAGGACAAATTGCTGCAGACCCAACTTTGAGCACGCGAAAATTGTTTCAAACATCAAAAGAAGAACTATTCAGCGAATATTGAAGCATAATAAATTTCACCCGTATAAAATTAATATGGTACAACAACTGAATGAAGATGATTTTGTTTGGCGGCTGGAGTTTTGTGAAGTTATGACTGCACGAATAGCTGATAACGGGAACTTTCTGTTCAACATCTGTTTTTCAGACGAGTGTACGTTTTTATTAAACTCTACAGTCAGTCGTCATAATTGTCGTTATTGGGCAGATAATAATCCAAGAAATGTTCACAAAGTCCACACTCAAACTCCACAGAAATTGAAAGTCTGGACTGGCATTTTTGGAGACCGTTTAATCGGACCAATTTTTCTTGATGGCAATTTGAGTGGCAAAACGTATTTGGAGTTACTAGAAGATATCGTTTACCCTCTACTAATTGACATTGTTGAAAATGATGATTGCTGTCAAGAAAATCAATTAGTGTTTCAACAAGATGGAGCTCCTCCACATTTTTCGCAACGTGTTAGGGAGAGAGAACAGAGAGTTTCCAGAGCAATGGATTGGACGTAGAGGTGCTATTGAGTGGCCCCTTAGATCACCGGATTTAACTCCTTTAGACTTCTTTCCATACGGCCATTTAAAGAGTAGAATTTTCGCAACAGAAGCGGAGTCTCTGGAAGAATTATGACGACGCATTGTTAAAGAATGCCGTCTAATAACTCCACAAATGCTCCAGAATGTCAGAGCTCGTTTTGAACAAAATTTGTACTTTTGTATGGAAGCTGGTGGTCAACAATTTGAACACTTACTAAACTGAATAAACATTTTTGAACGTTTGGTTTTTTTGTTATTTTTTTTTTCAACGAAAAATGGACTAATTAGTGCATTTCTTATCACAATGAATGAAATACGTTCTGGCAACTCCAACTGTGAATAATTTTTAAACGAGTTGATAAAACTTCCAAAAAAATTAGTGTGCTGAATTCAGAAAAGAAAGAGCTTTCAAATGATGTAACACTCGACCCATGTTCCCTATTTAAAATATAAGGGTTGTTATCACCACCCTTAAGGGTTTGATGTGACAAACTTGAGTTTTATGTCAAAACATGTCCCCCTCAATATTAAAATTGACGTGTTTCAGCGTTTCTTAAAAAAAAATCTCTGGATGCAATTCGGTCTGTTTCGTTTTCAATGCGCCACCTGTATATTTTCATACCCTTAATAAGAGAATCATGTTTTTTACGTTATTTACAAATACAGCTACCTCTAAGTGAAGATTGGAACCTGTGACGAGCACTGATAAGTACACTTGGAGAACCCAAATCACCACAGCATTTTTTTTAAAAAGGCCTGATGATTGTTTTACTAACCAAGTTAGCATCATCGGGGAATGAAAAAGCCTGAATTTAGAATTCTGGAAATTTACAATTCTTCATCCTCTTATGAACTTGGTTAGTGGAACGATCGTCAAGTCTTTTAAAAAAAAATTGTAGTGATTTGGGTTCTCCAAGTGTATGTAAATGCAGATATGTCCAAAAAATAACAAATTAAGCTTCTGTTTCAAACTTTTAAAATATCTTTACATAAACCGCATTAAATAGACTTTTTGGATAGCTTTAACAGTAATTCTACAGGGTGGCGCATTGAAAACGAAACAGACCAATTTGCGTCCAGAGAAATTTTTTTTTTTAGGAAACGCTGAAAAACGTAAATTTTAATATTGAGGGGGACATGTTTTGACATAAAACTCAACTTTGTCACATCAACCCCTTAAGGGTGGTGATAACAATCCTTATATTTTAAAAAGGGAACATGGGTCGAGTTTTACATCATTTGAAAGCTCTTTCTTTTCTGAATTCAGCACACCAATTTTTTTGGAAGTTTTATCAACTCGTTTAAAAATTACTCACAGTTGGAGTTGCAAGAACGTATTTCATTCGTTGTGATAAGAAATGCACTAGTTAGTCAATTTTTCGTTTAAAAAAACTAAAAAACAAAACCAGGCGTTAAAAAATGTTTATTCAGTTAAGTAAGTGTTCAAATTGTTGACCACCAGCTTCCATACAAACGTACAAATTTTGTTCAAAACGAGCTCCGACATTCTGGAGCATTTGTGGAGTTATTAGACGGCATTCTTCAACAATGCGTTGTTGTAATTCTTCCAGAGACTCCGGTTCTGTTGCGTAAATTTTACTCTTTAAATGGCCCCATTGATAGAAGTCTAAAGGAGTTAAATCCGGTGATCTAGGGGGGCACTCAATAGCACCTCTAAGCTCAATCCATTGCTCTGGAAACTCTCTGTTCAAAAACTCCCTAACACGTTGTGAAAAATGCGGAGGAGCTCCATCTTGTTGAAACATTAATTGATTTTCTTGATAGCGATCATCATTTTCAACCATGTCAATTAGTAGAGGGTAAACGATGTCTTCTAGTAACTCCAAATATGTTTTGCCACTCAAATTGCCATCAAGAAAAATTGGTCCGATTAAACAGTCTCCAAAAATGCCAGTCCAGACACATATTTCTATGGAGTTTGAGTGTGGACTTCGTGAAAATTTCTTGGATTATTATCTGCCCAATAACGACAATTATGACGATTGACTGTAGAGTTTAATAAAATTGTACAATCGTCTGAAAAACAGATATTGAACAGAAAGTTCCCGTTATCAGCTATTCGTGCAGTCTTAACTTCACAAAACTCCAGCCGCTGATCAAAATCATCTTCATTCAGTTGTTGTACAAGATCAATTTTATACGGGTGAAATTTATGATGCTTCAATATTCGCTGAATAGTTCTTCTTTTGGTGTTTGAAACAGTCGCCAATTTTCTCGTGCTCAAATTTGGGTCTGCAGCACCACCCTATATATCCCATGTCAAAAAAATAAAATTGGTTAGATGCGAAGAAACACAATATTTTTCAACATGCCTCTCAGACATCTATAAGTGTAGGTGCAACTGATTCAATGTGATAGTGCTTAAGGGTTTAACTTCAATCTACAAAATATTTTTTGCCTTAGACAGTTCAACTGAGTAAAAGAGGAGATATTATCACCTGAAGTACCCATCACACTGATAATAAAATACTTAAGAGATTATTCTTCATTGTCTTTTTATTTGCTGCAGGAAATGCAATTAAGCAATATTTTAAACTCTTTTACCTTATGTGAAAAATCTATATTATATTCAATATAAAAATAACTAAATACCTGATTAAGTACATCTTGTTTACAATTCCTCCACATGACCTCTTTCAAAAAATTATACATAGGTTCTTTGTCACCTCTCAAATATGGATTATAAAGCAAGTTCTTCCATGTTTCGAACTCATCGTATGGTTTCATTTGCAAGTATGTTATTAAACCATATATATCTAAAAATATACAAATTCGTAAGAACTGTGTTGCCAAAAAAAATCTGGACGCAGCAAGTGTGTTATGGTAGCGAATTTTCGTAAAAATGTTTTCAATGGCAAATATGTCTTGCGTTTAAAAAGAAGGACATTTGATTGGCAGTATAACCTAGATAGTTCTAACAATGTACCATATTTCATTAAAATAGCTTTGTTGTTTCAAAAAGTACAAACATTTTCCGAAAATAAACTTTAAAAGTTCCAGAAAAAACTGGTCCAATTTTCCTGGCCAACAAATCTCTTTAAGCTATTTACATACTTGCCAAGATATAATTATTCACAAACAGCTTTAGGGCCAAAATTGATAAAAAAGTTGATGAAAATTTGCAAAAATTTCTTTTACAAAAATTCACCATTTTTTTAAAGAAATTGCCTTGAGTAATGTTACACTAAATTATATTTTTCACAAAAATTCTACAACTTTTTTTTACAATAAGTTACTAAACATGTATTATTAATTACCAACATATCACAAAAATCTTACAAAAATTGATTTCTGCAAAAACATTTCTGCGAAAACATTTGAAATTCAGTCGCTATTTGAGAGTGTCTGTATATGGCAGCTCGATTTTTTCGACGAGTAATACAAACAAAAAGCTCTCTCAATGCGTCATTTCCATGGGGCTCCACTATCTATTGATAAAAACCCTATATCACAATTTGTGATATGTGTTTGAAATATGTGCCAAAAACGTGAAAAGTTGCAAAACAATTGAAATAACTCAAAAACGATGAACGAGATCAATTTTTTTTCTTACAAACATGCATTATAATTCGATGGAAAACACAAAAATGCAATAACATAAGGGGGTGTTCTATTAAAAAAAGAAAGTGCGTATCACCAGCGACTTATGGGCCAGCCTGTGATTGTCAAAATAGGTTTATAAGATGCAGCTTGAGATACCCTATAATTAACGTATATACTTTTTCTCATATCTTGTATAATAACGGATATATTGAGATTTACCGTAGAAATGCGTCACCCTGTATATGTGTAAACAGACAAAAACTGAAACTGACCCTGCATATGGGTTTTAGGGGTTCTAGTTCGCGCGCTCATTTGAGGAAATCTTTTTAAAATTCATAAGTCGCTGTCCTCTCAATAACAGATTTTAGTGAATTTTTATTTTAAAAAATTCGCTAATAGAGAGATATCGATGGTGAGACTTGCCAAACATTTTTTCAAATGAGCGTGAACTAGGACCCCTAGAACCCATATCCGGGGTCGGTTTGAATTTTTATATGTTTATATATATATATATATATATATATATATATATATATATATATATATATATATATATATATATATATATATATATATATATATATATATATATATATATATATATATATATATATATATATGTATGTATCCGTCTGATAACTCAAAAAATAATTAACCGATTTCGATGAAACTCGGCAAGTGCCTTTCTTTTATTAATGGCTTGGATGAGCTCGTTGACCAGGAAAATCGGACGGGGTTTTCCGAGAAAATTTTGAGTTTTAAAATTTTTTCTTCGAAAATTACAAAGCTGTTCTAATGAAAGTGAACGGATATATTGCCTTAGGAGAGACCTTACTACGTACCAAAATTCAACTTTCTAAGTTTATAGAAGATGGAGTTATTCAAATTTTGAATTTTCTTTTGAAAAAAATTTTTTCTTCGAAAATTACAAAGTTATTTTAATGAAATTTGGTGGATATCTTGCATTAGGAAAGACCTCACTACATACCAAAATTAGTTGTTTATATATGCGGAAACTACTGCCGAAGCATCAGAAAGAGTGTCTATTTGAAATGGATTTTCCGAAAATATTTTAATAAAATGGGGGACAATGATGGTTGAAGCTGAAGCTTAAGGTTTTGTAAAGCACGCTTAGTACGACATATCTTCCACATAATCCGTATTTGTTTCCAATTCGTGGTCTGAAAATTGCAAACTTTGACGTTTCAAATCGCGACTTTGACGTTTTAAGAAGAAAAATGATAAAATGATCAAAATATTTTTCTGCTACTTCTTGACGTTTTTGTGTCAAGAAAACTTAACGGTTGTATGTAATATTCAATTGGTTTTGTTAATCACACAAAATATTTTGTTCTTGTGCTTTCTTCTGATCACCAGTGGCACCCATTTTTTTTTTTTTAGAATGCCTATAACTTGTTTTCCTTTCAACTTAGAGGTTCTGAATTTGGGCACATAGGGTAAGTTTGATAGTAGAAACGTATGTGTCAAATTTGGTTGTCATATCTCTGTTATTTTCGGAGATACAGAAATGTTTCGAAAGAACATTCAAAATTTTCCCGGAAAAACTGGTCAGATTTTTCTGGCTAAGAACTTATCCAAGCCACTTACAAAAGAAAGGTATGCCAAATTTCATCAAAATCGGCCGATTATTTTTTGAGTTATCGATATGTATATATATATATATATATATATATATATATATATATATATATATATATATATATATATATATATATATATATATATATATAAATACATATAAACATATAATTCAAACGGACCGTTTTTGTTTTACGAAAAGTTTGTTAATAGTGCTGCAAATTGAATCATAACTTGCACATAGCTGTGATAATCTACTCTCCGCAGAAAGGCATTCTTATGAAATGAATTTAGGGTCCATAATGTGACTACAAAGAAAATATTCGTATTTCTGTACCCATAAACTTCTGAAACATACTAAAGTTTTAATGAAAACATTTTCATCAAACCATCGCTCATTTACCCCATACCCCCTGAATAGTAGGGTTCTAACTGGATACCAGATTTGAAGATGATATATCATTTCGTTCGAAAGTTATTGCGCCTACTAACAGACAGACGTACAGGCAGACAGACCAACCGACCGACAGACAAGTTTTCGTTCCAGAATCAAGTTTTCTATGTTTTAACTTTTACACCATTTAAAAAAAAATCCAAATTTCTGTCACCGATATTCGACCCCCACACATTCAATTCCTAATTTAATTTCAGCACAGAATACCAGATGTTTGATGAAATTGAAAGTTTTCTAATAAACACATAAGCAGCACACCCCAAAATATTATATTACTCGAGTTTTAACAAAAAAATGTCAATTTTCACCAAGTCATTCCCCGTTTATCTCCCCTAAAGTGATTTTACCCAAAAACAATTTGAACCATTCGTTTGTCAGGTGCTAACTGTATACCAAATTTAAAGACGATATCTCAATTCATTCTAAAGTTATCATGGCTATAGACATACAGAACGACAGGCACAAAAAATTTTCATTCCCAAATCATGTTTTCTATATGTTTCAACACTTTTTACGTTTAAACCAAAAAAAAAAATTTGAACTTTGTCGCCAATGCGATACTTCCACACGTATTGACGATGTGGAAGCAGTAGTCAAAAACTGAGAATACAACATGAGGAATCTTATACGCACAATAATTGTATCCTACTGTATAATAGCAAAACTTCACAATAGTTTCAACAAAAATTTCGAGGTGCAGCAAGTGTGTTGTAGTAGTGAATTTTTATAAGAATTTTACACTATTAGTATGGCATATTAGTAGAATTAATACTTTAAATTTAAACAGGCCCTGATGATCGGTTTTAGAGGTCTTAATACATGCTCATTGTAAAAGAATTTTTTAGGAAGTGTTACCGTCGATATCTTTCTATTATCAAAGAATATTTTAATCTTGTGTTCAAAAATGAAGAAACTCGATTTTTTATGAAGCTAGAAAAGTAAAATTTGGTATATCTAGGTACTCTATAAAGGAAAGTATTTGCCAAATTATAAACGTGGCAGGTATTTTTCCTTGTTAATTGCCTGGATGATTTCGTTTTAGTCAACCTAATCGAACCGGTTTTTCCAACAAAAAGTTTTTTAAAAACAAATTCTATTACTTAATTTTCTTAATGAAAATTCACTAATATCAACATAAAATAGTGCTGCAAATTGAATATAATTGAATGACTTCCACATAGCTGTGATAATTTATTCTCTGCAGAAAGACATTCTCATGGAATGAATTTAGAGCCCATGACTTGACCACAAAGAAAATATTTGTATTCCTGTACCCATACACTTTTGAAACGTTATATTACTCGTTTATTGAAAAGATGGCAATTTTCACCAAATCATCCCTTATTTATCCTCTACCCCCTGAAGCAATCTTAACCACAAACAATTCTAAGCGTTTCTTTGTCGGGTGCTTTTTTTTTTTTTTTTTGTTCCCTCAGGGCTCGTCCGCGGCCTTGCCGCCCCGATAGCACCGCAACCCTTGGTTGATTGTGCATACCCCTAGTCTTACTCCACCCATTCCAAAATCACTGTGCCTTGAACTAGTCTGCACAGCGATTGGTAGGGTAAAGATTTATATTGCTCTGTCTCCGGTCTAGAGTGACCGTAGATCAGTTGTCTTTTCCGGTCCAGAGCTATACACTCGCACAAGATGTGCTGGGCTGATTCCTCCCCCTCGCCGCAGAGTCTGCATGCGAGGTCCCCTTCGAACCGCCCCATTTTATGTAGGTGTTTCTTGACGGCCATGTGTCCCGTCAAGAGACCTGTTGTGTTTCTGAGCTGTCCTCTGCTAAGGTTTAGCAGCTCCACAGCTCTCTTTGAACTGGGTCCGTCAATTATTGACTTCCCATGTCTGAGCCCTGGACAGTCCGCCCAGTACACCTTGTGTTGGTTTCTGACCCAGGACTTAATGGCTCCCCTGGCAGTGCTCTTTGACACGCCCAGAGCCGGTTCTGGTCCCATAAATGGTTCTGCTGACCCCCTCTTTGCGAGACTGTCAGCTTCTTCATTGCCTTTGACCCCCGAGTGACCCGGCACCCAGATGAGGGTCACCTCATTCTGCCCAGCCAGGTCGCTCGTCTCGTCTCGGCACTCACTCACCAGCCAGGAATTTACCCGTGGGCTACTTAGTGCCTTAAGGGCTGCCTGGCTGTCTGTGGCTATGAGGATCCGCTTGTTGGTGTAGCCCCTCCTCTTGTTCTCCCGCACACAGTGCAGGATGGCGTACATCTCGGCCTGAAACACCGTTGCATGGGCTCCGAGGGAAATACTGTGACTTACCCTCGGTCCTTCCGAGTAAACACCTGCCCCCGTCCCACGCTCCCCGCCAGATCCGTCCGTGAACCAGACGAGCGCGTCCCGTGGTATGCCCGGTGTCTCCTCCCGCCATGCCCCGCGATCAGGGATTTCCACTGTGAAGTTGTTTTCCCTGCACATTCGCGGGCTCGCGAAGTCTGACCTCATTTCAAGCATGGGTTCCTTCACGATCTCCTGAATTTTGCAGTGGCCCCTGAAGCCTGGGTTGATCTTCAGTCTACCATTGCAGGCTAGTCTGTATAGTCCTAGCCTGGCCTCTCCCATAATAACGAAGTGTAGGGGGGGTAGATCCAGCAACACCTCCATGGCGGCTGTTGGGGTTGAAGACATGGCCCCTGTGATGCCTAGGCAAGCCATCCTTTGGATCTTGCCTAGTTTTTGTTTGGCACTGGATTGTGTCACCTTAGGCCACCAGACCAGTGCCGCATATGTTAACGATGGTCTGACCACCCTTGTGTACAGCCAGTGGGCCATACTAGGTCTTAGTCCCCACGTTTTTCCATATAGCCGCCTAGTGACGGCTAAGGTCATGACTGCCTTACGCAGTATTTTTCCAATGTGACCATTCCAGGTTAGCTTAGAGTCCAATACGACCCCAAGATATTTTACCTCCCTGGCCATTGGAACGCTCCTACCGTATAGAGTGAGAGTTCTGTGGCTTTCACACTTCCTCCTCCTCGTAAGCGGCACGACGGTTGCTTTCTCGGGGCTCACCCCGAGCCCTTGATCAACCGTCCACCCTTCCACCACTTTCAGTGCAGTCTGCATACGCTCCCACACTGCCTGTGTGACCTTTCCTCGGACTATGATGACAATGTCGTCCGCATAGCCCTGTACCTCATACCCCCCTCCCGAGAGCCTCCCCAGCAGGCCGTCCACGACTAGACACCAGAGCAAGGGAGACAGAACGCTCCCCTGCGGACACCCCGCCGCGACCCCCGCCAGCAGAGTCCCTCCCGCGAGTGAGGTGAACACCGCCCTGTCCCTGAGCATGGAACCGATCCACCTGCAGCAGGTCTCCTCTATTCCACGCTCCCGGGCAGCTGCCAGAACCGATCCGAACGAGGTGTTGCTAAAGGCCCCCTCTATGTCTAGGAAGGCCCCCAGCGCCACCTCCTTGTTCTCCAGCGTATTCTCCAGTTTCAGCACCAGTTGGTGCAGTGCTGTTTCTGTTGAGAATCCTGCTCTGTATGCATATTGTCCGCAGTGTAGAGGATATGCTTCCAGTACACCGCCCCTAATGTGCCGGTCGAGCAGTTTTTCCACTGTTTTCAGCAAGAAGGACATGAGACTTATTGGCCTCAGGGACTTTGCCTGGTCTGTTGGACGCCCAGGTTTAGGAATAAATACAACCCTGGCCAGTCTCCATGCCCTCGGAATGTACCCCAGAGCCAGGCTGGCCCTCATAATGAGGGTAAGCACCGGCGCCAGTATATCTATCCCCTGTTGGAGCATGATGGGCATTATTCCATCAAATCCCGGCGATTTGTATGGCTTAAAGCTGTTAATGGCCCATCTGATTTTGCTCCAGGTAACCACCTCTTTAGCGACTGTCCAGTCTACTCTAGATGCCCGCCTATAAGGCGCCTCTATTTCTGAGTGTTCCCAGTCCGGAGGTGATTGGTTTATTATGTTACAGCCGGGGAAGTGCGTCTGGAGTAAAATTTCCATAGTTTCCTCCCCCGAGCTTGTAAAGCCTCCCGTGGGTGTTCTAAGGGAGCCTATGTTAGTCTGAGGGCCCTTAGACAGGATCTTGTGTAGTCGAGCACTCTCGGACGTGTTTTCCACTTCTTCGCAGTGCCTCCTCCACGACTCCTTCTTGGCGTCCCTCAGTCTTTTGTTATAGGTCGATAGGGCCTGTCTATATTCATCCCATGCTCCCGACCTTTTGGCCGCGTTAAACAGCTTACGAACCTGCGTCCTCCTTTGCCTGAGGTCCTCGTTCCACCATGGGACGTTCCTGGTGGACACCCTCATTTTCAGGGGGCAGTTGGCGTTATAGGCCGAGGTAATTGCATCTCGCAATTGGACTGCTGCAATCTCGAGGTCTATTGAATCCCTTATGGCCCTCTCAACCCCCCGCAGTTCCACAGCTAGGTCTGCCCTGTAGGCTTCCCAGTCCGCCTTGCGGGGGTCCCGGTACCATACCGTTTCTCTTTCGACTTTGGCGATTTCAAACCGGATGTATCTGTGGTCTGAGCTACTCACTTCCCCAGACACAGCCCAGCTTTTAACAAAGTCACCCAGAAACTGGGTGGAAACTGTTAGGTCTAAAACTTCCTCACGCCGTGTTGTGACGAATGTCGGTTTATTACCTCTATTCAATATGTCTAAATTAAATTTCATAAAGAATTGTAAAAGTGCCTCACCCCTAGAGTTTGTGTCCGAGCTACCCCACAACTCATGGTGCGCATTCGCATCCATGCCGATGATGGTCTGCCATCCACCTGCTCTGCTACCCACCATCAGCTGCTCCAATTCGTTGGGTGGAGGAGGGTCCGTGCTGTCCCCTGGCAGATAGGCTGACGCGACAGTAATGTCCCTCAGCCCATCCGCTCCTCCACATCGGATTTTGATCGTTGCCAGGTCCCTGGAACAGAAATTCATTAGAGGGAGAAACTCTATCCCTTCCCTGACAAAAATGCAGGCCCTCGGATTCTCGCTGGACCTGCTGTAGATGAGCTTTCCATTAGCTCCGCCGAGTCCCTTGATCTCTCCTTTGTAGGAGTACGGTTCCTGGATGAGGGCCACATCCGTGTTCCTCAGAGCCATTAGTAGTCCGGCCGTGGCTGCCCTACTGTGTTGGAGGTTGACCTGAAGGAACCTAAGTCCCATTAACCCTTAATTGCTTCCCCAGTGGGCGGAAGCTAACCCTTCCCATGCCCCAGAATGCCTTGAAGGAGGTTCCTTCAAGGGCTCTGTAAGATGTCGGGTCGATCGAGAAGGCGAGCGTCTGTCCTTTCTCCTCTGCCTTCCTGCTTAGAACCGACCAGTGTTGCGTCCCCAGTTCAGGGTTCTGGATCTTAAGTCTGCTGATCACCGTCTCCTGCGGGACGGTGTCAGGGATCCGTACGAGGACCTTGCGTCTCTTTGGGAGTTCCTTGGGCTCGACGGCTGTCAAGTCCGCCCCCTCCCAAATCTGACCGAGGCCCCCGATCGTTTTCCGCAGCCAGTCCCGCGACTGCGGGCCGGCACAGGTTATCCAGAGGATGCGCCCCGTCAGGCGCGTCCGGTGGAACTGAGGCGGGCTCTCCCCTTCCTGAAGAGAGTCCACTGCAGCTACCACCGCAGCCTGGATCAGGTCCGCCTTCCCCTGGTCTAGCGTGACCTCAGGATGGCGTCTGTCAATCACCGCCATCCCGAGGCCCTCCGCAGCCTCCCTGTAAGAGCCAGTCTGCGCCGGTGTTCCGGCCTTAGTTCCTTTGGGAGGTCTGTCTGTAGTAGGCGTGCTAGAGCCAGAGCGCGGCGTCTTCCGACTCGCACTCTCCTCTTGCGCCTTTACAGGCACCCTGGCCCTTTTGGAACGACTGTCTGTAGTGGGCGTGCTAGAGTTCGAGCGCGTCCTCTTCTGACCCGCACTCCCCTCTTGCGCCTTTACAGGTTTCTCGACCGTCCAGGTCCCGGCCGCCATTTTTTGCGCCCTCCGGAGCTTCTTTCTTTGCGCCCCGGAAAGACGCTTGGACTGCCGGGGCAGTCCCACTACTCTAACAGTAGAGTCCTCACTGGTGGAGGGGCCCCCGGAGTCCGCGGAGCTCGCCGCCCTCCGGTGGGACCCAGCCTCCAGCTTGGGTGTCGGGGACAGGTCTCTGGCCGAAGCTACCCCCTGATCCCCCGTATCTACGCCGGTCGTGAGACCTCCAGAGTCCGCTGCCGCACCCTGGCTCGTCTCCGTTTCCGGGATAGACTCAAGGCTCAAGTCTGTAGCCGGAGCCACTCCTCGAGCCTCATTGGTTTTGGTTTTATATGTATTTATAATCTTCATGTTGTTCCCACGAGAATGGGGGAAATACTGTCCACACCATCAGAACCCCCTGTGTGGTGCAAGGCGGGTTACTCTGGAGGGTTGCCTGGTACTCCAGAGGTTCCGTTCACGACACCATCGCCCTGGTGCCATCCATCCATAGGCACGGGTCACGTGACACCGTAGATTGGGGGAGTTTAGTTCGACCTCCTTGTCTAGATCCGTCATGTTTAGTTATTAGCAGGGTCACCTCGTGCAGGATGCGGATTTTTACCGCGCATGACGGTCTTGGGGAAAGCTTCATCGGGAGTTTATGTTGTTATTTCCACTTCCTCAGCTTGCCCCCTGGAGTCCTTTGGCCCGCGACTCCTTAACCCCTTGTCGGGTGCTTACTGGATACCAAATTTGAAGATGATATCTCAATTCGTTCGAAAATTATTGCGTCTATTAACAGACGGACAACTTTTCTATGTTTTGGATCTTTTTACGCCATTTTAGCAACAAAAAAAATTCGATATTTTTGTCAACAATATTCCACCCTCACACATTCAACCCGTAATTTAATTTCAGCACAAAATACCAGATGTTTGATGAAATTAAAAATTTTCTAATAAATAAACCCTAAAGGGTTATATTACTGTGTTTTAACGACAAAATGTCAATTTTCACCAAATCACCCCCCATTCATCCCCTACCACCTAGAGTGATTTTACCCAAAAACAATCCAAATCGTTCGTTTGTCGAGTGCCAACTGTATACAAAATTTGAAGATGATATCTTGATTCGTTCTAAAGTTATCGTGGCTACAAAGAGACAAGAGTCAAAAAAAAAAAATTGTTCCCAAATCATATTTTATATATATTTTGGTACTTTTTACGATGTTTAATACCAAAAAAAATTAAATTTTTGTCGCTGATGCGATAATTCCACAGGTTGTGACAATGTGGAAGTAAAAATGTCTGCTGAAAATTATAATTGTAGACTCAAAGGTGACAAATTTATCAATGCGAAAAATGAGAACTAGGTAGAAATGTATGAAATCTGGAAACTATTGTTTCTGCCAAATATTAAAGTAAAACAAAACAATATGTTAGGTGGATAGCCCAAAAATAGAACCGGGCCTCACCAGCATATCCGTTGAACATGTTACCGCTCGGCCACCGAAACTATGTAGGGAGTGTTTGTTCGTGTGATGTTATACCCGTAGCGTAGAGGTAAACATCTAATTACAGAATTGACAAACTGTTTTAAAATCATTTTCATAGAGAATACTTTGTTTACAATATTTAGTTCATGCTTTCGTTTCTCACATTTTATATGAATTTTACCATATCATGGTTTGACACAAACTTCATAATTGCTTTTAAAAGCAATAGTTGTGTAAAAATTTCTTTTCACTATATGCTACATTTTCAGTCTGAAAATTTAATTGGGGCCGTTCATGAAGCTACCGTTCATGAAGCTACAAATATAGTGCATTTTAAGAATGTATTAAATCTTCCACTTAAAAAACTTTTACAATCACATCATTTTTAATTTCATGCCTCTGTAATTACAACGCCATGCGAGAGAGGGCTGGATGTACTTTCACTTTTGCGCATTGGTATGGTGTTGACATCAGTTTTCGAGATTTTAGTGGCCGAGATTTCATGAACGCTAGTTCGGATAGTATCTTTTACTTATTTGTATTGTTTGCTTGTGTAGCATGTATCAATCTACGCATAGCAGCTAACTACTCAGTCTTCCTCAGGCTTTGCACTTTACCAACTTAAGTCTTTTCAATTCATGTCTTTCAGATTTTATTTTTAATTTAGAAAAACTCCAAATTTTGGGAACCAAATTACTTGAAATTTACAACAGAGGTTTATTTACATCATTTCTAGCTACATGTAAAGTCTCTTTACAGTTACTCTAATAATTTCAAAGATATTTGTGTGTATTCAAAAATATTTTAGTATATTTTTGAGTGAAAAAATCTCCATTATAGCTGATTTACGAACTCGTCAGCTGTCTTAAACAAAATGAAGATATGTGCCAAGTTTTAAATCAGTTGAGCATGTTTCGAGTTATCACGCGGATGCTTTATATGAACATATATCCCTTAACATAAAGAATAGATTATCTGTTTTTCAACATGGCAGGTCGTTCTACAGTCACGAATATAGTCACAATGATACAGTTTATTGATGCAGCTCTTGAGGATCATAGCCAACTCGATGTTATATATATATATATATATATATATATATATATATATATATATATATATATATATATATATATATATATATATATATATATATATATATATATATATATATATATATATATATATATATATATAAACATATAATAATTCAAATGGACCTTGGGAATGGATTCTAGGAGCCCTAATTCGCTCTAGTTTGGAAAAAAATTTCAAAAATTTCACCATCGATACCTCTGCATTAGTGATAAGAAAATTCACTAAAAACTAAGGGCGATTTGTTTTATCTATGATTACGTATTCTTTCATTAATCTACAAATCATTGAAGGTATGTTAAAAAATAAAAAGTTGACTATAGACCAGTATTAAAAAGAAAATTATTTCTTAAGTTGGTATGTGTAGATCCTTAGACAAGTCAAAGAACTACTAAAGCTTCCAAAACTTTAGTTTTTTGTTTGGTATGTAGAAGATATATATTATTTTTGCAAAAAGCAGAGGTTCAGCAAAATTTGCAGGTCGATTGGATGAAAATGCCTTCCGATGCTGATGTTAGCTGTGAAGATGGGTCAACATTGAACCAAAACACAAAAAGGTATATTGAAATCTTTTTTACATTTCCACATCTATAGCTAAGCTCCATTTACTTTTTGTAGTTTGGTATTATCTAAGCCGTTTTAACAGTCTTTTAAAGTGAGGGGGTTAAGTTGAGCATGACAGTTATATAATAACCACTTGAAATTTTAACTGTGTATTGATAGAGAATTTAATTGAGACGTTGAGGTCCTAGGATATATATATATATATATATATATATATATATATATATATATATATATATATATATAATAAATCTGTGATTGTTAAATGGCTCTGTACGACCTCAATGTGCCTCACCAACTGTCAAAAATATGCATTAGTGAAATCTCCTCAAATTTCGCTACTTACTAAATGTGGCCAATCCAGTGTTAAAAGTGCCGCTACCGACTTAACGGGGCCGCTACTGTGTTAGAACTTCGCAATCTTTGGTACATTTGAATGTCTGTAATGAAGTGTTTTTGAACAACGAACTTCGAACTATTTTGGAGAATTGCATATTTCAAATTTCAAACTATTTTAACATCACCGGCACATACAACTTTTTGAACCGAAGGTTCGGTTCAGGCTCGAATTCGGTTCGAAATTTCGAAGCTTCGCACACCTCTAATATATATATATATATATATATATATATATATATATATATATATATATATATATATATATATATATATATATATATATATATATATATATATATATATATATATATTACCTATATAATGTCACAGTGAAAACTTGCAATTTTAGGTGCTAAAATGTTTGAAAATATTATCAAACTAAAGTTGAAAGAAATCTATTTTAGAGTGTAAAATGGTTGGGAAGTTCAAAGGATGTAGAGGAAATGTTGGAGGTGATAATAACTGAAGAATTGTTGAATAAATTGTAAATTTGAAATACCGAAATTTTATAGCGAGAAATGTCAGTGTCAATAGGATTTTGATATGTTTCAGTTTAATGATATGTTTCAGTTTAATGATTTAACCAAATCGCATCAATTACAGCCACAAGTTTGTAACTTCTATGTAAGATGCACTGTATAATTTTAATGCATATAAATAATTAAATAATTAATTAAAAACTCTGGACGCAGCAAGTGCGTTATGGTAGTGAATTTTCATAAAAATGTTTTTAATTGCAAATATGTATGTTTCCTTTTTAAGAAAGCAGGCATCCATTTTGGTTACCAGTATAACCTATATAGTAAAAACAATGTGCCATGTTTCATAAAAATAACTTTATTGTGTGAAAATGTACAAAAATTTCCAAAAGTAAACTTAAAGTGTTCCCGGAAAAACTCGTTTCTTGGTCAACCTTATAGGTTAATAGCAAATTGAGCTATTCAAATTTGAAGCATTTAATGAAAATTCGCTACCATAACGCACTTGCTGCGTCCCGAATTTCTTTTCTTACAAACATGCATCGCTGAAAAATTCAAAAATGCAATAACATAAGGCGTGTTTGATTAAAAAAAAAAGAAGAAAATTTGTATCACCAACGACTTATGGGCCATCCTGTGATTGTAGAAATATTTTTTTAAGATGTAGCTCAAGACACCCTATAATTAATATATACAAATTTTCTTCATATCTTGTATAATAACGGATATATTGAGCTTTATTGATTTTTTACGAAAATTCGACAAAAATTATATACCATTAAACGATAAACTCTAAAGCTAAGGCTACTGCCAAGCATCAGAGAAAGGGTCTATTTGAAATGAATTTTCTGGAAACATTTTAGTAAAATGAAGGACAATGACGGTTGAAACTAAGACTTCAGAGTTTGTAAAACATCCTTCTTGAGACATTTGATTTCCATATCCCGTATTAGATTCAAGTTCTTTGCCTAAATGTTGCCGATTTTGACGTTTTAAATCGCAACTTTGACGTTTTGAGGAAAACCCCAATTTATTTTTCTTTAAATGCCTATAACTTTTTTGTCTTTTGACCTACATAGCTAAATTTTGGTAGGTAGCTTACCTATAAGTATATTAACTAGCGTACCAAATGTGGTTGCCCTTACTTTGTTAATTCCGGAGATATAAATTTTTTTCGAAAGAAAACACAAAATTTTCCGGGAAAACCTGGGCAGATTTTCCTGGCTAACGAACTTATCCAAGCCATTTGCAAAAGGAATTTTTCCACCAAATTTAGTCAAAATCGGCCTATTATTTTTTGAGTTATCGGTGTGATACATATATATATATATATATATATATATATATATATATATATATATATATATATATATATATATAAATATATATATAAATATATATATATATATATATATATATATATATATATATATATATATATATATATATATATATATATATATATATATATATATATATATATATATATATATATATAAACATATAAAAATTGAAACTGACCCCGGATATGTGTTCTAGGGGGCCTAGTTCGCGGTCATTTGAAGAAATTTTTTCAAAATTCAAAAGTCGGGATCTCCTCATTAGTGAATTTTTTTTAAGAAAATTCACTAATAAATAAATAAATAAATAAATATATATATATATATATATATATATATATATATATATATATATATATATATATATATATATATATATATATATATATAACATATAAAATTGAAACTGACACCGGATATGGCTTCTAGGGGTCCTGGTTCGCCCTAATTTTTTCAAAATTCAAATGTCGAGATATTCCCATTAGTGAATTATTTCTACGAATATTCACTAAAAGGGCTTGCTGTATCTTGTCTTACTAGCAGATGAGTCTTTATAGAACATAAGAGATGCAGTGTATTTTTCTTAGAAATAAGAATACTCAATAATGATTTGCTGGCTGAGAAGCAAATTATGGAATTTTACTCACAGCGACTTTCAACTAAACATTGGGAATTTGTCTGTTTAACTCTGTAGAGGACACTGTTCGCGATTACTTGTCAACTGGATAGGAGTTTTAGTTTTAAGTCACTTAGTTTGCTCATCCCTCTGGTGGCGCTAACTTTCTTAGCGAAATGATCATAAGGTCTGAAAAATGTCTTATGGTGAATTAGGTTCTCCAAAGCATACTTGTGAGAAAGTCACCTTTATAAAATAGGTACTAATTTAAAGACAAATTTTTATTATTTTTCTTTTCTTTCTTTGCCCTTTAGATTTCCCACAAAAGCAGAAAAGCAAATGTAAGTATACTTCATCACACAAACTGCCCTTATTTTTTTTGGTAAGCTATCTGCTGTGAAGTTCTACTAGTATAAAGAGAACCATTGTATAAATAAATAAAAAACTATGATACCTGATACTCCATTCGATATCGGTGTGCCTGTTACAGCCCACCGAAAAGTTGCATTTATTTTTTGTGCCATTTCTGATACCATATGTGTTGGGCTATCCACCATTTGTGCTTCATCTAAACACAGCCTCCACCAATTTATACATATTAAGGGACTACCAGGTACATCATATCTTTTTTGGCGACGTAGAGCTACAATCTAAAAGAAGACAAGGTCCGTATTATTAAAATGCTTAACTAAACATGAGGAACAACTTCAAAAGCACCTCTTTATATAAGTTGAAGAAAAATATTTGTGGTACTTAACAGATATAAATTATGAAATGATAAAGAAGTCGTTCGATTTTCATCTGCTTACAATAAACCTGGAGAACAAATCAAATACTGTTTGCTATAAACAAGGCCATGTTACCCAGCTTGCCCCCATTAATCAGTAAGCTTGGTAATGAGGAATTTGCAATATTGCCTAAAAATAAGATAAAATATATGGGAATCACCTTCGACAGTTGTCTAAAGTGGGATGCTCATGTTAATGTTGTGGTACAGAAAATCCAGGGACTATTGTCGAGGTTTAGGTTGTACAGGAATATTTTTAATTTGACTCATCTAAAGATGAGATTGTTAGACAGCCAGTGAAGCTAGATGTGTACAAAAGTATTTATATTTCTAGGGCAATAAAAAACAAAAGTACCTTAAACTGAGCCCCGCCACTAGTTTAATCTGTTTGCGCTCTGTCTTTGGTGCAGATAAACATTCCGAAACCTGTCAGGTGGGGTGAGAAAGAAGGTTCAAAGACCTCGTCCGGCAATAAAAATACAATACACAGAAAATTTGCCTGCGATTTAATCTCCCTCTCAGTATTGTTCTTTACCTAAGACTCAGTGCAAAATGTGATGTTTTAGTAGTAAGTAGTTAGAATTTTTGATCCTCTGATGGTGATAACTTTGTTAGTGAAACGATCGTCAGGTCTTTGAAAAGATGTGTTGGGGTGATTTGGGTTCTCCAATTGTACTTATCATCTAAAGATTTTATATTATGCTCTTGTAGAGTCAGATATGGTATTGACATTGTTGGTGTTAATATATCAAATCATGTTGCGTCTTTGAATATATTTGTGATTTATATTCCTCCAGGTACTAGTACAGCTGATTATTCTGACTTCTTTGAAGCTTTGGAACTGCTCCATATTAGATATGGTCATGACTAATTATTTGTAGGGGACTTTAATCTTCCTGAATATGTTGACTCTATCAATGCTTCTCCTAACAATCGTATTTTTATGTTAATGAGTTTTTGTGATATATTTCTTAACAAACAATTTAATTTTGTTAGAAATATCAATAACAGAATACTTGATTTGGTTATTTCCTCTCGTTCTTGTCAAGTTGAGACTGCAAATGAATTTCCTGTTCCTGTTGGCGGTTATCATCCTTCATTGTTTGTTACTGTTGATACTGAGATCTCTAAAGTTTCTTCATTTGGCGGGAATACTGATCATTTGTCTTACAACTTTAGGCAGTGTAATTTTATTGACTTATATTCCCATCTGGAGGAGGTGTCATGGGACGAGCTCGATGACTTCACAGATATAAACTCAATGATGGAATGTTTTTACTCAAAACTTTCTGAAATATTTTACCTGTTTGTTCCTAAGACAACTCTGAGAGCTGGAGATCGATTTCATGTGTGGTTTTCTAAGGAAACAAAACGTAAGATTAAACAAAAATATAACTATTGGTGTAAATTCAAAAAATATGGTAACTGAATATTTTGAGAAATTCAAAGTTTTGAGAATTAAAATCAAGAGGGATATTCAGGTTTCTTATCAGAATTTTGTGAGGAAAATCGAGCAGGATCTTAAACTTAACCCCAACAAGCTGTGGAGTTACTTCTCACAATTAAATAGTAAATATGGCTTTCCAAATAATCTTTCTGGGCAGGAACTAGTGGATGGTTTCACCTCCCATTTTAGGAACAATTTTTCTCCTACTAGCTCCCAATGTTTTGTTTCAAGCACGAATAATAATATCATTACTTTTTTTACAACAGATTGGATGATATGGATATCTTAAGGGCAGCTAAAAAAATCAAGGCTAATTTTTCATCTGGTCCTGACTTGGTACCCGCTTTTCTTGTTAAAGACTGTCTGGGTATTTTTCTAGTTCCGCTTACAAAAATTTTTAACCTTATACTTGAATCATCTGCTTTCCCTGAAGTTTTGAAATTATCACATGGTTTTCCGATATTTAAAGCAGGTGAAAGGACTCTTTTTTCCAATTATCATATAGTGTCAATTTGTTGTCTTCTGTTAAATTTTTGAAGCTGCTTTATATGAACATATATCCCTTAACTAGAGAATAGATTATCTGTTTTTCAACATGGCTTCATGGCAGGTCGTTCTACAGTCACGAATTTAGTCACAATGACACAGTTTATTGATGCAGCTCTTGTGGATCATAGCCAAGTCGATGTTATATATACAGACCTTTCGAAGGCTTTTGACCGCCTTAAGCATGCTGTTATTATTAACAGGCTGCACTGTCTTGGTTTCTCAGGGAATCTGTTCGAGTTATTTAAATCGTATCTTAGCGGACAAAAGCAGTTTATTGAAAGTAAGGGCTTTAAATCAGATAGCATTGAAATATGTTCTGGAGTGCCACAGGACTCCATCCTTGGTCCGCTTCTTTTTAATATTTGTATTGATAGTATATCAAACATCTTGGAAGTGCCTTACTTAATATATGCAGACGATATAAAGATTTACCTGCGCGTCAATCATCCTGATGACTGTAATAAGTTACAAAGTAGTTTAAATCTATTCGATAGTTGGTGTGGTGGCAATGGACTTTCTCTTGATGTCAGTAAATGTTGTGTCATGTCTTTTTCACGTAAAAGGTGTCCCATCCTGTTTGATTACAACGTAAATAGTCAGCTACTAGGAAGGCCATCTGTTGTTAAAGATCTTGGTGTTATGTTTGACACTGTCCTCTCATTCAGGCAACATTTGCAGCATGCGACTGGTTCAACCTACAGAAGAATTGGCTTTTTGATTAGAAATAGTAGGTATTTTACTTCATCAGATACATTTATTTTGTTGTATTGCTCTCTGATAAGGTCATCTCTGGAGTATGCATCAGTGGTATGGGCTCCCTTTTATGTTACACAGATTGGCAATCTCGAAAATATTCAACGAAAGTTTCTCAAGTAATCTTCGTTTGGATGGTCAGTACCCTTGTATTGGCTTTCCACACAGTGATTTATTACAAAGTTTTGACTTGCAGACTTTGGACAATAGGAGGAAGTGTAACTCTTTGATATTTTTGTATAAATTAATTAATTGCCAAATTGACTGTCCACCTCTGAATTTTAATGTACCAGGATCATGTCATCCATTGACTTTTTATCCACTAACGGCTCGTACGCAGCGTATGTGGTCTTCGCCTGTTTATAACATGTGTAATATATATTCAACTTTGGAGGACAGCCTGGATGTTTTCAATTGTTCTGTGTTTGAAATAAAACGTTTGTTCGAACTTTGTTAACCAGAATGTGTATATTGATGGATTGTTCCTTTTTGTTTCTATTAATGTTATTTACTCTTCTATTTTTTTTGTGTGTTTTTCTTCTCACCCTTAAAATGGCCATTTTGCTGTTGGATGGTGTATCTAAATAAATAAAATAAATAAAAATAAAATTATTGCATGGAAGGAGCATTCAACTGCCACCTATCCAGCGGTGGATCCCGAGTGATAATGAATCAGGAACTAATGTGACCAGAAGAAGTCCTAGATGTAAGACAGCTTTATTGTCTAATAATACAGGGCTTTCATTAATTCCCGAGTCCCACGTGACCGGATTCTGTCTCTCTCTTAGTGGAACATGATTTTATGAGTTGGCAGTCAAAAAGTAACCAAAAAACCACTAGGCTATGGACCCCAAAGTTAATAAATCAATTGACAGTTGACAGTTCAGTCCATTGGCACTCATTTCCCCTTTGACCTGTTATTTTGTATGTATATTGTGCATTTTCCAAGTTCGACCAGTGTTTATCTTCTTCAAATGATTTTCTACCTGTTGGACAATAAAAATAAACAGTTTTTATCAAAACTTAACATTTTCATTGCGTTTTTACGTAAGTTAAAAGTGTCGGTATGTTAAGGTTATGTTCATTTATTTTTTCCATTTTTTTAGACTTGATTGTAAAGATGCCTTCCACACCGAAGCAGGATGCCTTTATTTTAATGGCCCATTTTCACAGTGGTACACGAAATCCAAATGGAAGTTGGTCTTATTCGATACAATCATGCATCGTGCAATATTCTGAAGGTTTTCCTGAGGATAACATACCATGCAATATTTTTAAAAACCACAGATTCGTCCTTATTAAATGATATGAGGAAAAGCACTGTATTTGCAAAGGCAAATATACAGGCACGCCAACTATTCTAACAGAGAATGTTGTTGACGATATTCGACATCGCATGGAACGAAGCCCTACCAAATCTGTTCGTCGGTTATCTGCCCAAACAGGTACATATTTGTTTCATGTTACACAATACACATTCCTAAAACCGTAAATTAGAAGTTTGAATAATCGGGCCTCAATTTGTTTACGTGCATTACAAAATTTCAAGTTTAACAAAAATGTATGTAAAATTTTATAATCTAATTCCTTTTAGCTTCTGTACTTAACTACGTTTCACAAAA
The DNA here is from genome assembly GCA_964006375.1 of Tillus elongatus. Classification (NCBI taxonomy): domain Eukaryota; kingdom Metazoa; phylum Arthropoda; class Insecta; order Coleoptera; family Cleridae; genus Tillus; species Tillus elongatus. The sequence goes on along the minus strand of OZ023262.1, from coordinate 82,723,465 downwards.
GTATTCCATCAATGACGGGTGTGTGCAACACCATCTCAAAGGTGATGCCACTTCAAGTTTTGTAACCTGTGAAATATATTTTTCCACGTAAACTTTTAGAAAGTATTCAACATTCGCACATTTTACTCTATAAAAAGTTATTTTATGCTATAATTGTTTCTCTAATTATTGTAATTTTTGTTATAGGTCTGTCGATTGGCTCTTGTCACAAAGCACTAACCAAGGTCTTGCATATGTATCCCTATAAAGTTTCCAAATGAATTGGAACATGTTTTTGAGTGCATGAAACGCAGGGTAAATTTATGTTTACAAAACGAGGGTGGTCATTTCGAACCCTTTTTATAAGAAATGCAAAAAATTTTTTAAACTTATTTTATTTACTGAACACTAGGTTAAATGTTTTTTGTAATGCTAGTTTTGTTGGTTTACAGTAAACCATACATGAACAGACTTGCTGTTAAAAATACTAAATAATAAATACATTTAAGACATTTACTGTTTCACCTTATTATAATTTTTATATTTTTTATAAAACCCCAAAGGAAATATGAGATGACACTGGCAACTTAGGGATTTCATTTATTCAGGTTGTACAACCGTGTATGCCGGGTTGCCTAACTTACGTGGTCACGTGGGACTCCGGAATTAATGAAAGCCCTGTACTAATGAATCAGAAAAAAATACAGTCAGTGGTAATAAGCCAACAATACAATACCAGATAATTTTTCAAAGGAGCTTCTTATATTGTGGACCTCATGTGTTTAATATGTTACCATTATAAATTAAAAGAGTCTGCTTGATTCTACTTGACTGAGTCATTTGAGGCAAGAGTGAAAAAATTGATTATATCACCTGGTAGGTATAAAATGCATATGCTAATTGATATAAGAAACACTTATATATGCGTTAGGATTTGTTTTTCATCTTGCCTTAAACTAAGACGTTGGTCCTCAGTCGCTATTTTGGTGGTGTAATTTTGAATGACACTGGATCATTGACTTGATAAGATTCATGGTTATCTTGTTATTTTGCATTTTTACTGAAGAATTCGGTTTAATGAGTTTTTTTTTAAATAAATATTATGTTAAACCCACACACAAGTTTTCAAAACTTTTATGGGTGTGATTTGCAAATTTATTTATTTGCATTGCATGATTATCTTGTTTTAGTGAATTTTCATAGAAAAAATTCACTAATGGGGAGATCCCGAATTTTGAAATTTTTTTTGCAAATGAGCGGGAACTAGGATCCCTAGAATCCATATCCGGGGTCAGTTTCAATTTTTATATGTTTATATATATATATATATATATATATATATATATATATATATATATATATATATATATATATATATATATATATATATATATATATATATATATATATATATATATATATATATATACAGGGTCCGGCAAGTTGAGAGGATCACATAATTATCTTCACAACCGCTCTACCTAGAAATATCAAATTTGGTATCCATGGATATACCAGTGTTTCGCATTACTGGAAATTAGTTTCATGTATACAGAGTGATCAGTTTCCCTGTGCCACACCAAATTTGTATTTTTTTAAATGGGACACCCTATATTTTATTTTATTTTTTGGTAAAGCACTTTATGGCGAGTAAAATGATGTGCCACAATAGGGGCTTGGGATCAACGGTTTAGAAATTATTCAATTATTTGTCCGGAACTTTATTCCGATTCAACACGACAGTGTTGCCATGTCGTCGCAAAACCTGTCAAGATCTGGTATTACCATGACTCTTGACTCAATGTGGCATAATAAAATATGGTTGCGGAAATATCCACTTATACAGGGTGTTATATTTTACAAAGCTCAATTTTTCACGAAAATTTCAAATGGAACACCCTATATATGATTACGGCATCAGAGCGGGTTTAGTAAGCTTTCTCCCAATACCATATTTACTAGGGTTCAATTGGCTGCATTAACACAAACTGATGTATCATTTGTAAACTTCTGTGCTTTCTTCTTTCTAAAGGTGAACTATAATTTGTACAGGCTTTTAATGAAAATCATAGACATGGCATTTTTTTTTTGTAAATTGTTACATCGTTTTTAGATAATTGTATGGTAAAATTTTGTTTTAACTTAATTTATAAACAACAAAAATTAAATAAAAATAATAATACCACGTTAATTTAATAGATTAACGAAATAATCAAGAATATATTAAAATAACAGTTTTAATAACAAATCTCAAATCAGATGCTCGAACACATTCCCCCCTTGCTGAACGCAAAGTTCTAATCTTTCCATAATTTGTATATGCATAGCAGCATGGATCATCTCCCGATCAACATTCCGATATGCATCTAATATCCGTTGTTGTAGATTGTGAATGCTAACTATAGGATCTATGCCAAAATTTGAATAGACTTGGTCCTTGATGTAGCCCCAAAAACATAGTCAATGGGAGTCAGATCTGGGGACCTTGCAGATTATCGTATTTGGGCATTTGTACCTATATAATTAGGACCAAAAACTTGGTCCAAATAGTCCACAACTATCCTGCTGTTGTGAGCTGGACATCCATCGTGCTGAAAAATAATCCTAAATCGGACATTCAGTGGAACATCATATAACCAATCGTACAGATGGGTGTTTAGGTGATTGAGGTAAGTCGTCTCATCTAAATTTTCTTCAAAAAATACGGGCCCCATCAATCTATTATTTAATAGCACACACCATATGTTGGTTTTATATTCAGTTTGGTGGTTCCTCTAAAAAACCCAGTGTAGATTTTCCGTTGCCCATCTTACACTGTTATGCTTATTCAACACACCATTATTTGTGAACTTTGACTCATCCGTCCAAAGGATATGGCTTAAAGTTTTATAATCCATATTTAAAGCTTCATTCGCCCAATATGAAAACTCTAAGCAGCTCACATAGTCGCCATCTCTGAGGGCTTGGACAAAATGACACCGGTAAGGCTTATAATTATACATTTTCATTATTCTGCGAACACTTCTATTTGAAATATCGGTTACTGAACCTAGTTGTGTAGCTGATAAACCTGGGTTTTCTTGCAAATGTAGTAAAGTATTTTACGAAATTTCTTCATTGGTAATTGGCTTTACGTGGGTTATTGGGTGATTTCCTATAACACCTCCGAATTGCGAAAATGTATTGTAAATACGCAGAAATGATCAAAAATCCGGGTGTCGTCGCTCTGGGTACCAATCCCTAAATAATTATTGACAATTAGATGGAAACTCAGTGTAAATGAACAAAAAATGTACCTGTATCTTCACGATCAACGGGCCACCACTTTTTGGCATTCAATATGTCTAACATATCCTTTCTCTCCTGCACTGAATAATCCATACTGAATGCAGATATCGATTAATTACTGTATTGACAAAAATAATCTAATACACGTAGTTGCACTATTTTGTTGTTAAACTAGTGAAATAGCTTTATTATTTTAAATAAAATTCAGTAGTTTCTTGCTAGGTAACAACTTGACCGTTTCAGTGATAATTACCGTTGATCCCAGGCCCCTATTGTTCGACATCATTTTACTCGCCGTGAAGTGCTCTATCAAAAAATAAAATAAAATATAGGGTGTCCCATTTAAAAAAATACAAGTTTGGTGTGGCACAGGGAAACTGATCACTCTGTATACATGAAACTAATTTCCGGTTATGCGAAACACTAGTATATCCATGGGTACCAAATTTGACATTTCTAGGTAGAGCGGTTTGGAAGATAATTATGTGATCCTCTCAACTTGCCGGACCCTGTATATATGTATCACACCGATAACACAAAAAATAATCACCGATTTTGATAAAATTTGGCATATACCTTTCTTTTGTAAATGGCTTCGATAATTTCGTTAGTCTGTAAAATCGGACGAGGTTTTCCGGGAAAATTTTGAGTTTTCATTCGAAAAAAAAAATTCTCATAAAATAAAAAAGCTATGATAACCAAATTCGGTAGGTAGGTTTAAAATATCAAAAGTAAACTATACACCAACATTTAGATTTCTATGTTACAAGAAAAAAAAAGTTATAATAAAAGATTTTGTGCCAGATCATTTCTATGAAAATTCACTACCATAACGCACTTGCTGCGTCCAGGCTTTTATTTTATGAATTATCATTCAAAGACAAATAAATGTGATTATATGAAATGTTCAAGGTAAATAAATTTCAAGTCGGATGAGTTTCGCTTAAAAAAGTTACTATATTAAAATTTTAGCAGTTTACTTACTGGTTCATTATTAGTTAGACGCAACTCAGACTGCAGAACTGAATAGGTAGTGATAACAAGATCATATTTGAGCAAGCTTGTTGGATAAATAGGTGTAGCACTGGACCCTTCGTACTGCAACACCTTAAAATCGCCTCTAATATGCTTTGAAACTTCTTTGACCCATTGAGTTCGTAAAGAAAGAGGGCAAACAATCAGTGTAGCTCCACTCTCCAATAAGGGCTGACTTAACCAACACTTGGGACATCTATAATGTCCACATGTCTTCTTTTTGTAACCTAAACATCGACCGTGTTGTATTTTCTGACAATCAACACATATCACTGAACCTTTTTCCGATGTATCTCCACAAATACATTGAACAGATGGCTCTTCAATTTCGACAGTTTCTTTTCTTGCAGTTGCTCTATGCTGACTTAACAAACTCTCGTACCACATTTCTAGTGCTACTTTTAACTGCGACTTAGGCTTTGAAGGTTTAACCCAATCATTTGGAACTTTTAACCGTTTGCTGCAATCTCTAAGTGGCTGAGGATTGGTTTCCTGCAAAGGTCTTTTATTGCATACTATCTTGGCCAGGGGAGTATCTTCTTCTTCGCTATCTTCACTACTTGATTCAGATTCGACTGATGTTCGTGAAACAGTGGGGTTTTTATGCTTCAGTATACAGGCTAGCACCTCCACTGTTTTGCCCAAGCCCATTTCATCTGCTAAAATGCCTCCACTATTTGAAACTGACACCATAGGTTGATTTACTTCTATGTGTCCTGAGTACTTATCAAAATAAACTGTGTTTCCTGACTTGAGGTCGACTTTGGTGTACAGTGGGTGAGGTGTTTCTGAAATTTGCCTGAATTAATATAGGCAAGTGAAAATAAAATACTGTGGCATGCAAGCTTACATTTACCTATATGATAATAGACTTAAATAATTTACTCAAATTATTATTATAAAAATTACAAATTTTATGCCCGGTTGCAGTGATTCTGTTTTGTTGCCATGACAACTAAATATATTGAAACTGAGTTGAGTTGAATTTAAGTGAGTGGATGTAAACACTCAAACACTGGGGATGGCACGAACTTGTAGTTCATTCACCACAGATTTTTGAATTGCAGTTGAAGGTTATTTCCATGTATTATACCTATTTTTTTATTTTTTTATTTCAACAACACACCACGAGGGCTCACAGCCTAAATACGATCATACCATGGGTGTCGACAAGGAGTAAAGAGGCAACTTGTTAATTCTGAACTTGAAGGTTTGGAGGTTCGAAGGAGAAGGGAAAAACATGTGCCAGCAAGGAATTCCATTCCACAACTTGGAGGTCCTCGGGACAAAATAGCGGGCATAACAAGATGTTCTATGTCTGGTGACCTGGACAGTAAAAGGGTGCATTCACTCTGTTCCCCTGGTAGATCTGTTGGGGGCAGCAGGTAGAAACTATGGAAGAAAGCTCCTCTGAGCAGTGCCCGTACAGATATCTATAAAAGAGAGAGGAGTCACCAACGGCACGTCGGTGGGCAAGGGATGGCAGCCTTTGGGTGAGGGTAGGGTCACCGATGAGACGTATAGCTCTCTTGTGATAGAGTCCAGGATAGCGAGTGTAGAAGCAGCAGCGGCACCCCAGATGTGGGAGCAGTATTTGAGGTTTGGCCTTATTTGTGAAGTATAGAAGGTATAGAGATTAGCTGGTGAAAAGTATTTGCGTGCCCGGAAGAGGAAACCTAATTTCTTAGCAGCCGCTTCAGCAATTGATGTGACATGTTGGTGCCAATTGAGATTTCAATCCACAGAAATGCCAACAAGTGAAAACGACTCATTACTTTGAATAACTTGGTTGTTCATTGTGATGGGTCTAGGGCTGGTGTATCTCTTATGTGATAGAAAACAAGACTGAGATTTGGTGGAGTTGACATACTAGATCTCAAATACCTATAAACCAGTTTTTACCATTGTCAATAAAAAGCGGTGATATTAAATATAAATGTTTCAAATTTGAATATCTCAATTTTGTGTAAACCTAGAAAGCTGAATTTTGGTACATAGTTAGGTCTTTCCCAAAGCAATATGTCCACCAAATTTCATCGAAATAGCTTTGTAATTTTCGGAGAAAAAATTTTTTTTTGAAAGAAAACTCAAAATTTTTGCGGAAAACCTTGTCCGATTTTCCTGGCTAACGAACTCATCCAAGCTATTAATAAAAGAAAGGCACTTGTCGAGTTTCATCAAAATCAATTAATTACTTTAGAGTTATCGGTTAACCCAGATATGGGTTCTAGGGGCCCAAATTCGCTCTCATTTGAAAAAAATTTTGCAAAGTCTCACTATCGATACCTCTCTATTTTTTATAAAAAAAATTCACTACAAACAAATATTTATCAAATCAAATTTGTTATCGTCAATCTCATTCTTTGGCAAAACTGGTATTACTCGATATGTTACATGGGTTGGCTTTTATATTTTGAGATTAGAGAACAAAAACAAATATGTATCATCAAGAATGACTTTACTGTTTTTCAAAATATTCTCCATGAAAATCAATACACTTTTGCATACTAGTGAACGAATTTCCGAAGCACTTTTTTTTACTCCAACTGAGGTGTCTCCACAACATGCATTTTGAATGCATTAACTGCTTCTTTATGGGTATTGAAAAATGTTGACCTCACAATTTATTTTTGATATTTGGTAATAAAAAGAAATCATTGGGTGCCAAGCCAAGACTATATGACGGATAACTCATTAAATCGACGTTTTTAGTGCTCAAAAAGTCACTAGTTCCAGCCAATGTGTGAGAGCTTGCATCCTCATGTTGAAGAATCACCCGTCTTCGGCGGTTGGTTTTAATTATTTCTCCAAAGACTTGTGGCAAACAAATGGTTGTGTACCATTCAGAATTGACTGTCCTATGTTACACCAATGGCACGGTTGAGAACTGTCCAGTTTAGACAAACATTTACTTCAAAGTGCTTTGAGCACAGATTACTTTTGTTGGATTTGGCTCACCTTGGAAGACCCATACAGTCGACTGCTGCTTACTTTTGGGCTCATACGCGTGGATCCATGATTTGTCACCTGTCACGATATCATACACATGTCTTGAAGCACCACAATCAAATTTTTGAGCATTTCTTGGAACCAATTGACCAGCTTGTTTTTGGGCAATTGAGAAATTATATGGGACCCAACGCGCACAATTTTTTTTGCAGCCAAATGTTCATGAAAAGTTGAATGTGTGCTGTTCCCACTAATGTCCAAGGATACCTCAATCTAACGATAAGTCACATGACGATCTTGCAGTATCAGTTCACGCACTGCATCAATGTTTTTCTGAAGAACAACCGATTTTAGAAGGCCTTCACAAAACTCTTCCTTGAGGGAAACATGGCCACGACTGAATTTTTAATCCATCAATAAGCAGTGTTGTTAAGTTAATCCACGTTGAGAGTTGTAAAAAATAATCGCACAAAAATGTTCACAATTTAATTCCATTTTTTGGCCGATATGAACTTTTCAAGTTACTGTAAACAACATAAATAGCGCTCGTAAGTCAAAACGTTCTGGTTAAATATGATGTGAAAACTGTCAATCTTTACAATAACAACGTCAGTTGATAGATGACAGCAGTAGGTTTGCCCAATCCCGAAATATAAAAGGCAACCCTTGTATGAAATATAGGTATTTAACACAGTGTTGATTTAGCTGTACCAGCACTGTGCTTCATTTTACATGTTTACTCTTTTATGTTTTAGAAATTACCAGTGCATGAATGGAATGCTGGAGTTGTCGCAACCTTTTAAGGACACCTATATCTAAAAACAAATACCTGCTAACTGTTAGATCTGCTTACATACAATGTATATTTATTTTCCGCAAATATAATATGCTTACTAATATACTATACTATACCTGAGTTATTCAAAGTTTGTTGCTCTCTATGCAACATCCATGTGACAGCCTCTTTTTGATATTTTCGTAAAATGGGCTTTAGTCGAGAATCTTCCATTTCGATGGTTACCAAATTGCTGTAAAAGCTTTTTTGTAAGCTAGCTATGTCCTTATAAAAAGTATTGATATCATCAGAGCTAGACTTTTTTCTTGATTTACTTGCTATAGACAATAATAAGAAAATGCAACATTTAGTAATAAAACTGACGATAAAGCATATATACTATAAGTTTTTCATTCAAAAGAATAAGCTGATTCCAATTAGTATTATGTTTGAGACTGGCTTCTGTGAACAGTAGAGGCCGGGAGTAGTAGAAGTAAATATTGTGTAGTTTTATTTATTGAATGTGCCACCAGTGAATCATGAGTTAATTTTGATTTAATCATATAGTTTTTAAGAGGCAATGCACTATAGATGGAACACATCATGGGGTATGTAAATACACAACAGCTATTCCACCAATATTTTAACAGAAATCAGTATTAGTTTTGCACATGGAAAATGTTTAATATACATATATGGTAAGTAACTAAGTCTGAAAGAAATTATTGTGTTGTGGATTGTTATAATAGTAACAAATCATGTGATGGCATTATTTCATCTATTTTACACTAGGATCAAAATCATTGCACCTAGATTTTCTTAATAAAATAGTTGTTACTAAAGAAGCAACTATACACGTAGCAAATATATCTCTGTTATACCACAAGCTTGTTTCGACAATTCACTAGGATGTTTTGATAGCAGGCATGTGCAAACTCCCTATATTTTAACACTTTAAAAAATTATGTCACACATTGCTAAAGGCAATTTTTATGTACACTAACTAAAATGGAGATATATAACTTTTAAGTGAGAGACATAATAAAAGCTACCTAAAAATCAACAGGGAGGAGGAATATCCTTCCCCACACTCACCACCTTCCAACCCACCTCAAACAGAGTTGCCAATCACAAGTTTAATTATTGTGCCATAAACTTCTAATTGAAAAAAAAAAAAGGAGAATTCCACCCATAGGCCCCCTTCCTGTTCCTATCACTGCTAGTCCCAAAATAACCCTCACACATATAGTATTTCAAAGCAGGGAAGAATGTAAAACCATTATCTTGAAAGTTCTGCACATACATTCCTTAAGGGGTGAGAGCAAAACATTTCACATGTGCATGCATACAAAGATCTGATGTAAGGCTAGATGCATTCTCACAATTAGAACTGTAGACCGGTTTCGCTCTCATTAGAGCTCTTCAGTACGGCATACTAATTGTGGCAAAAATACACCTATAAAGTAATACGGCTAAAGTAGCCAGCCTTTCAACACTAAGTGAGTGGTGAGCGTGTCGCCACCTAGTTGCGGAACCAAGTAGTATGTTGTCACGCCAGTTCCAAATAACACAGTGTTAAAAAATAGAGACTGTATACAACCAACTAACAATTTAGTAAATTGTCAGTCCTGGCCCATTTCTACCCTAATATAGGGACAAAGTATATAAGGCTAGATGCATTCTCCCAACAATTAGAACCGTAGACCAGTTTCGCTCTCATTAGAGCTCGTCAGTACAGCATACTAATTGCAGCAAAAATACACCTATAAAGTAATATAGCTAAAGTAGCCAGCCTTTCAACACTAAGTGAGTGGTGAGCGTGTCGCCACCTAGTTGCAGAACCAAGTGGTATGTTGTCACGCCAGCTCCACATAACACAAAGTGTTAAAAAAAAAAGAGACTGTATACAACCAGCTAACAATTTAGTAAATTGTCAGTCCTGGCCCATTTCTACCCTAATATAGGGACAAAGTATGTAAGGCTAGATGCATTCTCACAACAATTAGAACCATAGACCGGTTTCGCTCTCATTAGAGCTCGTCAGTACGGCATACTAATTGCAGCGAAAATACACCTATAAAGTAATACGGCTACAGTAGCCAGCCTTTCAACACTAAGTGAGTGGTGAGCGTGTCGCCACCTAATTGCGGAACCAAATAGTATGTTGTCACACCAGCTCCACATAACACAAAGTGTTAAAAAAAATAGACTGTATACAACCAACAAACAATTTAATAAATTGTCATATATATAGGGACAAAGTATGTAAAGCTAGATGCATTCTCACAACAATTAGAACCGTAGACCGGCTTCGCTCTCATTAAAGCTCGTCAGTACGGTATACTAATTGCAGCGAAAATACACCTATAAAGTAATACGGCTAAAGTAGCCAGCCTTGCAACACTAAGTGAGTGCTGACCGTGTCGCCACCTAGTTTTTTAACATTGTGTTATTTGGAGCTGGCGTGACAACATACTACTTGGTTCCGCAACTAGGTGGCGACACGCTCACCACTCACTTAGTGTTGAAAGATCTAATATTATGTTACAATCCAAATGACCATTAATTCTTGTCAAAATGTATAATGAACTAACTCACCTTCCTCCACTTCGTCATCATCATCCTCGTCTGAAATATTATACATCAGAGAAAACAGTGTTTTTAAACAGTTTCCAGATTTCCTTGTGAAATTGTCGATAGGTAATTGCATAAAGTATATACATAAATATAGGTCGTCACCATCTAACCTAAATTGTAGTGTAAATATTTTCTGAGCAAAAATATCTGAAAATAGTGTTGATTACTTCCTGCTTAAATGATGATACCAAATGAGTTGCCTAGATGCAAAAGTGGGTAAATCCACTTTTTATGGAATTGAGTGAATTGGCAAAAACTGGAGCATTGCTGGAGCTGTGATACAGGTTTCGTTTTTGTAGGAGCGATTAAAGAGAGGTGCTGTAGGAGAACTGCTCGCACCCTAACAAACAAGCTCGAGCAATTTAGGAAAAAATAGCGTTCAAAGGTGGATTTATCCGTTTTTGCACCTCATTAAGATTTACCCGGATTTGTAATGAAGAACAAATTGTTTCAGTGCTATAGAGACTACGTTTATTCTTAAAGTAACAACACAAGCACGATTTTCTACAAAACAGAAAAAAAAACTATTCCAGCTCACATCATGATGTACAAAAAAAATCAAAAACCAAAACTTCCAAACGAAAACGAAGAAACCATATTTTTTTCTTATCTATTCTAACGATGATAGAAGAAATGCAAAACTAATAAGAAAATTATTATTATTTTTATAAAATACAGGTTTGATCCATCTAAATAAATCCTTCGTTGTTGTCCTCCGTATTAAGTGGTTCGCATAGGTCGCCTTTATCGTCAGATTCGCTGTTGGTGGAGGCTTCAGAATTTTTTTGTAAAAACTCAAGTTATATTTTTTCGACTTTTGAAGCCAATCTGCTCCGAAATGTTGGCTTAATAATTCATTTAGATTATTATTTTTCAGTTGCTTTAACGGTCGATTCCCAACTTGCAAAGCCTGTGACGCAATCATTTCAACAGTTTTTCCTCTCCTACAAATTGACTGAGCAACACCGGTGTTGCTTTTATAAGTAACTTCACCTTTTACCAGAATGCCCCCTTTTCTACTCTTGCTCAGAACAAACCTTTTACACGTTGACAACTAAAAGTGTAAGCTGCTCTTTGCTTTCATTACATTCTTTGTTTCAGTTCTCCAGTCAACTACTATCCAGTATTTGGCAATTTTTTTCATCGTACCATGATCTTTGAAGATATCGATGTAGTCATTTGGATCAATTATGGTATCTTTTTTACTAACCTTTTTCTCAATTTGGGCGAACACACGATCGGCTGGAAGAAATGTGTGGCCACCTACAGGAAAAATGAACTGTATTTTACTGACTTGCTTTGGTGCCTGGGAAAACCCCTTACAAGCCATTGCAATCATGCATATGTTTTTGTTCTGACCAGTGCAACTGTCAGCAATCAAGCGAATCTCCCGCACTTTGTCATCAATTTTAATTATATTGAGGCAATCATACACTGCTGATACAATTTCGTTGGAAGATTTTGGACTCTTGTGCTCAAACCAAGTGTGGATGAAAATATTTTTTGGACACAATTTGCTTTAAAGGATCCTACAACAGCTGTGAAATTATAAATATAGAACTGCCGTTTATACTATGTTATTTGATCGGGAATTTTTGGGAGAACTAAGTTCTTCTGACAGTCGAACGAAATGGTGAGTAACTCCTCCCTTTCTTCTCTTAAGAAAGCAAAAAACACCTTAGCATGTAATTTCGGAACTTTAAGTTGTGTTTGCAACACTGCCTTGTCAGTTTATACTTTGCAACGCTTTATTTTTTCAGTGAGTTCCAGACATGTCGAACAAACATCTGCGGGGCTGAAAAACCTATATTAAAAGAGGTGTTGAAAACATGTCTAAAAAATTACTCTTTAACGATTAAGTCATCATCATCGTTTTGGTTGATGTACATGCGCCACAGCTTCGCGATACTTAAATCGCTGGAAATGTACTCCCTGCTGAACTTACCTCTGCAGTAATGTTTTTCTATAACGGCAATACCTTTTATAAACTGAATTACAGCATCTCTTTTCTTTTAGTTTTTGTGAGAAGTGTGCAGCTCCACGATTTTCAGTAGGCATCTGGCTTCTTCCAAAAAACCTTTCCAGTACTCCGTCAACTCTGTGTTTTGAAATATACAAGACACTCAAGAATGTGGCCTTGCATATTGGTATGAGCGATTTATTTGTGTATCTTATGAAGAGGCAGCCAGACTTCAATTTCTACTGGTATGGTTTGGGTTTCTAACCTTTTGTACTGAACCCACTGAACAAAACTTTAAAATGGAATTATCTTGCACAATTTTCTTCGGCTGACTGTAGAAAGCAGCACTGAAGTCCCTGATATCACTCATTATTAAAGATGCACATTGATAGGCATTTGTTTTGTGACCACATGCAAGGAATATAGGCAGCTGTTTTTGATATCTAAAAGAAGGACTTATTGACTAGGAAAATATGAAAATACATTGTATATCACATAACTGTTTTCCTTCTCACGACACCTTTTCCACTCTTTTTTATTAACTATACGTTGTCTACACTCTTTTGTGCTTTTCAAACTAACAAAATGCTCCGAATCCATCTTAGTCTGGCAAGAACATAAACACAAAAGATTGTGAGAGCTGAATTCAGCCGGCTTTGCATCTAAGGTGATGGTTTTACTTTGGATATAACCGAATTTGCAGTAGAATGGATTTGTCAATTTCTGCAACTAAGTTTTCGGGATGTTACCCAGTTTTGCATCTCAACGTTAAATTGAATGGAGTTTACTGTATATTTTAGACCAGTTTGGTCTTCTGAATATGCCTATATTCCAGATATATCTGTTTTCAGCAAGATGGCACTGTCATTTTAATTTTCACCAGAAATGGATTTACCCGCTTTTGCTTCTAGGCAACTCAAATCCTGATATTTAGAAAAAGAAAGATCAAAACTGAATTTAAAAATGCTTACCTTTAATTATATCACCCTCTACATTGAGTAGAACAACTACCGTTGTATTTTCATTAAAAGTTAAAGCCAAATTTTCTGATTCATTTGAAATGAAGGTGGCATTACATTTTTCCCAATTGCTAGGTAAAATATGATTTGTAGTGCCAATGAGAAGTTCACCAAAACATAGACTTTCAGTAGGGCTCTTAAAGTAAATATTGTGAGATGAAGGATTGAGGATTTTGCTTCTTCGTCTTTTAGTTTTCTTTTTCTTGCTTTTCAAAATGTGATCAATATATTGGTATTTAACTGGAAGCGGCTTTTTTCTGGCCATCTCTGATACAAACACTTCCAACACAAAAATTACAAAACAGAATCGTTTTAACCGAGATTGTGTGAATAAAATAAATAAACAACGACAGTTGATATCACTTTTGAACCATTTTGATGAGAGGAAAAGCTAGAAACACAAACTACAAACTATTTATTAAATGTTAGCCTATTATTTTACTTTTACATTTTAAGTTAAATTTTTTAGCTTAATAGACATTTTATTTTACGAAAAACAAAGATTCCATTCGAAATCGAAAGGGAATTCTATTCTATTCTATTCTATTATGTATTTTCATCGACTTGATACGTGATTTCATTGAGTCACATTAATACCTTATCTAGTGAAGATTGTCGGACTTCAGAGTAGGTGTGGCAGATTGTAATAGTAGTAGACGTTTTTTAAATCTTAATGTTTGTTTAATTGTTTGAGTGTTAGTTCAGTTAGCATTTGTTGGGTGTAATTTGGTGCTGTTATTTGATTTTCTAAGTTTTTTGTATAGGCCCTTATTTTTGTTGGCGGTTTTAAGAGTTAAAAAGCATAATATGAGTTATATCTCCTTCTCCAGAATCGCAGTTTGGTGTTTCTTTAACCCCTATTCTATCTAAATATTTTGGGGTTGAGCAATGTCTTGTTCTCATACAGATAATGTTTATTATGTGTCTTCCTTTCGTGTCTAGATGTTTATTAAACCAGGATTCAAAAGGCAGACAATTTTGGATGTATTGTTACGTTCTACGGGGTTCTGGATTCGTTGACTAGCAAAACAGCTTTTCAAACTACTATTTTATTATTACCAACTATTTCCCAACACCAGTATCAACTAAAATATTTATCTCTCTTACTAAATGTCCATAGAACTATATTCCACTATTCGCCTTCTATGATCGCTTCTTATACACCAACACTTACTGCTGACTCGCTTAATACTCTATGATCACCGCACTAAATCAATAATGAACTAACTTACTCTGTGCACCGCTCGTCTATTTATACTGTCCATAGAGATTCTAGACCTTCTACACTTTTCTATACCTGTCACTTCTGGTCCCTTCTAGAAATATCATTCCAGAGTGTTAGCTCTTACCAACACACTTAATAAACGACATCTGACCATAGAATAAGCAAAGTCCATAAACTTAATTCTCATAGACAAATGTGACACTGCCCCCCTCTTATATTCGATCGTCCAGATCGAATTCTGACATTTCTTGTAATGGCGTAAGTATGTGCATATAGACCACCTTCATCTTGCTCTTATTATATTTTCTGTAGTTTCGATGACCGTCCCTTGCGTCGTACTGGATTGTAGAACCACACACGATCTCCTTCTTTAAAACCAGCTGAATTAGCTCGCACGTCATAACGGGTCTTCATGCGGTCGCTTTCTACTCGTATATGCATTCTGACAGCAAAGTGGATGACTTCTATTCTCCTTTCCAAATCTTTTATGTATTCATCAGTTGACCGTGGAGCATCTGTGGGTTTTCCAGATATGAGATCAGGAGGAAGTCTTAACTCTCGCCCAAAAACTACGCTGGCTGGTGTATGTCCGGTAGTCTCATGTACAGCCGAGCGGTGTTCCTGTAGAAATATTGCAATGTGCCGGTCCCAATCCATTTGGTGTTTATTGACAAATATTCTTAAGTTGGACTCCAAAGTAGCATTAAATCTTTCCACCATTCCGTCAGATTGAGGGTGCATGAGTGTAGTTCTTGTTTTCCTGATTCCCATAAGCTCACAAACCTTCTGAAATACCGCCGACTCGAAGTAGCGTCCTTGGTCAAAATTGAGCTCTAGTGGTGCGTCTAATCTGCAGAAAAACTCATTCACCAATACTTCTGCAACGGGGGAGGCCTGTTGATTCGGGACCGCAAACACGTCTGGCCACTTGCTAAAATAATCCATAGCTACAAGCATATAGCGATTTCCTGCGTCTGTTCTAGAGAAAGGACCAGCTATGTCGATTGCAATTCTTTCGAAAGAGGCTCCCACGTTGTACTGCTTCATTCGTCCCCTGTTTTTTTTTTTAATTTGGGCCCCTTACTGGATGCGCACGCTTGGCAGGTTTTGCACCATTATTCCACATCCGCTCTACATCGTAACCAATAAAAACGTTCTCTGACCTTTTCCAACATTTCCTTTACCCCTAAATGGCCTCCACCAGCCCCGCCATGGATCTCTTCGATTACCGCCCTAACTCTTGGCCGCGGAAGGATTATTTGCTTCAATATGCGGGTTCCATCCTCTGACTCCCAATTCCTGACCAGAAGATTACCCTCGATTTCAATGGAGCCCCACTGGGCCCAGTAACTTTTAGTGGCAACGCTTCTATCACTGACTTCTGACCAAGTGGGTCTTTCGTGGCAAGTCTCCTTCCATTTGTAGATTGGTTCGATATCAGAGTCTTCTTTTTGGTCCTCCATTAACCTTTGCGGGTCCCATCGGTTAACGGCTCGCACCGTTGTCCTCCTACACACTTCGAGATTCAATCCTTCTTTGTTTTCGGCAGAGATGCAATGCTTGCATTTTGGTGGACAAGGTCTCCTGGATAGGGCGTCGGCATTGCCGTGCTGTCGTCCAGGTCGGTGTTCGATGGTAAAATTGTACTTTTGAAGGCGTTCAAGCCACCCCGCCATCTGCCCCTCTGAATTTTTAAATTTAAGGAGCCAGCGTGGGGAAGCGTGGTCGGTTCTCGGGAGAAATTCTTGACCATATAGATATTTGTTAAAATGCTCCGTCTTGATAATGGCTAGAAGTTCTTTCCTCGTCACGCAATAGTTATTTTCTGCTTTGGAAAGGGCCTTGCTGAAATACCCTACAACCTTCTCTTGGCCTCTCTGTTCCTGCGAAAGAACACCTCCAATACCAACATTGCTCACGTCCGTGTCCACAATAAACCTGTGACCAGGCTGAGGATATGTCAGAATCGGGGATGAACAGAGAGCCCGTTTTAGTGTCTTGAATGCTTTTTTCCAATCATTGGTCCAAATGAAGAGTGTCTTTTCTTCCGTCAGTTTATGCAAAAGTTTCGCGATGTCAGCAAACCCCTTTACAAAACGGCGATAATATGTGCAGAGGCCCAGAAAGCTTCGCAGCTGATGTACATTGGTTTGAACGTTACAGTCCATATTAGAGTCTGGGTCAGTTTTACTCCATCTAGGGTGATAATGTGGCCTAAGTATTTGACTGCTTTTTGCAAGAGACAGCATTTCTTCGGATTTAATTTCAAATTGGCTCCCTTTAGTTTCTGAAACTCTTGCTCGACATTTTCCATGTGATCTTCGAACGACTTTCCTAAGATAATGACGTCATCTAGGTACACGAGGCATAGTTTCCAGTGTAGACCTGTTAAAACTGTCGCCATTAGACGCTCAAAAGTGGCTGGAGCATTACACAACCCAAATGGCATGACGTTGAACTGCCACAGTCCACTACCAGTGGTAAACGCAAGTCGAGATTGAGCCCAAAGACAAAGAAAAGACTGCGTTTACCTCTGGTAGTGAACTGCCACAGTCCACTATCAGTGGTAAATGCAGTCTTTTCTTTGTCTTTGGGCTCAATCTCGACTTGCCAGTAGCCACTTTTCAAGTCCAGTGTCGAAAACCATGTTGCACCTGCCAGTGTATCAAGTGTATCATCAATTCTGGGAAGTGGATAGCTGTCTTTCTTCTTCGTTTAACCGGCGGGAATCTACACAAAACCTCGTGGAGCCATCTTTCTTTTTAACTAGCACTACTGGAGAGGCACAAGGGCTTTGTGATGGCTCTATAACTCGTGCCTGCTCCTTCTCCCTTAGCATGGTGTCAACTTCGTGCTGTTTTGCTAATGGTACCCTTCGCGGTGGTTGCTTGATTGGTACAGATGTCCCAGTCTCAATGCGATGGCGTACTATGTTTCTTCTTCCAAAAACGTTCTTGTCGGTTACGAAAACGTTGCGATATTTGGACAGCAGTTTAGCCACTGCATGCTTTTGTTGTGGAGAAACATTTCCACTAGCTTCTGCTAAGACATCGTGTAGATGTTCTGGAAGTGGTTCATCCGGGATGGACGAGGCTGGGTCTTCTTGGTCGTAGCAACGCCGCACAGTGGGTCAGAATCGACATTTTTCGTAAAAAATCCTGTACCACAAAATGTTCGAATATTTCATTTATATGTTGTTGTTTTTTGTAAATGGTAATGGTAGTATGTATATTTTAGCATAATATATATTTTAAATCTACCATCTAAAAATGTTGAGAAAAACAAATACCGAGTACTAGACCATCCTCAATTCAGATTTTATAAAAGACCTAAATTGACATCTAAAAACTTTATCAATTATTTTTTTCCTCACAGAACAATTACTTGATCCTTCTAAGGTTATATATACAGAAAAGTCAAATTTCCATGCTTATTGTTATACAGGGTGAAATACCAAGTCAATTATGGTTTTGTTATGACTCCCGCTGCCACAGTAACAGGAAGAACTGCCAACTATATATTTATCCGCAGATATACGCAGCTGATTTCTGCCTTATCATTTAGGTCAAAGTACAGATAAAATAATTAAACTGGTCAGAACATGTAGGTTCATGTAGCTAGTAGTTAAAATTCTTGCTTCTTCATCTCTTTTTTGGCTTCTTCATCTCCTTTTCTAATTTATTCTTTGACTTCTTCATCTCTTCCTCTAAATCAATAATGAACTAACTTACTCTGCGCACCGCTCGTCTATTTATACTGTCCATAGATATTCTAGACCTTCTACACTTTCATATACCTGTCACTTCTGATCCCTTCTAGAAATATCATTCCAGAGTGTTCGCTCTTACCAACACATTTTATAAACTACAACTGACCATAGAATAAACAAAATCCATAAAGTTAATTCTCATAGACAAATGTGACACTATGCATACCACCTGCTTTGGTTTTTCTCCTTCCATATTTCTTCCCATTCTCTCCTTAGTTGATTTTGCAAATCATTAATGATTGCGCTATAAGTTATTTTATTGTATTTTGATTGTGATACTTTTTCAGCGGTATTAGCCTAATCTGAGCAAATTACGGGACTCGTTGTGTTATTTGTACTTAGGTATTCGCAGGCAGTTTTGATAGCTGGCATTTAGTGTTGCATATGTTTGTGTAGTCCAGTATTCTGGCTGAGAATTTGTAGCTTCCCAACGGAAGCCGCAAATCTCCTATGCGACTGCCACTGGATGTTTCCGACCCGCCCAACCCTTAACAACCCCGAAACCGGGAACATCCAAGCCGAATCCAGCTCTCCCTGCAAACGCAGCTTCCACTGCAAATGCAGCTCCCGCCATAGACCTGTCCAGCGCACTCTCCCTTATTAGCTCGATCAATTTCATAGAGCTGAGATTGGTTGCGGGGAAAGTCCTGAACATTCTCCAAACCTCCCCTGATCTGTTGACGCTGATCACTTTCGCCACCCCCCTAATCGTGTCAATCTTCCAGAAGTAAATGACTTCTCGAAGAGAGCCACAATCCCTGCAGGTTGCATCCTGGAATGCAAACGGACTAGCCTGCAAAAGAAATGAGCTCCAAGAATTCGCACAACGCTTAAAACTGGACGTTATTCTAGTCCAGGAAACCAAAATGCGCCTTCCCACCAATTCGAAACTCACCAACTCTACATTGTAACGCAATGACCGCACCACTTTCAGAGGTGGCGGCACGGCAGTGTATGTCAAAACAAATGTTGACCACCACCCTCTCAGTACAGAAGCCCTGCAAAACATCGAGGCCACACAAATCGTAGTGAACACTTTCTCTGCAGGCCCAATAAAGCTCATTTCGACCTATAATCCTCCACAAAAGAGAATTCTATTTTAATTATTTCAGGAGTTAGAGAACCTCACAGTTTTTAAGTAATTATTTATTATCAAAAAAAAAAAAAAATTTGGAAGAATAAATATCATAGAAGTTGCCCAAAATGTCATCCTTCTGGTAGAATACATGCTTCGCAACGACGGACTAAAGAGTCTTTCACCCGATTCAAAACACCTGAACGATTTCTTATTTCATCAGCGTATTCTGTCTAACAACTGTTGTCTCGTGTTAGTTTGAATTTGAAGTGGGGGGATCGCGGTGGCCACAAATAGGGCCTGCATTACCAATCCGATTGTTTGCGTTTGAACATTTTAGAAACATTTAACAAGGTCAAAGCGGTAATTAATTCAATTATCTTAAATAATCGGCGACTAAGTAGGTCTTTCCACCAATTACAATAAGGTAATTGTCAGAAGTGTAAAGAAGAAGTGTTGCATGGAATTTGTATTGCAAACACTGAAGTTTCTGTTTCAATAGTTAGTTATCTTAAAACGTTTGCCGAAAATTTATTTAAACCATACCCTTTTTGTCAGTTTGGATATGTAGCGACCTTAACATTTGTGACGGTTAATTATTTCTGAATGGTTAACTGGTTGTAACAAAGGTAAATGTCCATTAAATGATTTCCAAACAAAGACTCTGAAACAATATTAATATGGTATTTGGAGAGCAAAATATTGCGAGACATGTGTTTGATAAATTATTAAAGTTATGTTTAAGTTACCTAATTTAATTTTCTTAAATTGGGTAACGTTGACGTCTCATTATTGCTATAAAATAAATGCCTACATAAATTAGTTACAATTTTTCTGAACGAAAATTCGCTACCAACTAGTTTAGGCTTTGAGTCCCAACTGTTAGGGCTAAGAATACACGTGTGGCTTCTAGGTCATAATTTATTGCGTGGTCCGGGCTTTATGTTAAATGTCAACAAGCGCACTGATCGTAGGTTAACATCGAGCTCATCAAAGTCTAACCTTATTTGAGCCCTGTTCTAAACCTATATACGTGTGCGATACATCCCAATAGTTGTCTCTACGATGAGTTTAGTGTAATGATATGACATCAAGATGTCACCAAAATTGCCAAGATCTTAACTGTCATCTGCTAGTCAAACACGAATTACACACCTGCTTCCATCACGGCTCTAGTCTAAAACAAGATCCGATAACCCAGGACACTGATTTAATCACACCATCTAACGACAGTTACTTACGTCACGTGCATGTGCAAAAGGTTCGAAGCTGAGGCAGAATTCCCTATATATATATATATATATATATATATATATATATATATATATATATATATATATATATATATATATATATATATATATATATATATATACCTACTAACGTAATTTAAAATAAAACTACACAACAATCCATTAATACTTTATTTCACTGGCGGTGGTACCCAACCTCCAAAACATTTTTCTAATTTTTCAGCCACTGCAAGGCATAATCGATCTTGATAAGGGCCAGCAACAACCTAGAAAAAAACAAACAGATTTGCAGAAAAAAAATGTATTTTAGATTGATCAAGAACAAACCTGTATTCCTATGGGTAGTCCATTTCTGTCTAAACCACAAGGAACGTTAGTAGCTGGTAAACCTAGCGTGTTGAAGATTGATAAATAAGAAATACTGTCAACTTTAAGATAGAATTCGTTGTGTTTGAAAGCAGTTGTTGTAAATGTGGGAAATAGAAAGACGCCATTATCTCCAAGAAGTCCCTGAAAACACATGAGAAAAACCTAGGTATTAATAATTTTCAATCCGATATATGTGTCTAATACCTTGCGGTAAATCAAAGAAATTTCGCTAGGCTATAAAAAAATGCAACTTAAGTAACAATTGTCTGTTTAGTGATTTTTGATCCTTTGATTTGCCAAATAAATGTCTCATGTTTTATGTTAGGTTAATCAATTATTATTTTTTGACGTCTCAATAAATGAAAACACACTTTTTCTATGTGGTTCACATAAGCACAATTTATCGTAATTTAAAAACTGTTTTAGTGTGAAAATTGTGACGGGTTTAAGGTGCAGAGGCTATTGAGATCTGGTTTATTTTGGGGCACATTACAGTGTAAAATTGTCTTACATTATCGAATTGTGGTACAAGAGACCAAAATTGTTCAAATTTTTATTTTAGTTTTATGTATTATAAGTATGGTGGATGTAGGCACCATTCTTTGGTCGCTAGCAAATGCATTTAGTGCTCAAAACAAAGTTAAACATAAAATAAATTGATTATTAACATCCCACACTAAATAAAATCGTTATATAATGGCTGAGTTCACCAGAGGCGCCAGCAGCTGAGTTGAAGTTGATATGTTGCGATGATACCAGTACCACAAGTCAGTTTTCTGTGCCTATGAATAGACTAAATGTCACAAAAAAACAACCTGCTAATATAAGTACTAAAGCCTATTAACCGCCCACTGCGTAATCATAGGGTGATTTCAAATTTCATAACTTTAAAAAATATTTTAAAATCATATATTTAGACAAGTGTTTCTTTAGTGTTTAGGAGTTTATGGGTGAGTAGGTGAATAAATAGATAGATGGTATTCTCGATTATCTTTTGTTGTGAATTTTATACAATTTTATATTTTATTTACACACTATTTGTAAACAGATGTTATTATCTTGTCTTTCTTGTATCTGTCTTGTTAATTTTGTGTAATGTGTGACATTGTTTTCATTTTACGCCTGTATATATATATATATATATATATATATATATATATATATATATATATATATATATATATATATATATATATATATATATATATATATATATATATATATGTATATATATATATATATATATATATATATATATATATATATATATATATATATATATATATATATATATATATATATATATATACTTGGTTCTCGGGTTGAACCGCGTCCAGAATTTATGAAACTCGACGTTTCGGCTCCTGTTTTGGAGCCATTTTCAAGAGGTAAAGGAAGTATGTAAGGACACTGTAAGGCCTCAATCTGCCTACTCCTTAGAGCTGTGGGCAAAGGTGGGTTGGGTTGTTGTAGCTCGATTACGGGGCCTCAATCTGCCTACTCCCCAAATCTCGCCGGAGATCGTCTGTGAGGTCTCAGTGTGTTCAACCCTAGGCCTCAGAGAGATCTGGCAGTTCGTTGCAAGTCTTGTCTTATATATGTCGTTCTGTCTACCTGCTTCGAAACTAGTGGGGTCACCGTCAATTAAGTGGGCGGCTTTGGTCACGGTACTTAGAGGATGAGGAGGATTATGAGGGTCATTTGTTGAGGCAGATAATGGGACAATAAAATTGTCTGTGGAATTTATTTTCTTTTTGTGTGTTTGTAAAGATATAATAGGTTTCCAAGTAGTCGGAAGGCGAAGACCATCATCTCTCTTATTTAAACAATCGGGACGTTTTTCAATCTCGATTGCTTCGCGGATAATTATCGTTTTAAAGTTGTAAACCGGTGATATTGTTTTGGCATTATCGAAATCTATTTTGTGCCCTGTATGAATATGATGCATGGCCAGCGCCAATGAGGGGTCGGATTTTCTAACTGCGAAAGTGCGGTGATATTGTTTTGGCATTATCGAAATCTATTTTGTGCCCTGTATGAATATGATGCATGGCCAGCGCCGATGAGGGGCGGATTTTCTAACTGCGAGAGTGTGTTCATATATTCTGTTACGGATGCGTCTATTTGTTTGTCCTACGTAAGTTCTGGAACAGTCGGAAAATGGAACTTCGTAAACTCCGTGGGATTCGTTAGGAATCGTATCCTTGGGAGTTTTTATAAGATTTGAGAGTTTTTGGTCTGTTGTGAATACGGTTTTGATATTATGGGTTCTGAAAATTCGGCTGATTTTGTCGGTGACCCCTTTAATGTATGGTAAAAACGCTGTGTGTTGTTGTGAGGACTCTGTTTGTTCTTGTTGTGGTGTAGTGGTTTGTTGTGCGTTTCTAATGTTTCATAGTATGTGATTGTTGTCGTATCCGTTTTCTAGCAATGTCTGTCTTAAAAAGTTTAATTCTGTCTGTTTGTTGTTGTTGTCCGTTAGTCTAAGGGATCGTGTTACTAGTGTTCGAACCACGGAAGTTAGTTGCGATGGGTGATGGTGAGATTGGGCGTTGAGATAACGATTAGTGTGGGTTGTTTTCGATAGACAGTGTAAGAAAATCCTCTGACTGGGTTTTTAGTGATACGTACATCTAAAAAAGCAAAGAAAAATTATTTTCTATTTCCACGGTGAACTGGATTTGGGTTGATGTTATTTAGGTAAGACAGGAATTCGTCTAGAGATTCTTTGCCATGTGGCCAGACAGCGAAAATGTCGTCAACATATCTTAACCAACAGGTTGGTTTAAGTTGGGATGAATTGAGGGCTTGTGTCTCGAAGTTTTCCATGAAAATGTTAGCCAATGCAGGAGAGAGAGGTGAACCCATTGGAGCCCCTCGAAATTGTTTGTGAAATTTGTTTTGAAAAAGGAAATCAGTGTTAGATGTGCAGTGTTCTACAAGAGCTAAGGTAACGTGGGAAATTTTGTGTTTATTTTTGAGAATGTCAAGGGTTTCAGATAGAGGTATATTGGTGAATAAGGAAACTATATCAAAGCTAACTAGGATGTCGTTTTGAGAACTGGTGTTGTTTTGAAGAAGGTCATGGTGGGCACTTACGATAGGGCGAAGCGAAATATCAGGCTTATGGATTTTCGGGTGACCGTATTTTCTAGGGATGCGAGTTGATTTTTCGGGGGGGATTAGTTCTTTTTTGAGGTCAGGACTGAGTTGGGAGTTGTCTGCGAAGCAATCGAGGTTGAAAAACGTCCCGATTGTTTAAATAAGAGAGATGATGGTCTTCGTCTTCCAACTACTTGGAAACCTATTATATCTTCTTTACAACACACACAAAAAGAAAATAAATTCCACAGATAATTTTATTGCCCCATTATCTGCCTCAACAAATGCCGGTGACCCTCGTAATCCTCCTCATCCTCTAAGTACCGTGACCAAAGCCCCCCACTTAATTGAAGGTGACCCCACTACTTTTACTGATAACAAGCAGGTAGACAGAACGACATATATAAGACAAGACTTGCAACGAACGGCCAGATCTCTCCGAGGCCTAGGGTTGAACACACTGAGACTTCACAGACGATCTCCGGCGAGATTTGGGGAGTAGGCAGATTAAGGCCCCATAATCGAGCTACAACAACCCAACCCACCTTTGTCCACCCCTCTAAGGAGTAGGCAGATTGAGGCCTTAGAGTGTCCTTAAATATTTCCTTTACCCACCACTCTAAGGAGTAGGCAGATTGAGGCCTTAGAGTGTCTTTACATATTTCCTTTACCCACCACTCTAAGGAGTAGGAAGATTGAGGCCTTAGAGTGTCCTTACATATTTCCTTTACCCACCACTCTAAGGAGTAGGCAGATTGAGGCCTTAGAGTGTCCTTACATATTTCCTTTACCCACCATTGTCAACCACTCTAAGGAGTAGACAGATTGAGGCCTTGGAGTGTCCTTACATACTTCCTTTACCACTTGAAAATGGCTTCAAAACAGGAGCCGAAACGTCGAGTTTTCATAAATTCTGGACGCGGTTCAACCCGAGAACCAAGTATGTCTCACATTAAAGACCGCGGAAATCTTTCTGAACATTTAATTCGCCTCTACGGGGAGGAACTTTTATCTTTTACCAAAAGTTTCAGCAAACTTCTTATCAGCAAATCCCGTCTCCTTTGTGACCTCACATTTCTCAAAGCCTGCCGTGATCATCACGTGGTCCCAAAATCTTTTCAACTTAAACACCACACCAAATCACATAACGTCTCCAACATTTTAAAATGAACAGGCTTTGCTCTCCTTAGAAATTCCATTCACGAGACAAGACGACACCTTAACACTACCAACACACTGCTTTACGACACGTACATAAAAATACACACATTCAAAATACACTCTACACTTTGGGACACTCTAGACAGACTCTCACATAGTAAAGCAGAACATGTTACACAGCAAAAGACGGACGTACAAAAAAGAAAATTAAAGCATCTTCTAGGCAACAAAAATCTCACACAACAAACACATAATGCCAATCCTACTATAGTAGTTGACAACCTTTCAAATTCCAACATAAGTGACATCGCCATCAAAGTCCTATCCAAAGGTTTTAATTTTGCACCAACCCCTAAATTCATCCTAATAGAAAAGATAATTTCTCAATCAGAAGATGCGCTAACACACTTACCACATTGCCAGGATATTACGTTCTGCCAAACCTCCAGCTTCAAACCTTGCTTCTCACGAACGACAGTCAATCAGAGACCTAAACCTAAACACAGATATTATAATCCTACCAGCAGACAAAGGCAACGCTACAGTCATACTCGACAAAACAGACTATATACAAAAGATGGATAATATACTAAACAACACAGACTACAAACAAATCCCTAACGACCCTACAACTTATCTTGAAAAGAAAACCAAAACTATCATCAACAACTCCCAACTCAGTCCTGACCTCAAAAAAGAACTAATCCCCCGCGAAAAATCATCTCGCATCCCTAGAAAATACGGTCTCCCGAAAATCCATAAGCCTGATATTTCCCTTCGCCCTATCGTAAGTGCCCACTATTCACCCACACAAAAACTTGCAAAACATCTAGCCAAAACTCTCCAACCATTAGTAGAAAACGCTACATCCTATGTCAAAAACTCCACCCATTTCATTGACCATCTTCAAAACAACACCATTTCTCAAAACGACATCCTAGTTAGCTTTGATATAGTTCCCTTATTCACCAATATACCTCTATCTGAAACCCTTGACATTCTCAAAAATAAACACAAAATTTCCCGCGATACCTTAGCTCTTGTAGAACACTGCACATCTAACACTTATTTCCTTTTTCAAAACAAATTTTACAAACAAGTTCGAGGTGCTCCAATGGGTTCACCTCTCTCTCTCTCCTGCATTGGCTAACATTTTCATGGAAAACTTCGAGACACAAGCCCTCAATTCATCCCAACTTAAACCAACCTGTTGGTTAAGATACGTTGACGACATTTTCGCTGTCTGGCCAAACGGCAAAGAATCTCAAGACGAATTCCTTTCTTACCTAAATAACATCAACCCCAAATCCAGTTCACCATGGAAATAGAAAATAATTTTTCTTTGCCTTTCTTAGATGTACGCATCACTAAAAGCCCAGTGAGAGGAAAGTTAAGGTTTTGTAAAACAAACTTATTACGGCATTTCTTCTACATAATCACTATTTGTTTCAGATTCATTGTCTCAAAATTGCAAATTTTGACGTTTCAAATCACAACTTTGACGATTTAAAAAGAAAAATTATACAATTTTCAAAATATTTTTTCTACTACTTCTTGACCTTTTTGCGTCAAGAAAACATAACCGTTGTATGTAATATTCAATTGGTTTTGTTAATCACACAAAATATTTTGTTGTTGTGCTTTTCTCTGATCACCAGTGTCATCCAAATTTTTTTCTTTAAATGCTTATAACTTTTTTTTAAACTTAGATAAAAAACTTATTATGAATTTCGGCGTGTAGGGCAAGTTGGATTGTAGAAACATATATGCCAAATTTGGTTATCATAGCTCTGTTATTTTCGGAGATACAAAAATGTTCTGAAAGAAAACCGAAAATGTTCCCGGAAAAACTAGTCCAATTTTCCTGGCTAACGAACTTATCCAAACCACTTTCAGAAGGAAGGTACAAATTTCATTAAAATCTCGCCGTTATTTTTTGAGTATATATATATATATATATATATATATATATATATATATATATATATATATATATATATATATATATATATAAACACAGATTTCCTCATCAGTTAATTTTTCGTTTTACGGAGAATTCGCTAAAAGAAAAAATTATTATTTTCTGTTTGTAAAATCACAAATGAAAAACGAGTAATAAAAACGAAGGGCATTGGGTCATTGTCTTCTAAAATACATCAGCATACAAACATGCATATTATTAATGTTTTTATTTGAACAACTGGAAGATTACTGATTTGAATTTAATTAAAATCCAGTTCAATAACTTTGTTTTACTACATCAAAACTTGCCAGTTGTAAAAGTTGACTTTGAGAAATAATTAATATAAAACCTATAAGACGCATAAAGAAACTATTTAGACGAGAAGAATAATAATTGTACTCAGTTTTATATCAGAAAATTATTTAAATATATCTCAAATATTCTGGATACGCAGCCTTGTTGGTGGAGGGGTAATAACGTGTGCCTCTGGGCTCAATGGACCTAAGAGTCCCGGGTTCAATTCCCAATAGAACCGTCAAAATATTTTACAGTACATACTGTATGTGTGTCGTCAGATTGCATTGGTTGCGGCATGAGTACCGTTCGCACATTTTAAACGGTACATACTGTAAATTAACATCGGCAGCATTGTATTTGCGCAAGTTAAATATTTGCGCTTTCGTCTTTCGGGCGGGGCGTATAGCCGTTGGTCACTTGTACCATGCAAACTTGGGCACGTTAAAAATCCCCACCTTCCAAGGGATTCGGCAAACATTTCAGGATAGTGAGGTGAAACTGCTCCATGGCGTAGATAACAGGTCGTAGTCGCGGAAATAGTAAAGAGACAAATATATATATATATATATATATATATATATATATATATATATATATATATATATATATACATACACACAAATAGTCTGGGTCAAATATAGATAATGATGATAATCTAGTACTAGCAAATTATAAAAACATGTCACGGAATAGATGAATGAAAAGACCAATATCGTAAATCGCAAAGATGTGGGGATATAAATAAAAATCAAGAGCGGAAATAGAACTGGTAAACGAAAAAGTTAAAACAAAGGAAGAAGATTGCATTAGAAATATTAATGTTAATGGGGAAAACTTAATCGGCGTGGAAAAGAAAGCACGTGGAAAATGTAGACAATTTAAAAAAAAATGATCGAGAAGAAATGTAGGAAGTCAAATTAACTATAGATGCAAAGCAACATCGAAGAAGTCAAAAAATTAATAAAGAGAGGATGGTCACTGTAAACTTGTCAACAAATAAGAAAATTAAAATATGGACCAGAATTACTTAAAAATAAAGATATAAAAGACAGGGATTGAATCTTATTACTAGAAAAGGAAGACATTGCTACACATAGGACAGCCTTTATGAAAGAATTGTATCACGGAAACGACATTAATATCAAAGATTATATAGAGGAAATAAGAGAACATGAACTCAGATGGTCTAGACCTGGCTATTACAAGAGAAGAAGCAAAAAGGAAATGGAATATACACAATCCAGAATAACAACGCTTTATTTGTTTCATACATGTATACATTAACGGTGAAGGGTGTCAAACTTGTCAAAACAGTAACAAAATTAAAAAGTCTGGACGCAGCAAGTGCGTTATGGTAGTGAATTTTGATTAAAATGTTTTTAATAGCAAATATGTGTGTTTTTTTAAAGAAATCAGTAGTCAGATTTGGTTACCAGTATAACCTATATAGTAAAAACAATGTGCCATGTTTCATCAAAATAACTTTATTGTGTCAAAATGTACAAAATTTTCCGAAAGTAAACTTAAAGTGTTCCCGAAAAAACTCGTTTCTTGGTCAACTTTAAAGGTTAATAGCAAATTGATCTGTTCAAATATGAAGCATTTAATCAAAATGCGCTACCATAACGCACTTGCCGCGTCCAGACTTTTTAATTTTGTTACTGTTTTGACAAGTTTCACAGTAACACGCCGTATCGCAATGTGTGATATGTGTTTGTGCAATGTGCCAAAAACGTGAAAAGTTGCAAAACAATTGAAATAACTCAAAAACGATGAACGATATTATTTTTTCTCTCACAAACATGCATTATAATTGAATGGAAAATGCAAAATGCAATAATATAGGGGGTGTTCTATTAAAAAAAGAAAATGTGTATGACCAACGACTTATGGGCCACCATGATTATCAAAATAAGATACAGCTTAAAACACCCTATAATTAATCTATACAATTTTTGCTCGTATCTTGTATATAAACGAAAATATTGAGTTTTACCGTAGAAATGCGTCACCTGTATATATGCAAAAACTGAAACGTACTCCGTATATGGGTTTTAGGGGTTTTAGTTCGCACTCGTTTGAAGAAATCTTTTCAAAATTCATAAGTCGCGGTCTTCTCAAAAACAATTTTTTTCTACGAAAATTTGCTAAAATATAGACTATTAAACCATACACTCTATAGCTGAAACTACTTCCAAAGCATCAGAAAGAGGGTCTACTTGAAATGGCTTTTCCGCAAATATTTTATTAAAAACTCGGGACGCAGCAAGTGCGTTATGGTAGTGAATTTTTATTAAATGCTTCAAATTTAAATAACTCAATTTTCTATAAACTTAGAGAGTTTAATTTGAATACGTAGTAAGGTCTTTCCTAAGGCAAGATATCCACAATTTTTCATTTAAATAACTTTGTAATTTTCGGAGAAAAAATTTTTTCGTAATAAAATTTAAAATTTGAATAACCCAATTTTCTCTTAACTTAGAAAGTTGAATTTTGGTACGTAGTAAGATCTCCTGAGGCAACATATATACTAAATTTCATTAAAACAGCTTTGTTACTTTCGGACAAACAAAAATTTTCTAAAGAAAACTCAAAAATTTCTCGGAAAACCCCGTCCGATTTTTCTGGCTAACGAACTCATCCAAGCCATTAATAAAAGAAAGGCCAAGTTTCATCGAAATCGGTCAATTATTTTTTGAGTTATCAGACGGATACATATATATATATATATATATATATATATATATATATATATATATATATATATATATGTATATATAAACATATAAAAATTGAAACTGACCCCGGATATGGGTTCAAGGGATCCTAGTTCGCACTCATTTGAAAGAATTTTTGCAAAGTCTCACCATCGATACCTCTCTATTAGTGATTTTTTAAAATAAAAATTCACTAATAGTATAGCACTAAGAGTAAGCAAAGCGACATTGTTAATAGTAAAGACTGTAAAAGCGCAATTCACAAGTAGATGACAATGGAAACCACGTAGTGTGTTCAGTTATTAGGAAGAAACTATTGACTATTAACAATAGACTAAAACTTATATATATATATATATATATATATATATATATATATATATATATATATATATATATATATATATATATATATATATATATATATAAACAAATAAAAATTGAAACTGACCCCGGATATGGGTTCTAGGGGTCCTAGTTCGCACTCATTTGAAAGAATTTTTGCAAAGTCTCACCATCGATACCTCTCTATTAGTGAATTTTTTTAAATACAAATTTACTAAAATCAACGACAATTTTTTTTCGAAAGAAAACTCAAAATTTTCCCGGAAAACCCCGTCCGATTTTTCTGACTAACGAACTCATCCAAGCCATTAATAAAAAAAAGGCACTTGCCAAGTTTCATCGAAATCGGTTAATTATTTTTTGAGTTAGCGGGTGGATACATACATACATATATATATATATATATATATATATATATATATATATATATATATATATATATATATATATATATATATATATATATATATAAACATATAAAAATTGAAAATGACCCCGGATATGGGTTCTAGGGGTCCTAGTTCGCACTCATTTGAAAGAATTTTTGCAAAGTCTCACCATCGATACCTCTCTATTAGTGAATTTTTTTTAATAAAAATTTACTAAAATCAACGACAATGACGGTTGAAGCTGAAACTTAAGGCTTTGTACTATTTATTTCATATTATTTGTCTGAAAATTGCAAATTTTGACGTTTCAAATTGCGATTTTGACGTTTTAAGAAGAAAAGATATCGAATTTTGAAAATATTTGTTCTGATATTTCTTGACGTCTGCGTCAAGAAAACTTAACTGTTGTATGTAATATTCAATTGGTTTTGTTAACCACACAAAATATTTTGTTCTTGTGCTTTCATTTGATCACCAGTGGCACCCACATTTTTTTAAATGCCTATAACTTTTTGTCCTTTTAACGTAAAATAGTAGAAACGTATATGCCAAATTTTGTTGTCATAGCTTTGTTATTCTCGGATATACAAACATTTTCCGTAAGAAAACCCACAATTTTCTCGGAAAAACTAGTCCAATTTTCCTGGCTAACGAAGTTGTTCAAGTCAGTGACAAAAGGAAGGTACCTATCAAATTTCATCAAAATCAAACATCTTCTGGAATGTGTCGACACCCCTAGCAGCGACTACCACCGTAGGAACTACCGCCGCGGGAAAATCAGGTTTACTTGTTCGCTTATTATTTACCATTGTTGATAAAAACAGTTAAAAAAAATAATGTTTCTGTTGAAAAAGATGTAGAATTTAATTTGAGTCAAGTTTTAAAATATAGAAGTTTTTGATTAAAATGAAGGAATTGATTTCAAGTACCATCCATATTTCTGGAAATTGTAATGGTACATAATGAGGTGAGGTAATTTTGGAGATTAGAAATCAGATGACAGAACTTTAGAACAATTGACATTTAGATTAAAATTTAGTCAAAATTGCATCATTCGCAGCCACAAGTTTAGACTTATTTGTAAGATGCTTTGTACTATTTATATAACAATAAACTATAACTAAACTAACTAAACTATTCAGAAGAATCTTAATTGTGTTTGTTGAAACTTAAAAACTGTAAGTAAGTAATATATATTTGAATATTTATCACTGTGTACAGGTCATTGCTTTCCTCGATTCATAGGACTCACAATTTAGGTAACCTGCAAATATTTTAAAGCAGATATCATTACAATGGTCTTCATAAAGCCCTATAAATAAAAATCTAAGAGTGTAATATCGGGTGACCGAGGAGGCCATGCAACGTGGCCACCTGATGTGGTCCTGCAAGTGATGCTGCAAAAAGAGATAACATTTCCTGTCAATAGATTGGTCAGCAGAGGTGCCAGTTACCCGTTGACCAGTCCGGCGCAAATGTTCATCGAGAATCTGTGCTGGACAGTTTTTATGGCCTTATGAGTAAACCAGTCGCCAATACAATGGAGGGAGAACTTAGACTTATACAATTAGGCTCAATTTTAATTTATATGTATAAGAATTCACTACTATAAAGCACTTGCTGCATCCAGACCAGAAAAGGTACAATTGATTTTCGTATAGTGTTCTCTAAGCAATGTGTGCTCCTACTTGGCGAGATCTTTTTCGAATATTACTAGAATGATCCTCTTCAACGTGGTTTAAGACTTCATCTTCGGCATCCAAAATTCTTTGGTGTCCACCAGGTACAATGACCTGTTTGCATTATATCAGCGCAGCAATTGTTTTCTATACTGTGGCGCCAGTTTCTTGTGCACAAATTACTAGTGAGGTGAATTTTGACGCAATAGGTGTTAGTTTTTTAGAAAGTCGCTTAGCGTACAATCGGCTTACAGCAGAATTACGGCATCCTGCCGCATAAATTAACATGCCAACTTATTGATTGTTAGTGCAATGAGTCATAGTTTTTACTTTTCCTATTGGAATTTTTCAGAACAGTTTATGCCAAACCAAAAATGCAGCCACAACTGATCAAACTTGGCAGATAGCATCAGGGTACTTTTTAATTTTAACTTACTGAAAACTTCGTTTGATTTTGGGTTTGCGTCGAGCGATATTTTACGCCCGGTAACAGAGCGATAACTCCGAACAGCTGGTTTTAATGGGTGTTCATCATTTTTTTACACTTAGTATTTGCACGACTTTTGTAAATAATATCTTAATGTTTGTTAATCAAAATCATGTTTCTTATTATCTAACTTTTGTTAAGGTGTTTTAACGTTAATACCTTTTTAAAGTGTTTAATTAACAGTTAAAACTAAAATCACAAGACTGTAAATACCCTATATAGATCAGTGGCAGAACATAGGAATCCATCCGTACATGTTAAGCTTACCAACTTTTATTGTAAAGGTTGCGTAAATTATAGAACCCAATTGTTAATTTTTACTCACCGTAATTTTCTTTCTCAATTTTAAGTTCTCTTGATAATAATAATCCCTGTCAAACAGGGCTATAATAACATTTTCCAGCAAATAGAAAAACAGTAAATTAAAGGTGTATTTGGATAAGCCAAACAAACATTTGATTATTTCCACAGCCAAGTTTTGGTTTTCCTGAAACAAATTGAAATTAAACTTTAATGGGTGTCAATTATGCAGTTTAAATATAAACTAAACTAAACTAAATTTACAAAGGCAAATTATAGAAAAATGAATAATAAGGAGTCTCGTCTACATTTCTCCAGCACTCTTTTTTTTTCACGCTGTACAATTTTACACCATACATGAATCCAAACATTTTGGTAATTACATAAGTAGCCGTAGCAGTGGTGGGGAAGCTAGCGCCAGGCAAATGGGCCACATATTAGGCCATTTTTGCCAACTCCGGCATGCACGAACCATGCCTCCTCCTCCTCGGTTTTGTCACGAAACCTCGACCTAAAAATAAAGGTCATGACGGTCTTCCATTGGACGGAACTTACTTGACTTCTCTGAAGAGTCCTTGATCCAAACATTTATGTTCAAAGACTTCCAAAAGCCTCACATTCACACAGGTAGTGCTAAGACGTTTGTTCAGTCTCGCCGCATTCCTGGTAAATGGGATCCCTCTCGACACCGACCAATGTAAGGTGTCTTCTGGGACTACAGTGGCCTGTTAACACCCCGGTGATACTGCGAAGCGCAGAACGACTCCTACCAAAAAGCCAGACAGTCTTGTTTCTATCCGGCCTCTACACGAAGTCACTCGGTTGTCTACAGCCAGTGTCCGACATCTAGGGCTTTTCCATGGCCACCTCAGTCCATCTATCTAGAGCGTCAAAAACCACCTTCTTACTTATGCCTATAGCAGACTCCTGGCCACAGAACGGCTGCCGGAACCAAGCCTTGCGAGGTCATTTATTACCTCATTCCCCGCTACGCCATAGTGTCCCTGAACCCACATAAGCCGTACTTTTTAGTGAATTTTCTTTTTTAAAAATCACTGATGGGAAGATTTGTTTATATATATATATATATATATATATATATATATATATATATATATATATATATATATATATATATATATATATATATATATATATGTATATATATATATATATATATATATATATATATATATATATATATATATATATATATATATATATATATTGTATTATTAGACAGCAATCAATGCTTGACGCGTACGAAAGCATTTATATCTCTGGTTTCGTTTCTTTTACCTAAGAATCAATATAAATACACGCTGTAGTAAAAATTATGAACTTTGTTAGCGAAACGATCGTTGTGGTGATTTGGGTTCTCCAAGTGTGCTTATCAGTGCTTATCACAGGTTCCAATCTTCACTTAGTATATATTGTATTGTAATTATACATGGATGTATTAAACCCCTTTTATGCACAAAATTTGGAAAAGTTTTCCATCTATCTTTTTTATGTAAACCTTTTCTGAGAAATATCAATCAGTAGGTGAGAAATTGTCTGTTTATTGTGAACTTGGTACATTTTGTTTGATTCTTCAATATTCGGTATGATTGAATTTGTACTTGTTTTTAAATATTGTCAATTCTTCCAATGTTATCACATTATACCTATTTAGCTGTTCTTACTTGTTATGCATATGTTATGTAAGCTCCTTTTTAGATTAAATTATTCAATACATATTCAGGTTTCTGATATTGTATTAAATGTCTCTGTTTTTAATTCATTATTTTTATGTTAAACATTATATATATATATATATATATATATATATATATATATATA
Source organism: Tillus elongatus (assembly GCA_964006375.1). Classification (NCBI taxonomy): domain Eukaryota; kingdom Metazoa; phylum Arthropoda; class Insecta; order Coleoptera; family Cleridae; genus Tillus; species Tillus elongatus. The sequence continues at coordinate 82,687,850 of OZ023262.1, read as the reverse complement.
TATATATATATATATATATATATATATATATATTTCTAAAGCTCAATTATAATTTGTATAGTTTAAATCACAATACAATACATACTAAGTGAAGTTTGGAACCTGTGATCAGCACTGATAAGTATACTTGGAGAACCCAAATCACCACAACACATATTTTTAAAGATCTGAAGGTCGAGGTCTTTAAAAAGATGTTGTGGTGATTTGGATTCTCCAAGTGTACTTATCAAGAAATAATAGAAAAATTACTTTGAAAAATTTATAGGTTTTATTCTTAAAATGTCAAAGTCGCGATTTGAAACGTCAAAATTTTAAAATTTTTAGACGGAGAACCTGAAGCAATTACGGATTATGTAAAGGAAATGTCATAATAAATTAAAGCCTTAAGTTACAGCTCAACCATCATTGTCCTTCATTTTACTAAAATATCTGCAGAAAATTCATTTCAAATAGACCTTTTCTCTGATGATTTGGCAGAAGTTTCAGTTTTAGAGTTTTTGGTTTAATAGTCTATAATCTTTAGCGAATTATTGTAGAAAAAAAATCGTAATTGAGAAGACTACGACTTTACAATTTTAAAAATATTTCTTCAAAGGAGTGCGAACTAGGTCCCCTCGGGGTCAATTTCAGTTTTTACATGTTTACATATATACAGGGTGGTGCATTTTTACTGTAAAGCTCAATATATCAGTTATTATACAAGATACGGGAAAATATTATAAAAGTTATTTATAGCGTGTTTTGAGCTGCATCTTATAAAATTATGTTGACAATCACAGGCTAGCCCATAAGTCGTAGTAGTTGTAGTATTACTGCATTTTCCATCCAAATTTAATGCATGCTTGTAAGGAAAAACATTTATACCTCCCATCGTTTTCGAGTTATTTCAATTGTTTTTCAACTTTTTACATTTTGGAACATATCAAGAATTGTGATACGGAGTTTTTACCAATGAAAATGACGCATTTATGGAGCTTATCAATTTATGCGTCGAAAAAATCGAGATGCCACATACAGGACGCTCTCAAATTACTTAGCCAATCTTTGTAAAAAAAATGGCGAATTATTATAAAACAGATTGTTTACAAATTTGCATGTAAACATTTTTTTGATTTCTGTCAAAAACCTTTATGTTATTAATTGTCTCTTGTCTAGTGTAGTTTTTGTGTAAACTACGTGGATAGGTTCGTTGGCCAGGAGAGTCAAACTAGTTTTTTGTGGGATAATTTTCAATTTATCTTCGGAAAACCTTGATACTTTTAACAAAAAGTTATTGTGATGAAATGTGGTACATTGTTTCTACTATAAAGGTTACACTATCTACTAAAATTCATGTATTTCTTTAAAAAGCACATTTAAGATTAAACACATTTGTATGAAAGTTCGTTACCATAACGCACTTGCTGCGTCCAGACTCATTCTGGGCGCGCAGAAAGCCCGTAGGGCCGCCTGACTATCCCAGCAAATTTATACAAATTCATCGTCCTCATATGCAGACAGGATAGGATATATATTCGGTTTGAATGCCGTGGTATATGCGCTCAGAGCATAACTCTCGCGCACGCCCAGGTCATCAATGTATATTCCCGATCCGGCGGAGTGCTGCTTCTCCTGCCGTGGTCCATCAGTAAAGCAGACCAGACCATCAGGCTGGAAGGCAACCTTATTATCCCTCCATTTACTTGCTGGGGATTGTGGGGTATATATCCTAGTCAGCCTAATATAATCCTCTGCATTTCGTACCTTGATAGTGGAAATTGGAATTTCCTTTTCCACCGCGTTGGCAACTTTTGTATGTCCTAGTCCACCAGTTTATAGAGTCTTGTGTTCAGAGATGCGACGGCACAGCCTCGTCTGATACAGATGGAAAGCGGCGGTAGCATCAGCAAGACCTCTAGCGCGGCTGAGGGTGTCGTCAACACAGCGCCGGTGATACCCAGACTTGCCAACCTTTGAAGTTTGGCCAGCTTTCGGGTAGCAGTTTGGTTTACACAACTCCACTAGACCACTGCCCCAAAAAGGAACCTCGGCCTGACGATGGCAATGTAAATACAATGAAGGATCCGAGGATTAGGTCCCAAGGTCCCCACTATCACATGGCATAACTACCAGATGGTCGCTACTCCCTTCCTTACAAGTCGTTATATTTGCGACCCCTATGATAATTTGCAGTCCAGGATCAACCCCAGAGATCTGATCTCCCGCACTAAAGCTAAAGGTTTCCTAAACATCACCGGCCCCCTAAACTCCTCCAGATTCATCTTCTTGGTGAATATCATCCTCTCTCACTGGGTTTACGGGGAGTCCCAGCTCAGCACACCATATTTCAATTATACTACAGGCTGTTTGCAGGAATGCACAAACAACGCTGAGGAATTTGCCGTATAAGACCAGCCCATCATCAGCATATGCCTAGGCAAAGAAACAATTATCGAAGAGCCGTTACATGAGACCGTCCACCTGCCCTGAGAACAGTCATCAATCACCCCCAACGTCCGGCTACGGCATCTCAAGGCCCTGAAACTCTCCTGTCTTCCAGCATTCTCACCACCCAACTAATAAGGGGCCTAGGTCATCACCGGTTCTCTAAGGCGGCACATCCCATATCAGTCCTAGCTCTATCAAACGCCCCCTCAACATAAATAAATACAGCTAGTATGGCCTTTCCATAGTGTAGTTGATAATTGGTAATTATATAATATCAAAGCAAATTAAATACATGGCATTTTTGGATAGAGAATGGAGAGATATTCCAAATGAGACATTACAAGCTCCTACTTTCTATTTAAAAATTTGGGGGTTGCACCTGTCACTCGAGAGGATATGAATGTAGGGGTGAAGTTTGCACGTTGCCGGGTGTCATTTTTAATCTAAAATTCACGTGTTTTGAGATTTATCATAAACATGCGCAATAATTAAGATACTGAATTTATTTCATTTGGCTGTTTCACACTGTGTACATTATAAAGAATACTAGTACAAAAACATTAATATTAACCAATTGTTTAAGATTTGTGAGTGTTCACTTAAATACATATTTCCTCTCCTTTAAGTGTCAATTTTTAGAAAGTTTGTGTAATACCGCATTAATCTCTATAAAAATTTGCTTATATTATACAGGCTGTCCTTATAAATTTGAAGGCACTTTGGATAACAGGCCCCGACTATAAAATTAAAAAATCCGAGATGCATCAGATAACTTCACAGCTTACTTTCATTGCTTTTGTTTTTAGATCTTTGTTACTTAGTTAGAAAAAAATTAATAACACTATCTCGTTGTATTTTCAAAAGTCAAAACAAATTATTATTTTAATGAATGTTATGCAATAATTGCTTTTTTTCTCCCTCAGGGCTAGTCCGCGGCGTCGCCGCTCCGATAGCGCTGCAACCTTTTGTTTATTGTGCATTCCCTTAGTCTTTTTACTCCACCCACTCCAAAATCACTGTGCCTTGAACTAGTCTGCACAGCGATTGGTAGGGTGAAGTTTTATAATGCTCTGTCTCCGGTGTAGACTGACCGTACATCAGTTGCCTTCTGCGGTCCAGAGCTTTACACTCACATAAAATGTGCCGGGCTGATTCCTCCCCCTCGCCGCAGAGTCTGTATGCTAGATCCCCCTCGAACCGCCCCATTTTATGCAGGTGTTCATTGACGACCATGTGTCCCGTCAAGAGACCAGTTATGTTTCTGAGCTGCCCTCTGCTAAGATTTAGCAGCTCCGCAGTTCTCTTTGAACTGGGTTCGTCAATTGTTTACTTTCCATGTCTGAGCCCTGGACAGTCTGCTTGTGTTAGTTTCTGACCCAGGACTTAATGTCTCCTCTGGCAGTGCTCTTTGTCACGCTCAGAGCCGGTTCTGGTCCCACAAATAGTTCTGCTGAACCTCTCTTCGCGAGACTGTCAGCTTCTTCATTGCCTTTGACCCCCGAGTGACCCGGCACCCAGATGAGGGTGACCTCATTCTGTCCAGCCAGGTCGCTCGTATTGTCTCGGCACTCACTCGCCAGCCAGGAATTTACCCGTGTGCCACTTAGGGCCTTAAGGGCTACCTGACTGTCTGTGGTTATGAGGATCCGCTTGTTGGTGTAGCCCCTCCTCTTGTTCTCCCGCACACAGTGCAGGATGGCGTACATTTCGGCCTGAAAGACCGTTGCATGAACTCCGAGGGAAATAGTATGACTTACCCTCGGTCCTTCCGAATAATCACCTGCCCCCGTACCACGCTCCCCGCCGGATCCGACCGTGAACCAGATGAGCGTGTCCCGTGGTATGCTCGGCGTCTCCTACCGCCATGCCTCACGGTCAGGGATTACCACTGTAAATTTGTTTTCCCTGCAGATTCGCGGGCTCGCGACGTCTGACCTCATTTTAAGCATGGGCTCCTTCACAATCTCCTGAATTTTGCAGTGGTCCCTGAAGCCTGGGTTGATCTTCAGTCCTCGTTCCACCACGGGACGTTCCTGGTGGACGCCCTCATTTTCAGGGGGCAGTTGGCGTTATATGCCGAGGTGATTGCGTCTCGCAATTGGGCTGCCGCAACCTCGAGGTCTATTGAATTGTCTATGGTACTCTTAACCCCCCGCAGTTCCACTGCTAGGTCTGCCCTGTAGGCTTCCCAGTCCGCCTTGCGGGGGTTCCAGTACCATACCGTTTGTCTTTCGATTTCAAACCGGATGTATCTGTGGTCTGAGCTACTCACTTCTCCAGACACCGCCCAGTTCTTAACAAAGTCACCCAGAATGTGGGTGGACACTTAGATCAAAAACTTCCTCACGCCGTGTTGTGACGAAGGTCGGTTTATTACCTTTATTCAATATGTCTAAATTAAATTTCATAAGTAATTGTGAAAGTGCCTCACCCTTAGAGTTTGTGTCCGAGCATCCCCACAATTCATGGTGCGCGTTCGCATCCAGGCCGATGATGGTCTGCCATCCACCTGCTCTGCTACCCACCATCAGCTGCTCCAATTCCTTGGGTGGAGGAGGGTCCGTGCTGTCCCCGGCAGATAGGCTGACCCGACAGTAATGTCCCTCGGCCCATCCGCTCCACCACATCGGATTTTGATCGTTGCCAGGTCCCTGGAACAGAAATTTGTAAAAGGCAGAAACTCTATCCCTTTCCTGCCGAAAATGCAGGCCCTCGGGTTCTCGCTGGATCTGCTGTAGATGAGCTTTCCAGCAGCTCCGCCAAGTCCCTTGATCTCTCCTTTATAGGAGTACGATTCCTGGATGAGGGCCACATCCGTGTTTCTCAGCAGTCCCGCTGTGGCTGCTCTGCTGTGTTGGAGGTTGACCTGAAGGAACCTAAGTCTCATCAACCCCTAGTTGCTTTCCCAGTGGGCGGCACGAGTCTGTAGCCGGAGCCACTCCTCGAGCCTCATTGGCTTTGGTTCCATATATATTTATGATCTTTATGTTGTTCCACGAGAACAGGGTAATACTGTCCACACCATCAGAACCCCTTGTGTGGGCCAAGGCGGGTTACTCTGGAGAGTTGCCCGGTACTCCAGAGGTTTTGTTTACGACACCATCGCCCTGGTGCCATCCAGCCCTAGGCACCGGTCACGTGACACCGTAGATTGGGGGAGTTTAGTTCGACGTCCTTGTCTAGATCCGTCATGTTTAGTTATTAGCAGAGTCACCTCATGCAGGATACGGCTTTTCACCGCGCATGACGGTCTTTGGGAAAGCTTCATCGAAAGTTTATGTTGTTGTTTTCACTTCCTCAGCTTGCCCCCTGGAATCCTTTAGCCCGCGACTCCTTGAGCCCCAATAATTGCTTAATGTAATGTGACCAACAAACTAAATAGTTATATATTTACTTCACTGAATGTGACTTACCCCTTTTAATACGTTGGGAACGCCTCTGAGCTGGAAGAGTGAGCAAGTAGCTATTTCAGTAGCATCGATAAGTTCTGGAAATGTCTCTGATATTAATTGGGCATAATATTCTTTACGTAAAAATTTATGTGCCATTTTAATTGCGTTCCTTATTTCTTTTTGAACTTTAGGCTGTACCCACGAACTTCCTGCATCTTCCATAAAAAATAATCTAAGTCCTTTCAAGTCTACCTATAAAAATATAAGGCAAAACATTCGTCATCATAAAACAAGAACTATTATTATCACGGAGCGGTAAATAATTTTGTCACTTTAAAAGTAATTTTCTGGTATATATATATATATATATATATATATATATATATATATATATATATATATATATATATATATATATATATATATATATATATATATATATATATATATATATATGTATGTATGTATATGTATATAATATATAACTATAGTTAAAAATAACGAAGGTATATTAATGATAAGAAGAAAGACCTCGTTCGATGCAGGATTATAGAATGTTGTTAGTAAGGACATGGAACTGAAAGAAGCAAATAATAAGTGTACTAAGTGAAGATTCGAACATGTGATGAGCATTGATACCTAAGTACACTTGAAGAATCCACATCACCACAACGCAATTTAAAGACTTGATTATCGTTTCACTAACAAAGTTAGCGTCATCGTAGGATATATTCTGTGAATATTGGATGGAACACTAGAATATTTCATCCTCTGATGACGTTAGCTTTGTTGGTGAAACGGTCGTCAGGTTTTTAGAAGCAAAGAGTGTAATGGCAGCTGCAGAAAAATTACTGGGCAATAAGATACTAGAATCAAGGAAACCGAACTGGATCAGAAATACTAGAGTTTTTAAATAAATATAGATAAATTTAGATAAATATAAGGACAGCTAAATTTTTTTACCCCTGGACCACCGAGGCTCCATTTGTCAAGTGATGTCTTGTACAATTATTGAAAATAACTATTACTATTACTATTCATACAAAAACATAATAGGTGGATAAGGGTTAGGAACGAAAAGGGATACAGAAAAAATAAACAAATTAAAATTATAATCGCATTAATTGTTTCGGGAGTAAATGTGTTTGCTGACGAAGATATGTAGCTAGTGTGTGACGTTTCACTATATGTTTGGACTCATGAGACTGAAAAATTTATTCAGGCCAACCAACAAATAATTGTAAATTTTTGAAAATACAGTTTTGAAACTAGGTTTCCCCTACCTATTGATCTAGAGATGGAATCCACCTAGCCGTGGTAAGATGCTTAGATAAAGGCGCGTTTGTTTTTGCGTGTGCCTGAAGTGCTAAATAGTCTTGGGGTATATATCTTTTCTCTTTTTAATCTTCCATATTTGGACACTATTTCTACTTTTGTAGTGGGTGCCTGTGGGCCACATCTTGGTTTTTTCTCGACACTGGCATTCCTCTATTTTACGATTTCTAAAACAGCTAAGGTGCAAGATAACGTAACAAGAGCTGGGCCATCGCAGGGTTATCACCAGCTGCGAAATTTGTCTTGGATCCCGCGCACGCTCCCTTGTATAAGTTCATTACTTGAGCATTCGGGCCTCTGTTCAAATGAACTTATCTTTACCTTGCTACTCGTGGAACCAACAAGAGCCTTAACATAACCAAAATCAGGAAGTAAGAAGGCCAAAAAAATTGGAAATCAGGCAACAGAGACTGCAACGGCACTTTCAGGAAGCTATCTTCGCGCGATTTAGGCTATCAAGCCAAAACTGTCATAAGATCAAGATGTGGTTTGAACCGGACAATACTAGGCACATAAAAAGAACACAAGGACAGTATAAGACTAAATTTCCTAGAAGAAATTAGTAAAATCATTGAAGAGGTGTCTTACGCCCGAACATAGGGCGCCCAGGAAAGGGGGATACAGAAACTGATCAAGAAAGAACAAAATTACATAAGAGCAAAAAAGGAAGTAGTCCCAGACAACCTGATTAGGTTTCAAGCAAGCAAAACAAAGGCTACAGATCGCTATAAAACTAAGCCAAGAGGCATGGGTACACAGACGGTGGATAAATAAAGGGATAAAGATGCCAAGAAACGACACACCAAGAGATGGGTACACCATCGAGTCCGCAATGCAAAGTGTAAACTATAAAACTAGAAGAAGTATCGTTTAAAAGAGGCTCCCACAACTCACAAGGCTGGAAAAACTGATCGATTTTCAGCGCTCTGTCACAAAAGCACTGAAGGAAATATATGTTGTAGGCCTCAAGTGCGAGTAGCTAAATGCACACACACAAACGCACATATTATATATATATATATATATATATATATATATATATATATATATATATATATATATATATATATATATATATATATATCAGGATATTTAGTGATGTCGTGTGCAGATGCAGTAATGTAGATTGGCTCCGGATAATCGTTTCCTCGATTTAGCCCCGGGAGTGCGTAACCTAAAAACCCTAAAAAGGGAGCGGTGCCGAGGCGCCTCAAATGCACCGTTCACGTCTCAGAGGGCTACAGGCAGCTATCTGGACAGCTGTAGGAAAAATCCTTAGCCAAAAAGGTAAAACTCTATATGCTTTGTTCATGGATCCTCTACTTTGGCATAGCGTTAATAAAATTCGGAACCAACAACCAGAGGAAAAAGTAAAAGAGTCAGAGGACGCCACAGCCCAAAAACCCCACTTAAACGCAGGACACCAGAGAGGGAAAGAGTTGACGCCTGGATCTAAGGTTAAAATGGAGGGGAAGATGGTCTCTAATGAGATGGATTCTCTTGACGGAAGTGGGACAAGTCTTCTAAAGAAGCAAAATGCCCAGGGGCAGATAACTCCCATAAAGGAGGAGTTTGCCGAGATTTCTGACATTAATCTACAACAAATTAATTTCTTGGTGCCGAATCTCTACCACCCCAAGGCTCCTTCGGGTATAATGTGTCGGAAATTCGTAAATAAGGCATCGATGTGGCACTACTGGAAGAATTGTGACTTACAAATGGTAGGACTGCACCCCTTAAGGAAGCACAAGGTAAACTGACATGCAATACATCAAGCGGTCCGCCAAGAGCCTGCATTGTATAAGATCAGATGCACTGAGATCGGTGGTCTGCACTGGCGGTTTTATCACAGTACCGTAGATCAATAAACGCTGAGGAAGTAAGGAAGAGTTTGGTATCTGCTCTGCCTATCCACCGCCGGGATTGTGCAATAATTGCCTGCTGTGAGGACAGAAACCTCAGACGCATCATAGTGTCTGAAGCCAACGCTTACCACCTAATAAGGGGCAGTAGCAGCATCACTTGGAGAAGTGAGTCGCCATTACAATGTATCCATAGTAAAGGGTTGTATATAGCTAATTTAGGTGCAGAACCCACTCTGTTACTTCAGTGCGTTGGAAGGTCCTTGACCTAACCCCGAGAACGCATAACATAAGTGACACCATTGTAAATTGCCGAATGTTAAGCGAGCAAACTCGCTCCGTTCATAGACATATACGATTAAAAGTTACAACTCCTTCCCGAATGAAGGTAAAAAATAGACGGATTGGAAAGTATATGAAGGGTTTCTGAGGGAGTCTCTTCGGGAAAGTATTGCTTTGACAGTGGGAATAGAATGCTTTGTGAGTAGCAGTGCTACAAGTAAGTGCAATAACAGTTGTTTACGAAACAAACTATCCAGGGGATAAAACGGTTTGCTGGAATAAATACCTCGAAATCCGTACGGTAAAAGTAAGAAGGCTTATTCAATAAGACCAAGAGCACCAAAAACTCACCAAGTGCAACAGTGCAGTTAGAAAGGCAAAAAGGATCTGATGTAAACGCATATGCGGGATATTGATGAAGGTCTGACAGCATCAAGAATAAATAATAAAAGGCTTAAAATTACTTTGAATAGGTACGGATTTTTCCGGCTCACTAATATTATAAGACCAAAATGCCAAGCAGAGGATAGCACATCCTAATATAGAAGATCGGAAGCTGCCTACGAAACTGGTAATGCCCAAGAAAATCAGATAGGGAATAAAGAAGATTAGTTCATTTAAATCCCCTGGAATGGACAAAATATATAGAATCGCAATACAATAAGACAAGACGTGTTAATACCACATATATGTAAATACTTCGAGGACTGTTTAGACTGAAGTTACATACGTAGAATATGGCGCAAAGTGAGTGTTGTCTACTTACAAAAATAGGTAGGGTGCTAGACTCAACGTCAAAGTCATATAGGCCGATGAGCCTGTCTTTTTTCCTAGTTAAAACACTACAAAGGTTATTGACAAATTCATCAGAGACGAAGTACTAAGTGTAAATCCCCTTAATGATCATCAATATGCATACCAGCCAAGGAAATCGATAGACCAAGCGCTGGATGACGTAAAACGACTTCTGTCAAAATAAAAAGTAGCAGTGGGCAAATCCCTGGGTATAGAAGTAGTAGTCAACCACGCAACAATCCATTCAATGACGAATACATTAAGTATCAGGGGAGTATTGAAGTTGTTCTGCCAGTGGACTAAGGTAAGTGCCACTATCACTGCAAATGTGGGCAAAGGCTGCACTCAAGAAGTGCTATTATGTCTCATATTGTAAGTAGCCGTGGTAGACTCCTCAAAAACTTGATATCAAGATGATTCCAACGTCTAAGATATGCGGATGACCTATGGCCTTGATAGTCAGGGGGCGATTTGCGAGATCTGTATCAGATTACTCTCAAAAGGATCTAAATAATTGCACTTGGTGTAGAAAGGGGGGACTGTCAATAAATTCCCAAGAAACTAAAGTTATCACTTTCACTAAGAAAATGACCCTGCGAGGCTTTAAACATCTGGTGTTAAACAATACTGAAATACCATTTGTGGGAGAGGTAAAATACATAGGAGTTACCTTTGCCCAAAAACGCACATGGAATGTCCACATCAAAAATTCACAAGGACGAAAATAATTGCCTTCGGAAGGTGTAGACCAATGGTGGTAAAATTGGGGAATGAATGTGATGCTATGGATTTACGCAAGGGTAGCAAGATACATGATAACATATGGATCGGTGGTGTGGCGAATGAAAATTTAGCAGTGGTTGACGATCAGACTAGTAAATGGAGTACAGATACTGGTCTGCCTGTGAGCATCAGGGCGATTAGCACCCCGACGGCAGCATTTGAAGTACCTTTGCACTTGCCCTAGTATGGAGCAGAGTATCAGAAGATACGCAATAAATTGCAGGCAGAACCGATTGGGAATGCGCGTCGATAATATGGTCCCTAATTATACCTTAGAGAAAATTTTCAGTATAGAATATTCAGGGAGAGGAAGGTGGACAAATGGCCTTTCAGTGACGGCTCAAATAGTCTGGTAAACCGACGGATCTAAGACAAAACCAGGTGTTATATCAGGATTTTATAGAATCAGGCCAACAGCCCAGATTTCAATTAGCCTAGGAGAAGACGCAACAAAAAAAGTATTGAGCAAGGTGTGTCGAATCAGTCAATTATCTCCTACTCGGAGAACCAAACTTTGGTTAATGCACTAGGTTCCATGAATCAAGAAGATCAATTAAAAGGTAGTATGTGACTGTCTGCCAACACTAACAGAGTTGGGAAGTCAAAACAAAGTGTCACTATCATGTGTAACAGCACATGAGAGTTATAAAGGGACGATAAGGCGAATTAATTGGCTAAGGAAGGCACGTCAGCGCTTCCGATAAGTCTCGAACCTTTTTGCGGTCTACGCAGACCGAGCATATGAAAACTCATCAAGAAAAAATCCAAGGCAAAGCAGTGGAATGGTGGAAAACTCCCCACGACAGACCAAGCAACCCTCGCCCAAATTCACAGCTGACCTACTAGGAAGGAGCAGAAATGCATTTCGGATAATAGTAGGTCTGTGAACAGGACACTGTCGACTTATTAAGCACGTGGGCCAAATGGGTATGGCGGACAAAGTACTGTAAAGGTTATCTAAAGAAGGAGACGAAGCATCATGTTATCTACTGTGCCAATGTGAAGGCCTGGCGAGGTTGAGGCTTCAGTGAATTGCCGAAGGAAAACATTGATGGACGGGGTGATTTAGAAATTTGCATGGGGGTGTCACAATAGATCTTAAAGGTAGCAGTGACAAAGGCTGTATGACCAACCGTCACCCTTAACCTTAATCTTACCTCTTGGTCTAACTTTGCTTTGTGTGCGTTTTCTCCAGCCATTATCCTTGTCATTAGTGTCAAATCCTTAGCATAACGTGCCATGGGACCGATAACCAAATAATCCGACAGTCTTTCGTCGCTACTAGAAGGATAATGTCCCTTGATTGGAATCAGTCCTTAAATAAATAAGAATATATATAAAATCATATTTGTGTAGCTTCTGTATAAAAATACTATTCACGATCTAATGCCTATTTTAGCGAATTTTCATTAAGAAAAATTCGCTATTAGAGAGGTCACAATGAAACGCTTTTGAAAAATTTTCTTCAGATGAGCGCGAATTTGAGTCCCTAGAAGCCAAAACCAAGGTCCGTTAAATTTTTATATCCTTATAATATATATATATATATATATATATATATATATATATATATATATATATATATATATATATATATATATATATATATATATATATATATATATGTGTGTGTGTATGTGTGTGTGTGTGTGTGTGTGTGTGTGTATCCGAGCGATAACTGAAAAAATAGTAAACTGATTTCAATCAAACTTGGCAAAAACATTTTTTGGGCCAAAACCGAGGTCGAGTTCGTTAATCAGCCTTTATGCTCAAGTTTTTCCGGTGGAAAATCGGGGTAAACTTTTTCAAAACGCTATATTTTTGTAAGTATCAGAGTAACTGGAATGAGACTTTACATGTGGTTAGAAATACTGCAAATAAACAAACCTAACCTAACCTAACAAAGGATAAATAATTCAACTAAAATACTGCATAAAAAATATATTTATATTGATTTTAATTTTTCGTAAACAGTATTTATATTGACTTCATAAATACACCGAAAACGAAAGGGTCTTTAATTTGAGACAAGCGTAGAGATTAGTATATGTATAGACCGGCAGAGTTATCGACAGAAATTTATTATTCTAAAAGACAAATTAGGAGTGTTTAAGTGGTCAAATGCAAAGTGAATATAAAGGGCTTGAAGTTAAAGGTGCCGCACGATTCAATGAAGTTTTGTTCTTAATCCACCTAGATATAAAAACACTTTCTAATGAATCAAGCATAGTTTGATGTCTAACATTTTTGACAAGTTTCAAATTTTCTTTGTCAATGTGGTGATTATTATCCCATATATGTTGTGCCACACACGATTTGTCCACCGTACCATATCGTAAATGTGCGAGATGTTCTCTAAATCTGCTGGCTATGTTTCTCCTAGTTTGACCCACGTATTTAAGATTGCAATACAAAACTAGGAGAAACATAGCCACCAGATTTCGTGAACATATCGCACAGTTACGATATGGTACGGTGGACAAATCGTGTGTGGCACAACAAATATGGGATAATAATCACCACATTGACAAAGAAAATTTGAAAATTGTTAAAAATGTTTGACATCAAACTATGCTTGATTCATTAGAAAGTGTTTTTATATCAAGGTCGATTTAAGAACAAAACTTCATGGAATCGCGCGGCACCTTTAATTTCAAGCCCTTTATTTTCACTTTGCATTTGACCACTTAAACACTCCTAATTTTTCTGGTAGAATAATAATTTACTGTCAATAACTCCCGGTCTATACATATACTAATCTCTACGCTTGTCTCGACTTAAAGACCCTTTCGTTTTCGGTGTATCTATGAAGTCAATATAAATACTGTTTACGAAAAATTAAAATCAATATAAATATATTTTTTATGTAGTATTTTAGTTGAATTATTTATCCTTTGTTAGAGTTAACAATGTGAGCCAAACACCCGGGCTTAGTTTTCTATATATAAAAAAGATGAGCGGAGGTTATTTTGTTTGTCTCATCAGATGTGGTTGTCGGCTTTCTCTAATATCCACATAGTACATTTCTAGATCGAAATGGAACGTGCAGATTCCTTAAATAACTCGGTACCGTTCCTCTTAAGCCTATTATATATAAATATAGATAAGGGCTCATAAATTTGTCGACCAGAAGATTAAAGCAGGTCTTCGAGCTCGTAGTTTCACTACACAATAAACAAACGATGGGTCTTCGACGACAATTTAACTTCGGACTAGTTCGTTTACCTAGACGCGATATAAATACACGGTAGCTAGTAGTTGATTTTTAGAATTTTTCTTCCTCTGAAGATGTTGACATGGTCAACGAAACGATCGTAAGGTCTCTAAAATATGTGTTGTGGTCAGTGGCGGATTTTCCATAAGGCCCAGTAGGCCCGGGCCTAGGGCGGCCAGATATTAGGGGCGGCCAATAAAGTAAATTCATTATGTAGTCTATATGATGGGTGCTGAGAAAGGGGCGGCTGGTACTTACTACATGGCCTGGGGCCTAGGGCGGCCAAGACTGCAAATCCGCCACTGGTTGTGGTGATTTGGGTTCTCCAAGTGTACCTATTTAGAAGGAAATGAAGCATGACATTTTTATAATTAGAGATTACCACTGGAGTCATAAAGTGGGTTCACTAAATTCAAAAGACAACTCCATGCAAAATCCTTAACAGACCTTACATCTGAATGTTCGTAACAAAATAACAAAATACAACAACATTAACGGATATATTTTTTAACTATTTAATCTTTCTTATTACAATAAATCTATATCTATATATATATATATATATATATATATATATATATATATATATATATATATATATATTATATATATATATATATATATATATATATATATATATATATATATATATATATATATATAAATATATATATATATATATATATATATATATATATATATTTTTTGTATACATATTTTTTCCCTTTTCTGTTACTCCACATAACGTAAGAATTTTTGTACATTGAAGTCAATAAAATTTTTCAATATGTGTTATATATGTCAGTCTGCAGCTTGTTCGACTTCCGAAAGAACCAACGAGAAGTCGGCCTGGTCTGGATAATTTGTAAAAGTTTCTCTTCATCAGTAAAGATTACGCTAATGATAAAAAATTAAAAAAGTTTACTTGTATGTGGCCATGGGGCCCTTAATATAATAATAATCTGTATGAAAATGCCAAATTAGTCTCACACTTGACGACGAAACAGTCTAATCTACACCTTACACCATTAAATACTTACTAGGAGTAGGTTTATGTCCAAATACACCATTGAACATCGCAGGTAAACGTATTGAACCAGCAACATCGGATCCTATGCCAATAACGGAACCAGCCGCACCCAGCAAAGCACCCTAGAAAGAATTATATAAATGCCAAAACATACTAATTATGATGATTTTTTACTTCTGTATAGGTACAACAACATTTCTACTATATAAGGTTCAGCTTGGACAGGGTGAGTCAACGGATTGAATAAAGTAAGTTTGTGTCGTTGATGGGTCAACTTTTTAATTAAAATGTATTAGGTTAATTAGGGTAAATGAGAAAAGGGCCAATTGCGAAAGATAATCACAATTACAGTGTCAGTAAAAATACGACAAATTTCAAAGCAGCGATAGGTTGAACTATACAACGCCATCTCTTCTCAAGAAAAGTCGATGTTTATATATATATATATATATATATATATATATATATATATATATATATATATATATATATATATATATATATATATATATATATAATTTTCGTAAAAAGTCTTTATCATTTCTTTTAAAATTCGGTACCACTTGCTGAGCCCAGACTTTAATATATCATGCTAAGGTTGATATTTTCTGTACATTTATATTAAAAGTTTCGAGTGCAACTAAGATATATATATATATATATATATATATATATATATATATATATATATATATATATATATATATATATATATATATATATATATATATATATATACATATATACAATATTATACTTATTTCAGAATTAGCAAATACCTCTCCGCCTGAAGATCCACTGCTTGTTCTAGTCGTATTATAAGCATTGTTGGTTCTCCCGGTTACATAATTAAAACTTTCCCAACTAAGGCAGAGCTCAGGAGTGTTTGATACAAGAAGAGGAATGGCACCACTGGCTTTCATTCTTGCTACCACATCTCCATCTTTGTCAGCTTTAATTCCTACTCTGGTCAATGTGCCCACAGAGAAGCTCTGCCCTGAAATAATAGTCTTGTTGAAAAAATTAATTGTGAATTTAGATGAAAACATCTTTAGGACAAATAGTAAAAGAAACAATGCTTATAAATTATCGTTAATAATATAATTATGTATAAATTGTAGTATCAGTTACAGTGTAAATTAAAAAAAATGTTATTTAACAAATGGTCAAAAAATCATTACTTATAAAACCTTCGTTAATAATTAAATAGTCTGGCATTTGTAAGACTTATAGAGTGCGGGTAGCTACAATAAATTACAAGAAAAACTCCTTGTGATCGCGATTCATGATTGGCAGCAAGACAATATCGCCTCAAAATTATGGTACCTTAATAAATAATGATACAGTGTGGAACAGCGAAATGGAATAAATTATGTATCTCAATTATTGTGCATATTTATAAAAAATCCCAAAAACCTCAATTTTATCTATATAAGGCCAGGTGCATTCCGACTATAATTGGAAACGCGTACCGGTTTTGCTCTCACTAGACCACATCGGTGCGCTATACCAAATTACAGCCAGAAAACCCTTTTTTTGATACGGGAGTGGAGAAATGCATCATGCATACCTCATTCACAACGTGCGTGGGATATCGAGGTACTGTGAGGCTCTTACTCACTAAAACTCCGCTCCCTCGAGTACCGGACCTTAGTCCCTACCTCCGTCGGAAATATTTTACACAATGACGTTTGGGTTACGATGTTTCCAATCTGTGTTTGCCGCGGGGGCGTTATCGGGTAAGTATAAGCTTTGGACGTTTATGATTATGTGGAAGTTGCTCATCGTAGTCGGTGGCACTACGGAGAAGAGCATTTGTGTGAGAAGCGGCTTTTGCGAACTGAGTGATGGATAGTTGAGTTGTAAACTCAAGTATCGAAGGCATTTCCAGATCAGAGTGAATCAAACGGTATTTGACAAACCGTGACGCTCCGGTAACCGTTCTCAGAATTTTATTCTGGATGATTAGAAGCGTCTTGATGTGTGTGTCGGTCGCAGTGGCCCATGCAGGGGATGCATGGGTCACGGCTGATCGGATTATGACTTTGTACATGAGCAGTTTATTGTTCATGGACAATTTGGAATTTCTATTAAGAAGTGGGAACAGCTTCGAGATGAACATCGAGGCTTTTCGTCGGGCATGTTGGACATGGGGGCGCCATGTTAAGCGTTTGTCGAGGAAAACCCCGAGGTATTTGGCAGAGTCCTGTCAGGTAATTATACGGTTGTCTAATGATACGTGTTCGTGAGGTGCGAGTCTCCTCTTAGAGAATAGGACTGCTGAACATTTATCGGGGTTTATGGCTAGACATGATTACCTATACCAGCCTTGGAGCTCGTCTACGGCGGTCTGTAGACCTTCGGTTATTATACGTACAGTGCGTGTGTCACGTTTAGGGGCGGTGTTGGTATGTATACGACAAATATATTGTACAGCAGAGGGAAGATAGCAGAACCCTGCGGGAAGCCAGACGTGGCTGAGTAGATGCCAGAATACACCCGACAGAAATTCGGCTAAAGGTAGCCAGCCTCGTAGAACATATATATATATATATATATATATATATATATATATATATATATATATATATATATATATATATATATATATATATATATATATATATATGTATATGTATATGTATATGTATATGTATATGTATATGTATATGTATATGTATATGTATACAGTGTGGAACAGCCAAATGGAATAAATTCGATAACGGATAAATGAGGGCGTGTTGGGAAAAACGCTTGGACACGTCGATTTGTATTTTTAACTGCGCATCTTTTTCAAGAAAAAAAAATTATATAGGGTGCGTCATGTGACAGTGGCCAATACCAACTTTCTTATTTTAAATACAAGCCCCTGTATATTATTAATTTTTTGGATTCTTCAGAAAATTCTAGACATAATTCATGTACAATGTTCTATACCTATCTTCAACTGTTTCGGAAATATTAAGTATTTTCAGATTTATTACAAAAATTAACATTAAAAATAGAAAATTATTTTATTTCACAAATTCGCTACATTGCATTCAATACTTATTTCCCATTCAGCTCTTGATAATGAGAAAGTAAACAAAAACCATTCCTGCGTTTCTGTTTACTGATATGAAATGAAACAAAAACAAAAACAGTTTTCTTTCTGTTCGTATAAAACTCGTAGCCTTAGCAACTTGTTGTCTGCCTGCATGACAGTAGTGATTAGTGTCAGTGCTATTGTCGTTTGAATTTCGTTAACTGTACGTAATAATATCAGAAAAATGGTTCATTTAACAGAAATGCACAAAATAACCATTCTACAAATGATTGGTTATGGAGATAACACACGGACACAGATGGAAGTGTCTCGCTTATTTCACGAAAAATTTCCAAATTTGCCGCCTGTATCCCAAGGAACAATTAGCAAAATAGAAAAGCAGTTTCGCGAGCTTGGTCATGTGAGACAGATAAAAAAAGTAGCTGCCAATGCAGTAAGTGATGATACGAAATTGGATATTACGCTTGAGTTTCAAGAAAACCCACATACTTCTGGTCGACAAGCAGCCCAACTATTCAACGTTAGCCACACAGCAATTTTTCGAACATTAAAGGAAAGTAAAATGCATCCCTATAAAATGATACCAACTCAGGAGCTCATGGAGGACGATTTCGATAGGAGAACGTATTTTTGTGAACAAATGATGGCAATGTTAGATAACAATGTGATCCAATTAGAAGATGTTTTGTTTTCTGATGAGAGCACATTTACACTTCACGGTCATGTTAATCGTCAAAATTGCCGCTATTGGTCTAATGAGAATCCTCATTGGATGAGAGAGGAACATACGCAATATCCTGAAAAAGTTAATGTTTGGGCAGGAATTGTTGGAAATCATATCGTAGGTCCCTTTTTCATTGATGGCAACTTGAATGGGGATAAATATTTAGAACTGCTCCAAAATAATGTCGTGCCAACTTTGACAAACTTATATCCAGATCCAGCAAACCCACAAGTTCCTGCCAATAAAATATGGTTTCAGCAAGATGGAGCACCGCCCCATTACCAAATCAATGTCCGGCAGTACCTGAACCAAATTTTTCTAAATCGGTGGATAGGGAGGCGCGGATCGATAGAATGGCCAGCACGATCTCCTGATCTGTCGCTATTAGACTACTTTTTGTGGGGATATGTCAAAAGTATTGTATACAAAACTAAGCCCCTCAACTTAGATGACTTAAAAAGACGAATCACGCTTGCGATTAGATCAGTCACGCCTGAGATGTTGAGTAATGTTAGAAGACATTTCTATACCAGATTAGCATGTTGCCAAGATGTTCGTGGCGAGCATTTTGAACATTTACTACATTGACATTAATTTTTTTTTGTTTTTTTAAATTATTAAGAAATAATCAGTATTTCTTATTAGAATTTGTGAAATAAAATAATTTTCTATTTTTAATGTTAATTTTTGTAATAAATCTGAAAATACTTAATATTTCCGAAACAGTTGAAGATAGGTATAGGACATTGTACATGAATTATGTCTAGAATTTTCTGAAGAATCCAAAAAATTAATAATATACAGGGGCTTGTATTTAAAATAAGAAAGTTGGGATTGGCCACTGTCACATGACGCACCCTATATAATTTTTTTTTCTTGAAAAAGATGCGCAGTTAAAAATACAAATCGACGTGTCCAAGCGTTTTTCCCAACACGTCCTCATTTATCCGTTATCGAATTTATTCCATTTGGCTGTTCCACACTGTATGTATATGTATATGTATATGTATATGTATATGTATATGTATATGTATATGTATGTGTCACACCGATAACTCAAAAAAGAGTAGGCCGATTTTAACTAAATTTGGCGAGTGCGTTCATGTTGCAAGTGTCTTGAAGGAGTCCGTTAGCCAGGAACATCGCATCAGTTTTTCCTGGAAAATGTTGGGTTTCGTTTCGGAAAAAGTTTGTCTCCGGAAATAACAAAGATATAGCAACCAAATTTGATACACAGGTTTAGATTATAAAATGTATAGTATACACAAAAATTAACATCTCAAAATTAAAAGAAAAAAGGCATTTAAAGAAAAAAATTTGGCTACCACTGATGACCAGAGAAACGCATAAAACCAAAATATTTTGTGCGAATAACAAAATATACTGTAAACTACAGACACAGACAAAGTTTGTTGGCGTAAAAAGGTCAAGGAGTACCAAAAACATTACTTAGAAAATTTTATACTTCTTAAATCTAGTGTATATTACAGACAAAGATTAAGTTTTTCGGCGCAAATAGCTCAAGAAGTATCAAAGACATTACTTTGCAATTTTTATACGCAACTTTTAGACAAACAATCTGAAACGAATATAAGTTTTGTAGAGAAAATGTGGCAAAAAATGTGTTTTACAAAACTTTAAGTTTCAGCGTCAGCCGTTATTGTTTATTTTACTAAAATGTGTGCAGAAAATTCATTACAAATAGACCCTTTCTCTGATGCTTTGGCAGGCTAACATTTTAAAACGTAAACTATGTATGTACCCAAATTTAGATCTCTAGGTCAGCAGAAAAAAAAGTTATAAGCATTTGAAAACTTTACAGTTTTTCCTCTGAAAATGTCAGTGACCATTTAAAACGTCAAAACATGAGTTTCTACAAAGGTTCTGAGCACGATTAATGAAAAATATAAAGTGACATGTCTTTAACAAAGTCCTAGATTTCTGTTTCAGGTGTCGATTTGATAAAGCTTTTGCAAAAAATCCATCTGTAATAGACATTATTTGTTATGCTAAAGCATAAGTCTACATATAAACTTATAACACGTTCATTCTAACGAATTTAATGCTCCTATAGCTCAGTTTGCCGGGAGATGCCCCACGCTTCTTTCATTATTAGTGAATTTTCTTAAAAAAAATTCACTAATGAGGAGATCCCGACTTTTGAATTTTGAAAAAATTTCTTCAAATGAGCGCTAATTAGGCCCCCCAGAGCACATATCCGGGGTCAGTTTCAATTTTATATGTTTGTATATATATATATATATATATATATATATATATATATATATATATATATATATATATATATATATATATATATGTATCACACCGATAACTCAAAAAATAATGGGCCGATTTTAATTAAATTTTGCGAGCATCTTCCTTTTGCAAATGGCTTGGATAAGTTCGTTAGCCAGGAAAATCGGCCTAGGTTTTCCCGGAAAATTTTGTGTTTTCTTTCGAAAAAAAAATTGTAAAAAATTTATATCTCCGGAATTAACAAAGTAAGGGCAACCAAATTTTGTACGCGGGTTTATATCATTATAAGTAAGTTACCTACCAAAACTTAGCTCTGTAGGTCAAAAGTCAAAAAATTATAGGCATTTAAAGAAAAATAAATTGGGGTTTTCCACAAAACGTCAAAGTTGCGATTTAAACGTCAAAATTGGCAACATTTAGGCAAAGAACTTGAATCTAATACGGGCTATAGAAATAAAATGTCTCAAGAAGAATGTTTTACAAACCCTTAAGTCTTAATTTCAACCGTCATTGTCTTTCATTTTACTAAAATATTTGCAGAAAATTCATTTCAAATAGACCCTTTCTCTGATGCTTGGCAGTAGCCTTAGCTATAGAGTTTATCGTTTAATGGTATATAATTTTTGTCGAATTTTCGTAAAAAATCAATAAAGCTCAATATATCCGTTATTATATAAGATATGAAAAAAATTTGTATATATTAATTATAGGATGTCTTAAGCTACATCTTAAAATAATATTTCTACAATCACAGGGTAGCCCATAAGTCATTGGTGATACAAATTTCCTTTTTTTTTTAATCAAACACGCCTTATGTTATTGCATTTTTGCATTTTCCATCGACATATAATGCATGTTTGTAAGAAAAGAAATTCTAGACGCAGCAAGTGCGTTATGGTAGCGAATTTTGATCAAATGTTTCATATTTGAACAGCTCAATTTGCTATTAACCTATAAGGTTGACCAAGAAACGTGTTTTTTCGGGAACACTTTAAGTTTACTTTTGGAAAATTTTGTACATTTTCACACAATAAAGTTATTTTGATGAAACATGGCACATTGTTTCTAATATATAGATTATACTGGTAACCAAATTTGATGCCTGCTTTCTTAAAAAAACACATATTTGTTATAAAAAACATTTTAATGAAAATTCACTACCATAACGCACTTGCTGCGTCCAGATTTTTTTTTTTAAACAAACACGTCTTATGTTATTGCATTTTTGCATTTTCCATCGAAATATAATGCATGTTTGTAAGAAAAGAAATTCTGGACGCAGCAAGTGTGTTATGGTAGCGAATTTTGATCAAATGCTTCATATTTGAATAGCTCAATTTGCTATTAACCTATAAGGTTGACCAAGAAACATGTTTTTCGGGAACATTTTAAGTTTACTTTCGGAAATGTTTGTATATTTTCAAACAATAAAGTTATTTTGATGAAATATGACTTTTGCTATTTGAAACATTTTTATGAAAATTCACTACCATAACGCACTTGCTGCGTCCAGAATTCTATTAACTTGGAGATGGCGCTGGTTCAAACCCAGGTGTCTCAATTATCTTCTTTTTTTACTTTCTATTATTATTTTTTTAGCGTTAAAGTTTAAGAAAATTATGTTACTGCACTGAATCTTTGGCGAATTTTTATTTAAAAAATTCATTAACGAGATGGGAACATAAGACTTCATTCAAATGTTAATAGCAGATCAGGTTGTTTTCGTTGCTTTAACTTGGTTAAACCATTCCATACTGACTACAGCCGTATAGATTTTTCCTGTGGCTTCACAAGTGCTTATTTTCTTCTCTGTAACCGGTTTCGTTTTTAACAGCATCGTCAGGCAAAATATTTTTTTGTGGACTCGCAAAAGAAGTCCCACGTGTATATTTAGATCAGATTGTATAAATTTTAACTTATTTCATTAGCGATTTTTCATGTACAAAATGTTATTGAAATAGCAAATCTTCTTAAACTTTTTAACGAATTTCCTTGGAAGGAAAAAATGTAATTTTCCTGAAAGAAAAATTTGTTTTGAATTTTCTTGAAAGAAAAATTCGTTTTGAATTTTTGTGTAAAAGATATTTAGGCGAAGTGTTGATGGAACATTTTTTTACGACACTCGTAAAAAATAATGTTTTTCATTATGAATTTTTTAGCAAAAAATTGTTGAAATTTTTGGGAAAAATGTTTTATGGAATTTTTAACGTAAAATTTTTCAACCAATTTTTGTAGAAGTACTATATTTTAGTAAATTATCATAGAAATTTTTCTTTAATGAATTTACATAGAAAAATTTTGCTTATGACTAAAGCATGACTTTGAGACATTTGAAAATTTTCTTCAACTAGTAACCATAAAACAGTGAACTAAAATACGCGTCAATTGAAGTGGAACACCTTAAATTTTGGATGCTGTTTAATTGTTTGTAGCTCAAAATCAGATTTACCGAATCTGCTCTAATTTTCACAGGTTGACAGGCGTTTTTGGGGCTTTTGATTGGTAGACAATAACAAAATTTTCACTTACGTGCTATAAGATACAGGGTGGAATATAAGTACATGTTTTTTCAACAACATTTCAAACGATGGCCATTAGTCTACGAGGAGAGTTATATATATATATATATATATATATATATATATATATATATATATATTTGGTATGCAATTTAGAAATATACCTTCATACCTCGCGACGTTTTCGAGATTTTACTAATAGCGCAGCCCACTACGTTTTTATAATCAATTTTGGTATTCAGTGCTGAATAATAACTCTATACCTCGGGACCTTCTCGAGATTTTGTTGATATCGCGTTCCACTACGTTGCAGTCATCACTTTGGTCTTTGAGGTCAGATTATACTCTTAACCACATTGTTTTTTTTTTTTTTCGTAAAACGCGCACTTCAATAGTCAAGGAGTTGGGTTAGGTGAATTTTCGGTATGCAATTCAGAAAAACACCTTCATACCTTGGGACGTTTTTGATATTTCATTAATATCACAGCCCACTACGTTTATATCTTTTTTTTTCTTTGTTTTTTTAATCATTGGTCGACGCGGAGGTTTACGCTGATTTTTGGTATTCCATTCTGAAAAACATCTCTATGCATCGTGACATTTTTGAGATTTTGTTTATATCGCATTCAATTGCTGTCAGCAAATTTGCCTCCTAACTGTCTCGCAAAACCCGCATCACAATAGTCGAGGATTTGGGTTAGGTGAATTTTGGGTATGCAGATGAGAAACCTTCAATACTTCGGGACGTTTCTGAGATTTTGTTTTTAATTTTGCTTCTCAATAGTAAAACTGACATGTTAGTAGCGAAATTTTTATTTTATTCATTACACAAGACATGACTAACACATAAATAAGTGAATGAATAAATGACCCAATAGTTATGAAGAAACGTAAAAATCAGTATCTTGTAGGTCCACCACGATTGCTGATCAGATCTTTCACTCGTCTGCGCATGATATCCACCAATCTTTTTAACAAATCTTGGGAAGTAGCTTCCCACTCCTGACTAATCGCAGTAACCAATACCTTCAAATCACGGAAACCACTTCCTCGCTCACTTAATTTTAATTTGATCCGACTCCATACATGTTCAATCGAATTCATATCGGGTGATCTGCCAGGCCACTCCATTATTTCTATATTGTTCATCCTAAGCATATCCGTAACGATTTTGAGCCCGATGAGGACGAGCATTATCATCGACCAAGATAAAATTGTTTCCGAAATTAATAGCATAGGGAATTACAATATCTCTCACACACAAATCTCGATAACTTTCTTCATTCATATCTTCTCTCATCAAAATTACTAAGCCAGTTCTCGCATTCCGCCTTATGCCACCACATACTGTCACTTCACCTCCACCGAAAGCCTCTCATACTTCCATACATTCTTCGCAATACCTTTCACAATTTTCTCTCCATACCTATACACGCACATCATTTCGATAAAAACTGAATCTTGATTCATTAACAAACAAACATCTCTGCCATTCTGCTACTCCCCAGTGCTTGTGCTGGTTGGCCCAGTTTCTGCGCCCAGTGCGGTGTATAGTTTTCAAAAGTTAGCATGCCGTTCGTCGCCTGGCTCTTTAATTTCTGGTATGGAGTCGTCTGCGTATTGTCGACTTCGAAGCTGCAATTCCCACAATTGATCTGTTATCGCAATTCTGTCATCTCGCCTAGTAGTAACTTCATCTGCCACCTCCATTCCTGCATTGAGAGCGGCAGGTATTCACGACACTGTCTACCGCCCTTTTAATTGTCGACTGGGATTTGGAATAAATGTCGGCTATGTGTCTATACGACTAGCTTTGCGTTCTTAACCTAAAACCTTACAATAAATCTACCAATATTTCAGAATTTTTTTAAAAATTAATACTTCATTTTCTTACATTACAAAAATATTTTCAATTTCGTGAGGCAACAATCGAAGCTGCACTATATTTTTACTGTAAATAAGATTATAATTGACAAATCTGCAGCCTATGTAAATATAAAATGTCAAAGTTGATTGTTGCCATTCGCAACGGAATTGGTTGTTATGCAAATCATGAATAAACGTAACTTCCTGGATCAATGGGGTGCGCTTGCATTGTTGCTGATTTGAAAATTTTAGCTATGATCCCAAATTAATTATATCAACCTATTAGGCTGCGATATCAACTAAGTCTCAGAAACGTCCTTGCGTTTTGAAGGTTTCTCAACTCCATACCCAAAATTCACCTGACCCAAATCCTCAACTATTGTGATGCGCGTTTTGCGAGAACGTTAGAAGGCCAATTTGTTCACAGCAACGTAGTCGAATGTGATGAACAAAATCTCAAAACTGCCACGGGGTATAGATATGTTTTTCGCAATGGAATACCGAAAACCAGCATAAACCTCCCTGTCGACCAATAATTTAAAAAAAAGAAAAAGAAACAATTGAGGATATAAACATGGTAGGCTGCAATATTAAAGAAATCTGGAAAACGTCCCAACGTATTAAGGTGTTCTTCTGAATTGCATACCGAAAATTTACGTAACCTAACTGACTATTGAAGTCCTCGTTTTGCAAAAAAAAACAATGTGGCTAAGAGTCTAATTTGACCTAAAACACAAAAGTGATCGCAACGAGGTAGTGGAACGCGATATCAACAAAATCGCGAGAAGGTCCCGATGCATAGAAATATTCTTCAGCACTAAATATCAAAAGCGCATATAATCCGCCTCATCGACCAATGGGGTTTGCTTACATTTTTACTTAGGGTGAATTTGACCTAAAATACAAAATTGGTTATAAAAACGAAGTGGGCTGCGATACTAATAAAATCTCGAAAACTTTCCGAGGTATCAAGGTATATTTTTAAATTGCATACCAAATATGTATATAACTCTCCTCGTAGACTAATGGCCATCGTTTGAAATGTTGCTAAAAACATCTACTTATATTCCACCCTGTATGTTGTAGCACTTAAGTGCAAATTTTGTTATTGTCTACCAATAGGAAGTCCCAAAAAGCATCTGTCCACCTGTGAAAATTAGAGCAGTTTCGGTGAATTTGATTTTGAGCTACCAGCATCCAAAATTTAAGGTGTTCCACTTCAGTTGACGCGTTATATATATATATATATATATATATATATATATATATATATATATATATATATATATATATATATATATATATATATATATATATATATATATGTATTTAAATCGAAAACGTCTTATATTATTGCATTTTTGCATTTTTGCATTTTACATCGAATTCTAATACAAGCTTGTGAGGAAAAAAAAATAATTGAAAGCATAATAAAAATTATAATACGGCGCGTTTACCAGTAGTCTGGAAACCCCTGAAAATGACGCGTTCAGAGAGGTTTTGGTTGATATTGTCTGTCGAAAAAATCGAGATGATGTATACAGGCGCTCTCAAATAGTGACTGAATTTGAAAACATTCAAACTGTTGTCACTCAATTTTTCAGATCGAACAGCCTGTATTTTGTGTTTCAGAAGTGAAGGACCTATCCTCTGCTTTAAGTTTTTTTTACAGATTTGACTTTTAGATATATTTACACGTATATTCGCATACCATGAATCATGTAGGGATACTTCTAAATTTTCTTTAAGTTTTATTGTTTGAAAATTGTAATGCAAAATTATATCTTGGAAGGTGGTAAATAGCTTTAAGAGGTTCGTTGGTCAGGAAAGTTTGACCAGTTTTTGTACTTTTTCAAACAATAAAGTTATTCTGGTAAAATATGGTACATTCTTTCTACTATATAGATTATACTGGTAATTTAATTTAATAATTATGTCAGAATAAAGCGGTTCAGTTTTGTATAAAATGTTATAAATTTGGTATAAACATGGAAAGTAAATAAAGAATGATGATGGGAAAGTAATGATGGATGTGTGAAGATTAGTAGTAAATGAAGGCAGTGATTGGAAATGTAAGATGGAAGAAAAAATGGTATAAAAAGTTTATTTTAAATGGTTTGTCAAAATTGAAAGTATGTCATATTTAGATAAGGCAGTGTCAAGTATTTTTAGAATAAACTGTTTAAATTATGTCGCTATATACAACACAAGTCAAAATGGACTTACTGTATAGACATTGTGTAATTTCAGCCAATAAAGTATAAGTATAAGTCTAAGTATAACCAAATTTGATGCCTGATTTCATTACAAAAAGACATATTTGCTATTAATAACATGTTTCTGAAAATTCACTACCATAACGCACTTGCACGCGTGCAGATTTTTTCTACTATATAGGTTATACTGTTAACCAAATTTGATGCCTGCTTTCATTAAAAATATGTATATAGGTATTTGTAGTTATTTCAATGAAATTTCACTACCATAACGCACTTGCTGCGTTCAGACATTTTCTACTAAATAGGTTATACTGCACCAAATTTGGTGCTTGATCTCATAAAAAAAGACAGGTAGGTATTTGCTATTAAAATATTTTTATGAAAATTTACTACCATAACGCACTTGCTGCGTCCCGACTTTTTTAGCGATTTTTTTTTTAATTCGCTAATGAAGATATATATATATATATATATATATATATATATATATATATATATATATATATATATATATATATATATATATATATGACCGATAACTGAAAAATAATGGACCTATCTTGATCAAATTTGGTGAGTACCTTCCTTTTGCAAGTGGTTTTGATAAGTTCGTTAGCCAGGAAAATCGGACTAGGTTTTCCCGGAAAATTTTGTATTTTATTTCTAAAAAAATTCATATCTCCGGAAATAACAAAGTCAGGGCAACCAAATTTGGTACACGTGTTTGCAAGAGTGAACCCTGTACCAAAATTTAGGTCTCTAGCTTTAAAGACAAAGAAGTTAGGGGCAGTTAAAGAAACAAGTTTTGGAGTTTTCCTGAAAACGTCAAACTCGCAATTTTAAACGTCAAAATTGGCAATGTTTAGGCAAAGAACGTGAAACAAATACGGATTGTGAAAAGAAAACGTTGCAAGAAGAGTGTTCTGCGAACCCTTAAGTTTCAGATTCAACCGTCATTGACATTCACTTTACTAAAATGTTTGCAGAAAATTCATTTCAAATAGACCCTTTCTCTGATGCTTTGGCTGTCGGTTTAGTTAAGTTGATGCTTTCGCAGTAGGTTTAGTGAAGTTTATGGTTTAACGTTTACGGTCTATAATTTTTAGCTAATTTTCGTAGAACAAATTCGTTAATGCATTTTTGCATTTTTTATCGAAATATGATGCGTTTGTAAGAAAAAAATCTGAACGCAGTAAGTGCGTTTTAGTAGCGAATTTTCATTAAATCCTTCAAATTTCAGTAACTCAATTTACTATTTGTTGGTTAGGAAACCAACATTTAAGTTTATTTTCGGAAAATTTTTGTATATTTTCAAACCATAAGTAATTTTGATAAAATATAGTACATTGGTTCTACTACATAGGCTATACCGGTAATCAGATGGATGCCTGCTCGCATTTGCTATTAAAAACATTTTAATGAAAATTCCCTTCCATAACACACTTGTTGCATCCAGACTTTTGAAAAATGTTTATATATTTTTAAATAATAAAGTTATTTCGATGAAATATTGTACATTGTTTCTACTATATAGGTAACCAAGTTTGATGCCTGTTTTCATCAAAGAAAGACATTTGCTATTAAAAACATTTTAAAGAAAATTCGCTATAGTAACGCACTTGCTGCGTCCAGACTTTTTATTTATACTTAGGTAGGTACTGTTAATTTTTGCAATAATATTTAACACTATAGTATTTTTGAACAGAGAATGAAGAGATCTTTCAGATTAGGTATCACAAGCCCCTACTCCCTATTTAAAAATTTGGGGGTTGCAACTGTCAGAGATTGAATGTGGAGTGAAGTTTTCACGTTGCAGGATGTGATTATTTAATATAAAATTCACCTGTTCAGGCATTTTTTAAAAATATGCAACATAACTGAGATCCTGAATTTATTCAATTCGGCCGTTCCACACTGTATATCATATAGGTACAAGTCATCTCTGTGACGCATAGAAATATTTTAACTTGCATTATATAATTAAAAATTCATTATTGTTTTATGTGTATTTTTTCAGCTATATACGCATGTGTCTACAATTAGCTAATTATATTTAATTAGTTGATGAAAAAAAATAATTATAGATCATGATAGTCAACATTATAATTATTATTTATTGTTTTTTTTAACAATGCTTACAAATACTCTCCGAATTATAGGAGTAGGAGTATGTATCTCAACAAAAAGACCGGACGTGGAAAGTGTGTTCTGGTAGCGAATTCTCATAAAAATCATTTAAACTTTAATAACTCAATTTACCATTATCTGGAAGGCAACGAGAAGTCAGCGCATTTACCCTCTTCTACAAACAGCAACCATGGTTTCTTTATGTCATATACTTTTTATTATTCCAATATTTCAGTTTTTTTTCAGATATTTTTATTCAGATGTTTATTCACATCTCCGAATTTATATGAATACGTGTTTACTTAATTGGTATTGTTTCTTTATATCATATTCTAGTTTAAGAGAATTTTCGCAGAAAAAATCGCTAACGAGGGGATCGCAACCTTTGAATTTTGAAGAGATTTCTTCAAATGAGCGCTAATTAGGCCCCCTAGAACCCACATCCGGAGTCAGTTTTAGTGTTTATACGTTTATATATAAGACGTCCAATATCGTTGTATATATATATATATATATATATATATATATATATATATATATATATATATATATATATATATATATATACATTCAAGTGTTTATACGTTTATATACAGGACGTTATTGCTTTTTCGCAGCCCCACGTTTAGGCGACATTTTGTAATATTATATGTATAATAATAATAATTTAGAATAGTTTTCTCAAAAGTCCCACGTTTAGGGCGCTATTTTGTTATATTAACCTCTGTAAATGTTTATGCTGTTATGTATAACAAATGTATGTATGTTTATTGGGTTCTGTAATATTTAATTATTATCATTTATATGTTAAAATATACCCTATTTGATTCTCAGGTTGGATTCAGCTCACATTCATATGTTGATTAATAAGCAAAATTATATATATATATATATATATATATATATATATATATATATATATATATATATATCCAACCGGTAACTCAACAAGTAATTAACCGATTTAGATGAAACTCGGCACTGTTATTAATATCTTGGGTGAGTTTGTTAGCCAACCGATCAGACCACTTTTTCTAAAAAAATAATTAAAAAATTCCAAAAAATAATTGTATCTCAAAAGTAACGATGAAATTTGGTACGTATGTTGTCCCGGTAAGGCCTTACAAAATTCAACTTTCTAGGCTTATAGAAAATTGAGATATTTAAATCTGAAGCATTTAATACAAATTCGGTACAATAACGCACTTGCTGCCTCCCAAACTTTTTTCATATTTGGGCATACCTTTCATTTAGATAATGTGTCACTTGCACAGATAAGTGTGCCGGTGCACCTTCTTAAATAAAATACATATCCTGCCCTAAATTTAAGGGTAAATGATCAATGAGATTACTTAATCCATTCTGTAGATAATGCATAAGGAAGTTTTCCCTTAGGTGGTAACGGGCATCCTTTCCGTACACCTTACACTATTTTAGCTTCAGTTTCATATGCCTTAATATATAATATGGTCCTTTGATTTTTTAGTGAATTTTCTTTAAAAAAATGCACTAATGAGGAGACTTTTGAATTTTGACAAAATTTCTTCAAATGAGCGCTAATTAGGCCCCCTAGAACACATACCCGGGCTCAGCTTCAATTTTTATATATTTATATATATACAGTGTGGAACAGCCAAATGGAATAAATTCGATAACGGATAAATGAGGGCGTGTTGGGAAAAACGCTTGGACACGTCGATTTGTATTTTTAACTGCGCATCTTTTTCAAGAAAAAAAAATTATATAGGGTGCGTCATGTGACAGTGGCCAATACCAACTTTCTTATTTTAAATACAAGCCCCTGTATATTATTAATTTTTTGGATTCTTCAGAAAATTCTAGACATAATTCATGTACAATGTTCTATACCTATCTTCAACTGTTTCGGAAATATTAAGTATTTTCAGATTTATTACAAAAATTAACATTAAAAATAGAAAATTATTTTATTTCACAAATTCGCTACATTGCATTCAATACTTATTTCCCATTCAGCTCTTGATAATGAGAAAGTAAACAAAAACCATTCCTGCGTTTCTGTTTACTGATATGAAATGAAACAAAAACAAAAACAGTTTTCTTTCTGTTCGTATAAAACTCGTAGCCTTAGCAACTTGTTGTCTGCCTGCATGACAGTAGTGATTAGTGTCAGTGCTATTGTCGTTTGAATTTCGTTAACTGTACGTAATAATATCAGAAAAATGGTTCATTTAACAGAAATGCACAAAATAACCATTCTACAAATGATTGGTTATGGAGATAACACACGGACACAGATGGAAGTGTCTCGCTTATTTCACGAAAAATTTCCAAATTTGCCGCCTGTATCCCAAGGAACAATTAGCAAAATAGAAAAGCAGTTTCGCGAGCTTGGTCATGTGAGACAGATAAAAAAAGTAGCTGCCAATGCAGTAAGTGATGATACGAAATTGGATATTACGCTTGAGTTTCAAGAAAACCCACATACTTCTGGTCGACAAGCAGCCCAACTATTCAACGTTAGCCACACAGCAATTTTTCGAACATTAAAGGAAAGTAAAATGCATCCCTATAAAATGATACCAACTCAGGAGCTCATGGAGGACGATTTCGATAGGAGAACGTATTTTTGTGAACAAATGATGGCAATGTTAGATAACAATGTGATCCAATTAGAAGATGTTTTGTTTTCTGATGAGAGCACATTTACACTTCACGGTCATGTTAATCGTCAAAATTGCCGCTATTGGTCTAATGAGAATCCTCATTGGATGAGAGAGGAACATACGCAATATCCTGAAAAAGTTAATGTTTGGGCAGGAATTGTTGGAAATCATATCGTAGGTCCCTTTTTCATTGATGGCAACTTGAATGGGGATAAATATTTAGAACTGCTCCAAAATAATGTCGTGCCAACTTTGACAAACTTATATCCAGATCCAGCAAACCCACAAGTTCCTGCCAATAAAATATGGTTTCAGCAAGATGGAGCACCGCCCCATTACCAAATCAATGTCCGGCAGTACCTGAACCAAATTTTTCTAAATCGGTGGATAGGGAGGCGCGGATCGATAGAATGGCCAGCACGATCTCCTGATCTGTCGCTATTAGACTACTTTTTGTGGGGATATGTCAAAAGTATTGTATACAAAACTAAGCCCCTCAACTTAGATGACTTAAAAAGACGAATCACGCTTGCGATTAGATCAGTCACGCCTGAGATGTTGAGTAATGTTAGAAGACATTTCTATACCAGATTAGCATGTTGCCAAGATGTTCGTGGCGAGCATTTTGAACATTTACTACATTGACATTAATTTTTTTTTGTTTTTTTAAATTATTAAGAAATAATCAGTATTTCTTATTAGAATTTGTGAAATAAAATAATTTTCTATTTTTAATGTTAATTTTTGTAATAAATCTGAAAATACTTAATATTTCCGAAACAGTTGAAGATAGGTATAGGACATTGTACATGAATTATGTCTAGAATTTTCTGAAGAATCCAAAAAATTAATAATATACAGGGGCTTGTATTTAAAATAAGAAAGTTGGGATTGGCCACTGTCACATGACGCACCCTATATAATTTTTTTTTCTTGAAAAAGATGCGCAGTTAAAAATACAAATCGACGTGTCCAAGCGTTTTTCCCAACACGTCCTCATTTATCCGTTATCGAATTTATTCCATTTGGCTGTTCCACACTGTATATATATATATATATATATATATATATATATATATATATATATATATATATATATATATATATGTATGTATGTATGTATGTATGTATGTATGTATCGCACCGATAACTCAAATACTCAAAAAATAAAATTTTTGATTAAATTTGGTGAGTACCTTCCTTTCGCAAGTGGCTTAGATAAGTTCGTTAGGTAGGAAAATCGGCCCAGTTTTTCCCGGAAAATTGTGTGTTTTCTTTCAAAAAAATTCTATCTCCGGAAATAACAAAGCAAGGGCAACCAAATTTGGTACTTAGCTTTTTGTAAGACATACTGTATACTTAAATCAACAATAAATAAATAAATATCATTATAGGTAAATTACCTACTAAATTTTTAGCCCTGTATGTTAAAAGACAAAAACGTTTGAGGCATTTAAAGAAAAATAAATTGGGGCTTTCCTCAAAACGTCAAAGTCGCGATTTAAAATGTCAAAATTGGCAACATTTAGGCAAAGAACTTGAAACTAATACGGGCTATGGAAAGGAAATGTCTCAAGGAGAGTGTTTTACAAACCCTGAAGTCTTAGCTTTAACCGTCATAGTCCTTCATTTTACATATCTGTCAACATAGGACCAAGGTTGTCTTGCAGTAATTTTAATAACATTCAGTGTCCCGTTAAGAAGAACGGGTCAACCAGTCAGCTACCGAAAATCCCACAGCAAACAGTTAGTTTCTGTGAGTACTACGAGAAAGCAGCTTTCAATACAATAGCATATTATTACAACATAGTAATACTTTATAAAACAATACACAGAAGATCCACAAAGGAAGCAGTCTTATGAATAAACAATGAGAGTTGGTCCAACTCAACTACCAATGAACAAAGGAATAGTTGGCACTAAGAAAGACACCTGCATCCAAGAAAGAAGTGAACAACCAACGCTGAGACACGTGAAGTTTAATTTGTCGAACATTATCTTATAATCATAGTTTAAAAAAATAAAACTCCCATCATTTTACCCCCACCACGTTCTTCATTTTTTTAATATCAACCCTACATTTTTTCATCACAATTTGATGGATCACATTTTTCTGAATGCGGAGATACCCCATATGAATGGTCTAATATTACAGTTTTGAATACAGGGTGGAAATTTAATACCGGAATATTAAAACTAAACAGTTTACCCTGAAATTCAAATTTCGAAAATAAACTTTATAAAAACGTCCCTTTCTTATAATAAATGCTCAAAAGCTCTTCATCCAATGCATCTTTGTGGAAAGACTTCGTGTAAATACTCCCGTACTTGATGAGCAAAGTGGGGATGTGCACCGTCTTGTTGAAACCATATCCTTTCATGGGGAGTATTAGGTTCCATTGCATTTGGATACAATTCTGCTAACATTGGGACAACCTGTTCTCTTAGCATTTCTAAATATCTTGGACCGTTTATATTTTCTATAAAAACAGGTCCAACTATGTGATCACCAATGATACCAGCCCATACGTTCAACTTCTGAGGACGCTGAGTGTGTGTTTGTCGCATCCACTGGGGGTTTTCGGCAGCCCAGTATCTGTAGTTTTGCCTGTTTACATCGCCATTCAAAAGAAATGTTGCTTCATCGGAAAACAGAACGTCAGCAGAATAAATAACATGTCTATGTAACATGTCCAGCAGTTGTTCACAAAATTGCAGTCTACTATCAGAATCACCGTCAATCAACTCTTGAACGTGTTGTAGTTTATAGGGATGCATTTTTTCGTTTTTTAAACACCTTAAAACTGTTGATTGACTAACATCATTTTCACATGCAACTTGACGGGTAGAAGTTGCTGGTTCTTCTTGAAAAGCCAATAAAATATTGAGTTTTACATATTCTTCAACAAACTTAGGTCTCCTAGGCAGTGGGTTAACGTGTCCATAATCACACATTCACGAAACTGTGAATGTATCTTAGACACAGTTCCCTGGGTTAGTGGGGGCAAATCTGAATGTTTTTCATTAAATAGGTCAACAACTTGTGCCTGTGTTCTACACATATCACCATAGCCAATCATCATTAATATTTATGTTCGCAGAGTTTCGTTTCATTTAAGTATCGCATTATTAGACCAAAAATTAATTGAAATTATTGGAACAAATTTTTTTTAATAAAAATTCCCCAAAAAAGGAGCATTCATCAAAGAATCAGACATTGTACAAAAAACTTAGATTATTTATAATACCTTGCGTCACTGTTTCAGAAAATTGTAGACGGCGATCAAAATTGGCGCCGTTTCGTTCTTGTGGTAGCTTAACTTTGTATGGATGGAATTTATTTTCTTCTAAAATTATTTGCACACTTGTACAATCCATGCATGAAACAGTTGCTAACATTCAAGTGCTTGACATGGGATCCATTGTAACGTGATCCAAAACTGCTACTTCTATAGATTCATTCCTTACTGGCCGTGCTGTAGCGCGTTTTAACGAATTTTAATTTTAAAAATTCTCCTCGACCAATCTATTGTGGATAACTGTTCTTACCAAAATTCAACTTTCTAGGTTTATATAAAATTGAGTGAATCAAATTTGAAGCATTTAATGAAAATTCGCTACCATAACGCACTTGCTGCGTTCCTAAATATTTTGTTTTGTTTATTTACATAGTTTCTCAACAAAAGATGGCCCCATCTTGTTGCAAAATGTGTGCGGTTGTAGCATTTCTGGAGCCAAAAATGTCCGGATCACAATCTGTCAATATCGATCGGAATTAACGGTTTGAGTGCTACCACGGTCATCTTTAAAAAAGCATGGGCCGATAATTCCTTGACTTGATATGGCAGCACAAACGACAAGCTTGAGCGAGTGTAATGGTTTCTGATGCAGTTCCAGCGGATTATCAGATGCTCAATATCTACAATTTTGTTTATTCACGTGATCCAAAATTTGGATTCATCAGAGAACCATTTGTTATTGAAGCTCCAAAAACGATTTTCTAACGTCCTGCAGAATTCGACCCGTTTTGAAGTGGTAAATATGTAAACCTTTGCGAATAATGCGATGAACCGTGGATATGTTCACATTTAGAGATGCTGCGCGCAATCATAGTGTATGTCGTGGATCGTCCATAGAAGACAGGCGAACGCGGTCGACATTTATGCTCGCCCTTGATGTCCTTCTGCGCCCAGTTGATTTATCCGGCATTGTGCTTCCAGTCTCTTCAAACATGCGCAACCAATGATTGATTAAATTCACACTTGGCACATGTTTCGTGGTAAAAACTGATGCTTCATGGTAAAAACTGTTGTTTTTATAAAACGCTCTCGGGCAAAATGCGCGATTCGGTAAAATGATCCATCACTACTAAAGTAAACAAGTGCGCCAAACTTTTAACACGACTCACTCCCTCCGCTATCTGTGTATCTATGGTTACGTAACAGTCGCAACAAAAAGAAAAACATTTTGAAACACCCCGTACACCTTTCAAAAAAGTATTTTGTATTTTTGAATTTGAAATACTCTAGCAAAGTATCTTCGCAAAAGTGGTCAGCGTGGTTTTGACATATTAAAACCCCACCTGCTATTTCAATACTGGGCTATATTCCACAGGCATTGAGAGAGGCAAATGTGGTGTTTATACCAAAAACAGGACGTCGCCCTATGAACAAAACAAGGGCTACTAAGTCAATGCTGAAAAGCCGCGTTACCACAGCCACCACAAATGAAACCGACGTAATAGTGACGACAGCAAAAGGTAGTCTTCAAAAAGAAGTGCTATCACATCTGCTGTAGTCACGCGTTGTTCATAAACTTATGGCTACACTGAGCGGAACTGCATTCATAGTCTAAGGATACGCAAATGATATTGTCATAACAGTAAATATAAAGCACGATGCTGTAATATCCACCCTAATGCCAACAGCCCTAAATATAGTAAAGAACTGGTGTGAGGCAGAGGCATTTAATGTCAATCCTCATAAGATAGTTCTTGTCCCATTCACGAACAAGACGAAACTAAATTTAAAAGCTCCAACTCTGAATGGAACACAGATGCAATATTAAATGAAGTTAAATAGACCAAAAACACAATTGGAACGCACACTTGGAAAAAACTCTTTCAAGAGCCACCCGAAGGAGAGACACGGGGCCTGAGTCCCAGGATGGTTATACCAAACTGTGGTCAAACACGTGGTCACATATGTATCTGTAGTATAGTGGCCAAAAACGGAACAATCTTCAACACTAAGCAAATTGCAAAAATTGCAGAGGCTGATCTGTCTGGGAATAACGAGAGCAAAGGCATCATGCCCTACAGCTGTAATAGAGGCAATGCCAAATCTTGCTCCACTGCACATATGCGTGAAAAGGGAAGCAGGCTGCCTCCAGACTATTCTAGGCGGACAAATTCAAACCAGGTGACTTGGTTGGACACTTGAAGATTCCGTATATTATTCCACTGGAGTCACTCGCCAAACCAACAGACCAAACGCCAGCCAAACTGGACTTCATAATTCCATTCGAGGTGGTCATTAATGACCGCCAAACATGGGACAGAGACAGTGCAAGGCTGACAAACAACTCATCTATATGGTATACAGAGGGGTCTAAACAAATGGAGGGAGCAGGACTGGGAATAATAGGATCCAACTTTAGACTCGCTAAGTCCCTAGGAAAAACTGTCACCATCTTCCAAGCAAACATGCTTGCTGCAAATCTATGTGTACAGGAGTGCATACAAAAAAGACTCAGAAGTTGAGAGCGAGCTATATCCTGTTAGACAGTCAGGCAGTATTAAAGACTCTAAAATATTTTAAAACTGAGCCTAAACTGATCTGGGAATGCAAAAAGTCCTAAGGGAAACTGTCTACGAACAACAAACTAACTGTGATGTGGGTAAGATGGCATCAAGGCATTGAAGGAAATGAGGAAGTAGCTAGCCTTGAAAAAAAGGCAACAACAACAACACTCTATGGTCCAGAGTCCTATTGTGGGCCAAGAAAATGCCACCTTAGAAATGAATTTGATACTTGGGAGAAGAACCAAATGTTGTAATACTGGATGAAAACGCCAGGCTTAAGGCGGACAAAACGGTTCATTAACATATCAACAGATAAGTCTGAACTGTTTCTTGGATAGAACAGAAACGGCTTGAGAATAATCACAGGACTTTTCACAGGACACGCCCCACCTTATGAAGATGGGCAAGCAGACAATGAAAACTGAAAATACTGTACTGAAGCAGCATAAACAACAGAACACTTGCTATGCGACTGCATGGCTCAGTTCTGCAAAAGGCTCAAATACCTTGGAAGGGCGACCCTCACACCACAGGAGATAGGTAAAGTAGCCCCCAAGAAGATAGTGGACTACATGAAAACTTTTAGGCGACTATTGGGAAAAATAGTCATGCACAAAAGACCCATTGGGCTCGCAGCGCTGAGAAGCGCCTATTCGACTCATTAAACAATCTACAATCTACAAATCTCAAAAGCGTTTGAGATACTGTCCATCAGTATATCTCCGAGCTCTGGTAGGAGAATTGTAATCCAAGTCTTTACGGCATAATATTTAACCAAATTTAGAAAGTGTCGCTAATAATATTCGTTGTTGTTAGAAAAGGACATTACTGTGCAGTATAAAGTTAAATAAAATAAACAAAGATGGTTATAATACAAGGTCTAGTCATTGTCAGTGTTTCTAACATACGGACTGTCTCACGATTCTAGTGACCTTTTAACAAGCTACCTCTTTCCTCCTTGTCGACACCCACGGTACGATAGTATTTAGGCTGTAAGCCCTCGTGCTGTGTTGTTGAAATATTAAAAAAATATTTTTTTTTGGAGTGAACTGTTTATAAAAATCAGCTACTTTTTTTTTAATTTCAACAACATACTACGAGGGCTTACAGCCTAAATACTATCGTACCGTGGGTGTTGACAAGGAGGAAAGAGGCAACTTGTTAATTCTGGACTTGAAGGTTTGGAGGTTCGGAGGAGAAGGAAAAACATGTGCCGGCAAGGAATTCCACAACTTGGAAGTCCTCGGGACAAAGGAGCGGGCATAACAAGATGTTCTATGTCTGGTGACCTGGACAGTAAAAAGGTGCATCGCTCTGTTCCCCTGGTAGATCTGTTGGGAGCAGCAGGTGGGGAACTATGGAGGAAAGCTCCTCTGAGCAGTACCCGTGCAGATATCTATAAAAGAGAGAGAGGTCACCAACCGCACGTCGGTGGGCAAGGGTTGGCAGCCTTTGGGTGAGGGTAGGGTCACCGATGAGACGTATAGCTCTCTTTTGAATAGAGTCAAGGATAGCGAGTGTAGAAGCGGCAGCGGCACCCCAGATGTGGGAGCAGTATTCGAGGTTTGGCCTTATTTGTAAAGTATATAAGGTATAGAGATTAGCTGGTGAAAAGCATTTGCGAGCTCGGAAGAGGAAACCCAATTTCTTAGCAGCCGCTTCTGCAATTGATGTGACATGTTGGTGCCAATTAAGATTTCAATCCACAGAAATGCCAACAAGAGAAAAGGACTCATTACTTTGAATAACTTGGTTGTTCATTGTGATGGGTCTAGAGCTGGTGTATCTCTTATGAGAAAGAAAGCAAGACTGAGATTTGGTAGGGTTGAATTGTACAAGATTTCTACTTCCCCAGTCTAATATTTTTTAGAGATCCACGGAGACAGAACCCTCCATGAGTCTGCGATCCTCATCTAATTGGGCTAAATAGACAGGCTTAGAATATTGTATATTTGAGTGAAGGGTGCGTCCGCGTAACTGTAAACTAGATTGGATGTGCTAGAGAGGAGGTCATTGATGTGGAAAAGAAACAAAGTATGGGCTAAAGCTGAACCTTGAGGAACTCCTGCATTAATTGGATACAGTTTAGAGGAATGGACATCCACAACAACAGAAATTCTCCTGTTGGAGGGGAAATTTGCTGTCCAGGTACAAAATGTTGGTGGTAGGCCATAGGCCGGAAATTTATTAAGCAGCGCTGCGTGCCAGACCTGGTCGAATGCTTTGGATATGTCTAGAGCGACAATCTGGGATTCACCGTGTAGTTCCATAGACTTGTTCCAAGAATGGGTTTTAGACTGTGTTTTTCAAGAAATTTTAGTAATTCGGTATTTATATACTTTTCCATCACTTCAGAGACGACTGAAAGGAAAGAAATAGACCTGTAGTTGCTAGGAAGCGCTTTGGATCCTTTCTTGGAGATGGGTTGAACTCGAGCAATTTTCCAGTTACTAGGGAATATGCCTTTATTGCAAGTTCTGGTGCGGATTTTTTGAGAACAATTGCTGGGATCTCGTCAATGCCA
Organism: Tillus elongatus; assembly: GCA_964006375.1. Lineage (NCBI taxonomy): Eukaryota > Metazoa > Arthropoda > Insecta > Coleoptera > Cleridae > Tillus > Tillus elongatus. Next base: position 82,646,998 of record OZ023262.1, on the reverse strand, counting down.
GAGGCTTTCCTGGTATTAAGACAAGAGAGCATCTTTCGTACCTTTTTAGTTTTGAAAATGATATCCGTCATTTTATGCGCGACATTGGAGACTGTTGGTGGTTGAACATTTGGAGGTGGGTTGAGAGTAGAATTGCCGGCGAACAACGAAGCAAAAAGTTTTGCCTTGCCCAGGGCGGTAGAAACATTTCATCCCCTGAGACAAGAGGTGGGAACGTGCTTTTGCAGAAATTATTCCCAATAGATTTAACAAGAGTCCAGAAGGGTTTGCCGCCGTTGGAGCTTAAGAGGACTTTGTTTTTGATGTGGTTATTAAACGAGTTTTTTACCTCAGAAAGAATGCGGACATAGCGGTTTCTTGCGTCGTTAAATGCTTGACGGTTTTCTTGACTAGGATTGTGTAGAAGCGTTTTGTGAGATTTGACCTTTTCAAGTCTGGCCTTATCACAGGATTTAGAGAACCAGGGCTTTTGAGTGGCTGAAGAGGTTTTCTGTGTAGGTGGAATAAATAATTCCATGCCAGCTTGGATAATTTCGGTGACGTTTTGTGAGATATCAGCAGACAGACGCCCATGGAAATGAGGAAAAGTAATCCCGCATTTCGTCCCAGTTTGCAGTGTTGTAGTGCCAAACGATACGTGGGTGTGATGACTGTGTGACCTCGGGTTGCATTGAGCAGGAAGCAGTGACCATGCCGTGGTCTGAGCGACCAAGGGGCTTAAATTTACCATAAACTGTAAACAGGTACAATGATATACTTAGGAGGCAAAATAAGTTGCGTTACTTGTTACAAATCCTATGAAATTCGCTACATTATCGCGTTTGCTGTGTAGATATTCCGACTTATTTTACTTTAAGGAAATTCACGTGTGACTCAATAATAAATCTGCTTTTATTTTAAAGATCCAAATAATGACCTGAGATTACCCCAAATCATAAAATTATTTTATTTGTTTCATCCTGTTATTTAGAAAGGCAATATTATTTTAAACCAGTGAAGCAAAACAGAAACGTCATAATAATGTTAAATGGTGTTGCGTGTACATTGCAAATTACCGAGTTTTCCAGGAAGATTATACTATTATACTCACCGGCTAGAGAACAACTTTCCTTTACAGTAAGTGGTACACCAAGTAAAGGTTTTGATTTCTGTATTTCCTCCTTATTAAATTCATTACTTTGCAAGAATGTATCCACCTTCCTTGCGTCTTGTAGCGCATTTTCAAATCTATCTTCCACAACAGCATTCAAAATACCATTAACGTCTTTTATTCTGTTTATGTACGACCTACATATTTCTTCGCTCGTAAGCTGAAATAAAAATTTACCAATTCAGTTCATTTTTTGCAAAATGATTGTGTCCAGTTAGCATAAGCAAATACTTTAAAAGTCCGCACGCAGCAAGTGCGTTATGGCAGTAAATTTTCATAAAGATCCCGTAAAACACCAAAAACATTCAAGTTAAAAAATGTACCACCGAAATAACAATCAAGTGGATTTAAAAATTGGTAAAAATTTGTAGAGACGTTGTCTATACAGGCTGTCCCATTTATGCTTCGAAACAATCCGTGTTTACCTTGCGCTAAAATAATGTGAGTTTGTCGTATAACATTTTACCCCTAGACGCTTGTTTTCTGAAATAGAGCGTGTTGAAGTTCTACAAAAATATATATAAATTCAGCTATCGCGAGTCCAAAAACCACATATCGTCCATGCAACGGCATTATGTCGTAAATCACAAAATGATTATTTTACAGGAGGCCAATAAAAGTTCATAAATTTAGTTTTATTCTTAGTACATTCGTGCTATTTTGGTATATTGAATATAATAGCATCGTTTTTTTCTGTTATTAAGCAAAAAAACTTATATATTAAGAAAAAAATGGTGGATTACAACTTATTGAATTTTGGAAATTGACAAATATGTGGGTTAGAACTTATTGTTATGTATTTTGATGGGTGAGATCTTAATAAAAATTGGAAATAATAATAATGTGGGTAAGAATTTAATGTCATTAACATTAAAACTTAAAATTACATATTTTAATGAAAATTTTTTGCAAATGAGCGCGAACCTCTAGAACCCATATCCGGGGTCAGTTTCAATTTTATATATATATATATATATATATATATATATATATATATATATATATATATATATATATATATATATATATATATATATATATATATTTGTGTGTGTGTGTATCACACCGATAACTCAAAAAATAATTGACCGATTTTAATAAAAATTTGGTGAATACCTTCCTTTTGCAAGTGGTTTGGATAAGTTCGTTAGCCAGGAAAATCGGCCCAGGTTTTCCCGGAAAAGTTTGTGTTTTCTTTAGAAAAAAAATTATATCTCCGGAAATAACAAAGTAAGGGAAACCAAATTTTGTACCACGTTTTATATTCCTATACGTAAATTATCTACCAAAATTTAGCGCAGTAGATCAAAAGACGAAAAAGTTATGGGCATTTAAAGAAAAATAAATTGGGGTTTTCATCAAAACGTCAAAGTGACAATTTAAAACGTCAAAGTGACAATTTAAAATGTCAAAATTGGCAACATTTAGGCAAAGAACTTGAATCTAATACGGGCTATGGAAAGAAAATGTCTCACGAAGAAGGTTTTACAAACCCTGAAATCTTAGTTTCAACCGTCATTGTCCTTCATTTTACTAAAATGTTTCCAGAAAATTCATTTCAAATATACCCTTTCTCTGGTGCTTGACAGTAGTCTTAGCTATAGAGTTTATCGAACTTTTTTTGAATTTTCGTAAAAAATCAATAAAGCTCAATATATCCGTTATTATACAAGATATGAAAAAAAAGTATACATCAATTATAGGGTGTCTTGAGCTACATCTTAAAAAAGTATTTCTACAATCACAGGGTGGCCCATAAGTCGTTGGTGATACACATATTTTTTTTAGTCGAACATGCCTTATGTTATGGCATTTTTGCATTTTCCATCGAAATATAAGGCATGTTTTTAAGTAAAGAAATTCTAAACGCAGCAAGTACGTTATGGTAGCGAATTTTTATTAAATGATAAAATATTTGAAAAGCTCAATTTGCTATTAACCCATAAGGTTGACCAAGAAACGGATTTTTCGGGTACACTTTAAGTTTACTTTCGGAAATTTTTGTACGTTTTCAAACAATAAAGTCATTTTGATGAAACATGTCACATTGTTTTTACTATATATGTTATACTGATAATCAAATCTGATGCCTGCTTTCTGAAAAAAACACACACATATTTGCTATTAAAAACTTTTTTTATGTTTCTATTTATAGGCTAAATACATATACATATAATTAAATATTGAATGAAACTGTTTAATACTGACGGGGCAAAAATTTATAAAAGGGTTGACAATTCTTAGAAATTAATATTTGTTGTAAATGGACGTACTTCATCGAAGAAATTTTTCTTGGGTCGGTAAGCAATTTGGGCCATTCGATAATATTTGAAATGCTTTATACGTTGAGGTAATAACACCCAAGGTTTTTCAAAGTCAGTTTTGTACCAACTTTCTTCTTGAGGAGTATATCTGATGTCAGCAACCATTTGTGCTCCAAAACGAATACTGTTTACCCTGGAAATATCAAAAAGTGTCGGATGCAAAGCTATTTTTCAAAAAGGATTAGCATTAGACCACTAGCAGATACCTATTACCTAACCATACAACATGACGAAATAATTAAATCTCTGGACGCAGCAAGTGCGTTATGGTAGTGAATTTCCATAAACATATTTTTAATAGCAAATATCTCTTTTTTTTTAATGCAAGCTGGCATCACTTCGGTTACCGGTATAACCTATATAGTAGAAATAATGTACCATATTTTATCAAAATAACTTATTGTTTGAAAATGTATACAAATTTTCAGAAAATATACTTAAATATAACCGAGAAAACTGGTTTTCTATCCAACGAACCTTTAACAGCAAATTGAGTTATTGAAATTTGAAGCATTTAATGAAAATTCGATACCAAAACGCACTTACTGCGTCTAGATTTTTTTCTTACGCACACGCATCATATTTCAATGAAAAATACAAAAATGCAACAATATAAGGGATGTTCGAAAAAAAATTGTAGGTATTATCAACAACTTATGGGTCACCTGTGATTGTTAAAATAATTTAAAAAATGAAGTTCAAGACACCCTATAATTAACGTATACAATTTTTTCTCGTATCTTGTACAATAACAATTATATTGAGCTTTACCGTAGAAATGCGTCACCTAGTATATATGTAAACAGATAAAAACCGAAACTAGGCCCGGATGTGGATTCTAGGGGGCCTAGTTTGCACTTATTTGAAAAAACTTGTTAAAATTCAAAAGCAGCGGTCTCCACAGTAACGAAATTTTCGACAAAAATCAGCTAAAAATTATGGACCGTTGAACCATAAACTCAACTAAAGCTACTGCCAAAACATCAGAGAGAGAGTTTATTAGAAATAAATTTTCTGGAAATATGAAAATGAAGGACAATGACCGTTGAACCTGAAACTTGAGGGTAGGTAGAACTCTTCTTGCCACATTTTCTTTACATAACCGGTTAAGGTTTTTTTGCCTAAATGTTGTCAATTTTTACATTTCAAATCGCGACTTAACTTTAAGGTTAAGACGTTAAGGTTTTTTTAAACAATATTTAGTGAACTATTACACAACTAATATATAAAAAATGCAATAATAAAAATAATTGATATCAACACAAGTGGGATACAAATAAAATACTATACTGCAGCACGTTATGTGCAAAGTACTATGTTGAACGCCCAGCTGAAGGCGAGTCGTCTATTTATAATGTTCACCTCGGGAGTGGCACTATTGTTCTTTAGAGGTGACTTCTACTCTGCTGACTCAGCTTCTTAGGCTTTACGGCGTAGTTTCCCAAGGTGCCTTCTGATCCGCTGACTCTGATTTATTGATTGTTCGGTTTGTTATGGCAGCTATGATGGCTATCGCTACCGCTACATATAGCAGGGTGGTCCATATACTTATGTGATGGATTGGTATATTGATTTGGTCTGGTATATTCTTTTTAATTGATTGGAGTTGATTTTGGATGTGATTATTATCGTGTAGCTGTACGTTATCTAATTTCAATTCGGGTAGTTCTTCGAGAATTTTGGGTCCTTCTTGCGCCATGGCTTCTAATTTTGGTATAGTAAATATTTGTTGACTTTCCGATGTTGTTTGAATAGTTTTGTAAATTTTGTTCCCTGTCTGTAAATTACAATTTGGTTTAAGGGTTATTAGTTTTATTCCCTTAATTATATTGGTTACTTCTTGTTCCTCGCAAATTACTTTGATCTTCGTTTCTTCTGGTGCTAGTATAATATATTGACTGTTTCCATATTTCGAGATTGTTGTTTGGTTAATTCTGACCGTTTCTTGTTTACAATAATCTATCGGCTTCTGAAAGTTGATTCGTTTAATTTCTCATGGATTTTGGTCGCTGAGTGTTGTTGGATTATCGTTTTTGCAAAAATACAGTTGGTTCTTTAAATTTTGAAATTCTTCGTTTCGGTAAGCTACTAAGGATGAGGTATTTTGTTCTTGGAATTATCATCATGAATGTATAAGGATGTTTAGGCATTGGTAGAGTGTACAACTGGTAATATGCATAATCTGACTCGGCTACTAATGGTACTTCTAATTGAAAAATAAATTTGTAGTCAATTTGGACCGTTTTTATTTTAAATATTTATCGTTTATTGTTATTAGTCTGGAATTTGTTATATAATTTTGTATTCTAGCTAGTTATTTTATTATGAAATTGGGTTTTAATATAAATGTGTGAAATATTCCTAATTTTGAAAAGGTAATGGCATTTTCTGTTGTGAGAATTAATTCTTGTATGTTATTTAACAAGTACGGTATTTGTGTCAATAACTCGTGTTTTATTCCATGGTAGTGGGTTAATTGTTCGCTTTGTAAACTATCAATCGTGCATTCTAATTCTTTTATTCTTGTCACTATTGCTTTTTGACTATGATTTAAATTTTCTATGGTTTGGTTAGATTCTGAAATTGCCTCTATCATTAATGATGTTTGTGAACTCATTAGTTCATGGATCGTATTTTGATCGTGAGCTAATACCTCTAATGAGTGATAGATATGTACACTACTTATTACTTTCGGTTAGAGTTAAACATTTCGGTTATATAGCAATATATTAGGTCAAAATGAGGGTTTCAATGACTGTGAGTATATAGTATAATTGTCTGTGAATATACAATACGGTATTGAGTCTGCTAGCCCTGCAACACTTTTGTTTCGTGATTGAAGTCGTCTCAGTTATGCTTAGGTGTGGACTAATTTCCTCCGTGGTTAGCTTATTAAGTTGGGTCCACCTGATGTGTAAATATCCCAGGGTTGTTCGTTAAGTTGTACTATAGTTGAGAATTTGTTGAATGAAGTTCAGAAGACGGATTTTGTGTTTTTAATTTATCACTCTACATTAAATGTGTGGCATATTTATAATTATTACACTTATTATGACTGACTGCCATGTTTTATGATAATGTGTTGGCTATGACCTCCTTAAAATGTTTCGTAAATGTGGTATGGTATGTTAGTCTTTTTTGTGGGTTATTAAAATTGCTTTATTGTGTTCTAGAAGTTAAACTACTGAATAAGGTCTTGGAAAGGGTTTTTTATACTTTTTTGTGGAATCCGGAAGGAATCTTTTTATCTACACTGTATCCGTTAAAAGTTGGTTCGTATTTTTGTCAGTTCTTTGTAGTATCTTAATTTACAAGTTTTCAATACAACTTCGTACTATTTCGTAAATGATTTGCATTAGTTCTTCGTGCTTAGCATTGTACTCTTGAGTGATGATTCTTTCCCATAATTTTGAAATTTATAGTCTTCGTAAAAGTTTGTATTTGAATTTGTAAAAGTTTTCGTGATTTTCACGGCGTGGGTGTGTTTTTTTAATTGTAAAATAGTCTTTGTCTATATTTGTGTTCGTTACGTGTCATTCATTTATTTATCTCATCGGTTTTGTGTACATGCGGGTATCTATTTAATTATAAATACATTGGTCTATCGTCTGTTGTTCTAACTCTATGTTACCTTACATTTGTATGTGTCAAAGGTTCGTCTTTATTCAAACATGTCTTAATATTCTGTTAAAAGATTTATTATGACGTGTTTTTCCTCGTTATTTAAATAATTCGTGTTTATTTGGTTAATTACATTATTTGTATTTGTTTGGGTTCTCGATTTAAATCGACTGTCTAATTAACTATTTCATTTACGACTCTATTCTACTGATTAATCTGAAAATTATTAGCGAACACATCAACTTCCTTTTGACGCAGATGAAATCACATCATTTCTGTCTTCTACGAATTAAATTATATCAGATACCGAGAGAACCAACTCTTTAAGTTATTAAAAACATGATGACACTTATTACTCAAAGCATCATCTGTCTTTTCAGAAATGATTAGAGATGTATGACCCGCATATAGAGTAAAATGTGCATCAGTAGATACTTTATCAAGCTCATTGACGTAAATAAAGGGTAAAAAGAATAGGGCCCAGTATTGATCCTTGAGGCACATCAGTAGGAACAACAACAAGCTCAGAACATACCCTACTTATTCGTTCTGAAGTCTTAAACTTTATCTCAGTATACTGTTCTCTGTCCGTCAAGTAAGAGTCAATCCAGCCAAACGCATTAGCTCTCAAACCATAACAATAATTCACAGCACACAGCACCCTATGGTGAACACAATCGAAGGCCCTGCTGAGATCACAAAAAATCCCAACAGGGCACTCGCCAGCCTCCAAACGAGTGACTAAGCTTTGATAGAAGTCAATGAGAGCCGTTGTAGTGGAGTGACCCTCTCTAAAGCCGTGCTGGCAGGCAGACAATGTACTACACGACTGCAAAAATTGTTCCAAGCGATTTAGATATACAACTCGTCTTTACTAAAAGGCAGTAAATACATTGTTTTGTTATTGGGTTTTGTCGAAACGTGTGTGTGTGTGTGTGTTTTGTTTCTTTAACGTCGGCCTATTTCCGCGCTTATGATCAATCACCGGCGCCAGGGAGCAGTTTCACCTCACTATCCTGGAAATTTTGGCGAACTTCTGCCTTTCTGTAAGGAGGGTAGGGATCTTTAACGTGCCCAACATCGCATGGACACGGGACCGACGGCTTTACGCCCCCTCCGAAGGGCGGAACGTGCAGACATTCAACTTGCTCAAATACAATGCCACAACCTCGGTTGATGTTAATTTTACAGTTTGTACTGAAAAAGTGAAAGGAGTACCCTGGGATCGAACCCAGTACCCTTCGGTTCAGAGGCACACTTCTTACCCCTGAACCACCGAGGTTCTGTTTTGTCAAAACGTTTAAATGAGTTAAGTCCTTAGGAATGTTTTTAATAATATTTTTAGGTGCTTCTACAGAGAACGAATTGAATAAGTTAAGTAGCCTCTCTTCATGTTCATTGACCTGCTTGCCATTTAGTTCCGAAATCAGATGCCATGCCGCTTTAGTCGGATTATCAGAAGCCAGAATACTATGTTGGTAGAAATTCTTTTTAGTACATCTTACAAAGTTTTGTATGAGCAGCCTTTGCAGCCCTGCACTTAAGGAGAAACACTTCTCAATAAAAATAAATCTTTACGTCTTGAACTAGAGGCTCTGACCGCACCCACTCACGGCCCTTTGATTGTTTCCTATATATCTTACGTAGTGTAAAATATAAATGAAAGTAATAAAGAAACAACTCATGAAAGTTCTTATACCCCTCATCAATGTTGCTGGCTGCAAAAACATTTTCCCAATTTTCACCAATAAGGGCACTCTCAAAGTCAAAAATAGATTCTTCATCAAAAACACGCGCCAAAGAAACAGCGCCATGATCCGATTCAACTGAAGCTATGTCAAGCTCCAACAACACTGGCATGTGGTCAGAAATATTATTGCCAGTCGCAGTCTTGGATCTGATGCGTAGTGTCCTTTTTAATGAATTTTTATTTTAAAAAATTCACTAATAGAGAGGTATCGATGGTGAGACCTTGCAAAAATTTTTTTCAAATGAGCGCGTACTAGGACCCCTAGAACCCATATCCGGGGTCAGTTTCAATTTTTATATGTTAATATATATATATATATATATATATATATATATATATATATATATATATATATATATATATATATATATATATATATATATATATATATATATATATATATATTTGTGTGTGTGTGTGTGTCCACCCGATAACTCAAAAAATAATTAACCGATTTCGATGAATCTCGGCAAGTGCCTTTCTTTTATTAATGGCTTGGATGAGTTCGTTATCCAGGAAAATCTGACGGGGTTTTCCGAAAACATTTTGAGTTTTCTTTCGAAAAAATTTTTTTTCTCCGAAAATTAGAAATCTGTTTTAATGAAATTTAACGGATATATTGCCTTACGAGAGACCTTACTACGTACCACAATTCAACTTTCTAAGTTTACAGAAAATTGACTTATTCAAATTTTAAATTTTCTTTAAAAAAAATTTTTTTATTCTAATGAAATTTGGTGGATATTTTTCCTTAGGAAAGACCTTACTACACACCAAAATTAAACTTTCTAAGTTTATAGAAAATTGAGTTATTCAAATTTGAAGCATTTAATAAAAATCCACTACCATAACGCACTTGCTGCGTCCCGAACTTTTTATGATATAAACTGGTACACAAAATTAGGTTGCCATAGCTTTGTTATTTCGGAGATACAGAAATCCCAAAATTTTCCCGGAAAAACTGATAAATTTTTTTCTGACTGACGAACTTGTCCAAGCCACTTGCAAAAGAAACGCACTTACCAAATTTGATTAAAATTGGCCTATTATTTTTTATATGTTTACATATAGACACAGGACACCACCCATAACTCATCAGAAGCCGGCCCTTCCACATTCGTGTGAAAAAGGCCGACTGTCTGAATACGGGACTTGAACCCGCGACCTCCTAGGCCGATTCTAGAGGTTACTCAACCCACGAACTGAGCCATTCGGCCTATATAGACTAGATTAGGTTTATATATATATATATATATATATATATATATATATATATATATATATATATATATATATATATATATATATATATATATATATATATATATTGTAAGAAATGATTTTTCTCACCCTGCTCACAATGCTATTTTCTTATGAAAATTCTCTGTAGGTTTTAAATAGACACGTTATTATGTGAACAAGTTTCACATATATGGTCCCATTAAATTAAAGTATAGGCGTCTAGCCCATCGTCGCTTGTTTAAAATCTTTACACAAAGCTGGACGTGAAGGGCGGGTTAAGTGCGAGATATCTCATCTCGGTTCAAGTTATCGTTAGGGGAGCCTGCTTATCGGGCATCTGGTTCACCTAAAGAGGGCATTAGCCATTGTGGCGTTTAACGCGTTGGTTGCAGTAGAAATTAGTGTGGTGTTCATTGTTTTGTGTAAATTTACAGTGCACGACTCCTCTCACAGAATGCATTTCATTTGTTACTGTACAGCTATTCTTTGCCCAATTATAAATTGAGAAATAATTTCAATAAGCATATGATTAAGGGTGGTTTTAGGTAATCATTTAATAAATAGCTCTTATGAAATAATTTGAGAATTAGCTAAGTTTGAATTAGGTCTGCTTTAATACGAGGCTAAGTTATAGATTGAGAAGTAATTATCTGATTTAAATAAAGGGGCTTTATGAAATAAAGCTTGCTTTCTTGCTTGCTTTCTCACAAGAGATACACCAGCCCTAGCCCCATCACAATGAACAACCAAGTTATTCAAAGTAATGAGTCCTTTTCTCTTGTTGGCATTTTTGTGGATCGAAATCTTAATTGGCACCAACATGTCACATCAATCGCAGAAGCGGCTGCTAAGAAATTAGGTTTCCTCTTCCGGGCTCGCAAATACTTTTCACCAGCTAATCTCTATACCTTATATACTTCACAAATAAGGCCAAACCTCGAATACTGCTCACACATCTGGGGTGCCGCTGCCGCTTCTACACTCGCTATCCTGGACTCCATTCAAAAGAGAGCTATACGTCTCATCGGTGACCCTACCCTCACCCAAAGGCTGCCATCCCTTGCCCACGGACGTGCCGTTGGTGACCTCTCTCTCTCTCTTTTATAGATATCTGCACGGGCACTGCTCAGAGGAGCTTTCCTCCATAGTTCCCCCACCTGCTGCCCCCAACAGATCTACCAGGGGAACAGAGCGAATGCACCCTTTTACTGTCTAGGTCACCAGACATAGAACATCTTGTTATGCCCGCTCTTTTGTCCCGAGGACTTCCAAGTTGTGGAATTCCTTGCCGGCACATGTTTTTCCTTCTCCTCCGAACCTCCAAACCTTCAAGTCCAGAATTAACAAGCTGCCTCTTTCCTCCTTGTCAACACCCACGGTACGATAGTATTTAGGCTGTAAGCCCTCGTGGTGTGTTGTTGAAATAAAAAAATAAAAAAATAATTTGATAATTAGCTAAGTTGCCAATTTGCCTTTTCCATGATTACTCTTAAGTAGATAACACAACTGCTAAGTAATATATCGACTGGTGATTGATTGTTGAGCTATGTAATTATATTATGTGACCGTTAGTCGATTGTTAATATTATAATAGATTACTTCTATTGTTCACCAAGAGGGTTGTAACCTTATGTCATCGAAGTGTTGCGTTCACCATTATTCAATATATTTGAAGAAAAAAAAACGTACCCCCTTACAATAATATATATATATATATATATATATATATATATATATATATATATATATATATATATATATATATATATATATATATATATATATATATATATATATATATATATATATATGTGTGTGTGTGTGTGTGTGTGTGTGTGTGTGTGTGTGTGTGTGTGTGTGTGTGTGTGTATGTATGTATGTAAATGTATATGAACATATAAAAATTATAACTGTCCCCGGATATGTGTTCTATGGGACCTAATTCGCGCTTATTTGAAGAAATTTGTTCAAATATCAAAAGTTGCGATCTCCTCATTAGTGAATTTTTTCTACAAAAATTCACTAAAAGGTGCTTTCAAATGTAAAACATAATCATTATTATATAGTTATTTATTTTGATCAAAAGGTAAAACGTGTTGTTTGAAGTAATTATACCTCTAAGCATAGTTTTTACGCAGATGACGATATCATTTTGCTAAATAATTGCAACCAGCCACAACAATAATTATTGCAGTTGAAGATTATACGTAGTTAAATGACTTATAATAAATTGCGTATTTTTTAAGTACATACGATGATATTCTGTACATTTTAGACGAGGTTGATACAGAGAAACTTATTATTTAACATATTTTTTATCTTCAAAAAAACTTCTGGACGCAGCAAGTGCGTTATGGTAGTGAATTTTCATTAAAATGTTTTTAATAGCAAACATGTTTTTTTAAAGAAAGCAGCCATCAATCTATATAGTAGAAACAATGTACAATGTTTCATCAAAATAACTTTATTGTTTGAAAATGTACAAAAATTTCCGAAAGTAAACATAAATTGTTCCCGAAAAAACTGGTTTCCTGGTCAACCTTATAGGTTAATAGCAAATTGAGCTATTCAAATTTAAATCATTTAACAAAAATTCGCTACCATAACGCACTTGCTGCGTTCCGAATTTCTTTTCTTACAAAGATGTATTATATTTCGATGGAAAATGCAAAAATGCAATAACATAGGGCGTGTTTGATTAAAAAAAAAAGAAAATTTGAATTACCAACCACTTATGGGCCACTCTGTAATTCTGGAAATAATTTTTAAGATGTAGCTCAAGACACCCTATAATTAATGTATACCTTTTTTTTTCGTAACTTGCATAATAACGAATATATTGAGCTTTTATGATTTTTTACGAAAATTTGATAAAAATGATATACGATTAAACGATAAACTCTATAGCCAACACTACTACCAAAGCATCAGAGAAAGGGTATATTTTAAATGAATTTTCTGGGAATATTTTAGTAAAATAAAGGACAATGACGATTGAAACTAAGAGTTCAGGCTTTGTAAAACATTCTTCTTGAGGCATTTTCTTTCCATAGCTCATATTAGGTTCAGGTTCATTGCCTAAATATTACCAATGTTGACATTTTAAATCGCGACTTTGACGTTTTGAGGAAAACCCAAATTTATTTTCCTAATGCCTGTAACTTTTTTTGTTCTTTAACCTACAGAGCTAAATTTTGGTACGTAGCTTACCTATGATGATATGAATCCGCGTACCAAATTTGGTTGCCATTACTTTGTTAATTCCGGAGACATAATTTTTTTTCGAATTACAACTCAAAAATTTTCCGGAAAATCTCGTCCGATTTTCCTGAATAACGAACTTATCCAAGCCATTTACAAAAGGAAGGTATGTGCCAAATTTTATCAAAATCGGCCTATTATTTTTTGAGTTATCGGTGTGATACATATACATATATATATATATATATATATATATATATATATATATATATATATATATATATATATATATATATATATATATATATATACAGTGTGGAACAGCCAAATGGAATAAATTCGATAACGGATAAATGAGGGCGTGTTGGGAAAAACGCTTGGACACGTCGATTTGTATTTTTAACTGCGCATCTTTTTCAAGAAAAAAAAATTATATAGGGTGCGTCATGTGACAGTGGCCAATACCAACTTTCTTATTTTAAATACAAGCCCCTGTATATTATTAATTTTTTGGATTCTTCAGAAAATTCTAGACATAATTCATGTACAATGTTCTATACCTATCTTCAACTGTTTCGGAAATATTAAGTATTTTCAGATTTATTACAAAAATTAACATTAAAAATAGAAAATTATTTTATTTCACAAATTCGCTACATTGCATTCAATACTTATTTCCCATTCAGCTCTTGATAATGAGAAAGTAAACAAAAACCATTCCTGCGTTTCTTTTTACTGATATGAAATGAAACAAAAACAAAAACAGTTTTCTTTCTGTTCGTATAAAACTCGTAGCCTTAGCAACTTGTTGTCTGCCTGCATGACAGTAGTGATTAGTGTCAGTGCTATTGTCGTTTGAATTTCGTTAACTGTACGTAATAATATCAGAAAAATGGTTCATTTAACAGAAATGCACAAAATAACCATTCTACAAATGATTGGTTATGGAGATAACACACGGACACAGATGGAAGTGTCTCGCTTATTTCACGAAAAATTTCCAAATTTGCCGCCTGTATCCCAAGGAACAATTAGCAAAATAGAAAAGCAGTTTCGCGAGCTTGATCATGTGAGACAGATAAAAAAGTAGCTGCCAATGCAGTAAGTGATGATACGAAATTGGATATTACGCTTGAGTTTCAAGAAAACCCACATACTTCTGGTCGACAAGCAGCCCAACTATTCAACGTTAGCCACACAGCAATTTTTCGAACATTAAAGGAAAGTAAAATGCATCCCTATAAAATGATACCAACTCAGGAGCTCATGGAGGACGATTTCGATAGGAGAACGTATTTTTGTGAACAAATGATGGCAATGTTAGATAACAATGTGATCCAATTAGAAGATGTTTTGTTTTCTGATGAGAGCACATTTACACTTCACGGTCATGTTAATCGTCAAAATTGCCGCTATTGGTCTAATGAGAATCCTCATTGGATGAGAGAGGAACATACGCAATATCCTGAAAAAGTTAATGTTTGGGCAGGAATTGTTGGAAATCATATCGTAAGTCCCTTTTTCATTGATGGCAACTTGAATGGGGATAAATATTTAGAACTGCTCCAAAATAATGTCGTGCCAACTTTGACAAACTTATATCCAGATCCAGCAAACCCACAAGTTCCTGCCAATAAAATATGGTTTCAGCAAGATGGAGCACCGCCCCATTACCAAATCAATGTCCGGCAGTACCTGAACCAAATTTTTCCAAATCGGTGGATAGGGAGGCGCGGATCGATAGAATGGCCAGCACGATCTCCTGATCTGTCGCTATTAGACTACTTTTTGTGGGGATATGTCAAAAGTATTGTATACAAAACTAAGCCCCTCAACTTAGATGACTTAAAAAGACGAATCACGCTTGCGATTAGATCAGTCACGCCTGAGATGTTGAGTAATGTTAGAAGACATTTCTATACCAGATTAGCATGTTGCCAAGATGTTCGTGGCGAGCATTTTGAACATTTACTACATTGACATTAATTTTTTTTTTGTTTTTTTAAATTATTAAGAAATAATCAGTATTTCTTATTAGAATTTGTGAAATAAAATAATTTTCTATTTTTAATGTTAATTTTTGTAATAAATCTGAAAATACTTAATATTTCCGAAACAGTTGAAGATAGGTATAGGACATTGTACATGAATTATGTCTAGAATTTTCTGAAGAATCCAAAAAATTAATAATATACAGGGGCTTGTATTTAAAATAAGAAAGTTGGTATTGGCCACTGTCACATGACGCACCCTAAATAATTTTTTTTTCTTGAAAAAGATGCGCAGTTAAAAATACAAATCGACGTGTCCAAGCGTTTTTCCCAACACGTCCTCATTTATCCGTTATCGAATTTATTCCATTTGGCTGTTCCACACTGTATATATATATATATATATATATATATATATATATATATATATATATATATATATATATATATATATATATATATATATATATATATATATATATATATATATAAATTGACCCCGGATATGTGTTCTAAGGGTCCTAGTTCGCGCTCATTTGCAAAAATTTTTTCAAAATTCAAAAGTCGGGATCTCCCCATTAGTGAATTTTTTCTACGAAAATTCACTAAAAAGGAAGAGGTTCTTTGTTCATTTGTTTGTATTTTTTGTGTATGTTCAGCGGTACTTTCGTCAATTGTGGACCAATTAAAAAAAATCTGTTTTCGTTTGAAAGGGTACCTATACTTCTGAGGTGATCCCATTTTCACCAAGTCAGAATGTAATGATAGGATCTCAGGAAATCGATGGAAATCCTCGAAAATTACGTTTTTTTGGTATGTTCACCGATATTTTCGTCAACTGTGGACCCATAAAAAAAACTTTCTTTTGTTTCAGAGGGTATACTCCTGAGGTGGTCCCATTTTTACCAAGTAAGTATCTGATAATGGGATCTCAGGGAAATCGAGGGAAATCCTCAAAAAATATTTGTTTGATGTTTGTTCACCGATGTTTTCGTCAATTATGAAACCACTTTGGGATCTCAGGGAAATCGAGGGAAATCCTCTTATAATCTATGTACCTTATAGTTCTACTGTAATACGGCACTTTGATTATATTATAGCAATTTTCTAATACCGTACTCACTATACTATATTTACACTAAAAATGGAAAATAGACAAACTTTAAAAAACAATTAAACCGACTTCAAAATATGCACTAAAAGGCAAAAATAACTGGATTACAGGTTTAATTCAAAAGACAAAAATTTATTTAAGGGAAATATTATTATATGCGCTACCTACTTATCTGTTTAAGGTCGGTGCCAAGCCCGAAACCCAATAATACTTAGCGATATAAACAGCGAATTATAATTCTAATAAAATACCTAAATATGTTGTTAATGATCAAAGACCAACCCACGTTCACGCATTCCATAGCTTGCGCGGAGAAACTTGCGATGTGATGGGAGTAGACCTAGTCTATCTACCTACTACCTAAATTGACTTGGCACCGACTTTAAACAGATAAGTAGGTAGCACATATACTATTTCCTATAAATTAATTTTTGTCTTTTGAATTAGACCTGTAATCCCGTTACTTTTTGCTTTTTAGTGCCTATTTTGAAGTCACTTTATTTTTTTTCAGTTTTTTTAAATTTAAAGTGAGTTAGTATGACAAGTACAAGTTACTCTTGTCAATTGGAAGGCATGAAATTCCTTAATATTTTAAAGTGTCACATAACTTAAAATACAGCAATTTGCAAAAAAGTACACGACAAGAAGCAACTAGAACTAAGGAAACCGTTGATTACATCAGAAATACTAAGCATAATACAAGAACATAATAAGCGGAGAAACGTTAGGAACGAAGAGGCATACAATAAATATAAACAAAATAAAAATACGATCACACAGAAGAGCAGGAGTGCAAAGATATATGGATGCTAATAAATGGTAAATAAATCTAAAAGTAAATGTAGTAATACCAGCTACCCTCAGCAACGCGACCTGTCTTTAAACATGGGTACATCAACCCTCGTATTAGAAAACTTTTGGAATTTCTGAACTAACAAATTTTCTATTATGTGTTTCAATTCCTGTATGTGTCTGTATATAATATCCTTGCAAAAGTTTTGATATGAAGTTGGCGCTGGCTACAAAAAATTGTGGTTCTCATAGGTACTTAATATGTAAAAAATTATTATTCGTTTTCAGCGGTTTGTTTAATGAGAAGCAATTAAAATTATTACATTGATTTTGTTACAATTGACGTAAAATACCAAAGTTACTACTCTAGAAAAGAGTTTCAAATTTATATTTATTTTTAAAGTTGAAAAATAATAAGCTCAAAATACTTACAGTTTTATTTCTAATTTTATCTGCTAACTCTATGGCACTAAGCTTAAGCAATTCATCTTTGATTGGAGGCAGAAACTGTCTCTGATTTTTCTCTTTGTACCAATACAGTGGGGCCAAAATCACACTTAATAAACGAAGAACAACATTTAGAAATTTTATTATAATATTCATCCTGCTCTCTCGATGTACACTTTGCGTGAAACTAAATTTAGACACTAATAGAATGGAGTTCAAACACTCATTTTATTTGTTAATGCCTTATTAATGAGCTCAAACTTAGAACACTTGAAAACACTGTAAACCAAAAAGCGACCGATCAACTGGATCTGTTATTAATAGCGACCAATATCATGCATAAGTAACAGACGATTGTATTTAAATTTATAATCGTTATTAGAATTGTTTACACTACATCGCCACTAATACATGAATATACCTTATAGCTGAGTTTTTTGTACTCAAATAAAAAGCTAGTTTGTAAAAAGAGTTACAAGTGGTATAATATTATGATGATAATTATCTTTCAATCACACCGATCATGAATATGATCAGACTTTGCTATTTTGACGTCGATTTAATTATTGCCCGCTTGTTTTGCCATCACAGATATATATTGCAACCAGCTATTGTTTTCAACTAACGAGCTTATCACTTTCTGGTTTCGCTCTATCTATTATTTCCTTTTCTAGATAGTAAAACATGGTACAGAACATGGCATTTGTTAGATTAATTACCTCGTACGCAAAGTAATAAACATGTGTCACGACTACCTGAAATTATCAGTATTTTCGAAAATATTCGGAAACATTTACAAAGTTTCGCGTACCCAGGTTTTTCATAGCGCTCTATTTGACCAAAATATGTTGTTTTCTATCGCGTCCGATTATAGCGAAAGACGTTACCAACTTTGTTATTTTAAATAGAATATCCTGAATATTTTTATGTTTTCTGATTTAAAAAAATGCCAAATCGTGAAGCCAGTCCTGTATAAAAATATTGAGGTGCGTCGAGTTGACGAAACATAATTTTTCTATCACGGTAAATAGCAAATCACGCGTCGTGATGTAAAGCTTTAAAAGCTAGATACGTTTGTATTTGTACTGTCATTAAAAATGTTGAAATGTTTCCAAAGTACCTAAGTCTACATATTTATGGAAAACTTAGAAAAACAAATTTTAACATCAAAACTTTTGCATAATCTTGTCTTTTGGTACAGATAAGTATATGATGTTGTAGCATGTTTTCGAGGTATCCCTACAGAACTAAGTGATTCTTGACAAAAGTTGGAATTTATAAGTTAGTTTGTACACATTGAAACGCAGTCTACATCGTTCAAGCTTCCACAAATTTTAATACCAGACACAAAGAAAACATTTCTGCACATAAAGATAAACACGCTGACAAATCTATGTTTGCAAAACATATTATCGATACTCAACGTAGGCCCACAGTAAATAACCGCATAGAGCCACAACATTTTTGTAATGACAAGGGAAAACCTAATTTTTTTGAAGCTTTAGTAATAAAGAAGCACGTACAGGACAACAGCTGCCTTATTTTAAATGAGCGAAACGATTTGATGGATTTCCCCTTTTTAGAAACTCTTCTTTCTAATTTTTTTCTTTAACGTCGGTCTATTTCCGCGACTAAAACTAATCACCGAGGCCAGGGAGCAGGTTCATCTCACTATCCTAGAAATTTTGCCGAACCCCTGACTTTCTGTAACGAGGGTGACCTGACCTGACCTGACCTGACCTGACCTGACTTTCTGTAACGAGGGTAGGGATATTTAACATGCCCAACATCTCATGGACACGGGACCGACGGCTTTACGCCCCCTAGGAAGAGCGGAACGTGCAGATATTCAACTTGCTCAAATACAATGCCACAACCTCGGTTGATGTTAATGTTACAGTATGTGTTGAAAAATTGAAAGGAGAACCTTGGGATCGAACCTGGTACCCTTCGGTTCAGAGGCACAACTCAACTCAACTCAACAAGACTTCATTGAGGCACACGTTCTTACCACTGAACCACCGAGGCTCTAAACTTTCTAATTATATATATATATATATATATATATATATATATATATATATATATATATATATATATATATATATATATATATATATATATATATATATATATAGCAAACAAAATACATTTAACGACATTAAAAATAGTTGTAATAATATAATAGGTTGATGTATGACAATATTTTCGTTATATAAAACCTGATTTTTTTATTTATTTCTTTTACGTCGGCCTATTTCCGCGCCTATGACCAGTCGCCGACGCCAGGAGCAGTTTCATCTCACTATCCTGGAAATTTTGCCGCACCGCTGCCTTTCTGTAAGAAGGGTATGGATCTTTAACGTTCCCAACATCGCATGGACACTGGTCCGACGGCTTTACGCTCCCTCCGAAGGGCGGAACGTGCAGACATTCAACTTGCTCAAATACAATGCCACAGCATCGGTTGACGTTCATTGTACAGTATGTACTGAAAAAGTGAAAGGAGTACCCTGGGATCGAACCCAGTACCCTGCGGTTCAGAGGCACACGTTCTTACTACTGAACCACCGAGGCTCTACTGATTTATTACTATTATTGTTCATTCGTTACTTTATTATCAGTGAATTTTCATTCAGAACATTCACTAATAGTAGTCACGGTGGTGAGACTCTCAGGAGATTTTATCAAATGGGCGGGAATTAGGGCCCCTAGAACCCACATCCAAGCTCTTTGTATATTATTGAATTTTCAGAAAGCTGAAAAGATCATCTATCTTTTTTGTTCAACATTATTCCTATACTTATCTTGAATCGTTTACAAGATATTGTTTTAATCTTTTTCGTACAGAATTCCCTATATCCCTCGTGAATCGTTTACAAGATATTTTTATTTCCACACCGTCACTACGTGTGGAAGTATGACATCCGCGACAAAAGTTTCCATTTTTTCCCCCTGAAACGTCGTAAAAAATGTCAAAACATATAGAAAACATTATTCGGGAACGAGAATTTTTTGTATCTGTCGGTCTGTATGTCTGTCTGTTTCTAGCTACGATAACATTAGAACGAATTAAGATATCGTCTTCAAATTTTGTATATAGTTAGCACCCGACAAACGAACGGTTTGGATTGTTTTTGGGTAAAATCGCTCCGAGGCGTGGGGGATGAATGGGAGATGATTTGGTGAAAATTGACATTTTTTCGTTAAAATTCGAGTAATATAACGTTTAGGGTTTGTTTATTAGAAAACTTTCCATTTCATCAAACATCTGGTATTCTTTGCTGAAATTAAATTAGCGGTTACTTGTGTTACTTGTCGTTAACAGAAATTTCGAAATTTGTTTTGCTATAACGGCGTAAAAACTCTCAAAACATATAGAACGCTTGATTCTGGAACATATATTTTTTTGTCGGTCGGTCGGTCGGTCTGTCGGCCTGTACGTCGGTCTTGGCCTAAAGTCTTCGGACGGGAAGCCAGCGGGCTTCGGCCCCAAAATCGTAAACTGTACGTCGGTCTGTTAGTAAGCGCAATAACTATTTACCAACACCACTATCAACTAAAATATTTCTCTCTTTTAGGAAATGTCCATAGAACTATATTTCACTGTTCGCCTTCTATGATCGCTTCGATACACCACACTGATTGGCTACTGAGTCGCTTAATACTCTATGATCACTTATTCTGCACCACACTAACTCAATACTGAACTGACTCACTCTATGTGCCGTTCGTCCGTTTATACTGTCCATAGAGATTCTACCTTCTACACTGTTCTACAGGTGTCACTTCTGGGCCCTTCTAGAAATATAATTCCAGAGTGTTCGCTGCTATCAACCCACTTTATAACTGACATCTGACCATAGAAGTAACAAAGTTCATATGCTTAATTCTCATAGAGACGGCGGAAGTGACACTGCTCCCATCTTACATTCGACCGACCCGGTCGAATTCTAACATATCTTGGTATGGCGTAATCCTGTGCATATGGGCTACCTTCATCTTGCTCTTCAGGCTCCTCTGAATGCGATAGACCACGTCATTGATCCCTTTGACCACCTTACACGGACCTTCCCATAATTTCTATAGTTTCGGAGATCGGCCCTTGCGTCGTCTGCGATTGTAGAACCACACCTGATTTCCTTCTTTAAAACCAGCTGAATTAGCTCGCGCGTCATAACGGGCCCTCATGCGGTCGCTTTCTACTCGTGTATGCATTCTGACCGCGGAGTGGATGACTTCTATTCTTCTTTCCAAATCTTTGATATATTCATGGGTTGAACGTGGAGCCTCTGGGGGTTCCAAATATGAGATCAGAAGGAAGTCTTAACTCTCGCCCAAAAACCTCGCTGGCCGGGGTATATCCGGTAGTCTCATGTACGGCCGAGAGGTATGCCAGGAGAAATAGTGGAATGTGATTGTCCCAATCCGTTTGGTGTTCATTGACAAATATGCTTAAATGGGACTCAGATGTAGCATTGAATCTTTCCACCATTCCGTCAGATTGAGGATGCATGGGTGCAGTTCTCGTTTTTCTGATTCCCATGAGCTCACAAACCTTCTGAAACACAGCCGACTCGAAGTTGCGTCCTTGGTCAGAATGGAGGTCCAGCATTGCGCCAAATCGGCAGAAAATTTGATTCACCAATACTTATGCAACGGTGGTGGCATCTTGATTCGGGACCGCAAACACCTCTGGCCACTTGCTAAAATAATCCACGGCTACAAGCATATCACGATTTCCTACGTCTGTTCTAGAGAAAGGACCAGCTATGTCGATTGCAATTCTTTCGAGAGGGCCTCCCACGTTGTACTGCTTCATTCGCCCCTTGGTTTTTGATTTAGTCCCCTTACTGGATGCACACACTTGGCAGGTTTTGCACCATTCTTCCACATTAGCTCTACATCGTAACCAATAAAAACGTTCTCTGACCTTCTCCACAGTTTTCTTTACCCTTAAATGGCCTCCACCTGGTCCGCCATGGATCGCCTCGATTACCTATCGAACTTTTGGCGGCGGAAGGACTCCCAATTCCTTACCAGAAGACCATTTTTTATTTAAATTGAGTGTCACTGGGCCCAGTAACTTTTGGTGGCAACGCTTTTATCACTAACTTCGGACCAAGTGGGTCTTTTCTGGCAAGTCTCCTTCCATCTGTAGACTGGATGGGTATCAGGGTGTTTTTTGGTCCTCCATTAGCCCCTGCGGGTCCCATTGGTTAACTGGTTGCACCGTTGTCCTCCTACAGACTTCGAGACTCAACCCTTCTTCGTTTTCGGCAGAGATGCAATGCTTGCATTTTGGTGTGGAAGGTCTCCTAAAATTGTACTCTTGAAGGCGTTCAAGCCACCTCGCCATCTGTCCCTGTTGATTTTTAAATTGAAAAAGCCAGAGTAGTGAATTGTGGTCGGTTCTCAGGTGAAATTCTTGACCATATAGATATTTGTGAAAATGCACCAACGTCTTGCAAATGGCTAGAAGTTATTTTCTCGTCACGCAATAGTTCTTTTCTGCTTTGGACAAGGCTTTGCTGAAATTCCCTACAACCTTCTCTTGGCCTCCCTGTTCCAGGGAAAGAACATCTCCAATACCAACACTGCTCGCGTCTGTGTCCACAATAAACCTGTGAGCAGGCTGGGGGTATGTCAGAATCAGAGATGAACAGAGAGCCTGTTTTAGTGTCGCGAATGCTCTTTCACAATCATTGGTCCAAATGGAGGGTGTCTTTTCTTCCATCAGCTTATGCAAGGGTTTCGCGATGTCAGCAAACCCCTTCACAAAACGGCGATAATTGTGCAGAGGTGCAGAAAACTTCGCAGCTGATGTACATTGGTTGGAATGTTCCAGTTTATAATACAGTACGTCTTCTCTGGATGGGTCTTGACTCTATCTGGGGTGATAATGTGGCCTAAATATTTGACTGCTTTTTGAAAAAGACAGCATTTCTTCGGATTAAATTTCAAATTTTCTCCCTGTAGTTTCTGAAACACTTGTTCGACATTCTTCTTGTGACTTTTGAACGACTTTCCCAAGATAATGACGTCATCTAGGTACACAATGCATGTCTTCCAGTAAAGACCTCTTAGAACTATCCCTATTAGACGCTCAAAAGTGACTGGAGCATTACACAACCCAAATTGCATGACGTTGAACTGCCACAGTCCACTACCATTGGTAAACGCAGTCTTTTCTTTGCCTTTGGGCCTAATCTAGACTTGCCAGTAGCCACTTTTCAAGTCTGTCGAAAACCATCTTGCGCCTGCCAGTGTATCAAGTGTATCGTCAATTCTGGGAAGTGGATATCTGTCTTTCTTTGTCTCTCTCCCTCAGGGCTCGTCCGCGGCCTCGCCGCCCCGATAGCAACGCAACCTTTGGTTTATTGTGCATGCCCTTAGTATTTTTACTCCACCAACTCCAAAATCACTGTGCCTTGAATTAGTCTGCACAGCGATTGGTAGATTGAAATTTTATATGGCTCTGTCTCCGGTCTAGACTGACCGTAGATCAGTCTTCTGCGGTCCAGAGCTTTACACTCGCACAAGATGTGCTGGGCTGATTCCTCCCCCTCGCCGCAGAATCTGCATGCGAGGTCCCCCTCGAACCGCTTCATTTTATGCAGGTGTTTCTTGACGGCCATGTGTCCCGTTAAGAGACCTGTTATGTTTCTGAGCTGTCCTCTGCTAAGATTTAGCAGCTCCGCAGCTCTCTTTGGACTGGGTTCGTCAATTATTGACTTCCCATGTCTGAGCCCTGGACAGTCCGCCCAGTACACCTTGTGTTGGTTTCTGACACAGGACTTAATGGCTCCCCTGGCAGTGCTCTTTGTCACGCCCAGAGCCGGTTCTGGTCCCATAAATGGTTCTGCTGACCCTCTCTTCGCTAGACTGTCAGCTTCTTCATTGCCTTTGACCCCCGAGTGACCCGGCACTCAGATGAGGGTGACCTCATTCTGCCCAGCCAGGTCGCTCGTCTCGTCTCGGCACTCACTCACCAGCCAGGAATTTACCTGTGGGCCACTTAGGGCCTTGAGGGCTGCCTGTGGCTATGAGGATCCGCTTGTTGTTGTAGTCCCTCCTCTTGTTTTCCCGCACACAGTGCAGGATGGCGTACATTTCGGTCTGAAAGACCGTTGCATGGACTCCGAGGGAAATACTATGACTTACCCTCGGTCCTTCTGAATAAACACCTGCCCCCGTCCCACGCTCCCCGCCAGATCCGTACGTGAACCAGACGAGCGCGTCCCGTGGTGTACCCGGCGTCTCCTCCCGCCATGCCTCTAGGTCGTGAATTTCCACTGTAAAGTTGTTTCTCTGCAGATTCGCGGGTCTCTGGCCTCATTTTAAGCATGTGCTCCTTCAAGATCTCCTGAATTTTGCAGTGGCCCCTGAAGCCTGGGTTGATCTTCAGTCTACCATTTCAGGATAGTCTGTATAGTCCTAGCCCGACCTCGCCCATAATGACTAAGTGTAGTGTGTGTGTGTGGGGGGGGGGGGGGGGGCAGATCCAGCAACCCCTCAATGGCGGCTGTTGGAGTTGAAGGCATGGCCCCTGTGATGCCTAGGCAAGCCATCCTTTGGATCTTGCCTACTTTTTGTTTGCAACTGGATTGTGTCACCTTAGGCCACCAGACCAGTGCCGCGTATGTTAACCATGGTCTGACCACCCTTGTGTACAGCCAATAAGCCATACTAGGTATAAGTCCCCACGTTTTTCCATATAGCCGCCCAGTGACGGCTAAGGTCATGACTGCGTTACGCAGTATTTTTTCAACGTGACCATTCCAGGTTAGGTCCAATACGACCCCAAGATATTTTACCTCCCCGGCCATTGGAATGTTCATGCCGTATATAGTGAGAGTTCTATGGCTGTTCCACTTCCTCTTAATCGTAAACGGTATGACGGTTGCTTTCTCGGGGCTCACCCCGAGCCCTTGACCAACCGTCCACCCTTCAGTGCTGTCTGCATGCGCTCCCACACTGACTGTGTGATATTTCCTCGAACTATGATGACAATGTCCTCCGCATAGCCCTGTATCTCATACCCCCTTCCCGAGAGCCTCCCCAGCAGGCCGTCCACGACTAGGCACCAGAGCAAGTGAGACAGAACGTTCCCCTACGGACACCCCGCCAGCGGAGTCCCTCCCTCGAGAGGGGTGAACACCGGCATGTCCCTGAGCATGAAACTGATCCACCTGCAGCAGGTCTCCTCTATCCCACGCTCCCTGCCAGATCCGATCCGAATGAGGTGGTGCTGAAGGCCTCCTCTATGCCTAGGAAGGCCCTCAGCGCCACCTTCCTGTTCTCCAGCGTATTATCAAGCTTCAGCACCAGTTGGTGCAGTGCTGTTTCTGTTGAGAACCCTGCTCTGTATGCATATTGTCCGCAATGTAGGGGATATGCTTCCAGTACACCGCCCCTAATGTGCCGGTCGAGCAGTTTGTCACTGTTTTTAGGAAGAAGGACATGAGACTTATTGGCCTCAAGGCCTTTGCCTGGTCTGTTGGACGCCTAGGTTTAGGAATGAATACAACTCTGGCCAGTCTCCATGCCCTCGGAATGTACCCCAGAGGCTGGCCCTCATAATGAGGGTAAGCGCCGGCGCCAGTATATTTATCCCCTGTTGGAGCATGGTGGGCATTATTCCATCAAATCCCAGGGATTTGTATGGCTTGAAGCTGTTAATGGCCCATATGATTTTGCTCCAAGTAACCACCTTTTTAACGACTGTCCAGTCTACTCTAAATGCCCGCCTATAAGGCGCCTCTATTTCTGAGTGTTCCCAATCCGGTGGTGATTGGTTTATTACGTTACAGCCGGGTAAGTGCGTCTGGAGTAAAATTTCCATAGTTTCCTCCCCCGAACTTGTAAAGCCTCCCGTGAGTGTTTTAAGGGAGCCTATGTTGGTCTGAGTGCCCTTGGGCAGGATCTTGTGTAGTCTAGCGCTCTCGGACGTGTTCTACACTTCCTCGCAGTGCCTCCTCCACGACTCCTTCTTGACGTCCCTCAGCCTTTTGTTATAGGTCGTTACGGCCTGTCTATATTCATCCCATACTCCCAGCCTTTTGGCTGCGTTAAACAGCTTACGAACCTGCGTCCTCCTTTGCCTGAGGTCCTCGTTCCACCACGGGACGTTCGTGGTGGACGCCCTCATTTTCAGGGGGCAGTTGGCGTTATAGGCCGAGGTGATTGTGTCTCGCAATTGGGCTGCCGCAATCTCGAGGTCTATTGAATTGTCTATGGTACTCTTAACACCCCCCCCCCGCAGTTCCACTGCTAGGTCTGCCCTGTACGCCTCCCAGTCCCCCTTGCGGGGGTCCAGGTACCATACCGTTTGTCTTTCGACTTTGGCGATTTCAAACAGGATGTATCTGTGGTCTGAGCTACTCACTTCCCCAGTTCTTAACAAAGTTAACAGGTTATCCAGAGGATGCCACCCGCCAGGAGCCCCCGGTGGAACTAAGGCGGGCTCTCCCCTTCCTGAAGAGAGTCCATCGCAGCTGCCACCGCAGCCTGGATCAGGTCTGGCTTCCCCTAGTCTAGCGTGACCTCCGGATGGCGTCTGTCAATCAACGCCATCCCGAGGCCCTCCGCAGCCACCCTATACGAGCCAGTCTGCGCCGGTGCTCCGGCCTTGGTCCTTTTGGGACGTCTGTCTGTAGTAGGCGTGCTAGAGCCCGAGCGCGGCGTCTTCTGACTCGCACTATCTACTTGCGCCTTTACAGGTGCCCTGGCCCTTTTGGGACGTCTGTCTGTCGTAGGTGTGCTAGAGTCCGAACGCGTCCTCTTCTGACTCGCACTCCCCCCTTGCGCCTTTACAGGTTTCTCGACCGTCCACGTCCCGGTCGCCATTTTCTGCGCCCTCGGGAACTTCTTTTTTTGCGCCCCGGAAAGAACCCTACAGTAGCGTCTTCACTGGTGGAGGGGCCCCCAGGATCTGCGTACCTCGCCGTCCTCCGGTGGGACCCTGCCTCGAGCTTGGGTGTCGGGGACGGGTCTGTGACCGAAGCTACCCCCTGATCCCCCTTATCTATGTAGGTCGTGAGACCCCCAGAGTCCGCTGCCGTCCCCTGGCTCGTCTCCGTTTCGGGAATATACTCAAGGCTCGTGTCTGTAGCCGGAGCCACTCCTCGAGCATCATTGGTTTTGGTTCCATATATTTATTTATTCACACCATACATTCACAAGCTTATACATATCAAGTCTATTTACATATCAGCTAAGACATCTAAGTCTATTGACTTGTGTATGCCTTTTACACTTTTACAAGTTACACAATTTATGACGCTCAGAGCCATGCCTCTCTATTGCCGATGAGCAACTTGAAAACAATCACAGCCTCCACACCAATACTTAAACAAAACTAAGATCACACAAAACAGACTACCTTTATTTCTTAAAGCTCAACACTTCTACGACTATAAGCATCAGGTGAAATTCCAAGAAGAACAATACAAAAGTAAGCAGTTTCACGAAGCATAATACACAGCACATCGATCGCGTGGCCGTATGATACAGACATGGAACATTACATCCCCACTTCCCCTCTGTGCCAAAGCATCTTCTGAAGTTATCGCAAAAATATTTACCACAGCACATTTATCACAGCACCGTTAGGTTTCCCCTCTACACCTCATCCTCAACCATTCACTCACAGAAACAAAAAGAAAAAAGAACAAGAAAACAAACAACGAACCATTCACTCTTACTCGCGTCCATATACCACCCCACATCCATGTCCTTGTATACCATACCATCACTCCCCAGGCACACTCTCACACTCATATACAGCCACATACAGATCTTTACACACAAGCACTTAGCCATTCACTTACTCGCTTGCTCACTCACACATGCCCAATCATCCATTAACAATCGCCAGGAATGAATTTTTTCTCTGTATTAGGAAATCTTTAGCCTTTTTCTTGAACTTGTAATGTATCAGTCCCTTTAATTCTCCAGGTATTAAGTTATAAAACTTTGGGCCGTAGTACCACAAGGATCGCTGAGAAGCATTTTTGACTCTTAGTGGAACTGACAAGACATCATTTACACGAGTCCTCGTTGTATAACCATGTGTCACTCTTGCCTGTTTTGCACTGTGTACATGCATATATTTTAGTGCTTTTAGCACAAATAAGCTTCTCAGGTCCAATATTTTGTTGTCACAGTTGTACAGCAATTTAGTCGGGTATTGGACATCTTTCTTATATATGACCCTCAGTATGAAATTTTGTGTGATCTGCAGGGAGGAAAGAGCACTCTCATAACATACACCCCAGGACAATATGCCATACAAAAATATCGACTCAACCAATGCTCTATATAACACAAGTTGATTTTTTATCGTAAGTACACTCCTCAGTGAGTAGAATTTGCTGATTAAGTTTCTCATCCTTTTGTTAATGTAATCAATATGATCATGCCACTTGAGGTGCTGGTCAACAACAACACCAAGATACCTAATACTTTGTATTCTTTCAATGGGGTTAACACTCCCCACCACACTTAAATCTCCTAAGTCTGCAGGTAATGCCGCGTTGGTAGGAGAAAATGTCATATATTTCGTCTTACTTACATTTAAAGAGAGCAAGTTATCATCCAGAAGTAATTTCATAGTATTTATTCCTCTCTCAGCTTTCTCGATAACTTCAGTCCAACTTTCCCCTTCAAACAGCAATACAGTATCGTCAGCATATGCTATAGTCGAGCACTCTAGGTTTTTGTTCTCTAGTAGGTCATTAATATAGATGGAGAACAGAACTGGCCCCAACACAGAACCCTGTGGCACACCAGCCTCAACAGTCATTGGTTTTCCGACTGTTTTCCCCACTTTCACTGCTTGTGTACGTGTATGCAAGTAGCTCCGGAAGATCTCCAAAACCGTACCTCTCACTCCAATGTCTTCCAGTTTGTTTAACAATTTTGTATGTGATACGGTATCAAATGCCTTACGTATATCGAGGAATACTGCAACAGTCTTCCTACCCAAGTTAAACCTTTCCAACACTCCTGAAGTCAAAGCCAGCAAGGCATCTTCCGCTGACATGTTTTCCCTAAAACCATATTGATATCTAGAGATTAGGTTATGTTTATTTAAGTAAGATGCCAGTCTATTTTTCAAACATTTTTCGAACACCTTGGCAACACTGCTGACCAGACTAATTGGTCTATAGTTAGCAATATATATATATATATATATATATATATATATATATATATATATATATATATATATATATATATATATATATATATATATATGATTTTCATGTTGTTCCCACGAGAATGGGGGAAATACTGTCCACACCATCAGAACACCCTCTGTGGTGCAAGGCGAGTTACTCTGGAGGGTTGCCCGGTACTCCAGAGGTTCCGTTCACGACACCATCGCCCTGGTGGCATCCATCCCTAGGCACGGGTCACGTAACACCGTAGATTGGGGGAGTTTAGTTCGACCTCCTTGTCTAGATCCGTCATGTTTAGTTATTAGCAGGGTCACCTCGTGCAGGATGCAGCTTTTCACCGCGCATGACGGCCTTGGGGAAAGCTTCATTGAAAGTTTATGTTGTTTTCACTTCCTCAGCTTGCCCCCTGGAGTCCTTTGACCGGCGACTCCAGTGGCGTCTCCTGACCAAAATGTTCGGGTGTGCGGTAACGAGTTGCTGTTAGTGGTGGTTTTAAAAATTATTAACACTAAATGTACACACATATATATATATATATATATATATATATATATATATATATATATATATATATATATATATATATATATATATATATATATATATATATATATATATTCGACCTATATGGGAATGATACGTAGATAAATAAATTAATTTCCCACTGCAACACTAACAAATTAAAAAGTCACTTAAAACTTTAAAACACGAAAAGAACATGGAATTATTATCAAGCTCTTCTCTTCACACAAATTTGTGTTAGCGTTAGCACTGTCCGGAACGGGGTGAAAACTGTAAACATTAAAAGTAGTTCAATGTTAATATGGTACTAAATACTAAAATGTGTAAAAATCCTGGATGCAGCAAGTGCGTTATGGTAGTGAATTTTCATAGAAATGATCTGGCACAAAATATTTTATTATAACTTTTTTATCTTGCAACATAGAAATCTAAATTTTGGTGTATAGTTTAATTTTTATATCGTAAACCTACCTACCAAATTTGGGTATCTTATCTTTTTTATTTTTTGAGATACAAATTTTTTTCGAATAAAAACTCAAAATTTTCCCGGAAAAACTCGTCTGATTTTCCTGACTAACGAAATTATCCAATACATTTACATGCCAAATTTTATCAAAATCGGCCGATTATATTTTGAGTTATCGGTGTGATACCTATGTATATACCTATATATATATATATATATATATATATATATATATATATATATATATATATATATATATATATATATATATATATATAGTTTATTGTTATATAAATATTACAAAGCATCTTACAAATAAGTCTAAACTTGTGACTGCAAATGACTGATTTCTAATCTCCAAAATTACCTCACCTCATTATGTACCATTACAATTTCTAGAAATATGGATGGTACTTGAAATCAGTTTCTTCATTTTAATCAAAAATTTCTATATTTTAAAACTTGACTCAAATTAAATTCTTATATATAAAAATTGAAACTGACCCCGGATATGGGTTCTAGAGATCCTAGTTCGCGCTCATTTGCAAACAATTTTTCAAAATTCAAAAGTCGAGATCTCCCCATTAGTGAATTTTTTCTACGAAAATTTACTAAAATGTATTATAGTCTTTAATTCTAGAATACTGTGGTCCAGGCAAGCGCAGTTGTAATGTTTGTAAATAATGCTATCACAACGTTTGTTAAACCGGCGTCCCATTCATTTGTCTTGAACGGTATTTTTACCGCTCACTGCTGTGTTAAAAGCAATGGTATTTCCTTACTATTTTAAACACATGGGTGGGGGACTGTATTGTATACCAATACAGCTCTGTCGAGTGAAGTTGTTCGGAAATAACAACGCACACCTAACCCGACCCGAATTCATTCCCAGTTGCTTTTGACCTACTCATATTTTCTGAATGAAGACGTGGTGCCGACTTCATTCCAAGTCACTATTAACCGACTATTTATGAAATCAAATAAGTAAATTAAATCGATTGTCATAACATATGTAGTGTATTAAGACTAAGGGAAAAAGAAATAAAACATATTTAACTGTACACATTTTAATTATATTTTAGGGTGTGCGGTGCACACCTAGCTCACTAGGAGAAATCGCCACTGCGCGACTCCTTGACCCCGCTATCTTTCTTAGTGGCTCATTTAACCGGCGGTAATTTACACAAAACCTCGTGAAGCCATTTTTCTTTTTAAATAACACTACCGGCGAGGCCCAGGGGCTTTGCGATGGTTCTATAATTCGTGCCTGCTCCATCTTCCTTAGCATGGTGTAAACTGCGTGCTGTTTTGCCACTGGTACCCTTGTCGGTGGTTGCTGGATTGGTACAGATGGCTCAGTCTCAATGCAATGGCGTACTAGGTATGTTCTTCCAAAATCGTTCTTGTCGTTTACGAAAACGTTTCGATATTTGGACAGCAATTTAGCCACTACTTGCTTCAGTTGTGGAGAAACATTTCCACTAGCTTCTGGTAAGACATCGCGTAGATGTTCTGGAAGTGGTTCATCCGGGATGGACGAGGCTGGTCCTTCTTGGTCGTGGCAACGCTGCATGATGGTTACTGGCGAGAATGTTCTGATTTCGGAACCTTTGGAAATCTTCTGATCAAAGCTCTTAAGGTCAGCTATTCTGACAGCTGTCAGAGTTTTACCAACTAGTAGAGCTTTCTTAAAAACATCGTTGCCTTCTGGTTCTATAATGCCCACCACTTGTCCCGAATCTTCACTGGGACAATACTCGAACTCTGGGCTCTCACAATGACATCTTCTTTGGCTGTGACTTTTCAAATCGCAACGTTATTGATAGTCGACATGACTACTTCGTCATTAGCGATCTACACCGTGACCTTGTAGCACATCTAGACCTAGTATAATAGGGTCTGTTTGGTCTTCCGAATTCCAATTTGTAGCTTGACGTCAGCTGCAGTCACTTTGTAGACTCTCTCTGGATCTCTTACCCGCCATCTTGGTACCATATTACGACGGATAATTGTCCTGGGTGCGCCGGTGTCTAAAATCATTTGAGCCTTCCTGCCGCTGATGTATCCGTATACGACGAACGTGTTGCCAGAATCGTTGACCGGTGAAATATTTGTCGACTTCGGGGCTTTCTGGTGGGCAGCCAGCTCTAGCCCCATAAACCTATCTGCATTTAGTTTTTCTGTACTTTGGTTGATGATTACCTTGGAGCCCGGCATTCACTTCTTATCTGCCCCAACTTGCCGCAGTTCCAACAGCGTATGACACTGGCACGGTGACCTTGCGTTGGCTCCTTATAAGGCGTGGGCTTCATCTGTTCTTCTAGTTTCTCCAATCGCTGCTCCACCTTATGGATAAATCTGTTTTATTTTCCTCTTCTGGAACTTGAAAACGGCGGACCCTCACAGCCTTTAGAGGCTTGCTTGACAGCTTCAAATTCTAGTGAATGTGCCAAATCAACCGACCGACAGACCAAAAAAATTTCGTTCCAGAATCCAGTTTTCTATGTTTTGAAACTTTTTACGCTGTTTTAGCAACACCAAAAAAAATCGAAATTTCTGTCGCGAATATTCCACCCCCACTCATTCAACCCTTAATTTAATTTCAGCACAGTATACCAGATGTTTGATGAAATTGAAAGTTTTTTAAACAAACCCTAAAACCTTATATTACTCAAGTTTTAGTGAAAAAATGCCAATCTTCACCAAATCATCCCTTACGGTGGCCAATGGTATGTAAGTTCCGAGGCCAAGTTTACAGATACCATCACCACCACCAGCTTACAGGTTATAACTGTAGGTGAATATATAATTATTTTTGTTGTAAAAAAAATGGAAAGAAAAATGAGTTTAAAGCTAAATAAAGTTATTATTATTATATCACTCTATACTTTTTTTAATGGCCTTTGACAGGAGAAAGGTACTTGCTGTTTCTCCAAAATAACAATATTTTTTGATGAATTTGAGACTTCCAGTGCAAAAAATAGAGTGCATATCGTTCGACCGACAGCGCCTACATGTATGCAACCCCTGCATACACCAATCCATTTAGGCGGACGGACACTAATTTATTGATCGATTGTAACTCATCATGGAAGTGCTGAAAGTTTATGCAATAGGCAATTTGCTTAACACATTTGGGTGTTGATATAGTATACCTATGATTAAGTTAGAAGAACCCTTGTTTTGAATTTATAAGACCATTTTAAACAAACCTAAATAGCCAAACTAACAGATCTTTAATGATATTTGAAAAAAAAGGCACCTAATAAGAGTTATCCATTTACAATAACAAAATGTTGTGTTGACGCAGCAAGTGCGTTTTGGTAGCGAATTTGTTGTGGTAGCGAGTTTTAATTTTTTTTAATGGTAATCAAATAGGTAGTAAATAAAAGTATTAAAAAAAAGTTTTTCATTTATTTCAAATCTTAAATACTTCCCATTTAGCTAGAATCCTCAAAAATCTTGATACATATATAGTGAAGCCTTCAGAAAAGCACACATTTAATCCGATACTTGAGAAAAATTAATAAAAGGCACTTGATAAGATCTGTTGATTAGCAATAAGAAAAAAGTGTGGGCACAGCAAATGCGTAATGGTAACAAATTTGCATAAAAAATTCCTGTTGTTAAACAGTAAATATTTGTGAAAAAACTTGTATGCAGCAAGTTACTTGCAGGTAGTGAGTTTTATTTTAAGAAATCGTAAATAGTAAATAAAAGTATAAAAACATCAACATACAGCAACTGCTTTGTTGCAGAGTTATAAAAATATTTCAAATGTTAATAAGCGAGAATCTTGAATAATCTTGATGCATATATAGTCACACCTTTACAAAAGCACACATTTATTCTGATATATTTGCTAACAGTGCGTTATGGTAGCGAATTTTCATAAAACATACTTAAACTAAAATAGTGAATATATGTCCAAATTGTAATTAAAATGTTTAAAAGTTTTTGAGACCATTTCAGGTCCAACCTTATTTATCTGTCAGTTTATTATTAATAACCGGACAATTTAATTTGTTATGAATTAATATTATAAAAATGTGCAGATTAAAAAATGTTATATGTCGGGAGAACTGCTCACTGGGTTTATAAAGAATTAAATATAACTAGGTATTCCAGAAACAGTGAATGCACGAAAATTCAACCAGAATAAAAAAATGAGCGTACAATCATGTGGCGAACATTGTACTACTCATAATAAAAAGTCTGGACGTGACAAAGCGGTGTCTGGTCATGGACGGCCTCTTGGAGCGGCTCTCCGAGAACGGCTTCTACGCCCAGGCGTACGCTGATGATGGGCTGGTCTTAGTCACCGACAAATTCCTCGGCGTCGTCTGAGTGCATGCAAGCTGCCTGTAGCATAATCGAAAGGTGGTGTGCTGAGCTGGGACTCTCCGTAACCCTGGCGAAGACGGAGATGATCATATTTACCAAGAAGAGGAAGGTAGAGGGGTTCAGGGCGCCCGTGATGTTTGGAAAACCTTTAGCTTTAGGACGGGAGGTCAAATATCTGGGGGTGATCCTGGACTCCAAAGGCTGGCATTCCTGGGCATCGCAGGCGCTATGAGGACGACACCCTCATCCGCGCTAGAGGTCCTGTTGATGCTGCCACCGCTCCCACCTGTGTCAGGAGGGAGGCGATGGCGTCGCATCTCAGAATGCGAGACGCAGGAAACTGGTGCGTAGAGGGAGCAGTAATAGGGCATGCAATAGTCGCCAAGGAGGTGGAAAAGGAAATTCCCATTTCCGCCATAAAGGTGTGGGATGCCGAGAATGATATTAGGTTGACTAGGCCATACACCCTCAGGATCCCCAGTAGGGATCAGTGGAGGGAAAATGAGGTTGAATTCCAGCCTGCAAGCCTGGTCTGTTTCACCGACGAATCGCGGCTGGAGGACCAGCAATCCTCCGGGGCAGGAATATACATCGAGGGCCTGGGGGTGCGCGAGAGCTATGGTTTAGGTTTGTTTTTGAGTGGGCCATACCGGTCCCTCCACCGCGACCATAAGGTCTATTGTGGCTCGCGCGAGAGCTATGTCCCTGGCGCATATACCACGGCATTCGAAACAGAGGTGTACGCTATCCTGTCTGTGGCCAACAGACAGGGTGTAAAGAGGAGTCCCGAGAAATGTGTGTACATCTGCTCGGACAGCCAGGCAGTCCTCCGGGCAGTCTGCGCGGCCAGAATCAGGTCGACACTGGTTCAGGAGTGCGCTGACGCCCTCAGAGGGTTAGCCAGGACAAAGGAGGTACAACTAGTGTGGGTTCCGGGACACTGTGGCGTGGCGGGGAATGAGGTCGCAAATAATCTCGCAAGGCTTGGTTCCCGGCTGCCGTTCTGTGGCCCGGAGCCTGCCATAGGTATAAGTAGGAAGTCAATCTCCATCGCCTTAGACAGGTGGACCGAGGAAGCAATGAAGAAGCACTGGGGGTCGGTTGGTGGCTGCAGGCAGACGAGGGACTTCGTGGAGGGGCCGGACAGGAATAAGGCTGTCTGGCTACTCGGAAGGAGTCGACCTACGCTTCGCCGCATCCTCGGGGTGCTCACAGGCCACTGCGCCCTTAGAAGACACCTCACATTGATAGGCGTAGAGAGGGATCCCATTTGCCAGGAATGCGGCGAGGATGACAAAACGTCCTACCACTACCTGTGCGAATGCGAGGCTTTTGGGAGTCTTCGAGCAGAATTGTTTGGATGGAGGACTCTGCAGAGGAATCAGGTAAGTACCGTCCAATTAAAGACCGTCACGGCCTTCATCTCGAGGTCGAGGCGGTTTGGCGACGGAACCGAGAGGAGTAGAGCATGGTTGCTGGGGTTGGCAAAAAGGGCCCATGGTGGCCTACATGCTTGGCGTTGGCCTCCCCACCACTGCTACTACTACTACTACTTGCCCCGCGCGCATATAAATTGGCATATTTATTTTAATTTCGCTTATATGTCATGTTTTGCAACAAAATATGAAGCAGAGATAAATATTAGAGCCATAAGCCCAGACAAATACTGAAAAAAGCATTATTATCGGTCAAATTGTCGCTCTATTGTAGTGTCGACTTTACGATGTGTCAGCCCAACGATACGCCACGCAAAAAATATACACAGTGAGGATTTTAAAGTGTTACAATCGGATATTTTTAAAACCGCTTTGAGTATTTTATTAAAAATTTGTTGAGGTGATAAGTAGACTGGGGGATACGTTTTGAAATATTTTTGAAGGGCCGGTGTCACGTTATAAATGTCAAATGGAATGAGTTTTTTTTAATTCAATTTTCCGTGATGAACTATGTATGTACGTAGAAAATCGATGGTATTTCCTCGGTTGGTTGTATACCAACTTATGAATTTTCCAATAAATTTTTTTTTTAAGGCCACCTAAATGGGGAGATAAATAATGATTTTTAAGGCAACAATTACCTCAACTTCTGAACAATGTAGAAAATCAACAAGAGGTGTGGTTTCAGCAAGACGGAGCCGTGCCACACTTTACGCACCAAGACAGAAACATTTCAAATAACATGTTTGGAGATAGATAGATTGGGCGTGGTGGCCTGGTAAACTGGCTTGCAAAGTCTCCCGGTCTCACGCCTTTAGACATTTTCTTTTAGGATTTTTTTTAACTTATGGTTATAACACAAACCATGCCAGAAAATATAAGAGACCGGATTAGACAAGCATGTACGTTAGTAACCCCCAAATGTTGAATAATGTATGCTACTCTTGCCAAAGGAGATTTTTTAAATG
This sequence comes from Tillus elongatus, assembly GCA_964006375.1. NCBI lineage: Eukaryota > Metazoa > Arthropoda > Insecta > Coleoptera > Cleridae > Tillus > Tillus elongatus. The sequence continues at coordinate 82,609,445 of OZ023262.1, read as the reverse complement.
TTTAGAAGTAAATGGAGAACATTTCGAACACATTTACAGTGAAACCAGAGAAGTGGTCTCCAAGTCTGTATGAAGTATGGACCAGTTTCACCAAGTAAGGGCAACAGTCAATGAAATTATTATCTATTTCTTAAAAAAATACAAGGAATGTTAACATTCATTTCTAAACAGTACAATGGATTGATTTTATTGTTTGAAATGTTTTACGTAGTGCTAGCTGTAAATGTATATAGGCAATGAAGAAAAGATCATTGGAAATTAAATATGTGTTCGTGCCATTAAAGTTATTTGTGTAAAAAAAAATAATATGTTGAGTTAGATATAAATAAATATACTTATGGATAAATCATTGTTTTTGAAGAAGATATGAATAGTTGTAAGCCTGATTTACAATGTCCACACTCAAAGAAAGTATGGAGAATGACTGTTATTGTCGTAAAAAAATCGAATGATGTTTTCTTCAATTTGATTTAAAGAAAAACCAAACACAAATTTTAGATCATTTATATGAACACTCACTTCCATAGCGCGCTTTGTCGCGTCCAGACTTTTTATTATGAGTAGCAGAATGTTCGCCACATGATTGTACGCTTATTTTCTTATTCTGGTTGCATTTTCGCGCATTCACTGTTTTTGGAATACCTAGTAATACTTTAATTCTTTATAAACTTAGTGGACAGTTCTCCCGGCGTATAACATTTCTCAATCTGCACATTTTAGTAATATTCATTGATAACAAATTAAATTGTTTGCTTATTAATAATAAACTGACAGATAAATAAGTTTGGAACTTAAATGGTCTCAAAAACTTTTTTAAAAAATTAATTATAATTTGGACATATATTTACTATTTGAGTTTAAGTATGTTTTAGGAAAATTCGCTACCATAACACACTTGCTGCAGTCACACTTTTTTGTTGTTATGGACAAACCTTATTACGGCGCCTTTTATTAATTTTTTCAAATATATCAGAATAAAAGGCATGACTATACATGCATCAAGATTATTCAAGATTCTAATTGAATGGGAAATTCGCTTATTAAGATTTGAAATATTTTTATAACTCTGCAACAAAGCAGTTGCTGCATGTAGACTTTTATTTACTATTTACCATTTAAGAAAAAATAAAACTCACTATCGCAAGTAACTTGCTCCATACAAGTTTTTTAACAAATATTTACTGTTTAACAACAGGGATGTGTGCTTTTCTGAAGGCTTCACTATATATATATATATATATATATATATATATATATATATATATATATATATATATATATATATATATATATATATATATATATATATATATATATATATATATATATATATATATATAAAGATTTTTGAGGATTCTAGCTGAATGGGAAGGATTTAAGATTTGAGTTGAATGAAAAACTTTTTTTAATATTTTTATTTACTATTTGGTTACTAATTTTTAAAATTAACACTCGCTACCAAAAAGCACTTGCTGCATCAACACTTTTTTGTTATTGCAAATGGATAACTCTTATTAGGTGCCTTTAATTATTTTTTTTAAATATCAAAAAATATGTTGGTTTGGCGATTTAGGTTTGCTTTAACATGGTCTTATAAATCTAAAACAAGGGTTCTTTCAACTTAATTGTAGGTATACTATATCAACAACCAAACGTGTTAAGCAAATTGCCTATTGCATAAACTTTCAACACTTCAGTGGCGAAATACACTCGACCAGTATATTATTATACATCCGCCTAAATGAATTGGTGTATGCAGGGGTTGCATACATGTAGGAGCTGTCGGTCTAACAATACGTACTCGGGGTCGTATTGGACTCTAAGCTAACCTGGAATGGTCACGTCGAAAAAATACTGCGTAAGACAGTTATCACCCTAGCCGTCACTAGGCGGCTATATGGAAAAACGTGATGACTAAGACCTTGTATGGCCCACTGGCTGTACACAAGGGTGGTCAGACCATCGGTAACATACGCGGCACTGGTCTGGTGGCCTAAGGTGACACAATCCAGTGCCAAGCAAAACTCGGCAAGATCCAAAGGATGGCTTGCCTAGGCATCACAGGTACCATGACGTCAACCCCAACAGTCACCAGGGAGGTGTTGTGGGATCTGCCCCCACCCCCCAAGTAATCATGGGGGAGGCCAGGCTAGGACTACACAGACTAGCCTGCAATCGTTGACTGAAGATCAGTCTACGATTCAGCGGCCACTGCAAAATTCAGGAGATCATGAAGGAGGCCATGCTTGAAATGAGGTCAGACTTCGCGAGCCCGCATATCTGCAGGGAAAACAATTTTACAGTGGAAATCCTCGACCGCGAGGCATGGCGGGAGGGGATGCCGGACTTACCATGGGACGCCCTTGTTTGGTTCACGGACGGATCCGGCGAGAAGCGTGGGACGGGGGCAGATGTTTATTCGGAAGGATCGAGGGTATTTCCCTCGGAGCCCATGCAATGGCCTTTCAGGCCGAAATGTACGCCATCCTGCACTGTGTACGGGAGAACAAGAGGAGGGGCTACACCAACAAGCGGATCCTCATAGCCACAGACAGCCCTTAAGGCCCTAAGTACCCCAAGGGTAAACTCCAGGCTGGTAAATGAGTGCAAAGACGAGACGAGCGATCTGGCTGAGCAGAATGAGGTCACCCTCATCTGGGTGCCAGGTCACTCGGGGGTTAAAGGGAATGAAGAAGCTGACAGTCTCACGAAGAGAGGGTCAGCAGAACCATTTATGGCCATCAAGAAACACCAGCATAAAATGGGGCGGTTCGAGGTGGACCTCACATGCAGACTCTGCGGCGAGGGGGAGGAATCAGCCCAGCACATTTTGTGCGAGTTGTGCTCTGGACCGCAAAAGACAACTGATCTAAAGTCAGTCTAGACCGGAGACAGAGCAATATAAAACTTCACCCCACCAATCACTGTGCAGACTGGTTCAAGGCACAGTGATTATGGAATGGGTGGATTAGAAAGACTAAGGGCATGTACAATAAGCCAAAGGCTGCAGTGGTATCGGGGCGGCAAAGACGCGGACGAATCCTGAGGGACAAAAAAAAAGCTGTGCAATCGCCTATCAATCAAAACATTGAATGCCATTCTATACATCAGATTTGGTCTGAAACGAGCAGAAAAAACTGCTATTTATACACAGTGCCAGAAGAGGTGTTACATGCCATCTGCACAAAAAGTAAATATGATGCTGCACAGCCTTCTACATCATCGGCTTTAGAGGAAATAGACAATGATGAAGACATTAATATTCTCTTTGAAAATAATGTTTAAGTACCATAACGTGTTTAACACTGTTGAAGTTACCATAAGTATCAAGCCTTTAATTTTCTATTATAATTAGTAAATAATGATTGTCTTGTTAATATAAATAAATTCAATTAGTATCATTTTTTGTAACACTTTTTACAAAAATTTGGCGGTAGCATTTTTCTGGCAACCATTTGGCATATTTTGGGATGAGAGTTGGCAACACTATTTGAGAGAGTTGGGAACACTGTGATAGTTTTCTTGCCCCCATCAGTTCTTTATCGTCAGCCTACAGTGCACAACCTCCTACTACTTTCTTGTTTCCTCTAAATATTTTGTTTTCTGAAGAAAAGATTGAACCCGGCGCCGAACAAAGAAAACTCTAAGAGCCATAGGAATCATTAATCAACGCAAATATACAGCCTACTAAACAGGTTAGTGAATCTCAACTTTGTCTGGTAGCTAACTTGAATATCTTGTCAATTATTTTGTTATTCTGTATTATCTTGCCTGCAACGACATCAGCAAATTCTAGAGCTGGTCAGCTCTTTAATAGTTGGCTGGTGTGGTATACTTGCAATATGGTAGGTGGTAGTGGACTTTTCCTTTACGTGATAGTAAAGGATTTTTTCACGTCCGAGGAGGTACAACCCCTTACATCAAGGGGCCGTTGAAGTCCCAAAGGACGTGTCCGGTTCTGGTGTATGAGTCGGTTTCCCTTATCAGCAAAAATGATGATGGCTGCTCCTTGTACAAAAGATTCCGGAGCTAAAATACCCCTACATTCGGATCTCCGGGAGAGGGGTGTACAGGGGGCGCCAGCATCAAGATTTAACATATCTTTCTCGAATATATGTGGCCTAAATTCTAACCTGAACTCCGTCCACCATTTCCACCAGGCTAATAGGCCCCAACTCCTCTTCCTCACCAAAACTCAAATCAGTGCCAAAACAGCCACTAACCATCTTAATTTCCCGGGGTATGAGCTCCTTACTTCCTTTAGATTACATGGAGGCATGTGTGCATACGTCCGTAGCAATCTACCCTGCACCAGACTCCCCATTTTAGAAGCTGGAAGAAAAGACATACTATGGATAAAACTCTCTCTCAGGGCTGCAACTAAATTCATCTGTTGTATTTACCGCTCACCTTCTGACAACAACTTTGTCCAGCTCTTTGACTACCTTTCTGAAAAAACCGATCATCTGATTTCTGAATATCCTTCCTCCGAGGTCACTATTCTTGGTAACTTCAATGTCCATAATAAGGAATGCCTAGGATCTTCAAAAACCGATCCACAAGGAAGAGCAGCGGAGGTCTTTGCAGTCAGAAATTCTTTAGCAAATATGGTTCAGCAACCTACTTACTTTCCTCGCATCCCAACACACAGCTCAAATCCCTTGGATCTCCTTCTTACTACAAATCCTGACTGATATAAGATATCAGTCACCGCCCCCCTGGGTCGCTCAGACCACGGCATGGTCACTGCTTCCTGTGCAATGCAACCCGAGGTCACACAGTCATCACAGCCACGTATCGTTTGACACTACAACTCCGAGAACTGGGACGAAATGCGAGATTACTTTTCCTCATTTCCATGGGCGTCTCTCTGCTTCTCTCATCCTGACTCCTCTGATATTTCACAAAACGTCACCGAAATTATCCAAGCTGGCATGGAATTATTTATTTCACATACACAGAAAACCTCTGCAGCCACTCAAAAGCCCTGGTTCTCTAAATCCTGTGACAAGGCCAGACGTGAAAAGGTCAGCGCTCACAAAACGCTCTTACACAATCCCAGGCAAGAAAGTTGTCAGGCATTTAACGATGCACGAAACCGCTACGTCCGCATTCTTTCTGAGGCAAAAAACTCGTTTAATAACCATATCAAAAACAAAGTCCTCTTAAGCTCCAGCGGCAGCAAACCCTTCTGGACTCTTGCTAAATCTATTGGGAATAATTTCTGCATGAGCACGTTCCCACATCTTGTCTCAGGGGAAGAAATTGTTTCTACTGCCCTGGGCAAGACTGAACTTTTCTCCTCGTTGTTCGCCGGCAATTCTACTCTCAACCCACCTCCAAATGTTCAACCACCAATATCACGCATAAAATGTCGGGTATCATTTTCAAAACTAAAAAGGTATGAAAGATGCTCGCTTCTCTTAATACCAGGAAAGCATCTGGCCTTGACGAGATCCCAGCAATTGTTCTCAAGAAATACGCACCAGAACTTACTCCTGTCCTGACTCGTCTGTTTCAGACATCTTACAATAGAGGCATATTCCCTAGTAACTGGAAAACTGCTAGAGTACAACCCGTCCCCAAGAAAGGATCCAAAGCGCTTCCTAGCAACTACAGGCCTATTTCTCTCCTTTCAGTTGTCTCTAAAGTGATTTGAAAAGTATATAAACACCGAATTACTAAAATTTCTTGAAAAACACAGTCTAAATCCATGACAGGCAGTATGGATTCCGTCAGAGCAGATCAACTGCCGACCTCCTTTCCTTTGTCACCCATTCTTGGAACAAGTCTATGGAACTACATGGTGAATACCAGATTGTCCCTCTAGACATATCCAAAGCATTCGACCAGCTCTGGCACGCAGCGCTGCTTAATAAACTTTCGGCCTAGGGCCTACCACCAAAACTCTCTACCTGGACAGCAAATTTCCTCTCCAACCGGAGCATTACTGTCGTGGATGGCCATTCCTCTAAACTGTATCCAATTAATGCAGGAGTTCCTCAAGGTTCCGCTTTAGCTGCTGCCGCTTCTACACTCGCTATCCTGGACTCCATTCAGAAGAAAGCTATATGTCTCATCGGTGACCCTACCCTCACCCAAAGGCTGCCATCCCTTGCCCACTGACGTGCCGTTGGTGACATCTCTCTCTTTTATAGATATCTGCACAGGCACTGCTCAGAGAAGCTTTCTTCCATAGTTCCTCTACCTCCTGCCCCCAACAGATCCACCAGGGGAACAGAGTGAATGCACCCTTTTACTGTCTAGGTCACCAGACATAGAACATCTTGTTATGCCCGCTCTTTTGTCCCAAGTTGTGGAATTCCTTGCCGGCACATGTTTTTCCTTCTCCCCCGAACCTCCAAACCTTCAAGTCCAAAGTCAAGTTGCCTCTTTCGTCCTTGTCGACACCCATGGTACGATAGTATTTAGACTGTAAGCCCTCGTGGTGTGTTGTTGAAATTAAAAAATAAAAAACATTAAAGTGATAAAAAGTAGTGAAGTGCATTTATATCCAACTAGACAACAGGGAGGCCCATATTCAGTACCATCAAGAACAAAAATAAAGCTCAACAGTGTAATGACCAGAATTATAAGTTCATATAAGACTATTCTTGAAGAACTAAGAACCAGAAAAATTCGCAAGATGAACTAAAGGACATTTGTTAAGTGTACAAAATGGAACATAGTTAAATAATTAGAAAAGAGTGGGGTAATTATTTGTTATCTCTGTATAAAATACTGTTTCAGGCTACTTGTGTTAGTATATTATTGTAATTATCGCATCTCCCAGGAAAATTTCATATACCTATTTTGTAATTAAATGTAGAGCTATAAAGTCTATTAAAAAAGTGTTTATTCATGCTGTCTTAATAACAGTATTATCTTTCATTTTCTTTAAATACCAGTAGTTGTAGCCGATGTAACTATATTATATAAACATTGCAATAGACTTTTTTTCCCAGTCATAATTTCTCGCTATTTTGCTCAGAGATATCACAGACTGTCCCTCAGCAACTACATAATCTAATCTCATATCAGTACTTACCTTACATAATAATTTTAACAAATTGGCTTATTAAAATTGATAAAAATAACTAAATTAAAGTATAGTATTGTTAGCCTTAACATAAGAAGTTTAAGAAAAAATTATAATGAATTTATGATAATATTAGAGGGATTGATGGGTGGGGGAATCAGCAATTGTTCTAACCGAAACTTGGCAACTTGATAGTATAGATAATTTTGGTATACAGGGTTTTACAGGTTATTATAATGAGGCTTCATATAACCAAAATGACGGGGTGGTAGTTTTTGTGAGAGATGATATAGTAGTGTTAGATATGATAGTTACAGATAGAGGTGTGCGAAGCTTCGAAATTTCGAACCGAACCCGAACTCGAACCGAACCTTCGGTTCGAAAATATGTTCGCAGTAGCGTTGATGAAGTAGTTCGAAGTTCGAAATATGTAATTCTTCAAAATAGTTCGAACTTCGTTGCTCAAAAATACTTCGAAATTTAACTTTACATGTATTGAATGTTGCCAAAGGTAGCGATGTTGCGGCCGCTTTAACTCGGTAGCGGTGCTTTAAACTCGTTATTGGTCTCATTGAGTCGATAGCGTAATTTCAGGAGATTTCACTTATGCATATTTTTGACAGCAGGTGGGACACATCGAGGCACAACGGAGCCATTTAGCAATCACAGAGTTATTTTTCTTATATATCCTAGCCTCCTAACACCTTTTTCAGTAACATTATGATGGCGGTGTTTGAAGGCGATCGGTAACGTAAATTTTCAGAATTTGAGGATAATTGCAGATTGCCCTTGGAAAACACTGGCTTCAACATGCTTTATTTCACAGAGAGCCAAAACAATTAAATGTTCACAATCAGGACACAGTTCAAACTTGTAAGTGGTTACTTTTAACTGACTTAAAAAAAAAAGAGGAGGTTCTCAATTCGACTGTTTTTTTTTCTTTTTAATGTGTTACCTCAGAACTTTTTGTAGGTGAACCGATTTTGATGATTCTTTTTTTAGTGCTGGTGCTTCTCATGTGGTCCCATATAAATTTGATAAAGATCTGACCAGTAGTTTTTGAGTTATCCGTAATGAACTCGGTTTCCCATTATTATTTTTTTATTGTTATATACCTATCATGCTCACTTTGAACCCTCTTAATCTGTTTGCTAAAACTGCCTAGTCAATGCCAAACAACATATTTATAATTGAGCTTATCTGTAGATCTAGAAATGTAAAAAAGTTAAATATTTTTTGTTTTTGGTTTTGATTTAACGTTGACCTGTTTCCACAAAGATCAGCACTGGAAGGCATTTTCACCCAGTCAACCTGCAAATTTCTTGAACCCTTCCTTTTTGTAAAAAGAGTGGGAATCTTTTACATATAAAATATTGTATGTTACAATATTGTAAATTTTGTATTTAAGGAAATGATATATGAACACTGAAGAAATTTGGGTAGTTCGATGTTCGATTTTGAATTTCTAGGGAGTTCGAAGTTCGACTGTGAACCTTAGACATATTATTTCAGAGGTTCGAAGTTCGAGATAACATATTTGCTTGGGTTCGTTCATAGTTCGGTTCGAACAAAACATGGGTTCGCACACCTCTAGTTACAGATATTACAGATGTGCGATTAATGAAGGTCTCTATGGATATAGACTCCATGTCAGTAAATATTATTTGTGTTTACAGGTCACCCTCCACAAACCTAGCGTTATTTGTCGATGAACTGGACTCGTATCTACGTCCTGGTATTGCAGGGGATGTTAATATATTTGTAGATGTGAATATTGACATCTTGGAAAAAAATTGTGACAAAGATCCGATGTCTACTTTACATGGGCACTTTTTATAGATATGGTTATATGCCTTATATTCGCTCTCCGACACGAATAGCTGATACTGCCGAAACATGTATTGATCACATATTTGTTAGAATAAATCCAACAATTCGTAACAAGAATACAGTTTTTTGAGTTACAGTCTGCTAACCTTCATTCGCATATTACATACCATCATGATATTTTATTAAACTTTGGACTTATTAATTCCACTGAAAAAACAATGGCAAGACATAGAGTGCTAAGGAGGATTGATTTTCATAACTTGAATGAGAGACTGAGAAATGAAACCTGGCAGTCTGTGTTTTCTGAGTCAGATGCACAATTGATTTTTGATAATTTTGTTGATATTCTAAATAAGCATATAGATAGCTCTACATACAGCATACAAATTAAGTCAAATAACAGAAGAATAAAACTTTGGATAACTGCCAGGCTTATAATAGCAATGAAAAATAGAGACGCCTTAAAGTAGAAATGGAATAGGGAAAAAAATGTAGAGTCGGAGGTGGCATTTAAACACTACAGAAATACGCTTGCAAAACTGATAAAGAGTGACATGTAATTACTATTATAAAAACTTGATTACGTCACACAAGGGAAATTACGGCAAGATTTGGAAAACTATTAATGAAATCACAAACAGTAATAAACGTTCTAATGTAGTTAAAACAATAATAACGGAAAAAGGGAGTGTTTTGACTTCCGCAAGGGATAGTGGGAAAAGGTACATCTCAGAAAATTTAAAAGCGAAATGTAAAAACTAGAGCAAACAAGCAATATGGAGATTCCTTTTTCTTGCATTCTGTGACAGAAAACGAAGTTATAGGCATAATCTCTTTGCTGAGGTCAGGCGCTGCCGCTGGTATTTCGGCCAACACGATAAAAAATTGTCATCTGTTTTTGACTAAACCTTTGACTCATTTAATGAACACCATATTTCGGACAGCTATTATTTCATTACAATTGAAAGAGTCTATAGTGCTTCCAGTTTATAAGTCACGTGATCATAAAAATGTTTCAAACCATAGACCTATTAGTCTACTAAGTGTATTTGCAAAATTTGTGAAAAATTATTAAATACCAGATTAAATGAATATTTGGATAAACATAACATGTTGTCCATAAGACAATTTGATTTTAGACGAGGACTATCTACTCAAGATGCATTGTATGAATTGACAAGTACTGTTCTCGAAACCTTTTAATAGTAATATGAAAGCTCTAGCTGTGTTTTTGAACCTAAAAAAGGCTTTCGATACATTTTGTCATGAAAAGTTGTTGGCTAAACTGGAGTTGATGGGGATAAGAGGACATACGTTGTCACTTTTTGGTAGCTACCTTCATGAGAGAATACAGTGTGTGAGAGTGGGTGACTGTGTGAGTGAAGGACGAGTGGTTACGTGTGGTGTACCACAGGGAAGTATATTGGGTCCAATATTGTTTTCTATTTACGTAAATGATATAATTGAAGACTTTACTTTGGACTGTATACCTATTGCTTATGCAGATGATACCTGTCTGGTGTTTGTGGGAAATCAATGGGAAAACCTGTTTGAAAGAGCGGAGACAACAATCAATCATGTGAAAGAAGTACTAGACACTAACTTAGTAGCGTTGAACCTAACAAAAACATCATATGTGGCTTTCTCACCGTCAGCAGCCTGAAAACCATCCTCCAGTCTATCAATTAGTATACATGATGATGGCTGTAAACTGAGTCTCAAAGTGTGAAATACCTTGGTCTGCTGGTGGACAATAATTTAAAATGGCAAGAACATGCAGCATATATGAATGCAAAGGTGAAAAAAGTTGTCTACAAATTCTATACCCTACGAAATATTTTAACAAGAAAAAACTTAATACTAATTTACAAGTCTCTCGTGGAGTCTTTTATAGGGTATGGTATTATTTTCTGGGGTTCGTGCTATGAAAATGCATTAGCTGCGCTTCAAGTTACTCAAAATAGTATATTAAGAGTCATTCTTCATAGGGATTCTAGGTCTAGTACGAACTTTCTTTATGATAACGACTATATTAAACTACTCCATATAAGAGGAATGTTTATATTAAATGTACTAAAACATGTGCATCATCATTTTCGGGCAATAAATGTAGTGGACCACACATATGGCACAAGTTGTAGAATAGGTGAAAACTTAACGCTTCCACCGGTAAATAGGAGTGTTCATAAAAGATCGGTTTTATTTTGGGGTCCAAAGTTATATAATCAACTACCAGCAAATTTGAGGTGTTTATCTAAATCTAAATTTAGGAAAGAAATTTGCAGCTTTGTTATTTTGAAGCAGGTCGAACTGAAAGAAATGTTAAAGTAGAGAGCAGTATGATAGTTGAGTGGTATGGAGAATGTACTCTTGCTACTGGAAGCGAAAGTGGAGTAGATGTGTTGCTTGGACAAGGTGTAGGTAAAGTAAGTGTGTGCTGCGTGTGAGTGTGTTGTCGTGAGTGCGTGTCTGCGTGCATATGTGTGTGTAAATATAATATGCATGAATGGAGGAGTGGGTGGGTGAGTACTATGATGTGTATGAACATTTTGTTGGTGGGTGATATAGAGGTGTCGGTTGTATGGATATCATATATGCAGTTGTTTAAAAAGAAAAATATGAAAAAGGGAGTCTAAGGTTTGACGAAATGGACCATATTTAGTGTAGGATATGCTGTTAATTCCCCTACCGAGGTTAACCCTATGACATTGTTTTGGTGTAAAGTCGCACATCTCATCTTTTGAGGATCAGGGCACAAAGAAGAAGGAAAAAAGTAAATATTATGGGTATTAACCGGTTCAATTAATGTACTGAGGATTCTATAGAGTTAGCTTTAAAGGTACAAACAAGTCATGTTGACTTAGGTATCCAAGGAAAAATATCCTAGTTGCATTAAGAGAATTCTGGTATTTGGAAGTGTTTATGATCTTAAGTTCTGAGTATGATTTCGTGTATTGTTGGATTGAATAAATTGAATTGAATTGAAAAAAACCCATCAATTAGCAAATTAGATATATTGACAGATAAGGTCATTATTATACAAACATTATTTTACATGCGTGTTTTGCATTCAACAAAATAATTTAAAGTTTATTATAATCACCAAACATTGGTTAAGTTCTAATTCTGATTTCAGAATGTTTTTATTCCCATCGTACAATATAAAGTAAATAATTAAAATCATTATCAAAATTATAACACAAAATACACATATAAATTTTTGTTGAAAAAATGCACAAAAATGATTAGAAAAATGATTACGAATATATATAAAAAAACTTCTCATTATACAAAAAAAATCAAAAATTAAAAAAAAAACCTGACTAACTATAGTAATGCATATTTAAACAAAGTAAGCACATCTTATTGTTGATCAAGATGTCTAACCATATTGTCCATAATTTCAACGGCTTCAGACTCATCGAGTACTTCAAGGAAGTTTCTTATTTGAAAGATTGTTTCAGTGGATTCTCCGTTTGATTCAGCATGCATAAGTAATATTTTACTCGGACTTTTGCCAGACTTTAATACATCAGATCGAAGAAGATAATTTAGTTCCAATAATTCTGCTAAGTTTCTGTAATTTCCAGATTTGTCCAAAATAGCTGATACTGCATTCAAACAATCATTTGTAAAAGACCTAACATTATCGTATAGAGCTTTCAAATCTTCTGCGTCTTCTTTTTCTTCTTTGACCTCAGCAGCAGCACACTACAAAAAACATAAACGTCAATCAATGAAAACTGTTAAATAATAATACTAATAGTCTTAAGGATACAATAGTAAAAACAGTTAGATATATTATTGCTACACCATCATTAGTATCAAGAATAGTGTTAAGTAATACAGTAGTCTCATTCTTCTAATTTACATGGGATCGAATAATGACGAATAATGATACACATGAAAAGTGAGTTCGTATGAACTGAGTGTTGCTGGATTTGCTTCTGTGACATGAGGGCGCTGATGTAATGAACTGTGTACAGTTTTTCATTCCGGTAATTAAATCAGGGTACCCAGCAGAAATCAAGAATCAAATTCCCTGACATTCCCAGGCCCCTCGAGTACATTTTTTATAAACAAAATAAATAAAAATTACGAACATAAACTTACATAATCAAAAACATAAGTATGCTTAACTGCGTTAAGTTTATAATATGTGGCATCTTCGAGAAGAAAATTTGCAATTTTTTCACGGAAAAACCCGACTTTCATAACTGGCCGACGAACTTAGGCTCCAGTGTGATAGAAAAACCAGAAGTCTCTAGGTGGCGCAGAACTTTCAACATGATCATAAAGGTTAAAATAGAATAAACACATTCACAGCACAGCTCTACGGGTCAATACCTAAAACGGATTTTGCATTTTATGCATTCAGGGAAGAACATCCCAAGTGGGATGTACATATGACATGTTTGAGATAGATGAAGAAGGCTTTATTTATATCGACGCATGATGTGGCATACACTGCCTTCATTGGGGGATTTAATTGATATTTGTACCAAAATTAAGCCGCATTGTTATCAGATATATTTTCCTAGGTATGAGAAAATTCATATAACATATATGAAATCAAAATAAAAATGCATCTGCTAGTGATGAAAGTTTACAAACATATAAATTCCAGGTCTATTGAATGATTTCCATGACATTTGAGTAAAATCACAAATTACCCTGACATTTCCCTGGCATTTTAGGGGGTATTTCACATTACCTGATTTTTTCAGGTTTTCCCGGTCGCTAGGTACCCTGTAAATGCATTACATATTACATAATGCGGGTGTCCAGACAGTCTGGAAACGGTTGAATATCTCGAACCATGTTCAACGGTTGAATATCTCGAAACATATGTTTTACATCAGGAAATGGAAAAATATGCATCTAATATTTTTGAAAAAGCTGTGGGTGGGGAGAGGGAAAGTTAAAAATCTTAAATAGGAACCTACACGTTTGATTGCAATTCTGCTGTTTGACCACTAAACAACCTGTGGGACCTGGAACAAATAGGCGTGCTGGGAGGGTGGGGTAAGAACATTATTAAGACAATGTACAACATGTCAAAAAAGCTGCTTATGGAAGTCCAACTAAGTTGTTTTATTCCATGTTCCTTCTTTACTTTTTCTATGACAGGTAGCCGTCACCAATATCTGACTCGCGTCAAAAAAAAAAAGAAGAAAGAATAGATATTTTCATACTGCGAGAGTTGAAAATGTCCATACATCTGTTCGAAAAATGGCTCAACCAACTCGCGTAGGCAAATCATCTGTACATAAAACTTTAAATGTAAATCAATTCCATCCATACATGATGAAACTGATGCGTGGTTTTTCATTTCGCGATCTAACATGTATTTTTTGAGATATTCAACCGTTTCCAAACTTTCTGGATACCCTGTATAATTAAATTATTTGCTATGTTCAGAAAGGCTTTTATGGTTATAAATGTGATAAATACTAGGTTCTTATGTTGAATTCTGTCCACGATTGTTTGTGTTCTCCTACCACCATGTTTAACATAACTGAAACTTTCAGAGATGTTCTATAATATGCGAAAATTGAAATAGCGCTGACTTGTGTTATGGAAGGCGATTCAGCCAAAAGACACTCAAGTTGCATGGGTTCAAAGACGCGCGAAATTTGAATTCAGATTATTTAAGGGGTATATTTTCTTTTTGCTGTGAAAAGAAAAATAAGTACAGGAGTAAGGACAAAATCAGAACTAGGCCACACCTGGAGCTGCGTACTTATCATGCTGAAGCTTTTTCTTATATCTAGTGAATTCACAATTAGATTTAGTTCACATTGAAAGGTTATTGACGAACATTTTTAATTTGTTTCAAGCGTTAACCTGTGAAAATAGAGTGTTGACAAATATCTAATAAGCCATGAAAATCCGGAAACAATTTGTGAACTTTTTATAGGCCTACTGTAAAGATCTTAATTTAGTTTGGTGAAGATAGTAAATTTGAGACTTATTTATTCAATTACAAATGTCTGACATTACAAATAATAATAATAATACCACTAAGTGAGGATTGGAACTTGTGATGAGCACTGACAAGTACACTTGGAGAACCCAAATCAGCACAAGACATATTTTTAAAGACCTGGCGGCCGTTTCACTAACAAAGTTAGCGTCATCAGAGCATAAAAATTCTAAACTCAGTTCAGAATTTTTCAATTCAATTTAATTTTTTATCCATGATGACGCTAACTTTGTTAGTGAAATGATCGTTAGGTCTTGAAAAAGATGGGTTGTGGCGATTTGGGTTCTCCAAGTGTACTTAAGATATCCACAAAATTTCATTAAAATAACTTTGTAATTTTCAGGGAAAAAAATTTTTTTCGGAAGAAAATTCAAAATTTGAATAACTCAATTTTCTCTAAACTTAGAAAGTTAAATTGTGGTACATAGTAAGATCTCTCCTGAGGCAACATATATAGTAAATTTCATTAAAATAGCTTTGTTACTTTCGGAGAAAAAAAATTTTTTCGAAAGAAAACTCAAAATTTTCCCGGGAAACCCCGTCCGATTTTTCTGGATAACGAACTCATCCAAGCCATTAATAAAAGAAAGGCACTTGCCAAGTTTCATCGAAATCGGTTAATTATTTTTTGAGTTATGAGACGGATATATATATATATATATATATATATATATATATATATATATATATATATATATATATATATATATATATATATATATATATATATATATATATATATAAATTAAACCTATTTACAAATGAACTTTAATAAGATATTATGCTGTGACAATACCTCTCTCAAGCAGTGGCGATTTCTCCTAGTGAGCTAGGTGTGCTCCGCACACCCTAAAATATAATCAAAATGTGCACAGTTATATATGTTTTATTTCTGTTTCCCTTAGTCTTAATACACTACATATTTTATGACAATCGATTTAATTTACTTATTTGATTTCATAAATAGTCGGTTAATAGTGACTTGGAATGAAGTAGACACCACGTTTCTAACATATTCAGATAATATGAGTAGATCAATAGCAACTGGGAATGAATTCGGTCAGTCCCCGACCCACGTGTTTAAAATAGTGAGGAAAATACCATTGATTTTAACACTGCAGTGAGCTATAAAAATTTGATTAACTCAGTTTTCTATAATCTTAGAAAGTTTAATTTTGGTAGATAGTAAGGTATTTCCTAGGATAAGATATCCACCAAATTTCATTAAAATAACTTTGTAATTTTTGGAGAAAAAAAACTGTTTCAAACGAAAATTTAAAATTTGAATAACTCAATTTTCTATAAACTGAGAAAGTTAAATTTTAGTACTTAGTAAGTCCTCTCCCAAGGCAACATATATAGTAAATTTCATTAAAACAGATTTGTTATTTTCGAAGAAAAAATTTTTTTTTGAAAGAAAACTCAATTTTCCCGGAAAAACCTGTCCAATTTTCCTGCCTAACGAACGCATCGAAGCCATTAATAAAAGAAAGGCATATATATATATATATATATATATATATATATATATATATATATATATATATATATATATATATATATATATATATATATATAAAAATTGAAACTGACCCCGGATATGGATTCTAGGGGTCCCTAAATCGCGCTCATTTGAAATTTTTTTTGCAAAGTCTCACCATCGATACCTCTCCAATAGTGAATTTTTTAAATAAAAATTCACTAAAAACTAGAAATTAAATTAGTTTGAAATTATTAGCAGTTCCAAATAAAAAAAAATCTGTAGCGAGTAAAAAGGCATATTATATAATAACTGTTTTCTCTCAAATCTACCTTTTTCTAACATTTTTAACTCCTCAGGTAAGTGATTGTAAATTTTTATACCCATACATGATATATTTGCAACCAATTCCAGGCGATGTTGTGGTAATATTATTTTACTTTTAGTGAATTTTCTTAAAAAAAATTCACTAATGAGGAGATCCCGACTTTTGAATTTTGAAAAATTTCTTCAAATGAGCGCTAATTAGGCCCCCCAGAACACATATCCGGGGTCGGTTTAAATTTTTATATGTTATATATATATATATATATATATATATATATATATATATATATATATATATATATATATATATATATATATATATATATATATATATATACCCAATATATACATAACCAAATTTGGTAAGCTGGTTTATATCGTTATAGGTGTGCCACCTACCAAAATTTAACTCTGTAGGTCAAAAGACAAAAAAGTTATGGGCATTTAAAGAAAAATAAATTGGGGGTTTCCTCAAAACGTCAAAGTGACAATTGAAAACGTCAAAATTCGCAACATTTAGGCAAATAACTTGAATCTAATACGATCTATGGAAAGAAAATGTCTCAAGAAGAATGTTTTACATACACCGAACTCTTAGTTTCAACCGTCATTGTCCTTCATTTTACTAAAATATTTCCAGAAAGCTCATTTCTAATAGACCCTTTCTCTGATGCTTGGCAGTAGCCTTTGCTATAGAGTTTATTGTTTAATGGTATATAATTTTTGTCGAATTTTCGTAAAAAATCAATAAAGCTCAATATATTCGTTATTATACAAGATATGAAAAAATATTGTATACATTAATTATACGGTGTTTTGAGCTACATCTTAAAAAATTATTGCGACAATCACAGGGTGGCCCATAAGTCGTTGGTGATACAAATAATTTTTTTTGTCGAAAACGCCTTATTTTTTTGCATTTTCCATCGAAATATAATGCATGTTTGTAAGTTAAGAAATTCTGGAGGCAGCAAGTGCGTTGTGGTTGCGAATTTTGATTAAATGCTTCATATTTGAAAAGCTCAATTTGCTATTAACCTATAAGGTTGACCAAGAAACGGATTTTTTCAGTAACACTTTTGGTTTACTTTTGGAAATTTCTGTACGTTTTCAAACAATCAAGTTATTTTGATGAAACATGGCACATTGTTTTTACTATATATGTTATACTGGTAATCAAATTTGATGCCTGCTTTTTCTATATAGGTTATACTGGTAACCAAAATTGATGTCTGCTTTCTTAAAAAGAAAACACACATATTTGCAATAAAAACATTTTTATGAAAATTCACTACCATAACGCACTTGCTGCGTCCCGAGATTTTTTTTTGTCTAGTATTATGTGCATGTAGATCAGCATGACAGTTCAAGGATAAGTTATAGATAGTAAGTATTGTAAAACTTTAAAATAAAACTCTGCGTGAATACCGTAAGTATACACCTGATGGGCATTTTATCTTTCTTTTTTTTTAACATAAATATGCGCTGAACCTTTGGAGATGACCCTCAAAATAGACCAGAGTTGAGAAGAGACTAAAATTCTAAAGAACACACACATTTTAATCCCGATAAATTCAGACTGGGCTTGGGCAATCTTAATTTGAATATAGACATATTTAGTCTAGCTGCTAGTCCATCACAGTGGATGTCACTTTAGTGTCTGCGAAATGGATTCCCAAAATCTTAATTGTCTCCATGGTATCACTAGTCATAGGATTTAGTGAAGATTGGTTAGGTGAAGACAAAAGTATTGACATGTCATCTGCATACATTGTAATTGATGCTTTAATGAAAGATGGTAAGTCATTTATATAAAGAATAAATAATACATGGCCCAGCACGGATACCTGTGGGATTCCAAATGCAACTGGTAATGTGCGAGACCTATATGAGCACCTAATAGCGTTAGGATTAATACTTTTCACCAATTGTTTCCTGTCACATAAATAAGAAGTAAACCACTGAAGAGGTGTTCTCCTAATACCATAACACGACAGCTTATGTAGAAGTAATACAGGACAAAACAAAATCAAACATTCTGCTCAGGTCACAAAAGATGGTTAGATGTATTTGGTCCATACTCTAGAAGTTACCTGTAGCTGTCATTGTTGATTTAGATTTTCTGAAACCATGTTGCGTGTTAGTAATTATCAAAAGCAGAGAGATAATGATATGCAATCTTGAAAGCAAAAATCTTAAGATATTGTGGATATTAATGAAATTAGTCTATAATAGTTCTTCATATCTCTCTGGTCTCCTTTCTTGTGTAAAGCTCTTAAGACTGCAGTCTTCACAATTTCAGGAAATATCCCTGTTGATAACGAGGCATTAATTACATGTGTGAGAGGTGACAATTTCCAACTTATCTTTAAAAAAAGAATTTGAAAAACCACATGAACCAGTAGTGTTAATCTTATAGGTTTTGTACAATTTGCAATTTAGCTTCTATTGCAGATTAGTAATTTTTCTCTTTCACTACTGTTCCGCTTTTGATTTAGTTTGTTCCAATGTGCCCTGTATACGCTGCTGGACTTCACCCTTTCCTGATGGTTGTGGGGTTGTAATAATTGTAATGATTAGGGGTATGGAAGACTAATCACATACCCACCCCAAATTAACCGATTTCTGAAACCAATAGGAGAGATAATCGGACTGTCCTTAGGATGACGGACTGTGGCTTGAAAACAAGGACTACGATATGATGCCAGAACGTATGCACAATAATGGGATACAAGGTAGATGGGCACGGGCGAGCACTGCAGCGCATCAGGTGAACTGCTTTTATACTCCGGAAAACCTCAGGGCCACAACCATGAATTGGTCTATCCTAGACAAAACAATGAAGAGAAGTCACACTGAAAATGCAACCCCGTCTCAGAGAGGATCCTCACGGCACGTTTGTAGACGCAACTAAGAAAACTCACCATTGTACAATGCTATGTGCCTATAGGGGCTGCCTCTGACGATGATAAGAATATCTTCTCTTGAGACACGGTACTCCGTACTGGATGAAGTGAAAAAATCGGATATAATACTCCTAGGAGACTTTAATGCTAAAGTTGTAACATGTCGCTTGTATTTAACAAGCGTGACCTGTCACACGCGTCAACTCCATTTACTTTTAAGCTTCTGAATCAACCCCTTTTGTGACGTCAGCGTCCAAGTCCCTTCAGTGACGTCAAACTCAGCAGTCGCTTGCGCTACCGCACTCAACCCATAGAAACGCGCCTTTGTGCGAGCTGAATTTGTGACATGTTTGCGATAAGGGGGTCGTTATATATACACGTGCGACATATGCCAGGCACTCTTCTGAATCGACCTTAAAAGATGAAATGTTACCGTTAAAGTTTACTCGGAAAGCAGCATGCCTGAATGGGTGAGTTTTATATTTCAATATCGACTTATTTCCAATCATTAACATAGATAAATTTTGTAAGTAAACTTAACCTGCTACCAGCCGCCCTATGTAAATCATTAAGCCCTGAACCATTACTCATACCGATGGAATCTTATAGCACCCCGTTGGTCGGGAGGCGGCCTTCATCACTGTTGGTTAGAAGGCGCCGTCATCACCGTTGGTTAGGAGGTCTCTTCAACCACATAGTAAAGAGCTCCCCCAACAACATCGCTAGTAAGGAGCCGCCAAATGAACATCGTAAATAGAGGACCTTCCAACAACACTGTAAGTGAGGAGTCCCCTTCAACACCACCGTTAGGGAGGAACCTTCAACACCATCGTAAGTGAAGAGCCCCCTAAGTGGCACATCGCTAGGAATGAGCCCTCAATAACAACATCGTCAGGAAGGAACCTTCTTCAGCACCATCGCCAAGGAGGACCCCTTCAACCTGAAGCTGAAAGTTAAGTACACTGTTTATCTGTGGCTTTCCTTTTCTTTTGTAGACTGTGCTCCACAATTCATTTTTACAGTGTTACAAGTAATCGAGTCATATTTTTCTTTCATCTAAATTATTAAATTCAATCTACTGCATTATATAGTCAATAATTTTTTAAATAAACTAATTTTATTCATAATGCCTGATTTCATTTGTACCTCTTAAGACCTACCAACTGCAAGTGCCTGAACCCAAGCCCTGAGATAATTTCTATTATATATCATATTACATTTATTTTATATTATTTTAGTGTTCAATAAAAACAGAATTTATTTTATAAGTTATAAAGTGAAAGCAGATAATAGAGGCTTCGAAGATATTATGGGAAGGAATGGGAATAAACTTAAAATGACCAAAGTCTGTCCATTTTAAGAGAGGACTTTGAGAAAGCTTGTGTCAGTGAATGAGTGGAGCTCATAATAAATTCATCTGAAAAAATTAAAGAACTTTTTAAACTGATTACAGAATGTTACAAACCAAACAACTGTCCAGTGAGGTTATGGAGAATAAAAGCATTACTATTCTAAAAACGGCGAACATGCGACAATGCAGCCAGCACAGGACAATAAATGTGCTGAGTAAGGTGATGAAGATTCTGCAAATCATAGTGATAAAAAGAAGCAAGAACGCGAATTGCTTGGAAAAAGATTAAATACAATTTTGACCCGGATGAGTAACTGGATGCAGTGCAGACACTTAAAAAAATAGAAGAGGCTTGAGAAAGTTAGAGGTGTTTTCTTTGCTTTTGTAGGGCTAGAAAAAACAATCGACAATGTGTACTGGAAATTATTGTTTCATATTATAATAGTAGTGGATTGGAGAGAATAACAAACGTTCATAATGACCATCATTAACATTAATACAATATTTTAATATACCTACACCTGAGAAGAGATTATCTAACTTAAAATGGTGTTCCTTCATATCTAAATAAATTAACAGTTTCTAGAATTTTTTGCCATTATTCCTCATAGGTACTTATTGTGATACTGTGGAGAACTGAATTAAGGTAACTACAAAGAAAGTCTAGTGAGTTAAAATCCTGGTTACGAGCTGGCCAAGGGATGGAACTGCTACAGCCCATCCAACTTCGGGGATAGCTTTCATTTAGGTCATTTCACACACACAAACACACACACATGCACGCACACATAAATTTAATTTTTTTATGTCTATTTAACTACTATCTCATGTTTGCTTAACTCTTCGTGTCACATTATATCATATGGCTAACAGCTAATGAGTTTGATATACCAAGATACTTAAATACAAGCACCAACCATATATATATATATATATATATATATATATATATATATATATATATATATATATATATATATATATATATATATATATATATATATATATATACATATATATACATATATATACATATATATACATATATATACATATATATACATATATATATATATATATATATATATATATATATATACATATATATACATATATATACATATATATATACATATATATATATATATATATATATATATATATATATATATATATATATATATAAAGCCAAATTTCGTGCTCTTAAAATTTTTACATTAAAAGCATATAAATTTATGACTTTATTTCTTCTTTCTTACTTCAGAAAATAACTGAAGTATACTTACATCCATGTCTTCATCCGATAAATCTTCAGGCTCTCGTTTCACTTCTGTACCTTCAAATCCATTGTTTTGCTGCAAATGAAATAAATACTAAAAACTGAATACTTACAAAGCACACTAGATATAGAGAGATATTAATGTTGTAAATTTTAAGTATAGAAAGTGAAAACGGCTTATAAATTATATTATAAATAAGCCTCATTTCATGCTTCAGTCTGCATTGAGCAATTTATTATATATATATATATATATATATATATATATATATATATATATATATATATATATATATATATATATATATATATATATATATATATATATATGATAGGCACACACACTAGTGCTGTGTAGTTCGCGAACGAACTAGTTCAAAAGATTAAAAGATTGACTCTCGTAACTGAGCTAAAAGATTAGATCACCAGTACTAAAAAGAGCGAATCATTTCGAACTAAACAGAGACGGAGCAGAGGTAACGGTCGTCTTTTAGTTCGATCTCTGAACGAGATCGATGGTCGACGGAACGAACATAGGCTATGGACACAGATGGAATACCAATCAGTTTGTCTGGTCGCCGTGCCATTTAGATCAATGGACGTGTGCCAGCATATTTCGCTGGGCAGGTTAAATTCTGTTTTCTTTAATTCAATCTTACAATTGTTGCATTGTTATTATATCTCACAATTGCTGCATTATTATCAAGGACTTTAGTTTAGAGTTAGGAGTTGTTATTATGTAACTGTAATATGGTTCATTCTGTGCAATTCCGTGTATTGGCATTTATAAATTTGATTAGGGGAAAAACCGATTTTCTTCTTCATTATCAGTTGTCTGTTGTGCAAGTCAGTAAGTCTTTATAAGCAGTTGCCTATTGCACACCTGTTCCAATAATTGTTTTGCCATTGCAAGTCGGGTTTTTGAAGTTTTGAATATATTAGTCCCAACTACATATATAGCAACAATGGCTTAAAAAAAAAGTAATTCCAACGGGACCGAATCTTTGAGAAAAATAAATGAAAAAGAAGCAAAGGAAAAATACAAAGCAAAAATTGTAGTTCCTATACGATATATGAGTCCTATGCTCGATAAATTACAATACAACTGATTCAAATAGTCTCAGTAACGTTCCTAATAATTTATTTTCTTTTGTTTCACTGTATGAGTATAAGTCAATGAACTAAAAGAATTACTCATTTGTATTATTCACTTTAGTGAACGTGATCGAAATCAGCAAAGTGAACTAAACTTCTCAGCACTAATACAAACTAGCTGTTACCCGCAACTTCGTCCTCGTGGAATTCAGTTCCAATAATAATAATAATAATAACCATATTTTCAGGCTGTATAGGCCTAGCATAGTCACGGGTGCCTTACAAACTGACTTACATATACAAATTAAACCTTAAAAAGAAAAACATTTTTTATATATTTTTTTTTATAAACGACGTTCTTTCTTTACTATTTTAAGCTAACACACGAACACGCTACGTACAATTGGTCATGGAAGAGACAGTCCTGTCTTAAGTCAACTCCTGCTAATTTTATAGTTTGCC
Organism: Tillus elongatus; assembly: GCA_964006375.1. NCBI lineage: Eukaryota > Metazoa > Arthropoda > Insecta > Coleoptera > Cleridae > Tillus > Tillus elongatus. The sequence goes on along the minus strand of OZ023262.1, from coordinate 82,585,690 downwards.
CCTGGGGCTTATTGTCATTCAGTTATAATAATAATAATAACCATATTTTTAGACTGTCTAGGCCTATGATATCTAACAAACTAACATACATATATAAATGAAACCTAAATCCACGGTTAATATTGCACAAGAAGAAACTCAAAATTTCAAGTCGTAATTAGTGAAAATAAAAGAAGAAAAAACTTAAGGTAATTTTTTTTTAATAATATTTGTTTGTATACGACGATCCTTACTATTTTAGATGGTGGTGTCAGTACCTTTAGGCTATGGGGTGATCTCACATGCGAACACGCTACGTAAAATTGACCATGGGAGAACAGTCCTGTCTCAAGTCAACTCCTGCGAATTTTGGAGTTTGCCCCTGTGATTTATTAATTTTCATTTTGTTATAATAATAATAACCATATTTTCAGGCTGTACAGGCCTATGATACCTTACAAACTGACATACATGTATAAATAAATCATAAAACCACGTTTAATATTGCAGAAGGAAAAAAAGGACAAGAAAAAACTTAAGATATTTTTTTATAATATTTCTTTATATACGACGTTCTTTGCTATTTAAGATGGCAGTCTCAGTACATTTACGCTATGGGGTGAGCTCACATGCGAACACGCTACGTAAAGTTGACCATGGGAGAACAGTCCTGTCTCAAGTCAACTTGCAAATTTGGGAGTTTGCCCCTGTGTTTTATTAATTTTCATTTAGTTATAATAATAATAACTATATTTTTCAGGCTGTATTGGCCTGTTTCACCTCATCAACCTAGAAAATTTCCTGAATTCCTATCTTTGGTAAGCAGGGTAAGTCTTATGTGCCCAACATCGCATGTTACATAGGACCGACGGTTTTTTCCTTTGACATCGGTCTATTTCTTAGACTATGACCAATCAACGACACCAGGGAGCAGTTTCACCTTACCATCCTGGAAATTACGCCATACCACCGCTTTTTTGTAAGAAGGATAGGGCTACTTAACATGTCCAACATTGCATGGTACATGCGAACGATGGCTTTATGCACCCCCTTACTCCGAAGGGAAATTCTGTGTTCAAAAGTCAACTGACAAAGTCCTTGCTTCAGTTTCCTGGGGCAAAGATGGAATATTTCTACTAGCATTTCTGGAACAAGGTAGGAATGTCATGGGACCATACTTCGCTAACTAAATTACGTAAGAAAAAAAAACGCGGAAACCTGCCCAAAGCTGTGCTCTTTTTGCAAGACAACGCCCCTACTCACTAGTTGTTGATTTCACTGCAAACAATTGATAAAATTGGTGTTGAAATGGTTGACCACCCGCTCTATTCTCTGGGTTTGGCACCATTAGAATATTATTAATTCGCAAAGGTCAAAAAACATTACTTAGATCACTGGCACTGTTATTATAGATAGTGACTCATATTTAGAGTTTGCTCTCAAAAATTTGGAGATGCAATTTCACTGGAGCATTCGAACAAGCCTGGCATGTGGCGCTCCTCAAAAACTTTCATCATATGGATTGCCTTTGCAACTACCCTCATGGATACCTAGTTTTTTGAAGTAACCACCTCCCTAAATGATGATCTGTTGAAGATTCTCAGCTGTGGCTCTGTAAATCTGGTTACGTTTAATGCTTCAAAAACACAGAATTGCCTCTTCCCTAGGAGGTGTGACCTGCAGGACCCAGACATTCAAATGGCTGGCAAAATACTGGCACAGAATCTCTACATTGGATATAACTGTTGCAGAGGATCTTTGCTGGCACTCACATGGTTCAAATATTGCTAAAGCAGCAGCAAAGGAAGCTTGGGTTTCTGTTTCAGGTTAAAAACGTGTTTTCATCACAGCAGCTTTTAACGTTGTACAAAGCAGATACATCCACAGTTGCAATATTGTTCTCATGTCTGGTGTGCCTGAAGGACAACTGCGTCCCTACTAGATTCTATTCAGAAACGAGCTGTTTGTCTTATAGATTTATCTCTCAGTCAAATCTCACTCCTCTCAACGACAGGAGAAATGTTGGAGATCTGTCCTTTCTATCAATATCACCATCAAGATTGCTCCTTAGAAATTGCCTTGTTAGTACCCCCGCTAGTGATCTTAAATCAGCAAACCCGATTTAGTCAAAAAGCACATGCTTTAAGTGCCAAATTAGCCACTTATCAAATGGTTAGAAATCCCAGTTCTCTCAGCAGACATATTTCCGAAGGCATATAATCTCTAACTATTCAAGATGACCTATCTTGCGGGACAACAATCAAGTTCGTGATGTCCTAGAGACACATAGGTTTTGCCTTTCCTGAACTATATTATCACAAATAAAAGTCTCAAAGACACGACAATGTTTCACGGAAAAGGGCTAGTGCTGAGAGATTAAAAGGAGAAAAAAGAAAGATGGTTGCACTTAATAGCAAGTGCATGATAAAATAAAATAATAAGACTTTTCTAATATAAAAAGTTAATAACCAACTTACCATATGTTCCATAATTAGGGCATAAATCTGCGGATAATCCGTAGCAGCTTGAAGAGGTGTAACACCTTGGAAATCCTCAATAGTGGGATCCAAATCCTCATGTGATAAGATCTGCCTTATCACATTCAAGTCACCTGATTCTACTGCTAACCTTAGTGGAGTGAAACCATCTTTCTTGTGACTGGCATTGACATTTGCTCCATGTTTAAATAATAATTTTAAAGCAGATACATTCCTCGAGTCTATGGCAACTTTAAGTGGTGAATCACCATCTGAAACAACAGAATTATTATGTTTCTGCAAATGGAAATTTAACACACAATGAAAGTATTGTATTATTGTATTTTTGTTTATTAAACACTCTCGCTGGGGGTGTAACATTAGTGTCACTCTCGGCTGGTGTAACTTTAGTGTACACTTCTATTATAACTGAGGTGTAACAAAAATAAACACAGAACATATTTGGTAGAAGGTTGTCGTCGTGTATCTTTAATGCTACACATTTCATTGGTATTATATAGCAAGACATATCTTATTGGCCTACAGTAACACACAGCATTTTCAACTTTGGCCTGTGGCGTATCCAAAGGAGTACAATAGTAGCTTTAATCAGCAAATTAAATGAAACATACAAATAACATGTATGATTGTTATATTTCACTTGATTTAGTTTATAACAAAAAAATCGTGCTGCAAATTGAATCTTAACTTCAACATAGCTGTGATACTCTACTCACCTCAAAAAAACATTCTCATGAAATGAATTTAACTTGACCACAAAGAAAATATTCGTATTCCTGTACCCATAAACTTCTGAAACGTTATATTACTCGAGTTTTAACGAAAAAATGTCAATTTTCACCAAATCACCCCTCATTTATCCCCTACTCCATGAAGCGATCTTACCCAAAAACAATTCGAAGCGTTCCTTTGTCCGGTGCTAACTGGATACCAAATTTTAAAATGATATCTCAATTCGTTCGAAAGTTATTGCGCCTACTAACATACAAACATACAGGCCGACAATCCGACAGATAAAAAAAAATGTTTCAGATTCTTCAAGTTTTCTGTATGTTTTGAGACTTTTTACGCTGTTTTAGCAAAAAAAATATGTCACCGATATTCTACCCCCACACATTCAACCCTTAATTTAACTCACCCACAGAATACCAGATGTTTGATAAAATTGAAAGTTTTTTAATAAACAAACCCTAAAACATTTTATTACTCGAGTTTTAACGAATAAATGTCAATTTTCACCAAATCATCCCCATACCTTTTTGGAAAATGTATATCTGAAAATCTTAAGGTTATTGAAATAAAACTTGGTAGGCAAATTGCATTGACATAGAATATAATACTATTCACTAAATTCTATGTTTTTAGCCGAACGAAAATTTAAGTCGTGGACATAAACCTTTTCCCCATGAGGCCAAAGAAGAAAACAAGGACTCAAACTTTGTGTATGATAAATAAAGTTTTTTTTCACACCAAAATAAGTTATCCAGGGCTAACAGGCCGAAAAGTATCAATAGACCAGACATACATTTCGTACAAGAAAAACAAAACAGAACTTTTTTCTCTTGGACTTATCAATTTTGTTGCCCACAATTTCATATACCTACTTATGTCTCCTTAGTCTTTTTTAACTATTATTATAGAACCTCGGTGGTTCAGGGGTAAGAACGTGTGCCTCTGAACCGAAGGGTACTGGGTTCGATCCCAGCGTACTCCTTTCACTTTTTCAGTACAAACTGTAACTTCAACATCAACCGAGGTTCTGGCATTGTATTTGAGCAAGTTGAATGTGTGCACGTTCCGCCCTTCAGAGGGGGCGTAAAGCCGTCGGTCCCGTGTCCATGCGATGTTGGGCACGTTAAAGATCCCTACCCTCCTTACAGAAAGGCAGGGGTTCGGCAAAATTTCCAGGATAGTGAGGTGAAACTGCTCCCTGGCGCCGGTGATTGGCCATAGTCGCGGAAATAGGCCGACGTTGAAGGAAAAAAAACTATTATTATATGTTCAACTAACAATCCTTTTTTTTTTTTTTGAAACGGGTGTTATTCAAATTCGCTACCAAAACGGACTTGCTGCCTTGTTGGTTTCTTCCCAATTATAATAAATGTTGTAAAGAACGTATGATGTAATTTTTAACACTGAATAACTAACAAAGGGGGGGGGGAACAACTATGCATATGTGCTAATGTACTTTATTAATTAGAAAACATAACTTTCCACATTTTAGTGAAAAAACAATAATCGTTTTTCTCTGCCTAGTTGTAATTTTCCGATTAAAATTAGTTTTTAAATTAAGTTATTCATTTTTAAATAACACACACAATTATTGTTCTACAAACTTGCTGAAATTTTATTAAAAGATGCATTATCTCTTTTTAAACTAATTTAATTTGATAGCTTCTTACACATATATGTTTAGAGGTTTACCCATATAATCCTCATGCAAAAATATGACGTTTAGCCAAATTACATAATGTAGGGGAATGTGGGGCAAAGTGGACCCTCGGGGCAAAGCGGACTTCTCCCACCACGCATAAAAGAAAAATCCGCGCGCGACCACAGTTAGCACGTCTTGAAACTCACGCCGAAACCGTATTGTTAGTATGCTTTCGACAGCAGCCGCGTCACAACCCTGCGCGTCCTTGAATGGCTAAGTTTTTCGTGATCTGTGATGCAATATTTAGTGTTTACAAAATAAGCGATAATAAGGTATGTTTTTGGAGTTTTTAAGTTGTTAATGTGTCTTTCAATTGTTGAATTTGTAGCTAGAAGTTATCATCAGTAACTTTTTGGTAGACAGTTCCATTCTTTTTTTAACGGCTTTTTTGTTCTAAAATGGCCCTGCGGGGCAAAGCGGGTTTTTTCAGCAGGGCAAAGTGGTCAGTGGCCGCTTTGCCCCTATACCTCAAGATTATTTGTTAAAATTTTTGTGTAGCTTACTATAGTGTTGTGAAACCAGCATTTAGACACTCAGCATGACGTTTTCAGCTACATATTATGTTTTAACAATCTTTTGTACCAATTTTTATATTTTTTTTTTATTTTTTTGTTCCCTCAGGGCTCGTCCGCGGCCTTGCCGCCCCGATAGCACCACAACCCTTGGTTGATTGTGCATACCCCTAGTCTTACTCCACCCATTCCAAAATCACTGTGCCTTGAACTAGTCTGCACAGCGATTGGTAGGGTGAAGTTTTATATTGCTCTGTCTCCGGTCTAGAGTGACCGTAGATCAGTTGTCTTTTCCGGTCCAGAGCTATACACTCGCACAAGATGTGCTGGGCTGATTCCTCCCCCTCGCCGCAGAGTCTGCATGCGAGGTCCCCTTCGAACCGCCCCATTTTATGTAGGTGTTTCTTGACGGCCATGTGTCCCGTCAAGAGACCTGTTGTGTTTCTGAGCTGTCCTCTGCTAAGGTTTAGCAGCTCCACAGCTCTCTTTAAACTGGGTCCGTCAATTATTGACTTCCCATGTCTGAGCCCTGGACAGTCCGTCCAGTACACCTTGTGTTGGTTTCTGACCCAGGACTTAATGGCTCCCCTGGCAGTGCTCTTTGACACGCCCAGAGCCGGTTCTGGTCCCATAAATGGTTCTGCTGACCCTCGCTTCGCGAGACTGTCAGCTTCTTCATTGCCTTTGACCCCCGAGTGACCCGGCACCCAGATGAGGGTCACCTCATTCTGCCCAGCCAGGTCGCTCGTTTCGTCTCGGCACTCACTCACCAGCCAGGAATTTACCCGTGGGCTACTTAGTGCCTTAAGGGCTGCCTGGCTGTCAATTTTTATATTACTTATACCAGTTTTAAACTGCATATTTTTTATTGTTTTAGTTTGAAAATGGTACGGAGCTATAAACGAAAATCAAACCAACAATCTTGGTCCGAAGAGGCTATGGCAAGGGCTATAGATGACGTAAGAAACAAATCGATGCCTATTAAAAAAGCAGCTTTAACCCACCAGGTGCCTAGAACCACTTTAAGGCGCCATTTGAATAAGAACGACATGGAGCCAAACGATGCAGCAAAAAAAAAGTTGGGACGATTCACCACAACTTTTACAGCTGAACAAGAAACGGAATTAGCAAATCATATCCTAGAAATGGAAAGTCGATTTTTTTAACTTGGGACCACCGTTCTGAGAAGGCTGGCGTTCGAGTATGCGGAGAGAAACAATATTCCTAATACATTTAACAGAGAAAAAGGTTTAGCTGGGCGTGATTGGATTTATAATTTTTTAAAGAGGCGCAAAAATATTTCTTTGAGGTTGCCAGAACCCACATCACAAGCAAGAGCTACAGCGTTCAACAAAGACAATGTTTCAAAATTTTTTGCGCTTCTAGGAGAAATGTTGGAAAAACACAGTTTCTCACCAAGTCGGATATTTAATTGTGATGAAGCAGGACTACTGACAGTACCAAACAAACCATCAAAAATATATTCTTTAAAAGGGAAGAAACAAGTTGGAGCACTGTCGTCAGCGGAGAGAGGGACCCTTTCTACATTGGAAGTTTGTTTTAATGCTGCGGGCTTTTATGTTCCCCCTTTAGTAATTTTTCCGAGAGTGCGAAGATCTCCTCTTCTTGAAAAAGGCTTGCCTCCAGATTCAATTGCTGCATATCATCAATCAGGATGGATGCAATCTGAAATATTTTCAGGTGTCTGGTTCAAACATTTTTTAAAGTATGCTAAACCCACCAAAGAAGATCCGGTCCCATCGGTATTAGACGGGCATGCAACCCATACCAAAAATTTGGAATTTGTGGAAATGGCGCGAGCCAACAATGTGAATGTTATAGTTCTACCCCCACATACATCTCATCGACTGCAGCCGCTCGACGTGACTTTTATGCGACCTCTTATGACATATTACGAACAGGAGGTAAAAAAGTGGCTGGTGAATAATGCAGGAAAACTGGTAACCATTTACGAAGTAGGTTATCTTTTTGGCAAGGCATTCCAAAGAGCTGCTACTACAGAAACGGCTTTGAATGGGTTTAGAGTCACTGGAATCTATCCCTATAACCCGAACATATTTCCAGAATATTTATTCAAACCCTCGGAGACCACAGATAAACCTGCACCTCAGAATGAAGAAACTCAACTTCAGAACGAAATGGCACAATCTCGGAACGAAGAGATAACATGTCACAATGAAGAAGTTGAGGCTGAGAGTACACAAAAGCGTTCTGCATCACCTCAACCAGGTCCAAGCACTAGATCATCTCCACCATCTACTCCAGTTGAGACAGTAAAAAAAAGCGTCGGCAAAGATAACTGCGAAAACCTGAAAGAGCTTTATTTTTCTCCAGAGGATATTCTTCCACTTCCAAAGGCTGGACAACGTGAACAAAAGAGATCAGTGAAAAGAGGAAGAACAATGATACTAACAGCAACTCCCAATTATGAAGAACTCAAATCTGCAAAAGTTGTTCAACCAAAGAAAGCTAACACCGTTAAAAAACAAATAGCCAAACAACTACCAAAGAAGATAGTTACTGAAAATGACTCCTCATCTGAGAGTTCTGCTGATGTGGAATATACTGAATCGGGCAATTCAGACAGTGATATTGAATATTATCCAAAAACATCTAGATTTAAGATAGAAAAAATAAACATTCGAGATCTGAATATAAACGAATTTATTTTGACGGAATTGGTTTCAGATAAACAAACCAAAAAACAATTTGTAGCTCAAATTATAAACATAGAAGAAAATTCTGCTCAGGCTAAAAAAATACAAGTGAAATTCCTACGACAGTATAGACAGAGTAAAAATGTTTTTATATTTCCAGACGTAGACGATATTAGTGATATCTTTGAGTGTGAAGTAGTGGGAAGAGTTCATATTACAAATCTGAGGCATGGGAAAATGCAGATTATATGAATATGGGTTTTTATTTAGGGATTTAAAAAAGTATTAAAGCATTTGTGTTATGTTCTTTAATAGTTTATCATTTTAGAAATAAAGTTTATGTCGTACTGTTCTTTAAATATTATATTCATATATATATATATATATATATATATATATATATATATATATATATATATATATATATATATATATATATATATATATATATATATTTATATATAAATTTTATATTACTGTCAAAGCGATGTCATTCGGATTAGAAAAGTTTATTATTTTTGAAAAAAATATGGGCTATTAAGGTTGACCCGTGGTTGAAAAATAAGTATAAAGATGTCAAGAACTTTGGTAAATGGAGGTAACAATAGAGCAATTGAGAGGAGGAAGTTAAAGTAAGAAATATTTTCCATATAGAATGTCAAAATTTGAAGTATAGTGAACTTGGTCCACAATTGCCAATGATTTTTTGGATGAACCCGTTAAATTTTGTAAAAACACAGCACAAGTCATTGACTTATTGTGTATTGCATATTGTATAATTTAATTGAATAAACATAATAATAATAAACATATATATATAACATGTAGGAAAAAGTTTGTTTGTTTCATATATTTTCTTATTCTATGATTTTAAGAATATAGTTTTGGTTGTATTGTTCTTTAAATAATGTCTCATGTTTATTCCCCCTATTTGAGTTTCTACCGTTGACATGGAATTAAAACTTTAAATTAAATTATACATGTGTTTTTTAAGTTATCACCAGTTTAACCTCCTTATGTCCACTTTGCCCCATACGTCGGTCCACTTTGCCCCACATATGGGGCAAAGTGGGCACTTTTGACTTAAAAATAAAACCTGATATGAAATAGGTTTACAGTAACAGCAAAAATAAAAGGTAATTAAACTAGATAGATAAGGTGGGCCTTAATTAAAAGGTGCAACTTTTGGAGAAAAATGTTGAAAAAATGAAATATGATAATGTTTATAAGCTTAGGGGGGCCGCTCTGCCCCACATTCCCCTACTCCTTTAAGAGTCACATCCCCTAAACAAATAAATTTACGCATGATGGTAAATATGGCTAAAAATAGTAGGCAGGATTACAATGATGCAAAAAGCATTCAATAAAGAAAATACATAGATATGTATAAATGTATGAGGCCGGAAGCTGGCCTTTTGACAAACAGAACATGAAGTTAAAAAGTGGTGTGACAACAAGGGAATATTACCTTTGGGCTATGATGATTTATCTAAAAATTGTAAGTCAGTCTTGGATTCTACAAAAATTGTATTAAAAATTTAAAAAGGTAAGCCAAAGAAAACAAAGAAATATAACAACATTAAATACAAAGCCTGCTTATAAAAATTCAGGAAATTTCAGTAACAAATTTGAATTGACAAATAATATTAGTAATTAATATATGTGTGTATGGTGAGACTTTGCAAAAATGGCTTCAAATGAGCGCGAATTGGCCCTAAAAGCCAAAACCAGGGTCCGTTAGAATTTTTATATATTACATCTATATATATATATATATATATATATATATATATATATATATATATATATATATATATATATATATATATATATATATTTGTATGTATGTATGTATCCAAGCGATAGCTCAAAAAATACTACACTGACTTGAACGAAACTTCACTTTGTTAAGCACATGTCTTCACTTTGTTAAGACCGCGGAGGAGTTCGTTAGCCAGCCTGATTGGACCAGTGTTCCTGAAAAGAAAAAAATGATTTTTATCCCCCTCACAAGCCAACTTGACGTGTTTCAGGTCAGGTCAGGTTTTTTAGACAAAATCTTTTGCTTGAAGTTATGGCTGCCAGCTCGTTTTCAATGGGCCATCCTGTATAGACTACAAGCTCAATCGTTCATAAACAGGAACAAATACTCATGATACTAAAAGCACAGAAGCTGCTTCTTCCCTAACATCGAATTGACAGGAGCAAAGTAGGCACTCAATACTGGACACAAAGGTCCACAACAAAACAGCAACTCATTTATATGGAACAGTAAGCTCATCTTAAGTCATAGACAGAATGAAAAAAAAATCCTGCCTAAGTTAGTACCATACTCCATTGAAGAGTCCCTGCAGTGTGATACTAGTGATATGTGACAATTTCCATCTACAAATGATTAAGTCTCACATAGTTAAAATTTCTTAACCTAGAATAGTTAAACCATTTGCCTGTTTTTCTTTTTCAATGCTTACTTGATTTAATTAACAAACAAAATCTTGAAACGAGTAAGACTCCTCAATAACATCTATGACACTGGACGTTTCCCTAAAGATTGGCTCCGCTCTACATTTATCACACTACCAAAATCGAACAGCACGAGCTCTTGTAAAGATTATCGTCTCATCAGTTTAATGAGCCACTTTCTAAAACTTTTCCTTCAGATTCTACACACAAGGCTTCATGAACAATGTGGGGAAGTAAGCGAGGTCAGTCAATTCAAATTTAAGAGCGGATTCGGAACTAGAGAAGGCATATTCAGTCTCCAGGCACTGGTCCAGAACTGCCATGATCAAAGAAATGATGTCCTTATGTGTTTCATCGACTATGAAAAGGCATTTGACAACGTTACGCATAATCTTCTGATAACATACCTTACAAATTTGAGGCTGTTGGAAAAGATGGAAGGTTAATCGGTAATCTGTATTGGCACCAAAGAGCAGAAATTCGAATAAGTAATGCTGGAACCACTAAAGATTTTGAAATTCGTCGAGGGTGTATCTTATTCCCAATGTTGTTCAACATATACGTGGAAAGAGCATTCTCATAGTTGATCTCAGATAATCCCTTTGGAATTAAAGTAAATGGAATCCCCATTAACAATATCCAGTATGCAGATGATACCATAACATTAGCAGATAGTGCACATGATCTCCAAAGTTGAGGGTGTATCGTTCGAGTGACAGCGCCTACATATATGCAACCCCTGCATACACCAATTCATTTAGGCGGATGTACAATAATTTATTGGTCAAGTGTATTTCATCGCGGTAGTGTTTAAATTTATGCAATAGGCAATTTGCTTAACACCTTTGCGTGTTGATATAGTATACCTATGATTACAAAAAAGTATGGGCGCAGCAAATGCGTAATGGTAACAAATTTGCATAAAAAATTCCTGTTGTTAAACAGTAAATATTTGTTAAAAAACTTGTATGCAGCAAGTTACTTGTAGTAGCGAGCTTTGTTTTTTTAAAAAAGGTAAATATTAAAGTATAAAAAAGTCTACATATAGCAACTGCTTTGTTGCAAAGAGTTATAAAAATATTTCAAATCTTAATAAGCGAGAATCTTGAATAATCTTGATGCATATATAGTCACACCTTTACAAAAGCACACATTTATTCTGATATATTTGAAAAAATTAATAAAAGGCACCTTAATAAGGTTTGTCTATAACAACAAAAAAGTGTGGCCGCAGCAAGTGTGTTATGGCAGCGAATTTTCATAAAACATACTTAAAACTAAAATATATGTCCAAATTGTAATTAAAATTTTTAAAAGTTTTTGAGACCATTTAAGTTCCAACCTTATTTATCTGTCAGTTTATTATTAATAACCGGATAATTTAATTTGTTATCAATGAATATTATAAAAATGTGCAGATTAAGAAAGGTTATATGTCGGGAGAACTGCACACTGAGTTTATAAAGAATTAAAGTATTACTAGGTATTCCAAAAACAGTGAATGCGCGAAAATGCAACCAGAATAAGAAAATAAGTGTACAATCATGTGGCGAACATTCTGCTACTCATAATAAAAAGTTTGGACGCGACAAAGTGTGCTATGGAAGTGAGTGTTCAAATAAATTATCTAAAATTTTTGTTATAAGTGTGTATTGCCCTGCGCGCATATAAATTGGCATTTTTATTTCAATTTTGCTTATATGTCATGTTTTGCAACTAAATATGAAGCAGAGATCAATATTAGGCTTCAGCCAGTCGGCCAAATACTGAAAAAAACGGTATTCTTGGTCGATTCGCCGCTCTATTGTAGCGTCGACTTTACAATGTGTCAGCCCAACGAACTGTCGGCCGAACGATATGCCACGTCCAAAGTCTGCTCGATCAGATCAATGAAAAAAGCCAAAGACTAGGTTTGAGAATTAACGTCAGCAAAACCAAGTTTATGATTGTTAGTAGAAACAATATTTCACACATTCAAATACACATTGATGAAGAACACATCGAACAGGTCACACAGTTTAAATACTTGAGATGCATGATTAACGGAGAATGGGATCCGCATCAAGAGATAGGAATAGCACAGGCTAGAATGACCTTCCTAAGACTTTAAAAATTTCTTACAGACAAAAACTTGAATTTTAGCCTCAGGTATAAGATGGTAAAATGCTATGTTGGTCCGTTCTCTTGTACAGTGTTGAGGCATGGAGGTTCAAGGTACCAATCATCTACAAAATTGAAGTGTTCGAAATGTGGATCCTACGGCGAATGTTAAGAGCATCTTGGGTCGATCATGTGAGAAATGAGGACATTTTCCGAAGTGCCGGTCTAGCAGAACGAGAACTTTTCGAAAATATCAAGAAAAGAAAAATAGGTTATCTCGGACACATACTGCGTGGAGAATGCTATCACTTTCAACGCCTCATTCTTCAGGATAAAATTGATGGAGGCAGAAGAGGAATAGATAGAAAACAATTATCGTGGTTAAAAAACATCAGTCAATGGAAGGGGATTAAAGACTTCCAAGCATTACAGAATGCCGCAATGGCATTTTAAGAAGAAGACTTGATTTTGACCTGGCTAAAGTAATTATGTGTTGTATTAGACCTGGTAGTATTATTATGGCTTTGCAATTGCTACGCTGCAATAAATTGTATTGTATTGTAAAGCATCTGCTCTCTGAGCAGAACTATTTCTACATATAATCGCACAAGCGATTAACCACCCACCTTGTTTATACCTTGAGACAAATAGACTTTGCCTTTCATGAACTATTTCATGTAAAAAAAAATAGTTACAAAAATATCACTGCTTACCATTATTTTCCAAATCTATACACAGTTTAACTTCTGGTGAAGACAGTAAAAGTTCAAATACGTCTAACGATACACTAGATGATGCTGCAGCATAGTGTAAGACAGTATTTCCATCGGCATTTCTTGGCATGATACTTGCATCACACTGTAACAATGCCTTAACAATTAAAGAATTATTAGCCACCGTTGCTAGCAACAGAGGCGTTTCCAACTCTTGGTTCTTTATATTTAATAAATCCAATTTCTTGTAATTGTACAAGAGAGATAATATATTCATGCTATTTCTCACATTGTTTTCTTTAATAAATACATGTAAGGCACTGAAAAAAAAAAAAAAAAAAACTTTATAATGTAAGCGGATAATGAAAATACTTTATGAATATGCTGCTATTCACTAACATACTTACTTTGTTCTGTTTTCTGTGCTTAAAAATTTGTTTAACATAGCAACAACAACATCTTTCTTTGGTTTTGTTGCGATCAGTTCTTTCAGTTCTGTAAATGTTCTTAAAGCTAAAATTTTGTCTGAAGATGTATTTTCTTTGGGCTTCGTTAAACCTGCGTCTACTTCTAACCTGTAAGTATTTCATGTCATTTTAGTAACTCATAACACATACTAATCTTCATAAAATTAAAGCAGTAAAATGCAGAACAAGTATTGTATAGTAGACACAATGGACTTGTTGAGAGAGATATTAAACCAAACCATTTATTCAGGCACTGCTTAAGCCCCACCTTCTTTGTATGGTAAGACACATTTTTTGAGCAGAAAGATGGAGTAGCTACTGACTCTGGTAGTAGTAAATTTATTGATGTCACTTTGCGGACAAAGGACAAAGCATTAAGGACAGTATAATTTTAACCCAAGGTTTTGGTTGCAGTATGTGAATAACACATTCGTTATTGAGCTCACTTTGAAGATAATTTAAAGTAGTCCTTGGATCTTATCAACAACATTCATTAAAGTATTAAGGTCGCCAGAGAACACGCTTTAAAAAATAGATTTTGGGGGATAGACTCACAAAGATATTTCTATTTAAAACTAACCATTTTAAAGAAGAAACATGGCAAAATATTTTATGACTTTGGTTAGCCACGCTTCATGTTTATTGGAATAAATTAGTGAGTCTAAGTTAATTGAAATGCCAGCAAAATATTTTAAAACTGAAATAAAACGCGGAATTATCACTTTGCTGCTTAAAAAATTACGACGTTGAAAAATATCTAACACAAAATAATGCCACTTATGATACCACAAAAAAAAAGAGAGGTTTCACGTAACCAAAATAATTATCAATCAAGGGGGGAAGACGGAAAGCGAATAAAATCCAGTTATGAAAATAATCGAGGGTGGTACAATAACCAAGATGGCAGAGTGGAAAGGAAGTCTGACCATATAAATTTAATTACCCGTTTTTCGGAAGACAAAGATGATTTTCTTAGCGACACGGACAACGATACAGGAAAGGTTGATACGGCAGTGCCCGTTTTTGAAGCACAAGTGGAAGATCACCCTACATCCATCTTGACTGACAGCCGCAGCGAAGTTTCGGCTATTACAGAAACTTTTTATTTACAAATTAAAGACTCTTTGAAATAAATGCCAACATTTCCTGTTAAATAGAACAGTATCAGTCGCAATAGGTTGACGTGAGCAAAAAATTAAGCAAGAAATAATGTTGCCTATAGAAATCAACAAATTAAAGATAGATGTTGTATGCTTAGTGATACCACATTTAAATCGTGACGTTATCTTGGGCTCACATTGGATGTTTGAAAATAAGGCTACATTGATTTCGAAGGTTTGTCACTTTATTTCGTCATCGAGGGAATAAAATGCAATATCCCCTTAAAATATGAAATAATTAAGAAAATGCAATGCACATAAATTGGTTAAGTAATGTCGACTCTAGTGATAGGGCGCACTTAATAGAAAAGCGAATTTTGAATATCCCAAGGAATGTTTTACAATGGCTGCTTCAGATACACACCTAAGAGAATAAGAAGGGGAAGAACCGAGAGAAATCTGAGGCTAAGAAGGGCGTTGATTCGAACTTTGAGGATGAAAACAAATCCAAGAAGAGCAAAAATTATATGGGAGAAAGTTAGAGTGAGGAAGAATATTCCGTTAAAATGATCGTTGATCGGGGGTACCGAACGGGAAGGTGAAATATTTTCTAATTTTTTAAAATGGAAAGGCTATTCAGAAGTCAGCACGTGGGAGCTGGAAGGCAATCTAGACTGCACTAAATTGATTACTGAATTCGAGAAGATCCTTAAGAAGAACCAAGTTTTTGCAAAAGCCAAGAGGTCACGTCAGGAGTCCACGTCCTTCATAGATTTAGACATATCAAAACCAGATAAAAACATGAAAAACAAATCTAAAAGAAGGTCACCACCTCCAGACTCTGAATTTGGAAAAAAATCAAGTCCAAAAAGAAGAAAGATGACACAGACGAGTCTGACGATGAACCGAAGAAAAAGAAAGAAGTGACATATTCTGCCGGAAAAACTGATAAAAAGAAAAAGAAAGTACACTCAGACTCCGATTCGGAATACATAATTTTTCCAGAAGAAAAATGACACACTCCGCGGCTCGAAGATATTTGGTTTTTAGCTCGAGAACTCCTGCTAACTAAAGCAGTTCAACGACCGAAAAGATAACACTAAAATTAACCTAGTGTGTTTTCAAGATGGGAGATCAGTTTTTTTGTAAAAGTCACTCACAGTCATCAGCCAAAAATTGTACAATTCGTAAATCTTTCTGACTTTATCAATGGCTGCTCTACATCTTGTGACAAGTAAGACCAAATCCTTATGTTGTTGGAGATGAACAAGGAAACGATGTTTCACGTCAAAATATTGTCAATCTGAGGTTAGATAACACCTTACCGATAATTTTTTATTAAATTTTAATAATTAGAAAATCATTACATCAAGCATAAGAATATTCTTTGATTTTGAAATACTATGAACTTATTATATAGCTATATCATAGCTCTTTCGGATAAGCTGAATGGATCTGTGATTGACGCTGTATCGGTTCCTTATTATGAAGACTTATAGATCAAAATGGATTTATACGACAATAAATTAGTGTTGGGGGTGGTATATTTTCCTCCTAATTCTTGTTTTGAGGCATATCAAAGTTTTGTCAACAAGTAGGAACACTTAAAAAATACTTATAGTGGATCTAGGTTTTTAATTTTTGGTGATTTTAATCTGCCACATATTAGTTGGTTTTGTGAAGATGATTTTATGGTGCCTCATTGTGGACAGAATATATGTGCTGAGATTGTGACTGACTCAATGTACTTCCTGGAAATGGAACAAATTAATGCTGTGCAGAATACTAATGATAAAATCCTAGATCTAGTCTTTTCTGACTTCCACGAAGTCACAGTTGAAGAGAGTACAAATCCTCTATGTCGAGTTGATCTGCATCATCCTCCTTTGGAAGTGACAGTTAGTTTTACGTATCATCCCTCACTCAGGAGTGAAACTCAAGTTGAAACATTTGATTTTGATAAAGCTGACTATGCTTGTGTGTATCAGTGTTTCTTGGATTATGACTGGTCTTTTATCGATTACTCAAATGATCTGTTAACACATCAGTTTTACAATGTGTTGTACAAGGCTATTACCCATAATGTTCCATTTAAAACAGTGAAAAGTTCTAAATATCCTAGGTGGTTTGATTCGGAGCTTCGTAAACTCATCACAGAAAAATAAAAGTTAGCTCAATTTAAAAGAACTGGTCTGGAATCTGATTATATGAAATATTCTAATCTTAGACATGACACTAAGTATCGCATTGACTACAATTATTTACAGTTTGTGACTAGCACAGAGCAGATCATTCAGTCTGATGTCAGACAGTTCTGGTCTTTCGTTAATTCCTTGAGGAAGGACTCTGGGATTCCAAATAGAATGAGTTTTAATAATGTAATATATATTAATAAGTCTGATATAGCAGAGGCCGTTGCTGCACATTTTAAATCCTGTTATTCTGACCATGGTTCCATTGATGTTGACTTTTTGATGTATATAATATACGGTCTGCACATAACCTTTCTATGCATATTTTTACAATTGAGGAAATCGAGGTTAAAATTGACTCACTAGATGGCAAAAAACGAGCTGGTTTGGATGGTATTCCTTCATTTTTGAAAAATTGTTGACACTCTTTGAGCGGCCCTTTGTGTAGTATCTTTCAAAGGTTTTTCAATGCCGGTTTTTGCCCCACACTCTGGAAGTTGTCTACTCTGATCCCCATTCACAAATCAGGTGATAAGACACAAGTTGTCAATTATAGAGGTGTTTCAATTGAACCTGTAATACCGCAACTATTTGAGTCTATCATTGCCGATGAGATTTCAAATACCTTGAAACACAGTATTGTTGGATAGCAGCATGGTTTCTGTAGTGGAAGGTCAACGGTCACTAATCTCGCCATTTTTCAATCTTACGTGACGGATGCATTGGTGGCTGGTAAACAAGTTGATGTTATATACACTGATGTATCAAAGGCTTGACAGTGTGTGTGTCATACCCCTCTTCTGCAAAAATTGTTTGCAATGGGCATCTGTGGTTATCTTTCATGGATTCGATCTTACCTGTCTGACAGAAAGCAATTTGTTAGCATTGGTGGTGCTCTATCAGATGAGGTCCTCGTCTTGTCTGTGGTGCCACAGGGATCACATATAGGTCCCGTTCTCTTCAATCTTTTTATTAATGATGTTGTGTGTTGTTTTGAGTCATTGAAATGTTTATTGTATGCAGATGACTTGAATTTTTTTTTCTGAAGTTGTCCATGGTGTCAATACTTTGCAACATGATCTCGGCAACTTGACTCGCTGGTGCAGTTCAAACTTGTTGTGGCTTAATGTGGGTAAATGTAAGGTTGTGAGCTATTTTAGGGCTCAGAATCGGATTGTTCATAGCTATACCATTTATAACACGGTGTTGGACGTTGTCACTTCAGTTGCAGATCTTGGTGTAATTTTCAAAAATGATTTGTCATTTAATCTGCATATTGATGCTGTGGTTGTGAAATGTTGCAGACTTTTGGGGTTTGTTAAAAGACACACTAAACATATGACTGACACAAGGGCAATCACTAGTTTGTATACATCCTTGGTTCGAAGTAATATTGAGTATTGTTGTGTTGTATGGTTTCCATCATATGCTTGCCACATTAATCGTATTGAAAGGGTACAAAGCAAATTTGTTAGGTACCTTCTTTATAAGCATCACTTTCCCTGCCAAGATATTGGGTATGATGTCAGATTGCCTCTTTGTGGTATGGTCAGTCTCAAAGTGCGACATGAGTATCTTTCAAATGATGTTTATATATAAGTTGTAATGGTCTCATTGACTGTAATGATCTGCTCGAGTTGGTCCTTTTCCATGTTCCACCACGCTCAACTCGCCAACAGCAACTTTTTTTGAGCGAACACACAAGACCAACTATGGATGTAACAGTTTCATGGACAGATTGTTGCATAATTATAATGCTAATTTTTCTAATTGTGATATCTTTTATATTGCTATGTTTAGGATGAAAACTGTCTTAAGAGAGTGATGTTACACTTCTACCTTAGATTTAAGTGGGGGGTATGGTAGTGGTTCCAGAAATGCGCAATACAATTAAAAGAATTAAGTGCATGACGTGAAGCGCCGCTGCCGTGTCGGCCTAGCGCAGGATGTTTTCGTCTGCGAAGCCCACGTTGTAGATAAGACATTAGATTCGACGTGCGAACAGCGAACAGCAAGGTAAAAAGGTGTACAATCTCTGCTATGTAAGCCGGATTTACCGCTTTTCCCGTTGTTTGTCAGCTGAATAATATAGTGAATTTAATTATCTGTAGTATTTGTATGTAATCTCTGTCTAGGAACCCATTATAAAATCCTGAGATTGAGAACTAAATTAGTTTATTCACTTTATTTCACCTTCAACCGTACCACGACAAGCTGTGCGGTACCGGTCCCCGGGGAGTGGTGACTGCATATTTCCACGAGGTCCTTGAGGACCAGTAATAATATAATCAGTTGCTTTTGTTTATCTCAGGGACTATTAGACCTTTGATAAATTTGGTTGAAACTTTTTCAGAAAATACATATTACTACTCACGTTTGCAGCCGCATGGCTGTAAGATCGTTTTGTCAAGGTTGAGGAAAAGCCTCCACACGGTCCTTAGAGCATTGTAATTTAACAGTCTAATTGAAATTCTGACTGTGTGAAATCGTTTTATTATTACATGTGCAATAAAATGAATTCTGAAGAATTGTTTTTGATCAATGTAGCAACGTTAGCGGCAACAGTAACATTCAAACCTAATAAATCTATTATGAAAGAGAAGAGAAAGTGGTGTAAATATTGGGTTTTTCAAGGGTAAAAATTTTCAATTTTTATTTATTTATTCAGATTATTTACAAAAGCACGGCCTACATTGTAACATTTTGTACAGGGCAACTGATTAAGTCAGAAAAAACACACACATCCCAACCTCCACCCCCCGCACCGGTTCCAGGCATATATCCAGCCTATGATTCTTGAAGCCGCTTATACTCAGGGCAGTAGCGGTGTCATCTGGCATTTAAAGGAATTTAAAATTGAGGTAAAGGATTATGGTACAACTACCTACGTATGGACCAATCTGCATACTTTCAGTCATTAACATGTTAGTACGCTAATTGAAAAAAAAACAAGACTAACATGACGGATGCAATAATCAGCCACGAACGATTAATAGCAACTTTGAGGTTTTTGGTCACAGGCGGTCCATATGCAGATTAAAAATTTTCAATTCTTTCCGAAAAGAACTGCTCAAATTATTTATTTTTTACTACAGCTTCTTTCGTTGCTGAAGCATCAATTTCCTTAATTTTCTTGATCAATACTTCATATGAAGCAGCCATTTTCTGCTTGTCTACGTAAGCCTTGGACTTTACTTTCCAAAGACATGGATGAGCTTTATATCTATATCTCAATAAATTCTGTCAACAATGTTTCCATTTATAGTTTTCCGATGACATGTTTAGATGGCAAGATTAACATTCAAACTGAAGCTCCTGGACTGTGGATGCATGCACACATTTAGTTTATGCAGGTCTGTGAAGGCAAATATCAAGCAGAGACATAAATAAAAATTATTTTGACTGCACAGTCAGCGTAATTCACGTACATACACGCAGGCTGGCCTCTGCATATCTGAACTGGGCGGGCTGCTAGGTCAGCGGCCGGTATCATGTGTAGTGCGCACATAGAAGTATCAGCTTCATGAATGTATACTGCATAATATGTTATATTATTTGTTGTAATTTTATTATTATGATATGTAAGTTTGTATTGTAGCTATTTTAAAAAAGACATTATTTTGAAAATATAAACATATACTTACGACATATTAGTGGTTGTCAAATTATCTTGGTCCAAATATTCAGCTAAAGTCGACTGATAAAGTAACTTAAATTCTTCTGAATTAATATTTTTTGCAGCACGCTGTATTTCTTCACTGCTAAAATTGAGGGCATCTCTAATTAAAGTTTCATCAAGTTTGAGATCCTCAACGGTTTGTGGTAATTCTCCTGACGAGAATGGACTACTACTCGAATAGCTAGAGTATGATTCACTGTGCCTTGGTCTCTTTGAACCAGCACGATAATCTTTGGAGCTGGGTACATAAGTAAATTCTTTTGGCTCACTGCGGGAGTTATCAGATGGACGAACCAATTCTATAAACACTTTTACCTGTGAACTGATATTCTTATCTTTGTAAGGTGGTGTTCTGAAAGTGAAATTATACTCAAGACTTGTTATATACAACAACTTACTTTAAATTTTTAAAAAACACGTAACAAGTAAAAAAAATTAAAATTAGAAAACAGACTTCATTAAGGATACTCAAAAACTACTGGTCAGATCTTGATCAAATTTATATGAGACCACATGAGAAGCACCAGCTTTGAAATAAAAAAAAAGAGTCATCAAAATCTGTTCACCTAGAAAAAAGTTCTCAGGTAACACACACACAAAAATAGTCGAATTGAGAACCTCCTCCTTTTTTTGAATTCGGTTAAAAAGTGAAATTAAAATCTACGATTATCAAGATTTTTTAAGGCAACACTAAACATTAAAATCTCTATAAAAAAAAGTCTGGATCCGGCAAGTGCGTTATGGTAGTGAATTTTCATAAAAATGTTTTCAACGGCAAATGTTTTTTTAAAATGAAAGCAGGCATCCAATTTGGTTACCAGTGTAACCTATATGATGGGGTAAAAGGAGTCGCGGGACAAAGGACTCCAGGGGGCAAGCTGAGGAAGTGAAAACAACAACATAAACTTTCGATGAAGCTTTCCCCAAGACCGTCATGCGCGGTAAAAAGCCGCATCTTGCACGATGTGACCCTGCTAATAACTAAACTTGACGGATCTAGATAATGAGGTCGAACTAAACTCCCCTAATCTACGGTGTCACGTGACCCGTGCCTAGGGATGGATGGCACCAGGGCGATGGTGTCGTGAACGGAACCTCTGGAGTACCGGGCAACCCTGCAGAGTAACCCGCCTTGCACCACACAAGGAGTTCTGATGGTGTGGACAGTATTTACCCCATTCTCGTGGGAACAACATGAAAATCATATATATATATATATATATATATATATATATATATATATATATATATATATATATATATATATATATATATATATACATATACATATATATATATATATATATATATATATATATATATATATATATATATATATATATATATATATATATATATATATATATACATATATACATATATATGGAACCAAAACCAATGAGGCTCGAGGAGTGGCTCCGTCTACAGACTCGTGCCTTGAGTCTATTCCGGAAACGGAGACGAGCCAGGGGGCGGCAGCGGACTCTGGAGGTCTCACGACCAACGTAGATACGGGGGATCAGGGGGTAGATTCTGCCACAGACCTGTCCCCGACACCCAAGCTGGAGGCTGGGTCCCACCGAAGGGCGGCGAGGTCCGCAAACTCTGGGGGCCCCTCCACCAGTGAGGACCCTACTGTAGGGGTAGAGGGATTGCCCCGGCAGTCCAAGCGTCTTTCCGGGGCGCAAAGAAAGAAGTTCCGAAGGGCGCAGAAAATGGCGACCGGGACGTGGACGGTCGAGTAACCTGTAAAGGCGAAAGAGGGGAGTGCGAGTCAGAAGAGGACGCGCTCGGACTCTAGCACGCCTACTACAGACAGACGCCTCAAAAGGGCCAAGGCACCTGTAAAGGCGCAAGAGGGAAGTGCCAGTCATAAGATGCCGCGCTCGGGCTCTAGCACGCCTACTACTGACAGACGTCCCAAAAGGACCAAGGCCGGAACACCGGCGCAGACTGGCTCGTATAGGGAGGCTGCGGAGGGCCTCGGGATGGCGGTGATTGACAGACGCCATCCTGAGGTCACGCTAGACCAGGGGGAGTCGGACCTGATCCAGGCTGCGGTGGTAGCTGCGATGGACTCTCTTCAGGAAGGGAAGAGCCGGCCTCAGTTCCAGCGGGCCCGCCTGGCGGGAGGCATCCTCTGGATAACCTGTGCCGGCCCGCAGTCGCGGGGCTGGGTACGGAAAACGAGCGGGGGACTCGGTCAGATTTGGGAGGGGGCGGACTTTACAGCCGACGAGCCCAAGGAACTCCCAAAGAGACTCAAGGTCCTAGTACGGATCCATGACACGGTCCCGCAAGAGCCGGTGATCAGTAGACTGAAGATCCGGAACCCTGAACTGGGGACAGAACACTGCTCGGTTCTAAGCAGGAAGGCAGAGGAGAAAGGACAGACTCTCGCCTTCTCGATCGACCAGGCGTCTTAGAGAGCCCTTGAAATTTTACTCCAGACGCACTTCCCCGGCTGTAACATAATAAACCAATCACCTCCGGACTGGGAACACTCACAAATAGAGGCGTCTTATAGGCGGGCATCTAGAGTAGACTGGACAGTCGCTAAATAGGAGGTTACTTGGAGGAAAATCAAATGGGCCATCAACAGCTTTAAGCCATACAAATCCCCGGGATTTGATGGAATTATGCACATCATGCTCCCACGGGGGATAGATGTACTGGCGCCGGCGCTTACCCTCATTATGAGGGCCAGCCTGGCTCTGGGGTACATTCCGAGGGCATGGAGACTGGCCAGGGTTGTAGTCATTCCTAAACCTGGGCGTCCAACAGACCATGCAAAGTCCCTGAGGTCAGTAAGTCTCATGTCCTTCATGCTAAAAACCGTGGGAAAACTGTTCGACCGGCACATTAGGGGCTGTGTACTAGAAGCATATCCCCTACACTGCAGACAATATGCATACAGAGCAGGATTCTCAACAGAAACAGCACTGCACCAACTGGTGCTGAAGCTGGAGAATACGCTGGAGAACAGGGAGGTGGCGCTCGGGGCCACCTCCCTAGACATAGAGGGGGCCTTCAGCAACACCTCATTCGAATCGGTTCTGGCAGCTGTCAAGGAGCGTGGAATAGAGGAGACCTGCTGCAGGTGGATCGGTTCCATGCTCAGGGACAGGGCGGTGTTCACCTCTCTCGCGGGAGGGACTCTGCTGGCGGGGGTCGCGGCGGGGTGTCCGCAGTCCGCAGTCTCCCTTGCTCTGATGCCTAGTCTTGGACGGCCTGCTGTAGAGGCTCTCGGGAGGGCGGTATGAGGTACAGGGCTATGCGGACGACATTGTCATCATAGTCCGAGGAAAGGTTACACAGTCAGCGTGGGAGCGCATGCAGACAGCACTGAAAGTGGTGGAAGGTTGGTCAAGGGCTCGGGGCGAGCCCCGAGAAAGCAACCGTCATACCGTTTACGAGGAGGAGGAAGTGGGGCAGCCACAGAACTCTCACTCTATACGGTAGGAAGATTCCAATGGCCAGGGAGGTAAAATATCTCGGGGTCGTATTGGACTCTAAGCTAACCTGGAATGGTCACGTTGACCGGAGACAGAGCATTATAAAACTTTACCCTACCAATCGCTGTGCAGACTAGTTCAAGGCACAGTGATTTTGGAGTGGGTGGAGTAAAAAGACTAAGGGCATACACAAAAAAAAAAAAGGTTGCGGTGCTATCGGGGCGGCGAGGCAACGGACGAGCCCTGAGGGAGAGAAAAAAACTATAAACCTACAACAATGTACCGTATTTCCTCAAAATAACTTTATTGGTTGAAAAAGTACAAAAATTTGCCAAAAATAAACATAAAATGTTCCCGAAACAACTGGTCCGATTTTCCTGGCCAACGAACTTCTTCAAGCTATTTACCTACCTACCAAGATATCATCATTCGCAACAGCTTTTTGACAAAACATTCGAAAAAAAAATTCATGAAAATTTGCAAACAATTTTTTCACGAAAATCTGAAAACTTTTTTTTACAATAACTTATTAAACATTTATTATTAATGCCCAAATTTCACAAAAATTTTAGAATGATTTCTAAGGAAACAAAGAAATTGTATATGGGATCTTTTTTTTTTATTTTTTCACAAATATTATAAACGAAACCTCTCTGAATGCGTCATTTTTATGAGACTCTGCTATATATTGGTAAAAGCGCCATATCATAATATTTAATATGCGCCAAAAATGTGAAACAACTGAAATAACTCGAAAACGATTAACGCTTTCAAAGTTCTTTTTACAAACATGCATTATAATTTGATGGAAAATGCAAAAATGCAATAATATAAGGTGTTCTATTTAGAAAAAGAAAATTTGTGGCACCAACAACTTATGGACCAGACTATGATTGTCGAAATAATTTTACAAGATGCAGATAAAGACACCCTCTAAACGTATAATTTTTTTTGTAGTAATGGTAATATTGAGCTTCACCGTAAAAATGCGTCACCCTGTATATATTACGTAAACAAATAAAAACTGAAACTAACACTCATACTCCTCCGTGGGCGTAATATGCTTAAAAAGCAGTACACATTTTTTTCTCCACTCTATAACTAAAACTATAGACAAAGCATCAGAGAAAGGGTCTATTTGAAATGAATTTTTTGAAAATATGTTAGTAAAATGAAGGAGAATGACGGTTGAAGCTGAAACTGAAGGGTTTGTAAAACACACCTCTTTTTCTTTACATAACCCGTATGCATCAGGTTCTTTGCCTAAAAGTTGCCAATTTTGACGTTTCAAATCGCGGCGTTTTAGGGGGGAAAACTAAAAAATTTTCAAACTAATTTTTCTGTTATTTCTGGGCCTTTTTGCGCCAAAAAAACTTAATCTTTAGTGTCTGTAATATACAATATATTTTGTTAGGTTTTTTAAGATTACATAATTACGTAATCTTAAATATGTTGGGGAGACCAAGAGAACCATTAAGACTAAATTCAGGGAACATCTGGCACAGCTGAACATATTTGGGATAATAACCACCACTTAGATAAATAAAATCTGAAAGTTATCAAAAATGTTAGACAACCAGTGAAGCTAGATACGTACGGGTGATGATGCTCAGAAAGCAACTTGGACTGTCATTAATAGGTCAGAAACTTCAAAAATACGTTCTCGGCTACCAGATAAATCAACAGAAGGCTGCAACAATTAGTTTGTCAGTGTGGGGGAAAAGATCAAAGATGCGATTAAAAAAGGTGAAGGCGAATTGGTAGGACCGATATATATGTAACTGTACCAAACGTACATTCTTTTTATCTGACAGAAGTAACACAACTGGAGATTCTAGATGCAGTACAATCAATTAAATCCAAGCCAACACTAGACTGTTATGGGATGTCAACAAGGTTTTTGAAAAAGATAATACTCAGTATTCTACCACCTTTAACAAAATTAGTAAACATGTGCTTACAGGGAGCTGTGTTTCCTGATGATTAAACTGGCTAATATCGGCTTTCAAATCTGGAAATCTCAGTAACTTAGACAACTTTAGACCCCTTTCTCTAACACCCTAGCATTATTCAAAATCCTTGAATACATCACGAAAACAAGATTACTAATTCCGGCTTTCAAATCTGGAAACCTCAGCAACTTAGACAACTTTAGACCCCTTTCTCTAACACTCTAGCATTATTCAAAATCCTTGAATACATCATGAAAACAAGATTGCAGGATTATAGGGGAAAATAGATGTTGTTAAGCAGCGCCCAGCATGGCTTTAGAAGGAGAAAATCCACCATAACTGCTCTGTTAGAAGTTTCACAAAAAGTCACAGAAGCATTAAATAGTGGCAACATAGCTCAATGCATATACTGTGAGCTGCAAAAGGCATTTCATTCCGTGTCTCACAGAATGCTGTTAAGAAAAACTCAAATACTATGAAATAAAGAGGGCTGCCATTAGATTTATTTAAATCACACCTCAGCAACCGATACCAAAGAGTAAAAATCGAATCCAACTATTCCAGCTGGAAACCCATAACATGTGGACTACCTCAGGGTTCACTGCTCAAGCCTTTGTTGTTTTCCCTGTACATCAATGACTTACCGCAAAAAATGACAGAGAGCACAGTTTGCCTATATGCAGATGACCACCAGTAAAATTTTTGTGAGTCTACATACAGACATATTTTCGTTGGTCATATCATACACAGCAAGTTTGTAAAAGTGTTGCGTCGTATCTGTTTGTGATGAAACGAATTAAAAATATTAATACTTATCACGGAGCATTAAGAGCCTTCTACACTAATTTTCACAGCAAGGCAACGTATGCCATCGTGCTGTGGGGAAACAGTCCGTATTACCGCTATATTAATGCTACAGAAAAAAGCAGTTAGGATCCTGTGTTCAGTTAATAATAAGACCAGTTGTAAACCACTATTTAAGGAAACTAGAATACGTACTTACTATTGTTTCAGTTTATATATTTGTGTGTGTATGTGTGTGTGTAGTGTATGCATACCAGCATTTTGAGGATTTGGCCAGGAACGGTCAATTTCACGAGTATCAGACATGATAGCAGCATACCATAACGCTGAATTACCAGGACACAATCGGGAAGTACGTACTAGAGCATTAATTTTTTTAACGGAGCCGCAATTTGTAAGGGCAAAACAATTAAAAGACTTTAAAAAGGGCCATTTATCTGTATATATCCAAATTAATTTAGAACTTCGCAACAGCTATGTATTATCGGTGTATGGTTGATTTTGATTTGTGCCTGTTTATACGAACTATATCTTGTAATCAATGTATTTACATTTATTTGTGTTTATTGAAACAGCATAGTTGTGTTGTGTTGTTGTTTTTTTTTTGTTGACGAGGCTGTGTAATATTTGTGCGTTGGAAAAGTTGTCTATGTCTATTCCGCTTTGACAAATCGGCAACAGTTGAGTTCCAGCATAAACTCAGCGTGACTGGTGAAGGCAACTGTTCAACTGTTGGCACTTGGTGAACTCTGCCATTGAATAATTGTTATAAAACAAACTAAAAATTTAATCACTTACTTGAATACAATAGCATATTGATGATGCACATCTAGATCGTTAAATTTCCCATACTCCGACCAAACTTCATTGTCGCTATCATCAAGTTCAAAAAATCTTATCCGGATATTTTCTGTAACAGTTCAAAGCAAGTAAGTATTACGAGTAAAATCTCAATGTGTACTTACTTTTCGTCACCCTCTCGACCAGTATAAATATTTCCATGCCTCCTTTCGCTGGACTCGTACAACGATCCATTCTTACAATTTTTAATTCCCCCGTGAGCGCGCTCTCTAGGATAATCAAGATTGTTTTAGAAAATTCAAAAAAAAAACCTAGCACGAATACTCACTTAAGTTATTGATGCCGTGGGAAAAAATTGGTTTGCAAAGTGGCAACAGTATGCCATTTGCGTCTGCATAGAAGGCATCGAACCGCAAACAAACCACATTCAGATTAATGGATTTACTTTCGTTGTCTGCCAATCCTTTAATCTGAAATGGAAAAAACAGTGCAAAATTAAACATATGGACAGATAGCTCCCAGGTCGCTAAAAGTGTGCACTCCACTTGGAGATATCCGCATATATTTAATACACTGGATAAGAGCATAAACACTAACGATTTACAAATATCGATTTATTGAAAGTAGCTGAATAATGATTTACTTAAGACAACGTTCTCTGTGCAAAAAAATTAAATAAAAATCGAGTTTTTTATCCTTTTGTAACGTCAATGAATACGATTTTTATGGCCAAGACTTTTATGGAGCGGTTCAAAAATTTGTTTACACCCTTCCCTAAAATGTTGGACGTACCTGGTGGTAGCAAGAGACATGTTTCACAAAATATTGTGAGAGATCCTTGAAGTTCCATGATCCTGAAACTATTAAAACCAAATATTGAGTTGCTAAAATTGGCAAACCAAAAAGCCCGTATGGCGGTAGTAAATTTATACAGTGCGCACGTAAGTAGGTATGTAATAAATTAAGTAAAAACGATATAATTTTTGTTGCGAAAATCTACGTCGATTTTATTTTATAAAAAATAAACATTTTTGTATGAAACTTCATTTTCCACCATCATTTGTTTTAACGTAATGATATGATCATTTTCTTTAAATGACAACTCCCTATTTCTAGTGAGTTTTCTTTTTTTTTTTTTTTAATCACTATTGGGAGATCGCGACTTTTGAATTTTGAAAAAATTTCTTCAAATGAGCGCAAACTAGGACTCCTAGAACTCATATCCGGGGTCAGTATATATATATATATATATATATATATATATATATATATATATATATATATATATATATATATATATATATATATATATATATATATCTCAAAGCCCGGGAAAACAAGTGCATCACCTATCTTGTCAGATATTATGTCATTTTATCATTTCACGCATAGTTGCCGTGTTGCCAGATTGAAAACTCGATGCTTTCGCATTTGGTTGGTTACCATGGTATATATATATATATATATATATATATATATATATATATATATATATATATATATATATATATATATATATATATATATATATATATATATATATATATATATATATAGTGGAAGCGGTGCAAAATATTTTTGTTTCTTATAACCTCAAAGCTTGGGAAAACAAGTGCATCACCTATCTTGTCAGATATTATGTCATTTTATCATTTCACGCATAGTTGCCGTGTTGCCAGATTGAAAACTCGATGCTTTCGCATTTGGTTGGTTACCATGGTAGTTGATCCGAAATGAAGGTGAAGTCTGGATTAATTTTGATCTACATTTGTAAACCGACTGAGTGTCTTTTTGCACTGGCTAATTAAAATTTATATTATCTACTTTTCGGACGTAAATGGATGTGACACCTAGGGGGCCACTGCACATGTTCACTAATACCAATCCAGTTGTTGTCAAAAACACCGTTAAGAAAGTTGATCTTGATTGCCTCGTCTTGTTGGAAAAAACAAAAATTGACTCCGTGTGACAAAAATGCGGGCAGAACACCATCTAATAATACATCATTATAACCAACAAAAAAAACACATTTCGGTGGAAAAGTTCAATATGGCGTCCATAAAAGAAAAAAGTTTTTTCAGAGAACGCAATTTTTTTAAAGAAAAACTGGTCCAGATGGGCTGGCTAACGAACTAATCAAAGCTATTAATAAATTAAAGATACGTGCCGAGTTCATCAAAACCGGGTAATTATTTTTCGAGTTATCGATTGGATACATATATACAGGGTGTCTCACCGAAAATGGCATCGATCAATTTCTCAAAAACTAGCCGTGACAAATTTTTGAAAATTTGGCCATGTACTAATGTCAATAGGGACGACTCGGCTAAAATATTTTCAAAATGGTGGGTGGCATTCCCGGTTATACCGGAAGTAAGTATCAACTTTGTTATTTCAAATAGAACACCCTATATACTTGCATTTTTAGACTCTACGGGCAAATTGCGGATACATTTTATGTATAATGTCCTATACCTAAATCCAACCGTTTTTGACATATTTCAAATTTTATTTCATAAACGACGTTTGTAGGCCAAACCGTAATTATGAAATCTTCCTATACGGAAGCTTTTATTAGGCAACTAGAGTTAGTTTACTTGTAGCAAAAGACATGCTTTAGTAGACTCCGTATGATATTTTGATAATTATTAACACAGGTGGTCAAAAAATATGGTCAAAAATTAAATTTAAAAAACCGCCAAGTCTTTTTTTTTTCAAAAGGAAACCCTCAACTATAAGGTTGTCTGGTCCGAAAATTGGTCGTCTTCGAAATCATTGGCATTTTCACATTTTTTTACTGCAAAAATGCTACTCAGGTGGCTATGACGGCATCGGGCAATAAGAGAATAAT
Organism: Tillus elongatus; assembly: GCA_964006375.1. NCBI lineage: Eukaryota > Metazoa > Arthropoda > Insecta > Coleoptera > Cleridae > Tillus > Tillus elongatus. The sequence goes on along the minus strand of OZ023262.1, from coordinate 82,555,012 downwards.
CAAGTGTTACAGAAATGTCACCAATTACTTGCCATTTGACAGTTATCAATAATTATGCCGGGGCGACTGAATTATACGCCTGAAGATTATTTTAATTTGTTTATTATCTATAGCGAATGTAATGAAGTCTTATCAAGAACATCTGATACGTTTGCTGACTAGATGTCCAGATAAACAGAAACTGTCAGTAAACAGTGTGAAACGAATAATACAAAATTTTGAACATTTTGGCAGCGTCAAGCCAACAATTCACAGAAGAAAACCATTCTCAATTATGAAAGCATCGAAATTGCTATTTTGGGATACTTTTCAGAATATCCTATGACATCCTTAAGACAAGTGGCTCTACAAACAGGAATACCGAAGAACTCAATGCATAGGATTCTGTTGAAACATAAATTCCACCTCTACTCTATCGCAATAGTTCAACACCCAAAAAACACTAATTTGTTCAGCCAAAAGAGTTCAGTTTTGTGAGTTTATTTTAACAGTGTTGCAAAATAAATGACATCAGAGTTTTGAACACAGTAATTTGCACTGATGAAGCAAAATTTACAAAAAAAGCCTTTTTAAGAGACACAATTCCGACGTCTGGTGTGACTCAAATCCTCATACAGTAAGATTGCGAGATTGTCAAGAAACCTGACAACTTAACGTGTTCTTTGCTCTGAGAAATAATGGGGTAGTAAAACTGCATTTCTATGAAGAAAACTTAAATGGTAGGTTATTAATTGTACAACTCAAGATATTTCTCAATTTTAAATTACGTACTAAAATTTGCAGGAGAAAGATATTTAAATATGCTGCAAGATTTAGATGAACAGGGCATTATACGAGGGTGGGTCCGTGACATTTTGATTTTCCCGCCTCTTCACAGGAAGGGCAACACTGGTCCTGTCAACAAGAATCTGTCAGTTGACTCCTGTCAAGTTTTGAACAAGCTGCGTCATTTAGTTTGTGTTAGATAGCCACTGAAAGCAGACAACCTCTTGAGTTACAACGAAAATGGTGTGCTCATCAAACATTATTTTTTGCGTAAAAAAACATCACTCAAACCAAGGCTAAGCTTTATAAATACTATGGGGACACTCTGCACCATCAATTTCCATGGTAAAAAAGTGGATTACCGAATTTCGTTGCGGCCGTACAAGCACAAATGACGCCGAACGTTTTGTGCGCCCAGTTGAGGTCGCTACACCCGAAACAATTGAAAAAATTCACGATATGGTGTTGGCCGATCGGAGATTGAAAGTACGGGAGATTCTGGAAGCCATAGGCTTATCACATGGCTCAGTGGTTTCGATTTTGCATGATCACTTGGGTATGAGAAAGCTACCCGCAAGGGTGCCGCGTTTGCGCACAAGCGACCACAAACGCAATCGTGTGACAACTTCGAAGGAGTGTTTGGCTTTCTTCAACCGCAATAGAAACGAGTTTTTGCGCCGTTTCATAACCGTGGACGAAACATGAATTCACCACAGCACACCAGAGACCAAGCAGCAGTCAAAACAGTGGATTTTTCCGTGCGAATCGGCGCCGAAGAAGGCCAAAGTGGGTTTGTCAGCCAATAAAGTCATGGCGACCGTTTTTTGAAATGCACGCGGTATAATCCACATTGATTACCTTCAAAAGGAACGAACAATCAATGGCGAATATTATACCAACTTATTGGACCGATTCAATGACGTTTTGAAGAAAAACGACCGCATTTGGCCAAGAAAAAAGTTATTTTCCACCAAGACAATGCAAGGGTGCACACACATGGTGAAATTGTATAAATTGGGCAACGAATTGCTCCCTCATCTGCCCTATTCTCCGGATTTAGCCCCGTGTGACTATTTCTTGTTTCCACACTTAAAGAAATGGCTCGGCCGAAAGAGATTTGACTCCAATGATGAAATCATCTCACAAACAAATACCTATTTTGAGGACCTCGACAAATCTTATTTTTTGGAAGGGATAAAAAAATTGGAGAAACGTTGGACGAAGTGATTTTTTTGGTCAAAAAACCGGTTTCATTTAAAAAGCCACGGACTTATTAACCCGCCCTCGTACGAAAAATGTATCTGCAATTTGCTGTAGAATCTAAAAATGCAAGAATATATAGGCTGTTCCATTTGAAATAAAGTTGACACTTAAATACTTCTGGTATAACCGGAAATGCCAACATTTTCAAAATATTTTAGCCCAGTTACCCCCATTGACATTAGTACATGAACAAATTTTGAAAAAATTTCTACGGCTAGTTCTTGAGAAATCGATGCCATTTCATTGGATGCTAGGGGCCCAAATTCGCGCTCATTCCAATATATATATATATATATATATATATATATATATATATATATATATATATATATATATATATATATATATATATATATATATATATATATATATATATATATATATATATATATATATATATATATATATATATATATATATATATATATATGAGCGATAACTCAAAAAATAATAGATCAATCTTGATCAAATCTGGTGAGTACCTTCCTTTTGCAAGTGGCTTGGAAAAGTTCATTAGCCAGGAAAATTGGACCAGGTTTTCCCGGAAGATTTTGTGTTTTATTTCTAAAAAAATTCATATCTCCGGAAATAACAAAGTAAGTGCAACCAAATTTGGTACGCGTGTTTGTATTTGTAAAGAGTGAACTCTGTACCAAAATTTAGGTCTCTAGCTTTAAAGACAAAGAAGTTATGGGCAGTTAAAGAAACAAATTTTGGAGTTTTCCTCAAAACGTCAAACTCGCAATTTTAAACGTCAAAATTGGCAATGTTTAGGCAAAGAACGTGAAACAAATACGGATTGTGAAAAGAACATGTTGCAAGAAGAGTGTGCTGCAAACCCTCAAGTTTCAGATACAAGTCATTGCCCTGCATTTTACTAAAATATTTACAGAAAATTCATTTCAAATAGACCCTTCTCTGATGCTTTGGCTGTCGGTTTAGTTAAGTTGGTGCTTTAGCTGTAGGTTTAGTTAAGTTTATGGTTTAATGGTCTACAATTTTTATAGCTAATTTTCGTAGAACAAATTCGTTAATGCATTTTTGCATTTTTTATCCAAAATATGATGCATTTGTACGAAAACAATTTGGACGCAGTAAGTGTGTTTTGGTAGCGAATTTTCGGTAAATTTGCAGTTTAGCTCCCGAACGCTTTTCAAAAAACTATTTTCAGAAACCTGCCTAGCTGGCACACCAACGCCCCCTCCCTACCACCACCCCATAGATCCACAAACCACAAGAAAAATTTCTAGTTCACATCCCCCAAGGAAGTTACGGGACCAGGAGTAAGTGGGGGTGCTGGGCGGGGTAGGTAGTAAAAGGGAAATATGAGCAGAAAATTCGAATAAAACGGGCTTGAAAGCTGTATTTTTCACATCTTGAATCCATATCCCCCCTAAACCCTGCCTACCCCCCACAACACTCCTATTACCACAACACCACCCCCCCCCCAGTTGCCCTGACTTTCTTGGCGGGTAGGAACGAGACATTTTTCTTGTGGTTTATGCAGCGAGCGTGGTTGTATGCACGCGAAGGTGGTTGTATGCACGCGAGTGGGGAACGAAAATCCCACGACGAAGCAGCCACCCCCTCACCTGCCGCAAGTCGAACCGGAGGGGGTCTGCTTCGTCGTAGTCATTTTTCTTCCCCCCTCGTGTGCATACAACCACCCTCGTTGCATAAACCACAAGAAAACTTCTTGTTCATACCCCCCAAGGAAGTTACGTGACCTGGGGCAAATAGGGGTGCTGTGTGGGGTAGGCAGGGTTAAATGGAGATATGGCTTCCAATAGACAGCTTTCAAGCAGTTTTCTTCGCATTGTCTGCTCATATTTCCTTTTTACTACCTACCCCGCCCAGCACCCCTATTCACTCCCAGTCCCGAACCTCCTTGGGAGGTGTGAACAAGAAAATTTTTTTGTGGTTTGTGCATCCAGGTGGGGTCCTAGTAATGTTTCTGAAATAAATTTTTGAAAATCCTTCGGGAGCTAATCTACAAATTTACCGAATTTTCATTAGATCCTTCAAATTTCAATAACTCAATTTGCTATTAACGTAAGCTTTGTTGGTTAGAAAACCAACATTTAAGTTTATTTTCGGAAAATTGTTGTATTTCAAACCATAAGTAATTCTGATAAAATACAGTACATTGTTTCTACTGCATAGGCTATACCGGTAATCAGATTGATGCCTGCTCGCATTTGCTATTAAAAACATTTTTATGGAAATTCACTTCCATAACCCACTTGCTGCACCCAGACTTTTGAAAAATGTTTATGTATTTTCAAACAATAGAGTTATTTCGATGAAATATAGTACATTGTTTCTACTATATAGGCAACCAAGTTTGATGCCTGCTTTCATCAAAGAAAGACATTTGCTATTGTAAATATTTTTAAAATAATTCGCTACCATAACGCACTTGCTGCGTCCAGACGTTTTAGTAATTGTATTAGGGTCGATAATTTACAATGCCCACAGTTAATCACAGATATAAGCTGTGCTTAACTGTGATACCGTGATACCGTTCGAAGAAATTCGTAAGCCCAATTGCTAAAGCTAATCATGGACGAGAGATAACGTATAGCATATCAGATAGCATATTAGATACCATATACACCGTATTTATATACAGGTGTTTCCAAAATGTGTAGCCAAATTGACATCTTAGAAACCAGAGGTGAAAATGTGAATTTCTTCCAGTCTACCCATATACCGAAATGTCCCCTTAAAAAGTTACAGGCGTTCAAAGTCAATATTAAAAAATAGATATTATTGTACGTCGTACCCTAAAGGTTGTAGATATTTAGTTAAAATTTGGTATATGTTAGTTGTCAATAAAGTTTAATGTTTTAAAGCCAATATCAATTAATTGCAACATGAGGGGTTGAAAATTCAGGGGTAACCACCCCTTTATTCATATTTTTTCCTAAGTCACCCTCTGACGAATATTTTAGTGAAATACGATAGACAATTTTATTCAAAAACTTTTTTGTGTCTTGCATTTTTGTCAAAAAATCATTTGTCTTCCAGATAAATCACAAAATTTAGTACAATATCGAACTGCTCTATTAATTAAACCACCCAATGATTCATAAGTAGACTGATAAAGACATTTTATTGAAATGATTTTAAACGTCATACCTACTGACAACAATCTACTACTACTACTACTAGTCACGCAATTTCCATAAAGGGGTAGGCACACCACAAAGCCCATACTATTTATTAACAATATCTCTCCATGCACTTCTGTCCTGACAAGCTATTTTCGCTTCTACATTCATACATCTTCGCATACACTCTCCTATTACGTAATCCTCTGACCTCTCTCGTCTTTGATATATCGCCCACAACATCCGGCCAAGCTTTCCTGGACCTTAAAAGGCCTTTCTTACCATTTACATGCTCTCTATGAATTCTACTCGTCATTCCATTATTATCGATTCGTTTGGACACATCGTTCTATGTGTCCAAACCATATAAGCACGCTGATCTCACACTTACTTTCGATAGACTTTTCTACATTACATTCGCTAAGACCCATTTGTTTATAACTCTGTCTTTCCTTGATTTACCCGTCACTTGTCTCAGATAGTCCATCCTAACAGCATTTAATGTTCTTACAAGCTTTGCCTGACACACCCAACTTTCAGACCCATGTAGAACAATCGGTACAACTACGCGGTTACATAAGCAACTATGGACTCTTTAGATGTGCTTTCACTCTTAGCTATAGTGGTCATAGCTCCCAGCACCTGTCTGCCTGCAATACCCTACTCTGTATCTCTTATCATCTATTGTTCCATCTTTTGAAAACACTTTTCTTAAAACATATAAATTCCTCTACTTATCAAGAGACTACAACTACTCGTTCCACCCGCTTTCCCGACCACCATAACTTTAATCTTCCCTGCGTACACACGTAGATTAATTTTATTTGTTACTGTCAACAGTCTCTCTAACACCCGCTGCATCTCTCTGTCAGATTCACTGAGTAGTACTGCATTATCAGCATACAGTAACACGTTAACATCAACGGCATTCATTTTTATACCTTCTGTCTCGAAGCAAACTTCTCTTATACATTTGTCCATGAATATGTTGAATAATCACGGAGACATCACACATCCCTGTTTTACACACTGTTTAATACTAAAATAGTCACTGCGGATTCCATTAGTTCTCACACATGCTTTAATGCTATCATATAGCGATTTAAAAAAAGTCTGGACGCAGCAAGTGCGTTATGGTAGTGAATTTTCATAGAAATGATCTGGCACAAAATATTTTATTATAACTTTTTTTTCTTGTAACATAGAAATCTAAATTTTGGTGTATAGTTTACTTTTTATATCGTAAACCTACCTACCAAATTTGGTTATCATAGATTTTATATTTTTTAAGATAAAAAAATTTTTTCAAATGAAAACTCAAAATTTTCCCGGAAAACTTCGTCCAATTTTTCTAAATAACGGACTTGTCAAAGCCATTTACAAAAGGAAGGTACATACCAAATTTTATTAAAATCGGCTTATTACTTTTTGAGATATGAATTTTTTTCAAATGAAAACTCAAAATTTTCCCGGAAAACCTCGTCCGATTTTCTTGACTAACAAACATGTCAAAGCCATTTACAAAAGTAAGGTATGTGCCAAATTTTATTAAAATCGGCTTATTACTTTTTGAGATATGAATTTTTTTCGAATGAAAACTCAAAATTTTCCCGGAAAACCTCGTCCGATTTTCCTGACTAACAAACATGTCAAAGCCATTTACAAAAGGAAGGTATGTGCCAAATTTTATTAAAATCGGCTTATTACTTTTTGAGATATGAATTTTTTTCGAATGAAAACTCAAAATTTTCCCGGAAAACCTCGTCCGATTTTCCTGACTAACGAACTTATCCAAGCTATTAACAAAAGAAAGGTACATGCCAAATTTTATCAAAATCGGCCCATTATTTTTTGAGTTATCGGTGTGATACATACATACATATATATATATATATATATATATATATATATATATATATATATATATATATATATATATATATATATATATATATATATATATATATATATATATATATATATATATATATATATATATATATATATATATATATATATATATATATATATATATATATATAAACATATAAAAATTGAAACTGACCCCGGATATGGGTTCTAGGGGTCCTAGTTCGCGCTCATTTGCAAAAAATTTTTCAAAATTCAAAAGTCGGGATCTCCCCATTAGTGAATTTTTTCTACGAAAATTCACTAAAAGAAACATATTTCTTCAAAATACTCAATACTCATACTTAACAAACGTATCGCTTGATATTTTTTTTTATTCACTTCCTTTACCTTTATACAAATTCACCAGGATAGCGTCCTTCCACTCCCTTGGCACTTGACCGAATTTTATGCACAAGTGAAACAACTCACATAGCCACACAGTCAAATTCGAGCAGCCATACTTGTAACATGTATCAATGGATTTTATCACACCTGCTGCTTTTTCATTCTTTAGTTTCTTGATCACTATTCAACCTCATGCACTTACACAGTGTCACATTCTGTCTGACTTGCAGTCGGCAGATGGTTCTAATTGTTCTTATTGCTTCCATATAATTTCTCACTTCTGTTTAATTGTTGTTCTAATTTTATAATCACATAGTGATTTTATTATACGTTATTAGTTTTCAAGAAATCTTCTTGGTCAATGTTTAGGCAACACAAGAACCAAGAGAATATTATGTCCTGTGATGAGGAGTGATTCGTACAATTTGGAGAACGCAGTTCATCACAATACCATTTTCAGGCTTACCTATAAAAGTAAGTAAAGATTGGAACCTGTGATGAGCACTAATAAGTACACCTGGAGAACCCAGATCACCACAACATATTTTAAAAGACTTGACGATCGTTTCACTAACCAAGTTAGCGTCATTAGAGGATGAAAAATTCTAACTGTTTAAAAAACTAACGTAAACTTATATACTGGAGCTTAGGTAAAGAGACCGAACTGAGATGGTAAACTAGTCGCAGGCAAATTCCACAGTGTATTGTATTTTTATCGCCGGACGATGTCTTTGCACTGTCCCTACTAACTTATCTAAAAGATGTCCATCTTTAATAATGTTGAGAAGGTTCAACGACAGCGGAAATATCTGTATACTTATGTTATCTTTAGAACGTGCTGAAGCGTGGGAATTTTATTTAACAAGGCAATCGATCAGGTGACTCGTAATCGGCGGTGGTGAAACGTTCATACATTTTTTGTTGTAACTATATTTCGCAATATATATATATATATATATATATATATATATATATATATATATATATATATATATATATATATATACTTTCGAACGCGTCTAGCTGCAACGTGATGATTATTATCCCAAATATGTCGGGCGACGGAAAATCTATCTATAGTACCGTAACGTAATTGGGCTAAGTGTTCTTTGAATCTAATTCCAATCGATCTTTTTGTTTGTCCGACGTACTTAAGATTACAATCCTTACAACTTATTTCATAAATTCCCGACATTTTGTCCGTGCTTTCCTTATCTTTTGGGTTACCTAGCAAGTTTTTAAGGTATTTTTTGTTGAAAATGTTATCTGTAACCTGACTGTTATAGTTACAACAAAAAATGTATGAACGTTTCACCACCGCCCATTAAAGAGTCACCTGATCGATTGCCTTGTTAAATAAAATTCCCACGCTTCAGCACGTCCTAAAGATAACATAAGTATACAGATATTTCCGCCAAAGGAATCTATTTTAATTTAGTTGTCGTTGAACCTTCCCAACTTATTAGAAATGGACACATTTTAGATAAGTTAGTAGGGACAGCGCAAAGACCTCGTCCGTTTTCGAGAAAAATCGCATCAAAGAACATAATGTTTTGATAAAATTAACACACTTGGTTTATTTCGTTTTTAATTTCAAACCTTTTATGTATAATACATTTTATGATTGATTTGCAAATAAAAATTACTATTACGATTAATGTTCGTTAAATCGATATTCCTCGAAAACGAAATACCGAAATGAAACAATAATACATAATTAATTGAAAAATGATTGCTCTTAGGTTTTAAATCAAATTTTAAGTTAGGCATACAGGGTGAAAAATCATTATGTAACTGTAAATATCACAACAATTAAAATTTTAACTTTTAACACCCTGTATTTCCGAAACTATCAACTTTGGAATCAGGTATGTTTGCGCCAGTGGTCACCATTTGACGTGTAGTATCTCCAGCTTTCTGATTTCCCATTGGTAATGAATCAGCCTGTATATGTATACATCGATAACACAAAAAATTATCAGCCGATGGTTATAAAACGTGGCAGATATCTTAATTTTGTAAGTGGCTTGGATAAGTTCGTCAGCCAGGAAAATCGTACCGGTTTTTCCGCATTTTTTAGTTTTCTTTCGGAAAATTGTTGTACCTCCGAAACTAAAAAGCTACTGCAGCCAAATGTGGTACGAAATTTTCTGTTATGAAATCTATACTATATACCTGACTTCGCGAGCCCGCGAATCTGCAGGGAAAACAACTTTACAGTTGAAATCGCCAAACGCGATGCATGGCGGGAGGAGACGCCGGGAATACCACGGGACGCGCTCGTCTGGTTCACGGACGGATCCGGCAGGGAACGTGGGACGGGGGCAGCTGTTTATTCGGAAGGACCGAGGGTAAGTCACGGTATTTCACTCGGAGCCCATGCAACGGTATTTCAGGCCGAAATGTACGCCATCCTGCACTGTGTGCGGGAGAACAAGAGGAGGGGCTACACCAACAAGCGGATGCTCATAGCAACAGACAGCCAAGCAGCACTGAAGACCCTAAGTAGCCCACGGGTAAATTCCTGGCTGGTGAGTGAGTGCCGAGACGAGCGAACGACCTGGCTGGGCAGAATGAGGTCACCCTCATATGGGTGCCGGGTCACTCGGGAATCGGGGATCAAAGGCAATGAAGAAGCTGACAGTCTCGCGAAGAGAGGGTCAGCAGAACCATTTATGCGACCAGAACCGGTTCTGGGCGTGACAAAGAGCACGGCCAGGGGAGCAATCCTGGGTCAGAAATGAACACAAGGTGTACTGAGCAGACTGTCCACAGGGCCCAGACATGGGAAGTCAGTAATTGACGAACCCAGTTCAAAGAGAGCTGTGGAGCTGCTAAATCTTAGCAGAGATAAGCTCAGAAACATAACAGGTCTCTTGACGGGACACATGGCCGTCAAGAAACATCTGGATAAAATGTGGCGGTTTGAGGGCATGCAGGCTCTGCGGCGAGGGGGAGGAATCAGCCCAGCACATCTTGTGCGAGTGTAAAGCTCTGAACCGCAAAACATAACTGATCTACGGTCAGTCTAGACCGGAGACAGAGCAATATAAAACTTCACCCTACCAATCGCTGTGCTAACTAGTTCAAGGCACAGTGATTTTGGAATGGGTGGAGTAAAAAGACTAAGAGCATGCACAATAAGCCAAAGACTTCAGCCTATCGGGGCGGCAAAGTCTCGGACGAGCCCTGAGAGAAGAAAAAAAATACTATATACCAAAATTTTGATCTCGAAATTTAAAGAAGGAAAAGTTATATTTAATAAACACATTTTTTGCTGTCGCTGAAAGTCACACGAGGCCAAATTTGGATCTCTAAGGTTAAAGAAAGAAATGTTATAAGTATATAATAAATACATTACTGGGTTTCGCTGAAGGTCAAATGAGGGCACAAGACCAAAATATGTGTGTTAAGCAAAGTCTGTAGAAACAAATATTATTTTTTCCTTGGTGCATATATAATTTTCGTAAAAAATCATAAAAATAGATCATTTGTATGAGAATTCACTATCAATCATAATGAACTTGCTCCGTCCAGACTGTTAATATTGCCTTTAAAGGGCTAAACTTTTTTAAGTGGCATTTTCGTTTAAAGGTAATTTGGGTTAAATCGATATAGGTACCTATTTTGACCTCTAAGTTTCCAGAGTTTTAATTCGGCTACACATTCTGGAAACACCCTGTATACTATAATTATGTCGTAATATGCTTATTGCCGCGGTGCATTCCAGACAAAGACACATTTAAAAGCGGGAAAGAACAGTGTGTGTTGCACAATCAGAATAAGTAAATAAGGCTATTGTAAAGATTGTAAGCCATATACAAATGATAAAATGAATCATCGTATTTGTGAATTGCTGACTATGCTTAATAGACTAGTTCTGATAAAAATATATATGTACCTAATAAAGCAAGCATCGCCACATTTGTTAATTTCCAATAAAAAATGAAATATAATATTTGGCGTAACATACATTATAGAGTACGTCCCAGGAGACGTAGGCCAACACGGGGGGGTCGCTATTATTAGCGAGGTGGAAGTAGCTTACATGGGCAAATTAGATTGCGGCATATCATACTCATTAACATGCCAAAAAAAGTCCAGATGTAGCAAATGAGTTACGGTAGCGAATTTTCATAAGAATGAGTGTTTATCAAAAAAAATGTTAATTAAGTAACAAAAAAAAGTTTAAAAAATAACAATACAATTTTATTGTGAAAAAGTAGATATAAATGTATGCAGAAAGGCATGTATTTCATGATATGTCATATTCTTGGATTAATAAATTTGTCAGTTTTAAGTTAGATCTGATACTTGTAAATAATATACAAAGTAACCATGGGTTTTATCCAATATATTATTAGGTACAAAACTTACTTTTTAAAACAAAGTTGTATCTCCAAACCTTATTAAGGTATTTGGTGATACTGCATATACAGTGAGGACCTTAAGTCCGTCCCCCCTCTAATTTCTGAACCGTCCGGTATATTGTGATGAAATTTGGAACGATAATATATGAGAAAGGTCTGCATTTTTTGACATATCAATGACAGCTTTAAATGTCAAGGTGACAGCTGCGCGCGCTTTCGGAATATTTTTTTAAATAGAAATGGGGGTCGAATGTTACCTCATTTTAAAGGTATTTTTATGCTCAGAACATTCTCCAGGTTTGAAAACATTTGGTTCAGTATTTTCCAAATGAGAATCAATAATATCGGTTTCTGCGTTCCCTTGTATATAACACACTTTTTTCCCTATTAGATGTCATTATTGATTGTTCCTGTCATACTGTTTCCCCAGTAAAGTACACATAGATAATTTTAAATTATTTATGTTTCAAAATATAACACAATTTAACAGTAAACAAATAACAACTAATTAACCCTAACAAGAAAATTGAAAAAAAATTCAAATAAAATCTAAAGGCACAAACCGTTGAAGTGGTTACTTCAACAGATGTTGAAAATGACCACCATGGACCTCCTGACAAATAAATATTCTACGGGTAAATTCTTCTCTGACATTATGAAACATCTGTGGCGTTATTCTTGAACAAACATCTGTAATTCGTTGTCTAAGTTCATCTAATGAGCCGGGAGTCGTTTTATAAACCTCAGATTTAACGTATCCCCAAAGAAAAAAATCTAGAGGCGTGAGGTCTTGGGGATCGAGCTGGCCATTCCGTAGGACCTCGACGACCAATCCACCTATTTTCATAACTCTCATCCAGGTAATTTCTGACTTGTCTAAAATAGTGAGGTGGGGCTCCGTCTTGTTGAAATATAACCTCTTGAAACTCATGTGAGTTTTGAGCAACAACATTATCAATAAGTGGAGTAATTGCATCTTGCAACATATTCAGATATCTGGGGCCATTAAGATTTTCTTCCTGAAAAATGGGACCTATGATGTGATTACCCAAAATGTCCGCCCAAACATTTATTTTCTGGGGGAACTCTGTGTGTCCCTCCCGGAAAACATGGGGGTTTTCCTCCCTCCAATACCTACAGTTTTGGGTATTAACTTCTCCATGTAAAAAAAATTACTCTCGTCACTGAAACAGATATTCTGCAAGTAGTGATGATTCCCTACGATTCTTCCTGACATAATTTCGCAAAATTTGAGTCGTCTATCAGCATCGTCTTCTGTTATTTCGTGAATAATTTTCATTTTACATGGCTTTTCAAAATTGTTTTGACAGAAGTACGCGAAATATTACATGCCTCAGCCACGTGCTTCGTTGGCTGTTGGGGATTAACAATCATTTCAGCTAAGACCTGGACTTTTACATCTTCCACAATTTTAGGCCTCCCAGAGTCTTTTACCGTACCTATTTCTTGAAATTTTTCAATTAGTTTTCGTAAAAATTTTCTGCATATTTGGCGTTCCGGATAGCGTGATTGAACATACGAACAGCATCATGCTAATTTTGCTTAGCTTCGCCAAAAATAATAACCGCTTCAAATTTATCTTGTAAAGAACAAGCCATTTTAAACAATTTCGAACAATCAATAATGACATGTAATAGGTAGAAAAGTGTAGAAAATGGAGAAACCACAGATGAGCTGAATAGCCTCTGTGGTTCCCCAAACAGCATGTAAATGTGTGCATAATTTGCTACTGATGAATCGTAGTAATCTTTTTTAGAAAAAGTGTGTTATATTAAACAATGGTAGTCATAACGTAGAAACCGATATTATTAATTATTATTTGGAAAATACTAAACCAAATGTTTTGAAAACTGGAGAATGGTCAGAGCATTAAAAAGACCTACAAAATGAGGTATCACTCGACCCCCATTTCCATTTAAAAAAATATTCCGAAAGCGCGCGCAGCTGTCACGTTGACATTTAAAGCTGTCATTGATATGTCAAAAAATGTAGACCTTTCTCATATATTATCGTTCCAAATTTCATCACAATGTACCGGACGATTCAGAAATTAGTGGTGTTAGATAGATCGACTTCTTATAGATGAAGTGTTACTACCTTATATGCACTCTGATACTATTTTTATGTTTTGGAAATTCGTTTTTACATGTGGGAATCTGTTGTTGCCGTGTTATTGACATTATTAGTTCCTCGCTGGTCAAATACGGTAAGTTTAAATTTACATGAAAAATAATTTCTGGCTTGTTGTCTCACACGTTTTTTTTTTTTTTTGCTAAAGTTAGGTCAAGTCAGATCAGGTCAGGTCGTTCCCTTCAGCCCCTAAACAAGCTGGGGGACCTGGAGCAAATAGGCGTGCTGGAGGGAAGAACATTATTAAGAGAAAATGTTGATGCAAAATATAAAAAGTCTAGACGCAGCAAGTGCCCAATTGTAGTGAATTTTCATTATTCCATTATTTTTTGAGTTATTGGTATGATTGATACATACATACATACTTACACATACACACACATATGTATATATATATATATATATATATATATATATATATATATATATATATATATATATATATATATATATATATAGAAACTGACCCTGGATATGGATTCTAGCGGCCTTCGTTGGTACTCATTCCGAGAAATGTTTTCAAAAGTCAGGATCTCCGCATTACTGAATTTTTTTCTACGAAAATTCGCTAAAAAGTCCCACATTTTATCCTTTGTGCACAAAACACCCTACCAAGTAGGCCTGGACGACCTGACTTGATCTAACCTAACCCGACCCGACCTGACCTGAGCCGACCTGTCCTGACCCGACTTGACCTAACAACATTGGAGAAAACAAGAAATAAAAATAATTAAATGTTAGTTTAAACTTACCGTACTTAACTAGCGACGAAGTACTAATGAGAGCGTTGGTGGTCCAGGGGTAAGAACGTGTGCCTTTGAACCGAAAGGTATTGGGTTCGATTCCCAGAGTTCCTGTTTCACTTTCTCAGTACATACTATAAGATTAACATCAGCCCAGGTTGTGGCATTGTATATGAGCAAGTTGAACGTTTGCACGTTCCGCCCTTCGGAGGGGGCGTAAAGCCGTCGGTCACGTGTCCATGCGATATTGGGCACGTTAACGATCGCTATCCTCCTTACAGGAAGTTACGGGTTCGGCAAAATTTCCAGGATAGTGAGGTAAAACTGCTACCCGGTGTCGGTGATAGGTCATAGTCGCGAAAATAGAGACGTTAAACCACAAAAAAAACTAATAAGGTCAATAACTCGACAACAACAGATTCCCACAATGTATGCATACAAGGTATAGGCACCTATCAGCAGTCTATTTATCTAAAGCCAGTTGGCCCCTAATATGCAGTATCACCCTGCACGTATTCAGGATGCGACAAATAGTCTTAGAAGTCTTACCATCGATACCTCTCTACTAGTTAATTTTCTTAATTAAATTAATGAAAATTCGCCAACATAATATATGTATATATGTATCCAACCGATAACTCAAAAAATTATTAACCGATTTTAATGAAACTTGGCACGTGTCTTTTTTCCTTAAGCGGTTGGATGAATTCGTTAACCAGCCCAATCAGACCAGTTTCTCAACAACACAAACTGTCTCAAAAAATAATAAAGTTATTTAGATGAAATTTGGTAGACGGCCCTGATAGACACTTTACTACCTATAGACCAAAATTAAAGTTTCTAGGTTAATAGCAAATTGAGTAATGAAATTGAAGCATTTAATGAAAATTCGCTACCGTACCGCACCTGCTGCGTCCTGATTTTCCCTTTAAATCTAGATAGCTGAACGTTGGTAAATGCTAAACGCTATATATATATATATATATATATATATATATATATATATATATATATATATATATATATATATATATATATATATCTGTGTGTATGAGTAACTAGCGTACCAAATTGGGTTAAAATATCTGTGCTACTTTCGTTGATACAAAAACTTTCCGAAAGAAAACCAGCCACTTTTTAAACTAGTCTGGTTTACCCGACTAACAAAGGAACACGTGTGCCAAGTTTAATTAAAATCGGTTCATTATTTTTCGTGGTGACAAATATACAGTGTGGAACAGCCAAATGGAATAAATGCAGTATCTCAATTATTGTGCATATTTATTTTTAAAAAACTGAGAGACGTCAATTTTAAATTCAAAAATTGCATCCTGCAACGTGAAAACTTCACCCCTACATTCAACCCCATTCGAGTGATAGTTGTTGCAACCCCCATATAGGAAGTAGGAGCTTGTGATGTTTCATTTAAAAGCACTCTACATTCTCTATTCAAAAAAATGCTCTGGTTTTAAAATGTACTGCAAAATTAACAGTAAAAAAAATACATTCGTGTGATTGCCAACACGCTAAAAAATTAATACGTAACTACTCACGTTTAATGTTTGATAATGAAAAAGCAAGCAAGAAGAACTAAAAAGTTATCAAATTCTTCATAGTTGGCAATGTTAGTTTTGTTTAAAACGCCTTAGCTGCTTGCTGTGTGATTGTAACCGCATGACAGTAGTTGTCAGTTGTTGACTGAAATTCAGAAACATGGTTTATTTAACAGAAATGCATAAAATAAGAGTTCTACAGATGATTGGTTACGGAGATAGAACACTATCACAGATCGAAGTTGCTTGCCTATTTCAAGAAAAATTTCCGGACTTGCCGCCTATCCCAATGGGCACTTAGTAAAATTGAAAAACAATTTGCGAGCTTGGACATGTGACGCAGATACACAAAAAACTTCTAATGCACTGAGTAATGATACCAAATTGGATGTAATGCTCGAGTTGAGGAAAACCCACATACTTTAGAGTCGACAAGCTGTCACAACGTTGGAAGTTCGCAATCCATCGATTATTGGAATATTAAAAGAAAATAATATGCATCCCTATCAATTGATACGAACTCGGGAGCTCATGAAAGACGCTTTTGATAGAAGAACGTCTATTTGTGAACAAATGATGGAAATGTTAGATAACAATGTTGTATAACTAGAACGTGTGACTCCATATCTCCTAAACGAATAAACGTATTTCAAAAATAAAAAAGTCTGGAGGCAGCAAATGCGTTATGGTAGCGAATTTTCGTTAAAATATTTTTAATGGCAAATATGTCTTGTTTTTACAAGGACATTTGGTTGACAGTATAACCTATATAGTACTAACAATGTACCATATTTCATTAAAATAGCTTTGTTGTTTCAAAAAGTACAAACATTTTCCGAAAATAAACTTAAAAAGTTCCAGGTCCGATTTTCCTGGCCAACGATCCTCTTTTAGCTATTTACACACCTAACAAGATATCATTATTCACAAACAGCTTTAGACCAAAAATGAAAAAAAAAATTATGAAAATTTCATTTACATAAATTCACCTTTTTTTAAAATAAATTGCCTTTAGTAATGTTACACTAATTATATTTTTCACAAAAGTTCGACAACTTTTTTTACAATAACCTACTAAACATTTATTATTCATTACCAACATGTCACAAAAATCTTACGAAAAATGATTTCTACGGAAACACTAAAAACATTTCAAATTCAGCCACTATTTGAGAGTATCGGTTAAGGGCTGCTCGATTTTTTCGCCGAGTATTACAAACAAAAAGCTCTCTGAATGTGTCATTTCCATGGGGCTCCGGCATCTATTGCTAAAAACGCCGTATCACAATTTGTGATGTGTTGAAATATGTGCCAAAAACATGAAAAGTTGCAAAACAATTGAAATAACAAAAACGATGAACGATATCAATTTTTTTTCATTACAAACGTGCATTATAATTTGAAGGAAAACACAAAAATGCAATAACATAAGGGATGTTTTAATATAAAAATAAAGTGTGTATCACCAACGACTTATAGGCCACTCTGTGATTGTCAAAATAGGTTTATAAGATACAGCTCGAGACACCCTATAATTAACGTATATAGTTTTTTCTCATATCTAGTATAATAACGGATATATTGAGCTTTACCGTGGAAATGCGTCACCCTGTATATGTGTAAACAGGCAAAAACTATAACTGACTCCGTATATGGGTTTTAGGGGTTCTAGTTCATTTGAAGAAATCTTTTTAAAATTCATAAGTCGCGGTCTTCTTAATAACGATTTTTTTCTACGAAAATTTGCTAGAATATAGACTATTAAACCATAAACTCTATAGCAGAAACTACTGCCGAAGCATCAGAAAGAGGGTCTATTGAAATTGATTTTCCGAAAATATTTTAGTAAAATGAAGGACAATGATGATTGAAGCTGAAACTTAAGGCTTTGTAAAACGCACTTATTACATTGTTTCGACAAAATCCGTATTTGCTTCAAATTCGTTGTCTGAAAATTGCAAATTTTGACGTTTCAAATCGCGACTTTGACGTTTCAAGAAAAATAAAAATTTTCAAAATAGTTTTTCTGCTACTTCTTGACCCTTTTACGCCAAGAAAACTTAACCGTTGTATGTAATATTCAGTTGGTTTTGTTAATCACACAAAATATTTTGTTCTTGTGCTTTCCTCTGATCACCAGTGGCACCCAAAAGTTTTTTTTATTTAAATGCCTATAACTTTTTTTTTAATCTAGAGATCTGAATTTTGGGGAGTAGGGTAAGTTTGGTAATGGAAACGTATATGTCAAATTTGGTTGTCAAAGCTCTGTTATTTTCGGAGATAAAAAAAATTCCGAAGGAAAACCCAAAATCTTCCTGGAAAAACTGGTCCGATTTTCCTGGATAACAAACTTATTCAAGCCACTTAGAAAAGGAAGGTACATACCGAATTTCATCAAAATCGTCCCATCATTTTTTGAGTTATCGGCGTGTATATATATATATATATATATATATATATATATATATATATATATATATATATATATATATATATATATATATATAAATCTCCTCTTTTTTTTTGTTCCCTCAGGGTTCGTCCGCGGCCTTGCCGCCCCGATAGCACCGCAACCCTTGGTTGATTGTGCATACCCTTAGTCTTACTCCACCCATTCCAAGATCACTGTGCCTTGAACTGAGGAGAAGTTAATTTTGCGTTTTACGAAAGGGGATAGGGAATCAAAAGCTCTTTTCAACGAGCTATCTCATGACCCCTATTCCTATTTGAAAACATTTGTGGGATGGCACCCCCCATTAGGAGTGAAAGTTTGTGCTTTATGCTTTTTGCGTCAAAAGTTGTCCCCCTCACGAGTAAACTTGACGTGTTTCAGTTTTTTTCGACAAAATCTTTTCCTGGCGGTTATAGCTGCCAGTTCGTTTTCAATGGGCCACCTATATATTATATATGAACATATAAAAATGAAAACTGACCCCGGATGTGTTCTAGGGGGCCTAGTTTGCGTTCATTTGAAGAAATTTCTGGAAAATCTGGTCCAATAATGATGCGGAAGCTACAACAAAATGAAAAGAACTGCCGGAGACTGTCATAGTTGCGACAAACCGACATGACTTATACGACTGATAATGATATAAGACAAAAAATTCCTGACCTCACGATTAGCATATTTATTCTTGGGAAAACTTGCCAAAATTAATTGCAGAAGCATATAGGTAGTTTAATTTAGTTAGGTCGCGAGCCCAAAATTATTGAAAAATTGCAATTTACTTTAGTACTAAGTTAAACAAGCAATATACTTTTTCGTCATTATAACATAAGGGTTGCCTGTGGTCATCAGTAAATGAATCATGTGACCGAAAAACACTATTTTGTACATATCTGCTGCAACATTGTTGCAATAAGATAAGCCAAAGTCAAACTGATTAATTTATTAACCAGGAAAAAAATGTTTTGCGATAAATCGTCAAGTAAACTAAACGGAAAATTCTTAGAAATTATTATGTCCTAAAAAGTTGATTCTAAGAAAACACGAGTGATCTCACCGCCTACGCCAAAATACACTTGAAATGTATTTCTTAGAATGATTCTGATAATTGATAATAAGAAAAAGTCGTAATGATTACGTATAGGTTATGGGCGAACGTTAAGTAGACGCATCCCGTGAAACCAGAGAGAATTCACGTAGCTCGCCTGACGTGCGGCGTTGCCGGCTTGTGCTTTCTACCCTCAAACAAGGAAAATAAGATATAAATAAATAGGTCATGTAGAGTGATAATAAATTAAACAAAGCCAATTTATATAATCTATTCTTATGAAAATAAATGAAGTTAACAGACGGTGACTATTTAATTAATCCTACTGGCATGAAAATGACTTTAATGTGTCAACTTAACAGACATGCTATATTATGGATGCATTGTGCACTTATAAATTGATCGCTCCCAAACCAGTAAACAGAAAATTATAAAACTTTGTCAGGTTAATAAAAAGGCCGCGCTCTATGTATGTAAATTAAGAAAAAAAATGTAGCGCAACCGGTTATACCGAAAGTTGACGGTAACTTAATTTTTTTAAATGGCAGTGATACGTTTTTTTGCTATTTTCGAAAAGATGTGGCGATTCTACACCAGACTCTAGTATCATATGCTCCCTATACTGCGACATCTTGCCAAAAATGATGGGAGGTGTCTTCTTAACAAGCTGTCTATATGGTGCATATAAACATTTATTGTGGCGAAACGAGTAAATGAAAAATTATAAAACTTTGTCAGGTTAATGAAAAGGCCGCGCTCTATGTATGTAAATTAAGAAAAAAATGTAGCGCAACCGGTTATACCGAAAGTTGACGGTAACTTAATTTTTTTAAATAGCAGTGATACATTTGTTTGCTATTTTCAAAAAGATGAGGTGATTCTACACCAGACTCTAGTATCATATGCTCCCTATACTGCGACACCTTGCCAAAAATGATGGGAGGTGTCTACTTAACAAGCCGTCTATATGGTGCATATAAACATTTATTGTGTCGAAACGAGTGAATTGAAAATTATAAAACTTTGTCAGGTTAATGAAAAGGCCGTGCTCTATGTATGTAAATTAAGAAAAAAAATGTAGCGCAACCGGTTATACCGAAAAATGACGGTAACTTAATTTTTTTAAATGGCAGTGATACATTTTTTTGCTATTTTCGAAAAGATGAGGCGATTCTACACCAGACTTTAGTATCATATGCTCCCTATACTGCGACATCTTGCCAAAAATGATGGGAGGTGTCTTCTTAACAAGCTGTCTATATGGTGCATATAAACATTTATTGTGGCGAAACGAGTAAATGAAAAATTATAAAACTTTGTCAGGTTAATGAAAAGGCCGCGCTCTATGTACGTAAATTAAGAAAAAAAAATGTAGCGCAACCGGTTATACCGAAAGTTGACGGTAACTTAATTTTTTTAAATGGCAGTGATACGTTTTTTTGCTATTTTCGAAAAGATGAGGTGATTCTACACCAGACTCTACTATCATATGCCCACTATTCTGCAAAACCTTGCGAAAAATGATGGGAGGTGTCTATTTAACAAGCTGTCAATATGGTGCATATAAACATTTATTGTGTCGAAACGAGTGAATTAAAAATTATAAAACTTTGTCAGGTTAATGAAAAGGCCGTGCGCTATGTATCTAAATTAAGAAAAAAAATGTAGCGCAACCGGTTATACCGAAAGTTGACGGTAACTTAATTTTTTTAAATGGCAGTGATACATTTTTTTGCTATTTTCGAAAAGATGAGGCGATTCTACACCAGACTTTAGTATCATATGCTCCCTATACTGCGACATCTTGCCAAAAATGATGGGAGGTGTCTTCTTAACAAGCTGTCTATATGGTGCATATAAACATTTATTGTGGCGAAACGAGTAAATGAAAAATTATAAAACTTTGTCAGGTTAATGAAAAGGCCGCGCTCTATGTATGTAAATTAAGAAAAAAAATGTAGCGCAACCGGTTATACCGAAAGTTGACGGTAACTTAATTTTTTTAAATAGCAGTGATACATTTTTTTGCTATTTTCGAAAAGATGAGGTGATTCTACACCAGACTCTAGTATCATATGCCCACTATTCTGCAAAACCTTGCCAAAAATGATGGGAGGTGTCTACTTAACAAGCTGTCTATAGGGTGCATTTAAACATTTATTGTGTCGAAACGAGTAAACAGAAAATTATAAAACTTTTTCAGGCTAATAAAAAAGGCCGCGCTCTATGTATGTAAATTAAGAAAAAAATGTAGCGCAACCGGTTATACCGAAAGTTGACGGTAACTTAATTTTTTTAAATGGCAGTGATACGTTTTTTTGCTATTTTCGAAAAGATGAGGCGATTCTACACCAGACTCTAGTATCATATGCTCCCTATACTGCGACACCTTGCCAAAAATGATGGGAGGTGTCTACTTAACAAGCTGTCTATATGGTGGATTTAAACATTTATTGTGGCGAAACGAGTGAATTGAAAATTATAAAACTTTGTCAGGTTAATAAAAAGGCCGCGCTCTATGTACGTAAATTAATAAACAAAAATGTAGCGCAACCGGTTATACCGAAAATTGACGGTAACTTAATTTTTTTAAATAGCAGTGATACATTTTTTTGCTATTTTCGAAAAGATGAGGTGATTCTGCACCAGACTAGTATCATATGGCCACTATTCTGCAAAACCTTGCCAAAAATGATGGGAGGTGTCTACTTAAGCTGTCAATATGGTGCATATAAACATTTATTGTGGCGAAACGAGTAAATGAAAAATTATAAAACTTTTTCAGGCTAATAAAAAAGGCCGCGCTCTATGTATGTAAATTAAGAAAAAAAATGTAGCGCAACCGGTTATACCGAAAGTTGACGGTAACTTAATTTTTTTAAATAGCAGTGATACATTTGTTTGCTATTTTCGAAAAGATGAGGTGATTCTACACCAGACTCTAGTATCATATGCTCCCTATACTGCGACACCTTGCCAAAAATGATGGGAGGTGTCTACTTAACAAGCCGTCTATATGGTGCATATAAACATTTATTGTGGCGAAACGAGTAAATGAAAAATTATAAAACTTTGTCAGGTTAGTGAAAAGGCCGCGCTCTATGTATGTAAATTAAGAAAAAAAATGTAGCGCAACCGGTTATACCGAAAAATGACGGTAACTTAATTTTTTTAAATAGCAGTGATACATTTTTTTGCTATTTTCGAAAAGATGAGGTGATTCTACACCAGACTCTAGTATCATATGCCCACTATTCTGCAAAACCTTGCCAAAAATGATGGGAGGTGTCTACTTAACAAGCTGTCTATATGGTGCATATAAACATTTATTGTGGCGAAACGAATAAATGAAAAATTATAAAACTTTGTCAGGTTAATGAAAAGGCCGCGCTCTATGTATGTAAATTAAGAAAAAAAATATAGCGCAACCGGTTATACCGAAAGTTGACGGTAATTTTTTTTTTTAAATGGCAGTGATACGTTTTTTTGCTATTTTCGAAAAGATGGGGCGATTCTACACCAGACTCTAGTATCATATGCTCCCTATACTGCGACATCTTGCCAAAAATGATGGGAGGTGTCTATTTAACAAGCTGTCTATATGGTGGATTTAAACATTTATTGTGTCGAAACGAGTGAATTGAAAATTATAAAACTTTGTCAGGTTAATAAAAAGGCCGCGCTCTATGTACGTAAATTAAGAAACAAAAATGTAGCGCAACCGGTTATACCGAAAATTGACGGTAACTTAATTTTTTTAAATAGCAGTGATACATTTTTTTGCTATTTTCGAAAAGATGAGGTGATTCTGCACCAGACTAGTATCATATGGCCACTATTCTGCAAAACCTTGCCAAAAATGATGGGAGGTGTCTACTTAAGCTGTCAATATGGTGCATATAAACATTTATTGTGGCGAAACGAGTAAATGAAAAATTATAAAACTTTTTCAGGCTAATAAAAAAGGCCGCGCTCTATGTATGTAAATTAAGAAAAAAAATGTAGCGCAACCGGTTATACCGAAAGTTGACGGTAACTTAATTTTTTTAAATAGCAGTGATACGTTTTTTTGCTATTTTCGAAAAGATGAGGCGATTCTACACCAGACTCTAGTATCATATGCTCCCTATACTGCGACATCTTGCCAAAAATGATGGGAGGTGTCTTCTTAACAAGCTGTCTATATGGTGCATATAAACATTTATTGTGGCGAAACGAGTGAATGAAAAATTATAAAACTTTGTCAGGTTAATGAAAAGGCTGCGCTCTATGTACGTAAATTAAGAAAAAAAATGTAGCGCAACCGGTTATACCGAAAGTTGACGGTACCTTAATTTTTTTAAATAGCAGTGATACATTTTTTTGCTATTTTCGAAAAGATGAGGTGATTCTACACCAGACTCTAGTATCATATGCCCACTATTCTGCAAAACCTTGCCAAAAATGATGGGAGGTGTCTACTGAACAAGCTGTCTATAGGGTGCATTTAAACATTTATTGTGTCGAAACGAGTAAACAGAAAATTATAAAACTTTTTCAGGCTAACAAAAAAGGCCGCGCTCTATGTATGTAAATTAAGAAAAAATGTAGCGCAACCGGTTATACCGAAAGTTGATGGTAACTTAATTTTTTTAAATGGCAGTGATACGTTTTTTGCTATTTTCGAAAAGATGAGGCGATTCTACACCAGACTCTAGTATCATATGCTCCCTATACTGCGACATCTTGCCAAAAATGATGGGAGGTGTCTTCTTAACAAGCTGTCTATATGGTGCATATAAACATTTATTGTGGTGAAACGAGTAAATGAAAAATTATAAAACTTTGTCAGGTTAATGAAAAGGCCGCGCTCTATGTGTGTAAATTAAGAAAAAAAATGTAGCGGAACCGGTTATACCGAAAGTTGACGGTAACTTAATTTTTTTAAATGGCAGCGATAGGTTTCTTTGCTATTTTCGAATAGATGAGGCGATTCTACACCAGACTCAAGTGTCATATGCTCCCTATTCTCAAAAAATTTAACAAAAAGCGAAGGGACGCAATAATAAACGGAAACACACACAGAACTACTAATATTTACTATATTAATGCTGACCGACATTCATTAGCAATAAAAGAAAATACTTATATTGTTCTGCCTAACGAAACGGGGATATTGCAAGTCCAAAGAAAATAAAACCGCCAGTCGGCGGTTTTATTGGTTCATAAAGTAAAAAGCCGCCGAAAATGTTATTTATTTTATTATTTCGGCTGCATATGAGTAAATATACAAACAGTTACCGACGGCGGTTTTTCCTCTGTTGAGCAAGAATCCGCCGGCGGCTGCGTAAACTAAAACCTAAATTGAGACTACACATTTTTAACGTCAAAGTATTATGTGTTGTGTTAAAACACCACTTTAAAATTACCCTAATAATATTGTTATTTCTAGGACTGTTACCTACTCACTATAAATAATTATCATGCATTTTTTGTCAGTTCAAATCGTTAGTTGCCATCAATAGGTTTAGTGCATAATTACACATATTCGAATGTCGCTTTCGTACATTGTTTAATACCCAAAGCAGTTTATGTGTATGACATAAAATAGCGATAAAGTTTTTATATTCCTGGGCACAGGTTTCACCTTTTGGCATCGTCCAAGAAGAAGACTAAGTATAATTTAAAGTCAGCAATTCAATGGAAATGAATTATAAGACAATAAAATAGATTTTTAACGTATCTTTTATTTTCCTATAGAAACTCCATCTGTTTCAATGTAACCTTCACACTGGCTGTACAATAAGTATTGATTTATGAAATTAAGAAAGTTTGGACGCAGTAGGTGCGTTATGGATGTGATTTTTCAAAAAAATGTTTTTAAATAGCATATATGTTGTAAAGAAAGCAGGCATACAATTTTGCTATCAGTATAACCTATATAGTATAAACAATGTGTCATGTGTCATGAAAATAACTTCTTTTTTGGAAAATGTGCAAAAGTTTCCAAAAGCAAAGTTAAAGTGTTCCCGAAAAAAGTGGTTTCTGGATCAACCTTATTATAGGTTAATAGCAAATTGAGTTATTCAAATTTGAAGCATTTCATGAAAGTTTGTTGCCATAACGCACTTGCTGCGTCCAGAAATTCTTTTCTTCGAAACATGCATTATGTTTCGATGAAAAACGCAAAAATGCAATAACATGAGGCGTGTTGAATAAAAAGGAAAGCAAATTCGTATCATCAACGACTTATGAGACAGCCTGTGATTGTAGAATATTTTTTGTAAGATGTAGCTCAAGACACCCTACAATTAATGTATATTTTTCTTCGTATCTTGTATAGTAACGGATACATTGTACTTTATTGAATTTTTGCGAAAATACGTCAAAAATTTGAACACCACTAAACGATAAACTCTATAGGTAAGACAAATGCTAAAGCATCAGATTTAGGGTCAATTTACCTATAATGATATAAACCCATGTACCACAGTTGGTTGCCCTTGCTTTGCCATTTCTGGAGATATATATATTTTTTCGAAAGGACACACAAAATGTTCCGGGAAAACCTGAGCCGATTTTCCTGACTAACGAACTTATCCAAGCCACCTACAAAAGGGAGGTATTCACCAAATGTAATCGAAATCAGCCCATAATTGTTTGAGTTCTCGGTATGATATATATATATATATATATATATATATATATATATATATATATATATATATATATATATATATATATATATATATATATATATATATATATATATATATATATATATATATATATATATATATATATATATATATATATATACATACAAACAGATAAAAATTGTAACTGACTATATGTGTTCTAGGGGGCCTATTTAGCGCTAATTTGAAGAAATTTTTTAACAATCCAAAAGTCGAGATCCCCTCATAAGTTAATTTTGTTAAAGAAAATTCACTAAAAATGACTTTAAACTTTATCTTTACTACAAAATGTACTAGTTGCCACGTTATTCATTATTGAAACCTTTAAGCAGGGTTGTGTCCCAGACAGGCAACCTTCATATGTTAGAATTTACAAACATTTTTTCATGACATTCTTTGCTCGGAAACACTGTTCCGATTGGGGTTAACGTTCAGTTTCTGTATGCGTATATATATATATATATATATATATATATATATATATATATATATATATATATATATATATATATATATATATATATACGTGTGTGTGTGTGTATGTGTGTGTATGTGTGTGTGTGCGTGCCCTGTACTTTGGGGACAGTATTACATACACATGTTAGACTTTGGGGTCGGGTCTCAAAGTTGCATAGCATATTCACTACACTTTGGGGTCGGACCTCAAATTCAGTGTCTGGTACGAGGAGTTTCTTTTTATGAGACCGTGTCGACACGTCTGGGCGTTGGTTGTATGAATGGTGAAAAACGAGATACGATGATGGAATATTCTTATAATTTCTACTCATACAATCACGCAAAGTCATTATACCATGGCCAGCAACTGCATTATGTCAACAAAAAAATTGGCATTTGTCAACCTTTTTTTGAAAACAATGCAGCAACCGGCGCTTGGTAAACTCGTCCATTTACTTGAATCTACAATCTACATGCAATAGTGGCCGAGTTGACCAGGCGCCAACAGTTGAATCATTGTGTCAAAATATGCATTCACCACCTCTGAGTTCATGCTGGAACTCAGCTGTTGACAATGTATGAAAGCGGAATGACAAACAAACGTCACAAAACAGTGCTTGAACTCAACAGAAGGCCGTTCATCAATCTCCAACCGCTGAAATATATCGGTAGCCAGCAGATAAGCGCCTAAATTCAACTGATGGCGCCTGGTGAACTCAGCTAATGCGTGGGTTCACCAGGCGCCAACAGCGGAATTGCTTTATCAGAAAATGTTGACAAATGTCAACATTTCTTGACATAACAATTCAGCTGCTGGCAGCACTTGTCGCCTGGTGAACTCGCCCTTTTCTTCATTTAACGATGACTTATTTATGCTGCGTGTAAGGCATATTGATTTCAATTTAAATCCGGAAACTGCTAAAATATCAGCTTGGCGCCAAACCCTCATGGCCGAAGTGGATTTAACCTTGAGTGTTACAAACATTTGCTATTTTAAAAACGGTTTAACATTATCACTCTTTGTTATAGCAAGCGTAATGCCAGGGTAAGTGATTCGTCAATATTTTGTAGTTAGATATTTATCAAATGATGCGTTTAACGAACCCAACAGTTGAGTATGTTGATTTGTTTAGTAGGTTGAACGCTAAACGTTCACTTGCGGTGACTCTTAACTGTTGGACATTTAAGCATTGAACTATAATACTACGTTACTGGAACGTGTACACTGTCGTCTTCAACGCCTAGCATGCGCATTGCGAACGATGCCCCTTCCACATACGTAGTATATAGTTCAATGCATTTTAGACAGCAAGATTATTTACGTTGACTGAAATAAGCGGTGAATTTAAACCTTATTTCTTGTGCAATATAAAAATGTTGGCATGATATTTTTATACTGTTGCAATATATTAGATTATTTTTTCAGCTTTTGCGAAAGTTAAATAATAAGTGTATTCTAAAGATTGCTTTATAATACTTCCAAATTAAACCACTTACAATTGTCATCTCAATAAGCTATCAACACGGAAATTACCGCTGTACATCATATTTCCATACTAGTAAGTAAAAAATAAGAATTAAAATAATTGTAATTGTTATCTTATACCTATAATTTAGAAAAACATTACACTTATGTTTGCCATCGCAATGTACTAGCAATGCAAGAAGTTATTTGGATTTTATATTTAAAAAATGTCGTTTGTACATAACGTTTAATAAGAAATTATGTGATACTACCACTTCTTGGAATAAATAGGAATTCAAAATATTTGCACTTTATA
This sequence comes from Tillus elongatus, assembly GCA_964006375.1. NCBI lineage: Eukaryota > Metazoa > Arthropoda > Insecta > Coleoptera > Cleridae > Tillus > Tillus elongatus. Next base: position 82,526,390 of record OZ023262.1, on the reverse strand, counting down.
TGTTGCTTTAAAAAAATTTAAAATAATACGCATGTTGATCATCTCAATGAACTAGTTATACAGAAATGTATTTTGTTCATTGCATTTTAATTATATGTTAACCTACCATATTTTGTGTTACTTCTTGGAATAAATAGCAATTCACAATAATTGAACTGTATATGTTTTAAAAAAATAAAAAATAATACACATGTTGGTCATCTCGATTAACTAGTTATACAGAAATGTCTTTTGTACATTACATTTAAGAAATTATATGTGAAACTACCATATTTTGTGTTACTTTTTGGAATAAGTAGCAATTCACAATAATTGAACTCTGTATGTTTTAAAAAAATTAAAAATAATACACAGGTTGGTCATCTCAATGAACTAGTTATACAAAAATGTCTTTCGTCTGTTATATTTAAGAAATTATATCTGAACCTAGCATATTTTGTGTTACCTTTTGGAATAAATAGCAATTCAGAATAATTGAACTCTATATGTTTTAAAACAATTAAAACTAATACACATGTTGGTAATATCAATGAACTAGTTATACAGAAATGTCTTTTGTACATTACATTTAAAGAATTATAGGTGAAATTACCATATTTTGTGTTACTTTTTGGAATAAATAGCAATTCACAATAATTGAACTCCATATATTTAAAAAAAATTAAAATAATACACACGTTGGTCATCTCAATGAACTAGTTATACAGAAATGTCTTTTGTCTATTACATTTAAGAAAATTTATGTGAAACTACCATATTTTGTGTTAATTTTTGGAATAAATAGCAATTCACAAAAATTGAACTATATATGTTTTAAACAAATTAGAAATAATGCACATGTTAGTAATCTCAATAAACTAGTTATACAGAAATGTCTTTTGTACATTACATTTAAGAAATTATATGTGAAACTACCATATTTTGTGTTACTTTTTGGAATAAATAGCAATTCACAATAATTGAACTGTATATGTTTTAAAAAAATAAAAAATAATACACATGTTGGTCATCTCGATTAACTAGTTATACAGAAATGTCTTTTGTACATTACATTTAAGAAATTATATGTGAAACTACCATATTTTGTGTTACTTTTTGGAATAAGTAGCAATTCACAATAATTGAACTCTATATGTTTTAAAAAAATTAAAAATAATACACATGTTGGTCATCTCAATGAACTAGTTATAAAGAAATGTCTTTTGTACATTACATTTAAGAAATTATATGTGAAACTACCATATTTTGTGTTACTTTTTGGAATAAATAGCAATTCACAATAATTGAACTCTATATGTTTTAAAAAAATTAAAAATAATACACATGTTGGTCATCTCAATGAACTAGTTATACAAAAATGTCTTTCGTCCAATACATTTGAGAAATTATATGTGAAACTACCATATTTTGTGTAACTTTTTGGAATAAATAGAAATTCACAATAATTCAAGTCTATGTTTTAAAAAAAAATTAAAAATAATACACATGTTGGTCATCTCAATGAACTAGTTATACAGAAATGTCTTTTGTACATTACATTTAAAGAAATATAGGTGAAACTACCATATTTTGTGTTACTTTTTGGAACAAATAGCAATTCACCATAAATGAACTCTATATGTTAAAAAAAATACACATGTTGGTCGTCCCAATGAACTAGTTATACAGAAATGTCTTTTGTACATTAAATTTAAAGAATTATATGTAATACTAGCATATTTTGTGTTACTTTTTGAAATAATTAGCAATTCAAAATAATTGTACTTTATATGTCGTTTTAAAAAAAGATTAAAAATAATACACATGTTGATCATCTCAATTAAGTAGTGAAGAAGAAATCTCTTTTCTCCATTACATTTAATAAATTATATGTGAAACTACCATATTTTGTGTTACTTTTTGGAATAAATAGCAATTCATAATAATTGAACTCTATATGTTTTAAAAACATTAAACATTAAACTAGTTATACAGAAAAGTCTTTTGTACATTACATTTAAAGAATTGTATGTGAAACTACCATATTTTGTGTTACTTTTTGGAATAAATAGCAATTCACAATAATTGAACTCTATATGTTTAAGAAATTATATATGAACCTACCATATTTTGTGTTACTTTTTGGAATACATAGCAATTCAGAATAATGGAACTCTATATGTTTTAAAAAAATTAAAAATAGTACACATGTTGGTCATCTCAATGAACTAGTTATACAGAAATGTGTTTTGTACATTACATTTAAGAAATTATATGTGAAACTACCATACTTTTTGTTACTTTTTGGAATAAATAGCAATTAACAATAACTGAACGCTATATGTTTTAGGAAAATTGAAAATAATACACATGTTGGTCATCTCAATGAACTAGTTACACATAAATGTTTTAAGATGTTTAGAATGTTTTTAGATACATTAGTTGTATTAACGGATACTATCAATTGAGACATGTCCCCAAAGTTCATGCTACAAGCTGTTTTAATTTTTTTTTCAAAAAGTATGCTCCGAAAAGGAAAATTTTGAGTACCACGCTAAATGTTGGTTCGTATAGGATAAACTGGTACTAAAAATTCCAAGAAATAAAAGGGACCCCAAAGTGTAGTCAGCCAATATATATATATATATATAATATATATATATATATATATATATATATATATATATATATATATATATATATATATATATATATATATATGTATTCATCTGATAACTCAAACTCGTATAGGATAAACTGGTACTAAAAATTCCAAGAAATAAAAGGGACCCCAAAGTGTAGTCAGCCAATATATATATATATATATATATATATATATATATATATATATATATATATATATATATATATATATATGTGTGTGTGTAAGCATATGAACATTGAAGAGATATGTGCTCTAGGGGGCTTAATTAGCGCTCATTAGAAGAAATTGTTTCGAAATTCAAAAGTATTGATCTTCTCATTTGTTAATTTTTTAAAGAATACTGACAATATTTTTAAAGATATTTCACTAACAGAAATAAAATGTAAAGTGACAGTTACAGTAAACACCACCACTTTGGCACTGGAGTAGAGGAAAAGATTACGTTGCATAATACTGCGAAATTAGTCGCAGCAACATTTCGAATGTGTCTGTGGTACGGCCCCCATTCACCTGCCTCCACATAAACTCGTCCAAATAACTGGGCAAGTGGTTGGGACTCGTACCATGCATGAATTTTATCTTTTCTTTTGCTCTACTCCAAAATGCCTCTACATGGTTTGTGGTGGTGTTTGTATCCGGATCAACAAAATTCCGCGAATGGTTCACTGTCCTATGTTCATACGGGGGAATTACTGGCAACGCAGTTATCGCCCCCCGATAAGCCGCCCATTGATCCGAGTTTATTATCGAGCCTGTAACAAAATGCTTTGTATAAAGTCAGAAACACAAATGTTGCTTTAACAGATATTCTTACCAGGTGCCACAATTTGTTCGATAATGGGCAGAAGCGTGTCTCTGTCTCTTCTTGCCACTTCTTGTATGTAACCAACTTTCCTTTCCACATCGTAAATACCGAAGACCCAACGTTCGGGCACAACGCGGCCAACGTTGTATTTCCTTTTAGTGACGACTGATTCGTCTGAAAAAAAAGGTACTTTTTTATTGCGGTTTTGGCATAATTAAGTAAGTTACACAAGCTCTACACGCACCAAGTGCGTTATGGTAGTGAATTTCCATATAAATGTTTTTAAGAGCAAATACCTATGTCTCTTTTAAATGAAAGCAGGCCTTACATTTTGTTACCAGTATAACCTATAAATTAAGTGGAAACAGTGTACCATACCAAAATTTTGTAATGCAACACCCTGTATATTAATAAATGCTCAAATGCAGATACAGAATGTCTTTAAGAAAGTATAAGGGTACCATATATGTAAAGATATAACTGTTTTTGGCTTATTTCACTGTTTCTCAAATCTGTTACTACTATGCTCACCAATACCCTTAAAACGTAACAAACCAAGGTGCGTTAGGAAATACTACTGCGGCTTAATTGTCAAATGAATGTATATTATAATGAAATAGAAATTTTCAATCTTACCACTGTTCTAACTTATGCTACTGAATAATATTTATTATAGTTGCATGTATCCGAGTACTTTTTTTTAACAGCACACTCTGTATATGATGAACAATTATGAAGCAGAAATATATTTCGTTTCTAATGCTGTACCTAGATAGATATCTCATTTCTATAAGATACAGTCGACATATTCCATATAAAACTGTAAGTTAGATAATAAAAATGTACTTGATTGAAAAATAGATGAAAAAAAAAACAATGAGTCAAAAATACTCAACTGGCTATAAGTAAACTATAAAATGCATAGTATAACATTTTGCTTCAAGTAAGTGCTGAAACTTCGGCCGCCTTACTGCAAGCAAAGTTCTAAGCGTCTTCTATAGGACCCTTGCAAACACTCGCGAATTCTCCCGCGCATATCTTGCAGTTGTTGCTGGGGCCTTCTAAAGTTTGCCTTCTACATAACTCCAAAGAAAATTCTCCATTAAGTTAATGTCGGAAGATCTTTGTAGCCACGGAGTTTGTTGGTCTCATGTGCTAACCAACCTGTTTTCCAAACGAACAAAATATTTCACCTACTACGCAATTGTGTGGAGCGCCACCCTGCGAAATCCCCATTCCTTGTGTTATTATTGAATTTTCTGAGAAAAAAGCACTAAGGGAGAGATTAAAAATTTTGATATATATATATATATATATATATATATATATATATATATATATGTGTGTGTGTGTGTGTAGAGAGACCTTACTAAGTACCAAAATTCAACTTTCTTAGTTAATAGCAAATTGAGTTATTCAAATTTGAAGCATTTAATAGAAATGCACAACCATAACGCACTTGCTGCGTCCCGAGTTTTTTATTTCATAATATACAGACTGTCCTAAAGAAATGAAAATAGTCGCATTATTGCAACTATAAGAAATATGATTCATGAGCTTAACTAACAACAGTGGTATGATTTACAAATACGACTTAACATTAATATACATTCAGTTGACAATTCAGCAGCAGTCACATTTTCAAATGCACCTCGGTTTATTAGGCTTTCAGGGTATTTGCCAGCATAGTAGTACAAATTAAATTAAAAGGTTGGAAAACCCAGAAGTAACGCACTTAACATGTATGGTACCCTTCTACTTTTAGTCATGACATCCCGACTTTTGATTTTTGAAAAAATTTTTGCAAATGAGCGCGAACTAGGACCCCTAGAATCCATATCTGGGGTCAGTTTCAATTTCAATATGTTTATATATATATATATATATATATATATATATATATATATATATATATATATATATATATATATATATATATATATATATATATATATATATATATATATATGTATATTTATCACACTGTTAACTCAAAAGATAATGGGCCGATGTTGATAAAATTTGGCATGTACGTTTATTTTGTGAATGGGTTGGATAAGTTCGTTATTCAGGAAAATAGAACGAGGTTTTCCGGGAAAATTTTGATTTTTCATTAAAGAAAATTTCTTATCTCAAAAAGTAATAAGCTGATTTTTATAAAATTTGGCATGTACCTTCCTTTTATAAATGGCCTTGACAAGTTTGTTAGTCAGGGAAATCGGACGAGGTTTTCCGGGAAAATTTGGATTTTTTTTTCGTAAAAAAGATTTTATCTCAAAGAATAATCGGCCGATTTTGATAAAATGTGGTATGTAACATCCTTTTCTAAATGGCCTTGAGAAGTTTGTTAGTCAGGGAAATCTGACGAGGTTTTCCGGAAAAATTTTGAGTTTTCATTCCAAAAAATTTTTTATCTCAAAGAGTAATGGGCCGATTTTGATAAATTTTGGCATGTACCTTCCTTTTGTAAATGGCTTTGATAAGTTCGTCAATAAGAAAAAGCGGACGAGGTTTTCCGAAAAAGTTTTGAGTTTTCAATTAAAAATATTTTTACCTTAAAAAATAAAAAATCTATGATAACCAAATTTGGTAGGTAGGTTTACGATATAAAAAGTAAACTATACACCAAAATTTAGATTTCTATCGTACAAGAAAAAAAAGTTATAATAAAATATTTTGTGCCAGATCATTTCTATGAAAATTCACAACCATAACGCACTTCCTGCGTCCAGCTTTTTTTAAACGATAATCAATTTCTTCACTCGACCGTTTAATAATATGCTGGGTGTAACATTTGAAATTATTGAGATGTTTTACTCTGAAGTTCTTTAAAATGAAACCATCATTATGATTTCCTGTATAATTGCTTGAAATTTCGACGCTATTAGATCTGACTGCAGTCTGCAGTACAAGGGTAAAAGCTGCTAAATATGAAGAAAATTTTATAATTAGCATATTTTAATTTCTGAGGTTGCTCATATTGACATTTTCCAAAGAAGTCGATTATTAACAAAACTAAGTTCAGACATATGGTACTTTGCCCAAATGCAATCAAAATCTTAAGTAGTATCCCATTGTTAAGCAATATACAGTGTGTTTTATTAGAAACAACCGTCATGAATGATGTCAGCCATTTATGGGACAGTGGGTGTAATTGAAAATAATTTGAGGTTGTGATGCTTTAGGGAAAAAAAAACGTTTTTTTCGCAAATTTCTCCTTTGTAACGCACCAGTTCAGATATTGAACTAATTCGTTGAAAAGAATCACGGTATATATATATATATATATATATATATATATATATATATATATATATATATATATATATATATATATATATATATATATATATATATATATATATATATGACAGAATGTCATTAGACTATATTTTCTAATGATCTGTGAGCTCATAACGTTTGCATGCACACATATATTGACATGGTACACAAATAGCGTATAATAAAAAAGCTGGACGCAGAAAGTGCGTGATGGTAGTGAATTTTAATAGAAATGATCGGGCACAACATATTTTCTTCAAACTTTTTTGTTTGCAACATAAACATCATAATTTTGCTGGTGGGCTTTTTTATTTTTTTGAGATAAAAACTGTTTGTCGAATGAAATGGAAACTATTCTGGGAAAACCTTGTCCGATTTTCCAAACTAACGAACTTATCGAGGCCATTTGAAAAGGAAGGTACATGCCAAGTTTTATTAAAACCGCCGTATTTTTTTGGAGTTATCGGTGTTATACATATATATATATATATATATATATATATATATATATATATATATATATATATATATATATATATATACATACACAAATATAAAAATTGAAACTGACCCTGGATATGGATTATAGGGGTCCTAGTTCGCGCTCGTTTGGAAAAAATTTTCGTTAATCCAAAAGTCGGGATCTCCCCATTAGTCAATTTCTTCTACGAAAATTCACTGAAATATATAGTAATAAATAATAAGGCGTACTTAACTTACCGATTTCAACAATTTTTCCTGGACCCCCTAGCCGCCAGGGATGTTCCAAGACCCATCGGGAGCATACGTCTCTGAGATATTGGTTCCACTGGATGACGGTGGTGCGAGATAGGCCAGTAAGTAGTTCTTGCGTGCTGGCTCTTATGTCAAGAGCCCACAAATATGCCAGTAGCACAAACTGCCTGAGCTCTATTTTCTGATTTGCTAAAAATGACCCATCTCTGATGCTTTTGGTGTTGCCCTTGTGTATGGGACACCTCCACACGTATCCGTCACCCAAGGAAACCTTTCTTATAAAAGACATGGCTCTGTTGCAGCCTTCCCTATCACATCCCGGAGGGATGCTGCGAAGGATGCCTTTACTTTGCAGAAATGCGATGGTGTCTTCTTTTGTACGCAACTTCTCAACAAAAGACAAAAACGCGTCCATTTTTTATGCACAGGTGGGGAAATAAGGATTTGTGTTGAAATAGACCAAATAGAAAAAATAGACCAACTACACTTAAAAAACTAACGATGAAATTAACTACCTAAAATAAGCAATAACTAACAAACTAAATAACTACGAAAATAACAAAGTAAGAAACTAAAACTAAAAAGAGCACTAGTTAAAAAGTAAAGAACGCAAAGAAAACTAATCAATAAGTAACAAACTAAATAACTACAATAATAACAAACTAACCAACTAAGTAACAAACTACAACGGAAAAGTGCACTACTAAAAACCTAACACAGTAAATAACAGAAGGAAAATATATGGAGCGTCTTTCAGCCAGCCGTACGGATTCGAAAGTGAGCTCACTGAAACAGAAGAACATGGAAGACCGCCGTGCGTGATTCCCCCTTCCAAGATTACGAAACATTATCACCATATTTAAGGGCCAGACAATGAAGCATAATTAACTAGGTATAGGCATACACATTTGTATGACGTCACAGCGGATGCAAGCTGAGAAAAATATTGACTAACTTTCCACTATTTGGACGTTCAGGTAGCATACATTTGCTTTGTAATTTTAACCGTTCATTAGAAACAAATTTTCTGATATTTTCATGATTAAATAGTGGTGATTGTCCTGTTGTTTCATAACTTCCAGAAACATGTATTATTTTCATTGCTTGTTTCTGAATAAGGAGGCTGAGATTTAGTGAATGGCTAGTCATAAAAGTTAAAATTTACACAACTACAATTGGCTGTACAAACGAATTCATCTACATAACAATCTGCAATATATCTACTTAAAAAAACAGTGAAAATGCTGTTAATGCGTTTGCGTACCTACTTCTACAAAATTTAAATGACATGGCTGGCAATTCGCACACAATTATTTTCGGAAATACTTATGTATTTCATAAAACATCGCTTTCATTGCGTTGGATAACTCACTCATCCATCCGAATGATAAAGGAGAAATTATTGTTTGGGCAGGTACTCTCAAATATGCAAATGCTTACCTTAGCTAATTGTGTTAGATAGCCTAATGTAACAAGTTTATGTAGGAAAACGTAACATTCCTTCACTAAAACTGTCGTATGTTTGAAAAGATATGTAAGTACATTTATGTACACAATTTGTCTTTATAAAGACTATTTCATAGGAAACTGTAGAGCTTGTAGCCTTATATAAGGTTAACTTATATTGACATATCTTTTTTCTTGATTGAGTTAAAGAGTGCATCAGACAGAAAATTTTTAATGACAAATTTATTAAATTGAATTAACGTGACCAGGAAAATAATCATTAAGAGATATCTGGGAGTAATTCCGCTGTTCTTTTCAGTGACTATTTCTTTTTTTGAATTAATACTATAGAATAATGTATTTGTATCCACCTGAAACGCTCGCTGTGACGTAATACTGTCGACTGGGTACCAACACATACGCGCACGGTCGCATCTTGCTAGTTGTATATCGTGGACAAGATAACATTGGCTGTTGCTGTGTCTTTAATTCTCAGTATAACTGTATTACGTAATTTATTTTCTAACTCTCATGCCTTACTTCTGAGAAACGTATCGGCTTGTTTTATGTTAATGTTCACATGAAAAATAAAAACCGCAAAAACCACCTAATAAAATGTTTTAATCGTGTTTTTTTGACAACCAGCTCCTTTCCTCTCTCCACCAACTTCAAATAGTAAGAATAGTAATTATTATATTTTATTTAATTACTTCAAATTTGCAAAAAAAAAAACGTATAGTGCCTAAGTCCTGAAGAATTGTAAATATTAATTCATTACCTGAAGGTTATCGTGTTGATCGAATTGTTCTAACAGAGAAGTGCGTGCACGCACGCACAAACACACAAATCAATATTCGCGCGCGCACACACATAGCACGCACACATATATTACATTAAGAAATGTTAATATTTTTTTAAATACCATACACCATAAACTTACATAAAATTACTGTCAAGGCATCAGAGAGAGGGTCTATTTGAAATTAAATTTCTGTAAATATGTTAGTAAATGACGCTTACAGCTGAAACTTAATGGTTTCTGGAACACTTTTCTTGCTACACTTTCTGTACATAACCCGTGTTTCTTTAAGGTTTTGCCTAAATGTTGTCAATTTTGCGGTTCTACATTGAGATTTGGCGTTTTGAGAGAAACCGGCAACTTTTTTAATTCCTACAACTGTTTTGTGTTTTAACTTGCACACATACATTTTGTTACATGGCTCACTCTTTGTAATGCAAAGACGCCTACCAAATTTGGTCCCCCTGATTTTGTTATTTCGGGAGATAAAAAAACCCGAAGAAACATAATTTTTCGGGATAACTTGAGTCATTTTGTTGCATAACGAAGTTATCAAAGCCAATGAAACTGGAGGTACTTCTCATATTTTACCAAGGTCAGCCCATTTATTTGTTTTCTTTTCGGTGTCTAGGGGGCCTACTTCGCGCTCATTTGAAGAAATTGGGAAAAGAAAATTCATTAAAAAATTAACCGGTTTCACTGAAACTTTGCACGTGTCTTTTGTTTGTTAATAGCTTAAAAAAAGTTAATTAGCCACGCCAATCGGACCAGGGTTTCCGAAAAAAGAAATGTCTTAAAATACTGTTTGTGAATTCTAACATAAGAAATTCAGTGAAAAGCCTTAATTCTGGATTTGGGTTATCCAAGTGTACTTAAAATTTTTTATTAACCTGACAAAGTTTTATAATTTTCAATTCACTCGTTTCGCCACAATAAATGTTTAAATGCACCATATAGACAGCTTGTTAAGAAGACACCTCCCATCATTTTTCGCAAGGTTTTGCAGAATAGTGGGCATATGATAGTAGAGTCTGGTGTAGAATCACCTCATCTTTTCGAAAATAGCAAAAAAACGTATCACTGCCATTTAAAAAAATTAAGTTACCGTCAACTTTCGGTATAACCGGTTGCGCTACATTTTTTTTTCTTAATTTACGTACATAGAGCGCGGCCTTTTTATTAACCTGACAAAGTTTTATAATTTTCAATTCACTCGTTTCGACACAATAAATGTTTAAATCCACCATATAGACAGCTTGTTAAATAGACACCTCCCATCATTTTTGGCAAGATGTCGCAGTATAGGGAGCATATGATACTAGAGTCTGGTGTAGAATCGTCCCATCTTTTCGAAAATAGCAAAAAAACGTATCACTGCCATTTAAAAAAATTAAGTTACCGTCAACTTTCGGTATAACCGGTTGCGCTATATTTTTTTTCTTAATTTACATACATAGAGCGCGGCCTTTTCATTAACCTGACAAAGTTTTATAATTTTTTATTTATTCGTTTCGCCACAATAAATGTTTATATGCACCATATAGACAGCTTGTTAAGTAGACACCTCCCATCATTTTTGGCAAGGTTTTGCAGAATAGTGGGCATATGATACTAGAGTCTGGTGTAGAATCACCTCATCTTTTCGAAAATAGCAAAAAAATGTATCACAAATTAAGTTACCGTCAACTTTCGGTATAACCGGTTGCGCTACATTTTTTTTCTTAATTTACATACATAGAGCGCGGCCTTTTCACTAACCTGACAAAGTTTTATAATTTTTCATTTACTCGTTTCGCCACAATAAATGTTTATATGCACCATATAGACAGCTTGTTAAATAGACACCTCCCATCATTGTTGGCAAGATGTCGCAGTATAGGGAGCATATGATACTAGAGTCTGGTGTAGAATCGTCCCATCTTTTCGAAAATAGCAAAAAAATGTATCACTGCCATTTAAAAAAATTAAGTTACCGTCAACTTTCGGTATAACCGGTTGCGCTACATTTTTTTCATAATTTACATACATAGAGCACGGCCTTGTCATTAACCTGACAAAGTTTTATAATTTTCATTTCACTCGTTTCGACACAATAAATGTTTATATGCACCATATTGACAGCTTGTTAAGTAGACACCTCCCATCATTTTTGGCAAGGTTTTGCAGAATAGTGGGCATATGATACTAGAGTCTGGTGTAGAATCACCTCATCTTTTCGAAAATAGCAAAAAAATGTATCACTGCTATATAAAAAAATTAAGTTATCGTCAACTTTCGGTATAACCGGTTGCGCTACATTTTTTTTCTTAATTTACATACATAGAGCGCGGCCTTTTCATTAACCTGACAAAGTTTTATAAATTTTCATTTACTCGTTTCGCCACAATAAATGTTTATATGCACCATATAGACAGCTTGTTAAGAAGACACCTCCCATCATTTTTGGCAAGATGTCGCAGTATAGGGAGCATATGATACTAGAGTCTGGTGTAGAATGGCCTCATCTTTTCGAAAATAGCAAAAAAACGTATCACTGCCATTTAAAAAAATTAAGTTACCGTCAACTTTCGGTATAACCGGTTGCGCTACATTTTTTTCTTAATTTACATACATAGAGCGCGGCCTTTTTTATTAGCCTGAAAAAGTTTTATAATTTTCTGTTTACTCGTTTCGACACAATAAATGTTTAAATGCACCCTATAGACAGCTTGTTAAGTAGACACCTCCCATCATTTTTGGCAAGGTTTTGCAGAATAGTGGGCATATGATACTAGAGTCTGGTGTAGAATCACCTCATCTTTTCGAAAATAGCAAAAAAATGTATCACTGCTATTTAAAAAAATTAAGTTACCGTCAACTTTCGGTATAACCGGTTGCGCTACATTTTTTTTCTTAATTTACATACATAGAGCGCGGCCTTTTCATTAACCTGACAAAATTTTATAATTTTTCATTTACTCGTTTCGCCACAATAAATGTTTATATGCACCATATAGACAGCTTGTTAAAAAGACACCTCCCATCATTTTTGGCAAGATGTCGCAGTATAGGGAGCATATGATACTAGAGTCTGGTGTAGAATCGCCTCATCTTTTCGAAAATAGCAAAAAAACGTATCACTGCCATTTAAAAAAATTAAGTTACCGTCAACTTTCGGTATAACCGGTTGCGCTACATTTTTTTCTTAATTTACATACATAGAGCGCAGCCTTTTCATTAACCTGACAAAGTTTTATAATTTTTCATTTACTCGTTTCGCCACAATAAATGTTTATATGCACCATATAGACAGCTTGTTAAGAAGACACCTCCCATCATTTTTGGCAAGATGTCGCAGTATAGGGAGCATATGATACTAGAGTCTGGTGTAGAATCGCCCCATCTTTTCGAAAATAGCAAAAAAACGTATCACTGCCATTTAAAAAAATTAAGTTACCGTCAACTTTCGGTATAACCGGTTGCGCTACATTTTTTTTCTTAATTTACATACATAGAGCGCGGCCTTTTTATTAACCTGACAAAGTTTTATAATTTTCAATTCACTCGTTTCGCCACAATAAATGTTTAAATCCACCATATAGACAGCTTGTTAAGTAGACACCTCCCATCATTTTTGGCAAGGTGTCGCAGTATAGGGAGCATATGATACTAGAGTCTGATGTAGAATCGCCTCATCTTTTCGAAAATAGCAAAAAAACGTATCACTGCCATTTAAAAAAATTAAGTTACCGTCAACTTTCGGTATAACCGGTTGCGCTACATTTTTTTCTTAATTTACATACATAGAGCGCGGCCTTTTTTATTAGCCTGAAAAAGTTTTATAATTTTCTGTTTACTCGTTTCGACACAATAAATGTTTAAATGCACCCTATAGACAGCTTGTTAAGTAGACACCTCCCATCATTTTTGGCAAGGTTTTGCAGAATAGTGGGCATATGATACTAGAGTCTGGTGTAGAATCACCTCATCTTTTCGAAAATAGCAAAAAAATGTATCACTGCTATTTAAAAAAATTAAGTTACCGTCAACTTTCGGTATAAGCGGTTGCGCTACATTTTTTTTCTTAATTTACATACATAGAGCGCGGCCTTTTCACTAACCTGACAAAGTTTTATAATTTTTCATTTACTCGTTTCGCCACAATAAATGTTTATATGCACCATATAGACAGCTTGTTAAGAAGACACCTCCCATCATTTTTGGCAAGATGTCGCAGTATAGGGAGCATATGATACTAAAGTCTGGTGTAGAATCGCCTCATCTTTTCGAAAATAGCAAAAAAATGTATCACTGCCATTTAAAAAAATTAAGTTACCGTCAACTTTCGGTATAACCGGTTGCGCTACATTTTTTTTCTTATTTTACATACATAGCGCACGGCCTTTTCATTAACCTGACAAAGTTTTATAATTTTTAATTCACTCGTTTCGACACAATAAATGTTTATATGCACCATATTGACAGCTTGTTAAATAGACACCTCCCTTCATTTTTCGCAAGGTTTTGCAGAATAGTGGGCATATGATAGTAGAGTCTGGTGTAGAATCACCTCATCTTTTCGAAAATAGCAAAAAAACGTATCACTGCCATTTAAAAAAATTAAGTTACCGTCAACTTTCGGTATAACCGGTTGCGCTACATTTTTTTTTCTTAATTTACGTACATAGAGCGCGGCCTTTTTATTAACCTGACAAAGTTTTATAATTTTCAATTCACTCGTTTCGACACAATAAATGTTTAAATCCACCATATAGACAGCTTGTTAAATAGACACCTCCCATCATTTTTGGCAAGATGTCGCAGTATAGGGAGCATATGATACTAGAGTCTGGTGTAGAATCGCCCCATCTTTTCGAAAATAGCAAAAAAACGTATCACTGCCATTTAAAAAAATTAAGTTACCGTCAACTTTCGGTATAACCGGTTGCGCTATATTTTTTTTCTTAATTTACATACATAGAGCGCGGCCTGACCTGACCTGACCTGACCTGACAAAGTTTTATAATTTTTCATTTATTCGTTTCGCCACAATAAATGTTTATATGCACCATATAGACAGCTTGTTAAGTAGACACCTCCCATCATTTTTGGCAAGGTTTTGCAGAATAGTGGGCATATGATACTAGAGTCTGGTGTAGAATCACCTCATCTTTTCGAAAATAGCAAAAAAATGTATCACTGCTATTTAAAAAAATTAAGTTACCGTCAACTTTCGGTATAACCGGTTGCGCTACATTTTTTTTCTTAATTTACATACATAGAGCGCGGCCTTTTCACTAACCTGACAAAGTTTTATAATTTTTCATTTACTCGTTTCGCCACAATAAATGTTTATATGCACCATATAGACAGCTTGTTAAGAAGACACCTCCCATCATTTTTGGCAAGATGTCGCAGTATAGGGAGCATATGATACTAAAGTCTGGTGTAGAATCGCCTCATCTTTTCGAAAATAGCAAAAAAATGTATCACTGCCATTTAAAAAAATTAAGTTACCGTCATTTTTCGGTATAACCGGTTGCGCTACATTTTTTTTCTTAATTTACATACATAGAGCACGGCCTTTTCATTAACCTGACAAAGTTTTATAATTTTCAATTCACTCGTTTCGACACAATAAATGTTTATATGCACCATATAGACGGCTTGTTAAGTAGACACCTCCCATCATTTTTGGCAAGGTGTCGCAGTATAGGGAGCATATGATACTAGAGTCTGGTGTAGAATCGCCACATCTTTTCGAAAATAGCAAAAAAACGTATCACTACCATTTAAAAAAATTAAGTTACCGTCAACTTTCGGTATAACCGGTTGCGCTACATTTTTTTTCTTAATTTACATACATAGAGCGCGGCCTTTTTATTAACCTGACAAAGTTTTATAATTTTCTGTTTACTGGTTTGGGAGCGATCAAATTATAAGTGCACAATGCATCCATAATATAGCATGTCTGTTAAGTTGACACATTAAAGTCATTTTCATGCCAGTAGGATTAATTAAATAGTCACCGTCTGTTAACTTCATTTATTTTCATAAGAATAGATTATATAAATTGGCTTTGTTTAATTTATTATCACTCTACATGACCTATTTATTTATATCTTATTTTCCTTGTTTGAGGGTAGAAAGCACAGGCCGGCAACGCCGCACGTCAGGCGAGCTACGTGAATTCTCTCTGGTTTCACGGGATGCGTCTACTTAACGTTCGCCTAGGTTATGTACAAAAACAAACAAGTAGGTTCACAATTACCTGTAATATATTAAGTAACACTTACCAAGAAGCAGATAATGATGTAATAATACAAAGCCTGTCTTACAGAGGCACTTCTTTGCGCCTAAAGAACGGCACAATAAATGAGATCAAGAGCGCGAACGCGAATGAACGGGTTGCGAGTTACGGATACTCGAAAAATAGGCTAGATCACTGAAACTGAAAACTCTAACACCAATTATTTACATTGGCAATTTGTAAAACATTGCAATTGTAGTGGTTGCATAACTAGAATGCCTAAAACATAAATTACACGTAGAAATAATAAGATATAAATTGACCACAAAATGTATTGGAAATTTCGATAACATCAGAGTCCTACAGTGTGAAGTAAACTAGCAAGATATGGCACTTGTCTTGTAACACTTCTTCGCTAAATACATTAAAAACCGAAGTTGGACACTTGATGGTACAACCTAAAACAGAGCAGAATAACCCAAAAACCACAACAAATAATTTAAAAAAAGAGTTCCAAAACGAAGTTGTCGTTATTAGTACCTGTCGAAATAACAACTAAGGGTTATAAGCTAAATAAGTTGGTTGGACAAGTGTGGGGGTGGTTGGTAGGCAGTTTTTCCCACCCGCAAACTTCTGCGAGGATGCGTTGAGATCTGGTTTTCCCTTCTCCTAACTTATTAACTGGGCGAAGCGGGGGTTATTCTGGGGGAAACAGGTGGGGTGGCTCGATAACCGTTTTCCGACTTTTTGTTCTCTAAAACATGCTCGAGTTTCTCCTTCCACTGCACTTTAGCGGGGGTGTATTCTAATGGAGGTTTCGCTTCCGCTAGCTGTTTATTTGTGCAAACCGGCGGTCTTTTGGGAGACATAAAGGGGTCGCGCGATGTCGGCTCTTGGAATTTTTTTCAGACGCATGCTTACAACCTCTGCATGCGTAAAGCACGGAGAAAGGTTGTGGTTTTATCGCCCGAAATAGTTTTTTTTTCGCTCAAACGTCGTAGAAAGTATCAAGAGATAAAAAATCTGATTTGCGAAGAAAAATATTGTGTCTGTATGAAGGTCGGTCTGTCTGTTAGCTCCCGCCATAACTTTCGAAGGGGTTTTGATTCCAATTTACACTTTAACATTGAAAATCGAGTGATATCTCGTGCCATGAGATTTTTTGAGAATATAAATTCAAATATTCCGACGGACCCGACATTTTCTCATAAAATTAAAGTATGGGATGATCATGCAGGGGTGAAATATCAAATTCTTTTGTAATTGACATATCGACATCAAATTTGGTACACAGGTAAACTGTTCACTAGCGGGTGGTCTGGATTGTTTGTGAGTAAAATCGCTACAGGATAAAGGGAAGAAATAGGTGGTTGATTGGGGAAAATTGACACTTTTCTATTAAACATCGAGGAATATATCGTTTCAGAAGTTATAAATACCAATGTTACGACGGATCTGACATTTTCGCATAAAGTTGAGGTATGGGTTGATTATGTAGGGGTGAAATATCAAATTCTTTTGTAATGGACATATAGACATTAAATTTGGTACACAGGTAAACTGTTAACAAGCGGACTGTCTGTGAGTAAAATCGCTACAGGATGATAAAGGGAAGAAATAGGGGGCTGATTGGGGAAAATTGACACTTTCCATTAAACATCGAACAATATATCGTTTTAGAAGTTACAAATTCAAATATTACGACGGACCTAACATTTTCTCAAAACTTAAAGTAGGGTCGAACATGTAGGGGTGAAATATCAAATTATTTTCTAATAAACATATCGAATGAAATTTGGTACACAGGTTAACTGTTCATAAGCGGATAATCTGAATTGTTAGTGAATAAAATCGCTACATGATAAAGGAAAGAAATAGGGGGTTGATTGGGGCAAATTGAGATTAATTATCAATCAAATATTACGATGGATTTCACATTTTCTCATAAAATTCAAGTAGATGTTGATTATGTAGGGATGAAATACCAAATTATTTTATAATTGAGATATCGACATCAAATTTGGTACACAGATAAACTGTTAGCTAGCGGATGATCTGGATTGTTTATAAGTAAAATCGTTACAGGATAAAGGGAAGAAATAGAAGATAATTAAGTGAAAACTTATACTTTTCCATTAAACATCGAGTAATATATCATTTTAGAAGTTATGTCATGTAGGGGTGAAATATCATGTTCTTTAAGCGATTTTTTTTAATTCGCTAAAGAGGAGATCTGTGTATATATATATATATATATATATATATATATATATATATATATATATATATATATATATATATATATATATATATATATATATCCTGATAACTCAAAAAATAATGGACCGATCTTGATCACATTTGGTGACTACCTTCCTTTTGCAAGTGGCTTGGATAAGTTCGTAAGCCAGGAAAATCGGACCAGGTTTTCCCGGAATATGTTGTGTTTTCTTTCTAAAAAAATCATTATCTCCGTAAATAACAAGGTACGCGTGTTTGTATTATAAAGACTGAAAACTCTGTACCAAAATGTAGGTCTCTAGCTTTAAAGACAAAGAAGTTATGGGCAGTTAAAGAAACAAATTTTGGAGTTTTCCTCAAAACGTCAAACTCGCAAATTTTAAACGTCAAAATTGGCAATGTTTAGGCAAAGAACGTGAAACAAATACCGATTATGAAAAGAAAATGTTGCAAGAAAAGTGTTCTGCAAAACCTTAAGTTTCAGATTCAACCGTCATTGCCTTTCATTTTACTAAAATATTTACAGAAACTTCATTTCAGATAGACCCTTTCTCTGATGCTTTGGCTGTCGGTTTCGTTAAGTTGATGCTTTCGCTGTAGGTTTCGTGAAGTTTATGGTTGAACGGTCTATAATTTTTTTAGCTAATTTTCGTAGAATAAATTCGTTAATGCATTTTTGCATTTTTTATCGAAATATGATGCCTTTGCAAGAAAAAATAAGAAAAAAATCTGGACGCAGTAAGTGCGTTTTGGTAGCCAATTTTCGGTAAATTTGCAGTTTAGCTCCCGAACGCTTTTCAAAAAACTGTTTTCAGAAACCTGCCTAGACACCATCCCCCCTCCCCCCGCGGATCTACAAACCCCAAGAAACATTTCTTGTTCACAACCCCCAAGGAAGTTACGGGACCAACAGTGAGTAGGGGTAGGTAGTAAAAAAGAAATATGAGCAGAAAATGCGAATAAAACGGGCTTGAAAGCTGCCTTTTTCACATCTTGAAGCCATATTCCCCGTAAACCCTACCTACCCCGCACAGCACCCCTATCCCCACAGGTGCTGTGACTTCCTTGGCGGGTAGGAACAAGACACTTTTCTTGTGGTTTATGCAGCGAGGGTGGTTGTATGCACGCGAGGGGGAAGGAAAATCCCCACGAGGAAGCAGCCGACTCCCAGCCCCTACCGCAGGTCGAACGGGGGGGGGGGTCCTGCTTCGTCGTAGGCATTTTTCTTCCCCCTCGTGTGCATATAACCACCCTCGTTGCATAAACCACAAGAAAAATTTCTTGTTCATACCCCCCAAGGAAGCTACGTGACCTGGGGCAAATAGGGGTGCTGTGTGGGGTAGGCAGGATTTAATGAGGATATGTCTTCAAATAGACAGCTTTCAAGCAGTTTTCTTCGCATTTTCTGCTCATATTTCCTTTTTACTACCTACCCCGCCCAGCACCACTATTCACTCCCAGTCCCGTAACTTCTTTGGGGGGTGTGAACAAAAAAAATTCTTGTGGTGTGTGCATCCAGGTGGGGTCCTATTAATGTTTCTGAAAACAATTTTTTGAAAAGCGTTCGGGAGCTAATTTGCAAATTTACCGAATTTTCATTAAATGCTTCAAATTTCAATAACTCAATTTGCTATTAACGTAAGCTTTGTTAGTTAGGAAACCAACATTTAAGTTTATTTTCGGAAAATTTTTGTATATTTTCAAACCATAAGTAATTTTGATAAAATATAGTACATTGTTTCTACTACATAGGCTATGCCGGAATCAGATTGATGCCTGCTCGCATTTGCTATTAAAAACATTTTAATGGAAATTCACTTCCATAATACGCTTGTTGCATCCATACTTTTGAAAAATGTTTATATATTTTCAAACAATAAAGTTATTTCGATGAAATATGGTACATTGTTTCTACTATATATGCAACCAAGTTTGATGCCTGCTTTCATCAAAGAAAGACATTTGCTATTAAAAATATGTTAAAGAAAATTCGCTACCATAACGCACTTGCTGCGTTCAGACTTTTGTAATTGACATATCGACATTAAATTTAGACACATATAAGCTGTTTACAAGCGGATGGCCTGGATTGTTTGTGAGTAAAATCGCTATAGGAGAAAGGGAATGAATCGGGAGTTGATTGAGGAAAATTCACATTGTTTCATCAAACATCGAGTAATATATCGTTTCAGTTTATAGGTTTACTAAACATCTGACATTTTCTCATGAAATCCTGGTTTGATTATGGAGGGGTGAAATTTTAATTTTCTCTGTAATCAAGTCATCGACCACAAATTCATTTCATGAGAAAATCTTTCTGTGGAGAGTAGATTATCACAACGATCTGCGAAAGTTATGATTCAATTTGCAGCACTATTTTTTCCGATAAAACATAAGAGAGATATCACACCCTAAAGAGGTGCAATCGAAATTCATTTTTTGCAATAATTTTCATACAGTTTCGTACCATTAAAAGAAATTTTTAAGTCTGGAGACAGCAAGTGCGTTAATATAACGATTTTCATGCATCCCGTTGAACTAGACTTTTTTTGATTTTAGTACACAGGAAAAGCTACAGGATGCCCGTTTTTCCATCTTACGGTTGGCTTTCCTGGTTATTATACGAGGGACGAAGCCAATAAAAATAAGACAAAACTACAAAGTGAACTATTACTACAAGAAAATTTGACCCATGTTTTACAGAATTTTCGAAAAAAAAAATCGTCAAATGAGCGCGAACTTCAAATCGCGACTTTGACGTTTTAAAAAGAAAAGCTACAAAATCTTCAAAGTATTTTATCTGGTATTTCTTCACCTTTTTGCGCCAATAAAACTTAAAAATCTTTTTGTAATATTAAACATATTTTGTTAACCACACTAAATATTTTGTTCCTGTGCGTTTCTCTGATAACTAGAGGCACCCTAATTCTTGTTTCTACAAATGCTCATATTTTTTTCTTTCAACTTCGAGCTCTGAATGCTGGTATGCGGCATACGTTTAATAGTAGACACTTGCGTACTAAACTTGGTTGCCATAGCTTTGTTATTTTCGGAGGTACAAAAATTTCCCGAAAGAAAACCCAAAAATTTCCCGGAAAACTGGCTCCATTTTCCTGGATGATAATTATAAAAGGAATGTACCTACCAAATTTTATAAAAAAGCCTAGTAAAAGTATTTAGAGTGAGACTAAACTAACAAAGTATTTTTATACTATCGGTCGACGGAAGACACAAACACAGACTGTTGAAAATTGTGTGGAACAGTAGTTTAGATTTTGTAAAACTTTCTGTAGCATAAGGTAGATATGTTCTATAGTTTTAAGGAAGGGCGGAAGTTAGTTGTGAACGATATTCCAACTCGTAAAGACACACGCGAACGTTTAACGATAGTAAGTAAATAATTAACGCAAATACGATATTTTTATTAGTAATTGTTCAATCGCGCACTACAAAGTTTTTAAGTAGTTCTGTGTACATATTTATTGTTTTCTCGAATTGTGTTGTTATATTTGTTTCTTTGTTTATTAAAAAAGTGAACCAGCAACGTGTGTGGTTTTTGTAACAAACGCAAACATTTTTACAGACACCAAGCTAGTAAGGTATTTACTTACTACAGTCAAATCTTTAAATTTGACTGTAACTGTCATCGCCGCTAACTTTAAAGCAAGCTGTAGAAAATAATGCTCTGAATCGGACCACCACACATTACGAACGTATGCCGGCTGTTTCGAGAAAAAGCTGGATTTTGATAAAGAGTTTCAGTCACCTATGAAATATTTATTATTGCAATGATACAAACTTTGGATGATCAATATCCCTCACATGTGCTACCATTAAGAACTGGATTGTGGAATTTAAAAGAGGACGAGCAAATGTCAGAGATGGCCACTGCTCTGAAAGATTAATTTCTGCGAGCACTCAAGAAAACCTTGATTCTGTTCATGAAATGACCTTAGAAGATCGACTAATTAGGTTTTTGTGTTGTGCGTGTTTTGTTTCTTTAACGTCGGCCTATTTCCGCGACTATGGCCAATCACCGACGCCAGGGAGCAGTTTCACCTCACTATCCTGGAAATTTTGCCGAACCCCTGCCTTTCTGTAAGGAGGGTAAGGATCTTTAACGTGCCCAACATCGCATGGACACGGGACCGACGGCTTTACGCCCCCTCCGAAGGGCGGAACGTGCAGACATTCAACTTGCTCAAATACAATGCCAGAACCTCGGTTTATGTTAATTTTACAGTTTGTACTGAAAAAGTGAAAGGAGTACCCTGGGATCGAACCCAGTACCCTTCGGTTGAGAGGCACACGTTCTTACCCCTGAACCACCGAGGTTCTAACTAATTAGATTAAAACGTACAGCAGAAATATGGCACATTTCCTATGGACGTCTGCTTCACATTGTTCACATTTGGGAAAAAGAAAGCTTTCGGCAAAAGGGATTCCGAAATGCTTGTCACTATGGAGGACACTGAATCATTTACTATAATCCAGAGACCTAAGGGAAAAAATGGAAAGAGTGAAAACA
Organism: Tillus elongatus; assembly: GCA_964006375.1. NCBI lineage: Eukaryota > Metazoa > Arthropoda > Insecta > Coleoptera > Cleridae > Tillus > Tillus elongatus. Next base: position 82,503,681 of record OZ023262.1, on the reverse strand, counting down.
TTCCGGTTCTCCGCAACCTAAAAAAAATCCGTATACAAGTCGACTCGAACGATTCTGACTTCAGTTTCCTGGCACAAAACTGCGATAGTTCTGCTATATTTGCTAGAACAAGGTAGAACTGCTACGGGAACATACTATAGTGAGTTGCTAACTAAATTACCGGAGAAAATTGCGGGCAAACGCCGCGATAAACTGATAAATGGTGTCCTCTTTTTGAAAGACAACGTCCTTGCTCACAAGTCATTGATACACTGCCAAAAAACTGACAAAATTGGTTTTGAATTGCTTGACGACTCGCCCTATTCTCCCTATTTAGCACATTCAAACTATTATTTCCCAAGCCCAAAAAACACGTGAAAAGTAAAAAATTGTCAACAAACAACGAAGCCATATGTGACGTTGAAAAATGATTTAAATACGGTGATAAATAATGTTTATAAAGTGTTTTGAAATGCTTCTTCCATGAGATTATGTTGAATATAGAAAATTTTATTTCAAAAAATTATGGTATTTTCTATTGGAGGCTAAGTAGTTTTCAATGCCTCCTCGTATAGTAGTAGTTTGAACATATAAAATAATCTATGATAAAATTGCAGTGTGAGCCTGTGTTGATTGATTTACGTCCTGTTCGCGCACCACACCAGTAGGTTGCTGGTTGCTATGGTAACCGTGCGATATCATGTAAAGTAGGTTGCTATGGTAACCATGCGAGGTCGTCTAATGGCCGACCAGAGACGAACGTAACCAATGACGTATAGAATATAGACGTATATACGTCATTGAACGTCACTCATATTATGTGTGGCCTGTGGATCGTAGAGCGAGAATTCAAATAACATGCACCCACAGCATGGGGATTTGAAATGGCGAATCAGGGTCGAGGGAGACAAAGAGAAACCATCTCTCTCAACACCGGCATACTGTTTGAATTCAAAAATTCAAGTCAAAATTATTAAAATAGTTAAACAATGAAATAGAGAGGTACATATAAGGATGACATTGATTTTTTTGTGCACACTTTCAAGACTAAGTGAAGATTGGGAACCTGTGATGAGCACTCATAATTACACTTGGAGAAACCCAAATCATCACAACACATTTTTAAACATCTGCAACAATGGTTACACTAACACAGTTTGCGTCACGGGGGATAAAATATTCTGATAGCAATTATTGCCATATGCAGGTGTAGTCCTACTAATGAAAAATCTGACGTTCTTGAATTAACGACGGAGTTCACCAGGAGCCAACAACTGAATAGTTGTGCGCTCACCAGCCCCGCTCAGTTTTTGCTGGAACTCAACTCTTGCTGATTTGTCGAAGCGGAATGACACAAACGTCATAAAACAGTGCTTGAAGTCAACAGTGCGTCCATCAGTCTCCGACCGCCGAAATGTATCGTTAATCAGCAGTTGTGCGCACTCAGCTGTTGGCGTCTGGTGTACTCAAACCATTGTCTTTGTGTGTGTGTGTGTGTATATATATATATATATATATATATATATATATATATATATATATATATATATATATGTATAAATATATAATATATATATATATATATATATATATATATATATATATATATATATATATATATATATATATATATATATATATATATATATATATATAGGTAAACAGATAAAAACTAAAACTAAACCCGGATAGGGGTTCTAGGAGGCCTAGTTCGCGCTCATTTGAAGAAAGTTTTCCAAAATTCAAAAGTCACAGTCTCCTTTTACAAATTCTTTCTACAAAAATTCGCCAATAAACCATAAACTCTTATGACTATAACTTCTGTCAAAGCATTAGAGAAACGGTCTATTTGAAATGAATGTTTTACAAATATGTTAGTAAAATGAAGGATAATGGCGATTGAAGCTGAAACTTAGGGAAACTTCTTGTGACATTTTCTCCATATAACCCGTATTCCGTTTCAGGTTCTTTGCCTAAAAGTTGCCAATTTTGACGTTTCAAATCGCGATTTTGGTATTTAAAGAAGAAAATGCTATAAATTTTTTTCTTGATCTTCTGTCGTCTAAAAACTTAATCTTTTTCTGTAATATATAATAGATTTTGTTATCCACACAAAATATGATGGTTTTGTGCGTTTCTCTGATCACCAGTGGCACCCATTTTTTTCTCTTTAGACGCCTGTAACGTTTTTTTCTTTCAACTTCTAAATATTCGTATATAGTACACCTTTTATAACATAGATCTGCGTACTAAATTTGGTTGCCATAGCCTTATTGTTATTTCCAGAGATACATTTTTTTTCCGAAAGAAAACCCAAAATTTTTCAATTTTTCAGGAACACTGAGCTGATTTTCCTGGCTAACAAACTTGTCCTAGCACGCACAAAATTTAATCAAAATCGGCCCTTTATATTTTGTGTTATATATATGTATGTATATACAAAAAATTTATGTACCTGAAAATGGGTTTAAAAGGCTAATTCACGCTCATTTGAAGAAACATCACTCAAGCGAAATTATCTTTAAGAAAATTCGCTAAAAATCTGATACCTAATGTTTTTTGGATTTTTCCGCCCATAATACACCCCGAAATTTCCAGCGACTTATCTGTATTCCTAAAAATGAAAGTTGACGGTTCGCAAGTACCTCTAGTAAATAACTCTAGTCCCGTGAATATTTACTTTTTTTTCTGGGAGATTAGCTAAAACCATGTTTATTTAATACCACCAATAGACCACGGTTACCAGTCATCCAGAAGCTAGTATCTAAATTATTCCCACCCCAAAAGTCTGTATATAAATGTCTATTGCATTTTTTTGTGTTGACAATATTTGGTAATGAGATAAAAGTAAGCATGGTGAAAACCTAAACTGTAAATATTTTATGAAATTTGTGAATTTCTGCACTAGTGAGTGAATGAATCGAGTATAAATTACCGTATAAACTAATCTGTGTTATGTGTATATGCTCTTGTACTTAATTTTCTACAAAATATTGAATAAATATATCAAGTTATTCGATGACATAAGAAGGCAACATTCTATTCAAGGAATGTCAGTTTATTAGACAGGCATGTGAAAATTATTAGAATATATGATTGTTTTTGTAATTATGTTTCTTCTCCCAAAGAAATGGAATATTGCTGCATGACATTTAGTTCAGCTCAGTTCGCTGGTTAAGGTTATGTTACATCAAGCAAAAATATTATCAATTTATTTATTAAGTTTTAATGGGATCATAAATTATAAAAGTATCTCTATAAATGTGTAATGTTGCCAACTCTGCACAGGGATTGACAGTTGAATTTAGAATTGAGCTTATATAATTCCTTGGCAATGTAACGTCAATTTATGTTTCAATAAGTGTACCTGGAGACAGTTTGTGCAATTCAAAGGATTTGGGGACAGTTTTTGGAGAGTTTGTTAGTTGAATTAATGATTGATTAGTACGCCACTGATCAGTTTTTGACTATGGGTAAGTCAAGTATATGGGCCATACCAAACTGGTGTTAAACCCATGGTCACATATGCAATATGCATCTATAGTATGGTGGTCAAAAACGGAACAAGCCTCAATGCAAAGCAAATTGCAAAAATTGCAGAGGCTTATCTGTCTTGGAATAACTGGAACTATGGCATCATGCCCTACAGCTGAAATAGATGCAATGCACAATATTACTCCACTGCACATATGCGTGAAGAGGGAAGCAGCACCACGTGCCTCAAGACTATTCCAAGAAGACAAATTCAAATCAGGAGACTTGGTTGGCCACTTGAAGATCCTGGAAATGATTCCACTGGAGTCACTACCCAAACCAACATATCAAATGCTAACTAAACTGGACTTCATAGTCCCATTTGACGTGGTCATAAGTGACCGGCCAAGCATGGGATAGAAGTGAAAGGCTGACAAACTGATCTGTATGGTATATAGACATGTATAAACAAATAGAAGGAGGACTTGGAATAAGAGGACCTAACTTTAGACTCGCTAAGTCCCTAGGAAAAACTTCCACCATCTTCCAAGCAGAAATGCTTGCTATAAACCTCTGTGCGTACAAAAAAGACTCCGAAATAGAGATATACATCCTCTCAGTCAGTCATGCAGTACTAAAGACTCTTGAAAATTTCAAAACCGAGTCTAAAGTAACCTGCGACTGCAAAAAATCCTTGACGCAACTGGCTACGAACAACAAAGCAACCTTAATGTATGTACGACGGCATCAAGGCATTGAATGAAATTAGGAAGCAGATAGCCTCGAAAAAAGGGCGGCAATAACACCATTCGATGGTCCAGCCCCCTATTGTGGACTAGCAAAAGGCTTGATACTTGGCGGAGGAACCAAATGCTGTCATTCTGGCGAAAACGACAGGCTTAAGGCAAGCAAAACGGTTCATCACCATATCAACAGAGAAGTCTGAACTATATCTTGAATTGAACAGGAACGACTTGAAAATGATCACAGGACACTCCCCAGTAAGGTATCACCTCATGAAGATGGGTAAGGCGGACCGTGAAAACTGCAGATACTGCACTGAAGAAGCAGAAATAACAGAACACTTGTAACGCGACTGCGTTGCTCAATTTTGCAAAAGGCTCCAATACCTTGGAGCAGTGACATTAACACCCCAGGAGATGGGTATAATGGCACCCAAAAATATAGCAAACTATATGAAAAATGCGACCATTTTGGGCAACTATTAGAAACAAAGAGCCATGCACCAAAGACCCACACAACCCATTAAACAATATACAATCTACATGACAATTTACGTGTCTCCTAGAAATATGGCTGCTATCAAGGTACTTTTGTAAAAAAAACCTTAATGTCAAACAGACATTGCACATAGAAGAAATATTTCACAAGCACCTGTGCCCAAGTCAACAGAAACCGCTCTCTACTATCTTGTAAGCAGGCTGAAGAGTACACTAACCTATAGAGATGATACTACGAGACTTTTTGGACATAAAGGAACCTCGGCATAGAGGGGACCTTGTGCAGATGGGTAAACTGTATGCTGAAAAGTATGGTGGTATACACATCATTAATTGGGGGTTGCCGGGGGCTGCACACAGGGAGGGAGGGGAGCCTTTTGTCTTCCCTGTTGTGGGACCTGACCATGGATGGGCTGCCCAGAAGACTTATAAACGAGGGATTTAATTCCCTAGGATATGCGGACGATCTGATTATTCCTATGCCCGTCGGAGGAAAATTTGCAGGAACTTTTCAAGAACGCATACCACCCGCTCTAGGCCTGGTAGAAAGTTGGGCAACCGAGGAAGGCCTTAGCGTCAGTCCTGATAAGTTTACAATAATACTGTTTACCAGAAAGAGAAACACAGAGGTCCTCTTGTTTCTCTGGTGTACGCAAATTCCTGTGCTGGGAGTCATCCTAGACTCTCAACTTACATGGAACCAACACATCGGGGAAAACATGGGAAAAAATCGGTGATAACATTTATGGCGGTCAGACGAATGTGTGACAAAAACTGCGACCTAAAACCTTTTATGGCACCCTGGCTATATACCAGGATGGTAAAACCAGCAATAACGTACACCGTATTCGTATGGTGGCTAAAAGTCAGACAAGAGGCAACTAAGCAAGATACAGACTTGCTTGTTTGGGAATTACTGGGCAATGAGAACCGCCCCAACAGCGGCCAGGAAGACACATCTAGACCTTCCACCACTTAAAGTTGTGACCCTGTGAGGGGCGAGGCTGAGTTTCAATTGAATGAAACAGTCCGGTCAACTGACAAGTCAAGAGCCAGGCATACAAGCTTGGTGTGTGATGTGGATGAATCCATATTCGATCTTAATTCAGACTACATCAGTCGCTGACTGAGTTTGGAATATAAGGGATTGAAAGGATGCGACACAAACTACAATTTTCACCTGGAAGCCTGATCTGGTATACGCCGAATCAAAAATTGAGACGGGTGTGTGTGTTGCGGGTGTGTTCGGAGAAAGGAATGATTGGACAATTATCTATCAGCCACAGACTCAACTAATTGTTAGTTGTTTCAATCTCACCGAGATAGATGCCGGGACGGGTATACAAGGCGCCAGACTGAAAACGGACATATCCTGTCCTCTGGACAGACGTGCCATGGTTTTTCAAGCAGAAGTCTATGCACTAATAGAGTACGCTAAAGAAACTAACTGGATGCCCTATTCAAATAAACGGTCATTTTTATAGAGAGTCGGGCAGCCCTCAAGGTTCTCGCAAGCTAGGAGGTGTCCTCAGCACTGGAGTGGAAATGTCACGAAGAAATCGAGAGTACTGGAGGACCGGAACATCGTAAAGCTGACCTACCGAGCCATTGCTGGATCGAGCGAAACGAAATAGCCAATGAATTAGCGAGGCAGTGTGTGGATACCAAATACATGGGTCCGGAGCCGATCCTACCTATACCAAAATGCAAATTCCGAAGGGAAATCAACCAGTGGGTTCGCAGTCAACACACTTAACTGGGTAAACAGACTAGGACTCAAACATAGCAAAAAGCTAATACAAAAAACGTACGTAGCAAAACGAGCGCAAAACTGCTATGCTGCAGTAGAGAGGAGCTCATGTTCATTATATAAGAATGTTTTATCCTCTGATGACGCTTTGTTAGTTCAATTTGCATTTTGGTATAGGTAGGATCGGCTCCGGACCCATGTATTTCGTATCCACGCACTGCCTCGCCAATTCATTGGCTATTTCGTTTCGCTCGATCCCGCAATGGCTTGGCAGGTGAGCTTTACGATGTTCCGGTCCTCCAGTACTCTCGATTTCTTCGTGACATTCCCACAACAGTGCTGAGGACACCTCGTAGCTTGCGATAGCCTTGAGGGCTGCCTGACTATAAAAATGACCGTTTATTTGAATAGGATCTCCAGTTAGTTTCTTTAGCGTACTCTATTAGTGCATAGACTTCTGCTTGAAAAACCATGGCACGTCTGTCCAGAGCACATGATATGCCCGTTTTCGGTCTGGCGCCTTGTATACCCGTCCCGGCATCTACCTCGGTGAGATTGAAACAACTAACAATTAGTTGAGTCTGTGGCTGATGGATAATTGTCCAATGTCATTCCTTTCTCCGAACACACCCGCAACACACACACTCGTCTCAATTTTTGATTCGGCGTGTACCAGATCAGGCTTCCAGGTGAAAATTGTAGTTTGTGTCGCCTCCTTTCAATCCCTTATATTCCAAACTCAGTCAGCGACTGATGTAGTCTGAATTAAGATCGAATATGGATTCCTCCACATCACACACCAAGCTTGTATGCCTGGCTCTGACTTGTCAGTTGACTGGACCGTTTCATTCAATGGAAACTCAGCCTCGCCACTCACAGAGTCACAACTTGAAGTGGTGAAAGGTCTAGATGTGTCTTCCTGGCCGCTGTTGGGGCGGTTCTCATTGCCCTGTAATTCCCAAACAAGCAAATCTGTATCTTTCTTAGTTGACTCTTGTCTGACTTTTAGCCACCATACGAATACGGTGTACGTTATTGCTGGTTTTACCACCCTGGTATATAGCCAGTGTGCTTTAAAGGGTTTTATGTCATACAAGTTCATTATGTTTTTATTGCTTAGTTACCAACAACATAATTGTGTACTTTATGCCCCTGGGCCATAAAGTGTACTTTATGGCCCGGGCGGGCATAACATACACTTTATGGCCGGCGCACACATAAGGACCAATAATTTTTGTTTAACTTATTTAATAACTTTTATTAATGAAATTACAGATAATGGAATAAAAGCAATATGTAAATATTTAATTAACATTATTTAGTCGGATTAACATAAAATTGGTAGTTCTGAAAAGATCCAGTGATAGTTAGGTTGCCTTCAGCAAACGGTGATTTATGTTTCTTTGCTTGGGTATGACTAGTATGACATAAAAGTTTGTATGCACCGCTGGTATAAATAAATAGAGGTGTATGCCCTCGAGTGACTTACAAAACCCTCGGGCCGGAGGCCCTCGGATTTGTAAAATCGTCGCTCTTGGGGCATAAACATCTATTTATACCCTTGGTAGATAAGTAACTATTAAACCACAGTTTTTGTCACACATTCGTCTGACCGCCATAAACGGCTTGATTTGTTGGATGACATTTAAGCAAACACTAGCGGGTCTCGGGTCTAGACGAACCCGGGGAAGAGCTGAGAGCTTCGAGACGGGCAAACGACCCCGTTTGGAGGCTACTCGAGAGCGGGACTCCTTGATACCGTCTCGAGTCAAACACAGACGGATGTCGGGTCCAGACAAACTGGGAGAAAGGTTATCTCTCTGTGAGCTTCGAAACGGGCCAGCTACGTCACTCAGATGGCAGTACACTTGTCAAATCAACTTTCACCCCCAAAATATATACTCCCGCATGGAGCTGGATTTGATGGGTGAAATTTAAGCAATTAGAAGTCAGCTACAATAGATCTAAGGTCGCGGTGGATAGACTGGAAGATCCCATTCACATTGAATCTAATCTTATCTAACAGCATTGTGCTCACTCCAATAAATAAAAAATTGCACTGCTTTAACATGTTTGGCAACAATAATTATTCTAATAATATTGACACGTCTGTAAACACTGAAAACTATTTAATGGCTTGAATGTACAGATGTAATAAGCCTGTTGTGTGTGATTAACCAAAAAATTAAACAGTTCCTTGTCATTTATTAGAAAGAGCAAAACCACAATACCAAAAAATATGTGTTGTTAAGTGTAAATTAACAACAGCCAGCAAATTTTTGAACCGCTTATTGTTACTTATTACAAAAATGTACACACCAGGCCAATTGAGCTGGATTCTTCTCGTACACGCTTATTTGAATAGTTATGAATAAAACATGATATATAAACAGGTGGCCATTTTTCCTACACACTAAACACTAATAACAAAATCTAAACCTAAATCAAATAATTTGTAAAAAAAAGTCTGGACGGTACAGTGCGTTATAGTAGCGAATTTTCATAAAATCTTTCAAATATAAAAAATCCTCAAAAAGTAAAAAAATTGTATCTCCGAAAACAATAAATTTGGTTTGATGAAATTCCGCACAAATGTTGCCTTATAAAGTTTTTGTTACATACCAAAGTTGGATTCTATTGATTAACAAAAAAAATAGTTTATTAAAATTAGAAAAAAGCATTCGAACTATTACTACCACTAAGTGAAGATTGGAACCTGCGATGAGCACTGATAAGTACACTTGGCGAACCTAAATCACTACAACACATTAAAAAACTTGACGGTCGTTTCGCTCACCAAGTTAGCGTCATCAGAGGATGAATAATTCTAAATGTTTGCCGACCACAACTGTGTTTATATTCGGTGCAGATACGATTGAGTGTGGTTCAAACAAAGTAAACATTTTGTATTGCTTGCTTGCCGCAAGTTTACCTCTACTTGAATTCAGTTATTATTATTATTATTATTTATTTGCTGAACATTATACATGTGTCAGTACAAGAAAGTCCTAAGACTTGTATAGTATTTAATGACAAAATTAAACAATATTCCAAAATATATTTGACACCTTTCTTCCAAAACATCAATCACTTCCATATTTGACATACCAAACAACATAATTTTCTCAATATCTTTACCATCTTAATGTATTAGTCAATACTTTTTTTTTAAAGTAATCTTGACAAGACCATTCGAGTTTCTGACCTTAGATTTTTTCTTCACTCCATTATTACGTTAAATTTTATGATTTAGTTAGAGCCAAATCTCAACACTCCCACGTTCCGATTGTTGGTAGCTCTAGTAAAATAGTCAATCAACAACCTGGACATAGGCGGAGGGACCGCATTCATACAATTTTGTTAGTAAGATTTAGTAATTAATTTCTCCGTTCTCCATGTAATCCTCTGACTCTTCTGCGACCATCGTGGACCGAAAAACAGAATCGGGACTCGTCGCAGAACACAAAACGATTCCATTCACCATCCGAATTTGATTTTCTGTTACACCACTCAAACGATGTCCACTATGTCGAGGTGTGAGTGGGAGACATAACAATGGTATATACGAAGTCCAAAAACGTGTATTCAACTGAACAGCATATGATAAGTTTCGGAAAAAGTGAAATTTTTCGGTGCGTACTTGACCAAATTCAAAATTTAAGGTATTCGCTGAACACACCATTTGATGCTCTACACCTTTCATTCCATACTTTTTTTTTTTAGAAAGGTCGCTTCAGTGTGACGGACGATTGAAAGTCAGTATGATGCGTTTTTCAGAATAGTTGGTAAAAATCACCGTTTTTAGACCGTCGATTTTAGCCATACTACTCAACCGAATTTTATAAATTAATTACTGAATCGGCGCTGAATTTAATGGTCTTTAATTTTTGTAATAATGAAGTATTCACTGGAACGCACTATATCGGAGCTATAGGTGAAAAACTGAAAAACGTCCAAAAATTTCGCGGTTTTTTAGACCCCCAGAATCGAGCGGCGGTCTAGATACCGTGCAAACCTTGTATACTTCTATTTGACGTCAAATGAACCCATCAAAACAATAATAAGCTTCAATTCATTGATTGTTGTTGCCCTTACTTGGTGAAACTTGTCCATACTGCATACAGACTTGGAGAATACTTCTCTGGCTTCACTGTGAAGCCAGAGAAGTATTCTCCAAGCCTGTATGCAATAATAAGCTTTCCAACACTTATTCCCAAGAGAAAGTGTATGAGAGTTAAGGGAGATTTTCTTGGAGAACAAAAATACTTAATTGTTACCAGCCTTTTACTATATAAGTGAGGGGTAGTGCATAAGGATCCGCACTTGTTACAAAAGTCAAAATGTATTAAAAACTTTAATTAACTAAAACAAAGAATAATACACGTCTTACTGACAAAATCCGTAAAGGGATTCATGTGTTTTATATACTGACAGCTATGATCTGTATGCAACTGTCAAACTTGTTTAATCATTATGTTTCTCAGGGTATTTTTCCTCATATACCTAAGAGATCAAAAGGAATACAGTTGTGTAAGGGTAATTATGGGGGTTAAGGAGTCGCGGGCCAAAGGACTCCAGGGGGCAAGCTGAGGAAGTGGAAATAACAACATAAACTCCCGATGAAGCTTTCCCCAAGACCGTCATGCGCGGTAAAAATCCGCATCCTGCACGAGGTGACCCTGCTAATAACTAAACATGACGGATCTAGACAAGGAGGTCGAACTAAACTCCCCCAATCTACGGTGTCACGTGACCCGTGCCTATGGATGGATGGCACCAGGGCGATGGTGTCGTGAACGGAACCTCTGGAGTACCAGGCAACCCTCCAGAGTAACCCGCCTTGCACCACACAGGGGGTTCTGATGGTGTGGACAGTATTTCCCCCATTCTCGTGGGAACAACATGAAGATTATAAATACATATAAAACCAAAACCAATGAGGCTCGAGGAGTGGCTCCGGCTACAGACTTGAGCCTTGAGTCTATCCCGGAAACGGAGACGAGCCAGGGTGCGGCAGCGGACTCTGGAGGTCCCACGACCGGCGTAGATACGGGGGATCAGGGGGTAGCTTCGGCCAGAGACCTGTCCCCGACACCCAAGCTGGAGGCTGGGTCCCACCGGAGGGCGGCGAGCTCCGCGGACTCCGGGGGCCCCTCCACCAGTGAGGACTCTACTGTTAGAGTAGAGGGACTGCCCCGGCAGTCCAAGCGTCTTTCCGGGGCGCAAAGAAAGAAGCTCCGGAGGGCGCAAAAAATGGCGGCCGGGACCTGGACGGTCGAGAAACCTGTAAAGGCGCAAGAGGGGAGTGCGGGTCAGAAGAGGACGCGCTCGAACTCTAGCACGCCCACTACAGACAGACGTTCCAAAAGGGCCAGGGTGCCTGTAAAGGCGCAAGAGGAGAGTGCGAGTCGGAAGACGCCGCGCTCTGGCTCTAGCACGCCTACTACAGACAGACCTCCCAAAGGAACTAAGGCCGGAACACCGGCGCAGACTGGCTCTTACAGGGAGGCTGCGGAGGGCCTCGGGATGGCGGTGATTGACAGACGCCATCCTGAGGTCACGCTAGACCAGGGGAAGGCGGACCTGATCCAGGCTGCGGTGGTAGCTGCAGTGGACTCTCTTCAGGAAGGGGAGAGCCCGCCTCAGTTCCACCGGACGCGCCTGACGGGGGGCATCCTCTGGATAACCTGTGCCGGCCCGCAGTCGCGGGACTGGCTGCGGAAAACGATCGGGGGCCTCGGTCAGATTTGGGAGGGGGCGGACTTGACAGCCGTCGAGCCCAAGGAACTCCCAAAGAGACGCAAGGTCCTCGTACGGATCCCTGACACCGTCCCGCAGGAGACGGTGATCAGCACACTTAAGATCCAGAACCCTGAACTGGGGACGCAACACTGGTCGGTTCTAAGCAGGAAGGCAGAGGAGAAAGGACAGACGCTCGCCTTCTCGATCGACCCGACATCTTACAGAGCCCTTGAAGGAACCTCCTTCAAGGCATTCTGGGGCATGGGAAGGGTTAGCTTCCGCCCACTGGGGAAGCAATTAAGGGTTAATGGGACTTAGGTTCCTTCAGGTCAACCTCCAACACAGTAGGGCAGCCACGGCCGGACTACTAATGGCTCTGAGGAACACGGATGTGGCCCTCATCCAGGAACCGTACTCCTACAAAGGAGAGATCAAGGGACTCGGCGGAGCTAATGGAAAGCTCATCTACAGCAGGTCCAGCGAGAATCCGAGGGCCTGCATTTTTGTCAGGGAAGGGATAGAGTTTCTCCCTCTAATGAATTTCTGTTCCAGGGACCTGGCAACGATCAAAATCCGATGTGGAGGAGCGGATGGGCTGAGGGACATTACTGTCGCGTCAGCCTATCTGCCAGGGGACAGCACGGACCCTCCTCCACCCAACGAATTGGAGCAGCTGATGGTGGGTAGCAGAGCAGGTGGATGGCAGACCATCATCGGCATGGATGCGAATGCGCACCATGAGTTGTGGGGTAGCTCGGACACAAACTCTAGGGGTGAGGCACTTTTACAATTCTTTATGAAATTTAATTTAGACATATTGAATAGAGGTAATAAACCGACATTCGTCACAACACGGCGTGAGGAAGTTTTAGACCTAACAGTTTCCACCCAGTTTCTGGGTGACTTTGTTAAAAGCTGGGCTGTGTCTGGGGAAGTGAGTAGCTCAGACCACAGATACATCCGGTTTGAAATCGCCAAAGTCGAAAGAGAAACGGTATGGTACCGGGACCCCCGCAAGGCGGACTTGGAAGCCTACAGGGCAGACCTAGCTGTGGAACTGCGGGGGGTTGAGAGGGCCATAAGGGATTCAATAGACCTCGAGATTGCAGCAGTCCAATTGCGAGACGCAATTACCTCGGCCTATAACGCCAACTGCCCTCTGAAAATGAGGGTGTCCACCAGGAACGTCCCATGGTGGAACGAGGACCTCAGGCAAAGGAGGACGCAGGTTCGTAAGCTGTTTAACGCGGCCAAAAGGTCGGGAGCATGGGATGAATATAGACAGGCCCTATCGACCTATAACAAAAGACTGAGGGACGCCAAGAAGGAGTCGTGGAGGAGGCACTGCGAAGAAGTGGAAAACACGTCCGAGAGTGCTCGACTACACAAGATCCTGTCTAAGGGCCCTCAGACTAACATAGGCTCCCTTAGAACACCCACGGGAGGCTTTACAAGCTCGGGGGAGGAAACTATGGAAATTTTACTCCAGACGCACTTCCCCGGCTGTAACATAATAAACCAATCACCTCCGGACTGGGAACACTCAGAAATAGAGGCGCCTTATAGGCGGGCATCTAGAGTAGACTGGACAGTCGCTAAAGAGGTGGTTACCTGGAGCAAAATCAGATGGGCCATTAACAGCTTTAAGCCATACAAATCGCCGGGATTTGATGGAATAATGCCCATCATGCTCCAACAGGGGATAGATATACTGGCGCCGGTGCTTACCCTCATTATGAGGGCCAGCCTGGCTCTGGGGTACATTCCGAGGGCATGGAGACTGGCCAGGGTTGTATTTATTCCTAAACCTGGGCGTCCAACAGACCAGGCAAAGTCCCTGAGGCCAATAAGTCTCATGTCCTTCTTGCTGAAAACAGTGGAAAAACTGCTCGACCGGCACATTAGGGGCGGTGTACTGGAAGCATATCCTCTACACTGCGGACAATATGCATACAGAGCAGGATTCTCAACAGAAACAGCACTGCACCAACTGGTGCTGAAACTGGAGAATACGCTGGAGAACAAGGAGGTGGCGCTGGGGGCCTTCCTAGACATAGAGGGGGCCTTTAGCAACACCTCGTTCGGATCGGTTCTGGCAGCTGCCCGGGAGCGTGGAATAGAGGAGACCTGCTGCAGGTGGATCGGTTCCATGCTCAGGGACAGGGCGGTGTTCACCTCACTCGCGGGAGGGACTCTGCTGGCGGGGGTCGCGGCGGGGTGTCCGCAGGGGAGCGTTCTGTCTCCCTTGCTCTGGTGTCTAGTCGTGGACGGCCTGCTGGGGAGGCTCTCGGGAGGGGGGTATGAGGTACAGGGCTATGCGGACGACATTGTCATCATAGTCCGAGGAAAGGTCACACAGGCAGTGTGGGAGCGTATGCAGACTGCACTGAAAGTGGTGGAAGGGTGGACGGTTGATCAAGGGCTCGGGGTGAGCCCCGAGAAAGCAACCGTCGTGCCGTTTACGAGGAGGAGGAAGTGTGAAAGCCACAGAACTCTCACTCTATACGGTAGGAGCGTTCCAATGGCCAGGGAGGTAAAATATCTTGGGGTCGTATTGGACTCTAAGCTTACCTGGAATGGTCACATTGGAAAAATACTGCGTAAGGCAGTCATGACCTTAGCCGTCACTAGGCGGCTATATGGAAAAACGTGGGGACTAAGACCTAGTATGGCCCACTGGCTGTACACAAGGGTGGTCAGACCATCGTTAACATATGCGGCACTGGTCTGGTGGCCTAAGGTGACACAATCCAGTGCCAAACAAAAACTAGGCAAGATCCAAAGGATGGCTTGCCTAGGCATCACAGGGGCCATGTCTTCAACCCCAACAGCCGCCATGGAGGTGTTGCTGGATCTACCCCCCCTACACTTCGTTATTATGGGAGAGGCCAGGCTAGGACTATACAGACTAGCCTGCAATGGTAGACTGAAGATCAACCCAGGCTTCAGGGGCCACTGCAAAATTCAGGAGATCGTGAAGGAACCCATGCTTGAAATGAGGTCAGACTTCGCGAGCCCGCGAATGTGCAGGGAAAACAACTTCACAGTGGAAATCCCTGATCGCGGGGCATGGCGGGAGGAGACACCGGGCATACCACGGGACGCGCTCGTCTGGTTCACGGACGGATCTGGCGGGGAGCGTGGGACGGGGGCAGGTGTTTACTCGGAAGGACCGAGGGTAAGTCACAGTATTTCCCTCGGAGCCCATGCAACGGTGTTTCAGGCCGAGATGTACGCCATCCTGCACTGTGTGCGGGAGAACAAGAGGAGGGGCTACACCAACAAGCGGATCCTCATAGCCACAGACAGCCAGGCAGCCCTTAAGGCACTAAGTAGCCCACGGGTAAATTCCTGGCTGGTGAGTGAGTGCCGAGACGAGACGAGCGACCTGGCTGGGCAGAATGAGGTGACCCTCATCTGGGTGCCGGGTCACTCGGGGGTCAAAGGCAATGAAGAAGCTGACAGTCTCGCAAAGAGGGGGTCAGCAGAACCATTTATGGGACCAGAACCGGCTCTGGGCGTGTCAAAGAGCACTGCCAGGGGAGCCATTAAGTCCTGGGTCAGAAACCAACACAAGGTGTACTGGGCGGACTGTCCAGGGCTCAGACATGGGAAGTCAATAATTGACGGACCCAGTTCAAAGAGAGCTGTGGAGCTGCTAAACCTTAGCAGAGGACAGCTCAGAAACACAACAGGTCTCTTGACGGGACACATGGCCGTCAAGAAACACCTACATAAAATGGGGCGGTTCGAAGGGGACCTCGCATGCAGACTCTGCGGCGAGGGGGAGGAATCAGCCCAGCACATCTTGTGCGAGTGTATAGCTCTGGACCGGAAAAGACAACTGATCTACGGTCACTCTAGACCGGAGACAGAGCAATATAAAACTTCACCCTACCAATCGCTGTGCAGACTAGTTCAAGGCACAGTGATTTTGGAATGGGTGGAGTAAGACTAGGGGTATGCACAATCAACCAAGGGTTGCGGTGCTATCGGGGCGGCAAGGCCGCGGACGAGCCCTGAGGGAACAAAAAAAAAAAAAAAAAAAAGGGTAATTATGCGTTTATTGTATAACATATATACTGGAACCCTAAATGTTACTGGATTAAGCACACTTAGAGAACCCAAACCACCACAACACATTTAAAAAAACCTGATGATGCTTTCACTAACCAAGTTAGCCCCATCAGACAATGAATATTTCAGAGGAGAAATGTGGTGACTTGGGTTCTCAAAATGTGCTTATCGGTGCTCGTCACGGGTTCCAATCCTCACTTAGTGTTACTGGATTGTATATTTTTTAAGCTTAACTCACACAAACGCAATGGGAGAGATGCATACGCATGCTATAGTGATTGGTGGGTAATACAGTTATGAATATTTTGTATTCAGTACTTTAAAATACCTAAAGTAACGAATACTCGTTTAGAAAAGTAATAGTATTAACTTGTTTACAGGTATCCAGTATTTATACTCTGCACGTGATACTAGTATTAACACACGTATCGGTACATCTGATCATACTTATACGTACTTTAAATATGTCAACTTGCGTTCGAAATGACGACGTGCGATTGCTGCCGAGAATTTCCGTAGTGTCTAATAGGGTCCTCTCTTCATGGCTTAAATTAAGAAATATTAACAAGTAAAAACTTTAAAAAAAATAGAAAACCGACTTCATTAAGGATAACTCAAAAACTACTGCTCAGATCTTGATCAAATTTATATGGGACCACGAGAAGCACCAGCTTTCAAATAAAAAAGAATCATCAAAATCGGTTCACCTAGAAAAGAGCTCTGAGGTAACACACAAAAAAAAATACATCGAATTGAGAACCTCCTCCTTTTTTTGAAGTCGGCTAAAAACAGAGCGTCTACATCATTTATTTTTTTTGGGTTATGATTTATGGTATTCTGATTTTCTATTTTACGCAAAATAATGTTTCAATTTATTAACTCTCAATTTGATTTATAACTATAGTCCAAGCTTCAATTACAATATTTATATTAATTTCTTTTAATATTTTATATTAGTTAAAAGTAAGTAAATGTAAACAAGGGTACATAACCAGCGCAAGCTTCAAGTCGCAAAAATAAAATGCTTGTTAAGCTTGCAAGGGATATAATCCAACAGTCTAACATAAAAGGGCTGTCCGGTCACATGCAGCAGTGTTGCCACAGCTCGCTCGGTAGATGGAGATCTGGCTCTTTTTGTTTGGGATTCACTCTCTCGCTCTTCCTTGTTCCTTCCGGCCCCGAATCTGGGTTACAGCTGTGTCTTAATTCGGTTTAATACCAGTTCAACTATACTACAGATGGCGATTGCTTGCTGTTGCTGGTTGTATGTGATCAGTGAGTAGTTTGCGAGTTTAGACTTCAAGGACAGACTATATAATATCTACACTTTGCTTTTTAAGTAGTAGTCCACAAGTTCTATAAGAAGAAAGTGCAACAGTACCTACAATAATTACAGTAACCTTTAGACATGACAATACATATAGGCACATCTAGGTTGCAATAATTTTAGAGCATATGACAAAACAGAATCTAAAATTCTGGTCTATATAGGTCACCAAAAGTTTGAACAACAATGGTGAATTGTGCGCACCAGAGACAGATACTATTTCCTTGAAGATGTACCACCACAACCCTAAGAGATCCATATTGAAGACAGCTATGAAACAATTTCAGTAGGGTTTTATTGCATCCAGATGCCTCCAGCTTTGCTAAAAGCAGGTTCTGGTTTACCCCGTCAAACATCTGGGAGTAGACTGTATAAATTTAATCAACATGGTGACTGGTATCACCTTTCCAAAGCGCTCAACAAGTTATAGTGGTTTACAACATACAACGAGGCTGGTGAGGCTTTTTAAAACCAAGTGGCGTCAACATGTCACCGGATATGAGACCTACATGGGGGTATTCTACATTACATATGAGGTGCATTCCACCCCCACATTTCAGTATGTACTGCATGCCCTTCCAAGACATAGGGTTTCCGAATTTTCCCCTAGGAACTTTATAGGTAAAATTCGGGTTCATTTCATGGTTTTGTACACACATTGCAGTCGATCCACGTGTTCCACAATGCACCAAGCCTTTGCCCTAACGTCTGTTTGCAATTGCATGCTACCTTATATACTTCTTTGCAATGCTGATAGTCTTATGTTTTCTGAGATGTTTTGCACCATCTGGCAACACCGTTATAAATGGCTTTTCAGATTAGTTTTTCACTGTTTTTGTTGTATTCGCTTCAAGGTGCCGTAAGAAATCTGGCTCTGTGGCAACACTGGCATGCAGTCGTTTAGTAAATTTGGGCTGTTATGGACGTAATCTTTGTTACAAGAGTAAACATGTGCATAGAAGAAAATGGCGGACATTTCGAACATGTGTTGTCTTATTTATCGTGTAAATATTTTTTATTGTTTTTTTTTAATCAAAAGACGATTTTGGCTGCGGCAATATTATCATTCGCACAAGATAATTCTTATGGCTTTTACCTAATATTTCTATATACTTTAAATTAGCTGTAATAAATATTTTAATATTAATATGAATGCTTCGTCATTTCAAAAACAATTGATCAATAATTTTTATCCTTTTTAACAGGCTACTGAGACAAAAATGGTGAAATGCTTGTAAATATTTGCTTTATTTTTGAATGGATTTTAAATTTTCAAAAAACATCATGGTATATACACATTTGAACAAACTATATAACTACAGAAAAAATAAATATGGCATCCATAAGGGAAAAGAAGCTTATGATTGTATGTTTCTGGATGTGTGCTGTGTAAATGTCGATGAATTATAAGCATGCTACAACCTCCCAACACCAATTTTAAGTGAACTATCTCAAAAAGAAAACAATTTTTAAATTATATTTTCAATTTTTTCGGAATATTTTAGAAACGGCCGCGGATATCGCATTTCTGAAAACAGATACTGAAAGGTCTCAAAAAAGCACTACTTTTCGTAGATTAACCGAAGTTATATGTATTTTTTTTAGTTTCAATGATGCCCATAGTGTGCGAGCGTAAGTGGGACACCTGTATCATGTCTTCAATAAACATAAGTAATTCAACAGAAAATTAAAAAATGCAGTAATATAGAGGTATCTCGTATGAAGCAACCAAGTTAAGTACTGTAAAGCAAAAAAAAATAGATACCCTGTAAAAGTGAAAATGATAAAATGTATTAGGTGTTTTAATAAGGAATATTATTAATATACCTTTTTCATAACTAACCAAACAGAAACTTAAGAGGAGAATCTCGCTCGTTTTGGTTATCCTGTATAAATCCAGTGTTAGTGAAGCAATGCGAACATAACAGAATTAGAATGTGACATATACATGTACAAAATCAGTGCAAAATTATAAGATGACCTTACAATTTACAGAATACCTCTAAGTGTGTGTGTTGTATTATATGGCTGTGGTCGTCAGACCATTTACAGATTTTTTTAATACCTCTAAGCTACCAGAAGAAAAATTCATAAGGTGATCCTAAGTTATAGGGATCTTTTTGTTAAAATTTAAAATACTTTTAAAAGTAAATGTTTTATCAGTTGCAATTATGACCCAAACTTAATTAATCTAATTTAGATTCATTATAAAAAATAAAAATCAATTTTCAGATTTCACGAATCAACTATACAGGTATTTAATTAACAATGGGACACACAGTAACTGTAGATACGAAATGAGCATCGAAAGTTCCCGGCCTGACTATATGAAAGAAACGGCGCAGACTCACAATTAAATAGTATTTTTCAATACAGTCCCCTCCTCACATCACTGCACTTGTTTCATCGTTTCAGCCAGAATTCGATACCTCTAAAAAATATTCTTTTGGTGTTCCTCAAAATGTGCCCAAACTATAGCTTACACCTCTTCGTCGCCACTGAAATGGTGCCCGCGAAGGTCCTTTGTCAAATTTCCACATAGGTAGTAGTCACTGGGGGCCATATCTGGACTATACGGAGTGTGATCAGATTGTTCAAAACCGCAGTAATGGATTGCGGCTTGTCCAATTCCAATGCTCGAGTCCATTGACATGGAGCAAACGCATGCCTCTCGTCAATTTCCCACGTCGTTCCGCCTAAATATTTTGTCGTAGTTTATGCAGGAGTGTTGCATAATATGATCCGTTAACTTTGGTGTTGCGTTCTTTAACGTCTATGAGAATACCCTCACAATCCCAAAAAGTCGTAGACATCTCGTCAATTTCCCACGTCGTTCCGCCTAAATATTTTGTCGTAGTTTATGCAGGAGTGTTGCATAATATGCTCCGTTAACTTTGGTGTTGCGTTCTTTAACGTCTATGAGAATACCCTCACAATCCCAAAAAGTCGTAGACATCACTTTTTTTGCTGACTGGCAGATCTTAAACTTTCTTAGCGGTGCTTCTTGTTTACGTCTCCATTACATCGACTCTATTTTGCACAAAGGATCATAGTAGAGAACCATAGTTTGATCCCCTGTGACAATTGTCTTCAACAGGTACACAGGATTTGCTCCACAGAGGTCCAACAAGGATCGGGCACATTTAACATGACACTGGTGCTGAACTGCTGAAAGATATTTGGGGGACCCACCGTGTGCTAACTTTATTCATGCCTAAATGTTCGTAGATGATTCGCCAAACTCTTGTATCTGAAAGCCCCGATATTTTTGATAAATCTTTCACTTCCAAGTATCAATCGCTTAGAACGAGATCCTCAACAAGGGCAATCTTGTGGTCCGTCACCACTTCCACCGTCCTTCCTGTTATTTCGTCATCTTCCAAGGATTCCTACCACATTCGAAACCGTTTTGACCAATCTTTTGCAACAGGATAAGGCAGAAAATTTTCCCCGTATGCTGTCTTGAACATCTTTGTTCCCAAGAAAATAAGGGTCTCACGTTATCCGCCTTGTTATGACACTCAGCTTATTAACCGGTCGGGGATGAAGCAGAAGCTCCATCAGAGATATAAGGGAACAGTGCTTCAGACTGATTATTAAGCTTACTCCCGTTGCAAGCCGAACTTTTAGAAAAGACGTCTGAACGTTTATAGACAGCACATAGAAAGGACAGTGACAAACATCAAGAATGATAGTAGGACTTTTTGGTCTTTTCCGCTATCAAAACGAAAACGATTGACAATACAGGGCCACATGTCTTATAAAGGTACTTCTCTAACCTCTTTGGAGGAAATAATAAATGCTTTTGCAGATTTCTTATCTGACAGTAGTTCTGTCAGTGATTGTCCCATCCAAATAAACTCTGCTCCTAATGTAAATACGAACATGCTACATATTCAGAATCTGGATACTTCTGATATCCAGCTAGTAATTAAGAAACTTAAACCTGAAATATGTCAAGGCCCTGGTAATATCCCAAGCTTCTTAATCAAAGACTGTTTAAGTGCCTTTGTGGAATCCCGTTTTCTTTATATTTAACATACCCTAAAAAACCAAAACATTTCCTTAATCTGGAAAATGTCTAAGGCCAGTCCTATTCATAAGAAATGAGATTATACAGTTATTGAAACTTACAGACAGGTCGTAATAATGCCGAATTTCGCTAAAGTGTTTGAATATTCTCTTGAAAGATATTTATCACCACATGTATATCCATTTATCTCTCCCAGTCTGCACGGGTTTCTAAGAAATTGCTCCACAGTTACTAACCTCTGTACCTTTACTCAGTATATATCTAATTTCCTTGACGAGAACATTCAGGTTGATGCTGTATATTTCGACATTGGCAAGGCTTTTGATTCCATTCCGCATGCGCTACTTTTGAATGGACTGAGTAACTTTGGTCTCTGGTTCTTTGTTGCCTTTCTTTGAATCTTACCTTTCTGAGAGGATACACTATGGCTCCTATGGCAGGTCTCATTCTTATCGGTTTGATATATTATCTGGGGTGCCTCAAGGCTCAATCCTAGGCCCTGTCCTTTTCAAAATATTCATCAATGATCTTGACAGCATAATCTCTGTTCCAAAACTATTCTATGTCGACGATTTAAAAATATATCTTAATAACAATTCTAACGGCTGTCAACTTCTCCAGACCAACATTAATCTTATTAACGCCTGGTGTCTTAATAATGGCCTATCACTTAATATCTCCAAATGTAAAGTCGTGTCTTTTACTAATAAAACCGTACCACTTGAGTTTAACTAACATGTAAATAAAACCACTGTTTGTCGTATCTCAACTATTCTAGACTTGGGAGTAACCTTTGATTCTCAGCTTAGGTTCAGTCAGCACGCAAGTAATATTTTGTCATCACCAGTCAAATGCCTGGGTCTTGTAATCTAAAACAGTAAATTCTTTTCTGATGATGCTACTTTATTTATCTTGTATAACTCCTTTGTCAGTTAACGATTAGAATTGGCTAGTGTATGCTGGTCTCCTTTCTACTATGTTTATAAAACTCTCTTGGAGTCAGTACAATGTAAATTTCTTAAGTATTTATATTTCTTCAGTGAACAACATTATCCCCGAAAGTGTTTTCTCCACAGTTCGTTATTAGACAGATTTCAGTTCGACTAAGTAGAAAAAAGACGAATAATGCAAGCAATGTGTTTTTTGCATAAGCTCATCCATAGTAATATTGACTGTCCTCAATTTCTTTCCCAGATATCCTTCCATACAAGGTCCTCACATCATACTTGAAATGAAAATACATTTGCTCTTCCTGTTCCAAGAACAAACATCTTAATCAAACCCCCTGCTTCTTTATGTCTCATCTTTATAATGACTCCCCAGCAAACATATTCAGAACTTCTAATTTACACTGCTTTCTTCTAAGCTTCAGAGACTATTTACCTAATACTTAAGTGACTTTTCTTTTGCTTCTTGTTATTTTAGTTTTTAGACTTTTATTTGTTTAATTTCGTTTACATTAGTAATTGGGCTTATATACCTGTTAATGCATATTTACATAAATAAATATAAGACAACTGATTGCCATAAAATCCATTTTTGGTTTTTCCATGGCTGGTATAACTTGAACCAACGTCTTACCAAAATTTGACAGGCTGTGATACCCTGTATCTCTGTCAGGCTGGGAGATTTTGCTTGTACCGGGAGTCAAAAAATTATTAAACGTAACATCCTGTAGTAGAATATTCATTCTTAAACCAGTGAGTGTAAAATATCAGACTTAACACTGCATATCTCATTAAGGAGAAACATTTTACTAAAAGATGTTTCACTCGTATCATTTTATTTTGACACCAACTATTTACATCCTTAATAAAAACACCTGGATAATGTGAGGGACAAATTTCTGAATTATGAAATTTACTAATCACAAAAATATCTTATTAGTTGTGTTTTTAAGCTAATAAGCTACCGCTATATTATCGAGAGATTTTTGAGTTTTCTTAAACTAGCAAAAAAATTGAGAACTCCTTTTCCAATCATTCAATATTTGACTACTGATTTTATTTCACCATGGATGTGTCACAATTTTTGTAAAACGGCTAAACCGTATAAAAAACGAAACTTTATTTTTATTCATTTTTAAACTTCTAAAACCAAGAAGACAATATTTTTTGACTTACCTCCACTTCTTCCTTGGTGGTAAGTTCACGATATCTACCTTCCTGTCTTGCAATATCTTCTTTTTTTAGCTTAGTTTTCTTCTTTACTAATTCACCCATCAAGTTTTTCTTAGCGGTGTGAATTATTCCCATGTTTCTAAATCTGTAAGGAAAGAAAAATACATTAATAAAATTTGTAAATGTAAATTATTTCATAGTTACACATGCACCTTCCCTATTCTTTTAAGTTTACTTTACGTTAAGGCAATAAATTACATTATAATCAGAACTTAAGGCCTGATATGGGAAGACATACTAGACAGGCTTTTCAAACTATTATCACGCGAAACCTGTCCCCCATTTCAGCAGCTAACGTCAGTTAAAGAAATTAGTAGAAAAAATGTAAAGAAAGAAATCAAAACTGGCTTAGTATAGGAACATCGAATGGCAAAAAATTGTTAACGGCAGGAAAACTAGAAGATGCCAGGAATATAATGGAAAAGATGGATATAGATATTTATAATTATACTAGTAGTAGGTGTTAATAATATATGGTTAGGTGGCCTGTACCATTCACCAAGTCATAGTCACACAGACTTCCTGCATGATTGGTTGGGAGACAGCGTTAATAGTAACAGTTCTTTATTGCAAATAAACAATTTGTACAAAAAGATCAGGTACAAAACTTAATTTGATATAAACCTAGCAGTCGCGAGACTGGCTGCGAAAAACGATCGGGGGCCTCGGTCATATCTGGGAGGGGGCAGCCTGTCGAGCCCAAGGAACTCCCAAAGAGACGCAAGGTCCTCGTACGGATCCCTGACATCATCCCGCAGGAGACGGTGATCAGTAGACTAAAGATCCAGAACCCTGCACTGGGGACACAACACTGGTCAGTTCTACGCAAGAAGACAGAGGAGAAAGGACAGACTCTCGCCTTCTCGATCGACCAGGCGTTTTACAGAACCCTTGAAGGAACCTCCTTCAAGGCATTCTGGGGCCTGGGAAGGGTTAGCTGCCGCCCACTGGGGAAGCAACCAGGCGATGATGGGACTTAGGTTCCTTCAGGTCAACCACCAACACAGTAGGGCTTCCACGGCCGGATTACTGATGGCCCTGAGGAACACGGATGTGGCCCTCATCCAGAAACTGTACTCTTATAAAGGAGAGGTCAAGGAACTCAGCGGAGTTGCTGTAAAGCTCATCTACAGCAGATCCAGCGAGAACTCGACGGCCTGCATTTTTGTCAGGAAAGGGATAGCGTTTCTGCCTTTAATGAATTTATGTTCCAGGGACCTGGTAACGATCCAAATCCGATGTGGAGGAGCAGATGGGCCGAGGGAGATTACTGTCAGATCAGCCCTATCTGCCAGGGGACAGCACGGACCTTCCTCTACAAGAAATTGGAGCAGCTGATGGTGGGTAACAGAGCAGATGGATGGCAGGATGACATGGATGCGAACACGCACCATGAGTTGTGGGGAAGCTCGGACACAAACGCTTCACACAGATTCTAGGTGACTTTGTTAAGAACTGGGCTGTGTCTGGAGAAGTGAGTAGCTCAGACCACAGATACATCCGGTATGAAATCGCCAAAGTCGAAAGACAAACGGTATGGTACCGGGACCCTCGCAAGGCGGGAAGCCTACAGGGCAGACCTAGCAGTGGAACTGGGGGGGGGGGGGGGGTAAGAGTACCATAGACAATTCAATAGACATTGGGATTGCGGCAACCCAAGTACAAGACGCAATCACCTCAGCCTATAACGCCAACTGCCCCTTGAAAATGAGGGCGTCCCCCAGGAATGTCCCATGGTGAAACTAGGACCTCAGGCAAAGGAGGACGCAGGTTCGTAAGCTGTTTAACGCAGTCAAAAGGTCGGGAGCATGGGATGAATATAGACATGCCCTAACAACATGTAACAAAAGACTGAGGGACGCCAGGAAGGAGTCGTGGAGGGGGCACTGCGGGCAAATAGAGAACACATCCGAGAGTGCTCGACTACACAAGATCCTGTCCAAGCGCACTCAGACCAACATAGACTCCCTTAGAACAACCACGGTAGGCTTTACAAGCTCGGGGGAGGAAACTATGGAAGTTTTACTTCAGACGCAATTCCCCGGCTGTAACATAATAAACCAATTACCTCCGGACTGGGAACATTCGGAAATAGAGGCGCCTTAAAGGCGGGCATCTAGAGTAGACTGGAGAGTCGCTAAAGAGGTGGTTACTTGGAGCAAAATCAGATGGGTCATTAACAGCTTCAAGCCATACAAATCCCCGGGATTTGATGGAATAATGCCCATCATGCTCCAACAGGGTATAGATATACTGGCGCCGACGCTTACCACATTATGAGGGACAGTCTGACTCTAGGGTACATTCCGAGGGCATGGAGACTGGCCAGGGTTGTATCCATTCCTAAACCTGGGCGTCCAACAGACCAGGCAAAATCCCTGAGGCCAATAAGTCACATGTCCTTCTTGCTAGAAACAATGGAAAAACTGCTCGACCGGCACATTAGGGACGGTGTACTGGAAGCATATCCCCTACACTGCGAACAATATGCATACAGAGCACGATTCTCAACAGAAACAGCACTGCACCAACTGTGAAACTGGAGAATACCCTAGAGAACAGGGAGGTGGCGATGGAGGCCTTCCTAAACATAGAGGGGGCCTTCAGGAACACCTCATTCGGATCGGTTCTGGCAGCTGTCAGGGAGCGTGGAATAGTGGATCGGTTCCATGCTCAGGGAAAGGGCGATGTTCACCTCACTCACGGGAGGGACTGTGCTGTTGGGGGTCGCGGCGGGGTGTTCGCAGGGAAGCGTTCTGTCTCCCTTGCTCTGGTGCCTAGTCGTGGACGGCCTCTAGGGAGGCTCTCGGGAGGGGGGTATGAGGTACAGGGCTATGTGGACAACATTGTCATCATAGTCCAAGGAAAGGTTACACGATCAGTGTGGGAGCGCATGCAGACAGCACTGAAAGTGGTGGAAAGGTGGACGGTTGGTCATGGGCTTGGAGTGAGCCTCGAGAAAGCAACCGTCATACCGTTTACGAGGAGGAATAGGAGAGCCACAGAACTCTCACTCTATATGGTAGGAAGATTCCAATGGCCAAGGAGGTAAAATATCTTGGGGTCGTATTAAACTCTTAAGCTAACCTGGAATGGTCACGTTGAAAAAATACTGTGTAAGGCAGTCATGACCCTAGCCGTCACTAGGTGGCTATATGGAAAAAGGTGGGGACTAAGACCTAGTATGGCCCACTGGCTGTACACAAGGGTGGTCAGACCATCGGTAACATACGCGGCACTGGTCTGGTGGCCTAAGTTGACACAATAATTTTTATAGAGACGTTACTTGATTTTGTTTACATTTCCACTATATTATGCTAGGTTCTCGGGGTCCTAATTCGGACTCATTTGAAAAACTTTTCCGGAAGTCTCACCATCGTTACCTCTCTATTAGTGACTTTTCTTAATGAAAATTCACAAAAATGAAATACAAACAGCTTTACGCATCCCATGCACATCCGAGGCACTCTACAATAGAATACAGTGTTTATTCGGGAAACCAAAAAGAGGCAGCAACTCCTAATTTAAATTTCCTTCTAAACTTTTAATATGACATTTATGTGCTGGTACCTGGACTTTTTTAAAGTTATATGAAATAAGGAAGGTGTATGAAGTAGTAAAAACAAAAACTTACACCGCCTGAAAGCCTATTTCTGGCATTACTTCAATGTCGTGTGGATCATCGACTTCTTCTTTGTTTCCCACTTTTCTAACAAGACGATGAGCATGTGGTTTCTCATCCATTGAATTTTTAAAATTTATTTGATGTATAGAACAACGAATAACGGCAGGTTGATCAAAATTAAGCAACTGGAAATAGTAAATTTAAATTAATATTATCCTACTGAAGGCCATATTTATTTATATAGAAATTAGAAACATAATTGTTTAAAATATCTTAGGAATACACCTTTTCAATATATGTAGACTGTCTACATACTACATTGTATGCGTGCGTGCGTGTGCGCGCACGTGTGTGCGCCCGGGCGCTCGTGTGTGCGTGCGCCCGCGCGCTTGCGTCGGTGCGTGCGAGTGTGTGCTCATTCTAGTGTATACGGTGTGAAACAGCCAAATGGAATAAATTCAGTACCTCAATTATTGTGCATTTCTAAAAAATCCCGAAACACGTCAATTTTGGATTTAAAAAGTCTGAAGGCAGCAAGTGCGTTATAGAAGTGGATTTTCATAAAAAAGGTTTTGAGTAGCAACCATGCATCCCTAATGCAAGCAGGCATCAATCTGGTTACCGGTATAGCCTACATAGTAGAAACAATAAACCATAATTTTTCAAAATGACTTATTGTTTGAAAATCTACAAAATTTTCCGAAAGTAAACTTTAAATGTTTTTGTGAAAACTGGTTTCCTAGCCAACAAACATTAGGTTAATAGCAAATTGAGTTATTGAAATTTGAAGGATTGAATGAAGATTTGCTACCAAAACGCACTTACTGCGTCTCGATTTATTTTCTTACAAACATGCATATTTCGATAAAAAAATTGAAAAATGCAATAATATAAGTGTGTTCGAAATAAAAATTGTAGGGATCACTTATGTGATTGTCAAAATATTTTTATAAGATGCAGTTTAAGACACCCTATAATTAACGTATACCATTTTTCTCGTAACTTGTATAATATCAATGATATTGAGTTTTACCGTAGAAATGCGTCACCTTGTATTTATGCAAACAGATAAAAACTGAGAGTAAACCGGGATATGGATTCTAGGAGGCCTAGTTTGCGATCATTTGTAGAAATCTTTTTAAAATTAAAAAGTGGCGGTCTCCTCCTTAACGAATTATTTCTACGAAAATTATAGACTGTTAAACCATAAACTTAACTAAACCTACAGCCAAAGCATCAACTAAACCTACAATCAAAGCATCACAGGGTCTATTTGAAATGAATTTTCTGTAAATATTTTAGCAAAATGAAGGACAATGGAGGTTGAAGCTGAAACTTAAGGGTTTGCAGAACACTCTTCTTGCGACATTTCTTTACATAATGCGTATTTGTTTCAGGTTCTTTGCCCAAATGTTGCGAATTTTGACGTTTCAAATCGCGACTTTGAAGTTTTGAAGAAAACCCCAAATTGTTTTCTTTAAACGCCTATAACTTTGTTTTCTTTTAACTTACAGACCTAAATTTTGGTGCGTGGGTCACTATGTATAAAACAAGAAGCGTACCAAATTTGGTTGCCCTTACTTTGTTATCTCCGGAGAGATATTTTTTTTCAGAAAGAAAACACAAAATTTTCCGGGAAAACCTGCAGCGATTTTCCTGGCTAACGCACTTATCCAAGCCACTTGCAACGGGAAGGTACTCACCAAATTTGATCAAGTCAGCCCATTATTGTTTTAATTATCGGTGTCATATACCAACCCACACTCACGCATTCCGTCGCGTGCGTAAAACGAAAAATTCACTAATGAGGAGATCTGTGTTATATATATATATATATATATATATATATATATATATATATATATATATATATATATATATATATATATATATATATATATATATATATATATATATATACATATATCACACCGATAACTCAAAAAATAATGATCCGATTTTCATAAAATTTGGCGCCTGTCTTGGATAAGTTCGTTAGCCAGGAAAATCGGACGAGTTTTTCCGGGAAAATTTTGGGTTTTCTGTCGGAAAATTTTTGTATCTCCAAAAATAACGGAGCTATGAAAACCAAATTTGGCATATGCGTTTCTACTATCAAAGTTACCCTACATGCCAAAATTCAGATCTCTAAGTTGAAAGAACAATAAGTTATAGGCATTTAAAGAAAAACATTTTGGCTGCCACTGGTGATCAGAGGACAGCACAGGAACAAAATATTTTGCGTGATCAACAAAACCAATTAAATATTACATACAACGGTTATGTTTTCTTGACGCAGAAAGGTCAAGAAGTATCAGAAAAAATATGTTGAAAATTTTATAATTTTTCTTCTTAAAACCGCGATTTGAAACGTCAGAATTTGCTATTTTCAGACAACGAATCTGAAACAAATACGACTTATGTATAAAAATGTCGTAATGTGTTTTACAAAGCCTTAAGTTTCAGCTTCAACGATCATTTTCCTTCATTTTACTGAAATATTTTCGGAAAATCCATTTCAAATAGACCCTCTTTCTGATACTTTGGCAGTAGTTTCAGCTATAGAGTTTATGGTTTAATAATCTATATTTTAGCAAATTTTCTTAGAAAAAATTTGTTATGGTGAACCCCGCGACTTATGAATTTTAAGAAGATTTCTTCAAGTGAGCTTGAGCTAGAACCTGTAAGACCCCTAAATGGGGTCAGTTTCAATTTTTGTCTGTTTAGACATATACAGAGTGACGCATTTCTACGGTGAAGCTCAATATATCCGTTATTATACAAGATAGGAGAAAAAATTATTAATATTAATTATAGGGTGTTTCGAGCGGCATCTTATAAACCTATTTTGACAATCACAGGGTGGCCCATAAGTGGTTGATGATACACACTTTTTTTTTTTTAATAGACACACCTTGTGTTATTGCATTTTTGTCGTTTCCATCGAATTATAATGAATGTTTGTAAGGTAAAAAAAATTATATCGTTCATCGTTTTTGAGTTATTTCAATTGTTTTGCAACTTTTCACGTTTTTGGCACATATCACAAATTGTGATAGGGTGTTTTTACTAATAAATAGCGGAGCCCCATGGAAATGACACATTCAGAGAGCTATTCGTTTGTATTACTGGTTGAAAAAATCGAGATCCCGTATACAGGGCGCTCTCAAATAGTGGCTGAATTTGAGTTTTCGCAGAAATGTTTTTAGTATTTTCATATAAAAAATTTTTGTAAGATTTTTTGATATGTTGGTAATTAAAGATAAATGTTTAATAAGTTAATGTTAAAAAAAATTGTCGACTTTTTATGAAATATATAATTTAGTGTAACATTACTGAAGGCAATTTCTGTAGAAATAAATGGTGAATTTTTATAAAAGAAATTTTTGCAAATTTACATATTTTTTTTCTTTCGATTTTGGTCCTAAAGCTGTTTGTGAATAATTCTATCTTGGCAGGTGCGTAAATAGCTCGACCAGAAAATCGGGCCAGTTTTTTCTGGAACTTTTTAAGTTGATTTTCGGAAAATGTTTGTACTTTTTGAAACAACAAAGCCATTTTAATGAAATATGGTACATTGTTAGTATTATATAGGTTATATTGCCAAACAAATGTCCTTTTAAAAACACGACATATTTGCATTAAAAACATCTTTAAGAAAATTCGCTACCATAACGCACTTGCTGCGTCCAGACTTTTTTTAATCGATAGCGTCCAAAGAGGGCCCTGAAATCATTTTTGCTCGCTTTCTCATTATCAGCAATGAAAGGCAATTAGTTATTAATTTTTTAGTGTGTTGTAGCGAAGTTCGTCAGATCAGATGTAAATTTCCTTTTTTTTTTTTTAGTGTTAATTTTTGCAATCATTTTTAAAACGATAGCATTTTTGAATAGAGAATAAAGATATCTTTCAAATGAGGTATCACAAACTCCTAGTTTATATTTAATAATTTGAGGGCGTCGCAACTGTCACTCGAAGGGGGTTGAATGTGGGGATAAATATTTCACACTGCAGGATGTCATTTTTTAATCTAAAATTTACGTGTTTCAAGATTTTAGTGAATTTTTTAAAAAAAAATTGACTAATGAGGAGATCCCGACTTTCGAATTTTGAAAAAATTTCTTCAAATGAGCGCTATTTAGGACCCCCGGAACCCAAATCCGAGGTCAGTTTCAGACTTTATATGTATATATATATATATATATATATATATATATATATATATATATATATATATATATATATATATATATATATATATATATATATATATATATATATATATATATATGTATATATATATTTGTCACACCTATAACTTAAAAAATAATGAACCGCTTTTGATAAAATTTGGCACATACCTTCCTTTCGCAAGTCGCTTGGATAAGTTCGTTAGCCAGGAAAATCCGCCGAGGTTTTCCCGGAAAATTTTGTATTTTCTTTCGAAAAAAATCGAAAAAAATTTATATCTCCAAAATTAACAAAGTAAGGGCAACCAAATTTTATACGCAGGTTTATATCATTATAGGCAAGTTACCTACCAAAATTAAGCTTTGTAGGTCAAAAGACAAAAAGTTATAGGCATTTAAACAAAAATAAATTGGGGTTTTTCACAAAACGTCAAAGTTGGGATTTAAACGTCAAAATTGGCAACATTTAGGAAAAGAACTTGAATCTAATACGGGCTATGGAAATAAAATGTCTCAAGAAGAATGTTTTACAAACCCTGAAGTCTTAGCTTCAACCGTCATTGTCCTTCATTTTAATAAAATGTTTCCAGAAAAATCATTTCAAATAGACCCTTTCTCTGATGTTTGGCAGTAGCCTTAGCTACAGAGTTTATCGTTAATAGTATATAATTTTTGTAGAATTTTCGTAAAAAAATCAATAAAGTTCAATATATCTGTTATTATACCAGATATGAAAAAAAATTGTATATATTAATTATAGGGTGTCTTGAGCTACATCTTAAAAAATTATTTCTACAATTACAGGATGGCCCATAAGTCGTTGTTGATACAAATTTTCTTTTTTTTTTAATCAAACACGCCTTATGTTATTGCATTTTTGCATTTTCCATCGAAATATAATGCATGTTTGTAAGAACAAAAATTCTGGACGCAATAAGTGCGTTATGGTAGCGAATTTTGATCAAATGCTTCATATTTGAATAGCTCAATTTGCTATTAACCTATAAGGTTGACAAAAAACGAGTTTTATCGGGAACACTTTAAGTTTACTTTCGGAAATTTTTGTACATTTTCAAACAATAAAGTTATTTTGATGAAACATGGCACATTGTTTTTACTATATAGATTACACTGGTAACCAAATTTGATGCCTGCTTTCTTAAAAAAACACACATTATTGCTATTAAAAAATAGTTTTATGAAAATTCACTACCATAACGCACTTGCTGCGTCCCGAGATTTTTTATAAATATGCATATGTAATTCGAGATACTGAATTTATTCCATATGTGGCTGTTCCACATTGTATAGCAAGCACATGCAACAAGTCAAAATCTAAAAATGTTACAAATATAATTAGTAACATAAATCAGACACACACACACAAGTGTGCAAATAAGACTTTAAAAATATACAGTAAACAATTAAGCAGACGTAAACTCAAATGTACAAATAAAAGGTAAATATAAAATTCAAAATGTGCGTCCTAAAGACTAATACTAACGGTATAAGCGTCTCCGTGGCCGTGCGGGAAAGTCTATCCAGACTTTCCAATACGGACTCGGGGGACGACGGTTCGAGACTCACCGGCGGCGGATGATTTTTCAAATCACTGTCGTCGTTGAGATCGAGCTCAAGGTGGAGGGTAAGTTAGTTTAGATGAGCAAAAAGGGTCAGCAATGGCCTAATTGCCAGTAAGCATCTTACCTTTTAATACTAAAAGTATGGACGCAACAAGTGCATTATGGTAGCGAAGTTCAAATCTCTCAAATCAAATTTTGTAGATAGTAAAACCTCCATAGAAGAAAACATTGTATTTTATCAAATAACTTTATTGTTTAAAAAAGTACAATGCTTTTTCAAAATTACTAGAAAATTCCGCGAAAAAAACTACACCTGTCAAGTTATAATTATTCACTAAAAGCTTCTTGACAAAAATTGAAAAAACAAAATTCAGATGAACATTTGCAAGCACGAAAATTCATGTATAAGTAATAAATAAAACTTACTTCAACGGTAGGGTATGTAACTTTTCTAGATTTATCATGGTTCATTCCATTTAGGCTCCCGTGTGTACCTGTCATTTCAGATTTATATCGAAAACGAAACTTATCGATTGGCTGCTCAATCATGCAAAGCTTTGGCAAAGAACCTGAAATAAAGTTTAAAATTATATAACTGTACTTTTAATTACAAAAACATTATAAGAATGTAACGTAAACACTACAATTGCCTTATAGATAATACCTTAGTTTTTGTAAACACTGGTTCGGTTTTTTTTAAACGTTTTTCCGCGACTATGGCCAATCACCGACGCCAGAGAGCAGTTTCACCTCATTACCCGGGAAATTTTGCCGAACCCCTGCCTTTCTGTAAGGAGGGTAGGGATCTTTAACGTTCCCAACATCGCATGGTCACGGGACCGATGGCTTTCGTCCTCTCGGAAGGGCGGAACGTGCAGACATTCAACTTGCTCAAATACAATGCCACAACCTCGATTGACGTTAATGTTAGTGTATGTAATGAAAATTTGAAAGGAGAACCCTGGGATCGAACCCAGTACTCTTCGGTTCAGATGCACATGTTTTTACCACTGAACCACCGAGGCTCTCTGGTTCGTTTTAAAAGACGTATTCATAGCTGATACGATAGAATAGCTTTATTAGCCACAAGATCACATACAAAAATGAAATTGGCCAGTCAAGATAAAGATAATTCATCAAACACATGCACACATGAAATCATAAAATGTATACCTAAAATTAACAAAAACCACCAACATTTTTTTTAACGTCGGTCTATTTCCGCAACTATGGCCAATCACCGATGCCAAAGAGGAGTTTTACCTCACTATCAACACTTGGTTCGTTTTAAAATAAGTATTTACAAAAGATAGAAAATTTCGAGACGCAGAAAGTCAGTTATGGTAGCGAATTTTCATTAAATTCTTCAAATTTCTAGAAGTCAATTTTCTATAAACCTAGAGTTGAATTTTGGTATGTGGTAAGGTATTTACGGGCGCAACATATCAATCAAATTGCATCAAAATAACTTTGTTATTTTTTGAGTTATTTTTTTTTTCGGAAAAATCAATTTTTTTGTTTAGAAAAACTGGTCCGATAGGGCTGGCTAACGAACATATCCAAGCTATTAATAAAAGAAAGATTCTTGTCGGATTTTATCAAAAGTTTGCATTATTAGTGGTGCTGACATTATATGTGATAGCGCATCTGAGGTGTCGGCACATATAATGGGCAATATCCATCTGTTGTCCTCCATGTAGTTTAGTGTACTGATTCTCTTTCTATTTTCTGTTTTAACTATTAGTTAAGTACCATATTTTATGGATTTTTTTTTCTGTTGGGTTGTGATTGATTTAATAAATAAATAAATAAAATCAGTTAATAAATTTTTGAGTTATCGGCCGCATACATATGCATATACACACACACACAGATATATATATATATATATATATATATATATATATATATATATATATATATATATATATATATATATATATATATATATATATACAAGATGTGCCATTTAAAACTCCATACGCCATTTTCTTCAAAACTGAATGGGATTTTTGAAAATTGGATAAGGCGTTAGATTAGGGACGCGAAAGGCTTGAACCTTGCAGAAAAATATTTTTTTATTATCACACATGTAGATGGCGCTACTGAGCCAAGAAACATCTCGATCATGAGATCTTTAGAATATGTTGCATTTGATAGAAGTTCTGGACACTAGGTTCTTTGGAAGATTTTACATAAATAAATGGATACTATTGAACCACTGTAGTCAGGTTATTGTACAGCTTCCGGTATTGCGGGAAATTACTAATTTAAAAAAATCAACTAAAACATACCATATTTTGTTTTACATTAGGAAAGATCATACATTTTTAGGTAATTTTTTTAATACAACCATACGTCTATAATTTAAATTGTATAAAGATAATAGAAAAATACTGTATGTATGATGAAAGGTAAGTTCACATTGATTATCCCAAAACAATTTATTGGGGTTACGTCAAGAGACCGAGCTGGCCATCTGATAACTTCATAACCACTTTTCAGAAAATCTGTTGTGTAAATAGTTTTGTACCGTGATTGTATTATGAGGAGGTGCCCCATCCTGTTGACATCATAAGTCATTTTCCCTATATTCTAAGGAAAGATAATGAAAACTGCGAGTTAATTTCTTAGAAAATTTAAAAAACGTTTGCCAATTAAAGTCCCTTCATTAGGATATGGACCCATTAAGTGGCCATTCAAAATTTTGTACCAAACCTAGACTCCAAAAACGGTCACATTTTTATTTTGTCGCATCAATCTGAGATTATTATTAGACCAGTATCGGCAGTTATTCATAATAATTATGGAATCTACTTTCGTCACTCCATAAAATATTATTAAGTTATTATTCTCCTCATATAGCACTGATAACTGAGCTACGAAATAGCAAGCTTTTTTAAATTACTTTCTCGTTTCTTGAATTTATATCTATAAGAGTTAATATAATGGAAAAGTCATTTCTCACAGCCTTCTCATAGTTCCTAATGTGAACTTATCTTCCATCATACCTACATTATTTTTATATTATATCTATATAAAAATAATTTCAATTTTAGACATGGTTGTATTTAAAAATATGCCAAAAAATGTATCGCCCTTCAGACTGCAAAAAATAATGTCTGTCCTATTTGAACTTTTTTTTAATTAGTCATTTCCGGTAAAACCGGAAGTTGTACGGTAACCTTACTACGGTGGTTTACTAGTATTCATTATATATTATGTAAAATATTCTGAAGATACAGTGTTCAGTACTTGTATTAAAAAAGTTATTGTAAGCAATGCTACACTTAACCTCAAATATCTGAAAAACGGTTGATTCTATGAATGGGAAAAAATTATTCGGAATTTAACTTTATATTAGATGCAATCTATTTCAATCATCTAAGGATCGAAAAGTTTATTTGCACAGCAGCGCCATCTAGATGTGTGATCATAAAATATTTTCCCGCAAGGTTCAAGCCTTTCGCGTGTCTAATCTAGCACCTAGAAGAATTTTCAAAAATACCATTTAGTTTTGAAGAAAATGACGTATGGAGTTTTAAATGGCACACCTGTACCTATGTATATATGTATATATGTATATATGTATATATGTATATATATATATATATATATATATATATATATATATATATATATATATATATATATATATATATATATATATATATATATATATATATATATATATATATATATATATATATATATATATATATATATATATATATATATATATATATATATATATATATATGTATGTATGTATATTAATCTCAAAGTCTCACCATCGATACCTCTCTATCAGTGATTTTTTTTTAAATAAAAATTCGCTAATAGAACAGCTTTATTAGCAGCTAGGTTTTTCCGTTTAATTTGGTCTCGAGATCTTTCTCCTGGCCACGGCCATTGGTTTACAATATAATAATATATCCGTATATCTGGTTTTATCCAGTATTAACAACCCGTTCACACAAAAACCCACCACCCATACATATATTAGACTTTTTTTGTATACACATGTGTAAGTACATTCTGTTTTATTATTATTTTTATTTCTTGATTTTCTTCATTGAGGACGAGAGGAGGATACATATTTTCAGGTCTAAGGATCCTTCTAGACGACTTTGTGACACTACAGCATACAAGAATATGAGTAATAACTAAAAGTCTGGACGCAGCAAGTGCGTTATGGTAGTGAATTTTCATTAAAAAATGTTTTTAATATGTAGCAAATATGTCTTGTTTAACGAAAGCAGGCATCAAGTTTGATTACCAGTATAACCTATATAATAGAAACACTGTACCATATTTCATTAAAATAACTTTATTGTTTGAAAGAGTACAAAAACTTTCCGAAAATAATGCTAAAAAATGTTTCCGAAAAAACTGGTCCGATTTTCCTGGCCAACAAACCTCTTCAAGCTATTTAATTCAAAACTGCCAAGATCTAATTATTCACAAAAAGCTTTTCGACAAAATTTTTCACGAAAATCTAAAAACATTTTTTTACAATAACTTAATAAACTTAGTAAACATGTATTAGTTACCAAAATTTCACAAAAATCTTGCAATCTTACGGAAACAGAAAACATTTCTGCGAAAACTGCCTAAATATTTTTTACACAAAAATTTGCTGAAAGAAAACAAAAAATAATTTTCAACTTTTCACGGAAATTTAGTTCAAGTACTATTTATAAATTCTTGCCACAGGTAAACACTTTTTGAATAATTTGCTTGTTTGAATCATGTGTGTTTTCTTCAACAAAAAAAAAACCATTTTGATAAGAAGTTTTGGTTTTCCAGCAACGGTAAAGATATCTTAAGATCCGTGCGGGATAACAAGTTAGAAGCTATTATTTGTGTCAAATTCATAGATAACTATAAATAATACAACTCCGATCCGAACAAAACAATAGAAACACTGTGAGGATGTTATTAGTAGTCGTTCCAAACGAGATGATAATTGAAACCGTTCCTGAAAAATAGGATATAGGACATTCCAATAACGGTTGGATGAAACAATCTGTTTTCTATGAATATACGGCTAATGTTTTCAATCGCCATGTCATTGAAAATAAAATTTTAAAAACACTTATATTGTTTGTTGACGGGACCCACTTAACCTTGCAGATAAACACATTATGTAACGATTCAGGTATAACTCTAATAGCTCTGTACCCAAACGCAACAAGAATATTGCAACCTACCGACGTTGCTGCCTTTAAACCATTAAAGACCGGTTAGCAAAAAGGCATGCTCGAGTGGAGGGAACACCCCAATTTACAGTTTGGGAAAACTTTGCCCCGCTCTTGAAAAAGGTAATAGACAAGCATGTTAACTCAATAACAATTTTAAAAGGATTTAGAGCCGCAGGTTTATTTCCCTGGAATGCAATTGATTATATCAAATGTCTGGGAAAAAATGAAACAGGATAGTATTGCAAATAACACTAATATGGAAACTATACTATCGAGGGTTCTGAACTTTGAAACCTTTAAATCAGTAGTAGGGCATGAAACATAGAAATATCTTAACAGTTGAGAGTCTATTAAGGGGATTTGGCATTTGAAATAAAATGTTTGCATAAATACTTCGATTTTTTCACTAAAGTTAGTGAAGAAGATGCGTTCAACATTATTATCATGACTGTGAATATTTCAGTCGATAATGTAAAAAACTCTGGACGCAGCAAGTGCGTTATGGTAGTGAATTTTCATTTAAATGTTTTTATTGCAAATATGTGCGTTTTCTTTTTAAGAAAACAGGCATCAATTTTGGTTACCAGTATAACCTATATAGTAAAAACAATGTACCATGTTTCATAAAAATAACTTTATTGTGTGAAAATGTACAAAAATTTCCAAAATTAAACTTAAAGTGTTCCCGGAAAAACTCGTTTCTCGGTCAACCTTATAGGTTAATAGCAAATTAGGCTATTCAAATATGAAGCATTTGATCAAAATTCGCTACCATAACGCACTTGCTGCATCCAGAATTTCTTTTCTTACAAACATGCATTATATTTCGATGGAAAATGCAAAAATGCAGTAACATAAGGCGTGTTTAATTAAAAAAATAAGAAAATTTGTATTACCAACGACTTATGGGCCACCCTATGATTGTAGAAATATTTTTTAAGATGTAGCTCAAGACACCCTATAATTAATATATAAAAAAATTCATATCTTGTATAATAACGGATATATTGAGCTTTATTGATTTTTTACGAAAATTCGACAAAAATTATATACCATTAAACGATAAACTCTATAGCTAAGGCTACTGCCAAGCATCAGAGAAAGGGTCTATTTTAAATGAATTTTCTGGAAATATTTTAGTAAAATGAAGGACAATGACGGTTGAAACTAAGACTTCAGGGTTTGTAAAACATTCTTCTTGAGACATTTTCTTTCCATAGCCCGTACTAGATTCAAGTTCTTTGCCTAAATGTTGCCAATTTTTGACCTTTTAAATCGCAACTTTGACAATTGAGGAAAATCCCAATAAATTGTTTAAATGCCTATAACTTTTGTGTCTTTTGATCTACAGAGCTAAATTTTGGTAGGTAGCTTACGTATAATGATGTAAACCCGCGTACCAAATTTGGTTGCCCTTACTTTGTTAATTTTGGAGATATAAATTTTTTACAATTTTTTTCGAAAGAAAACTTAAAATTTTCCGGGAAAACCTGGGCCGATTTTCGTGGCTAACGAACTTATCCAAGCCATTTGTAAAAGGAAGGTACTCACCAAATTTAATCAAAATCGTCCCATAATTTTTTGAGTTATCGGTGTGATACATATATATATATATATATATATATATATATATATATATATATATATATATATATATATATATATATATATATATATATATAAACATATAGAAATTGAAACTGACCCCGGATATGTGTTCTGGGGGGCCTAATTAGCGCTCATTTGAAGAAATTTTTTCAAAATTCAAAAGTCGGGATCTCCTCATTAGTGAATTTTTTTAAAGAAAATTCACTAAAAGATATTATTATTATTAAAGGTGGAAATAATAACTTCCGGCTTCAGATCAAATAATTGAATCTATAAATATAGCTAATGACGATGAGCTGAACAATGCTTTGGCAGTATTATGGAATCAACAGAAAATGATATAGTTACATCAGGAACCTGTGTGAATTTCAATGGGCTAGAAGGTTTGGATACAGCCCCAATACCCCTTACATGTATGTCCACTAGATCACCTGTAACTAGATGATAGAACGTCATCGATTAATAAAATTCTTTTTACCCAGAAACATCCAAGGTAGAAAATATAAGAAGGGTAAAAAAAGACTGCCATATGTAATTACGTCAGACGCTTGGAAAGTAATAGTAGAGAATAGCGAAATAAAAATAAACTAGAAGATGAAGCAATAGAAAACAGAAAAAGGGAACGTTAAGAAAAAAATTGAAAGGAGGGTGCAGCAGTTACAAAGAAAAGTAAGAAGACAATTAGACTAAATGCGTTAAAAATGAAGAAAAGGCAAAAAAAAGTGAAAAGTCTATTGCTACATCTAACGAAATGGCAGTGAAGCAAGCCCGTCTGGAAGAAGTCAACATTCTTCAAAACGTAGTCCTGCAGTCATGTTCAGAAGCTGAAAATTTATTCAATGTAGAAATAGGCCATCCTTATAGAAACTACTCTCAGAGAAGAAAATACCCTGACAAGTGCTGAAGAAACAAGTGTTGAATGTCGCATAGCACGTGTTCTGTTGTTTCTATGAACAGACAGGAAATAAATTTCCTAGCCTTACTTCCACCCTCCGTGGCCGTGCGGGAAAGTCGATTCAGATTTTCCAATACGGACTCGGGGGTCGACGGTTCGATCCTCACCGGCGGCGGATGATGTTTCAAAATCACTGTCGTCGTTGAGATCGAACTCAAGGTGGAGGGTAGGTTAGTTTAGATGAGCAAAAAGGGTCAGCAATGACCTAATTGCCAGTAAGCATCTTACCTTTACCTTTTTACTTCCACCCTCTATTGATTTTTGTAAAGATTTAATTTTGAAACTTTTCAATGATTTGATGTAAAAAAATCTTATGATTTTATCAATGGCTAATGTGATTAATTATAAATATTTTAGCAAAACCGTTTTGTTTTTAATAAAAATAATTTCAAAAACAAGTGATTTTAGGTATATACAGAATGTGACAAAAATTAAAATGTTTAATTATTTTCTGTTTTTGATGTGTGATAATGAAATGAGCAATAAGTACGTAAAAACTTAACACTTTATTATAACAATCGAGACACTACATTAACACGTCTTGTATACTGAGATAGATTCTAGAGTCTTGTTTCACGTCCCTGCTTCTTCGCTCTTGACGCGAAATTCAAATATGGGCGCACATGCGCTATATCAAAAATGCCTGAACATCCTCTCATTTTTGAAATATACAGTGTGGACCGCAGTTATGAAATAAAACTCATAATTCAAAGAGAAATGTTTTTCTATGAAAAATGCTCGGACACTACTTTTTTTGTGTCACACCTTGTAGTATTAGTTTGTAATTTTCACCCTTCACTACTTCACCCCCTCCCCTCTTGTTGATTTTTTTTTTCAAATGGAGACCCTATCATTTTTCGACCGAAATTCAAAGAGCATATTTTTCTGTTTGATGATACCAAAAGTTTGGGTCCAAAAGTCATAAGAACTACACGGGGTGGAAATTTAATGACTGGCAATAAAACTTAAAACCGTTTATTCTGAAATTCACAATTATTCAAAAAGAAACATTTTTTCTTAAGCATTTAACTTGACCATGTCTTGAACATTTAAATGTTCAAAGTGTTCCCCATTTTCTCACTTACAGCGAATTAATCTTATGTAAAACTCGTCTCTTGACTATTTAAAACTTCTGGTGTGAGGTTCCTAATTTCCTTTGTTATTCTTTCCTTTAAATCGTTCAAATTCAAAGGTTGTGTTTTGTACACGTTTTTAAAATGTCCCCCATTTAATGCTATCAAATAAAATTAGAACAAAAATACAATTTTCATTATGTAGGAACCCTGATTCTGCGGATGAAAATGTAACAAATGTATTTTTGTTGATTTCTAATTAAGATCCGACATTCTTCTCGCGGAAAGTTACATGCAAAACTTAGTTATTATCATGGACTATTTAATAACTGTGAATTTCAGAATAAACGGTTTCAGTTTTATAGTCAGTCATTAAATTTCCACCTGTGTAAGGGGTCTGTGAAATTTGGACCCAAATTTTTGGTACCAACATTAAAAAAATATGCCCTTTGAATTCCCGTCGAAAAATTATGGGGTTGTTATTTGAAAACAATCAACAAGGGGTGGGGGTGCAAATTACAAACTAATACTACAAGGTGTAGCTCTCCGAATTATATATTTTATTCCATAACTGCGGTCCACAGGGTAGAAGTAACATAGGGATGTATATTTACAATAAATTGAAAAAGTAATCCATTCTGTTTTTAACCCACACCACCTCTACATATTAACGATTCTGTGAAGAAGATCACAGTCAAAATAGAAAATAAATAATATTGCCACATTTAAGACTAGATGCATTCTCGCAACAATTAGAACCGTAGACCGATTTCGCTCTCATTAGAGCTCTTCAGTACGGCATACTAATTGTAGCAAAAATGCACCAAAAGTAATACGGCTATAGTATAGCCAGCCTTAAAATACTAAGTGAGTGGTGGACGTGCCGCCACCTAGTAGTACTACTTGGTTCCGCAACTAGGTGGCGACACGTCCACCACTCACTTAGTATTGCCACATTTGTTGTAAAATAAATTGAAAAGGTAATCCATTCTAATTTTGACCCACTGAAGATCACAGTCAAATTAAAAAATAGATAATCTGTTGCCAAATTTGTTGTAAAAAATACAATTTTCACTATTTATTGGGAAATTGGGTGTCAATACAACTGGAATTTTGGTATAAAAATGTCCATAACTTTTGAAGTATATGTATAACATAATAACTTAAGGTGAATTTCCAGTTTACCTCCCGGACAGTTTTAGATAAAACGACTGGCCGATAGATTAAGTTTGGCATCTTACATGCAAACTTCTTCGCTGGCCTGGTGCGGTAAGTTAAAAATGAATGTTTTTCAGTTTCTCTGTTTTTTGCTTGCTATGTTACATGCTCCTTTCCAGATACATCCCTTCTGCTGCAGTTACCTGTCA
Source organism: Tillus elongatus (assembly GCA_964006375.1). Lineage (NCBI taxonomy): Eukaryota > Metazoa > Arthropoda > Insecta > Coleoptera > Cleridae > Tillus > Tillus elongatus. Next base: position 82,460,273 of record OZ023262.1, on the reverse strand, counting down.
CTCTTTACTGACTAGATTACGTACTGCAATGTTCTTGACTGATGTTAGTGGGGGGGGGGGGGTTATGGTGTGTTACTTTGTCTTGGGGTTTTCCTTCCCCTCCTGCATTCCTATAAACACCCTTGAAACATAAACCACATGAAAAATTGCTTGGGAACAACCCCAAGAAAGTTACAGTACCTGTTGTGAATGCGGGGTGGACAGAGTTTAAAGGACGTATGGCTGCAAAAGTGAATAATGTAGCTTTTAGAGGTCAGACTAAGGTGTTTTTTTCGCATTTTCCGCTGATATTTCCTGTTTACCTTTCCCCCCCAGGACCCCTATTCACTCCTGGTCCCGTAACTTTCTTGTGGGTTGTTTGAAAGAAACTTATCTTGTGGTTTCTGCATCCAGGAGGGGTTCTAAGCACATGTCTAAAACAATTTTACTAAAAGGCCTCAGGGAAGTAAATGGATACTTACCAAACTCTATATTCGAAGTACCTACAGAAAGAAAGAACTGAGTCCATTCCTTTTGTTTTTTTTAACGTCAATTTATTTCCGCTACTATGACAAATCACGGATGTGAGTGAGCAATTTCACCTCACTATCCTGGAAACATTGCAGAATCCCTTCCTTTCTGTAAGGAACGTATGAATATTTAACGTGGCCAACATCACATTACGGCTTAGCGCCCCCATCGAAGGGCGTAGCGTGCAAAAAAAATGGGTTGAAGTTAATTTACTGTATGTAGCTACTGAGAATTAGTTTGACATTTCTACTGGGAATTGGACCGGGGAACCATCGGTCCAGAGGCACACGTTCTTATCCCTGGACCACTGATGCTGTAAACCCATAGATGAAATAATATATTATGGGATGTTTCATTTAAAAAAAAATTCACTGAAAATAGAGAACACTCTGTATAGTTGCAACTGATGAATGTTTCCCTGGTGAGATTTTATGGGGCAATTTTTTGTACAAAAATTCGCTTAGAAAGTCTTACTTCTAGAATGCAATGTAATTAAACATAAATGATTTAATATTTTGGAGAGCATGCAAACATATCTACATTCATAAGTATTGTGGGTTGCATTTCTGGGAAATGTCTTAAATATAATATACTGATCACTTTAATTTAAATAACTGTATAACATATTATATAAAGGAGGCAAAAGCATCCCAGGAATTGGTTAAGTATACAAACCACATTACAACAAGTATTGTGGGTTGCAATATTCTAAGAAATGTATGAGGTAAAAGAACATTTGATTAGGTCAATTGAGATTCCTATCCCTGTCAGTGGCTTAACTACAAGCAGGTAAAAGGGTAAAATCATCCTGTAATGATTGGATTCCAGTCTGTCAAAAATAAAGTGGATGGAAATACTCAAGTTCTATAGAAATGTGTATTGGGATTCAAATGACTTTTAATTTGCTTAGTTTAGGTTCCTTATATTCATATCAATAGCTGAAATATCAGCAGATAAAAGGTAAATTCAGTTTATTAAAGAAAATTTGTTAAATTCAAACATTTCTACTTATAGGTAATCTTTTTGTATTTGTTCCATACTGATAAATAAAACAACAAACATGATAACAAAAATAAACAAATAAAAAAATTGGAATCTGTAAACAGTACTAACAATTTTCTGAAAGTGTATGATATATTCCAGACAACAATGCTGGACTGACCTAAAAAAATGTTTATTTCTGTCCACAAATAAAAGTCTGGAGTGAATTTTCATAAAAATGTTTTTAATAGCAAATATGTGTTTTTTTTAAAGAAAGCAGGCATCAAATTTGGTTACCAGTATAACCTATATAGTAAAAACAATGTGCCATGTTTCTACAAAATAACTTTATTGCAGAAAATGTACAACAATTTCCGAAAGTTAAAAGTGTTCCCGTAAAACTGGTTTGTTGGTCAACCTTATAAATTAATAGCAAATTGAGCTATTCAAATGTGAAGCATTTAATCAAAATTCGCTACCATAGCGCACTTGCTGCGTCCCGAATTTCTGTTCTTACAAACATGCATTATATTTCGATGGAAAATGCAAAAATGCAATAACATAAGGAATGTTCAACTAAAAAAAAAATTGCATCATCAACGACTTATGGGCCACGCCGTAATTGTAGAAATATTTTTTTAAGATGTAGCTCAAGACACCCTATAATTAATGTATAAAATTTTTTCATATCTTGTATAATAACATATTTGAGCTTTATTAATTTTTCACGAAAATTCGACAAAAATTATATACCATTAAACGATAAACTCTATAGCTAAGACTACTACCAAGCATCAGAGAAAGGGTCTATTTGAAATGAATTTTCTGGAAATATTTTAGCAAAATGAAGGACAATAACGGTTGAAACTAAGACTTCAGGGTTTGTAAAACATTGTTCTTGAAACATTTTCTTTCCATAGCCCGTATTAGATTCAGGTTCTTTGCATAAATGTGCCAATTTTGACGTTTTGAGAAAACCCCCAATTTATTTTCTTTAAATGCCTATAACTTTTTTACCTTTTAACCTACAGAGGTAAATTTTGGTACGTAATTTACCTATAACGATATAAACCCACGTACAAAATCTGCGTGCCCTTACTTTGTTATTTCCCGATGTAATTTTTTTTCGAAAGAAAACACAAAAATTTTCGGGAAAACCTTGGCCGATTTTCGTGGCTAACGAACGTATCCAAGCCACTTGCAAAAGGAAGGTGTCTGCCAAATTTAATCAAAATCGGCCCATTATTTTTTGAGTTATCGGTGTGATACATACATACATACATACATACATACATACATACATACATATATATATATATATATATATATATATATATATATATATATATATATATATATATATATATATATATATATATATATATATATATATATATATATATATATAAACATATAAAAATTGAAACTGACCCCAGATATGTGTTATAGGGGGCCTAATTAGCACTCCTTTGAAGACATTTTTTCAAAATTCAAAAGTCGGGATCTCCTCCTTAGTGAATTTTTTTTAAGAAAATTCACTAATAATACTTCAAAACTCTCAAACATTCCACCATTGAAAATTCCTTTGTAAAAGTGAAAACTAAATTTTAGAGCTAAGTTACTCCAAAACATATATTATGATGGGTGAAAGTTACTTAAAACAACAAATAATTTGTTATTTCGGTAATTCTGCAGTTGATGCCCGTGAACCTGCAGAGTCGTCGCGCACTAGAATTTCGTCGTTGGAGTTCACGCGCTGTTGCCACATCCTTCTCGCAGTAGAAGGAGAGGGCTGCCTGAACTGACCTTCCTGACCTACACTGTAGGTGCAGTTGATGCCCGCGAACGTTGGAGTTCACGCGCTGTTGCCACATCCTTTTCGTAGTAGAAGGAGAGGGCTACCTGACCTAGAGTGTAGGTCAGGAAGGTCAGGTCAGGTCAGGTACTACGAGAAGGATGTGGCAACAGCGCGTGAACTCCAACGTTTGCGGGCATCAACTGCAGAATTACCCTTATTTCTAATTAGACAACAAACTTTATAGGATAGAATGAACAGTAAAAAAAGGGGTTTAAAATGAAAACTGCATTACTGCACATTACAGAACAGACTAGTGCTCAACTATTAAGGCATAATAGTAATTAAGAATTTTAAAATTTGTTAAATAATTGTTACTGATTATGCCTAGGTTGATAATCTCCAGTTAGGCAAGTTGAAATCATAAAAATCATCATACTGGATATCCCCTCATCACAGATCAAGATTATAAATTTTGCTTATCATGGTACAAAGTAACATTTTCTTTGGTAAAGTATCCAGATAAGAAAATGAAATGTAAACAATTAACAATCTGATTCATCTGACTGAATCAGTTTTTTAGCTAAAACGATGCAGGCAGAAGTCTGTGATAATTGTAAACCTACAGAATACTTGAAATGTAGAAATCAATTATTATATTTAATTTTTGGAATAAATCTTAGCAATTTAAAATATTTGTAATTAATATATATATATATATATATATATATATATATATATATATATATATATATATATATATATATATATATATATATATATATATAATATATATATAATATATATATATATATATATATATATATATATATATATATATATATATATATATATATATATATATATATATATATATATATATATATATATATATATATATATATATATATTTACGCCTCCTCCGAAGGGTGAAACGTGCAGACATTCAACTTTCTCAAATACAAGCCACAAACTTGGTAGATGTTAATGTCACAGTATGTACTGAAAAGGTGAAAGTCGAACCCTAAGAATCGAACCCAGTATCCTTCGGTTCAGAGGCACACGTCCTTACCACTGAACCACTGAGGCTCTAAAAAGTAAAGTTAATATTAAAAAATTCACATAGTGACAATAACTTATACGATTTGTGTTTCATCTACATTAATCATATTTTTCCGGATTAGACTACACCACAGGGTGGTCAGTGATAGTTAAAATCAGGTAAAAGTAGCAAAGTACAAGTGAAATTACTTTTTATTTGATTCACGTATACTTTAAATTAATATCAGTTGATTTTGCCTTTAATAAACATAAAGAAAACAACAATGTGTGTGTTTTGTTTCTTTAACGTCCGCCTATTTCCGCGACTATGGCCAATCACCGACGCCAGGGAGCAGTTTCACCTCACTATCCTGGAAATGTTGCCGAACCCCTATCTTTCTGTAAGGAGGGTAGGGATCTTTAACGTGCCCAACATCGCATGGACACGGGACCGACGGCTTTACGCCCCCTCCGAAGGGCGCAACGTGCAGACATTCAACTTGCTCAAATACAATGCCAGAACCTCGGTTGATGTTAATTTTACAGTTTGTACTGAAAAACTGAAAGGAGTACCCCGGGATCGAACCCAGTACCCTTCGGTTCAGTGGCACATGTTATTACCCCTGAACCAGCGAGGTTCTAGAAAACAACAATGTAAATGAACATAAGCAAAGCAACAATGTAAATAAACAATTCCTATATATACCAAAGTTTGTAATACAAATTATATATAAGGAATCATAAAAAGGGGCGAACCTTAAGTAGACGGGTCCCGTCATTTCATGCATTGCGAGAGCGGCATTGCCGGATAATGATGCTGAAAGCAAAAATCTCAGCATGTCACTAAGTATGTACAAGTACATTAATTTATATTTGTCTTTAAACTATGGTGAGCCTCATTGAAAAATATGTATACTTATATAAAGGTGCCAAACACCTAAATCAAAACCAGCATTTACCAGTAATTGAAAACTTAAATTCTAATTGTACCTTGTATAAATTTAAACTTACCGCTGGACGAGGCATTTGAATTGCTATCATCAATCAGCATGGAGGATGGAATTTCTTCAATTATAATTTTCCGGTCAGATGGAAAACAATCATCTGGATTCGTTTCAAAATCTTCCATGGGTGATGTAGACTTAAAATACACTAATCCATCTTCATTTGGCGGCGTCAGGGGGTACGTATTCATGTCTGCTATAATTTTCAAGAAATAAACGTATGAATAGTTTTATATTTGATGTTGAAACATTCTTAAACTAGCAAAATGACAAGTAAATAACTTTTGCGACCGCTAAAACTTACCAAAAACCACTTTTTCACACGTATTTGGGGGGAGAAGTGATGCTTCGTAAAACATTTTGTAACGTTGTTATAAAACACCTTTTAGTATCACAAAAACCTAACCTATATTATGTTTAAAATGTTCTGGATAATTATTTAAAAACCGAATCAACGACCCGCACTCGCAACAACAAAACTGATTACAGTTACTTACCTACTATTTATAAACTTATCTTTTGACAATTCGAGGGAAAAACTCGGTTATTCCCCACAGTAGAAGATAGACTTCAGAAAAGACGAAAGGGGAAATCATGAGATCACGCACAGAAAAATCCCCGTATTGCCACATGTTGACAAAGCATAAGCATGTGACGTCACGTCGTCACGTAGCCTTGTTCTTTACTAGAATACCAGTGGCGTAGCACCTTTTAAATAACATCATTTTTTTATTGCGAATCTCTGTTCAATAATATAATGTGATTTTTAATGTTATACCTTAAAACATTAATAATGAAGCCTTTTGTAAAATGAAAATAATGAAGCAGCGCACAGAATTAAAGAATGAAACAGACCAGTGATTAAATTTGGCTTCGTACAAATCGATTATATTCAGTGCGATTAATAAACTATGGTGAATTTTGAGGTATTATTAATAAATACAATTAATTAATAACGTCTCGAACCGGAGCGATAACCTTCGTTAAATATCTTTAGCCATAAATAACTTAGTCACCATATTTTCCCGACCGATGTAGCGAAAACTGAGACAATACTATCATATAAAGAAATTATATTCCAAACCATACATTATAAGTACCAATGTGCCAAAAAGTAACCCGATTGAACGTGTACATGTATATTACAATAACTGTCTGCGGTAGTATCGTTTATTTTTATGTTAAGTATTGTTTGATTGTCGGAGTCTGGCGAGCAGTTCTGTAAATGTTTTTTACTAGGTATCGCAATATTAAGCAGTTTGTGAAGAACGAGTTTTACAGCTAAGCACAAAATGAACATAATTATCACCTATATTTTTGAACTGGTGCGCCGGCTTATTAAATCGGTAAGACATGCAGTTAGTGTTGAAGTTTCGACTTTTTTTGCCCCAGTATTTGAATGAATAAAAATAAGAGTAGTCAGTTTCGCTCTACCAAAGCAGAACAATTCCATACCATTTGGCCTCAGGGACTTTTGATAAGGTTTTTGGTATGGTTTAAAGCTATAAAGTGTACCGATGCTAGTAAATATACTGAACTGAACCGAATCAATATACAGCACACAAGAACATGCTACCAGTAATACATACATATTAATTCAAACAAGAGACAATGCGTGCAGACACCGTCGATTGGGAGATGTGATTTCAAAGAAACAAAGCATGCATCGATCACGTAAAAGTAGGTGTTATCTTAAATATCTGCCTCTTATCACTTTTAGGTACCACAAAAGGAGAACGAGATTCAGGGAGAATTCAGCCAGTGTTCCAGCAGTAGTAACTAGTCCGATGAAGACAGCCAGCCAGTCATAGGAAGTTGACCCGTAAACCGCCTGAAGTGAGTCTCCTTTTGTACACTATTATACCAGGAGTGGGGTACGTAATCTCAGATGCTAAGGCCTGGGCGTAACAGAATTGTATGATCTAGCTAGCGAGACCCGTCTACACCTTAGTTAATTCCTGAGTGTAGGCGCTTAAGGCTGAACCTCACTACCCAATTTTTATGACCGACCAGCCAGTGTAAAAACGGCGCTGAATCCAGATTGTTACACACTAGGCTGTCCAAGAAGCCGAGGTTGTTTGGTAACAAATGTTGAGTCATGCTAAGTAAACAAGGGAGGCCCATTTCACATGACCCTCCACCTCAATTTCCCCAGAAAATGCAACCGAGTGTTCACCAACCACTGGTTAGGCTACAACTGGGTAACTCTAGAGAAAGAGTCCAATCCAGAAGGCTGTCTATGGTTACGTTCCACCGTAGAAAGAGACGTCAACCGACCAGTCTTTATATTTCGTATTGTACATAATGAAAAGATTTCCATAAAGCTATACGGGGTTCCGTCCCACAGAAAGAAGAGACCTAAACCGACCGCTCATTATAGTTTATATTTTACATAGAGTAAATAATTTTGTATCTTCTAGGAATGTAAATAAATGTATACATAGAACTAAATTAAATCTTCACTGAATTAACTAAGCATTAACCGAAGAAATAATGTTATAGAAGTTCAAACTTGATCTACTTGCCCAGTAAAGGATACATGTTGACTACGAATCAATCTGTTAATTTCCTTACGGATTCCGTACTTTGGTATAGGCAGCGCCGGGTCGCGTCCATTGATTTAGAAGGTTTGGTAATACATAAAACAAATAGATAAGACAGAGTGAGCAGTAGAATTTATAGAGAGCATGTGTATTGTAAATGATCAAGCCGTGAAAGATCCAGCAAAGCTTACTCGGATGTTGTGAGCGATATGTTAAAGGAAAAGGTGTTAGGAGTTTGCATAATAAACCATATGGGAGTGTGTGGGGAGATGATGTGAGATGTATGCATGTGACGAAGTCAAAAATAGTATGTCAGGATAGAAAATACATGAAGAAATATCGAAATATTATTAGAAAATTGCATAAATGTGTGGCTTGCATACTCATTGAAGGTATTTCTATGACGCGTAGATTAGCAGTAGTATAGTGGCAATTGTAGTGGTAGTGACATCCGGCAACGCCGCAAGACGATGACAGCACGGGTCGAGGGGAGTGTGTGAAGGAAGATGGCGAAAAGGTGTCACGGACATATATATATGATATTGTAACAATTGTGTATTAACGTTTGTAATAGCAGTATTGTAAAGCTAATAAACCCAACATGGTGTCAGGTGTAAATGTGAAAAGTTGCGTCAAACCACTCGTATCAAGAAACTAGGTCAGAAAGAACAGCTGACTGGATTAGTACAGGCAACAGGCGATGTGTTCAAAACACTGCTGAAGCTGCCGAGAGGGTAATAAAAATAAAAACGAGGTGAGACCGTTGCATGATGCTTGTTATTCATTAAAGAAATAAAAAAATACATACATAAACAATAGTGGAACACTTACCTTAAAGCATAATAGTTATTTAAAAGAAGTAGTGTGAACATAATATACAGAGTGTAATGGTTTATGGGGTTATTGACATTTGACATGGAATAACAGTTGCATGAATTATTACAAAAATATCTGAACTTTACAGCTTAGCAAAAGTAACTAAAAGCAATAGTGAAAGGCTAATATACAGGGTGTATTAAGAATAGTGTGCATAAACTGAGTAATGTAGTGATACCAGACTACATAAAAGTAGATTTTAACAAAAGTTAACGGAATAAGCGGTTCTAAAGAGATTATTTAGTGTACTTATATACTGCATGAACTTTAATTGAACTTTTAACTGTGGTTTAATAAATTTTAGTGATTGAAAATGTCAGACTCAGAAAATGCAGCATGTGTGACAAATACAATAGTTACACATGCAACATATAGTGTAGCACCACCAGAAACATTCAACTTCAAACAACCACAAGATTGGCCAAAATGGTCAAGACGTTTCGAAAGGTTCAGGGAAGCTTCAGGGTTAACTTCAAAAGATAGTAAACAACAAGTCAATACATTGATTTATTGTCTAGGAGATGAAGCAGATGACCTCATTACAGCGTTTAAATTAACGGAGCAAGACTTGGCAAACTACGACATAGTAAAAAGGAAGTTCGATGATCATTTTCAAGTGAAACGTAATGTAATATTTGAACGTGCGAAATTTTTTAGAAGATGTCAAGGAGAAAACGAACCAGTAGACGTTTTTATAAATGATTTATATAAACTTGTGGAACATTGCAATTTCGACATACTAGCTAATGAAATGATTCGGGATAGGATTGTAGTTGGGGTCAAAGATGCGAAACTTAGCGAGATATTACAAATGGATTCAGATTTGACTTTAGCAAAGGCAGTCGATAAAGCTCGTCAATCAGAAGCAGTTAAAGCCCAACAAGGAGTTATTAGAAGATCTGAAGTATTCGTAGAGGCACTTAAGAAGTCAGAAAATAGTGACAAAGATTACAAGGGTCAAAAGAAGAAACAAAACCACCCTTTGGCTGAGGAAAGGGTGGAAAATAGTACAAGATGCAAGAAATGTGGCACGATTCCATCACACAAATGGGAGAACTGCCCCGCTAAGGCAGCAACCTGTTATCATTGCAGAAAGAGAGGGCATTATAGCAGATGCTGTTTTAAAAAAATAGATGAAGTAACATTGGAGCAAGCCCCAGAGGAAGGGGTGGAGGAGCAAGTAACATTTTACCTGGAAGAAGTAAGTGGGCAGGTTACGTGTGATCCTTGGTACATAGATGTCAAGGTGAAAAATAACTGGATCAAATTCAAGGTCGATACAGGGGCGGATGTTACAGTGGTGGGAAAATCCATCATAGAGGACCTAGGGGTCTCACTGGAAGATACTGGAAAGGTACGATTATTCGGTCCTGGAAGAAAATTAGTACCGATGGCTGGTAAAGTAAAATTAAAGTTAAACTATCAAAATCGAGAGTTCCTGCAAGAAGTGTATGTGGTAAATGGAAGACAAGACCCACTATTGGGACGTCCCGCTATTAGAGCATTCCAGTTGTTGAATTTTGACATCTTGGAAGTTCAACGAGATGTCACACAAGAGTTCTCAGGGGTATTCGAGGGATTAGGTAAAATGACAGTTGAGCATTGCATAAAAGTCAACAGTGATGCGACCCCATATGCAGTAACTGCTCCGAGACGAATTCCACTTCTAATACGCGATAAAGTAAAGGAAGAATTGAAGCGTATGGTCAAGCAGGGGGTGATTGAACCAGTAGAAGAGGCTACAGAATGGTGTGCTCCGATGGTAGGAGTACTAAAGAAGAACGGAGATGTAAGAATTTGTGTAGACTTCACAGAGCTGAATAAGTATGTGATCCGAGAGCGCTTGGTATTACCATCAGTGGACGAAACTTTGGGACAAATGGCTGGAGCTAAAGTGTTTTCGAAGATGGATGCGACAAATGGATTCTGGCAAGTACCACTAACATCAGAAAGTTCAAAATATACAACATTTGTCACCCCGTTTGGTAGATTCGCTTTCAAGAGGTTACCATTTGGGTTGAGTTCGTCGCCTGAACATTTCCAAGGACGTATTCAAAAGATCCTAGAGAATCTTGAAGGAGTAGTAAACCAAGCTGATGATATCGTAGTGTTTGGGACGACAAAAGAAGAACATGATCAAAGAGTGTCAGAAACTCTAAAAAGGCTTCAGAATGCAGGGGTAACCTTAAACAAGAAAAAATGTGACTTTGGGACATCAATGATAAAATTTCTGGGACACATCGTAGATGGTTCGGGAAGAATAAAACCAGATCCTGAGAAAACAGAGGCTATTAGTAAAATGAAAAGGCCAAGTAATAATACTGAGGTTCGAAGGTTCCTAGGCATGGTGAACTATCTAAGAAAGTTCTTGCCAAACCTTGCCGAGAAGACAAAAATATTTCAAGATCTGTTAGTCCGGAGAAACGAATGGGCGTAGTCAGAAAATCACGAAAAGAATTTCGAAAGCATAAAACGAGATATTCAAAATACTGCAGCATTGATGTTATTTGATCCAAACAAAAAGACTAGAATTTCAGCAGACGCTTCTATAGTAGGAGTTGGAGCGGTACTTGAACAGTCACACGACGATTCTTGGTTTCCAGTCATGTTTGCGTCTCGTACATTGAGTGAGACAGAGACCAGATACGCACAGATCGAGAAAGAGAGCCTGGCATTGGTGTTTGCCTGCGAGAAGTTTCAAAACTATGTTTTGGGCAGTCATTTCCTATTAATGACAGACCACAAACCACTGGTACAAATTTTAAAGAGTAAACCGATGTCTGAATTGTCGCCTAGACTACAAAGGTTTCGAATGCGACTGACCAGGTTTTCATATGATATAAAGTATATGAAAGGAACAGAATTCTACATACCAGATACCCTGTCTAGAGCTCCATTAAATAGGAAAAGCTTAGAAAGAAGAGATATACTGGATGAAGAAGATGAACTTAATATGGGTATAATGTTAGCAGAGCTTCCAATGTCAGATTCAAAGTTTCAGTCAATAAAAGAGGCCCAAGCGAATGATCTTATTTGCCAGCAAGTAATGAAATACCTTGTCGAAGGTTGGCCAAGATCAAAGCAACCACAGGCTTTCTACCAAGTTAAGAATGACTTATCAATTTGCACAGGGGTCCTGATGAAAGGGAAAAGAATTTACATACCTGCAATGATGAGAAAAGAAATATTAATCCGTATTCATGAGGGACATTTGGGTGTCAACAAATGCCGAGCAAGAGCAAGAGAATCAGTGTGGTGGCCAAACATCAGCAATCAAATAAAAGATATGGTAGGCAACTGTGATAGGTGCATTGAACACCGAAAGAACATTGTCGAACCATTGATAAACACACCACCACCAGAAAGACCTTGGATGACAGTCGGAATTGATTTGTTTGAGCTGAATGGACGTACATATATCTGCATAGTCGATTACTTCTCAAAATACATTGAAGTGGTCGAGACGACTAACAATACCAGGGCCGAGTCAATCATTGCTAGGGTGGCGAGTATATTTGCTCGACATGGTATACCATTGATCGTGAGAACAGACAATGGGCCCCAATTTAAAGCGGAGTTCAAAAGTTTTGCAAATCAGATGGGGTTCGAACATGTTACATCGAGCCCAAGATTTCCTAGATCAAACGGACAGGTGGAACGTGCGGTACAAATTTGCAAGAACATTCTCAAAAAGGCAGAGGACCCCAATTTAGGACTGTTGGCATATAGAAGTACCCCGTTAGAGTGCGGATATTCGCCAGCGGAACTGCTGTTTGGAAGAAAGATTAGAACTACCTTGCCACAGGTTGCCAGTCTATTGAACCCAGGATGGCCAAGTCTGAGAAAACTCCGTACCAAATTAGAGAAACAGAAGCAAAGGCAGAAAACGGATTTTGATCATCGTCATAGAGTCAAAGCATTAGTCCCGCTAGAAGAGGGAGCGAAGGTGTGGATAACTGACCTGAAGAAGCCAGGCACAATTGTGGCGAACGCAGCAGAACCCCGATCATATTGGGTAAACTCAGAACTGGGAAAAGTCCGAAGAAATCGAGCACATCTAATTCCTCGAATAACAGATGAGGAGAATACAGAACAGGTAGAGTTAGAACCAGACAGTGAAGTTCCAATGCATGGAGCTGTGACACCAGAAGAATCCAGGAATACAGTGCCTCCAGAGGTTCGAGTCCAGTGTGAGGAGACAACCCCTAATGTGTGTGTGGGTGTCCGAACCAGGAGTGGCAGAGTGGTGCATCCTCCAAGAAAATTAGACTTGTAACTTAGAAAGGGGGATGTAGTGGTAGTGACATCCGGCAACGCCGCAAGACGATGACAGCACGGGTCGAGGGGAGTGTGTGAAGGAAGATGGCGAAAAGGTGTCACGGACATATATATATGATATTGTAACAATTGTGTATTAACGTTTGTAATAGCAGTATTGTAAAGCTAATAAACCCAACAGCAATTTCCAGGAATACTTTCCAAAAAACTTCTGACAGACTTACATATATCAAATGAAAAATATGCAAGAGATTAGACGAACATTTTGCATTTAATGGGTACCTATAAGTATGTTGTGTATGTACAACGGTACCAAAAAATCAATAATTTGAAATGAGTATGTTAAAGTTTATCCAGAAAGTGTTCCAAGCAGAACTTTTCGCAAATTCCATTAACTAGCATGCACCGGTTACCAGTTCAAAACATATAGGCTTCATCCATAAATCAGAAAATACTGAATATTACAAGAATATATGTGATATCTTAGCACATATTGTACCTTCACTATAAGTACCTATGAGGGCACAAATTAGAGCTGGGAATTTTAGACATATTTGTCGGTCATCGATTATTAAAAATAATGACCGTTTTCATAAATAATGGTTGAAGTGAACAGTGAAATTGTGCCATTGGATGTGGGGATCAAGCAAGTTTTGGTAAGGCAACAAAGAGATTTCTTGCTTTAATTATTACAAAATACACATACAAAATAATGCGATATATATATATATATATATATATATATATATATATATATATATATATATATATATATATATATATATATACCGGAAATAGCTATCAACTTCGTTATTTCAAATAAAATGTCATACTTTTTATTACATTTTTAGATTAGAGATTGAAAAATAAGTGTGAATTTGTGTATCACTCCTTTGGTATTCGTGAAAATATTATGACTTTCTTTATTTTAGCTCGGATTTATATATTACTTGAAACGTATGCCGTGGGCTGAGTTTTGAGCATTGTTGACTTAAATTCGAAATATCAATAGACGACATTCAATTCTCTGAAATGGTTAAAAAATAATTTATCAGCATTGTATAGAGAGTATTTTTTAGGTTATAACATATCTAATTTTAAAGTGGCATAACTTGTGTTTTTCAAATGAAGCACCTATTTTTAGTGAATTTTTTTTATTTAAATCACTATAGAGGGGATTTCGACTTTTGAAAAAATTTCTTCAAATGAGCGCAAACTGGTCCCCCTAGAACCCATGTCCAGGGTCACTTTGAATTTTTATATGTTTATATATATATATATATATATATATATATATATATATATATATATATATATATATATATATATATATATTGTATAGCTATAGTATAATTATATAATCTAATTGCGAACACGAAACTAAATCAATTCAATTTACCGTGTGTTAAAGTCGTATAAAATAATTGGTACTATCTGTTTATGTGTTTTTAGAGGTGTAGCTGTCAAGGCAGTCTTTGACAGGGTCAGCGACGAAAACGGGATCGCGTATGCCGGTCCATTGGACGACGCAGGAACACGCATCAGCGCAGATGCCGGGACAGCCTCTGCGAGCAGAGCCGTAAATTGAAGAGATGCAGTGAGTGAGTGAGTTGGTTTCTTTCGTTTCAGGTTTTAGTTTCGCCAAGTTTTGCAGCCGCTGTCGCATTTTTTGGTTTTCCTCTTGTTTCCAAGTTTGCACTAGGATCCACAGGTCATCCGAGGGACAATAATAATATTAGTTAGCAGGTGTGTCCGGCTTCAAGAAAACAGCAGCGATCTCCGAAGAATACCATCTTCAGCCGGTTTGTGGTGAAATTATTTTAGGTAGGTCGACGTTTTCGCATCAGCAAAGTAGTGTTGGGCCCGTATGAAAGAATATTCCACTGATAAAACGTCTCTTTTTGCCGGGAACTACCTTGGCGAGCTTGGTAATCTTGGTCAGAGGTGACGTTGGAAATCCAGGTGTGGAAAGGTTTAAATGTTGTTGTATTTGTTAATTGTTGAATTACAAGGGGGCAGCTACCGCAGATCTTCTCGTGATTACGTCCATCATACTATATAGGAGCTGGGGGACGTTGCCGTTCACCTTTATCGGTGCCTGCGGATAGACCTGGAGGGGCTGAGGCTTGCATTTCGGAGCTGAGGTCTTCCCGAGAGCAAGAGGGCTCTAGCAAAGCGGCGAAATACCATCGGGCCTGCCCTTATAGCGGTATAGCTATGGCCAGGTCTTAAAAAGTGGTCTCCTGTAGAGCAGCCCTCGTGGTCCTGGTGACAGGCTACAGTGAGGCGACTTTGGACTGCGATAGAGTTTCATCATTATTGGCAAACGAAACAGTTCCGCGATACC
This sequence comes from Tillus elongatus, assembly GCA_964006375.1. Lineage (NCBI taxonomy): Eukaryota > Metazoa > Arthropoda > Insecta > Coleoptera > Cleridae > Tillus > Tillus elongatus. The sequence goes on along the minus strand of OZ023262.1, from coordinate 82,444,898 downwards.
CGGTCTCCTAGTCGCTCTGTGGGGCAATGTCTGATGGTGGGGAGGGGGGGGGGGGCTTCCACCTCCGTAAGGGAGGGTTATCAGGGTATGAATGCCTTCTCCATGGGGTAATTTCCCCCAAGTTTCAGCGTGTAACGTGTGAGTGCCAGTCCATAGATAGAACATAATATTCAGAATCCTAATGTGTAGCGAGCCTGGGTTGCTGTCACACCCGTTTTAATTTGTTGCCTTGGGGTAGTTGCCTTTACCTTACGAGATACAGTCCGCAGAGGGGCCGAGGCTTGCATTCCGGAGCTGCGGTCTTCCCGAGAGCAGGAGGGCACCATCGGGCCTGCCCTCGTAGCGGTCTAGCTATGGCCAGGTCTTAAAAAGTGGTCTTTCGTGGAGCAGCCCTCGTAGTTCTGGGGATAGGCTACAGTGAGGACATTTCTAACTGCGGTAGATTTCCATCATTATTGGCACTTGAAACAGTCTGGCGATATATGGTCTCCTGGTTACTCTGTAGGCATTGTTTGGGGGTTATTAGTCGTCTTTCACCTCCTTGGGAGACATTTCCTCTGACTTGAGTGTTCTGTTTGAAGGTAACTTCTGACTGTGGCGCCGTACTTAACCCGCAAAAATAAGAATCATAGTGCGCAGCTAGTTTATTGCATGTGTTATTTTCTTTTATTTCACATGCTGCATGCCTGCTTATACTGACCGCTTGCCTAATACCACTTCTCCGCACTACCGTATCGCTTTTCTTTTGAAAATTAGCGACTTCAAACCACAACCCGCTTCAAGAGACAGCCTGCATAACCCTGAAATATTTAGTCAGGGACTCTGGTCTCTAATAATTTACTTTATTGCAAGTAAGTTAGTTTAACTTCGGAGTCAGTGTTACGAAAGCCTGGTTAGCTTAATAAGCTGTTTTCGTTTCCCGAGAACCCTTTTGTGAATCTTGTTTTATACATAATTTGTAAATATGTTGTCACACATAGGTTTGCAAATAGATTATTAATTTTATACTGTATTTCATTTAGCACTTCCTAACGAATCCTCCCGAACATAATACATAACATTCTGATTCCTAATATGTAAGTCGACTAGAAGTCACGAGTGAATTCGCTTGAACTCTGTCTTCACTGTAGCTTACCCTGGGTCTAAGTAGCTGCTGACAGCGACTTAGAAAAGAGGCATAGTCCTGAGGGGACGCATCGACTTCCTGGAGGAAACCCAGTCGGTGCTGGTGCCTGAGCATAATCCTATTGATAAGGTTACCGCAGGAACTCCCCATACTAGGGAAAAATAACCTTACCCCGAGAAGCTTATAATATATATATATATATATATATATATATATATATATATATATATATATATATATATATATATATATATATATATATATCACAGCAATAACTTTAATAAATAAAGGGCTCATTTCGATAAAATTTGGTGGAAACCTTCTTTAGGCAAATAGCTTGAATAAGTTCGTTAGCCAGGAAAATCGGCACAATTTTTCTCGAAAAATGTTGTGTTTTCTTTCGGAAAATTTTTATATTTCCAGAAATAACAAAGTAAGGGCAGCCAAATTTGGTACGCTGGTTTATGTCACAAAAATTAAACTATGTATTAGACGTATAGGGTGAAAGGAAAAAGGTATAGGCATTTAAAGAAAAAAAATTTGGCTGCCGCTGATGACCAGATAAACGCAGAAAAGTAAAATATTTGTGTGGATAACAAGGACAAAGTTTTTTGGCGCAAAAGGTCAAGAAATGTCAGAAAATGCGTTTTACAAACCCCTAAGTTTCAGCTTGAACCGCCATTGTCCTTCATTTACTAAAACGTTTCCAGAACAGTCATTTCAAATAGACCCTTTCTCTGATGCTTTAGCAGTAGTTTTAGTTACAGAGTTTATGGTTTAATTCCAGGGTTGCAATATTAGAAATTTTCGTTGTGCTGATATCTAACTTAAAATGGTGCCGACAGAGGGTCGATTTGTGCAGGCTACTGTAATATTAAATTTGGCGTCAAAGCAATACTACTAAATCAGGACAGGCGCAATCTTCACGAGCGTCTCGTGAGGCTAAACTCTCGGTTGGACCAATCATGCGCATTAGGCATTGAAATGATGTTTCCAGTTATGCCATTGCCATGCCTTATATTTAAATATAAATATAACCTATACTTCTTTCTTCTGTATGTTATAATCTTCGTATAAAATATTTTGTTCTTGATAAACAGTATATACATATATAGTCATATGTTATATATTTAATATTGGTTATTGTTAATCGTTCGGTTTATCTTCAAAATGAGTCCATCATAAAGTGTAGTTGTTATGTTCTTGTGTATTGAAATAACTATTATTAATCAAATAAACTATATCTTTATTGTATTGTTTTTGTACATCTGTATCTTACGTCCACTAACATTAACCTAACTCCTGACCTACTTATGTCTATAACATAATATCTAATCCCTAGCGCCTCCATGATCACCAACTATACATCTACAACTACTGTATCTCGGGATTGTCATGTTCTTCTCAATAGATATATTTTATAATCTACAACAGTAGTGAATGCTCATATGCTCCAAGTTATTCTCTAGCAAATATGAGCTAAACATAGGCACATGATCAATTCACATAAAAGCACAAACCATTATAATTATTTCTACGACTTCTCATAATACATAAAGGTTATTATTCTGAAACTGAAAACATTGAGTTTAATTCTGTGAACCGTAAGTTGTTGATCAGGCATACTTGTGGATTTTCAGCTGAAAATAAAATTATTTACAAGTTAGTGGTTTTTTATTTCATTATAAGTAATCAATATACCACGCACCCTTGGTTGGTCAAGCTTTATGAATCGCCTCTTTATATTAGGTTCCAACAACTGAACATTAACACTTGTTTATGTCTCCTTTGTTTCTTATCCGCTAGAGCCATTAAGCGGCGTGGACAGGTATACATATTATAGATGCCTATACTTTTATTATGAAACAGTTTTTTTAATTGCCAATTTCATATACTAATATAATATATAAAGGTAGAATCATTAATAGGAATCAATACTTAATACTGTGCAGTGTATAATAGCATCACCTTAATAAGTACAAAAATATATTCAGGAAATAAGTATTTGACCTCCTGCCGTAATTTAAATTTTGCCTCTTTAATGAGATTAAAACGTTCTGTAATGTACGCATGATCAGTACCACCGAGTTTTTACTGTGGCGAGATGCCCATCAATCTGCGAAGTGTATGATGCATAGATATATGCTTTCCTTGTCTATGGTATGACCCATTCGATTCAATTTAGCGCGGCAACTTTGAATCACTTCTATTCATTAATGAAGTACCTGCTGAAAAACTATGGAACACACCATACTAAATACTTAAAAAGTAAATAAATGATAAAACTTAAATTATAAAACTACAAAACGAATGATGCGCATGACATGGGACTAACGTGCAATGATTTGACAGGTGCCTGCTTGACAGAAGGCCAAGGGCAGTGGTAGTATATGTAAATTATTTGATTCGCATCACTGTTCACCCTACTTTTTGGGATCTACGCTGGAGCCTCGAGCAAATTTTAAAATGCAACTAATAGTGTAAGGTATAAAAAACTATAAGCTAAATTAATATCAATTATTACAATTAATAAAAATGGGCTGATTTCTTATTGTATCGAGCTGGTTTTGGGGGAGATTGTGCTGGTTTTGGCACAATTATCACGGAAATTGCAACCTTGTTTAATTCTCTATAATTTTTAGCAAATTTTCGTACAAGAAATTCGCTATTGTGGAGACCGCGACCTTTGAATTTTTAAAAGATTTTTTCAATTGAGCGCGAACTAGGTGCCCTAGGGCCCATATACGGGGCTAGTTTCAGTTTTATTTGTTTACATATATACAGGATGACGCATTTCTACGGCAAACCTCAATATTACTATTATTCTACAAGATACGAGAAACAATTGTATACGTGATTATATAGGGTGTCTTGAGCTACATCTTAAAAAAATGTTTCTACAATCACAGGCTGGCCGATAAGTCGTTGGTGGTACAAATTATTATTATTTTTTAATAGGACACGCCTTAAATTATTGCATTTTTGCATTTTCCATCGAAATATAATGCATATTTGTAGGAAACGAAATTCGGGAAGCAGCAAGTGCGCTATGGTAGCGAATATTCATTAAATGCTTCAAATTTGAATAGCTGCAATTTGAGCGATATCTTATTAAAAAAATTGACAATCACAGGTGGCCCATAAGTCGTTGACGATACAAATTTTCTTTTTTAAATCGAACACCACTTATATTATTCATTTTCGCATTTTCCATCGAATTGTAATGCATGTTTGTTTTCGAGTTATTTGAATTGTTTTGCAACTCTTCACATTTTTGACCCAGATCAAAAATTGTGATACGGTGTTTTTACCAAGAAAATCGCAGTCTAATGCAAATGACGCATTCAGAGAGGTATTCGTTTATTATATTTCATGAAAAAATCGAGATGCCATGCACCGGGCGCTCTCAAATAGTGACTAAATTTAAAAAATCAAACTATCATAACTCAATTGTTTCAAATAGAACAGTCTGTATTTTGTGTTTCAGAAGTGAAAAGCATAATAATAAATGTTTAATAAGTAATTTTTAAAAATGTTTTCGGATTTTCGTGAAAAATTGTTTGTAAATTTTTATGCAAAAATCTTTTTTGGGAGTTTTGTTGAAAAGCTTATTTGATGAAATATGGTACATTTTGTTTCTACTATATAGGTTATACTGCTAACTAATTTTTTCTTCTTTAACATCGGTCTATTTCCGTGACTATGGCGACTATCACCGACGCCAGGGAACAGTTTCACCTCACTATCCTGGAAATTTTGCAGAAGCCCTGTCTTTCTGTAAAAAGGGTAGTGATCTTTAACGTGTCCAACATCGCATGGACACGGGACCGACGGCTTTCCATCCCTTCGGAAGGGCGGAACGTGCAGACATTCAACTTGCTCAAATACAATGCCAGAACCTCGATTGATGTTAATATTACAGTATGTACTGACAAAGTGAAAGTAGAACGCTGTGATCGAACCCGGTACCCTTCGGTTTAGAGGCACACGTTCTTACCACTGAACCACCGAGGCTCGGTAACCAAATTTGATGCTTGCTTTCATTAAGAAAATACATATTTGCTGTTAAAATATTTTTATGAAAATTCACTACCATAGCGCACTTGCTGAGTCCAGACTTTTTATGGATTGGTCAGGTAGACCATTACATTCTGCATCGACGTAGTATGAGTTTCCTTATAGTTATAGTTGATAGTTTACGAGGTATAGTGGTTTGTTTTACTTACCAAACATGCCTTATCTGAAAGTTTATAGTTTCGGAAATACAGGGTGTTGAAATTTAAAATTTTTTTTTTTTGTCAATATTCTGAAAATATCTAGGTTATAAAGAACTTGAACATTTGGGAGGTTATGTTTTTTTATGCGATCAATAAGATACGTCTTGCAAATATCGCGTTGCTCATAGAGGGCGCCATTTACATCCAATTTCACCGACATTTATAGTTAACAACTCTTAACTTTGTATGTTTAACATGAAATTTAATTCAAAACCTGAGAGAGCAATCATTTTTTAATTAATTATGTATTCTTGTTTCATTTCGGTATCTCCGATTTGTTTTCGAGAAAAATCGATGTAACTACGAACATTATGTTTCCATAATACGAGTCTGTGATTGGTAAAAAATCATATATAGAATGACAATACGGGTCACTCCTATGCTTTAGCATTGGTGATATTTGTGACAAGTACACTAGCGCCAGCTAGCGTGAAGTACTGATAACTGAGCGGGTAATTTGAATTGTATATTTACCTGCATATTCTTAATTGGTTTATTATAGATGAATATAAAAAATTGTACATGATGCAACAATGAAAATTTTCTGATTATATAGTTATAAATAGAATTTGTATCAACAACAACTTGAAACCTAAATTAATTCAGCATGAATAATTCTGCAAATTTTTCTTACCCATAATCTTATTTCATCATAATTTAAAGTACTACCTTGAAACAGTCGTTAAACTACTACTATTTCAAGGGCATGTATAGGAATATACTGAAAGCTGTTTCTGAGGATATTAAGTTACAATCTGTACTTACCTATAAATAATTGTTCTAGGTATAAATGGTAGCACAGTACTCAATTTGCTATATCTCTACATGAATTCTGTCTCATTAATCTAACATTTTAAAATGTGTAACTGATATACTTAGTACATAATTAAGAAATTGTGCAGATGAAAGGTGAGACTAACTCTTACTTTCGTCAAGAAATCTATTATAGGGCTGAATCTGCCATTTCTACTTGTCTCTTTAAAAACTTGTCTTGGGAAGATAATTAAAAGCCTTTACCAAGTAAAATACTTCTAAACGTGAAAAAATGTGATAATTTATGCCATAATTAAATTAAAAAAGGACACAGAAGAATATAGAAAAACAGTTTTCTTATATCATTTATATTATATTAATGCAAAACTTTTTTTGCCTTCATATTTCTTTTTTTTTTGATGCACTGGAAGACGAGTTATGATTAAAGCCTTTCAACCATCCGTTTACGAAGTTTATCTATAAATAGGTACATGATGGTAAATATTACACAATAAATTATCTTCTGCGAATTGTACATATTGGCATAAAAGTGATTCTGAATTTGTCTTTTGCTTCAAATCATATTCACGTTTCGCCATCCTTTGGAAACCTATGAAATGTCTTTGATAGATTTAGTACGTTATAATTCGAACAATTATTGATTGCACACACCCAACCACTAACATTCATTGTAAAAAACACAGCTCAAACTAAATTATACACAGTTAAACACCAGCAATTGCTAGTGTTACACGTTCTCGAACGACGTAACATCAGTACTATCGCTAGGGGCGCCGATATTCTTGAAACACGAAATCAGCCGGAGTGTCCTGTATTGTCGTTATATAGTATTTATTGGAAGTCTGAAGCAATGATTAACTAACGGTTCGTTAAATATTTTATAGAGCTTTGTGAAACTGGGCATATATGTCTCATAAAATAAAATATCATCTACACCGCCATAGAAACCGGTAAGTAATGAGGAGTGGTGTCAACTGAATAATTGTGTAGTTTTACTTCTAGTTAAAATTATTTGTGATAAAATTGTGAAAACGCCACCGCCGCGCGAAACGAGTTTTCGAATAATTAAATGAGATCCGTGTTACTGCGCAAGAAAATTACAATGGCCTTGCTTCAGCTCGGGGATATTCCGAATTATATCCCAACCGAAGACAACTAAATCACAAGCTATTTAGAAAATTTGTACAATCGCCTATGCAAAACAGGACCTTTCCATCCGCAATGTGATAACAGCGCTCAACAAAGTATTTCAGTTGAGCGGGAATAAGAGGTTTTGGTTAGAGTGACCGAAAATCCAGGTGTAAGTGCTTGTCTTTTGAATACTGCTACAGGCATAATTTAGCCTACGATTTGGAGAATTCTGAATAGGGAGAAACTCTATCTATTTCATTTTACTCTTGCACAAAAGTTGTTGTCTCAAGATCCTCCTGCTCGTCTACGTTTTGCCCATTTTCTAGAAGAACAGCAAACCAGCGATCCTACTTTTTTTGTACAAAATCTCTTATTTACCGATGAGACGACGTTTACTCGCCGTGGTTTCTCTTCGCGAGACTGTCAGCTTCTTCATAGCCTTTGACCCCCGAGTAACCCGACACCCAGATGAGGGTTGTGACCTGCTATGTCCGAAGGGTGGAGTGGTCGATCGGAAAAATGCCAGTACAAGAGTCTCGAGCGCCACAACTTTCTAAAAATAAGGATACAAATGGTTTAGGGAGAAAGTGGAAGCCCTAAAGAAATATCGGCAGGATTGCGGAGACAGACCACTCTGTGGATGCCTGGGTAGGATTCGGTAAATAAGGTTGCTGTCCAGGGGTCGGAATTGCTTTAGGTTCAGGGGAAACTTATACTAGTGAGTAAAAGCTGAATGTACACAATTACAGATTTATTAAAACAAGAAATATGTTTAGGATTCCAAATTATATATATATATATATATATATATATATATATATATATATATATATATATATATATATATATATATATATATATATACGAAGCTGCTGGAACCAGAATATTTCCGTGACAACTCATCCCCTACTTGGGTAAGGGCGGAAACGAGAGGGGTAAACGCTCAGTTTCTATTTACCTTGTTTTAAATCTTGCAACACTGGCGAGAGTCTTTAAAATATAAATTTAAATTTGTAATTATTCTATATATATATATATATATATATATATATATATATATATATATATATATATATATATATATATATATATATATATATATATATATATATATATATATAGAATAATTACAAATTTAAATTTATATTTTAAAGACTCTCGCCAGTGTTGCAAGATTTAAAACAAGGTAAATAGAAACTGAGCGTTTACCCCTCTCGTTTCCGCCCTTACCCAAGTAGGGGATGAGTTGTCACGGAAATATTCTGGTTCCAGCAGCTTCGTACCCTAAGGGGTAATGGTTAACTTATTAAAAAGAACGGAGATACCTTACGATATCCCACCACTCGCTGGCCACCTAGCGGATCAATTTCTATTTTATTATTTGTTGAGTTTCGTTTCTATTCAGTGCAACTACAAGATTTCTCAAGCATGTTGTACATCATTGGAAAGATCTTTTCACAGGCTATCACATGAGCAAAAAATCCAAGATGGCTGCCATAATAAAAACAAAAGTTGATACCTGTAACTCAAAAACAAATGACAATCCAAAGTTGAGAATAGCACAAAAAGATTACTCTGTAAAAAGTGTCCTGATAATGTGCAAGTCTTAGACATGTCAGATCAACTCATACTTAGATATTGAAGAAAAAAGAAATCGGCAAATATGTCTTTTTTCAAAATAACTCAAAAACGAAAAGAGGCAGGGCTGAATACAAGTCATATTTGGAGCGACCATGACATTCTACAAAACATTGCTAATTTAACCGTCTCCCTATCTCTAATAATAACGGAGATAGCAATACATTCCCATCCAGTTTGGGACACACTGTATATATGTATATATAGTGATGCTATGCGAATTAGAAGTAGCTTGCTTAGAAGACAATAGGACAAACACTTATGTACTGAGGAAAATAATTTGAATTAACAGTCATATATTTTTTCTTTGTTTCTCATATATAACAATGCTCTATTGCATCTTGTCTATGTTTTAATCATCTTGTATTATTTATCATCCTTATTTATTTATTAGGCATTGACATTTGAATTTTGACATCTGAAATGTCATGTATGGTGTCCGTTAATATTCTGATTCTGTATTCTAAAAATAAATTGACAACAGTGTCAATTATTTTCAACAGTTCAACAGTAAATTCTTTTTCCTGTCCTAAAACTGAAAATATTCCTAATTTATGTCAGTTTGCTGTTTTAATTGGTAAAATAAGTATTTTGAGTTTTACATATCCATTAATCCATTGTAAGTTTTATCAAAAGTCAAACAGCAAATGACACGGCGGGTTGTTTTCTTTAGGTAATCTCGATACTTAATCCTTCATAAGTCTTAGTGAGTGAATAATAATTATATAATTAAAGCCTTCTGCTGTTTATTATCATTTAAAAGTTGACTTTTGCGACCTGTTAATGTATTTGAATATTCGTAATAACGGTTTGGTAATTTTTTATCGAAATAGTTTTGCTTAATTTGAATTTGACCGTTTTACAATGTTTGTCTTAATTTTCAGGTGAGAAATGTCCAATTGTTCACCCTACAGTGAACATCAGTCACCTATCGTTGATGCAGCTCTCGAAAGTAGTTTGGTATGGTCTGTTAATTCTAAAGATCAGTGTAACATGGAGTTTGTTAATACCAGCAATGATACTCTAACCGATAGTTTAAATGAAGGCTATGTTACAGCTGAAGAGGAGAATTCAACTCGCTATTTGTCTGTTCTGGAATCATCTAACGATATTACTCTGGAAGATCTCAACGTTACGTTAAGTAATGCTAAGATCGAGCCTGATGAACAGGAAACTGAAGAAATAGGTACAAATGCTGTTGAGGAGGAATTAAATACTGTTTATATTAATGGACAGCAAGTTGTTATATTTACTGTTGAGGGTAGAGATGAGTTGTATGGTCTTCAGCTTGTTCAGAACGAAAATGGCGTTCTTGAGAAATATCAGTTCCAGCTGAAAGCAACTGATGATGGACAGTTAGAGGCTATGCCTGAAACCATTCAACTTCTATCGAATGATGATGATAATCCTATTGTTGAGAGTGACCACAATTTTGATGAAGTAACATTACAGGAACAAGATGAAGACAATTCCGTTACAATAACTAGAGAATTTGCTGATGAGACCAGTGTTAGTGAACTTCCAGAGGATGCCCATATTTCTCTGACATATGAGAGTCAAAGTATTCAAGACCTTCAGCAAGTAGAAGAAACTGATGTTACAGAGACTAAATCAGGTAAAAAAAAGACAACTTTGCAAAACTTTGGTTCACTTGTAAGGCATGAGAATTACACATCGCAGAAGTGTTTTCTGTTTATTTTACTCTGATGAATTGATTTCAGCATTTATATATACATTATTTTCTGTTATTTATTCTTGGTGCTTTTAACTGTTTTACAAGTTTAATACATCTTACATGTCTATTAGAGTTCATTATAAAATCGAAAAAATAACATATCGATAAATTTAACAAGAAAAGTAGTAGAGCTTTTGGGTAAATTTGCACATGAACTCACGGACAGCTTTATGAATTTTTTTCAGAAACATGCTTAGAACCTCTACTAAACCACAAAAAATTTCTTGGAAACAACCCCCAGGGAAGTTACAAGACCAGGGGTGTGTAGGGGTGCTGGGTGGGAAATATAAAAATGCAAAATGAGAAAGACAGCTTAGTCTAACCTCTATAAGCTGCCTTTTATATATTTTGCATCTATACCTCCTTTAAACCCTGTTTACACTGCACAACACCCGTATTTGTTCCAGGTCCTGTAACTTTCTTGTGGGTTGAAATCACAATTGGCTTGTGGTTTATGTTTTCAATGGTGGTTTCATGTTTGCCACTGGAAAAAATGTCAGAACCCACGACACCAACAACCACTACCCCCCACCCCCGAGTTTCTCCTATAAAAGACCCTTGTTTTGTCCAAGTGAAAAGCCAAGGAAAGGAAAAGCACGTTACAATATCAGTACTTTACTTTCTACTGCTAATAAAAAAGACTAGAGACAGTGAGAACATGACATAGCATATACTGTCAAGTGATCTAAAAAAAATTAAGGGCAAATTTTCAGAAATTGACAAGATTACATGCAATGTAGGGAAAGGGAAAAACACCATAATGCAGCACAGTAGACATTCAGACTTACCTGTCTTGTGTCCTCTTAAGCAAATGAGTTAGGTGTGGCCCTAAGGGCTCACTGCCGCCTCACATTTTGCACATCACCAAAAATAATGTAGGAAACAAATAATCTGTCACATATCACGAAATCATGACACATGCTTCAACACCAGGTAGAAGGGTCATTATAAGAAAACAAGGTAAACAGCACAATTTCAGAAATATGGTCACCAGACACATGAATAATTAATAACCAGATCACTCCTGCTTACCTGATCACTACTCCTTTCCGTGAGGTGCTAAACTTTATGTATCAGAAGTCAGTTTATCTAAGATTGTCCATGAGGTTAAGTTCATCGAGCTTTGGTTTAGCCTGAACACTTTTTGTATCTAAACGACATCCTAAACACTTTACCTTTGTCTAATTTTGAGCGAATTTTCATAAAGAACAATTCGCTAATAGAGAGGTCACGATGAAAATCTTTTGAAAAAATTTCTTCAGATGAGCGTGAATTTGGGCCCCTTGAAAACGCTATATTTTTGTAAGTATCAGAGTAACTGGAATGACCATCGAGATGTGTGCAAGGGAAAGTATAAAAAACCAGTGCAAACACAAATCGATAAAGATATATGCAGATAGCCAAGCTGCAATAAAGGCTCTTGGTTCCTACCAGTGTAATTCAAAAACGGTATGGAGTTGTAAATCTGCCCTTAACGAACTGGGCTGGTCTGGATACCGGGTCACTCGGACCATGATGGCAATGTTGCGGCCGATGCGCTTGCCATGAGTGGTGCCCAGTGTGACTTTGTCGGACCAGAACCGGTGCTGGGAATAACATCGTGCACAGCAAAACGCACCTTAAAGACCTGGACAGAAAGAATGACAATCCAATATTGGCAAAATCTTCCAGGATTAGCTCACTCTAAGGCCTTCATAAATGGCCTGTCTGAGTCAAGGGCTAAAAAACTTCTAGAGTTAAACAGACAACAACTGAGTACTCTAGTCGGCCTGTATACAGGACACTGCTGCTTGCGGCACCACATGCACCGTATTGGGATCGGTCAGGAGACTGAGTGCCGGCTGTGTATGGAGAGCGACGAGACAGCAGAGCACGTGCTGTGTCCCTGTCCGGCAGCCGACAGGACTAGATACCTGCTCTTTGGCACAATAAAGCTTGCTCCGGAGGATCTGGATCAACTTTCGCCCACGAAGATTATCGACCTCTGCAGGAGGCTGGCTTTGTTGGGCGAAATATAACTATTAGGCGTCAGCCACAATTGACCTTATGGTCGCGATGGAGGGACCGGTATGGCCCACTCACAAACAAACCTAACCTAACCTAACTGGAATGAGACGTTACACGTGGCTATAAATAGTGCAAATAAACCTATGTTGTGAATTTTAAGTAATTTGGCACACAATATTTATAGTTTTTTCCACATTAAAAATGTAATCCCAAAGACATGCGTTGAAACGTCTTAGTGATTAAAATCTAATGCCTGACGGACAGGTAGTTAACTGCCACACGTAGATTGATTCATACAACATGTATAAACCATACATCAACGGTAACCAAACTAAATATATACCAGGCATAAAACATACTACCTGAACCAACAATCGTGAGATCTCGGCCAAAATTATGGAAAATGACAGACGACATGAAATTAAAAATTTGCCAACTTATTATTTAACTGGGGGATTCAATCAATTATTAAAATCACTATATTCATAGCTTTATGAACGGCCCCAAATACAGTTTTAGCGCAGCATAGATATATTATAGTGTCGCATATATAGCAGAAATTTAAACAAAATTAAGTCAAGTCTATAAAAATGATTCTAAAATAGTTTCTTTTATCTTTAAACTTAAACATTAGACGTCATATAAGACCGAAACAATCCTTGAATGTGTTTCAATGGCAATCCTACTAATTTTGTAATTTATTGTTACATATACTTTTCATATACTACCCCGGGCATGAAGCCTGTGTCAAGTATCATGTAGACAAAACGTTAGTTGACATATTAGCAGATAGTGCATTGGAAGCGTGCTGGACTGCTACATAGAAGGTTTTGCATGATCGAATCCAGTTCGATGAATGTATGTTTTTTGTGTTTTATTTTGACATTTGGAGAAACAATAGTGCACAGATTTAATACGTTTTGAACAAGATCTCATTTTTGTTTAAAACGCCTGAATAAGTTTGTCACCTTTGAGTCTGAAATTATAATTTTCAGAAGACATTTTGTTATTGTTGATATTAAAAAACTGGTTTGATTAGGTTGAGTAAAACGAAATCATACTGGCAATTAATAAGGAAAAATAACTGCTATGTTTATAATTTGGCAGATACTTTACTTTTCTAATATGAATTAATTTAAGTTCTTGAGCTTCATAGAAAATTGAGTTTTGGGCATTTTTCTTAAAAGGAGTTAGAACACAAGATTTTTTTGATAATAGAGATATATCGATGGCAACACTTTTGAAAGAATTCTTCAAATGTGTGCGTCCTAGGATGTCTAAAATCGATCTTCAAGGTCTATGTAAGTTTAAAATATTAACTTTACTAATATGCCATGTAATAATAGTGTACAATTCTTATGAAAATTCGCTACTATAACTTGCGATGTCCCGAATTTTTTTTTAATTGTTAAATTTTCTTTTTACATTAACCACTGTTCAAAATTTTATACAGCTAAATTCTAGTAATCTTTAAATAATAGAATTCCAGTGAATATTAAATGCAGAAATAAACATCATAAAAGGAAATACACTTTTTTAAGGTGTAATTTATTTATTAAACTTATCTCATGTCATATATCTTCATTATCAAACTGGCTCTGGCTACACATCAGCCTGTCAACTTTGACATTCTGTTCTGTTCCAGGCTTGCAACCCAGACAGAGTAAAATAAGTTTGTTCTGTTTGGCAACAAATTAAAATCTTGCCATTCCACCTCATACTATTCCGTCATTTATCCTGCTAACTGTCAAATCTGTTAAAGCATTCATTGAATAAAGAGTATGTAACACAGATTAGATGCAGAGATTCCATGTATTCTATTCACTGCCGGCAATAAAATATTTGAACTAGTAATAACATCATTCATGATACCATCATCTGTGACTGCCAGTGGCTATATTGTGGCCATGGTCTCATTAAACAAAGTTTGGTTAAAGCTTAAATATTTTAAAAAATTCAAAGATTAATACAAAAATGGGGGATACTGGTAGAAATTCCATAGGATGTACAGTTTTCGAGTAAAATGGAGTTAAAATTGAGTGAAAATTGAGACGCACAAATATGAATTTAGATTTAGTAAAAGTTTACATTACTATGGACACAGCAAAAGCTATCAACAGCAACTTAAATTGTAATAACTTGTCAAACAATATTATTTTTTGCTTCGGTTATTTGACATTATGTCTTATAATCAGTATAAATTAAATGAATTGGCTAACATGCGTTTAGTATATGGAGAGTGTGGATGTAATTCTTTAGCCAAGGCAATATGCTGGAAAGTTGCTGGTCGACAAGTTCCTTACCACAGTACTTTTGCTGCAATTGACTGAAGTTTTATAGAAAATGGTACCTTTCTACTTTATACCACTGAGGAAGCTCGTCCAGGATCTAGAAGGACGGCAGATATGGAAGGAGCTATTTTAAACACGGTTGAAGAAAATCCACATACAAGCGTAAGAAAGGTTGGTGCTGAAATGAATGTTTCCAAGTCTACAGTCCATCAGGGTTGCGGTGCTATCGGGGCGGCAAGGCCGCGGACGAGCCCTGAGGGAACAAAAAAAAAAAAAAAAAAAAAAAAAAGTCTACAGTCCACAACGTATTAAAAGAACAGCAACTACGTCCCTACCATCTGACTCGAATTTTTGCCACAAGGTAACAATGCCAGAATATGTTTCTGTGATTGGATCAGGAACAAACAGAATGAAAATATGTATTACCTTCTGTGACACTCTTATTTACTGACAAATCCTGTTTCACAAAAAATTGAGTACTAAATTTACATAACAGCCGTGAATGTAGTGATGCTAATCTAAAAGCAACCATTGTGTCCCATTCCCAATATCAATTTTCCATCAATGTGTGCTCTGGAATTATCGGTGATCATTTGTTAGGACCCGTTGAGCTACCTCCACGCTTAAATCGGGTTCAATATCTAAATTTTTTAGAACATACATTGCTTGGTCTATTAGAAGATTTGCCTTTGAACGTTAGGAGATATTTGTGCTTTATGCACGACGGTGCACAACCACATTATACTCAACCTGTGCAGAAATTTCTTAATAACCAGTTTTTTTTCCTCACTCAGGGCTCGTCCGCGGCTTTGCCGCCCCGATAGCACTGCAACCTTTGGCTTATTGTGCATGCCCTTAGTCTTTCTACTCCACCCATTCCAAAATCACTGTGCCTTGAACTAGTCTGCACAGCGATTGGTAGGGTGAAGTTTTATATTGCTCTGTCTCCGGTCTAGACTGACCGTAGATCAGTTGTCTTTTGCGGTCCAGAGCTTTACACTTGCACAAAATGTGCTGTGCTGATTCCTCCCCCTCGCCGCAGAGTCTGCATGCGAGGTCCCCCTCGAACCGCCCCATTTTATGCAGGTGTTCCGCCAAGAGGCCTGTTATGTTTCTGAACTGTTCTCTGCTAAGATTTAGCAGCTCCACAGCTCTCTTTGAACTGGGTTTGTGAATTATTGACTTCCCATGTCTGAGCCCTGGACAGTCTGCCCAGTACACCTTGTGTTGGTTTCTGACCCAGGACCTAATGGCTCCCCTGGCAGTGCTCTTTGTCACGCCCAGAACCGGTTCTGGTCCCATAAATGGTTCTGCTGACCCTCTTTTTGCATTTGACCCCAGAGTGACCCGGCACCCAGATGAGGGTGTAGATCCAGCAACACCTCCATGGCGGCTGTTGGGGTTGAAGACATGGCCCCTGTGATGCCTAGACAAGCCATCCTTTGGATCTTGCCTAGTTTTTGTTTGGCACTGGATTGTATCACCTTAGGCCACCAGACCAGTGCCGCGTATCTTAATGATGGTCTGACCACCCTTGTCTACAGCCAGTGGGCCATACTAGGTCTTAGTCACCACGTTTTTCCATATAACCGCTTAGTGACAGCTAAGGTCATGACTGCCTTACGCAATATTTTTTCAACATGACCATTCCAGATTAGCTTAGAGTCCAATACGACCCCAAGATATTTTACCTCCCTGGCCATTGGAATGTTCCTACCATATAGAGTGAGTTCTGTGGCTCTCCGACTTCCTCCTCCTCGTAAACGGTATGACCGGTTGCTTTCTCGGGGCTCTTGACCAACCGTATATATATATATATATATATATATATATATATATATATATATATATATATATATATATATATATATATATATATATATATATCCCCTGCTGGAGCATTATTCCATCAAATCCCGGGGATTTATATGGCTTAAAGCAGTTAATGGCTCATCTGATTTTCCTCCAAGTAACCACCTCTTTAGCGACTGTCCAATCTACTCTAGATGCCCGCCTATAAGGCGCCTCTATTTCTGAGTGTTCCCAGTCCGGAGGTGATTGGTTTACTATGTTACGGCCGGGGAAGTGCGTCTGGAGTAAAATTTCCATAGTTCCCTCCCCTGAGCTTGTAAAGCCTCCCGTGGATGTTCTAATGGAGCCTATGTTGGTCTGAGTGCCCTTGGACAGGATCTTGTGTAGTCGAGCACCCTCGGACCCTCATTGGTTTTGGTTCCATATATATTTGTGATCTTCATGTTGTTCCCACGAGAATGGGGGAATTACTGTCCACACCATCAGAACCCCCTGTGTGGTGCAAGGCGGGTTACTCTGGAGGGTTGCCCTGTACTCCAGAGGTTCCGTTCATGACACCATCACCCTGGTGCCATCCATCCCTAGGCATGGGTCACATGACACCGTAGATTGGGGGAGTTTAGTTCAACCTCCTCTAGATCCGTAATGTTTAGTTATCAGCAGGGTCACTTCGTGCAGGATGCGGCTCTTCACCGCACATGACGGTCTTGGGGAAAGCTTCATCGAAAGCTTATGTTGTTGTTTCCACTTCCTCAGCTTGCCCCCTGGAGTCCTTTGGCCCACGACTCCTTGACCCCACCTAATAATCAGTTTGCAAGGGCGCTGGATTGTTTGTGGCCAAGATCCACCTGTAAATTGGCCTGTCAGATCACCCGGCTTAAATATTTTACATTTTTAATTTTTGAGAATTTATGAAAAGTACAGTTTATGCGACACCAATACAAACTCGACAGGAACTATGGACACGAATTGTGGAAACGTCAAAGCTGGTTAGACAGGATATTGGAGTTTTGTTTAGAGCAAGACAATCTTTTCTGCGACCCACAGCGTTGTGTATAGAAGTAAATGGGGCACAATTTGAGCATCTGCTATAGTGTTTAATAATTTCTTAATTTTTAATAAATGTTCTTTTCCATTTCTGTTCAATATTTTATATTAATCCATTGTACCCACAAACTTAAGTAAATATATTCCTTAATCTCCTTTATTTAATAAAACTATCTGCAATTTATTGTTTCACAATTTAAACTGATGTTAACAACTTTTGCTGTATCCATTGTAAGGTAAACTTTCAGTTTAAAAATCTAAATTAATATTTGTGTGTCTTTAGTAAAACTGTACATCCTATGGAATTTCTACCAGTATACTTTATTTTTGTAGTAGTCTTTGAATTTTTTAAAACCTTTGGAAAATTCTAGAAATGGCTTTTAGCATATTTTTTTCTAAATTATAACCCTCAGAGTACCTCCACATGCGCCTCTGCTTCACATAATTAATTTGATTTTGCATTTTTCTTTATATGCTGTTAATATTTACTCGTGTATAGATTTTGAAAATCTTATCTTTAGCAGTTTTAAAGATAATTAGAGAAAATCACTTCAAGCGTAACTGCTTTAACACCCAAATGATATAGGAGCTACCCCCACTATTTTTTCAAGGGCGACCCTCCCCAATTTTTTTAGTTTAATCAGGACAGCCTATATATATATATATATATATATATATATATATATATATATATATATATGTGTGTGTAGGTATCAAAAGCGGACTTTTGGAAAATTTCTTCAAATGTGCGCGAATTAGAGCCCCTGGAACACATTTTCATGGTCAGTTAAAAAGTTTATATATATATATATATATATATATATATATATATATATATATATATATATATATATATATATATATATATATATATATATATATATATATATATATATATATATATATAACCAACCGATAACTCAAAAATACTGCACTGAATTGGACCAAGTTTGGTAATTACCCTTATTTTGTTAATGGCTTGGATGAGTTTGTTCATCAAATGTGTGTGTGTGTGTGTGATGTCAGATTGCATTGGCTGCAATGGCTGCGGTATGGTTACCATTTACACATTTTAAAAGCCTTTTGTTACAACTAGTATGTGAATTCAACAGTACATATGCATTCTGTCATGGTGCATTGAAATTTGTCCCAACATGTAGTTTTGGATAGTTTTTATTTTATTTATTTGTATAATAATATTAAAAGTGGTGCTTTTTATTCTAACTTAATCCTACTTAAGGTCTAGATACTATTTAAGGAATATAGACAGTGACACATATTCTTCATGCCAATGGGGCCTATCATGGCAACTTTTCTTTTTGACATACAGGTGGGCCACTAATGTCATGGGTACATATCAAGGATAGACACAAATTCTGTAATCCCATCCAATTGAGCACTCTATTAAAACATGTTGTGTGCTTCCTTCTTCACCACATTCGCAATATGGGTCTTTTTAGTGAATTTTTATTTAAAAAATTCACTAATAGAGAGGTATCGATGGTGAGACTTTGCAAAAATTCTTTCAAATGAGCGCGAATTAGGACCCCTAGAACCCATATCCGGGGTCAGTTTGAATTTTTATATATATATATATATATATATATATATATATATATATATATATATATATATATATATATATATATATATATATATATATATATGTATCCGTCTGATAACTCAAAAAATAATTAACCGATTTAAATGAAACTCAGCAAGTGCCTTTCTTTTATTAATGGCTTGGATGAGTTCGTTGGCCAGGAAAATCGGACGGGGTTTTCCGGGAAAATTTTGAGTTTTCTTTCAAAAAAAAAATTTTTTTCCGAAAATTTCGATAAAATTTGGTCTACATATTGCTTTGGGAAATACCTAACTATGTGCCAAAATTCAGCTTTCTAGGGTTACAGAAAATTGAGCTATTCAAATTTGAAACATTTATGTTTAAATCATAAGTATGTGGTTGCTGTTGGTTAGTCAATGCTTTTCTTATTGACTCATGAAATTCATTTGTAAGTTTCCGAGAAATGTCAATAATACTGAATTCACTGATTGTTAATCATTGGAAGCATTTACGATTATATATAACCCCATTGTAATTTATTATCATTTATCACCTCTGTAGTATAATTATTTTTGCCTTACAACTCGCAGCGTTTTTAGTCAATTGTTGTTATTAATAGTCAATAGTTTCTTTCCGAATACACACACCTTCCATTGACTTCTGCTTCTGCCGCTGTTACAGTCCTTTTATTCAGATGTAGAGTTGTAACCACTCATACAAACAGTGTTTTTTAACCACGTGGCTGGGCGACTGACCGAATTCATTCCCAGTTGCTGTTGATTTACTCATATTCTCTTAATATGTTTGAAGATGTGGTATCTACTTCATTCCAAGTCACTATTAACCGACTATTTATGAAATCAAATAAGTAAATTAAATCGATTGTCATAAAATATGTAGTGTATTAAGACAAGGGAAAAAGAAATAAAACATATATAACTGCACATTTTGATTATATTTTAGGGTGCTTGAGAGATGTATTGTCACAGCATAATATCTTATTAAAGTTCATTTGTAAATAGGTTTAATTTTTATATGTTTATATATATATATATATATATATATATATATATATATATATATATATATATATATATATATATATATATATATATATATATGTATATATGTATATATATATGATAACTCAAAAAATAATTAACCGATTTCGATGAAACTTGGCAAGTGCCTGTCTTTTATTAATGGCTTGGATGAGTTCGTTATCCAGAAAAATCAGACGGGGTTTTCCGGAAAAATTTTGAGTTTTCTTTCGAAAAAAAAATTTTTCCCTGAAAGTAACAAAGCTGTTTCAATGAAATTTACTATATATGTTGCCTCACCTTACTACGTACCAAAATTCAACTTTCTAAGTTTAGAGAGAATTGAGTTATTCAAATTTTAAATTTTCTTTCGAAAAAAATTTTTTTCTCCGAAAATTACAAAGTTATTTTAATGAAATTTTGTGGATATCTTGCCTTAGGAAAAACCTTACTACGTATTGAAATTAAACTCTTTAAGTTTATAGAAAATTGAGTTATTTAAATTTGAAGCATTTAATAAAAATTCACTACCATAACGCACTTGCTGCGTCCCGAGTTTTTTTAGGTTGAGTTTGTGTAAATGAGTAGGTACCAAGGAGTGGTTAAATCTCAAACGACATATGCCAGTTACCAATCCTCTAGGATATCCAGCAAACCACAGCTGGCAAGGTAACTTTGGTACAATTCTTTTATAAAATATACCTTTATCTTTTCTGTGATAGTCAGTTTCCCACAGCTGTCTTTGTTGTCTGAAAAATAAAGTTTTTATGTCTGTCCATGGACAGGGATATTCCAAAAGGTTTTCACAATTTAAAGCTTCTTTACCCATTCTGTCAACATTTTCGTCATTTGTAATCCCCCAATGAGCTTTGATCCATGCAAATTTAACATCGCTCTCCATCTCTTCTAACTCTATTAAAATGCGAATAATCTGAATTATTGAATAATTGTTTTTATAGTTGTAGTAAAAGTACTTTAGTGAATCCGCACATTTTTTTCTGTCGGTCAAAATTAGAATATTTTTATTTCCAAGATTTTTTGTATATTTTAGGGCTTCTATTAGAGCTATTGTCTCTGTGGAAAAAATACTCATCTTACAATGTAAACGGTCTTTAAATTTTTTATTCAATTGAGGATCGTAAACAGCACAGGCAGTACCATCGTTTCATTTAGAAGCATCTGTAAACAACTGGTAGGATGTCTTATAAAACTCCTCTATATCACTATTAAACATGACGTTTCTTATTTGTGCCGGGTACTGGGAATTAAAATTGTGATTGTAATGTTTGGAAGAACAGATGGAAAAAGCTAATAAACTGGACATATGTTAGATCTGTATATGTTCTCACCGGTTTGTTTAAAATCTTCATAACAGGAGACTAAAGCAGGGGATTTCTTTTTGACCCAATATAAATTTGTCAGATCCAACAAAAACAGCTGGTGGACCTTGTCAATAAGACTACTGTTGTTGGCAAACATTTTTGCTATAAAACTACAACCTAGAATTTGCCTTCTGTAAACTAAAAGCATTTCGTTACATTCGGCCAGCATGTTATTTATGGGAGTACTTCTAAAGGCCCCTAGACATATTCTGATACACCTATTTTGAATTACATCTAATTTATTTAGATGTGTACGTGCCGCTTGTGGTAAAACATACTCCCATAATCTAAAATGGACCTTATATATTATCTGTACATCAACAGTGCTACCTCTACGTCTGCTCCCCATGTAGTGTGTGTTGTTGACCTAAGTATATTGATGCCCTTCTTACTACGCCTTATAAGATATTCTATGTGGTGTCTCCACAATAATTTCCTTTCTAAAAGTATTCCTAAGTACTTAACATATGGTTTTATAGGTATTATAGTGCCCACTATGTATGTTGGTTCAATACTTCTTTTCCTAGAAAAAATACACGATTCTGATTTAGCAGTAGAGACTGACAAACCATTGCGGAAACACCACAAAGATAGTTTCTTAAATACTATTTTCACTAGATCTATTGCCTTTTCAATGTCATTGTTACTAGAGTAAATACATATGTCATCAGCATTATACAAAGTATCTGTACCTGGTAATTTAATATTGGCATCTACCCAGAATTAACAAGTTGCCTCTTTCCTCCTTGTCGACAGCCACGGTACAATAGTATTTAGGCTGTAAGCCCTCGTGGTGTGTTGTTGAAATAAAAAACAGAAAATTCACTACCATAACGCACTTGCTGAGTCCAGACTTTTTTATATCAGGCGTTATAGGCGCCGCCTATATGGTGTTTCTTCGTTCTCTAACTATATCTACCACTCACTCTACTGCCTGGATGGTTGATTTGCGTTTACGGATTCCAAGTTGGCGATCTGAGAGGCTTCCTTTTTCTTCTACGTCTTTCTCAAGCCTGTCTCTTAGTAAGCCCTCATAAACTGTACTAATGGAGTTCAATAAATAGATGGGCCTGAACTTCATTTCCTCTATTCTGCCTTTCAGTATTAAGACCAATTTAGTTTAGTGGATCCAGTATCACCTCTGGCTTGATTTCACCAAATACTTTGATGACTTCCATTGGGATGCCGTCAAGGTCAAGTGCCTTTCTATTCTTCATTTTTGCAAGTACGTTTTCTAGGTTTTCTCGTGTAAACGGTTTAAATTCTTCAAACAGAGAGGTTTTTTTCCAGGCCTTATTTTTCATTAGGAACAAATCCTATGCTCTTCTAATTTTCTGCTACATTGCCAGTCTGTAGGGTGCACGCCCAACCAGCCTCTTTGTCACTGTCATATAGCCCTGTCCATAGATATCATCCTCGAGTTCTTTACATAAGCTATCCAAGTGGTGTCTTATCGTTTTGTTTATTAGCAGTTGTAGCTCTTTTTTACATTTTTTGAATTCAAGGAGAGTTTGGTCTGCCTTCATGTCACTTCTTGGAATCTCCTACCTACCCTTGTAGCCTTTCTTCGTAGTTTGTGTCATTCGTTTCTCTTTCTCGCTATTTTATTGGTCCACCAGAAGGGTATTCGGTTTTCCAGTTTTTGTTAGGGTGGCTCTGTATACCTCACTCATAGCTTGGTGTAATTCCGCCATGGACTCCAAGTTGCCAGTTCTTTAAGCAGTTCCCAGTTGCAGGCCCAGCTTTTGCCGCTTTTGTCTTTAACCTTTTGTCCCTTCGTTGCTATATCAAAACTGATGTATCTATGTTCAGATAGAGTCTCATCGTTCAGCACCTCCCAATTTCTAATTTCCCTTTGCATCTTACTTGTGGAACATGTGACGTCAATAAAAGATTCACTTTTCCCTCTGACAAAAGTCGCTCTCCTGCCATCGTTCAGAACATTTATGTTCAGAGTCGCTAACCAGTCTGACCAATACTCCCCTCTTTTATCGTCAAAAGGTGAACACGCACATGGGGGATTTGGCATTTATATCGCCTATGATTATTTTTTCTCCTGCTTTTCTTCTGACATCGTTCATAATGGCATCTACTTGCCTTCTGTATTCTTCTAATTGGTAATTCGGGCAGATATATTAGATTAGATTTTATTGTGAGTGGGCTATTCCAGTCCCTCCACCGCGACCTTAGGTCTATTGTGGCTCACGTCTAATTATTTAGATTTCACCCATCAATTCCAGCTCCCTGAGGGAGTCGATCTTTTCTTGAGGGTGAAAGTTTTTTTGGCAGGTGTACTGCCATCTGAGCGAAGTTTCGAAGCTCAGAGAGAGATATAACCTCTCTCCGAGTTCGTCTGGACCCGACATCCGTCAGTGTTTGTCTCGAGGCGGTATCATGTAGTCCCGCTCTCGAGCAGCATCTAATCTCCAATTGTAATCCACCCCTAGAGATCTCAGCTCCCCTCAAGCTCTTCCAAACCTGACACCTAACAGTGTTAAGACTCAATGCAACATCCCATCGAGTCCCGCTCCCGAGCATCACACAGTATGGGCTCCAAACTCCGGGTGTTTACCACTCATCAGAGATCAGAGCCCCCCGGGACGTCTGGACACACGACACACGCCAGGGCTCAATCCAGGGCGGTATCATCTGGAACCCCGCTCCCAAGTAACAACCAAGTGAGGCCAATTGTCAGTCTCTAAGGCCACAGTGGAGGCGCCAAACTCCGGGTGCATATCACTCCCCAGAGATGTCTGCCTCCCCCCAGCCTCACCTGCACCAGACCCCCGCCAGTGTTTCATTGACTCAAGGCGGTATCATGAAGTCCCGCCCTCCAGGCGGGGTCGTTAGCCTGTATCGATGCTCACAGAGTAGACCCAAGTCTCCAGGTGTAATCCACCCCTAGAGACCCCAGCCACCTCCGGGTTCGTCCAGGACCAATACCTGCCAACGTTAGCTTAAATTTCACCCAACAAATCGAGCTTCCAACAGGAGACGACACCTGCGAGGTGAAACTTTGTTTGACAGATGTACTGCCATCTGAGCGAAGTCGCTTGCCCGTCTCAAAGCTCAAAGAGAGAGATAACCTCTCTCCGAGTTCGTCTGGACCAGACATCCGTCAGTGTTTAACACGGTGCAGTATCATGAAGTCCTGCATCCGAGCAGCATCTAAGTGGGGTCGTTTGTCCGTTTCGAAGCTCACAGAAGAGGCCTCAACCCTTAGTTTTATTCCACCCCTAAAGAGATCAGCTCCCCTCCCGGTTCGTCTAGACCCGACACCCGCCAGTGCTAGACTCAAGGCGACACCCCATCTTGCCCCGCTCCCGAGCATCGCACAAGCGGGCCGTCGGTCGGTTCCGAAGCACACAGTGGGGGGCCCAAACTCCGGGTGTTTACCACTCATCAGAGTTGTCAACCCCCTCCGGGTCGTCTAGACACACGACACCCGCCAGCACTCAACCCAAAGCGGCACCCATCCGGAATCCCGCTCTCGAGTAACAACCAAGCGCGGGCAACCATTTCTAAGCCCAGAGTGGAGGCCTCAAAATCCGGGTGTACATCACTACCCAGAGATATCCGCCTCCCTCCAGGCCTACATGGACAAGACCCCCGTCAGTGTTTGATTCCAATTAGTCGCCTTTTACGACAGGCAGGAGTTACCTTAGGCCTATTCTTTTAGTTAGTCCTCGGACCCACAGGGGACAGGTAGATATATACACAATAGAGTTGGAATATAAAGCTACCCTGTGCACTTACGAACATTCTACCACTGAACCACGGATGTTATCTAATAAATTGTTTGTTTACGTTTTACATTGAACCCCCCCCCCTGTTATTTTGAGGTGGGGGAGGTAACGTTAGAGGTTAAGATTCTCTTCTGTGTAAAAAAAAACTAGGTATGTGTGCAAAAGACTTTTTGATTTGTTCTTGCGGTTATGAAAGTATGATTTAGTAGGTTAAAAAAAATCACAATTAAGTTTCAACTTGAGAAATTGTTCGAAATGTCTCCCTTCAACTTCCAAACACTTTCTCACTCTCTTTCTAAATGAACCCCGTACATACTGCAAATTGTAAGGTATCATTAATGAGCAGGCAAAGCGGATTCTGTTTATCATATCATCTAAAGTTGTATGTGCAGTCGCCATCATTTTGCCCTTTATAAAACCCCAACAGAAATAATCATGGAGGGGGGAGGGGTTGGTTACACCTAGCAGGCCGTTTGAATGGACCTGCTCGCCCAATCTACCTGTTTTCAAATATTCCATTCAAATGTTTACTGGCCTGTATTGCATAATGGGGTGGCGCTCCATCCTGTTGAACTCACATGCCTGGGTTTATGTTTTTGGTTTAATAATTGCGTTAATTGTTTTTTTCAAAAAATAGTGCACATTTCTCCATTTAAATGTATGTGCAATCACCATCACTTTGTCCTTTACAAAACCCCAACAGAAATAATCATGGGAGGTCAAATTCAGGGACCTCGCAGGCCAGTTGACCGGACCTGCTCGCCCAATCCACCTGTTTACAAATATTGCATTTAAATGTTTACTGGCCTGTATTGCATAATGGGATAGCGCTCCATCCTGTTGAACTCACATGTCTGGGTTTATGTTTTTGGTTTAATAATTGAGGTAATTGGTTTAAAAAAAAATGTGTACATTTCTACATTTAAATGTGTGCAATCGCCACCACTTCATACTTTATAAAACCCCAAAATAAATGATCAAGGGGGGTCATATTCGGGGACCTAGCAGGCCAGTTGACCGGACCTGCTCGCCTAATCCACCTGTTTTCAAATATTCCATTCAAATGTTTATTGGCCTGTATTGCATAATGGGGTGGCGCTCCATCCTGTTGAACTAACATGTCTGGGTTTATGATTTTGGTTTAATAATTGAGTTAATTGTTTTATTCAAAAACTAGTGCACATTTCTCCATTTAAATGTATGTGCAATCACCATCACTTTGTCCTTTATAAAACCCCAAAAGAAATAATCAAGGGGGGTCAAATTCGGGGACCTAGCAGGCCAGTTCACCGGACCTGCTGGCCCAATCTACCTGTTTTCAAATATTCCATTTAAATGTTTACTAGCCTGTATTGCATAATGGGGTGGCGCTCCATCCTGTTCAACTCACATGTCTGGGTTTATGTTTTTGGTTTAATAATTGGGGTAATTGGTTTTTTCAAAAAAATAGTGTACATTTCTACATTTAAATGTATGTGCAATCTCCACCACCTTTTCCTTTATAAAACTCCAAAAGAAGTAATCAAGGGGGGTCAAATTCGGGGACCTAGCAGGCCAGTTGATCGCACCTGCTTGCCCAATCTACCTGTTTTCAAATATTCCATTCAAATGTTTACTGGCCTGTAATGTATAATGGGGTGGCGCTCCATCCTGTTGAACTCACAGGTCTGGGTTTATGTTTTTGGTTTAATAATTGAGTTAATTGTTTTTTTTAATTTATTATAAAAATAGTTACATTTCTACATTTAAATGTATGTGCAATCGTCACCACCTTATTCTTTATAAAACTGCAAAAGAAATGATCAAGGGGGTCAAATTCTGGGACCTAGCAGGCTAATCGACCGGACCTGCTCGCCTAATCTACCTGTTTTCAAATATTCCATTCAAATGTTTACTGGCCTGTATTGCATAATAGGGTGATGCTCCATCCTGTTTATATTTTTGTTTAATAATTGAGGTAATTGTTTTTTTCAAAAAATAGTTTACATTTCTCCATTTAAATGTGCCTCAAAGAATGCGAACCAATAACATTATACCTGATTATACCACACCAGGTGTTAATTGACCATGGACGCTGCTTTTGCAGAGCTTTTATCCAGTGGGGATTCCGCCGCCCAGTAGTGAATATTGTATTTATTTATATTTAAAAAAAAAGAATTTTCTACTGATAAGGGATTACTTAAAATCCTACCTGCCCACAATTATGGAAAGTAACTTCACCAGAAACAGTAACATCGTTTCTGAACCTGTTATTTCCTTGTATTTGTCTTGTGACCCAATTGCAAAAAAGTAATAATAATTTATTTACTGTTAAGCTACAATCTGGTTTTTTTACAAACAAATAACAATATTAACACTGTGTTTGGAAGCCATTAGCTGATCGGTTTTAAGCCTGGCCATGTTTTTGCACTTTGTGCTTACCGTATAGTTGTTTGTATGTATTTTATTTTTGCCTTGTACTTGTACTGAATTTTGACTTTCACTTCATTCAATGTTTGTGAACTTTTTTTTATGTTTTTAACTTTTTTTGAATATAAATATTATTATTACTATTATTATTATTAATTGATAACTTTGAAATCGCATATTGCCAGTCCTCTCAAATTTTATTGTCCACATCACGAATTCAATCCAAAGAAATCGGAGAAGTTCGCCCAGGGTGTGGCTCGTCATGCACATTAACCCGCCTGTCCTTGAACATTCTCACCCACTTTCAAACTTTTTTTCCCTCATGGCATTATCACCATAAACTTCAGAAATCTGACGATGAATTTCCGTTGCTGCCAAGTTTCTTGCACTTAAGAATTTAATTACAAATCATATCTCACATGAGCGGCGACTCAATTTTCTTAAACATCATAAACTTCTACAGCTCAGCACACAGGCAGACGATACAGCTGTAAATGACATCAAAACGCGCTCAAAGCATGCTGAAAGCAGACGCTCATGCGCACTGCGGCGTTCGCGCGTCATTCTCTCATCCACAAACTGACCTTATTGAAAAAATAAGCCTCGTACATTTGAAATCTAATCTAATTTAACTCAAAATTCTGCCTTACTTTATGTGTAATAATAGTTTAACAATGCATTATTTGTTTTAGAAATAATGGCAAACCTCGACCACATAAAACAAGAAATGTTCATTTCCAAAGAAGATGCACCTAGTCACACAGAAGAAGAAACTGAAGAAATTATAAATGTAAGCAACAAAGATGAAATAAACAGCAACCATGAAAATACAATAGTTTTCCAAGAAGAAGAGGAAACTATTTCTGTGACAAGATTACCAGACGATGATGCTGTAGAAGATCAGTATAATGGTTTATATTCTGATGAAAAAGGTCATGTAGAAGCTGACCAAGTCGCACAAGAAGTTCTTCCACGTTATGAGGAAATATTTGTACAAGAAACCCCACCACTTGAAGACAATACCAATAATGAACAAATTGTTGGTTACATAAACCATAATATAGAAGACAACAATGAAGAAAATGAAAATCATAATGGGGTAATAGATTACGACAACTGCGAGGAATCTGATAATGATGATTATCAGATTGTAGAAGGTTTGCACATTACTGGCGATGTTGAAGAAGAAAATGTCATACAGACACAAGAAATCACTCATGTGCATACAGATGAGCAGTCTCTTTTGAAAAAGGATTACTTTGCCAATTCCTTGAATGAAGCTGCAATAAACAAAGACACCAAAGCCGTTCTATTTTATGTGGTAAGACATCCAGAAAAAGAAAATCTGGATTCTATGTCAGTGTTGAATTCATCATTGTGTAAACCCTTAAAAACAAATCCAAGAAGTATTTTAAAAAGCTCTCATATGGCTTCTCAATTACCAGAGGAACAAACAGTTCAGTCAGAGAGATTAGGGAAGCGATTTGCCCGCAGTAAAGAAGCGATTGAGGAGAGGCTGTTTATGAATTTCATTAACAAGACAACAATACCAGTTGAACCAATTCGTAACCATCGATTACCTAGAAAACAAAAAATTAATCCTGTTAAGAGAATGGATGATGAAGAAATTATCGTTCAGGAAGTAGTAGTGTCATCAAATGGCTTTGTTGAAACATTAGAAGATGGTGTGTTAAAAAGTAAAGAACCACTGAAAGTTACTGAAGTAGTAACTTTGACTGATTCTGATGACGAGTATGATCCAAAACAAGGCAAGAAGAAAAGGCGAAAACATAAAAGGCAAAAACAGAAAATACCTAATGACAATTCTGATTCTGATGACAATAGTGTCATAGAAATACTTAGTGATAGCGACAGAGAAGTTATCGAGCCAACTGAAGGATCAGCATCAGTGTCAAAAAGACCAAGAGGACGACCTAAGAAAGTTCACATTAAAACATACAAAGACGATGTGAAGAACAATGAAATAGACACATCACCTACTTTGAAACGTGGCAGACCTCGTGGATTCAAAATATTATCCAAAACACAACAGAGTGACAGTCAAGATGACTCAGAATCTCCTGCAAAGAAATCAAGAACTGATGATAGCGAGGATAGTCCTAAGAGAGAAGTAACTTGTCCTGACTGTTTAAAGTCATTTGCCAGTCCAAATAGCTTGAAAACACATTTGCAACATCACAGTTTAGAGAACTGTTTAAAAAACTCTGAAGTAGAAAAAACAAGTGAACCTGAACCCGACAAAATTAATCCTGTTTCAAATTCTACCCACAGTGAAGCAGAAGTAAACAGCATGTTAGGTGAAAACACTGATGATAATCTTGAAAAAGATGTTGAAAATAAAGAAAGTGAGAGCTTGGAGGAAAGTGTTGACGGCATTGCTTCTGTGAAAGGCAGTCCTAATGCTGATTCCAAGCCTCCAGTGGTTAGTTCCGATCCTGACTCAGCGGAATCTAAAACTCCGACAACATTACAGAAGACAAAATCCAAACCAGGAAGATCTAAGCTATCTGTAGCCACTAGGATGTCAGTAAACACGAAAAGATTTTCAAGGAGTACATTTGATTACAAACATAAATGTACAGACTGTGGAGCTGCCTTTAAAAATATCATTCTCTTAAATAGACATGTTTGTCCAAAGAAACCTGATAGCAATAAGTTCGAATGTTCCATATGTAAAAAGGGTTTTCTGGATGTGAACAAACTAACTACACACAAAAGATCACATATCAAAGATAATATTGTGAAAGCTACTAATGCCGTTAAAGTTTCACCAAAGAGAACAAGAGCCTCAGTGGCTGTAAGTACCTTTAAGTCTCCCAAAAAGTGCAGCTCCCATAAGTGTAAAGACTGTGGTAAAATTTGTTCATCAATAATTCTTCTAAATGCACACATGAAAACGCACAAGCAGTTTACATGTACAAATTGTAATGTGTCGTTTCCTTCCAGAATTTTACTAGATACTCATGTTAGGGAAAGCTGTGTTAAAACTAAATTACCACAATCTCGACGATTATCATTCAAGATTAAAAAGGCGTTTTCTCCCAGCCGTACCTCTGCAAGGTTTTCAACAAAAGCTTCTAACAGCCGCAGTTCTAATGCATCTGATCTGTCTGATAAGCCAAATACTTCAATCGCCAGTGCCTCTAAAACTCTACAGCTCCAGTGTGATTCTTGCCATATGAAGTTCTCATCTCATGCCAAACTCTTCGACCACAAGGTGCTGCAACATGGCTTAAATACTCCTGATAAAAAAAGTATATTAGACCGCAGTCGCAGAAAGACTTTGTACAGGCAAAGAGGGACATTTGGAGGTGTTCCTGCAAGTAAGAAACTTACCACAGCGTATGCTGCATTGAAAAGCAAATTTGATGATCTGGGATGATGATCTTAAATATATATACTGTTAGTTTTGGAAAAATATGCAATACAAATGTAAATAATATTATCTGCCATGCAGATCTTATGTTTTTGCATAAGCATAATAAAATGTAAATATTAAAGGAAAGTATCTATTTATACTGTTGTACGATGGCTCTCCAAACTTTGTAGATTTGCCATGGTTTCTTTTGGTTAATTTTGTGTGTAGTTTTTATTATATAAGTACTTCTATAGTTCTGCAAACTTAAGTTGCATTGCATATAGTGTGTCCTGAACTGCTAATGCATATATTGCCACCTCTGTTGCTTTTAGAGACACAAAGTCTGTGTTGTGGTAAAATTGTTGCAGAATTTTATGCATAGTTATGATCGATAAGACAAATTTAACACATTCGCGTGTGCTACTTGTACACTGAAGTACAGGCAATGGCAGTAAAAATCTTAAAAATCGTACAATGTTCTTAGCTGTACTGTTACATCATATGAAAACACAACTATTACCATGTACAGTTACGGCTATAACCGTAATATAGCTATGGCCATACTGTTATGTCACATAAAGAAAATATTTATTTATTTATTTAATAAACCATCCAACAGCACGAAGCCAATTTAAAGATGGGTACATACAAGACATATAAAAACAATCCAATAAAATATAACGTACATAGGTATGGTTATAACCACAATACAGCCATGGCCATATTGTAACACCATCGCACAAGATATATGTTGAAATATGGCACTATCATAACAGCAGTCGGAGATTAAGTAGTAAAAAAGTTGGTCTCAATTAATTATTCAACGAAAGTACAAAAGTGAACGACAATTATACCAATGGCTTCAGGTAATTAAAATTACAATATCTTATCACTTTTTTGATTGTCAAACAAGCAATATCTAGCAAATAATACTGTTTGTCAGACTGTTGCAAAAAATATCACATGCATATTTGAAATGAACATTTTTTGGCGCTTTCACTAATTATAATACGAAACTAAAAGTCAAGAGAAACAGATAAAATAATCTCATCTCAAAAAAACAAATTAATAACTTCCCTGTTAGCACTCATTCATAATCAAATTACACTCTTCAAAGCAAGGAGGACAAAGAGGGGTTTTGTCAAGGCACCCCTTGCATCTGAACCTGGTTTCTTTGCGCTTTTTTTTCTTAGTTCATAGGCTGCAGTTCAAATGTTTGAATTTTCTCGTGAAATATTCAGAACAAGATATTTTTTCTGGTCATTGACCTTATGATATATGTTGCGAAGGTTCTGCTTCTTCAACCATTGTAGGAACTACACGTTTCCTGGAATAAATGCTCTCTCTGTTATCACATCTCTGCCCATCGATCTATTGTCAACCTTGGTCATTTGCTTGATAAGCTCAATTCCATAGTTCAGAAATTCATAAGTCCTGGCATTTCCTTTGAAATACTTTTTATAGAGATAAAATGCGTTCCAGACGGATATGTCCAGCATGTGAAAAAAAATCTTTTGTACCAGCAGATAGTCTTTTGAGGAGAAGACTAATAAGAAATCATCTGATCTTTGCGATCAATCCCGCCCATCAGCTTATTGTATTCAGCAACTTCCTTTGGCTTGTTAGATATGCTTTCAAATCTATTAGCAACATATATGATGCTTGAGTGGTTCCTTGTCAGGACATAAACTGTTTATTTGTCTTTCCGAACTGAGACATATACTTGATTTGCGTGATGCCAAAAATAATCACCTTTTTTCAACTTGATACTAGTTAGTACCTTTGGATTGGTTCTTCCGGAGAGTTGCACTACTATGAGTTCGGAGATTCAATAACTTTTGACTAAGCTGGACGTCGTTATAAAAGTTGTCTATGAATATGTTGCAAAAGTGTCATCACTGTCTTTTCATTTTTTTGTGAACTCATCGTCTGGTTCTCCCTTACCACAATACATGAAGACATTCAGAACATATTTGAAGTGATTAGTTCATAGAACTTTATTCCATAGCGTGCTTTTTTGGATTTTATGTACTGACAGAAATACAATCTGCCTCTAAATAATATCAATGATTCGTCGATTGTCAGTTATTTTTCTGTACCATATATTCTATACAGAAGCCAAAACCACACACGTCTAGCCGTTACTGCATTCACACAGTCACTGACCAGGCCACTTAACTAAACGTTCATATAAACGAACCTGCTATAGCCCCGTACTGTCAATTTATTACTTCTGTACAAATGTGTGTGTGATGTTTGAATTCTCTGCCTTAGAACTCATCTATTTGACAGTAGAGGTGCACGCTCTATGTAGTGACAGTTAAACCGCCTCTTATGTCTATCTGATACAGATCTTACTGGCGCACCTGTACTGAGTTTTACAACTACCCAGATGAGTACGGCTATAGCTGTACTGTCATTTTCAGGGTTCCCACTTCTACAGCTATAGCCGTTGCCGCATGTGAACATTTTAAATTGCGCTATTTAACCGTGTATTACAAGTAACCAAAGACAAATACATATTTATTAAAAAAACAAACAAAAATCAATTCCCAGGTGTGTCTTGTGACAGCATAGTGAGATACTGTAAAAAGCCCATTTTATTGATCAGCATTTCTAAAATAAAGGAAGCCTATACTCACTAGATCTTGATCTTCATCATCAAACCTAATGTCAGCAATGTACATGCCGGTAACGGGACTTTCCACATGAACAACAGGAGAATTTGAAAAATGTCTTAGAGGAGGAGGGTCAACCCGTTTTTCAGTTAACTGTGCCTGGGCTTTTATGGATGGCATATCCACTCTCACTGTTATACAAGTCTTGAATTTTGGTGTTTTATGTAGTTTACAATCGTGCCGATATAGTAACCAGGCGTTTACTATACAAACATCCAATAAAGAAAAAAAGGATTCTGAAATAATATCGCTTTACTCTGATAGATGTTCTATACAATGCTACAGGCATGTGATTGTACACCTTCACAATTTGAGGCCTGTTGACATCTATGTACTTTTTATTTGCAATAGACCACCTTTTTACAGCTTCTACAGGATTAACAACAACATAAGTAGGAATTAAATTCACTGATTTATTGTCAAACCACTTTACACTGATAATGTTGCTAGACTGAGAAATAATCTAATGAACCCCTTCCTTCTCGTTT
Organism: Tillus elongatus; assembly: GCA_964006375.1. NCBI lineage: Eukaryota > Metazoa > Arthropoda > Insecta > Coleoptera > Cleridae > Tillus > Tillus elongatus. The sequence goes on along the minus strand of OZ023262.1, from coordinate 82,410,374 downwards.
CAAATCACAGTCTTTTTTTGGCCTGAACCATTTGAGTCGGTTCATACCAACTGTGCCCGAAGCCATTATCCCAATCTCCTTTAAACATGTAAATAATCTGGATGACGTGAAAAATGGACACAAATTTTTTAATTTGTTTTTTGGTAAATCTTTAGTTTCATGAGATTCACAAATAATGCTGAGTTCTGTGGTAACTTTCCCAGTATATACATCATATCTTAAGAATTAAACTGACACGAGCTCGTGCAAAGACTTTAATGCCCCACTTATGACGTTTATTCCTGATGTATTGCTTCAAGGAACTATGTCCCTAGAAAGGAATCATACTCTCGTCTGCTGAGTTATGTTCTTCTTGTTCAACTTTTTTAAAATTTTCTCTCAGTGGTTCAATAAGTCACTCTAAACAGTTTGTCGTACTGTGGGTCAACTCGATTTTTCAAATAAGTGTATATTATCACTGATATGCAGACATAATTTGAGTGACTCAAAAATCTTTTTCTAGACATTATGTCTGCTATTACTGGGTATCTCGTTTCTTGAGCCCAGCACATGATAGCTTGACATTTTTGCAATTTCGCTGATTACATGAATTATCATATTTTTTGTTTATCTATAAGGTTAGTAACATACATAAAGATTTTTTGGTTACAGCACTCTGGATTATATTGTGAAATTGCTTAGGGGCTGAAATACTCTCGTGTTTTTCTGAGTACCATCTCTATGCACCAAATTCTCTGCCGGAGTTCCAGTTGGTGTCGCCAACTTCTGGAAATTTGTGATCAATAATCGTAAATATGCCCTTAAGTATCAAGTATTGATAAAAAAATATCCTACTAAAATGCTTGTTTTGGCCTGCATCACCTAACACCAGATATTACCTTGTATGTCTTCCATTACATGATCAAACAAACTGCTTACCACCTCAGAGCTTCCCCTTCTTCAGTGCATGTCTGCATAATAGCTTTTTGGTCCTGTGATGTTATACTGAGAATACCTAAGTTTGAAAACCACAGTTGACTTGGATAAAATGCTTTAATTGGGTTAATTTTTGCAGTGGAGTTGTTAGTTTGACGTCAACCGTAATATAACAAACATTTTCATCAGAAGTAGCCTTTCTTCCATCGGTTTGCATGAGCCGAAAACCAGTCAAAATATTTACTTGTTGACCTTCAAATTGTTCGGAATCAGGTACTACATGTGACACTTTTTGGATAGCTGAAAGACAAGTTAAATTTGATGTTAAGTATATTGTCATAGGATGCCTTCATATGAAAATAGTCATTCTTCCAAATATAATCTGTGCAACAAAACCATATCAATGGTTGAAGGGAGGCAAATATCGTTTGTAGAGCTATTTCTTGAGTAACGAGATTCTTCTGAATAAATTTTTCTGATAGAATTATTGCTTCCATAACTTCACTGCTCATTTTATGTGGTTATTTTGAGTGCCTCTCACATATGTCTAATGAAGGATCTGATTTATCACTTAACATACCTTTAATGTCTAATTTGTCTTCATCCAATTTAGTAGATGGAGCAAAGGGCTGCTTTGCAAACTGTTATATCCTTGTTGTCTACCATTAAACTATACCTGTAAGAGGTTTGTTCGTTTCGTGGCCTTTTTTCTAGAACAAGATGTTGACAGAGGGATGATACTTTTGAACGAAAGAGCATTGATCTCAAGGCTGTAAAAGTCTTGCAAAATTGAAATTAGTTCTTCATCAAATTTACTGCTACAATATAATCTACAAATTATTTTCATAAATTGCATAAAACTTTAGCTGGTACTTTCTTCCTTTTATGTGTATTCCTGAACTCTCTCTAACTAATACAGCCTTCTTATTCTTCCACTCAGCTTTGTTTCTCTGCCTTTTGTTAGATTTTTTGGGTGTAAACTAAAAGTGTTTTTCTTTTGTGCACCTGCTTTCAGTGTACTCTAATTCTTTCGTACAGTTAAAGACACTTCTGTTTGAGTGGTTTTTCCAATTTAAAAGATTATGTTTTATCTTAGTCAACACTAACCGGTTTCTGTATATTCCACTGACAATACAGGTGGTTGGGAATTAGATCTTGTATCTTTTAAAATAATAATTTAATTGTGTAATATGAAATTGTAAAAAGATTCTAAGGCATCTTCTGAACCTAAAAGTAATAATTGCATACCATAAATTCACAAAAATATAATAAATAATAACAGAAAGTAAATTCACATGAAGTATGATATTCGCTGGCATTAGTATTGAATATCAACTGCTGACTGGATGTATTTTCAATCTGCTAATTTTTGTTATAGGTCTATCTATATAAAATATGCTTTATTTGGCTTTGATTAATAAGCATAATAAATATATTATTATTATTGCAAAATATGCAAAACAAATATACCACCAACCTAAGGAACTTTTGGGTTCTGTATCAGCACATAAAAAGTATAATCTTTATAGCAAAGGATGTGTGCCTGTTAAACTATCACTTTTTATATTTTGAGTAGCTTTTAGTACAATCAATTCGCCTCTTAAAAGCGTCATTTATGTAAAGTAACAAAAAAAAACCCAATCTACATATGTAAAATAAATTTTAGGTTATGGTTAAACACAATTTTTGTGAAAGTGTTATGTTCATACTGGATGAACGTGTTACCTGAACCAACCTCGCTGCATGGCAAAATGAACGAGGTGTGATATGCCTTCGGCACTATCAACCTTTAAATTTTGAACAAGCTATGTTACTTGACACTTTAATAGCTTGTTTATCTATCCTCATGGGAACTCTGGATGAGATTTGACAAAATAGGGACTTTAACAGTATGTAACACTTTCATTCATTTTGGGAAATTTTTGCAAGAAGTTGCATAGCACCTTATCCCACTTATCCCCTCAATTATTAGACTTCAAAGTTACCGGGAGTTGTTTACATAATTTAAGAGATCTAATAAGTAAGAATGTTATGTTATGTTGAAACAAATACAATAGTTTAGTTTTTTAGCCATATTTAAAAAACTAACAGATAATTTAAATTTTCTTGTGAATGATAACTCAGCACTAGGCACAAAGTTCTTCAAAACTTTCCCAATTACTGACTACGTATCTCTAATAGTAACAGCGTTAGTAACACATGCATTATCAATTCTGGACACATTTTATATATAATTTGATTAATTGATGTCCAGACTACTGCTAAAGTTTATATTATGCACATTTACTTTTTATCAACAGATAAATTCTTTTTGTTTTTAAATTGTTAAAATTTCCTGAAGTAGAGAATATAAATCTAAATCAGAACCTGATAACTGATATAGTATTTGACTAATTTAACTTATAAAACTAATTTTATTTTTTGTTGTTACATTTTAAACTACAGTAGAATCCTGTCAATCTGGTGAGTTTGGTTTGAAGGTATTTTCTCAGTTATTGTACGTGACAACCACACTTGTTTAATGACATCACTCTTAACATTTTCAGCTGTAGACTTCCAAGCATGAAAACAACATCCTTAAAATTGATTGCTGTGTGTTCAAAATATCGTTAAGTTCATAGCTTGTATAAGAAAACGAGTTTTATTTTAGTTATCTTTTAAAACACAGTAGTAGAATCCCGTTAATTTGGTGAGTTCAGTTCCTAGGCATTTTTGTCAGATATTGTATGTAACGACCACAACTTGTTTAATGACATCACTCCAACATTTTCAGCCGTAGACTTCCAAGCTTTTGCAAGCATAAAAACAACGTCCTTAAAATTGGTTGCTGTGTTCAAAATATCGCTAACTTGATAGCTGACATCAGAAACTTTCCTTGTAACAGGATTTCACTAATCAAATTACGATCTGGTCCAAAAAATGGTGTAGTAACATCGTGCATATTTTGCCATCTTTCGACACAAATTAATCATTACTGTAGTGTCCTGGTTCACTATTCATCACCGAACAATGCTTTCTGTAGTAAATTACGCTTTTTAGAGTAATTTCTTACAAAGGGTACCAAATCTTTACAGAACTATTCTTTCAACACATTTGTAACCGTCTTACTTAAATAATTGCACACAATTGATAACGTTTGTGAATGTTGTAAGTGTTTTTGGCTTCACAGCAACTAACAGCTTCAATTTATATGTGGCACCAGAACATGAGTGGTGGAATTTTTTGCATTTAGTGTACTTTCTCTTTTGTATCAACAAACATTTTACAAGGTAGAAACTTCCCCAAAGAAGCACTCTTGTTCGTATTGTACACTTGATATGTTCTCAAATTCAATGCCTTGAGTATTTCTGATTTTCTTTTAAAACGACTGAACAGCACTTGTATCACTAAACATCTCAGCAGTGTTGGCAAGTCAATTCTATATCTTTTTTCATGTGGTTTGCTTTGATGTCATCTTTCGCTGTAATTTTTTTGCTATAAAAAAGTTGCTTTCTATTGCAGTATCTCACCATAAAACAAAATATGGAACCCATGTGCCAGAAGAGACCAGATGTGGAGTGCTTCCTCCACTTTTTGTTTGTCACCACATCTGAATGTCTCCCATTTTCCAGAGGTCTGTCTCTACTTTCCACAAAGTTCTTGATTTTGTCTCAGGTTTGATCAAATATGATAATAATAATAATGAATGGTAGTCTGCCAAATATTAACATCTTTCAAGTTCACAAATTTTAACTCCAGCTGTTTTGTTTCAAATTACTATTAAGTGAACTAGGATTTGATATTCTGAATTATCCTAATATTATATTTTGTGCCGTAATTAAATAAATAATTTTTTTTTCATCTTCATCAAGTCTCAACTTTTTAACGTTAAAGTTGAACTTTCCTACTTACATTTTGAGACATTTAACATTGTGTGTCTGATCTGTTATAAATTAAAATGTAATGGAAAACTATAAATAACTAATGACTTCCAGTCGTTTTCATATTACAAAAATAATCCTATAGGAGAGATAAAAACATGCACCGAATTGTTGCATAGTAAGGGGTTGTAAATCCGAGATTGCAGAGTGTTAACTGTAAAATAATTAAGGCTAGATTACTGGCAGTGCCGAACTACTTGATAGCTACATTAGCGAAATTCTACTGTATTAGTTTTATGTTTCTCACATAATTTGCATTTCTAACATTCCAATTTAAGTTTGCGAATTATACCTTCATAGGGTGTCAATGAAATTGTAAAAAACCTACTGTATTATTAATTGCGTTGGTAATGTTTTGAAACTTGAAACTGCTATCAGAATGTGTAAATTTTTAGATTTGCTTCAATTTCCTGGATGTAGTGATAGTAATACAGTCAAACCTGTCCATGCCGTAATCATAATAGTCTGAAATATCTTTCTGTTTGACAGGACTCTAGTAGATACATACAAAACACTTTCTATGATGAATGCCAGTCTTTGCAAAGCCGACTCTGTCTATGATGGAAAACATACCTCTACAGAATGCGAATTAATTTTAATTTCTTCCTGAGATTTCTTCCTTGAACTGTACAAGTTCATGGATTGTTACATTATCTAGAAGGACGAGCGGAAACCTAATATGCATACATTCACTAGTTAACTTTGAGCACATTGTTACTTTAGTCTTACATGGTGCCGGTTTGCATTGTATGGACCGGACATTATTCTTCGTTTCTGTATTAAACATTGTTGGCCCTATACAGGTCAAGCCTATATTAAGATTTATAATTTGAAAGTCACTACAAATCTATTCAGTTAAACACTTTTGTGTTACTTACTGAGAGTCAATAGGGACTGGTTTGACTGTATTAATTGTAGCAGTTTATGTGAACAGGCTGTTGCTAAGTGTATTGAATAGAATAGAACTTTGTGGAAGAACTACACAACCAATTTATTATAAAGTAGGCAGTATAAGCTTACAATATAAAATAGCTACATAAAACTGGTTCAAACTTAAACATAAATCAATAATGAAAAAATATAAAGAAGTCAAAAGTATAAGGCCATTATGTAAATCCTTATATTTCCAATAACAGTTAATAAAGATGGTCATTCATTCCTTTGAAACATTTAATGTCCAGTCTTTTAAAATTTTCCACTAGTTATATTATAAAACTGTATGTGCCAGTAATTTTCTGAGTATTGTGAAGTTGCAACACTGTGGTAAGAAACACTTAGTTGTTGACCATTTCTCGTTGGATAATCATATTATATTCTCAATTGCTTTCAAAATCACTTGTATTATGGATACAGGAATATAACATCCAATGGAATAGTAAGCATGTATTCCTATGAAAACTATCCAGAAATCCTGGATTATAGATTATTCGCAATGCTCTCTTCTGCTTTAAGAAAACACTTTCCAAGAATGTTGCATCATCCCAAATCATTAATGCATACACTGTCCTGCTATAAAAGTGAGCATCAAAGCAACATCATATGCTTTTAACTGATGCAATATACATAGTGATTAATTAAACTTTTTATTAATTCGTTCATATAGTCCATTGAAAGTTGTATCGAAATCACACCTACAAAGATTTTACAACCTCCTGGTATATTGCTCTTAAAGTGAAGAATCTGAATAACTTTATTTTATTTAAATTGGGCTTTTAAGTTGTTAGCTAAAAACTAAATTGTACTTGGTGAAGACTATGCTGAGTACCTGGTGAAGCCAGTTGTCTCCAACCTTATTTAAGAATGTTGTCTCATCTGCATCCAAACATTATATCATGGGCATCGACATTTGCTGGAGGTCATGGATGATAAACAAAATTGGAATAAAATTGATTCCTGTGGCACACCATTTTACCCCCACTGGTTGTGGACTAGGAAAACTTAAATTTAGTAATTTATCTTTATGGTGCATACCGATAATTTAAAAGTTTCTAGGTGGCATCTAACATCGTTAGCAGATTTACTGTTATTAATTTTAGTCATACAACCTTAGTCTACGTCAAAATTTTGTTGTACAGCATTGTAATTGAACTCATGATCTCACGTTTTGTAGACTTGTTGACTAACAGTCTACAGCGTAAAAGTTTTACCACTGATATTAGTTTTTTTTATCACAAAAATGATAGGAGTTTCTTTTTAAGAACACATAACATTTATCATTAATTATGGGCACTGAAAACAAGAAAAATGTTTTTTGTTACATATGTTAATATAAAAGCGTTTAAAAGTTTTACATACTGTCCAAGTATTACCTCGAGTACTCAAGTGTAAGTAGTTTTTGGTATTTTCTTATATAAAAATCGCATATCTTAATTTATAGAAGTTTCAAGTTTTAAAATCCTGTTTATATTGCAACATTATGGACTTTTATTTAATCTCAGTGGCACCCCCTATAAGATTATTTTAATAATTTAGCTTGTATAATATTTAATTAATTTTAGTTTCATGGCAGTTTCTTCTTAGAGGCTTTTGTGACTTCTTTCAAGTAATGAAAATGACCATGTTTTAGTGCAGCACCTCCCTATATTATTTAAGATATATTTTGTTAACTCATCGTTTTCATAATTTCAATTTCTTGTGTGTGTCTTAAATTTTATTGAGTTGTAGGTCAGTTTATTTTGTATAAAAAAAATTAAATAAAGGTATACATTTTTTCTAGTTTAGTATTTAAAATTGCCTTTAAAAGCATTGTCAAATAATTTTATTTGCTGTTTGATTAAAGAAATTAACATACATTAATTATCAAAAGTATGTTGTTTGCCCAAAGGAACAAATTGCCAATTCAGCATTTTTGAGATGAAGGAACATACTGATATTAAATATACATATATATATATATATATATATATATATATATATATATATATATATATATATATATATATATATATATATATATATATATATATATATATATATATATATATATATATATATATATATATATATATATATATATATATATATATATATATATATATATATATATATATATATATATAGTTACATCCCTGTATATTCTCAACATCATACAAAATACGACGAACCCGGAAACCATGCATCATCAGTTTAGTGACTTGTGCAAGAGTGCTGATGCAGACGTTTGCATTTATGTTAATTCTGTAGAACATTATTTCATTTAATCGCTGTATCTCTAGTTGTTCACATGTTGTTTTGAATCACATATTTTATAATAAATTTTAAGACTAATAATTGTACCACTTAAATAAATAAATTAAATTTTTCGGACAATCGCTTACGAAAAACCTAATTGGCGCTGCAAGGAACAGTATTGCACATCGAAGCCTAATTTTTGCAAGCTTTAAATCTTCGTAAAATTAGTTTCAGTCTTTTTTCTAAAAGTTTATGTGCAACATCGAACATCCACACCGGTGCAAGTCAGTCCACACTGCCAGAGAGAAATCAGCAAGAAACCAATAGCAGAAGTACCCATGAGCTTCCTGTAAGTTTCCTCCAATATTTTTATCTGTGCATTCATATCGTATCTATTTTACATTTATACCTTATATAGTTTTGTTCAATAATTCCTATTTGCGCTCTATTTTTCAATTCACTCTGTAATACTTAACAACCATTACTTGTTCATGTATGTTGTGTAATGATAAGAGATATATCGCCTATTAGGAAAAGAGAACCTATATTAGAATTAAAGGAAGACAATTTTAATCAATTAAGTTTAAATAATTTAGAAATGGCAAATAATCACATTGCCGAATTTTCACAAGCTGCTATCATGATCCCCGAATATTCCGGTGGACAGAAGCATCTTGCTTATTTTATTAAACAATACCAACTTTATATTACTAGTTATAGAAGGCCAGAAGCCGAAACACGCAAATCGAATGTTACTAGAATTTATAAAAGCTAAAATCACTGGTAACGCTCGTGACGTGTTAATTAGTTTAGAAAACCATGCATGGGAAAATATAAAATTTGCTTTAAAAAATCAGTTTTCAGACCCCGTTCAGAAAATGTTTTATTTAATGATTTAAATACTAGCTTTATGACTAAATCACAAACTATTCAGGAATATTTCAATTTAATTAAAGAAAAGCTAAAGATCTTAATTGAACATGTAGATATACAAGATTTAGTTAACGATGTAAAAACTTACAAAAAAGAATTTTACCAACAAAATGCAGTGGCAGCATTTAAAGCGGGTGTAATAGAACCTTACTTCTCACATCTTAGATTAGTTAGTGTTAATACTCTTGATTCACTTATGTTAGAATGTAATAGGATAGATAACGAGATTATACAGTCGAATTTCATTAATAGCCTGAGAAACAAAAATAATACGAAAACAAATCATAACACACATGTACAACATAGACAGACGTATACCCAAAAACCAATATTTCCAACATTTCCCCAAATTTACAACAAACCACAACAAATCACACAACAAAGGCAACCGTTTCCTTCTCAGCCAATTTCTAACATAAGACCCGTTCAAAATTTTAATAGAAATATACAACACGCTCCAACTCAATTAAGTAGAGGAACAACACCCATGTCAATAAGCAACCAAACTCCCTTAAGAAATACATGACAAATGCCCCAAAGAAACCACTTTATACCCCAATTTAGGCCCACGTTTCAACACCAAGAACTCTTTAACCAAGAGGACCTACCACTAGATCATTCTGACGAATGCCCTTATGACGACCAACCCTCTGACGAAAATATAGAGCCACTAGAATTTCCTGAACCAACTGAAACTTTTACAGATTACAACACCAATCCAAATCGGGATTGTCACGAAACAGCCTCGGAAAACTAATCTATTTAGATATAAATAATATTGTTAATACCCCTAAATTAACGTTTTTTGTCATACCAAGTCTAAATTTAAAAGTATTGATTGATTCCGGAGCGTCAGATAGTATCATAAATCCAGGACCGGCTTACGAGTTATTTAAAAAAATTATTTATAAGGAACTATTTTCAATGAAATCAGTTAACCAGATAACCCATGGTGAAGACAACGTAAGGTATCCTATTTTACAAGAATTTAATATTAATTACCAATTTCCAATGCGTGTCATGCAATGGCACCATCGATTTGACGTGCTTATAGGGTCAGCTCATCTTACAAAATTAAAGGGAAATATCGATTATAATAAACAAATTTTAACTCTAGGAAATCAAAAAATACCATTTTACTTTGAAATTAATCCACTGAATTTTACACCTTTCAAACAAATTTGTGAAAATTATGTATCAGTCCCTGTAAATATAGAAAAAGGCATAGTAGTTTTACCACGTATTGAAGAAACAAATGTTTTAATTTACGAGTCAATAGCTGAAGCAAAAGACGGATATTGTAGAGTGCCCATAATAAAGAAAAATCCAAATTCAAAATTTGTAGAAATACATTTTCAGGAACAAATAGATGTCGATCCATTACAAAATTACTTAGACAAACTACCTAAAATTTCAAAACATTTTGATGTAACAAAAGTTTTAAGAACAGATCATTTAAATACAGAAGAATATGAAAAACTTATTAATTTGTGTCGAAAGTATAATGATATTTTTTATCATGAAGACTCTCTTTCACCAATGCAATTAAACATAAAATAAGAACTAAAGACGATGAAGTTGTTCACACCAAATCATACTGGTACCCTTTTCATTTACGTGAAGAAGTCCAAAACCAAATTCAAAAACTCTTAGACAACAAAATAATTAGACCCTCAATATCACCCTACTCAAGTCCGATATGGATTGTCCCGAAGCGTCAAGATGCTTCTGGAAAAAAGAAATGGCGCTTAGTGGTTGATTATCGTAAACTTAACGAGAAAACGATCGATGACAAGTACCCATTACCTCGTATCGAAGAAATTTTAGATAATTTAGGACGCTGCTCCTATTTCACGACTCTCGACCTAGCACAAGGATTCCATCAAATTGAAATGGATCCTGGCAGTATCGAAAAAACAGCATTCTCCGTAAATAATGGCCATTGTGAATGGATCCGCATGCCGTTCGGGTTGAAGGGGGCTCCCAGTACCTTTTCACGCCTAATGGATAATGTATTAAGGCCATATTTATACAAGTTTTGTTTCGTATATATGGACGATATTGTTATCTTCTCGAAATCCCTTCAAGAACACCTTTGTCACGTGAAAAATATATTTGATAAGTTAAAAGAGTGCAATCTAAAAATTCAGTTAGATAAGTCAGAATTTTTGCGTAAAGAGGTTGAATTTTTAGACCATCTGGTCACTGTCCGAGGGATCAAACCGAACCCATCAAAAATAACTGCCATTCAGAATTATCCAATACCAAAGACAAGTAAATAAATAAGAGCATTTTTAGGATTAACATGCTATTATAGACACTTTATTCCAAATTACGCTAAAGTAGTATTCCCCATCAATAAATATTTAAAAAAGGATACCAAGATAAATATTCACGACCCGGAATATGTTGACGCTTTTCAAAAAATAAAAGAATTAATTACAAATTGTCCTGTCCTGACCTACCCCGACTTTTCTAAACAATTTCATTTAACCACTGACGCAAGCAATATAGCTATAGGTGGAGTATTGTCACAAAATAATAAACCAATCGCGTTTTATTCAAGAACACAATTGACCCGAGAGAAATTACTCGACCATTGAAAAAGAGTTATTATCCATAGTAGAAAATACAAAACATTTTAGACCTTATCTCTTTGGACAGAAATATGTTATAGAAACTGACCACAAACCCCTTGTTTGGCTATTTTCCATTAAGGAACCAAACTATCGGCTAGTTAAATGGCGACTAAGATTAGAAGAATTTAATTACGAGATAAAATACAAGAAAGGCAAAGATAACGTAGTGGCTGATGCCTTATCGCGAATCGAAATTAACGCGATCGAAGACGACTTTGACCTGGAATCAATAATTAAAAACGTAGACCCTGACGAAGACAGAGAGAGAAATAATTAACGAACCAGAAAACGACGCAAACAATGCATCTACTAGCACGACTAATAACTTACCTGAAAGCAATGACTCACAGACACAACACTCGTCTGCAGAAAATCCAATTTTCAAAATACCTATATCAGAAAATCCAGTCAATTATTTTTCCGAATAATTTTAGATTACGGACCAAAATATGACACACGCAAATTAAAAATATTCCAGTTTGAAACAATACATGTAAAGGTTTAACTGAATTACGAATTGAGACAAATAAATGACTTCTTGAGACAATTTATTGATCCAAAATTCACTTACGGAATTTACTGTAAACATGATAGACTATTCAAATATTTCACTGCTGTTTCTTCAACATTATTTAATAGTTCTGTTAAAATAATAAAATCTAACGAATTTTTACAAGACGTTGAAAAATAAGAAACTCAACAACAAATTATAGACAAATATCACACACGAAACCACAATGGTATTAACGAAACGTATCAACATTTAAAACAAACATATTTTTGGCCTAACATGAAAAATTATATAAACGCTTTTATTAATAAATGCTCAATTTGCCTTCAGACAAAATACGAAAGAAATCCGTACAAACCACCATTTTCAGGTCCCCTTCTAGCTAAACGCCCTTTTAAAGCGATACACATTGACACCTTTAGTTTTCGAAAATTGCAAATTCCTAACCATCATAGATTTATTCTCCAAATATGCGCAGGCATATTATATAACTGTGTTAAATAAACTTCGACACTATTTTTCCCATCATAATCATCCCCTAAAAAAAGTGGCCGACGCTGGCAAAGAATTTTCGAATACCACCCTTAAAGAATACTGTAATTTATTTAATATTAATCTTCACATAACAACCCCCCAAAATCCTAACTCAAATTCACCAATAGAGCGACTGCACTCAACTCTCGTAGAAAAATTGAGAATTCTTAAATTACAAAACCCACAAGAGAGGCCTGCAACCCTAATGGTAACAGCAACCCTAATTTACAACCAGTCTATTCATTCGACAACTGGGTATTCACCTTTTACATTACTATACGGCCCCTACGACGACTTACCAACAGTCACACCTGAAACTACCCTTTACGAAGAATACAATAACAATAGGCTCAAAGAAATAATGCTTTTCTTCGACAGTGTATATCAGAAACAAAAAGTAAGTGGAGAAAAAAGAATTTCTAAAACAAATGCGGACAGACAAACGACACCAGATTTACAAGAAATGACACAACTAGCTATTAGAGTACCAAAAGTAAGAAAAACAAATCCTCTTTATAAATTACGATCACACCCTAAACAAAAAGAAAACATTGTTAAATTTTCTAAACCAAAAGCTCACGTTTCTAACATAAAAAGAGTAAGAAAGACTTTTTCGTTACAGGACAAAACTACTACTACTACAAACAACGATGACCCTCAACCTGGTCCATCCACTTCAAATAACACCGATAAAAACTAACGGATATTTTAAAGAGTATTTAGGCATAACAAAAATACTCAAACATTATCATAAATTTTATTTTAATTTTAATATTACCGATATAGAAATTAATTATAACATATTAGTAAAAAATTCTAAATTTTTAAACACTGGACAAATGTCTGCAACTAACGAACGATATTTACTAATTTTAGATGACCATTTGTCACGATTAAGTAATGAACTACAAAAACTATCAATGCACAGAACTAAACGCGGATTAATAAACGGAGCAGGCTCTTTAATTAAAATGATAACAGGAAATCTCGACCTAGAAGACTTAAAAGAAATCAATAAAAATTTAGATAACCTTTTCCAAAATCAAGAAGATATAATTACCCAAATTGATAATTTAAATTCATTTGCTAATATAATCACACAAAGGTACAAAAGGACTAAAAAATTATTAATCAAAATCTAGATCATATTTATCTGACTTTTTCCACTTTAGATAGCGAAAGAGAATTGTCGAGTAAAATTTATTTCCAAATTCACGTAGCTGTTAAATTACTCCATAATATAGAGATAATTCAAAGAACTATTTCCTTAAGTTTGAACGAAATTACTAATATAGAGCTCTTTACCACTAGTGATCTGTTAAATATTATTGATCACTTAAAGTTAAGTCATGACAGAAATGAATTGATCGACTTTGACAAAAATCATGTTTTTAAAGTGGTAGAATTTACCACATTTCATATATTATCGGTTAAGGATACGATTGTATGCCTTTTAAAAGTTCCTATCCTACATCCCAATCCTGGTTCTTATTTTCGTGTTTATCCCATACCACAAAATTATATTCTCCTGGTACCACCCAGCTCATACTATTTAGAAACACCCTCTTCAAACTTATGGACCCAAGAGAAGTGCCCCTCTATAGAAGACGTGGTTATATGCAATAATCGCCCACGAGAAGAACATTGTCAGCTTGATACCTTACAAAATTGCACTTCTGCCAAAGTAATGAACCCCTACGAAATATCAACTCAGCTGCAGAATGGTCAGGTCTTAATATCCACTAGCTTAGCAACCACTATTGTCGAAAATTGCGAAACATCGTTAGAACGAAAAAACTTCCAGGGAAACGGTCTAGTAACATCCCTCAATTCCTGCAAAGTCAAGATCAATTAGGAAATGTATGAAGACGTTGCAACCAATTTGACGCTACAACCCATAGAAGTCGAAGATTTGCAACCGACACCTCAACATCATATCCATTTTAAGCCAATTCATTTAAAAGAAAACAAAAAGATAAAAGAAGCATTGTCTCAAATACAACAACATCCATTTCATCTCTGACCGTCCATGCAGTATTCCCACTTAGGCATTACCATTGGTATATCCATCGCTGTATGTATTTCTGTTTCTTTTAAGAAGAAAAATTCAGCATCCTATACAAGTCCAACAGGAAAACGCAAATAGAAGAAGTGTCCGAACACGAGGACGTGTTAAAGATTTAAGGGTGGAGGAGTTACATCCCTGTATATTCTCAACATCATACAAAATACGTCGAACCCGGAAACCATGCATCATCAGTTTAGTGACTTGTGCAAGAGTGCTGATGCAGACGTTTGCATTTATGTTAATTCTGTAGAACATCATTTCATTCAATCGTTGTAACTCTAGTTGTTCACATGTTGTTTTGAATCACATATTTTATAATAAATTTTAAGACTGTAATAATTGTACCACTTAAATAAATAAATTAAATTTTTCAGACAAGCGCTTATGAAAAACCTAATTATATATATATATATATATATATATATATATATATATATATATATATATATATATATATATATATATATATATATATATATATATATATATATATATATATATATATAATAAATTAATATTAAAATGTCTTAAAAACAGGCTGGATGCGCTCTACACAATATGGTTGGTTAAAAGAGATGAGTCATTAACAGCATATCAAACTTACCGAGACTGCTATCGCAACAAAATTCGAGAGGCAGCCTGAAGGGGTTGCTGTGGCTATTAATCAAACCGAAGACAAGCAGAAAGTTGCATGGGCAATTATAAAGATGAAACACAAGAAAATCGTAAACAGTTACCTTCATTCACACCAGAAATATGTAATAATTATCTTCCTAATATAGGTAAAAATATTTTAGAACAAATAAATGGGAATAATTTAGTACCACAAAAATATATTAGCAGTAAAAGTATAAATACAATGAATTCATTTTATCTGCGGGAGGTAACATTACTGAAAGTTTCAAGAGTCGTATGTACCTGGAAAGCCAAAATAACGCCAGACTGTTATGGAATAAATTAAAAACTGTTATCTACAGCATAGTACGAGGGCGGGTCAATAAGTCCGTGAATGAAACGCAGGTTTTTTGACAAAAAATCATTTTATTTCTCTACATAGTCTCCTTTGCGCTCTATACACTTCGTCCAACGTTTCTCCAATTTTTGTATCCTATCCAAAAAATAAGATTTGTCGAGGTCCTTAAAATAGGTATTTGTTTGTGAGATGATTTCATCATTGGAGTCAAATCCCTTTCCACCAAGCCATTTCTTTAAGTTTGGAAACAAGAAATAGTCACTCGGGGCTAAATACGGAGAATAGGGTGGTTGAGGGAGCAATTCGTGGCCTAATTTATGCAATTTCTTCATGGAAATTACACATGTGTGCACCCTTGCATTGTCTTGGTGGAAAATAACTTTTTTCTTGGCCAAATGCGGTCATTTTTTCTTCAAATCGGTCCAATAATTTGGTATAATATTCGTCATTGATTGTTCTTCCCTTTCTTACGTTTTAATGAATGCCAGCAGATAAAGTTTTGTATCTTAAACGGATCATAAACGATCATTATGGTAACATGTCGTATCATCATAATTTTTACGACTATCGTCTGATTATTTTCACAACCGTCATTATGATCCCTGTGAGATAACTACTTTGAATTTCACGATATAATAAGCTTACCTATACTCCTTCAAAATAGTTTGATGATCGTCCGTGATATTCCCAAGTCAAGATGCAATGTTCTTGTGCTAACATGAGGATTAAATTCTATATATGCCAAAACATTCATATTTTCTTTAGTTCTGGCAAAACGGCGTCTCCGCAGCACCAGTCGGCTTAAGCTTCCAGTTTCACGGTAGTTTTGCACCAAGCGAGGAAGAACTCTTCTGTTCTAATAGTGGCGATTCGGATACCGCATTGGATACACTCTTTCAGCAACTGCTGCATCTTGAAAGCACTCAAAGTAAACACCAATCATATCAACGGCTTCATCATTTGTAAAAAACATTTTTAATATTTAAATTATACACCAAATAATTCAGAGTAACTAATTTATCGTTTCTTTAAAGTATTGTAATTTTATCTTTTTTCCAAAGCCTACCTATTCCAGTTTTAGAGTATAATTATTGGACCGAACGAATAAGTTATAGTTGCGTTAGGAATGCGTAAATAAGTCTTTTATCTTTAACAAAAAACTAAATTTGCAAATGAATAAATTTCATTTCTCAATCTTTAAATTAGTCAATGCTGAAAGTGTTTTTGTTTAAATTCCAGCTTTATAAGTTTTTCATTAATATCTCCAGTTGAACAAAAGATAGAGACTTCGGATTTTCAACACTTGCTTTGGCCTTTAGTCCTCTTTCTATCTATGTAGTAATATTTATATCATTGTATTTAGGTTTCTTGAGAAAAATCATAAAATATATTAAATTTAAAAAAAAAACGCCATCTAGTGATTACAGTAACAATAAGAAAAGCATGGCTTGCAATGCAGTTGATAGAGCACGAAATACTCTTTTAAATGACACTAAGTTCAATATTTTTCAATGAGGCGATCCCGAGATATTGCATTTTTTCCTAATCACTGTTTGCCTTACCCCCACCACTTTATCTGAAGAGTTAGAGAAAAATAGTCAAAACAAAATTGTTCGTGATACACACGACATTTATCTGCAGGTATTTTCAACACAGTTTATCTGAACATATTACTGAGATATTCTATTTTTTCCATTTCCTCTTGGTGTTACGCCCCCAAGGGGGCATCTGACAAACTTGAAAATAGTTTCCAGCGATTTTTCTCGGCCACATTTACTAGATATTTTTCCCAAAGCTCTATGGTGAACGGTGTCCAAGATATAGCCGCTTACCTCGCTTAATTGGCCACCGGGTACAAACAATAATTATGTAATTGTTAAATGGCTCCGTTAGGTCTTAATGTGTCCCACCAACTGTCAAAAATACACATGAGTAAAATGTCCTGAAATTACGCTACCAACTCGACAGACCAATACAGAGTTTAAAGCGCCGCTACGCAGTTAAAATTCGCTACCTTTGGCAGCACCGAACGACTGTAAAGTTAAATTTCAATGTATTGTAACGTATTCACATCCATTTTTAGTTAATTTCATTCCATGCCAATCTAAGTCTGATACTTTTACACTGTTTCTCTGTGCCACGTGCCAAACCACTTCAAATTTAATAGATTGGCACTACATGGCTAGCAACAAGAGACAAGGAAAATTTATTGATTAGTTTGGTTGGTCGGCTGTTTTTTTGGGTTTAATTTGAGGTAGGTTACAAAATAAATTACCTCTCTGTCTTAAGAAATATCAGCAAATAAATTATCATTTCACCATTCATTTTGAAACCCCTATACATTCTACAGGGGTTTTTCTTTTGGGGTTTAATTGACTTTCCAGCAATATTTACTATTGGTTTGACGCTGCACTGCATGTGAATTCCAACTTTTAGCCAGCTGAACATTTGGGTAAGTGAAATAGCTCCAGGTAGCCCGAGTTGCCAAAACTAAACCTTTTAGTGAAAGAAAGACCCAACTTAACAAGTATTTTTGAATTAAAATTATGTATATTTTGTGAGGCGTTTGGCTAGCCAAAAGCAAGTATAAAAGTTATTTGTTATGAGATAGTTCATTAGAGTTCACTGTATATATTTTCATTCAACCCTTTTAGTAGTTTTAGGGTTATAAATCATTTAAGACTCACCTGGCGCCCTTTAATTGTCCCTTCCTCCCTAAACCTTTTTTTTTTTCATTTTATTATTAGTTTTTTTTTTGTAACGAAGGTTTTTAAAGATAAGGATCAAATTTAAGGTATTATTTTTAATTACCGCCAAGGTAAACAATTCAAAAATAAATCTGATTATCTTGGTGGAAAATGTTACAGTATGTCTCAGCAACGAATTTTAAACTATTTTGGAGAATAACATATTTTGAACTTCAAACTACTTTACATTGCCTAGCGCAAACAATTTTTGAACTGTAGGTTTGGTTCGAGTCCAGTTCGAAATTTTCAAGCTTCACACACCTCTAGTAATAACTCATCAATTTTCAAATACCCTGAATACTTGAACTTTGATAGTAAAGCTTTTTTAAGGGTAACCTGTTTACTAAGTTTCATAAAATACAATTTTTTTAGGAGCACTTTTTTTTTAATTGTTTTTTCTTCGAAAGCAAATTTGGGTTTTAGGAATCATAAGATCCCTCCAAAAAAAAAGTGATTTAAAAGAATTTGGTGACTCATTTAACATTAAACAGAAATTAGTGGTTGAGAGGCGTAAATTACAATACACCAATACAACTCTTGCGACTCCAATTTCAGTCATACTCATGAATCCTGAAATCAATCAAGTCGGTGAGTTGACTCATTTTAGTGAGTTGATTCATGCGAGTCAGTCGACTCACCGAAATGTATGATTCTTGCCATCAGTAAAATGCACTAGCGCAAAGTTACAAGTTTAAGCTAAGACCTATGAAATTTCTGAAATGTAATGTTCTATTATTACTTCATTTTCATAAATTTGATGTAACTTTTGCTGAGGGCAGAATGAGGTGACCCTCATCTGGGTGCCGGGTCACTCGGGGGTTAAAGGCAATGAAGAAGCTAACAGTCTCGCGAAGAGAGGGTCAGCAGAACCATTTATGGGACCAGAACCGGCTCTGGGCGTGTCAAAGAGCACTGCCAGGGGAGCCATTAAGTCCTGGGTCAGAAACCAACACAAGGTGTACTGGGCGGACTGTCCAGGGCTCAGACATGGGAAGTCAATAATTGACGGACCCAGTTCAAAGAGAGCTGTGGAGCTGCTAAACCTTAGCAGAGGACAGCTCAGAAACACAACAGGTCTCTTGACGGGACATATGGCCGTCAAGAAACACCTGCATAAAATGGGGCGGTTCGAAGGGGACCTCGCATGCAGACTCTGCGGCGAGGGGGAGGAATCAGCCCAGCACATCTTGTGTGAGTGTATAGCTCTGGACCGGAAAAGACAACTGATCTACGGTCACTCTAGACCGGAGACAGAGCAATATAAAACTTCACCCTACCAATCGCTGTGCAGACTAGTTCAAGGCACAGTGATCTTGGAATGGGTGGAGTAAGACTAAGGGTATGCACAATCAACCAAGGGTTGCGGTGCTATCGGGGCGGCAAGGCCGCGGACGAGCCCTGAGGGAACAAAAAAAAAAAAAAATTTGCTGAATGTTCAGTTAGTAGCCTAAAACGTTAACTTGAGTTGCTGCAGTAATTTTGAGTCACTTTTCTGTTATGTACACTGTATAACGATATTATTATACAACTCATTGCAATATCGTTTTGGTGTATACAATAAATATACCACTACTATTACTACTAAAAAATTAAAGCCGAAACACTAGTATTTTACCGACTCTCCTGTACAAAAAATAGTTTTTCTTACCAAATTGTTGGCAGAAAAATCATTTCTTGGTCGTCTATTCACTTGCAATAATTATAACCTTTGTAAACATAAACAGATTAATTAAATCCGAATATGTTATATTCTATTTGTAATGGATCACGTGACAAATAATATCTAACCACTGAGAGTCAGGGATTGATGAACATGCACTACAATGAAAGGATTAGACAGCCATCTCATTTTTACCACAGAAATATGTGATGATGAAATAAAATATACAATATAGAAAGAATAGTTCAACAGCTGAGTCACCTTTATTGTACATAAATAAAATATAAAAATAAGACCAGTCAACGCAATATGTGTTTGTATTTTAATACTTATAAATAAATAAAAGAATGAGGGTTATGTGAAGAATTCCATGTCACGTCTTCTTTTGCCGAATTCAAGAATCGATTGTATTTCTGGCCTCTCTTCAATTGCTAACTGTACATGCTCTTCTCTAATAAAACCAGGACTACCACTGAAAATAAAATCTACAGTTAAACATTCATTTTTGATTTTAAATTTATAAAACTGTAAGAGTGCAATATATATTTTAACCCTTAATATCCTAGCGTTGTAACGCTAAATTGCAGGTATTTATCGGCTGTTACTTGGCTCCTTACGCTACTCACCAACAGATGACGAATTTTTATTGCCTGCTTATTCATACTTTAGCGTGTTAGAGGTGACATATTTTCATATCGAACGGTTTTATAGATTTGAGTGAATGTTGTTTGAAGTGCTTGTAAAATTTGGAGAAAAAAAAGTATATACGACTAGTGTAAGTATTGTAATTTTTGTATTTAGTTAAAAAATATCATGAAATTGGTGAATTATTGGAGGTATTACATAGATTATCTGGTAATTTATCCAAAACAGTACTTAGAATCAGTTTTCATGTTTTTGAGATCAACAGTAGTTATGTTTTACATATATGTAACACTAGGCTAAAGAATGAAATAAAATAACATATGTGGCAGAAAATTGTCTTTTATAAATATATATGATTTTATCACATGGCATATTTATTTTAGCGGGGGCCTAAGACTGGAAGAAGCTTTACGGATGGTTTATGAATATGATAATGTAGATACCATTTACACCGAGCCTCCAGAAGTAAATGTAATAACTGTGGAGGAGTCTGGGAATGAGGATGACGATGGGGATGTCGACCATTTACCTGGACGACAACTTAGGGCTCAAGCTGAAGTGAGGCTACATAATAAAAGGATAGACGAGAATGTCAATAGGGCACAAGAAATTATTGTAAGGCGTGATACAAAAAGTACAAAGTTTTCATGGGCTAATGGGGATTTGGTAAAGAACATAAAAGAGTTCCCGGCTGAAAATTTTCAAGAATTCACAGATATGAGTCCGGTAGATATTTTTGAATTATTTTGGGATGATGATTTGTTTCATTATATACAAGAAGAGACAAGAAAATATGCTTTATTCAAAAATTGTCCGGACCCTAACATTACAATAGAGGAACTAAAATGTTTCTTTGGCATAATGATTCTTAGTGGCTATGATCATAAACCAGGAAAAAGGTACTACTGGGATTCTCAACAGGATATGGCTAATACGCTAGTAAAAAATAGTATGAGATAAAACAGGTTTGAACTAATTATGGCTAACAACACTAAAATGGATGAAAAGGACAAGGCCTGGAAAGTACGCCCTTTTATGGACCATATGAAAAAAATGTTTTTGCGATACTTTGTTCCAGAAGAATATTTAGATTATGATGAATCAATGGTGAAGTATTTTGGCAGGCACGGGTGCGAACAATTTATCTGGGGTAAGCCCATTCGTTTTGGTTTCAAAATATGGTCGCTAAACACCAAATCTGGCTACCTTGTAAATTTTGACATTGATCAGGGTAAAAATCCTAAGAGTATTGAAAATGACGAAATGTTATATGGAAAATGTACTGCTCCATTAGTACAAATGATAAGAGCACTTCCTGATGGGAAACGAATATTACCATATAAACTATATACGGATAATCTATTTACTAGTCTCAATTTGCTTGTTTGAAGATATGCGGGAGCAAGGGATATGGTGCACTGGAACTATACGGGAAAATCGTGTACCAAAAAGTATACCATTTTTGGCTAAAACTGTTTTTCAGAAAGAAACAAAACGAGGTGATTGTCTAACGACTATTGACCGTAATTCTGGAATTAGGTTTGTTCGTTGGTCTAATAACAATATAGTTACAAGTTATGGAAAAGAACTGATTACCTACGTCAAGCGGTTTTCTCAAAAGCAAAAAAAAATGGTTCAGATGCCTCGCCCGTATGTTATTGCAAAATACAGTGGTTCAATGGGAGGGACAGACCTCATGGATCAGAACATCATGAGACATAGGATAGCTATTAGGTCCAAGAAATAGTGGTGGCCTCTATTTACGTGGATAGTTCACGCTTCTTTAGAAAATGCATGGTATTTGTACAAAAAATCTGGACACACTTCAAAGCAACTTGAATTTCGACGCGATATTGTTACAACATATCTTCTAAAATATGGAACAGAATCCAGAGGAGCAGGAAGACCCAGATCTAGTTTATCCAGTTTGACATCAAATAGAATAAATGACAACATAAGGTACGATCGCATAGACAATTTTTTGGTGTATATTCCGAATAATAAAAGAAGGTGTTGTGCCAATGATGCTTGCACTTCAAGTGTCAGAGCTATGTGCAAAAAATGTAATTTAGGCCTTTGTTTAGACTGCAACTTACCTTTGCATACAAAATAGGTAAGTTTTAACAAACTATTGTAATATTTTTAATTTGTGAAATGTGTAATTGTAATTTTCTAATACTTTTGTAACACTTTTAAATATAAAAGGATGTAGCATATTTTGCAACCATAACTGCCTTGCGTTACATATATGTAACGGCTCATAATTAACATCCTGTACATAAATGTTTACTAAAAATTATATATATATATATATATATATATATATATATATATATATATATATATATATATATATATATCTGTGTATCTCTCTCTCTCTCTCTCTCTGTGTGTGTGTGCGTGTGTGTGTGTTAGTTATCATCATTTTAACCGCTTAAAACAACGAAACACTGATTTTGATGAAAACAAATTAATTCGGGATATTAAGGGTTAAAATGAATGCAAAATTTACTTGGCAAATATTCAATTAAATTCATAATCTTCACTGTCCAACAGGATACCCCCATTTTAGAACACCTTATTACAAATAGTACTGCAAATTTAATCATAACTTCCACATAGCTGTGATAATTCATATCACCATGAAACTCGATTACAAGGTAACCTTCAAATAGCTAGCGAAAAATTCTGGAGCTTTGTGCTTAATATTTTTCATTTGTAACTCGAACATTCAGAGTAATTGTGGCAGCTTTTTGTATGTGTTAAAAAAATCAGAATGTTAATCTTTACTTAGATCATGCTTATAACAAAAAATAAATAAAAAAAGAAAAAAATAATTAATAATAAATAAAAAAATAATTAAAAAAAGTTTATATGTGTGTATCTATATGTGTATGGTAGACTGAAGATCAACCCAGGCTTCAGGGGTCACTGTAAAATTCAGGAGATCGTGAAGAAGCTCATGCTTGAAATGAGGTTAGACGTCGCGAGCCCGCAAATCTGCCTCGCGAACAGAGGGTCAGCAGAACCATTTATGTGACAAAGACCCTGCCAGGAGAGCCATTAAGTCCTGGGTCAGAAACCAACACAATGTACTGGGCAGACTGTCCAGGGCTCAGATATGGGAAGTCAATAATTGACGAACCCAGTCCAAAGAGCTGTAGAGCTGCTAAATCTTAGCAGAGGACAGCTCAGTAACGTAACAGGTCTCTTAACGGGACACATGGCCGTCAAGAAACACCTGCATAAAATGGAGCGGTTCGAGGGGGACCTCACATGCAGACTTTGCGGCAAGGGGGAGGATTCAGTCAAATTTCATATATTGTTATTAATTGTAGAACTTGTTACTAGTGCAAAGTATTACTTTGAGTTCATAAATAAAATCTACTGCTAAAATGAAGATAATATAAAACAAACCATTTAATCACATGAAAATGCTCCAAGATCAGTATTTGACATATGGCTCCAAAGTGCCAACAACGGAAATAAGTAAACCTGGGACATAGCTGTCACGTTATTTTGGTTATCATAATTTTTCAACGCTTTCTAGAAGTCGAATTTAAATGAACTCATTTTACCAAAATGTATACCTATATAAATAAATAAATGTTAACCCTTACCCATACACTTCACTACAAACAAGATGGCTCGTAGCCCTTCTTATTAGGTTATCTGCAAGAGATTTCACAGCCTCATACACTAATCTTTCAGCACCATTAAATTTAATTCCGGGTTCTATTTCTTCTGATTTTAGTACTACACCACAGTCCAATGCACACTGTCTAATATAGGTACATTCTAATGCTACCCTGGGATCCGAGATGTCAAGTACACTGTTGTTATTTTCTTTGGAAAGTTCTAAAACAGGGGCAAGGTATTTAATGCTATCAGTTTGTACACAGAATGTTAAGATGTAAATAAACTACAAATTAAACATCAATTTTAAAATTTCATATTGAGCGCTACATGATTTATAATTGTATATATAAGGTATTTTAACAAAAACATGTAAAAACAAACCGATTGAAAATAAAAACGTTATAATAAGTTAAAATATATAGTATGTTAAGTGGTTATACAAATTCAGCCATTTTGTGTTTATTTTACCACCATGGGGAGTAAAATAATAAGCATGACTTGCCACACTTTCAACGAGAGATATCCTGAATTACTTCCAATTACTCCTGTTACTGTTGATTTGGGAGTAAGTTAATTCTCGATCCAAAGGATCTCCCAGAACATAAGTATCACTTATAATTACTTATCACTTGTAACCCTGTGGGTCCGGCGACGAAAGAAAAGAATAGGTCCAAGGTAACTCCTGCCTGCCATATAAGGTGACTAACTGGAGTCAAATACTGGCGAGGGTCTGAAGGGGGGCGGACTCATATGATACTGCCTCGAGTAACACCGAGATGGGTCCTGACGAACTCGTAGAGAGTCAATCTATGTGTGAGCCTCGAAATGGGCAAGCGACTACTCAGATAGCAGTACACCTGCCAAACCAACTTTCACCCTCAAAAATATCATCCTCTGCAGGGAGTCCGATTTGTTAAGAAATTTAAGCATACTGGCAGGTATCGGGTCTAGACGAACCCAGAGGAGAGCAGATATATCTAGGGGTGGATTACATTGAAACGGGCAAATGACCGCAAATGAAAATGATTATCTTCCTAGAGTATATTCTCGTTCTGTGTATGAAATTGTTTCAGTTTCTAATACAAAAGCATGCAAAGTAGATGATTTTGTTGCCAGATTGAAGAGTAAATTTGACTCCATTAAATTTACCCATGAAATAGAAATTAATAACAAATTACCTTTTCTTGACGCATTAGTCATCAAAAATAAAGACCCTATGGAATTGTCATCCACAAAAAGGAAACCACTACCCTGAATTATTTTGTTTGGCTCACATCATGGTTTCACACAAAAAACAGCTAGTTTGAATTTTTTGGTTCATAGATTTATACAGTTTCCCTTAAATAAAGATAATATAACAGAGAACTGAATTACATTAAGGGTGTAGTGAAGTATAATGCTTATTGTTTGCTTAGTAGAAAAATTAGTCAATTAACATAAAACAATGAAAAGGTTAGCATAATCTATGACTTTAAGAAAAGAGGAAACAAGACAGAATCTTGTCTGCTTACCATTTCAACCGTAATTCACAAAAGGTTTTAATTGCATTTAAAAAAAAAAGCCAATTTACAGTTAACATTTTCTATAAAAAATACGTTGACAAATTTGCTAGGTAACCCAAAGGTTAAATATAGAACCACAGAAATGTCAGGGATCTATGAAATAGAGTCAAAGGATTGTGAACTTAAATATCTTGGGTAAATTAAAAGATCTACAAAAACTAGATTTAAAGAACATTTAGCGGAACTGGGATATGGGACGATTGATGAATTACGTATTGCTCAACATGTTTGGGATAATAATCACCACGTAGATAACTAAAATCTCAAACTAATCATGCAATTACATACATATGAAAGTATGTATATATCGTTGGAAATTTGAATAACAAACTTTCGATGAATAGGACAGGTCCCGTTCTGTGCAATTTGTTGTTCGTATTGTTATCTTCATAATCAGTGTAGCTGCCTTAAAAAGAATACTTAATAACGACATGCGGTCTTCTCAAAATCAGTTAACGGAATTTTAATTACATGTACTTTAGACTAAACAGTGGTGGTTTGTCTGTATACCTTCATAGCGAACGCTGTTCTTACTAATATATTAGTTTGTTAGCGAAACGATAATTAGGTCTGAAAAATGTGTTGTAATTGGGTTATCCAGTGTACTTATCAGTGCTCAGGTTCCAACCTGTATTTAGTAACACCTATGTGCCTAATATATATATATATATATATATATATATATATATATATATATATATATATATATATATATATATATATATATATAGACAGTGTGAAACACACTTATGGAATAAAATTCATTATTCAGCAAAAAATAGTTTCTGTGGAAAACGCTGAGACACGTGAAGTTTAATTTGTCGAACATTATCTTATAATCATAGTTAAAAAAGTTAAACTCCTACCACTTTATCTGTTAAAAAAAAAAGTCACCCTACATTTTTTCATCACAATTCGATGGATCACATTTTTCTGAATGCGGAGATACACCATATGTATGGTCTAATATTACAACAGTTTTCAATAAGGGTGGAAATTTAATACCGGAATATTAAAACTAAACAGTTTACCTTGAAATTCAAATTTCGAAAATAAACTTAATAAAAACGTCCCTTTCTTATAATAAATGTTCAAAATATTCTTCATTCCTTGCACACAACGAAATAATCTGCTCTGGAATTCTTACCTAACTCTGTTCAACACGTCAGGCATTACGTTCCTAATTTCTGTGGTTATTTTAATTTCCAAATCATTTAAATCAGCAGGTTGCATTTTATAGACTCTGTTTTTAAGGTATCCCAATAAAAAGAAATCCAGAGGTGTAAGATCTGTCGATCTAGCGGGCCATTCTACGAAACCTCTTCATCCAATCCATCTTTGTGGAAAGACTTCGTGTAAATACTCCCGTACTTAAAGAGTAAAGTGGGGCAGTGCACTGTCTTGTTGAAACCATATCCTTTCATGGGAAATATTAGGTTCCATTACATTTGGATACAATTCTGATAACATTGGGACAACCTGTTATCTTAGCATTTCTAAATATCTTGAACCGTTTAGCTTTTCGATAAAAACAGGTCCAACTATGTAATCAACAATGATACCAACCCAAACGTTCAACTTCCGAGGATTGAGTGTGTGTTTGTCGCATCCAGTGGGGGTTTTCGGCAGCCCAATATCTGCAATTTTGCCTGTTTACATCGCCATTCAAAAGAAATGTTGCTTCATTAGAAAACAGAACATCAGCAGAAGAAATAACATTTCTATGTAACATGTCCAGCAGTTGTTCACAAAATTGCAGCCTTCTATCATAATCACCGTCAATCAACTCTTGAACGTGTTGTAGTTTATAGGCATTTTTTCGTTTTTGAGACACCTTAAAACTGTTGATTGACTAACATCATCTTCACGTGCAACTTGACAGGTAGAAGTTGTTGGTTCTTCTTGAAAAGCCAATAAAATATTGAGTTTTACATCTTCTTCAACAAACTTGGGTCTCCTAGGCAGTGGTT
Organism: Tillus elongatus; assembly: GCA_964006375.1. NCBI lineage: Eukaryota > Metazoa > Arthropoda > Insecta > Coleoptera > Cleridae > Tillus > Tillus elongatus. Next base: position 82,382,487 of record OZ023262.1, on the reverse strand, counting down.
TAACGTGTCCATAATCACGAAACTGTGAATGTATCAAAGACACAGTTCCCTGGGTTAGTGAGGGCAAGTCTGGATGTTCTGTCAACCACTAGTGCGTGTGTTCTACACATATCACCATACCCAATCATCATTAGTATTTCTGTTCACAGAGTTTCAGTTAAGTATCGCATTATTAGACCAAAAATTATTTCTAATTATTGAAACAAAATTACGACTAATGTATTAGGAGACCGTGCATTCAACACAATACACCACAAAATAAAACAAAACTGTTAAATTTCACCTTTCACACTGCAAAAATTGGTAATTAATAAGCAAGGATTAATGATACCAAGTACGTTTTAGATAAAAGACAAGCTAAGAAATTTAAGATAAGAGTCAGTGAAAAATTCCAGAGCAGATTATTTCGTTGTGTGCAAGTGAACGGAAAACATTTTGAACATTTATTATAAGAAAGGGACGTTTTGATTATGTTTATTTTCGAAATTTGAATTTCAGGGTAAACAGTTTAGTTTTAATATTCCGGTATTAAATTTCCACCCTGTATTGAAAACTGTAAATATTACACTATACGTATAGGGTATCTCTGCATTCATAAAAATGTGATCCATCGAATTGTGATGAAAAAATGTAGGGTTGCTATTAAAAAAAAGGATAGTAGTGGGGGTAAAATAGTGGGAGTTTAATTTTTGTAACTATGATTATAAGATAATGTTTTTTGCTGAATAACGAATTTTATTTCATAAGTGTGTTTCACACTGTATATATATGTTTGGAAACATTTCCGCGGTCTTTAATGTGAGATATACTTAATTCTCGGGTTGAACCACGTCCAGAATTGTTTCATTTATTTATGTAGGACAAACAGACGCATCCACAATAGAATTAATGAACACACCCTCGCAGTTAGAAAATCCGACCCCACATCGGCGCTGGCCATGCATCATATTAATACAAGACACAAAATAGACTTCGATAATGCCAAAACAATAGCACCGGTTTACAACTTCAAAACGAGAATTATCCTGGAAGCAATCGAGGTCGTAAAACGTCCCCATTGTTTAAATAAGAGATGATGGTCTTCGCCTTCCAATTACTTGAAAACCTATTATATCTTCATTACAAACACACAAAACAAAAATAAATCCAATAGACAATTTCATTTCTCCATTATCTGTCTCAACAAATGCCAGGAATCCTCTTAATCCTTTAAATACCGTGACCAAAGCCGCTGACTTAATTGACCGTGACCTGACTACTTTCACTGATAACAAGGCAGGTGGACGGAACAATAGATACAATACAAGACTTGCAACGAACTGCCAGATCTCTCCGAGGCCTAGGATTGAACACACCGAGACCTTGGAGACGATCTCCAGCGAGATGGGGAGTGGGCAGATTGAGGCTCCGTAATCGAGCTACAACAACCCAACCCACTTTTGTCCACTGCTCTAGGGAGTAGGCAGATTGAGGCTTTTAGAGTGTCCTTACATATTTCCTTTACCTCTTGAAAATGGCTCCAAAACAGGAGGCGAAACGTCGAGTTTTAATAAATTCTGGACGCGGTTCAACCCGAGAACCAAGTATATCTCATATATATATATATATATATATATATATATATATATATATATATATATATATATATATATATATATATATATATATATATATTACAATTATACAGTGAGAAACAGAAATCACTTACCTGTGCTATCTGCCACAACATCCACAGATATTTCTGATTCAACTTTATGTTTGTCTATAATGAATTTTCTTCTGTTAGTATCACATCTTGAATAGCATGTTGACAATAATATTGTCTCTGGAAGAAGTCTCTTGAAAATATTATAAATATTGTATGATGTATACGGAGTATAACAATGAGATCTTCCATACATCATTAGGGCTCTTGTATTCCATTTATCCCAATCTCCAATTTTTGATGTCTTTAGAATCCTTAAAATTGTTTTTGCTCGAAGCCACTACAAAATTATATATGTATAAGCATGATTTTATGTTTATAGCAAGTCAGTGTACATGTTAAAAAGCAGTTACGTTAACATAAATTAAAAACACCTAAAATTAATATATCCTAACAACAACACACAATGAACCAACAGACAAAACACAGTAAAAAACACATTAGTTGTGATCAAAGCACTGCGATAGCAGTATTAGTATATTCTTCGATGGAGTAAAAATAGTGCTGCAGAATAAATGACTTTATCATATACTTGAGGGTTTCAAAATTAAGAGACCTAATCTTTTTTGGTAAACTATTATATAAACCAACTTCTATAGAGTTTCTGGAAGACATATTTAAACGATAACCTGAGACCGATAGTAGACTGGCATTACACGTGCCGTATGTGTGAAAAGAGTGGCATAGATATACATCGAAGGAAGAGGCATTATTCCATGCTTTACAAATAAAGGCTGACAATGCTCCCTGGGACCAACACCCTCCCATAGCCAATTCATCTACTTTTGGAGTCTAAAAAAAGTTGAGGGGTGGGTAGAGTTACCCCACAAAATACCACTGTAACTTAGTGTAGAGATAAACAATGAAAAGTATGCCGCCTTCAACACATATGGGCTCACAAGAGGCATTAATCTACGCAACAGATATGAAGTAGTAGAGTTTTTTTGCTTAATTGCTTGCTTTACGTGAGGCACCCAGTTCAGGTGACCATCCAAACTCTGACCCAACAATTTTACAGGATCATTACCTCCTATGTGACGATTTGAGAAAACAATAAGCTGCTGTGTCTTATCATGTTAAGTTTGAGTTTGTTACTAGTGAACCACAGCTCAGCCAAACACGTCGTCTCTCCAATTTAGTCAGTCATATTAATAGTATTTTTGTGTGAACTAATAAGTCGTGTCGTCGGCATAGCAAATAGTCTTAAATGGCATCATGTAGTAACAGATCATTAATGTAAATAATAAATAAAAGTGGTTCCAAAACCGAACCCTGCGGCACACCATGCCCAACCACCCTAAATTCCGTGTGAGAGAGACTGTAATTAAACGCAATTGAAAAATTGTATTATCAATCGTCGTTCCATAGGCGCTGTAATAGAAATTTACAGGATATTCTAGCCGCATATAAATATCAAAGCACTTACGATTTTTGGCGTTCTCTGTTGTAGATATGTCTTGGAACGTTGCTTTTGTTCGTATATACGCCGGCAACTTCTTCAGTCTTGCTACTGGTATTGAAGCCCACTAAAACTGCAGGTGTGGAAAATGTATGTTAACTCATGCGAACATGGGTTATTAGCTAATCGTCCGAGCACGGGTAACTCGCGGACGTGCTTTCTGATTGACATCAAAAACTCAACTCTTTTTTGGAAAAAAACAACTTGACAAAACGTGATTGCGCACATGCGCAGTGTACCAAACCATCGAGAAATGCATAATAGGTATATATGGCAAATTAATCCCCGCCGAGCACCACGGAACGAAAGTAAACTAAACGTCACAGTCTGCATTAATAATAATAACCAAATCCAAATAAAATAAAAATAAGACATAACTAAGTTAAAAATGAAAATAATTATTACATTCTTGAACACCGTGCTTTCCCCATTTTGCATCGTAACAGCCTGTCTGTGACTAAGATACGACTCAAAAAATCTAATAGAACTCCCGAAACTCCACAGAATTCAAACTTCTTCAACAGCATTGAGTGAGACAGTCAAAAGCCTTAGAGATCGCACAACAGTATAGCTGCATGCTCTCCCCTCTCAAGGCCAGCCACCAAGTCCTCAGCCACCTTCAGCACAGCATGACTTGTAAGAACGACTGTTACGAAAATCAAACTGGTTAGGATTTGAATATTTAAAAACCTCGGGAAAAATACCCCTCTCAAAACAAGCATTCACCAATAATGTTAATGGCTCTACAAGATAATATGTGGAGAACTTCATTAACATCATACACATCTGTGCAGTTTGAATTACTCAAAGTTAGTATCGCTTTAAGTACTTGCCCCCCAGAAAGCAGCCCCAACTCAAAACCACATTGAGGCTTAGGAACGCAATTAAAAAACTCTGTGAAATCTACATCAGAAAGGGGCAAGGAGTTGACAATCCTGCCAGCTATGCCACTAAAGAAATCATTGAATGCAGTGGGCGTAATTGTTGTAGGCAACAAATAACGATTTTCTCCGTTACATTTAAAATTAATTATGCGCCAGCCAGCCGTGATTTTGTTACGGGAATTCAATATATAGCAATCGTAACTGAGTTTCTCTTTTTCAATTATTCCTCTTTCTATAGTTATTCTTAGTCACTTTATAAGCCTCGAAATCCTGAGTATTTTTAGTTATGTCAAAAATCAGTTTGATATTAGAAAGTTCTTGTCTTAGAGTTTTTAGTTCACTATCAAAGCAATACACAGACCGACTTCACCTTCAATGCAACAAACTGTCCATTGTGAGCAGAGAGACCAAGTTCTACGACAGTCAAAAAATACAACTCATGATCCCAGTCAGTTAGAAGGTTATCTATGCAGGTCGACGAAATTTCAGTAATTCTTGTGTGCTCATCAACAATCACAGATAAACCGTATGATGACGCCAAATTAATCAAGTTAGATAAGTTGTTGGATGACTTTTTAAAATATAGATTGAAATCGCTGACACCTTTTTTTTGTTCGAATGTAACTCTCGAAAAAATTCTTCAAACAGTTGTAAAAAATATTTAAAGATTCCACTACAAGACCGATATAATGTCACTATCACAGTCCTGATTACAGGTAGGTTAGGTTAGGTTTGAATGTGAGTGGGCCATACCGGTCCCTCCACCGTGATCAGAAGGTCTATTGTGGCTCACGCCTAATGGTCTATATTTCACCCAACAAAGCCAGCCACCTGCAGAGGTCGATAATCTTTGTGGGCTAAAGTTGATCCAGATCTTCCGGAGCAAGCTTTGTCTTGCCAAAGAGCAGGTATCTAGTCCTGTCCGCCGCCGCACAGGAACACAGTCTGTACTCTGCTGTCTTGTCACTCTCCATACACAGCTGGCACTCGGTTTTGTGAACGACTCCAATTCGGTGCATGTGGTGACGCAAGCGGCAGTGTCCTATATACAGGCCGACTGGAGTATTCAGTTGTTGTCTGTTTAGCTCTAGAAGTTTTTTTGACTCAGACAAGCCATTTATGAAGGCCTTAGAGTGAGCTAATCCTGGCAGATTTTGCCATTGCTGGATTGTCATTCTTTCTGTCCAGGTCTTTAAGGTGTGTTTTGATGTGCATGCTGTTATCCCCAGCACCGGTTCTGGTCTGATAAAGTCCCCTGGGGACCACTTCTGGCAAGCGTGTCAGCCGCAACATTGCTATCATGGTCCGAGTGACCCGGTATCCAGACCAGCGACACCCCATTACAGCTGCACAGTTCGTTGAGAGCAGATTTACAACTCCATACCGTTTTTGAATTGCAACAGTAGGAACCAAGAGCCTTTATTGCAGCTTGGCTAACTGTATATATCTTTATCGATTTGTGTGTGCACTGGTTTTCTATACTTTCCCTTGCACACATCTCGATGGCATACACTTCTGCCTGGTGTATGGTTGCGTACTTGCCGAGGCTAGTTGATAGTCTAGCATCGGTGTTGCCTCCATATGCGCCGGCTCCTACTCCCATTGGTTTTGGGAGCCGTCAGCATACCAGCAGAGATCAGCTCTCAATTGGGTCGTTTGATTTCGTTCCCAGTCCTCCTTTTCCAGGAGGACGGTCTTGAAAGACAGATCCCTACTGATCTTTGTAGGCATCAACTCTGAGACCATTCCCAGAATCCCATGACCCTTAATATCATCGAGGAGTCCGGACCCTCTCAGACTGATTTCCTTCTGCATGCTGTCAGCCCTTTGTTTTAATCTGTATGTTGTCAACCTCGCCACCCTCTCCAGCCACATGTGAAGAGGTGGAATATTAAGCAGGACCTCCAGAGCGACTGATGGTGTGGTGGTTATCGCTCCCGTTATCAGCAGACAAGTTTGTCTCTGTAGATGAGCCAGTTTGGCCCTTGCGATACCACAAAGTGCCTTGGGCCACCAAACTATGGCTCCATATGTTATCATTGGTCTGATAACCACTACATAGAGCCAGTACATCTGTTGGGGGTTTGTTCCCCAGTTATTTCCACAGATTCTACGGCATGTCCACAGGGACAGTTTAGCCCTGCGGATTACATTCTCTAACTGTACGTCCCAGTTGAGCTTCTTATCTAGGGTAACCCCCAGATATTTTGCTTGTTCCGTAAATTGAATCGTTTCCCCCATAAGAATAGGTGGTTTTAATCTGTCCAGCCTTCTTCTTCTGGTAAATGGAACAATGATCATTTTGCGGGAGTTCACAGACATCTGTTCCCTCCGACACCAATCATTCACTACATTTAGTGCCTCTTGAAGAGTACTTGCTAGTTCCTCCTCAGATTTGCCTCTAACCATTATGACTAGATCATAGGCATACACCTGGACCTCAACCTCCCACAGCCCCAGGATAGCCAGCAAATCGTCCACAAAGAGGGACCACAGCAGAGGATAGACCCCCCCCCTCTGAGGGCACCCCCCAATCTGCCAGGATTAGCACACTTTAAAGCCTTCATAAATGGCCTTTCAGAGTGAAGGGCTAAAAAACGTCTGGAGCTAAACAGGCAACAACTGAGAACTCTGGTCTGCCTGTATAGAGGACACTGCCGCTTGCACCACCACATACACCGAATTGGCCTCGGTCAAGAGACCGGCTGTGTATGGAGAGCGACGAAACAGCAGAGCACATGCTATGTTCCTGTCTGGCTGCGGACAGGACAAGACACCTGCTTTTTGGCAAAACACCGATGGCACCAGAAGATCTGGGGGGTCAACTTTCGTCCACAAAAATTGTCCACCTCTGTAGGAGGCTGGTTTTGTTGGGTGAAATATAAGACAATTAGGCATGAGCCACAATAGACCTTAAGGTCGCAGTGGAGGGACCGTTATGGCCCATTCACAATTTAACCTAACCTAATATGAAGAAGCCGGCAACGTCACAGCAACTAGTAATGCTACTTGAAAGTGGCTGCAACGTTGATGTAGCATTTCAGTAACCTAAGATAGTTTTGGCTACTGTGGTCTACTACCTTCAAGTTTCCCAAACTTTTGAGTCGTTCTATGAGCAAAGATGAGGTTCCTAATACCTTGAAAGCAACTAAGAAATTGCGTACTTCTAAAGTAGTTATAAGTGATGCATATTACGCAATGGTCACTGCTAATGTGTAATATAAAAGTTAATTACACCACAGGGTAGGGAAATTAATGGTAACATATTAACTCCTCATTTCAAGTCCAGATCTCACTTGGCATCACTTAGGTGCTAGTTGGGTGTTTTCAAACGATGGAAGAATATATGATGGGATTCAAAGTAGGGTAAATGCAGGCAGAAAGGTGCTGGAAGCTATGACCACTGCAACTAGGAGTCAATGTATATCTAAAGAGGCCAAAGTGGTAAAATGTAACAGCATGCCAACACTTTTCAAATCGATTCATAAGTAAAGATTTCACAAATTTTAAATGAGCTACATTTTGAATCCACCAAATAAGATTAAATAATCAAAAAAATATATATAATTACCTCTGAATTCAACCGCTTTCCGATATTCCAAGAACAGAATTCTTCATAAGATTTTGCAGTAAATGAATACCCATATTTTGATTCGCAATTCTGGTTATTAAACAGTGGCAAATTTTTAAATAGAAAAGGCAAAAGTTCTCCAACATTTTTATACCTGTCTTTGGGTACTATCAGTTTAGATGCATTTTTTACAATGTCTGTTTTATTAGATGATACTAAAGATTCTCGTCCTGATGCAACTGAATTTTTACCAGAACATTTTTTCTTATTTTGCCCATTACAGTTTTTACTCCTACTTTTAACTATGCTTATGTTCACCGGTTTGAATTTCATGTCAACCTGTTTTTGTAATACTTTTTTAATAAATAGAGGTTGATTTTTTTTAAACAGAATCTGACCATTCTTTATAACTGGTAATGTGTTTATGGAATTTAAATTTGGTTCGCTTAATTTATGGTTTACAACTTTTGTGCTTTTATCAACAGAATCATTAGAAAATTTGTCTGACAAATGTCCTAGAGTGGAATTTAATGTGTCATCACCATTTAGGTAGTTATCGCCTAAACCATAAATGAAACTATTATTTAAATCATTTTCTTCTATAAAATTATTCTCCTGTTTGATACAACGGTTTTCAATGCTCAGATTCTCACTTCCTGACGGTAAACTATAACAATGTTCGTAACATAATACTTCTCCATTAACTATATTTTCTGTTGATACTTCTGCATTTGCTAAGAAATCTGCTTCAGCAAAGCAGTAATCATGCTCAAAACTGCTCGACGCACAATCAATAATTTCCTCTTCAACAATTTCTTGCTTAATAAAGTCCTGAATAACATTGTGCTCAAATACTTCTACTTCAGTTTTAAAAGTGCGCTCAGGCATATAGTCATCAACTTCCAAATCCATAGGTTCTTCATCCAAGTCAACTTTAGTAATTGTAGCAACAGGTGCAGTTTTAGTTTTTGGTGTGGCATTACTGCTGTAACTGATTTCTTCATTAAAACAGGGGCTGCTGGCATGCGTAATTTCTTCATGAAGATGAATATCCACAATTGTCTCATTTCCTGAAATAAAAAATATTTTTTATTCATAACATACACTGTGTGCATCTGAGGTATGAGAAAACTATTTGACTTTTAATATGTCAACTATTTTATACTGTGACATTGACAATAACTTTTTTCCATCAGTTAAACATGAATTGTCCAACGTAATTATTATAAGTATCAAAGTTTAATAAAACAAAATACAAAAAAGTCTGAAGCAGTTATGGTGGCAAATTTTTTAGAAATCACCTACACTATCTTAAGAAATGTGAATATAAGAAACGCGTTAATGTCAGTATTCTTGTGGTTGTTATAAATTACACTAGTTTACAAGCATTTTGCTCACCAACCAAAACTAGTTTTATTTCAATTGAATTCAAAAATACCATTAAAATTCTTCCATCACGTCTATACTTTTAGACATAAACAACTGAAATACAGCTTTATTTATCAAATATTCATTATACATATAAGATACAACAAAAGCAAACAAGCTAAGAACTTAAAAAACTTTAAGGTCATATTTTTCCTTTTGTACATTGATTTCCCTTAAAATTGACAAGCAAAAATCACCCATCATATCTTCATCCCAAAAGACTTGATACCTGCACTCTGAATCAAGGAGATCATGATGAAAGCGTTCCCAATGTTCATTGATGACCATTTCTAAGTTATCTAAAAGTGGATCTTTAGTGACATATTAGCTCCGATTTTATGGTAATTTGTTATCAATACAGCAACGATTTCCTTATAGTTAGATCTCCAAGCTTCAGTTTCGGCTTCTGATAGGTATTGCTCAAAACGGTTATCACTGAACAATTTTAACGAATTTTCATGAAAAAAATTCGCTTATCGAGAGGTCACGAAAAGCTTTTGAAAAAATTTCTTCAGTAGAGCGCGAATTTGGGTCCCTAAACCAAGGTCCGTATATATATATATATATATATATATATATATATATATATATATATATATATATATATATATATATATATATATATATATATATATATATATATATATATATGTATGTATGTATCCGAGCAATAACTCAAAAAATACTCAACTGATTTAAACGAACTTGGCACATATCTTAATTGTATTAAAACCGCGGACGAGTTCGTATATCAGTTATAATGGACGTTTTCAGCCTTTATGCTCAAGTTTTTTGGTGACAAATCAGGGAAAACTTTTTGAAAACGCTATATTTTTGTAAGTATCAGAGTAACTGGAATGAGACTTTACATGTAACTAAAAATGGTGTAAATAAACCTATGTTGTGAATTTTAAGTAATTTGGTACACAATATTTAGAGTTTTTTCCAAATTAAAAATAAAATCCCAAAGACATGCGTTGAAACGACTTAGCGGTTAAAGTCCAATGCCTGACAGACAGAGTAGTTAACTGCCACATGTAGATTGACTCATACAACAGGTATAAACCATACATCAACGGTAACCAAACTAAATAAATACCAGGCATAAAACATACTACCCGAACCAACAATCGTGAAATCTCGGCCACCATTATGGAAAATGACAAACGACAAAAATTAAAAATTTGCCAAGTGATTGTTATTTAACTGGGGGATTCAATCAATTTTTAAAATACACTATATTTGTAGCTTGATGAACGGCCACAAATACAGTTTTAGCGCAGCATATATTTATTATGCTGTGGTTTTTGACTAAAAGTGTCGCATAATATATTAGAAATGCAAGCAAAATCAAGTCAAGTCTATAAAAATGAATCTAAAATAGTTTCTTTTATCTTTAAACTTAAACATAAGACGTCACTTAATACTGAAACAGTCCTTGAATGTGTTTCAATGGCAATTCTACCAATTCTGTAATTAATTGTTACATATACTTTTAATATACTACCCCGGGCATGAAGCCTTTGTCAAGTATCATGTAAACAAAACGTTAGTTGACATATCAGTAAATAGCTCAGTGGTAGAGTGCTAGTCTTCTACGCAGAAGATTGCATGATCGAAACCAGCTCGATGAATGTATGTTTTTTTATGTTTTATTTTGACATTTGGAGAAACAATAATGCACAGATCTCATATGTTTTGAAGACGATCTCATTTTTGTTTAAAACGCCTGAATAACTTTGTCACCTTTGAGTCTGAAATTATAATTTTCAGCAAACATTTTGTTGTTGTTGATATTGAAAAAACCAGTTTGATTAAGTTGACTAAAACGAAATCATACGTTTAATAAGGAAAAACAACTGCTAAGTTTATAATTTGGCAGATACTTTACTTTTCTAAATACGAATTAAGTTTCCTTCTGGAAATCTTTTGTATAACTTGAATGAAATTTGCAATACCAGTTTTTTTTAAAGACTTACACTTTCTACAGATATACCAAAATTTAACTCTTTAGCTTTATAGAAAATTGAAGATAAAGCTTGCTCCGGAAGATCTGGATCAACTTTCGCCCACAAAGATTATCGACCTCTGCAGGAGGCTGGCTTTGTTGGGCGAAATATAGACCATTAGGCGTGAGCCACAATAGACCTTATGGTCGCGGTGGAGGGACCAGTATGGCCCACACATACAAACCTACAACCCTTTCGAAAGAATTCTTCAAATGTGCACGTACTAGGACCTCTAAAATCGATCTTCAAGGTCTGTGTAAGTTTAAACTATTAACTTTAATAATCTTTAGAAAGAATAAAAAGCCTGGATGCAGCAAGTGCGTTATGATAGTGAATTTTCATTAAAATGTTTTAAATTGCAAATATGTGTTTTTTTTTAAAAGAAAACAGACATCAAATTTGGTTACCAGTATAACATATATAGTAGAAATAATGTACCATATTACATCAAAATTACTTTATTGTCTGAAAATGTACAAAACATTTTTCGAAAATAAACTTAAAATGTTCCCGAAAAAGCTAGTTTCCTGGCCAACGAACCTTATAGGTTAATAGCAAATTGAGTTATTCAAATTTGAAGCATTCAATAAAAACTCTCTACCATAACGCACTTGCTGAGTCCCGAATTTATTTTCTTACAAACATGCATTATAATTTTGTGGTCGAAATTCCATACATTTAAGGTCAGCTCAGAACTGACACTGATAGGGGGAATCCGTCTGTCAAATTAAAAGAAATCATTGTTTCATCTATTTCAACTGTGCAGATTTTCATGGTTAACGAACTTATCCAAGCCACTTGCAAAGGGAAGGTCACGATGGTCAGACTTTCCGAAAGTTTTGTTGGGTTTACAAAAGCTTATGTTGTATCCCTTACAAATATTTCTCTATCAGGGCTGCCATGTTAAAAGTAATTTCAATTTCACTGACTTTTCCCTGATATCCCTGACCCAGAACTCACATTTTCCATGATTAGCAAAGTGCTTTTTGAACTTTATTCAAATAACTTTAGATGATTAAATTAGTAGCTGTAAAAACATATATCAATAAAATTTGTGGTAGAAAAGATTGATTCTTTATAAGGTTAAACAGTATTTTTAGTGAATTTTCTTTAAAAAAATTCACTGAGATCTCGACTTTTGAATTTTGAAAAAAATTCCTCCAAATTAGCACTAATTAGGCCCCCGAGAACACATATCCGGGGTCGGTTTCAATTTTTATATGTTTATATATATATATATATATATATATATATATATATATATATATATATATATATATATATATATATATATATATATATATATATATATATATATATATATATATATTTATAAACACAGATCTCCCCATTAGTGATTTTTCGTTTTACGAAACATTCGCTGAAGATGATTATGAAGTTGGCCTCAATAAAAAATCCTCCCTAAATTGACTATGCCAACGAATTTCTGTATCACTGTTTCAGTTAGATACACAAGATCACCTAAATGCAGTTGATGTGCCAGAATCTTACATTCACGGTGTTATATTGCCAGATACTTTGAATCAGGTATTTCAAAATTTAGACCTGAAGTGCAATTCGCCGGGCTTTAAAAATTAACATTATAGCTGATCTGTTATTAATTTCACCACATGTTGTTGCTGTAAATTCAGGTGATCGGATTTTTTCCAAAAAAATAAGGTGAAATAAATACTGTGCTTCAACTGGAAAATTAATATCAGAATAAATTGATTGCAAATTGTACTACCACATATATTCGAGAAGTTTTACATAGCATTGTGAAGAGAGCAACAGATTTGTGGCAGTAAAACATATACAAAGAAAGGACACTTGAGGCAGAGAAGAAGATATATTAGTTCTATAGAAAGAAACAGAAGAAAGAAAAATAATCTAATAACACACTATGTTTAGAGTGAATCTGCCTGCAACAAGAAATGCCCACAGAAAATACTCATGTACGACAAAAACCCCTTAATGCCCAGTTTTGGTCACTACCTACCACTGAGGAGAATACACTTTTTGCTAGGAGTTGTGTCGAAAAGTTGGGAAAAAAAAGAGACCTATGGTTGGCTCTAGGAGTTATAATTTAAAAAGCAAATGCAGCTTCAAATATACATTAAAGAATTTGGTGAAGACATGAAAGTATGTAAAAAATGTATTGTATCAACACTGGGTTTATAAAAAAACTCATTCCAACCCACTATTTTGCACTATCACAGAGACCATGCCCCAAATCGATTGTATCTTCTGAGCGACATTTCTGAAACACTGATGTTTAAGAATTTCCATGAAAAATACCCAAATACTGAATTTTCTCAGGAATTATATCGAACGCAAGTTGCGAAACTTAATATTTCCTTTTGATAAGTTGGACATGAGGAATGTTGGGAATGCGAGGCATTCAACATACACAAAGATAAAACCCACCATAAAATTGAGGATGTCAAATCATTTTCATTTTGATTTTATTTCAGAAAAAAAAAGCAAAAATTCGAACATAAACACTAAAATGGGATGATCTCAAAACAATTACTTTACAGATAGGACAACTAGCAGTTAAGATATGACAGTGCAGTTAAGATATGACAAAATACATTCACTTGAACAATGATAAAGTTTCATGCTATTTAAAGATGAGAAAAAGTCTGGACGCAGCAAGTGCGTTATGGTAGCGAATTTTTATAAAAATATTTTTAATAGCAAATATCTTTCTTTGATGAAAGCATGCATCAAACTTGGTTGCCTATAAAGTAGAAACAATGTACCATATTTCATCGAAATAACTTTATTGTTTGAAAATATATAAACATTTTTCAAAAGTCTGAATGCAGCAAGTGTGTTATGGAAGTGAATTTCCATAAAAATGTTTTTAATAGCAAATGGGAGCAGGCATCGTCGTGGGGATTTTCCTTCCCGGTCGCGTGCATACAACCACCCTCACTGCATAAACCATAAGAAAAATGTCTTGTTCCTACCCGCCAAGGAAGTTACGGCACCTGGGGGGATAGGAGTGCTGTGTGGGGTAGGCAGGGTTTAAAGGGGATATGGCTTCAAGATGTGAAAAAGACAGCTTTCAAGCCCGTTTTATTGGAATTTTCTGCTCATATTTCCTTTTTACTACCTACCCCGCCAAGCAGCCCTACTCACTCCTGGTCCCGTAACTTCCTTGGCTGGTGTGAACAAGACATTTTTCTTGAGGTTTATGGATCCAGGGGGGGGGGGGCTAGGCAGGTTTCTGAAAACAGTTTTTTGAAAAGCGTTCGGGAGCTAAACTGCAAATTTACCGAAAATTCGCTACCAAAACGCACTTACTGTGTCCAGATTTTTATCTTACAAACGCATCATATTCCGATAAAAAATGCAAAAACGCATTAACGAATTTGTTCTACGAAAATTAGCTAAAAAAATAATTATACGCCCCTACTCACTCCTGGTCCCGTAACTTCCTTGGGGGGTGTGAAGAAGAAATTTTTCTTGGGGTTTGTGGATCCAGGGGAGGCCCTAGGCAGCTTTCTGAAAACAGTTTGTTGAAAAGCGTTCGGGAGCTAAACTGCAAATTTACCGAAAATTCGCTACCAAAACGCACTTACTGCGTCCAAATTTTGTTCTTACAAACGCATCATATTTCTATAAAAATGCAAAAACGCATTAACGAATTTGTTCTACGAAAATTAGCTAAAAAAAATTTATACACCCCTACTCACTCCTGGTCCCGTAACTTCCTTGGGGGGTGTGAACAAGAAATTTTTCTTGGGGTTTGTGGATCCAGGGGGGGGGCTAGGCAGGTTTCTGAAAACAGTTTTATGAAAAAACGTTCGGGAGCTAAACTGCAAATTTACCGAAAATTCGCTACCAAAACGCACTTACTGCGTCCAGCTTTTTTTTCTTACAAACACATCATATTGCAATAAAAAATACAAAAATGCATGAACGAATTTGTTCTACGAAAACTACCTAAAAAAAATTATAGACCATTAAACCATAAACTTCACTAAACATACAGCGAAAGCATCAACTTAACTAAACAGACAGCCAAAGCATCAGAGGAAGGGTCTATTTGAAATGAATTTTCTGTAAATATTTTAGTAAAATTAAGGGCAATGACGGTTGAATCTGAAACTTAAGGGTTCGCAGAACACTCTTCTCGCAACATTTTCTTTTCACAATCCGTATTTGTTTCACGTTCTTTGTCTAAACATTGCCAATTTTGACGTTTCAAATTGCGAGTTTGACGTTTTGAGGAAAACTCCAAAATTTGTTTCTTTAATTGCCCATAACTTCTTTGTCTTTAAAGCTAGAGACCTAAATTTTAGTAAATGGTTCACTCTTTATAATACAAACACGCGTACCAAATTTGGTTGCCCTTTGTTATTTCCAGATATGATTTTTTTTAGAAAGAAAACACAACATTTTCCGGGAAAACCTGGTCCGATTTTCCTGGCTAACGAACTTATCCAAGCCACTTGCAAAAGGAAGGTACTCACCAAATTTGATCAAGATTGGTCTATTATTTTTTAGTTATCGGTCGGATATATATATATATATATATATATATATATATATATATATATATATATATATATATATATATATATATATATATATATATATATATATATATATATATATATATAAACACAGATCTCCTCATTAGCGAATTAAAAAAAATCGCTAAAAAGAACGAGCTAGGGAGGAAAACCATTTTACTTTACTGTTGCTTGTCTTGATTTGCATAAAGCTATTCTCATCCCGTTTTCTGAAGAATCAGTATTTTATTACAAATCCAAATTTGCAGTTTTTAATTTTATTACTCCCACATCATCAATACGTGTGTCAATACATATAGAAAACATGATTTGGGGACAAAAGATTTTTTGTCTGTCGGTCTGTATGTGTCTGTTAGTAGTCACAATAACTTTAAAATGAATTGAGATATCGTCTTCAAATTTGGTATATATGTTGAATGTGAGGGTGGAATATCGGCGACAGATATTTCGAATGTTTTTTTTTACTAATACGGCATAAAAAGTCTCAAAACATATAGAAAACTTGGTTCTCGAACGAAATTATTTTTTGTTTCAGTCTGATCTGTTTGTTAATATGCGCAGAACTTGCAAACGAATTGATATCATCTTCAAATTTGGTATTAGTTAGCACCCGACAAGGGAACATTTCGATTGTTTTTGGGTAACATCGCTTCAGGGGGGTAGTGGATAAACAAGGAGTGTATTGGTGAAAATTGACATTTTTTCGTTAAAACTCGAGTAATATAACGTTTCAGAAGTTTATGGGTACAGAAATACGAATATTTTCTTTGTGGTCCAAGTCATAGACCCTAAATTCATTTCATGAGAATGTCTTTCAGACGAGAGTAGTTTATCACAGCTATGTGGAAGTTGTGATTCAATTTTCAGCACTATTATATTTGTTTCAGCAACGAGGCGGGGTTGGTTATAGTTTCAATTAGCATGAGCCAATTGTCAAACATGGTGCTAATGGAATAGCTAGCTTCTTGCACCAGTACCTATCCAGAGAAAACAGCAGCACAAGAAAAAACATAATATCTTTGTGGTCCAACAACTGTGTGGGACAGAATAAAAACAAATATGTGTAAGCAATGTACTTATATGCTGCAAAAAAGAGTGATAATGAAGCTGAGTGACAACCAGTTTTAGATGGATCAACTGATAGATGAAGTTTACTGCCATTTATGCACTTCCATACTATTTTTATGCTCTAGGAATCTATCTTACATTGTCGGAATTTGTTGTTGGCCAATTATTGACTTTATTGGTTCATCGCTAGTCACATATAGTAAGTTTACACTAACACTGTTTCTTTATTTTTGTAAAATGCGGTTTTTTTGTGCTTTATTCAGTTTTCTCGAACATGTTTTGGTCAGGCCGAGTCGGGTCGGGTCAGGCCGAGTCGGGTCGGGTCAGGTCGGGTCGGGTTAGGTCAGGTCAGGTAAGGTTTCCATACATTTTCCTTCTCACTTATACATAGTCAGGTGGTATTAGTGATGTGTCTGAAAAAGTTTTTCCCATAATACACCCGAAAAAGTTACAAAATTGACATATCGAGCAAATTAAGGCATGTTAACACCAGTACCATATAATCTTACCAAGTTATAATTTAGTCATTATCACTAGAAATTTGAGAATGCAGCTACCGGTAATCTTCACGATTGATACCCCAATGATATGAGAATATTTGCACGCATTCCGAGGCATCGTCCGACTGTTTGAATTTGTGCTTTTCGTTTGTTTATAAGAGTTCAAATAAATGAGCCAGAGGAGAAAATTGCTTCTTCAAGTTTTTTGAGAATGTCTTGAACAACAGTTGCAGCAAGTTGGTTTTCTCTGTGGCATGTTAAAGAGCAAAAAATTTAGCAACTTTGCATGATTCCCATGGTGAGGCTCGAATTTGAATCACCCTGTATATTAACTGAATATTTGTTATTTAATCATTTAATATCATTATAGATTCTGGAACAGGACGTAGCAATGCTGTGTGAAATTCAAACAGCCGAAATGAGCTTCAGGACAGACTCAAATAGGTGTGAAGTCTTAGTCAGCTGCCAATTGATAATTCGAATTTTTTTCATACCTTAATATAGTAAACATCAGTAATCAAAAATGAATAAGAAATATTTGACTTTTAAGCTTTTATACATATCTGAAAATCATTGTTATTTTTAATTTTGTCCTGTGACCGGAAACGCTCCGGCTATTGGTGTTACGTCATATGTTCCAACTAATCATGCAGAAGCAAGGTTAGATGTGCCAGTTTATGTAGACCACTGTGTAAACATCGATACTATTATTGTTTTGTGTTATACTACATGTGCAAAAGCACTTAAATAAACAAAAGAATGGACACTGGATTTTTCAAAGCCCAATCCGACAATTTACCGAAGTTAGGTGGTTTACTGGTGGCTTCATTCTTTGGAAACAATCCAGACTTTGTTAGCGCCGATCGTTTTGTTAGAGCTGATAGGGGTTCTTCTGTAAGCTTAAGTTTTCTTTTTGTCACATATTTTCTTGCAGGCTTCTCTGATTCAGTTTTATTTTGACAGACAAATTTATGTGGAACTGCATCTGGTTTTAGCCTTGGCCTGGCATTAGTTAATTTATGTGCCCAGTAATTTTCCATATCCTCTTGCAACTACAATGATGGGGTTAATCACAGTATCAAGTTTATTTCTGATATAACTGATAAGTTTATTGAAAGTATATAAAACTAAAGACGATAAATCATATAATATTAAAATGCAAGAAAGTATTTGAGAAATCGACTGTTTAGTACCTATTAAATGATTTTTATGTTAGGTTAGCTAGGTGCTTACATCAAAATGATCCTCACAGCAATGCCTAGTACTGGAACTACTTGATAAGGGATTTCTTCTCATTAGTGTACACCATTTTTTTCGTATTGCTTTGTGTCTAGGGACTTGGAATAATAGTTTTTGAGGAGTTTTTATAGACGTGCTTTTGCACATTGGCACAATGCAATACTTGTAACTAATAGACGCCTGTTGTTTTTCCATTGAAAATCGGTGCTATTATTAAACCAATCAAGTATAGTCAAAAAAGACGTAAAATAAACACTGTTAAAGTTTCACACAGGCACAAACCGCTATCAACTCCTGTTTATTGTTTATCCTATACTCAATCTCAATACTCATATATGTTTGACGTTTGACGTACGACTCGACATGCAGCCATTTGTTTTGGAACGAGTGACGCAACGGCAACGATTCTCTATGCGCGCGCATTTCAAATCAAACTATCAGATATTTATTTTCTTAAGTTAAGATGAAATGTTTAAAATATACCATATGTGTAGCTTCATGACTTCTCCCAGTTACAATAAAAGCTTTAGAACAAAATGATAGTATATAGTAGAAAGGTCTAGGTTTAAGGAAGAGAATTAATGTACATTTTAAATGTTAGGTTGGCAACACTGCCAACTAATGGTTCTCTATGAGAATAAATAATAATAGAAGGTATAACATGTTTAAAATACACCATATTTCTATCTGTCCCATTATCGGTTTAGACTAAAAATATAATATATAGTAGAAAGGTCAATGTTTAAAGGGATCCAATAAAGAACTATTTAAGATATATCGCTTTTATAAAGAAAACAACGTTTTTGTAGCTGCACTATGTTAAAAAATGTTGACAAAACTTAACATTTTTTAACATAATGCAGCTGCTGCCACCGCTGGCGCCTGATGAACCCCACCAATGCAGCTGATGGCGCCTGATGGATTCTACCATTGGCTAAATAAGTAATTTTTAATAGTAATGGTAATTCTTTAATTTGCCAATAAAACATACAATGTATTATACATATAAGCTTTGCTTGTGCATGTGATAAATACAATTTCAATATAAATGTCCAATAATAACGCCAAAAGTATTTGAAATTGTCACCTTAAAATTTTCTGATGAAAATTAATTAGAAAAACACAGTTATCCTTTCCACCAATACTTCTGCGAGATCCACATTATTCAATCTCTATTTTACATATACAAAACTTCTCCATTTATAGTTTTGTTAGCCAAAAAATAGCAATATAATATCTTAACAAATTTTGATGTGCTTGACAATTTTTAACACAACTCTAACATAACAATGCAACTGCTGGCAGCGCCCGCGCTTGGAGAACTCGCGCATCGTGTCTGGTGAAATTAGGGCGTGTCGCCACCATCCGCAGAATAGCTATTCTCTAAGCTCTAAGAGGTGGAGCACTGGAGACGGCCATTGGCATTTACTTTCAATGTTTCTTCTTCTATTTACAAAGCTAATTGGCTTAACCTGTAGAAACTATCCAGTCATCTCGTGTCTTGTCTATGTTTAAAAGTTCAAAATAAAAAATAAGTATGTATGCTTGACTTATTGAAATATAACCTTGAACTGGAAAAGGCCCGGCTCTGCTTTCGATATCGATTTTCTGAGGCACATTTAGCACTATGTGAGATAAACAATAATAGGGGTGGTTATCTCTGTCGAACACACACAGAAATTAGGCTCATTTGTAATATTTGTATAGTTTTATAATTTTCTCCTTGGCTAACAAGAGCTTTAAAATAATTTTTTTTTGTTGTAAGCTGTGACTACGAAGAGGTTGTGTTAAATTCTAATTGTGACAAGTGTTATCATTTTTGCTTTTTCTGGGCTCTTGCATTTTTTTAAATTTAAAAATGATTAATTTTGTGCTGCATAGGGATATGCGGTAATAAATATAATCCACAGGAGCCAATTGCTTTTTTATTCACAAAAGCCAATTTCTTTTTTTATTCATAAAAGCCAATTTTTTTTTTGTAAGCAAAAGACATTTAATGGTATTTCGTTGTTGTTTACATGTTCTATCAAGACTATCAAGACAATTATTATTATTATTATGTGTACTATTTTTATGGCTACTACTTCAGGTTGCTTAATAAGTGGACAAAATAATTGTGATACTGTGATTAATTCAGTGGATAATATTTTAAAGGTTAACTTTTTAAGGGACTTTTTAACTACTATAACCTATAACTGACTAGAGGAAAACTTGGTAAGTAGTTAATAATTATTAAGTTTAGTTAGTAGGTTTTTTTATAATACATTTTCGGGGAAAAAAGAGGCGAGCCCTTCATTTTTAGTGAATTTTTATTTTAAAAAATTCACTAATAGAGAGGTATCGATGGAGAGACAAAAATTTCTTCAAATGAGCATGAACTAGGACCCCTAGAACCCACATCTGGGGTCATTTTCAATTTATATATATATATATATATATATATATATATATATATATATATATATATATATATATATATATATATATATATATATATATATAGGTATCCAACCGAAAGCTCAAAAAATAAGCAACTGATTTTGATAAAACTCGGCAAGTGCCTTTCTTTTATTAAAATCGGATAAAGTTTTCGGGGAAAATTTTTAATTTTGATTAAAAAAAAACATTTTCCTCCGAAAATTAAAAAGCTATTTTAATGAAATTTGGTGGATATGTTGCCTTGTAAAAGACCTTACTACACATTGAAATTTAACTTTCTACATTTTTAGAAAATTGAGTTATTCAAATTTTGAGCTTTCTTTTGAAATTTTTTATTTTGATGAAATTTGGTGCATATGTTGCCCTGGGTAAGACCTTATTATACACCAAAATTCAACTTTCTAAGTTTGTAGAAATTTGAGTTATTCAAATTTGAAGCATTTAATAAAAATTCATTACCATAACGCACTTGCTGCGTCCCGAACTTTTGAGTTTGCTTTGATGACATAAAATGTTTAAAAAGGACCTTAAGGGATAGCTAGAGGATTATAGAGATCTCTATAGAAGAGTAGTATATGTTATTTAAGCCATAAGAGCTTCAATGAAAACTTAAGTGTATTGACATTAGATAAATTAGAATGCGATAGTCAAACTAATTTTGAGGTAATATAAATTTTCAGAGTTAGGTCATGAGGGGCTTTAAATAGAATTATAATCATTCAACACTAGATTAAAATGTAGATAATGATTTTGTGAGTTAAGTATACGAGGGGCTTTAAATAGACATTAGAGCCCTAAGAACTTCAATAAAAACCTAATTGTTTTAACATTAGATAAATTAGAATGTGAGAGTTAAACTAATTTTGAAGTAATAGACATTTTCAGAGTTAAGTCATGAGGGGCTTTAAATAGAATTATAATCTTTTAACACTATATTAAAAGTAGAAGTTGATTTTGTGAGTTAAGTATACGAGGAACTTGAGATAGATGGTTTGACTGTTAAAAAGGTATTGTTTGAGATAATAAATGCTATGTAGATTAGCTAATTGAATGTTATTCGTCATTATCATGCTGTGTTAATTTAGCTTCATTATCATTTAGAAAACCATTTCACAAATTATGTTTTGCATTTTATTTTTCGTTAAACTGTTTTATGATTTTATTTTGAAGACATTAAAGTAGTTCTTAAAAAACAATTACTAAGTTGTGAAACCTCCATTTGTTTTTTCAAATCATATAATTAAATACGAGGGTGACTTAAGGGCAACAAGTATATGGTACAGTAGATTTATAGACATTAAAGTAGTTCTTAAAAAACAACTCTGGTTTCATTTCTAACTTGTGAAACCTCCATTTGTTTATTCAAATCATATAATTAAATACGAGGGTGGCTTAAGGGTCACATATGTACTTAAGGGTCATATGGTACGGTAGATTTATAAACATTAAAGTAGTTCTTAAAAAACAACTCTGGTTTCATTTCTAAGTTGTGAAACCTCCATTTGTTTTTCAAATCATATAATTAAATATGAGGGTGACTTAAGGGTCACAGGTATATGGTACGGTAGATTTATAGACATTAAAGTAGTTCCTAAAAAACACCTCTGGTTTCATTTCTATGTTGTGAAACCTCCATTTGTTTTTTCAAATCATATAATTAAATACGAGGGTGACTTAAGGGTCACATGTATATGGTATGGTAGATTTATAGTAAAATTTGGATTTAAATTAAATACCAATGCTCTACTGTATCATTCCACACAATTAACATAGACCTCTCTTAAAGGGTTTTAAAAAGAATATTTTTCTATAAATATAACAGGGGTAGCTTTGTCAAAGCACGTCCAACCGCTCGGGATGCTGACATTTAAGATAAATTAATAATAAAATAATTAATCAATATATTTATCGGAGAAGCGACCCTGTTACAGATGGATGGATGGATGGATGGATGGATCGATAGATAGATAGACAGATATCTACAGATAGATAGACAAAACCGTTGTCTGTTTACCATTTGAACCGCGAATTACGAGAGGTTTTAATACCATTTTTAAGAACGTCAATTTGCTGTTAACATTTTCTACAAAATACATTAATAAATTTGCAAGGTAACTCAAAGCAAAAAGATAAAATCACTGATGTGTCTGGAGACTATAAATTAGGTTGTAAGGATTGTGATCTTAAATATACTGGGCAAACTAAAAGAACCATTGAAACTAGAATTAAAACACATTTAGCACAACTGAGATATGGCACTATTGACAAATCATGTATCGCTCAACATATTTGGGATAATAATCATCATGTAGATAAAGAAAATCTCAAGTTAATAAAAAATGTCAGGCAGTCGCGTCAGCGTGATGTTTCCGAAAGTATATATACCGTTACAGATTTGAACAAAAATGTTTCGATTAATTGAGTAGGTCCGGTTCTATGTAGTCCATTGTTTGAACTGTTATCTTAATAACCAGTGTGTCCTTCTTAGAAGGAATATTTGATAACGACACGCATCATAACAAAGGCAGGTATGCAGTTTGAATCACAGGGATTTAAGTCTCAACAGTGGGGGTCTGTCTGTATACATTCCTAGAGGGCGCTGTTCACAACTGCTTGGCAACTAACATATAAATAGTAGTTTTAGTCTTTATTCACTTAGTTTATTCATCCCTTTGATGACGCTAACTTTGTTAGTGAAACGATCGTCGGGTCAAAAAACTGTATTGTGATGAATTGGGTTCTCCAAATTGTACTTATCAGTGGTCATCACAGGTTCCAATCTTCACTTCACATATTATATGTATGTATGTATCTCTCTCTCTCTCTCCACACAGGCACACAAATATATATATATATATATATATATATATATATATATATATATATATATATATATATATATATATATATATATATTGTTGCGTTTTCTCCGGGTTCTGGATAAGTGAGACTTTAAATTTTAACAAAACAACTTTATTTACACTCTAAATATGGATACAATAAAATTTCTAGAATGTCTCTCTCACAAAACACTTCATTTACTGGCCTTACAATTACTACTCTCAACAAAAGTCACTAATCTGGTACTACAGTCACTACTCTCTTAACACTTTACACTGCTTCAAGTCACTACCACATTCTCTTACTGAACTGAACTAACTGTCGGGCTGGCTTGCTTTCGCTTTTATATACTCGCCGTACCTTCCCCTTCTTTCTGGAGCCTTCCATTCCAGAACGTTCCAGGACCTTCTTTTACTAGAAGGTTCTGTGAATACAGATCGGTCCCGTGTGTATACAGGGGGATGTGTATACAGGATGATCCAAATGTGGTCACCACTCCTATGTTACACAAGAGGTGTTTCTCGAACTATAAGATCTCTCTGCGTATACAGGGTGTAAGGGTTCTCTGCGTATATAGGGTGTATATACAGGGTGTTCGGAATGTGCAGACCTCAGTTATCCGTTCCGACGGGGTACAAGTTGGTAACTTCGTTATTTCTGGTCCTAGAGGGTTGAGACTTCGCCTGAGAGGGGTCACCCCAGGCACCCCCAGGGGGGTGGGGAGGCGGTGTTGCCAGATTGTGCAAAAATTCCCAGATGTTGGGGAAATTCTGGAGATGTGGCAACACCGCACCTACGTCTATTGAAGTGCTTTGTAACACTGCCCCCCTCCTTAAGACTGTTCGTCCCGAACAGTATTTACCGGCCGCCAACTTGGGGGTTCGTTGCCCCGATAGGGACTCAACCTCTCTATGTGAACAACTTTGGGTTTAGTTCTTGGAGACAGCTGGATTCTGTAGACTAGGTCGTTAATTTTCTTAGTCACCAAGTATGGCCCTTCCCATGGTTTCTGAAGTTTGGGACTGAGGCCCTTTCTCCTTGTTGGTTGGTACAGCCACACTGCATCACCTTCCTTGAATGTATGGGGTGTTGCTCTGCGATCCAAGCGCATCTTCATCCGGTCACTGCTTAAGAGGAGCCTATCTCTGACACATCTGTGTATAGTGCGCAGTTTTCCTTCTAGGTCGGCGACATACTCAGGTAACGTAGCTAGGTCCGCTATGTCCTCGTTCGGTGGTGGTCTCGTCATGTCGATTGGTAACCGCATCTCTCTGCCGGTCAACATCATGGATGGAGTGTAGCCGGTAGATTCATGCTGAGAGCTTCTGTAAGCTAGGAGGAACAGAGGTATCAGCTTGTCCCAGGTTCTCTGATTCTCGTCGACAAACATAGCAAGATACTGATTGATGGTCCTGTTATGCCGTTCTACCATGCCGTCTGATTGAGGGTGGAGTGGCGTTGTTCTCGTTTTCTTTATGCCTAGCAAGTCCATTAGGCTCTTCCAGACCTCTGATTCGAAATTCCGGCCCTGGTCGGTGTGAATCTCCAAGGGTACGCCATGCCGTGATATGACGTTTTCCATCAGGGCTTCTGCTACGGTCGTTGCCTCTTGGTTGGGGATCGGCGCAACTTCAGGCCATTTCGAGAAGTAGTCCATCGCCACCATTATGTACCTGTTCCCAGACTCTGTGATGGGAAAAGGTCCTGCGATGTCTACGGCAACTCTCTCCCACGGTGTACCTGAGATGTACTGCATCATTTTTCCTCTGGATCGGGTCTTTGGTCCTTTCTTTGAAGCACATTGGTCACACCTTTTGCACCATTCTTCCACGCTTCTTCGGCAGTTTATCCAATAGAAGCGGTCTCTCACTCTGGCAAGAGTCCTGTTGACCCCAAAGTGGCCTCCACTTCTACTATTGTGTAACTCTTGAAGAACACTGCTTATGCACTCACTTGGCACAACGGTCTGGTATATACAGTCTCTACCATCGGCAGTTTCCCATTTTCGAGTGATCATGTCATTCTTTAGACACAATGAGTCCCATTGTAGCCAGTAGCCTTTAACCTCCGCCCCAAACCGGGACACATCGTGCCACTCAGGTCTTTTCCCCTTTTGTAGCCATTCTCTAATATTTTTCAAGTCTGGATCTGTCTTCTGTGCGTCTCTGATGTATTCAAGATTTACGTCTAGATCGGTGTTATTCTCCTGTCCTGCCACCAGTTGTTTGATCTGATGAGTTACTTTGTCGATCTCTTTGTTCTCTTGTCGCTCGCAAAATTTACATTCATGCACTGAACATGGTCTTCTTGACAGGCTGTCTGCATTGGCGTGACTTCTTCCTCTTCGATGTTCAATCCGGAAGTCGTAGCTCTGCAGTTTCTCTATCCATCGTGCTATCTGTCCTTCGGGATTTCTAAAGTTCAGAAGCCATTGCAGAGCAGAGTGATCTGACCTCACGCGGAATGTTCTTCCGTACAGGAAGCTGTGGAAATGTTCGATGGATCTTACAACTGCCAGCAGTTCTTTCCGGGTTACACAGTAATTCCTTTCTGCTTTTCCGAACGTTTTGCTGAAGTAGCCTATCACAACTTCTTCTCCGGCTTGGAGCTGCGAGAGCACTGCCCCAATGCCATACTGGGAAGCATCGGTGTCCAGTATGAACAGTCCTTCGTCCTGAGGATAAGCCAGTATAGGAGCAGTGAGAAGACGATGTTTGAGTTCTCTAAAAGACTCTTGGCAATCTGGTGACCAGATGAACTCAACCTTATTTTCAGTCAGGCTATGCAGAGGTTTCGCAATGCTGCTGAAGTACTTCACAAAGCGTCGGTAGTAGCTGCAAAGTCCCAGAAAACTTCTGACCTCATGTTTGTTCTTCGGCACAGGCCAGTCTCTTACTGCCTTTATTTTCTCTGGATCAGTTTCTATCCCTTTCTCAGAAACGACATGTCCGAGGAAATTCACTTTCTTCTGGAAGAGGACGCATTTCTTGGGATTGAGTTGCAGATTGGCACCTCTCAGCCTGGAGAAAACCTGCTTCAGATTCGACAGGTGTTCATCGAAAGTCCTTCCAATCACCATGACATCGTCGAGATACACCAGGCATGTTTCCCATGTAAGTCCTCTCAGCACTAACTCCATTAGTCGCTCGAAGGTGGCAGGAGCATTACATAAGCCGAATGGCATGACCTTGAATTGGTACAACCCATTCCCGGTTGAAAAAGCAGTCTTCTCCTTATCGTCTTTATGGAGTTCTACTTGCCAGTAGCCACTTTTCAGGTCTAATGTAGAGAACCACTTTGATCCGGCCAAAGTGTTCAAAGTGTCGTCGATCCGGGGCAGGGGATAACTGTCTTTCTTGGTGACATCATTCAGCTTCCTATAGTCCACGCAAAATCTCATAGTGCCGTCTTTCTTGGTGACCAAAACTACTGGGGACGACCAAGGACTATTAGACTCCTCAATCACACCATCTTCCAGCATTTCGTTAACCATCGCCTTGATTTCTGATTGCTTGGCAAAAGGCAGTCTTCTCGGTGGCTGTCTAATTGGTCTTGCGTCGCCAGTATTAATTCTGTGTTGCACTAGACTCGTACGACCTGTGATTTTATCTTGAGCGAAAATATCGGCCTCCTCCAATACGAACTTCAGGGCCATTTCCATCTCCATGTCGTTCAATTGGCCCCAAGAATTCTTGAACCGCTCTACCATTTCTACTGGCAGTCTTCTGTCTAATGCCGTGGGTGTCACCTTTCTTGACAACGTCACTCGGTCAATGGGCTCGCAAGTGGCGATAACCTCACCTTTCTTCAATGTGACCCTGTTAGTTTGCACGTTAGCCACTCTTATGGGTATTGTCCTCTTCGGGTCTACTAAGCATCGTGCGACGAGGGCACCATCATGTCTATCTTTTAGGGGCTCCGCTATGAGAGCAGACATACCATCAAGTTTCTTCTCTAGTCTGGCTCTGACAATCTTCTCACTGTTACCAGGAATCCGTGTATCCTCGTCGACAATAAGTCTCACCCTGGGATTAGCTTCGCCTGCTGTTGGAGATAAATACAGCTCTTCGTTACCGATTTTCAAGATCTTATTCTGGAAGTCTACTGACAGGACATCGAAATCTTCCATTAAATCCAGGCCCAGAATAAATTCGTCGACGATTTCTGCGACGACAGCCCTTACCTGTAGCTCAGTACTGCCCAGCCTAATGAAAACAGTGGCCTCTCCATGCACAGGTATCCTATCTCCTTTTGCCGTCTCCAACACAGGCTGTTTGTTGGTCGTGAGTGCGGACCTGTTTGGCAACATGTCTGGACGTACAACGGATCTAGTAGCACCAGTATCGATGGTGAAACTGCATTGTCTTCCGTCTATGCTGCCAGGTATAACGAGGCTCTCGCGGTAGCGTCGGATAGTGGAGACCCTGACCTTGGGGCCCTGGGTCTCGCATGCCACGTGTCGCCCACCTACACTGGCGTCAGGTCGTTTTCCCTGATGGCGCTCCCTGTTGGTATATTCTTGTCTTCTGCGAGCCACCTGTTGGGTTTGTAAGCACTGCCTACTTATGTGGCCTTTCCTACCACACTTGTAACATTCTATGTCTGACCAATCTGCTTTCGTTTTACGTGCTCCGACCGTTGCAGTGAGCTTGCTTATGGCTTCCTTTATAAACTTTATTTCTTGCCTAAGTTCCCCAGTCGTGTCTGAAAGGTCCTCTTTCTCCTTCACTTCGCGCAGCCTGTTGCGGCGAGGTTGAGATGCATTCTTCGCTGCTTCAAATTCCAAGCCATAAATTACGCAGTCCGTAAGTGTTTTGAACCTTCCGAGCCTTAAAGCTTGTTGCATATCATTATCAAGTACCCCATCGATGAAGGTCTGGACGGTTATCTGGTTGACAAATTCTTCTGGGGCTTGGGGATATGCCAGTCGCACAAGTTTCTCCACTTCGGCACTGAATTCTTGCAGAGTCTCATTTGGCTTCTGGACCCTTGACTTTAGTTGTGTCTGGTAGACCTGGCTCATGTACTTGTTACCATATCTCAAATCTAGGGCCTGTATCACTGTTAAGTAGTTTTGCTGTTTCGACTCCGGGATGTTCTGGAGGATCTCTAGGGCTTTACCTCTAAGCGAGAGAATTAGAGCAGTTGCTGCCTGTTGTTCTCTCCACCCATTGCTGAGAGCTGCCGCCTCAAACTGCCTCCTGTACATGGGCCACGATGTTTCTCCGTCAAAAGTCGGCGGCTTCAAGGTTCCATGAGGCTGCTGCACGATTGGTATACCTTCTTCCGGACGATTTTGAACTGGGGACATTCCAGTAACTCCTCTTGGTTGAGTTCTGTCAGTCTGGCCCATCACCTGCTCTGTCAGTTCTCTATGTCTGACTTCTGTGCCTTTCATCATCATCTTCATTTGTTCTTTCAACCCCTCCACTTCTTCCCATCGTTTGTTCCAATCCTTTACATTTTCTGTTACATTTTCTACTTTACTGTTCACATTTTCTATTTGTTCGTTGATCAGTTCAATTTCCTCTTTTACATCGACTCTCATATTGTGAAACATACTTCGGAGGTCTTCTTTGTCTTCTAGTCGTCGTTTTTCGTCTTCTTCGCGTTGCTTCTTGAGTTCTTCTTTATCTTCAAGACGCCTCTGTTCCTCCTCTTGTCGTCTTCTCTCGTCTTCTTCGCGCCGTCTTCTTTCATCTTCTTGTCGCCGTTGTTCGTCTTCTTCGCGTTGCCTCTTGAGGTCTTCTTTATCTTCTTGCCGCCGTCGTTCCTCTTCTTCGCGCCGTCTTCTTTCTTCTTCTTGTCGTCGTTGTTCGTCTTCTTTGCGTCGTCTTCTTTCATCTTCTTGTCGCCGTTGTTCGTCTTCTTCGCGTTGCCTCTTGAGGTCTACTTTATCTTCTTGCCGCCGTCGTTCGTCTTCTTCGCGCCGTCTTCTTTCTTCTTCTTGTCGTCGTTGTTCGTCTTCTTCGCGTTGCTTTTTTAGTAAGTCCATCAACTCTTTGATTTCAGCCATCTTGTCGTAGTCAGTCGATCTGGTGTTTACCATTTACAGCTAGCTTGCTTGTTCACTTCTTCACTCACTTATCCCACACTTCTGACACCAAATTGTTGCGTTTTCTCCGGGTTCTGGATAAGTGAGACTTTAAATTTTAACAAAACAACTTTATTTACACTCTAAATATGGATACAATAAAATTTCTAGAATGTCTCTCTCACAAAACACTTCATTTACTGGCCTTACAATTACCACTCTCAACAAAAGTCACTAATCTGGTACTACAGTCACTACTCTCTTAACACTTTACACTGCTTCAAGTCACTACCACATTCTCTTACTGAACTGAACTAACTGTCGGGCTGGCTTGCTTTCGCTTTTATATACTCGCCGTACCTTCCCCTTCTTTCTGGAGCCTTCCATTCCAGAACGTTCCAGGACCTTCTTTTACTAGAAGGTTCTGTGAATACAGATCGGTCCCGTGTGTATACAGGGGGATGTGTATACAGGATGATCCAAATGTGGTCACCACTCCTATGTTACACAAGAGGTGTTTCTCGAACTATAAGATCTCTCTGCGTATACAGGGTGTAAGGGTTCTCTGCGTATATAGGGTGTATATACAGGGTGTTCGGAATGTGCAGACCTCAGTTATCCGTTCCGACGGGGTACAAGTTGGTAACTTCGTTATTTCTGGTCCTAGAGGGTTGAGACTTCGCCTGAGAGGGGTCACCCCAGGCACCCCCAGGGGGGTGGGGAGGCGGTGTTGCCAGATTGTGCAAAAATTCCCAGATGTTGGGGAAATTCTGGAGATGTGGCAACACCGCACCTACGTCTATTGAAGTGCTTTGTAACAATATATATATATATATATATATATATATATATATATATATATATATATATATATATATATATATATATATATATATATATATATATATATATATATATAAAATCAAAAAAACCAAAGCGTTTAATAAAATATATAAAAAAATTTGGAACTAAAAAAATGTTTTCTGATCTTGTATATATTTTTTAAATTTATATAGATTATTAAAAGGGTTGAGCGCAAACACTAGTAAATTTTAAGAAATACATCAAAGCATTTTTGTTATGATAGTTTTATAGATCCTTATTAAACTAGATAATTAATTATTAAACACTGTTCCATAGACACATTGTGAATTGTTAAAAAAATATACATCAACAATTTTAATATTGGTCCTTCCACCCTTTTTTTTTTCAACAACACACCACGAGGGCTTACAGCCTAAATACTATCGTACCGTGGGTGTCGACAAGGAGGAAAGAGGCAACTTGTTAATTCTGGACTTGAACGCTTGGAGGTTCGGGGGAGAAGGAAAAACATGTGCCGGCAAGGAATTCCACAACTTGGAAGTCCTCGGGACAAAAGAGCGGGCATAACAAGATGTTCTATGTCTGGTGACCTGGACAGTAAAAGGATGCATTCGCTCTGTTCCCCTGGTAGATCTGTTGGGGGCAGCAGGTGGAGAAACTATGGAAGAAAGCTCCTCTGAGCAGTGCCCGTGCAGATATCTATGAAAGAGAGAGAGAGAGAGAGGTCACCAACGGCACGTTGGTGGGCAAGGGATGACAGCCTTTGGGTGAGGGTAGGGTCACCGATGAGATGTATAGCTCTCTTCTGAATGGAGTCCAGGATAGTGAGTGTAGAAGCAGCAGCAGCACCCCAGATGTGGGAGCAGTATTCGAGGTTTGGTTTTATTTGTGAAGTATATAAGGTGTAAAGATTAGCTGGTGAAAAGTATTTGCGAGCCCGGAAGAGGAAACCTAATTTCTCAGCAACCGCTTCTGCAATTGATGTGACATGTTGATGCCAATTGAGATTTCGATCCACAAAAATGCCAACAAGTGAAAAGGACTCATTACTTTGAATAACTTGTTTGTTCATTGTGATGCATCTAGGTGTATCTCTTATGAGATAGAAAGCAAGACCGGGATTTGGTGGAGTTGAATTGTACAAGATTTCTACTTCCCGAGTCTAATATTTTTTGGAGATCCACGGAGATAGAACCCTCCATGAGTCTGCGATCCTCATCTAATTGGGCTAAAGAGACAGGCTTAGAATATTGTATATTTGAGTGGAGGGTGCTGTTGTCCGCGTAACTGTGAACTGGGTTGGATGTGCTAGAGAGGAGTTCATTGATGTGGAGAAGAAACAAAGTAGGGGCTAAAGCTGAACCTTGAGGAACTCCTGCATTAATTGAATACAGTTTAGAGGAATGGCGATCCATGACAACAGAAATGCTCCGTTTGGAGAGGAAATTTGCTGTCCACGTACAGAGTTTTGGTGGTAGGCCATAGGCCGGTAGTTTATTAAGCAGCGCTGCGTGCCAGACCTGGTTGAATGCTTTGGATATGTCTACAGCGACAATCTGGGATTCACCGTGTAGTTCCATAGACTTGTTCCAAGAATGGGTGACAAAGGAAAGGAGGTCGGCAGTTGATCTGCACTGACGGAATCCATACTGCCTGTCGTGGATTAGACTGTGTTTTTCAAGAAATTTTAGTCATTCGGTGTTTATATACTTTTCCATCACTTTAGAGACGACTGAAAGGAGAGAAATAGGCCTGTAGTTGCTAGGAAGCGCTTTGGATCCTTTCTTGGGGACGGGTTGTACTCGAGCAGTTTTCCAGTTACTAGGGAATATTACTATTGTAAGATGTCTGAAACAGACCAGTCAGGACAGGAGCAAGTTCTGGTGCGCATTTTTTGAGAACAATTGCTGGGATCTCGTCAAGGCGAGAGGCTTTCCTGATATTAAGAGAAGAGAGCATCTTTAGTACCTTTTTAGTTTTAAAAATGATATCCGTCATTTTATGCGCGACATTGGGGACTGTTGGTGGTTGAAGGTGGGTTGAGAGTAGAATTGCTGGCGAACAACGAGGCAAAAAGCTCAGCCTTGCCCAGGGCGGTAGAAACAATTTCATCCCCTGAGACAAGAGGTGGGAACATGCTCTTGCAGAAATTATTCCCAATAGATTTAGCATGAGTCCAGAAGGGTTTGCTGCCGCTGGAGCTTAAGAGGACTTTGTTTTTGATGTGGTTATTAAACGAGTTTTTTGCCTCAGAAAGAATGCGGACATAGCGGTTTCTTGCGTCGTTAAATGCTTGACGGTTTTCTTGACTGGGATTGTGTAGAAGCTTTTTGTGAGCTTTGACCTTTTCAAGTCTGGCCTTGTCACAGGATTTAGAGAACCAGGGATTTTAATTTATATTATGAATACATCAGTATATATTTTATTTATTATTTACATTAATGATCTATATTACTACATGATGCCATTTAAGACTCTTTGCTATGCATACGACAACACTTTTATTAGTCCGCACAAAAATCCTATCGATATGACTGACTCAATTAGAGAGGCAACTTGTTCGGCTGAGTTGCGGTTCACTAGTAACAAACTTAAAGTTAACTCTGATAAGACACAGCAGCTTATTGTTTCCTCAAATCATTACATAACAGGTAAGGAGCCTGTAAAATTGTTGGGTCTGACTTTGGATGGTGACCTGAACTGGGTGCCTCATGTTGAGCAATTAAGCAAAAAACTTTCTACTACTTTATATCTGTTGCATAGATGAATGCCTCTTGTGAGCCCATATGTGTTGAAGGCGGCATACTTTTCATTGTTTATCTCTGCACTGAGTTACAGTGTTATTTTATGGGGTAACTCTACCCACTCCATAACCATTTTTAGACTTCAAAAGCAGATTAATTGGCTATGGGAGGGTGTTGGTCCCAGGGAGCATTGTCAGCCTTTATTTGTAAAGCATGAAATAATGCCTCTTCCTTCGATGTATACCTATGCCACCCTTTTGAGGGTATAGGAGACAGCGGGAAATTATTTTGTGAGCCCATATGTGTTGAAGGCGGCATAATTTTCATTGTTTATCTCTACACTGAGTTACAGTGTTATTTTATGGGGTAACTCTACCCACTCCGTAACCATTTTTAGACTTCAAAAGCAGATTAATTGGCTATGGGAGGGTATTGGTCCCAGAGAGCATTGTCAGCCTTTATTTGTAAAGCATGAAATAATGCCTCTTCCTTCGATGTATACATATGCCACGCTTTTGAGGGTATATGAGACAGCGGGAAATTATTTTTGCGGAGTGATATTCATAGATATGGTACGTGTAATGCCAGTTTCCTATCGGTCCCATGTTATCGTTTAAATATGTCTTCCAGAAATTATATAGAAGGTGATTTATATAATTGTTTACCAAAAAAGATTAGGTCTGTTAATTTTGAAACCTTCAAGTATATGATAATGTCATTTATTCTACAGTACTGTTTTTACTCCATCGAAGAATATACTAATACTGCTATACCAGTGCTCTGATCACAACTAATGTGTTTTTTATTGTGTTTTGTCTGTTGGCTCACTGTGTTTTATTGTTAGGATAGATTAATTTTAGGTGCTTTTAATTTATGTTAACGTAACTGCTTTTTAACATGTACACTGACTTACTATAAACATAAACCATTTATGTAACGTGGCTAATATATCTATCTATCTATCTATCTCTACAAAATACCAGAGATAATTAATACTCAACATACAAAAAATATATAAATATAACATATAACAATCTTCATATTACCCAAAAACAATTGAAACAACTTCTACAGCATCTTTTCACGCTAAACACTTTTAGTTTTAACAACCTATATAAGTTGTAACAAATTTTTTAAAAGATTAGAAAAAGATTATTATTTTCCTTTCAGTACATTTATAAAAGCGTTGTTTTAAAAGATTTTGTGACATATTTAATTTTTTAATGAATTGATGGCTCTCTTAAAGCAGACAAATATTATTGAATATTAAGGAAAATAACATTATATTTGAACCACTTTATAGTCATCTACAATGCTGTCAACAGAGTTATATGCAAAAATATTTCACAGCAAACGATTTTACAATATTGTTATACAACTAATTTTCAAACATGTTATAGTAAGGGATTTGCAATTTTGTTGCACAGAAATATGCAAATCTTTTGCGATTGTATCAAATGATATTTTTTTATTTATGGATGGTAAAGCAAAAATTGATTAGCACCTTGTCGGAGGAGACAGCAATGAAATATTTAGGAAAATATCCGGATGTTGAATTAGTACGGCACTCAAATTATAAATAAAAAGCTCGGGACGCAGCAAGTGTAGTGAATTTTTATTAAATGCTTCAAATTTGAATAACTCAATTTTCTATAAACTTAGAAAGTTTAATTTTGGTATGTAGTAAGGTCCTTCCTAGGGTAAGATATCCACAAAATTTCATTAAAATAACTTTGTAATTTTCGGAGAAAAAAATTTTTTTCGAAAGAAATTTTAAAATTTGAATAACTCAATTTTCTATAAACTTAGAAAGTTGAATTTTGCTACGTAGTAAGGTCTCTCCCAAGACAACAATTTCATTAAAACAGCTTTGTTATTTTCGGAGAAAAAAATATTTTTTTGAGAGAAAACTCAACATTTTCCCGGAAAACCCCGTCCGATTTTCCTGGCTAACGAACTCATCCAAGCCATTAATAAAAGAAAGGCACTTGCCGAGTTTCATTGAAATTGGTAAATTATTTTGTGAGTTATCAGACGGATACATACATACATATACATATATACATATATATATATATATATATATATATATATATATATATATATATATATATATATATATATATATATATATACATATACATACATACATACATATATATATATATATATATATATATATATATATATATATATATATATATATATATATATATATATATATATATATTTATATATAAACATATAAAAATTGAAACTGACCCCGGATATGGGTTCTAGGGGTCCTAGATCGCGCTCATTTGAAAAATTTTTGCAAAGTCTCACCATCGGTACCTCTCTATTAGTGAATTTTTTTAAATAAAAATTCACTAATAAAGGGAGAAACAAATTTTTTTTAAAAGAAAACTCAACATTTTCCCGGAAAACCCCGTCCGATTTTCCTGGCTAACGAACTCATCCAAGCCATTAATAAAAGAAAGGCACTTGCCGAGTTTCATTGAAATTGGTAAATTATTTTGTGAGTTATCAGACGGATACATATATATATATATATATATATATATATATATATATATATATATATATATATATATATATATATATATATATATATATATATATAAACATATAAAAATTGAAACTGACCCCGGATATGGGTTCTAGGGGTCCTAGTTCGCGCTCATTTGAAAAATAAATTTTTTGCAAAGTCTCACCATCGATACCTCTCTATTAGTGAATTTTTTAAAATAAAAATTCACTAATAAAGGGGGTCCATATCTAAGAATGGTTCCCCTGTAAACTGTAATACCATGTTGTAGAATGCATGTATAAATATTTATAATAATATGATAAAATAATACACACCTAGAACTTGCTTTCCTGGGTGCTCCTTTGGCAATTTTAAAAGATGAATAACATCAACTGGCTTATTCAGAGGGTTTTTAAAATGTATTTGTACCCTCATAGGAAATTCTCCCCAACCAATTTTCTTTAAGTGAAAAGGTGGCTTGCTAAAAAAAAAGATATGCATATTTTAGATGCAAGGAATTATGAAATATGAACAACTTTTTGAGCATAAAAAAATTGGAAAATCACACTGGGGTAACAACACTTTTTGAAAGAGCAGTAACATTGTCGTCACTTGTAGATATTCTGATACAAATCAATTAAAATAATTTATTAAATTTGGATAAGTGCTAGATACATATTACCTATGTAGTATCACAACCTGTAGTAATTTTTGTTACTTAGTTTTAAATTTTACTTCATGATCAGTTTCTCTGCACTGTGTGCTTTTAGAAACTATATTCACATAGGTACTTAATTACTTTATCCCCCTCTAAAGAAATTGCATGCCACAGTAACTAAAACGTAACTTTTGTACATTTTCTAAACTTAGCCCTATGCTTATTGTGAGAGTTACAACGAATGCATGCAGAAGGATATTGATCATGTGAAATTAATAACAAGCAAAACTTAGTAATTCTAGTTCCTACGCTTTTCTCATGGATACATAATTAAAAAGGTGATCTAACAGATCCCTGCCATATTGTCTCCAATTGTGTTAGTCACAGTACAGTGTGGCAGCTGTCTCAGTGGTTCCGGGTTCAATTCCCAGTAGAAACGTTTAATTATTTTTCAGTACATACTGTAAATTAACATCAACCGCGGCTGTGGGATTATGTTTGAGAAATTTGCATGTCTGCACGTTAGTCCCTTCGACAGGTTTGAGGGTGGGTGTTAAATAATATTAAGCTGGCAAATCTGTTTGACCCAATGTGTAACTTCATATATCTTAAGTTGGCAATCTGATAAAAGTGTTGTTCTGTGGTGATATGAAAGCACAAAGATAATAGAGACTAATTTTAGTTTTGTACTTTTGTTAATTTTCTTTGGTACAACAAAATATTAAAAAAAAACTCGTAGTGTTTAACTATTGTTTCTAACACAATCTACCCTTTGAAGGGAGCATATAGCCGTCGGTTCTAAAGCGATGTTTGTCATGTTAAATATCACTACCCTCCTTTAAGAAAAAAAAAGAGGTTTGCAAAATTTCCAGGATTGAGGTGAAACTGCTCACTGGTATAGTTGCACCAAAAATACAAATACAATATAGATACACTATTCTTCATTTATCGAAGTATGTCAATTCAAATCAAATCGCTGGTTAAACTTGCCAAAAAGCAGTGGTTGCTAAAAGACTTGCCTACAATTTTTGACCCAAAAACGCTAGCAACAAAACTCAAGCAGCTTTTGTATCAGCAAGCAATAGGTGCAAGCAATTGATCAGGCCAAAAACTACTTCTACTAATCAATAAGACACGAAGTCATCTCATGTCCAAACAATAGCTAACTAGTCTACGCCAAAAATTATAGGTAGAAATTTTCTTTCCTCTACTGGCTTCTAATGATGGGGTAAAAATGTCCAATTTGCCCAATTAATAAGCTAAAGGAAGGGAATAGAGCATCACAATGCATCGTCACAGTAGTTTGGGGGAAGGAGAACCTGCCTACCAAGCAACTTACACACCCCTATAACCACAAGGTAAAAATAGTATCAACAGGTATGTAAGGTGGTACGATTAGCAGTTTGTTTATCAAAAAATGGCTGCAGGATAATGTGCAAAATCACAGATATTTTTCAAGATAAACCAAGTGTTCAATAATTTGTTGATATCATAATAAAACTAAATAAAATTGTTATATATCTTACCTAACCTCTAAAACATCATGTGGCTTAAAGGACGGATGCAAAAAGAACACTACTTTTTCCACAAAATGTGAAACTTCTGGCATTTCTTTTGGCCCTCTAACATAAACCATCC
This sequence comes from Tillus elongatus, assembly GCA_964006375.1. NCBI lineage: Eukaryota > Metazoa > Arthropoda > Insecta > Coleoptera > Cleridae > Tillus > Tillus elongatus. The sequence goes on along the minus strand of OZ023262.1, from coordinate 82,344,368 downwards.
ATTTATGACTTAAGCTTGAGTTATCAAAATAATTAGACTCTTCACTTTCAGAAGGCATCCACATTGATATATTCCCTACGATAATCATATGCTTAACTTTCTTCCTTGTCCCTGTATTTGATACATTGTTTTCAGTATTACTTTGACTGTCATTAAAATGTTGTTCTTCCATATGTTCTTCATTAATTACATGTTTGACTTTTTTAGTTTTAGATTCAATTTTCTGATGCTCCGGTGAGCTTATGCTTACACTTGTATTTTTAAGTGCTGCTTTTCTTTTACTCCTCTGTGCTAAAAAATCCAAATTTCCATTTGCACCCAAAATCTTTTTTAATGCAGGATGGAGTCTTCGTTGTCCGATCAAAGTATTAAGATCATTAGCTTTCTCTTCTTCAGGTCCATATTCTAATTCCGAACGATTATAGTAAGAACTTATCACAGCATAACGGACTAAATGTAACAGTTTTTGGGTCTTACATATTTGAGATTCAATGGCTTCAAGTTGTCTTTGCCTGTTTTGCAATTCTATATCAAATTCACTGGTAAGAATCCTCTTTACCTTTTCTCTAATGTTTTCGGTCTCTAAAACAGGGTATTGCTAAGACACTAAGACATTTTAAATAGTAAACTTAAAATACTTACCACTTTGCCTTGAAGTACATATGGGATTATCTTTATAATCTGGGTCAAACATTGAGGAATGTGATGAATCTTCCATTTCTTATGACAAAATTATTATGCTAAAAATTATAAACTTAATATACATAATCAAGTATTTTTTGTTTGTGGCTAATATGTATATAAATATAAACTGACTATTGACTATTGACAAATAATAAATATAACCCCAAATTTCCAAGTAAAATCAGAATGATGCCAACCTTTGAAAATAGAACCATCCTTACAACTAGAAAAGTAAAAACAGAAACGCCAATATTTGAAAATAGAACCTTCCTTACAACCAAAAAAAATGTCGGGCCGCAGCAAGTGCAGTATAGTAGTGAATTTTCATAAGAATTGTACACATAATTAAGGTATATTATTACAACTAATTATTTAAATTTAAATGGACCTGGGAGACCAGTTAGCGATTATTTAAATAAGTTTATATTTTCTATGGAGCTAGAAAATTATAGTTTGGTAGAGATATATGTAAGTACTACTAGTCTCTTTAAAAAAATTGTGTTACAAATTTTATGAAAGTCACAAAACTTTTCTAGAAAAAAATTAATTCTTAACAATAGGAATTTACCCGCCAAATGATAAGTATGCCAGGTATTTTTCTCTTTAATTGCTTGGATAGTTTTGTTTTAGTCAACCCAATCGAACTGGTTTTTGCAAACAAAAAAACAAACATGTTTTTTAAAACCAACTTGTAGTTATCCGCGAAGCTCATGATGTTATTTTTCTTTAATTTAGTAGTACCCATAGGCTACGCTTACATAGGTGTTACTATAGTTCAAGATTAAAGATTCTAGCTTAATAGGAAATTGAATTACCAGATTTCAAATATTTTTACAAAAACTCTCTACCATAATGTATTTACTGCACCCAGACCTTTTTCAACACTTATTTACTGTTGCTGTATCCACACTTTTTGAAAATGATGAAATATTGTAGCTCTATGTAAGACTGACAAACAAGGCAACGTAAATTTGATTTTTGAAAAAATATTTTAAACAAATGAAATGGGGTAACAATTTAAACATAAATTGAAAATATTGGTTCCCTGCTTTGTTGCAGAGGTTCCCCTTTCCCTTCTGCATGCATACAACCACCCTCAATGCATAAACTAAGAACAATATGAACAATAACAGTTTCTTGGGCTCAACCCGCAAGAAAGTTACGGAACCTGCAGTGAATATTGGGATAAAGGCAGCTTATATAGAGGGCCAACTAAGCTGTTTTTTTTATCACTGTTCCCTCACATTTACTTTTTATCTTCTTCCCCGCCCAACACCCCTATTCACGCTCTTGGTCCAGTTACTTTCTTGGGCGCTGTTTGCAAGAAATCTTTCTTGTGGTTTGTGCATCCAGAAGGAGATTTAAGCATGTTTCTGATATTTTTTTCTAAAAAGCCCCCATGTGCTAATTTGCAAATTACCGAAAATTTAATTTTTATTTACAAAACGAATGTACCTGCCAAATTATAAACGTGGCAGGTATATTTCCTTATTAGTCGCTTAGATGATCCGTTTTAGTCCCCTCAATCGAAAGAGTTTCTGCAAACGAAATAACAAAAATGGTTTTCTAAAACCAATTTATCGTTGCTTGTAAAGCTCATTGTGTTATTTTTTAATTTGAGTACCCATGCTGCTCTCATATAGGTTTTAGTATGTATCAAAACTGAAGATTCTAGTTTAATGGGAAATTGAATTATCACCATTTGGAATATTTTTACGAAAATTCGCTATCATAACGCATTTACTGCACCTAAACCCTTTTCAACATTTATTTACTATTGCTGTATTCATACTTTTTGAAAATGAAATAAATAAATGTAAACAATAAAAATAAATTAAATTAAAATTTTTATATTTTACACAATATCTGTTTATTGGTATAATTTAAACTACTGCATGATATTATGTAGTTTCATGTACCTCAAATTTTCCATATACGACCTGAAGAGTAAAGAATAATGAAAATTCACTAAAGACTAAAAGTAAACAATAAGTAACTTATTACAAGGTTCTAAGGTATTGGCTGAGTCTTATTATTTGTTTATGACGTCTGTAAACAAAAAATAACAAGAATAACAACCTCGAATTCGACTCCTCACCCCTAATGCCAGTTTGCAAAATAGCAAATGACAATATCATATAGCTAACTTACGTTGTCAGATTTAGCTAGGAGAGGGCGATGGATTTTAAATACCTTGAAGAATGGGAAGCTTAATATTTATACATAATAAAACGTTTTTCTGGATTTCCTTTAATGAAATTGAATAGCTTTCATTAAATTTTTTATTTATTACTATATATTTTCCTGATATCTTCAAATTCAGATGACAGTTTTGGCAAATGGCAACCCCGCTGATTGTTTATTGTGACATATTTTTCTAACCTGTTCGTTTGAAGTTTAATTTGAAGCATTTCTTTGCAATATCAGCGTAACCCTGATATATCTGTCTGACCTTGTCTAACACTATAGGCACCCATTCAGAGGTAATTTCAGGTTATATCGTAAATTATTTATTTTTTATTTGGTTATAACTAAAATTAACTGAACTCATTAAGTTCAAATTTGGTAGAGAGGACCACAGATACAATATCTACGTGCGTGTAACGTTTTAGTTTCATACTTATAATAATTTAAAAGATATTGCGTTTTCAAACAGTTTTTCACATTTTTTTCTGAAAGTATGTGAGTGTCAAAACTGTAGTTTAACGAACTCATCCAAGCTATTAACAAAATGAAGGGAGTTGCCAAATTTGGTTTCGATTGGTGAAGTATTTTTTGAATTATCGCGGGTTGGATACACACACACACAAATATATATATATATATATATATATATATATATATATATATATATATATATATATATATATATATATATATATATATATATATAAATTAAAATGTCATTTTTGGTCTCGTACAAAATTTACAATTTCGGCAAAAATAAGGGTAGTTGAGAAAGGTTTGCAGTTGGAGAAGTATTATGGAGTGACTAGTATTAATTGTAAATGGAGGTATCAGGTGAAACATTAGAAGAACGAAATGGAAGAAAAAATAAATTTTTTGGAATGTCAAAATTTTAAGGTTGTTAAATTTGGAGTGTTGTCAAGAAGTTTTGGATGCAACTATGTATCAAATTATGTTAATATTCACCACAAGTCTTAGACTTATTGAATAAACATGTTGTATAATTTTAAGCAATAAAGGTAATAATAATAATATATATATATATATATATATATATATATATATATATATATATATAAAACACTATATATATATATATATATATATATATATATATATATATATATATATATATATATATATATATATATATATATATATATATATATATATATATATATATATATATATATATATATAGTGTTTTATTTAGAGGCGTAAAACTTAAAAGTGGCAACACTGTTTTCTGTGACAGCCGATTTGATAGTTCTCGGTTGTTTTGATGTTAGTTTACTTTGTTTTGGCAATTCAATTTGTCATGAGTAGAATCATGCCGGAACAACGAGCAACGTTTGCAAATTGTTCAAATTTATTTTGAAAAACACGGTTCAATTCGAGAAACACGTCGGGCATTACGTGAGTTTTATGGTGTTTACCTTAAAACTCTAAACGAAATACACATTCCGTAAGACGTCGTACAGTGCGCACATAACAAGCACACTAAGTCGTTGGCAAATTTTCTGTGAATTGTATTTTTATTGCCGAATGAGTTATTTGAACTTCCTTTAAAACTGTACCTGGCAAGTTTCGGAATATTTTATCTGTATCAGAGACAGAGGGCACACAAAGGACTATAAATCCGTGGCAGCGCTTGGTATAGGGAACTTTTGTTTTTCATTGCCTTAGAAATAGAAATACTTTCGTAGGTATCTAGCTTCGCTGGCTGTCTAACATTTTTGATAAGTTCCAGATTTTCCTTATCAATGTGGTGGTTATTATCCCAAATATGTTGTGCCACGCATGACTTGTCTACACTACCGTATCTTCAGTCGTGCCAGATGTTCACGAAATCTAGTCTCAATGGTTCTCTTAGTCTGCCCAACGTATTTAAGATTACAATCTTTACTTCTGCCAGGTAAAGTTACAAAGGAATTTCAAAAACCTCGTCCGGAAATAAAAATACAATACACAGAAAATTTGCCTGCATTTAGTCTCTCTTTCGATATTGGTCTCTACCTAAAACTTCCACACGATCTTCGTTGACGCCGTATATTTGGTAAATGTTTCGAAGGAAACATCACCATTGATCCACAATTTCATTTGAAAATTTGATTCGGCGATGAAGCAAACTTTTGGTAAAATGGCTTCGTCAACAAACAGAATTGCCGCATCTGGAGCGATATTAATCCACAAGCGATTGTCGAAACACCATTACATCCAGAAAAAGTCACTGTTTGGTGTGCTTTATCGGCCGGTGGAGTCATTGGCCCATATATCTTAAAAAATTATAATGGTCAGAACGTTACAGTTAACGTTGAGCGGTACAGAGACGTGATCGATATTACTAACTTCTTCGTGCCCCAATTGGAAGCCATTAATGTTGCAGACATGTGGTTTGAGCAGGACGGCGCACATGCCATACAGCACGCGATACAACTTACTGAAAGAAACATTTGACCAACGATTAATTTCACGAAATGGACCTGTTGAATAGCCACCACGTTCGTACAATTTTACGCCATTAGATTATTTTCTTTGGAGATATATGTGAAGTCGCATGTTTACGCCGATAAACCAGAAACAATTGAGCACTTGGAAGCCAACATTCGACGCGTTATTGCCGAAATACAGCCTGATTTGCTGCTAAAGAGTGTGTGAAAATTGAATCTCCAGATTACGCCAGAAACGCGCCAGCCGCATGTCACATGCTCAAAATCACATTCAAGTATGATGCAAAAAGATATCTTTCAAGTAAAGCCAATTTCATGGATATTTAAACCATTTTTCTCCCCCTCTAAAAACAAAAACAGCCTTTATATACTCATTGTATTCCTTAAATTAACTCATTAATAAAACTGAAATCACATTTTGTGCCCGAGTTCTATATCCTGCGTGGTAGTGTCCATAGTATAGTTTTTGGAGGGAGACTGCACTTGCTTAAAAGTTTAAAGTAACCAATTTATAAGAAATATTCCCTAATTCTTTGTTTATTTATATAAATTTTAAAAATATTTCAGGTTAACTAAAAGCAAGTTGTAAAATGTAAACAACGCTACATAACAAGCGCAAGTTATGCAGTAGAAAGATATATCGCTTGTTATGCCTGCAAGCAGTTTCCTGCTGCTAAAATTCAGCAGTGTCGCCTAACATAAAAGTGTTATCAGGTCGCATGCGGTCGCTTCGCGTAGTCACTGTCGCTTGGCAAATTTCATTCTCTTGGACATAAGCATGTCTATGAGTTGTGTCTAAATTTTCTCTATAGAATATTGAAAAAGTTTGTCTATGACCGTTGTCCTTAGACATAACCTAACTCGTAAAAATTTAAAAACAAAAACAAAGAAGTAAAAAAAAATGCTTTACACGTTCTTAATCTTAATAATGTTATAGATTAAAACAGGGCGAAAGCTACAGTTGCTTGTACGTAGAGATAAATAAGTTTTGTGTTGTTTCATAAATTGGTATAAAAAGAAAATTAAAATGGATGTCCTGGTGGAAAACTATTTGCTCAATTTACCAAATGAAATACTAATTAGGATTGTAGCTTGTTTAGACACTAATGATTTAATGAATTATATTGCTGCATATCCTGAACATTCATATTTTTTAAATGAGAAACATGTTATCAGGTATGATTTAATTTAACCACTTTCTTAATGCTTATCTAGTTCTATTCCCTATAATGTTTAGCACAACCTTGACTGTTATATAGAGGTGTTCACAAACTCTTCTGGTAAACTTTGAATATAGTGTACAGATAGCGAGAGTACATCCAGACCCGGTTGCAGTTAACAGCCAATAGGACAGCGGAACCTTGAAATCCTTGTTCCACTTTTATGATTGAATTGGGGTAATAGACAATTTGCATGGGTTTTTCATTAAATGAATTTCAACATTTACGTAATAGTTTTTCATACATGAAAGATTATTACATGCATGAAAATACTGAAAAACATATGTAGTCCACAGAAAAAGTTGGATAGTGAATAAATGACGTGTTTACATTTGCCTTAGGGTATGATAAGTACAGTTCTTGTTTCTCAACATCGTGCGTGGTGAATTTTATTCGTTTATTGTGTTTCTTCTTGTTGAATAGTGTAAAGTGTCTTCCATTATTACCAGAGAAGCCTTTTCCTGTTGTTTCAGTTGAAGTTTATTTGAAAGCTTCTTCAATGAAACTCAATCTATTCCTTTGAAACTGCTGCTTTTTTGACTGGAGATGTTTCATTTCGCCATTGGAAATAAAAAATGTGAGGTACTACATGTTTTTCAATCTCAGTTTCACATTCCCCCATGAGTGTATGTTGCCAAAAATTGTCCATATCTTGTTCTAACTGAAATAACACATCAATCTTTACCACATAGAAATTACAACCTATCTTAATAATATGATAAGAAATTTAACCTTATATCACTAATAGTTATTGTGAAAATGAGAAGGAAGTTACATTAAAATGGTCCTCACAACAATATAAGGCAGTTTTTTTTTAGATAACTGTTCCTTTCATATTGCTTTATAACTTTGCATCATTGCTTTCTAATTTGAGACACTTTTGGAACAATCAAAAATGGCTTCTCTGGAGTTTTTATAGTTGTATTTGTACACATTGGTACTATACAGTATTTATAAGCGTTATGTTTCATATTATCAAATAAAATCACATACACAAGCCGATATTCAATCAATAGCTTGCAACACAGGATGTAAACACAGAGAAGCAAGCTCATTGTCATTGTTGACATTACCATCCAGTGATGTCACAGATCATGCCGGAAAAATAGTGGTGTTTGAAATCAATTATGAAATTCGCATTTTCAAATATTTCTTAGCGTCGTTATGTAGTAGGTGAAATGAAAAAAAAAATAATATTAAAAATCATCTTTGTGGGATGTCTATCAGATGTAATAAGAAAAATGTTCGGGACGCAGCAAGTGCATTATAGTAGTGAATTTTCATAAGAACTGTACACTAAGTAAGGTATATTATTAGAACTAATTCTTTAAATTTAAATGGACCTGGGAAACCGGTTTTAGAGGTCCCAGCTAGCGATCACTTGAAGAAGTTTCTATTTTCCATGGAGCTAGAAAATTATAATTTGGTAGAGATATATGTAAGTACTGCAAGTCTCTTAAAAAAATTGTGTTACAAATTTCATTAAAGTCACAAAAGTTTTCTAGAAAAAAATTAACTATTTACAAAGGGATGTACCTGCCAAATCATAAATATGGCAGGTATTTTCCTTTTAATGGCTTGTATGGTTTTGCTTTAGTCAACCCAGTCAAACTAGTTTTTGTAAACAAAACAACAAAAGTTTCTAAACAAACTTTTAGTTATCTGTAAAGCTCATTATGTTATTTTTCTTTAATTTAGTACCCACGCTGCATTAACATACAGTGTGTCCACGGATTGAGGGTGGGTAAGGTATAAGTGACACAAATGTTTGAATTAAATTATGATATTCTGGGAATCGCTCCTGCTTTGTCTTAGACTAAGATATTGAGGAAATGAACAAAATCAATTAAAATACAGGGTGGTTTAGAACTGATTTAATTAAATGTGTTAAGAGTAAACTACCTTTGTTTATAAAGATACCGCAAAAAGTTATTAACAAAACTTGTTTAGAATTAAAACTTTTGACAGGCTCTCAATTTTCAGCCAGATCAGCCTACTTTGAATTTTTAAGTAAATTATTAACATTTTTTCCTATCAACATGTGGTTTTCTGAATGCAGGTGCGCAAAGTAAGTAACCATGCAATATTAAATAATAATTTATTAGTAAAATACAAAAAGCTTATTTCTAACAAAAATCAAAACGAACAATGAAAAATAAAGAAATTATTCAAATGTGCTGCCACCAACCGATACACATAACTCAGCCCGTTTAGTAAATGCTTTGTAGGCATTTTGAATATGTTGAATTGGAATACCGTCAATTGTCTCTCTCAACCTCAGTTTCAACAAATCAAGATCGTTATTTAATGGAGCCGCGTAGACTTTCTATTTGAGATAGCCCCATAAATAAAAGTCCATTAAGGTAAGATCAGGACTTCTGGGAGGCCAAGGTATTGGCCCATATCAACCAATCCACCGCCCATGAAATTCGCGATCTAACCATTCTCGAACGATTGCTGTTGCATGTGCTGGGTGGCCATCATGCTGGAAGTATGCTGTTTGTCTATCTTCTAGTGACATGTTATGCAAATGGTCTTGAAGAATATTTTCCAGCATTTCCAGATAACTGTACTGGTTCATATTCCGCTCAAAAAATATGGCCCAATTATCCCAGTGTAAGAAACAGCACACCACACATTTACTTTTTTATGGCATTGTCTTCTGTAGTTAACTTTATAATTTGGATTCTCCATAGACCAATGCCGTGCATTTTGGGAATTTACCACCCCATTAGTGGTGAAAGTGGATTCGTCCGAAAAAATAATACTTCTGCCAAAATTGTGAATTTGTAGATATTGCTCGCCGTACCATAAACAAAAATCTAATCGTTTCGACTCGTCATTTTCTTCCAAAGTGTGTATGAGTTTTGCTTTGAAAGGTTTCACCTTGTTGGTACGATAAATTTGTTGAAAATGGGATTTGCTAATATTGCCAATTTTTAATCCCCTTCTTCTTAATGATAATTTCGGGAAACGCCTAACAGAATCCATAGCTAATGCAGCTGCAGCATTTTCTTCTTCATTTAGGTCGGATTTTGTCTTCTTAACATTTAAAACACTCCCAGTACGCATAAATTTTGTAACAACTTTTTTTACAAACCGAATAATTTGGCCAGCGTTCAAGGAATTTTCTTATCACTCACTGATAAAAATGTTCTTCACCCAAACCATAGCACTGCACAATAAACACTTTTTGTTCTGTTGTTAACATTTTTAAATACAGAAGCTTGCCGTTCGTGACAAATACAATTCACGTTTCAATTTTCCAAATAAGTAGTATCCTGGGAAACGAACAACAAGGCAGAGCTTAAGTAGCCATGCAACTCGCCAATTATTGCTTCGAATGTTCAATTGTGCGTTTACTTTACTGTTTTTATTGGTTGAGATGAAAGCAAACCTACCCCAAGGTTAATTATGGTAAAGACTTTTTTAATACAGTTTCAAGTATTTTTTAAAGTACACCTAATCACAGAAGCCGTCGAACGTCATTTAAATAAAGTCGCAGCTAAAAAAAATTCATAGTCGGCTGATCTGTTTGAAAATTGAGAGGCTGTGATAAATTTTAATTGTAAACAATTTTTGTTAATAACTTTTTGCGGTATCTTCATAAAGAAGGTAGTTTACTCTTAATACATTTCATTACATCAGTTATACACCACCCTGTATTTTAAATGATTTTGTTAATTTTCTCAACATCTTAGTTTAAGACAAAGCAGGAGCGATTCCCAGAATATCATAATTTAATTCGGATTTTTTTTGTCACTTATACCTTACCCACACTCTATCCGTGGACACACTGTAGGTGTTACTATAGTTCAAGATTGAAGATTCTGGCTTAATAGGAAATTCAGTTATCGGATTTCAAATATTTTTACAAAATTCTCTACGTTAATGTATTTGCTGCAGCCCGACCTTTTTCAACACTTATTTACTGTTGCTCTATTCACACATTTTGAAAATGACGAAATATTGTAGCACTCTATGTAACACTGACAAACAAGGCAACCTAAATTCATCTTTGGAAAAATATTTTAAACAAATGAAATAGGATAACAATTTCAACATAAATTGGAAATCCTGGTTCACTGCTTTGTCGCAAGGGTTCCCTTCCCCTTCTGCATGCATACAACCACACTCAATGGATAAACAAGAACAATGTAAACAAGAAAAGTTTTTTGGGAACAACCTGCAAGAAAGTTACGGGACCTGCGGTGGATATAGGGGTTCTGAAGGTATCAGAAGGAGATGATAGCCCCCGTGTGCTAATCTGAAAATTTATTGAAAATTAAATTTTTATTTACACGACAAATGTAGCTGCCAAATTATAAACATGGCAAGTATTTTTTCTTATTAGTCGCTTGGATGATTCGTTTTAGCCAGCTCAATCGAACCAGTCTCTGCAAACAAAACAACAAAAATGGTTTTCAAAAACAAATTTGTTGTTGACTGTGAAGGTCATTGTGTTATTATTTAAATTTAGTACCCACGCTGCTTTTATATAGGCTTTAGTATGTATCAAAACTGAAGATTCTAGTTTAATGGGAAATTGAATGATCACCATTTGGAATACTTTTACGAAAATTCGTTACCATAACGCACCTGCTGCACCTAAACTCTTTTCAACACTTATTTACTATTGCTGTATTCATACTTTTTGAAAATGAACTAAATAAATATAAACAATACAAAATTTTGTTAATTTACGCTGAACATCTGTTTATCGGTATACTTTAAACTATTGCATAATGTTTATAGTTTCATTTACCTCCAATTTTCCATACACGAGATGAAGAGTAAAGAAAGTCATTAACTCACAATTTTCATTTATAATCATCGTCCCATATTTATTTTCAATACTTAATATTTATATCCATATTTTAAATATGTTAGGTTTTTTTTTTTTTTTTTTTGTTCCCTCAGGGCTCGTCCGCGGCCTTGCCGCCCCGATAGCACCGCAACCCTTGGTTGATTGTGCATACCCCTAGTCTTACTCCACCCATTCCAAAATCACTGTGCCTTGAACTAGTCTGCACAGCGATTGGTAGGGTGAAGTTTTATATTGCTCTGTCTCCGGTCTAGAGTGACCGTAGATCAGTTGTCTTTTCCGGTCCAGAGCTATACACTCGCACAAGATGTGCTGGGCTGATTCCTCCCCCTCGCCGCAGAGTCTGCATGCGAGGTCCCCTTCGAACCGCCCCATTTTATGTAGGTGTTTCTTGACGGCCATGTGTCCCGTCAAGAGACCTGTTGTGTTTCTGAGCTGTCCTCTGCTAAGGTTTAGCAGCTCCACAGCTCTCTTTGAACTGGGTCCGTCAATTATTGACTTCCCATGTCTGAGCCCTGGACAGTCCGCCCAGTACACCTTGTGTTGGTTTCTGACCCAGGACTTAATGGCTCCCCTGGCAGTGCTCTTTGACACGCCCAGAGCCGGTTCCTGTCCCATAAATGGTTCTGCTGACCCCCTCTTTGCGAGACTGTCAGCTTCTTCATTGCCTTTGACCCCCGAGTGACCCGGCACCCAGATGAGGGTCACCTCATTCTGCCCAGCCAGGTCGCTCGTCTCGTCTCGGCACTCACTCACCAGCCAGGAATTTACCCGTGGGCTACTTAGTGCCTTAAGGGCTGCCTGGCTGTCTGTGGCTATGAGGATCCGCTTGTTGGTGTAGCCCCTCCTCTTGTTCTCCCGCACACAGTGCAGGATGGCGTACATCTCGGCCTGAAACACCGTTGCATGGGCTCCGAGGGAAATACTGTGACTTACCCTCGGTCCTTCCGAGTAAACACCTGCCCCCGTCCCACGCTCCCCGCCAGATCCGTCCGTGAACCAGACGAGCGCGTCCCGTGGTATGCCCGGTGTCTCCTCCCGCCATGCCCCGCGATCAGGGATTTCCACTGTGAAGTTGTTTTCCCTGCACATTCGCGGGCTCGCGAAGTCTGACCTCATTTCAAGCATGGGTTCCTTCACGATCTCCTGAATTTTGCAGTGGCCCCTGAAGCCTGAATATGTTAGGTTAGTTAAGAGTCAGTTGTAAACGCTACATAACAAGCGCAAGCTACGAAATGTAGAAATAATGCGCTTGTCAAGCTTGCAAGCAACTTACTGCTTTTAAAAATTAGTGGTGTCATCTAACGTCAACCAGCTAGCAAGCGGCTTGTAGTCGCATGCTAGCGTTTATGAACGCATTAGGAAATAAATGAGCCAGGGCTATTATTGTTAGTTGATTCTATGCAGTCTCCAACTATAACATTTTGTGTTAACTAGAGCAGTCGTGACGACATACTACCTGGTTCCGCACCGAGATGGCATCCTCGTCGTATATTTCACAATGTTATAAGGTTTTGACATTTTGCAATGCTGACGATGTAACTTCCATTGTTTATATTTTTATCTACTATTTATTTAAATAGCATAGCAGTGCAGTTAACATAATCTGTCCTTGTCCAACATTGTAGATATTGCATTACAGAATCTGAAGTGATGTTGAGGATTATTTTAATATTAATTTCGAATAACTCTATTTTCCTTTGATCAAAATACTTGAAAATTGGTACAGAACCACGCCTGCCTATGTTCCCTTAAGTTGTAAATTTTTGTTTCAATCACTTAAACAATTTGAGAGATGTTGCGTTTTAAAAATTGGCCGTTAAGATGTGACCGAACTCATCTAAGCCATTAATAAAAAAAGTTCAGGACTCAGCAAATGCGTTATGGTAGCGAATTTCGGTAAAAATGTTTTTAATGGAAAATACGTCTTGTTTTTACAATAAGGACATTTGGTTGATAGTATAACTTATATAGTACTAACAATGTACTATATTTCATTAAAATAGCTTTGTTGTTTCAAAAACTAAAAAAAAAAATCCGAAAATAAATTTTAAAAGTTCCAGAAAAACAGGTCCGATTTTCCTGGTCAACGAACCTCTTTAAGCTATTTAAACACCTGCCAAGATATAATTATTCACAAACAGCTTTAGGACCAAAATTTAAAAAAAAAATTATGATAACGTTTTACATAAATTGCCTTCAGTAATGTTATACTAAATTATATTTTTCACAAAAATCCAACAACTTTTTTTTACAATAACTTACTAAACATTTATTATTCATTACCAACATATCAGAAAAATCTTACAAAAAATGATTTCTACAGAAACACAAAACATTTCAGCGAAAATTTTCCAAATTCAGCCACTATTTGAGAGTGCCTGTATATGGCAGCTCGACTTTTTCGACAACTAATACAAACAAAAAACTCTCTGAATGCGTCACTTCCATAGGGCTCCGCTATCTATTGATAAAAACGTCGTATCACAATTTGTGTTACTGCCAAAGCATCAGAAGGAGGGTCTATTTGAAATTGATTTTCCGAAATTATTTTAGTAAAATGAAGGACAATGATGGTTGAAGCTGAAACTTGAGGCTTTGTAAAACACACTTACTATGACATTTCTTCTACATAATCAGTATTTGTTTCAGATTCGCTGTCTGAAAATTGCAAATTTTGACGTTTCAAATGGCGACTGACGTTTTACGAAAAAAAAATTATAAAATTTTAAAAATATTTTTTCTGCTATTTCTTGACCTTCTTATGTCAAGAAAACTTAACCATTGTGTGTAATATTTAATTGGTTTTGTTAATTACACAAAATATTTTGTTCCTGTGGTTTCCTCTGATCACCAGTGGCACCCAACTTTTTTTTTCTTTGAATGCCTATAACTTTTTTTTTTAACATAGATATCTGAATTTCGGTATGCAGTATGCAGGGCAAGTTTGATAGTAGAGACGTATGTGCCAAATTTGGTTGTCATATCTCTTATTTTCGGAGATACAAACATTTTCCGAAAGCAAACTCAGAGTTTTCCCTAAAAAACTGGTCCGATTTTCCTGGCTCACGAACTTATCCAAGCCACTCACAACATACCAACTTTCGTCAAAATAGGCCCATTATATTGTGAGTTATTGGTACGATATATATATATATATATATATATATATATATATATATATATATATATATATATATATATATATATATATATATATATATATATATATATATATATATATAAACACAGATCTCTTCATTAGTGAATTTTTCGTTTTACGAAAAATTCGCCAAAAATGTTGATTCTAAATAATAAAACCAATAATATTTTTTAAGGAATGTGAATCTATGTAGAGCATTTGATATGAAGTTTTCCTTAAAGACTGATCTGGTTCAGAAAATTAATCCCAGCTATATTAAAGTCTTGAATATAAATGGTGTTTACTGGATTCCAGCAGATGAGTTACATTTTTGTATAAAAAAGCTATGCAATCTTGAATGTCTTTATGTTTTGGATACAAAATTATATCTTTCAGAGAGGGAAGTAACTTGTCTTCAGCCATTAACAAAGGTTAGTTCAGTATATTGATTTTTTTAATATATATTTTTTTAACTAAATTTCATTTGTGGTACTCATTTTTAGCTTCAAAAAATAGCGATTTGTATTGACCAGAAATTTTTCACCTTAGAAGCAGCCAGTAATTTTCCCAATGTCAAATCATTAATGGTTCATTTAATTGGAAAAGATAAGTGCCCACAAACCCTTTTGGAAACACTTGCATACAAAAGCGGACTAGAAGAACTATGGGTAAGTGTATGTTTTATATAGGTGTCCCGATTCGATGCTCACTATCTCTGTCCTTGAAACTATTAGAAAAAGTTCCGGACGCAGCAAGTGCGTTATGGTAGTGAATTTTCATAAAAATGTTTTTAATAGCAAATATGTGTGTTTTTTTTTCAGAAAGCAGGCATCAAATTTGATTACCAGTATAACATATATAGTAGAAACAATGTGCCATGTTTCATCCAAATAACTTTATTGTTTGAAAACGTACAAAAATTTCCGAAAGTAAACTTAAAGTGTAACCAAAAAATCTGTTTCTTGGTCAACCTTATAGGTTAATAGCAAATTGAGCTTTTCAAACATAAAGCATTTAATCAAAATTCGCTACCATACCGCACTTGCTGCGTCCAGAATTTCTTTACTTACAAATATGCATTATATTTCGATGGAAAATCCAAAAACATAGGGCATTTTCGACTAAAATAAATATTATTTCTATCACCAACGACTTATGGGCCACCCTGTGATTGTAGAAATATTTTTTTAAGATGTAGCTCAACACACCCTATAATTAATGTATACAATTTTTTTCATATCTTGTAGAATAACGGATATATTGAGCTTTATTGATTTTTTACGAAAATTCGACAAAAGTTATATACCATTAAACAATAAACTCTATAGCTAAGACTACTGCCAAGCATCAGAGAAAGGGTCTATTTGAAATGAATTTTCTGGAAACATTTTAGTAAAATGAAGGACAATGACTGTTGAAACTAAGACTTTAGGGTTTGTAAAACATTCTTCTTGAGACATTTTCTTTCCATAGCCCGTATTAGATTCAAGTTCTTTGCCTAAATGTTGTGAATTTTGACGTTTTAAATTGTCACTTTGACGTTTTGAGGAAAACCCCAATTTATTTTTCTTTAAATGCCCATAACTTTTGTGTCTTATAACCTACAGCGCTAAATTTTGGTAGGTAATTTACCTATAGCGATATAAAACGATGTATCAAATTGCCCTTACTTTGTTATTTCCGGAGATATGAATTTTTTTCTAAAGAAAACACAAAATGTTCTGGGAAAACCTCGGTCGATTTTCCTGGCTAACAAACTTATCCAAGCCACTTACAAAAGGAAGGTATCCACCAAATTTTGTCAAAATCGGCCCATTATTTTTTGAGTTATCGGTGTGATATATATATATATATATATATATATATATATATATATATATATATATATATATATATATATATATATATATAAATCGAAACTGACCCCGGATGTGTTCTAGGGGGCTTAATTAGCGCTCATTTGAAGAAATTTTTTCAAAATTCAAAAGTCGGGATCTTTTTTAAGAAAATTCACTAATAGGAGATTTGTTAAATGGAAGAAGTTTTAGCAATATTACTGTTCATTTCAAATTATTTGAGAAATCAAGGTCAACTAAAATATTTAGTTAATTGAAAAAAATAATTTTGGCGATCTCGTTTTTGCGCTTTAGCAGAGGCCAATCGTTTTCAATGAAAAAAAGCCTGGACGCAGCAAGTGCGTTATGGTAGTGAATTTTCATTAAAATGTTTTTAATTGCAAATATGTTTTTTTTTAAAATAAAAGGCATGACATTTGGTATAACCTACATATAGTAGAAACAGTGTACCTTATTTCATCAAAATAACCATTGTTCGAAAAGTACAATAATTTTCCGAAAATAAATTTAAAATGTTCCAAAAAAAAACTGGTCTGATTATATAAATTGTAAATATAATTATCCACAAAGAGCTTTTGGACTACAATTTAAAAAATGTTTACATGAAAATTTGCAATTTCTTTAAGGAAAATTTCGATTTTATTTACAAAACTTGGTTAAAGTAATGTACATGAAAATTATATTTTTTTACGAAAATTTGCTAAAGAATTATTTTTCACGAAAATGTGAAATATTTTTTTTTTACAATAGGATACATTCATTATTACCGACACTTCACAAAAAATCTTTCAAAAATGATTTCAGAAACACAAAAATAATTTTACTTAATATTTTTTACATGAAAATTTGCTAAAAAATTCATAATATTTAAATTATGTACATATATACCTAATATGTATCTAAATTTTCATGTGTAATTCACATTTTTTAATATAACGCCACGTACCGAATTTGGTTGCCATAGCTTTATTTTCAGAGGTATAAGAATTTTCCAGGAAAAACTGGTTCGATTTTCATGACTTAAACAAGCCACTTGTCAAAGGAAGGTACTCACCAAATATGATCAAAGTCGGCCTATTATTGTCTGAGTTATCGGTGTAAATTCCTGGCTGGTGAGTGAGTGCCGAGACGAGACGAGCGACCTGGCTGGGCAGAATGAGGTGACCCTCAACTGGGTGCCGGATCACTCAGGGGTCAAAGGCAATGAAGAAGCTGACAGTGTCGCGAAGAGAGGGTCAGCAGAACCATTTATGGGACCAGAACCGGCTCTGGGCGTCACAAAGAGCACTGCCAGGGGAGCCATTAAGTCCTGGGTCAGAAACCAACATAAGGTGTACTGGGCAGACTGTCCAGGGCTCAGATATGGGAAGTCAATAATTGACGAACCCAGTTCAAAGAGAGCTGTGGAGCTGCTAAATCTTAGCAGAGGACAGCTCAGAAACACAACAGGTATCTTGACGGGACACATGGCCGTCAAGAAACACCTGCATAAAATGTGGTGGTTCGAAGGGGACCTCGCATGCAGACTCTGCGGCGAGGGGGAGGAATCAGCCCAGCACATCTTGTGCGAGTGTAAAGCTCTGGACCACAAAAGACAACTGATCTACGGACAGTCTAGACCGGAGACAGAGCAATATAAAACTTCACCCTACCAATCGCTGTGCAGACTAGTTCAAGGCACAGTAATTTTGGAATGGGTGGAGTAAGACTAAGGGTATGCACAATCAACCAAAGGTTGCAGTGCTATCGGGGCGGCAAGGCCGCGGACGAGCCCTGAGGGAAAAAAAAAACCTATCAGATGCCGAAACTGAAGCTTGGAAGAGTATAGTTGTTGGATTTTTATGGAATACAAAACGTGATAGCTATAGGGCAAATGTTTCTGAATTGATAATAAATTACTGCTGGAGCTAATATGTCACTAAATATCCACTTTTTATGTTCTCATTTGAACTTTTTCGCAGATTAGGAATGTTGAGTGACGAACATGGGGAATACTTTCATCAAGGTTTCATGGATTTAGAGTGCAGATATCAAGGCTTCTGGGATGCAAATATGATGGGTGATTTTCACTGGTCATTTTTAAGAGAAACAAATTTAAAAATGTACAAAAGGAAAAATGTAACCTAAATTTTTTTTATTTCTTAGTTTGTTTGCTTTTGTTGTATTTTATATAATAATAATAATAGGTTTATTCGATTTGTAACATTACATAACACCCAAACTATTTTCTCACTATTAATAGCTTTCGAATAAAAGGTACTTACTAATTAGGTCACTAAGAATATTTCACATAGGAGTATTCTTGTATGTGACCCTATGCAGAAAATGCATGTATAGACTAAACAACGGTAATAAATCACACTTCACAGCGGTCATCTAACAGTTATTAGTAACTAGCTTAACCATGATAACACCACTCTATATATAATAAAAAATATCACAGAAAATCAATACTAACAAATCAGGACAAGTACACACTGAAATATTTCCCTACACATATAACCTGGGCAATAGAACAGCAATCTTATAAACTACCAAAAAGCAAAAGCTTCTTAGAATTAAAATAAAATAAAACTTAAGTGAACAGGATTCTAAACACTCAATAAGTGAGACAAATTTATAACCAAAATCACAATCAAGACCAACAAGACAAGCTAAAACGACCTTGCAATGACCAAATGAAGATGGAGGGAGTCATCAAACTCAAGAAAAGACAACATTGCACGACAACCAAAATAACTTGTAAAGACACATTACAAAAATATTGCACTCCAACACATTACTGAATTTTTCAGAATTATTTAAAATACATTCTCTGAGTCTGTTTGTAAAATGATTGATATTGTCAGAGTGTTTAATTTTTGTAGATACCAAGTCACTTATCTTTTTGTAGGTATAACACCTTTGTCCTATTGTCTTTCTACACTTCAGTGGTGTCATATTCATGGTGAAGCCTACAAATTAATTCCTTCCTTTTAAAGCACAAGGTTCCCACCTGAACAAAATACAACTGGCGAAGGTCCATCAGCTTTGCCTCCCTATACAGCTGCTTAGTTAGATATCTCCTATTTCTTCCATACATTGATGAATCTCAAGCACATTTAACTCTCTCCAGACTCCATCAGTCGCTCCTCCTCACCCAATTATCCCGTAGTTAAACTATGACTCAACAGGGGCATAATATACTTTTTTCATGTCACTTATTTCCAACAGGTCTTAATATACTTTTTTCACGTCACTTATTTCCAACAGGTCTCTAAAGTACCTCATCTTGCACATCAGTGGTCTCAGTTTCTTCAGCACATATTGGCTCTGCTCATCCCATCGCAAATGACTGTATATGCCTATGTATTTGACTCTGTTTGTTCCCACAATTTGAATATCAGAGCCAGTGGTGAGCGGTCCCATACTTGGCAAGTGGTTCAAATATGATGTGAAAGGCAGATACACTGTTTTCTCTTGATTTAGTGTTAGCAAGTTAGCATCTAGCCAATGACATATGGGCCCAAAATCATCTTTAGCTGTCTGTTTCATACCTTGCCAGGTTTCTGCCCTATAAATCACAACCATATCGTCGGCATAGCTTATTTTTTTCTCCCTTTCATGATAGAAGCAGTAATTCATTTACATACAAAGAATATGTATGATGACTATTGGATAAACAGACCAATTTGCGTCCAGAGATTTTTTTTAAAGAAAGTTGAAACACGTCAATTTTAATATTGAGGGGGACATGTTTTGACATAAAACTCAACTTTGTCACATCAACCTCTTAAGGGTGGCGATAACAACCCTTATATTTTAAATAGTGAACATGGGTCGAGTGTTACATCATTTGAAAACTCTTTCTTTTCTGAATTTTGACACTAATTTTTTTGTAAGTTTTATCAACTCGTTTAAACATTATAAGAAATGCACTAATTAGTCAATTTTTCGTTAAAAAAACTAAAAAACAAAACCAAACGTTCAAAAATGTTTATTCAGTTAAGTACGTGTTCAAATTGTTGACCACCAGCTTCCATACAAAAGTACAAATTTTGTTCAAAATGAGCTCTGACATTCTTGAGCATTTGTGGAGTTATTAGACGGCATTCTTCAACAATACATCGTCGTAATTCTTCCAGAGACTCCGGTTCTGTTGCGTAAATTCTACTCTTTAAATGGCCCCATAGAAAGAAGTCTAAAGGAGTTAAATCCGGTGAGCTAGGGGGCTACTCAATAGCACCTCTACGCCCAATCCATTGCTCTGGAAACTCTGTTCAAAAACTCCCTAACACGTTGTGAAAATGCGGAGGAGCTCCATCTTGTTGTAACACGAATTGATTTTGTTGATAGCGATAATCATTTTCAGCAATGTCAATTAGTAGAGGGTAAACTATATCTTCTAGTAACTCCAAATACGTTTCGCCACTCAAATTGCCATCAAGAAAAATTGGTCCCATTAAACGGTCTCCAAAAATGCCAGTCCAGGCATTCAATTTATGTGGAAATTGAGTGTGGACTCCATGAAAATTTCTTGGATTATGACGATTGACTGTAGAGTTTAATAAAAACGTACACTCGTCTTAAAAACAGATATTGAACAGAAAGTTCCCGTTATTAGCTATTCGTGCAGTCATAACTTCACAAAACTCCAACCGCCAATCAAAATCATCTTTATTCAGTTGTTGTACAAGATGAATTTTATACGGGTGAAATTTATGTTGCTTCAATATTCGCTGAATCGTTCTTTTGATGTTTGAAACAGTGGCCAATTTTCTTGTGCTCAAAGTTGGATCTGCAGCAATTCATCCTAAAACTTCATACTCAGTAGTCTCATTTCTAACTGGAAATTCACGTTCAGGATCCCGTTTTTTGTTGGCTACTGAACCACTTTGTCGAAAGCAACTAACTCCAAAATGTATTTTCTGTAACATGTCTGTTCGGATGTCGTTCATTAAACAAATTTGCGGTACGGTTGGCACAGTCATCGTTTTTGAAAAAAAGAGTAATTATTTCAACTCTTTTACAGAAGACACCATTGTGAAATTAATTTTCGGTAGTACTATCAAGTATCAAACTGACCGATAAACTGCAATAATAAACCGCATTTCTCTCATTCCGATAGTCAATTTTTTGTTTACAAACCAACAAAACATTGACTATCAGCACATTTCTTATCAGAATGAGTGAAATGTGTTTTTGCATCTTCAACTGTGAACAATTTTTAAACGAGTTGATAAAACTTCCAAAAAAATTAGTGTGCTGAATTCAGAAAAGAAAGAGCTTTCAAATGGTGTAACACTTGACCCATGTTCCCTATTTAAAATATAATGGTTGTTATCACCACCCTTAAGGGGTTGATGTGACAAAGTTGAGTTTTATGTCAAAACATGTCCCCCTCAATATTAAAATTGCTGTGTTTCAGCGTTTCTCAAAAAAAAAAAAATTCTCTGGACACAAATCGGTCTGTTTAGTTTTCAATGCGCCACCCTATATAGATGTGTGGTGGAACATTTTTTAAGGTATTTTTGAATTTGGTACTCTTAAATTCGTAAAATAAAACTAGTTTTAGTGGATGTACAAAACTCTTGTAAACTAGTGTAATTTGGGCAGCCACTATATGTCAGTTTTTGTATAATTATTTTCTATATTAATCTAATAATGTATCTTATTTATTTTAGATAATTGATAAAAGTCAACATTTGTTTTGTAGACTATTTAGCTTGGCTTACCACATGAAAAAGTTTGCCTACAGATCACTGGCTCCAATTGCTGTTAATGAACTTCAATTTACTGATATGTATAAGGTATATGAAAACAGAAAAGTCGGATATATATATTTAGGTAAGTTTTATCATTAAGTAATAATCATAACAATAATAACAGTGTACAAGAATGACTCAATAGAAGAAAACACATTACAATACACAAGAAAATGAAATGATTTCATCTATTAATATTTAATTCAATATTCAACACTACAAACAACAAATAAGTACTCATTAACCTACAAATGTGAGCAACAAACAACAAACGAAAATCTGATAGGTAAATTTCAATTGCAAATATCGCAGTAAAGGTTCTATATGACCACCATTTTGGCCAAGGCACTGCAGAATTCTATTATTCAGCTCATCTGCAGTACCTCTTCTGTTTTCATTCGGATCTAAATCACTTAAAGCTGTTCTTACACGACCTAGAAGATCCTCTTTACTTTCCACCCATGTGTCATATACTTGGCTTTTTAAAGGCCCCATAAATAAAAATCAGCAGGCGTTAAGTCAGGCGAACGAGGAGGCCATCTCCAGAGACCATTGGGCCAAATCCATCTGTCCTAAAACATCTCCGTTAGCTGCCGATAGTCATCCCCAGTGGAGTGAGTAGGTGTGCCATCTAGTTGATACCAGCAACTCTGCTTTGTATCTGGTGGTAAACTTGCAAGGAAATTTCTGACAACTCTCCTTAATAGTTGCAAATACCTTTTACTGTTCAAATTTTCCACATTAAAATTGAAATTGTTTTGAAAATGACCTTCTCAGAGCAAACAAGGATTTTTGCTAGCCCAAAAATGATTATTTCTGCGGTTGACAATTACTTCTCTGCAAAATTTAGACTCGTTAGTCCAAACGATTTTAGATATGAAATTTTCATCTTCTTAAATATTCACAAACATAAATTCGCAAAATTCGATTCTTCTTAAATGGTCTCTTGGCCGGAGTCTTTGCAGTATTATTTCTGAATATTGATGCATTCTATGGGATTATAAAATTCTATGCACAGAAGAACTTGATATTCCCAAAGCTCAAGTTGCTGCTGTGATCGAGCTCCGCGGATAAACTCGAAAATAAGCCAAAACGGTTATCATATTGTCTTCATGCTCAGTAACGCGCTTCTAATCATTTTGTGTAGTATGGAACTTCCAGTCATTCTAAATCTTTCCACTATCCTCACAACTTTCCCTCTACTCATTGGTGGTAGATTGCGATATCTCATATTAAACACTCTGCTTGTTCTGCTCACAATCCTATCACATTCTCATGGATATAAAATAATTTTAAAATATCAGTATTTGAGTACACTTATTATTTTGCATTTTAATTATATACTAATTCTTCCAACATGGTTAATACAAACATACAGACAAGCATTTTTAAGATTAAGTTACGTTATACAATTCATGTATGTCAAAATTTGATAGAATGTCACACACAAAGTCTCGGCCACCTTTCTTGTGTAATGTGATGTGTTTACTTTAAAAAAGAAGGTTGTTACCTAAAATCGCTAGTAACAATTAGTTCACTAGAAATATGTACAAACTTATATGAAGCCGGTGTAGAATTAAATTGAACACCCGAATTGTCGATAATATATGTGGTGTGCTATTTAAACAAAAGACTTTTGCAACATTGAATATGTCCAAGTTCGTCTCTAAATTTAGAACACTCTGTATGATGAAAGTGTACTTCGGTAACACTGTATGAAAGCTCAATCTCAGTGTTTATGGTGTTCCAAGTTTTAGCCCTTTATCTTGAAAAACATCTAAAGCACATGCTATTGTAAATAAGGATAAAGGTTCCCCAAAATGTACAAAAATCACAATATTACTGAAACAATTGAAGATGGGTATAGGGAAACCTAATATGAATCTTTATAAAATTTTATGGTGAATCTGAATATGCATTCCGATATAGAGCATTGCATTTCAATTAACACAGTTAATGACAACTCCCAGTTTAACCGGAAGCGATGTGACCTTGAAACTATTTTAAAATAAAATACGGTTGCAAATTACACATGACACTATAAATTCAAAATTGAGGATATTCGGGAACTCCACAAAGTTCTGATGCACAGCCATCGTGAAAAACCCTGTATACGCAGATAAGATATAAAGCGAGGCACAACATTATTTTTAAGTGCTCTGAAACAACTTTCGACCACTAGCTACTGATACTTTTTCAAATAAAGAACAAATCGGAGAATTATGGAAAAAGTTAACTAGCCACATCAGTTTCTTGCAATATTGGCGATAGTCGGGTTAACGAAGAACGCTGAGCTTGTCAGAGTTATGATCATGTGCCCTTCACTATAGATAAAGCCTCCGGGGTTATTAAAGGTTCTGATAGCGTTCAAAACTTTTGGATGAAGACATTGCGGTGTACACATTATCGATTGGTAGTATTGATAAATGATGTTAAACTTGACCCAAAGAAGATGACGTTGTTTCTCACACAATGAGATACGCATCTTCCATGAGAAACCATCGTCCAATGTTTATTGTCAATATTTATATCCATGTTTTAAATATGTTAAATGTTAGTTAAAAGTCAGTTGTAAAATGTCAACAACGCTACATGACAAGAGCAAGCGACGAAGCGTAGAAATAATGCGCTTGTTGAGCTTGTAAGCAACTTGCTGTTGTTAAAAATCAGCGGTGTCTTCTAATGTCAATCAGCTATCAAGCCGCTTGCAGATGCATGCTAAAATTTAGCGCTTTTGAACGCAAAAATTGTCCCAGCATTAGGAAAGAAATGGTCCAGGGCTGACAATTTACAAAATTGTTAGTTGATTGTATACAGTCTTTATCTATAACATTTTGTGTTAACTAGAGATATGATGATATTCTACCTGGTTCCGCACCGAAATGGCGTCCTTGTCGTAAATTTCACAATGTTTTACATACTGACATCTTGCAATGATTGTGACTTCCATTGTTTAAATTTTTATCTACCATTTATTTAAATAGCATAGCAGTACAGGTAACGTCGTCTGTCTTTGTCCAACATTGTAGATATTTCATTACAGAGTCTGAAGTGATGTCGAGGATTATTTTAATATTGATTTCGAATAACTTTATTTTTCTTTGATCAAAAGATTTGAAAATTGGTACACAACCACGTCTCTCTATGTTCTTCTAAGTTGTAGATTTTCATTTCAATCATTTAAAGAATTTGAGAGATATTGCGTTTAAAAAAATATTTTTAAATTTTAGATTTGATGAACGAACTCATCCAAGTCATTAACAAAATAAGGGTAATTCCCAAATTTGGACCAAATCAGTGAGGTATTTTTTGAGTTATGGGTTGGATACATGCATACATACATAGATTATATATATATATATATATATATATATATATATATATATATATATATATATATATATATATATATATATATATATATATATATATATATATATATATATATATATATATATATATATATATATATATACATATAAATTTCTTAACTGACCACGGGAATGGGTTCCAGCGACCCTAATTCGTGCTCATTTGAAGAAATTTTCCGAAAGTCTCACCGTTGATACGTCTCTATTAGTAAATTTTCTTAATGAAAATTCAGTAATACTTTCTGCAGTAGACTTGTCTTCATCTTATATTTTTTCTGCAGAAAAAGGCTGCAAGAGAAATTTTGATATTGCTATCTACGACGAATATTTTCAAAAATTTTGGGATACTTGGAATGCTTTACATTGCTTCAGTCCTTATGGAGTTGAAGATGCCAAGGTAGAATAAATCATCTTTTTATTTATCAATTGCATTCATTACTTTTTCTTTTCTAGGGACTGATTAAAAATGATATTCAATTTTATTTTAAAGAGCTGAACTTTTGTCATGAACCATTACCTTGTTGTACAAGATATGTTGAAGCTATAAGCAATTGCCTGAGGTCATCTGTTTCAAGAAAGTTGTTAAAACTTAGCCTGCAGATTTGTCTTTTTAGAGGTAAGTATTTCAATTTTAATTATTTGCTAAATAGATAGGTATACACTTCTTCTTTGGCTTTACAATTGCTAGTTCTTTCTCTGTAGCCAGTTTCACCCTTTTATGGCATTGTCAAGCAGGAGAAAATTGAATTTATTTATATGCATTCATGACAACTATACATAAAAATCAGTTACTGTGTTAGGGTATTTTGATAAAAAAAAAATTAATTTTAATTTTGATATGAGAGTAGACATAATTCTTGGTGTACCTCCAGAGAAAATAATCTAAAGGTGTTATGTCTGGCGAACGGGGTGGCCAAGGATTAGCTGAATGGGTATCTATCCATTTTACAGGAAATCCGTTCGAAAGATATTCCCATACAGCCCTGGTGCTGTGCGCTGGCGCACCACTCCTGCACGAACAGTTTTGATAGTCAGCAAGTAAAATGGTTTCCAAAGCTTCTTCCAAATTACGTTCAAGCGAAATGTGGTAACGCTCGTGAGAAGTGAGTAGTGAGACAAAAGAACCTATTAGTTTTGTGCCCAAAATCTCAATCCACATGTTGAAACCAAAACAGTGTTGGTGTCTAACCATTCGAAACGGACGGCAGTTGTTTCTTGACCAGTAATGGTTATTTTGTCGGTTAAAAATACCATTATTGGTTACCATGCTTTTGTCCGATCAGATAATTTTATGTGGGAAATTCCCGCCCTCTTGACACTTCCTCTTATACTATTCACAAAACGTTCTTCGCCTCTCGTCATCATCAGGTCTGAGTACTTGGTAAACTTTGAATTTGAAAGGTTGAAATTTATGTTTTCGTAATATAAAATAAGCAGTAGATTTAGGTATTCCAATTGCTTGCTTAATTTGTTGAACAGATATTAAGGGTTTTCAGTTACAGCTAACAATACATTATTTTCTTTTAGTTTGTCACAATGCTTATTTCTGATTAACAATGGTTTTTTAAACAACCCACACTGCCTAAGAGTTGCAGCTAATCGTCCAAAAATTTTGGTACTTGGCTGTCTTCTTTCCAGGTAACTGTTAAGATACATAGCCCTGCTTTAACATCATTACTTTGACACACGTAACACTTAATCATGGGAAAAACTACTTTCCATTTTGCAAAAAAAAAGGTATCAATCAGCACTTAATAATACTACTGGATGACAGTTTAAATGAATAACAATTATTTGATATTCGAATAATTCCAAAGGCTACTATTTATAATAAATTTATTAAAAAATGGTTATAATTACAAAATCAAAAAAGAACTTTGAAGGTTAATGCTTTAATGACTTAGAAGATGTTATTTATGCTTTGAAAATAATGCACATTTAACAAACAGATCTTCTAGATTAAATAGTGGTAGTTTTTTCCATTTACTGTAAGCCATATCTATTACGTTATTAATTTTGTGACATGTTTCATTGATTTTTCAGTTTCATAGAGTTTCACACAATATTAAACAATAATATCGCCTTTTCAGTTTTCTTTGCTTTAGAATGATTAATTCTAGTTACGTTCTTTTTATAAAGCAGGCGCTTTACTTATTATTTTATTTTAAATCTTGATAAGTGCTGAAATATGTCAGAAACTTAATTAAACCTCCACATGTGATGTTATGAAATGTAAAATTAAAAAGATTCCAAAATCTTTTATTTCTTAAATCAATTAAAAAAAAAAGGTTGATGATAGGTTTTTGAGAACGAAACTTCATACTGTAAAAGTAATGTTATGTTAAATCTTATAAAAAGTAGCTGTAAAGAAGTGTTCTTCATTTTGTTCTAGCTCTAATAATAACATTAGTACGTCATTCAATGTAGAATTAAAAAAGTTCCAAAAACCTGTATTTTTTAACCCTTATGTGGCTGACGGTGGTACCCGGGTACTTTTAAGGCGTACAAATTGGAATTTTGAATTTTCGAGAAGCCCAATCAAGTCGAGCTTCTAGGACATCTTCAACTAGATCATTTTATATACAATTGTAAATTTTAGACATTAGGAATATACAGAACTCGATTTTTTTGCCTTGAAAAAAAATTTGCACAGTCCTGGCGGACGGTGTTACCAGGGTACCACTGAGTAATTGATACAAGACAACAGTAAAAAGGACTATACTTTCGATATATTTTATTGTATTCATTGCTATATTCACAAACGAATCTCACAAATATCAAATGGGGTTTTATCCTTGCATTCAAGGCAATGCACTGTTTGATCCGTGTGCTGGAGGCATACAGGATTCTTACAAACAGCGCACATATTGCGTGTTTTTCTTTTCAGTTTGTCGTCTCCGCGATAGCATATTTTGCATATACCTTTCACCGAAATGCATCCAGAAGAATCTTGATCGGGCACAGGATTGGAGTTATGTGGCACTTCCAGGGAAACAGCCAGGACGCTCTCAATGGCGTTTTTCGTAAATCGATTTCGCAATACAACTGTATTTACGCTTCTTTGGGTCAGAGCAGGCAAACACAAGTCACGCGCTAGGTCTTTCAGGAAATTTCGCCTTTTATTAGTGCTCTGGTAACAAGTGGGATTGTTTTCTGTGTAAATTACATAGGCAGCCAAAGCTGCTACATCCAGTATGTTGAAAAAAAAAGCCAACGGCCACCGACTTGTTCGCCTTTTGAAGGTATAAGTTCCCAACATTTTGTCCATAATGTCTACACCTGACTTAGTTTGATTGTAAAAAGAAATAACCTCAGGTTTTTTCTTCAAGGTGTCATCAACTACGTCTGTAGAGTGCATTGTGGATAATAAGATTACGGCTTTGTTCACCTTTGAGACATACGAACATAACATGGCATCTCTATGAAAAGCAAACATTGTCGAAAAGGCGG
Source organism: Tillus elongatus (assembly GCA_964006375.1). Lineage (NCBI taxonomy): Eukaryota > Metazoa > Arthropoda > Insecta > Coleoptera > Cleridae > Tillus > Tillus elongatus. Next base: position 82,315,439 of record OZ023262.1, on the reverse strand, counting down.
GCCATTCCTTATTAGGTAGAAGATCTTTAGGAATATAGGGTTTGTTCTTCCTTAGTGTGCCAACCAGAGTGAGCCCATCTGATTTAAGCATGCGAGCAAGAGGAAGTGATGTAAAGAAGTTGTCGGTAGTGATATTACGTCCTGAACCCTTGTAAGGTTGACATAAGCGCATCACAGTTTTTTCACCAATATTCACTTGCCGCTCATTGCCTGCTAACCTTCCTGTGTAAATTGAGCCTTGACACGGATAAAAAGTTATTGCATCGCATACCCAGAACACCTTTATGCCATACTTGGCAGGTTTTGAAGGAATGTACTGAGTGAACTTAGTTCTTCCGCGGTAGGGGAAGAGTTGTTCGTCAACAGTTAGATGTTCATTGGCCTTGTAAAGCTTCAAGAGATTTTGGTTTAGAAGCAACCAAATATCGCTTATTGCAGCAGTTTTGTCATTTTCAAGTCTAGTTGGTCGTGTTGTGGGGTTATCAAATCTAATAAAGCGAAGAATCTGCTTGAAGCGGTCCCTACTCATTGCTGCTTTGTACAGTGGTAAGGCGTCTGACTTCCACAATTCATCAATGTGTTCAGTATTAGATTTATGAACACCAGCCATTAGTAAGATCCCAAAAGAAGCATCAAGTTCCTCATAAGTGATACGTTTCCACTGTTTTGGTGCTGATGGTGAATTCTTATTGAAATCATAATACACTTGATTTGCCTTGCGATTTGACTCCCTTATGATAATCGATTTCATTTCGGGTGTCACCAAAGCATTAAGTATATCGGTACGAGTATACAAAGCTGTTGTACGACTCGGGCCACCTAAAATTTACAAACAGGAAATTAGAATCAAAATTGGGAGAGAACAGAATACTATTACACACCTGACTCTCGAATAATATTATACGATCGGGTTTGGGATGATGGTAATGGTGTCTTATTCCAGATAGTTGAATCCGGACTCCGATATGCATAAGCTGGTGGTGGAGATGTTGTATGTTCTGCCTCTGGGATTAGCTCCTCCTCTACGTCGCTGTCAAACTCCACTTCTCTTTCGATAGGAACTGTCTCGCCTGCGCGAACGTCTTCAATATCTGATTCTTCATCGTTTGCCGGCGGCACATAATCCTTGTCATCATCATCTTCAAATTGTTCACTGAATTCCTCATCAGACATCTCACATACCCTGAACATCTGTTCATCTGTTATTCTGTATCGAAAACAGATTAGATTACAAGGGAAAAAAAGTTTATGAGTATAATTGTGTGCATAATGTGCTGCATGTTAGCTGAGCTGTCACGGGTTATAGCAAGCAAGTGATAAAAACAACCATAATAGTACATCCAAGATATATGAATTTAAGACTGTAACATCTCATTATTCCAGCATCAAATCCTGCGTTCCCAGCAGTTATTTTCTAAACTTGTGCCAGAGGAGGCCTTACAAATAATTACACAATAGAAAGGTTTCTAAATAATATCTACTATAAAGCTAGATTATTAAATTATAACATACAAAGAATAAAACATACTTATCTAGTTGAAGGTGACCTCTGGAATCATACGGAAGATCATCAACATTGGACCGACGGGTGTTGTACTTTTTAGAAGCTCCACTGCACTCTCCGCCATCAAATCCACCTCCTGTGTTGGTTTGCAAGCGAGACATTTGCGTTTCTTTGACTAAAACTGCTCTCTAGTAAATCACAACACACACTAAATGCAAAATTGTTGTGGTTATTACGGTATGCTCGCGCAGTCGCACACATATACGATACACGACACGCCTCATTTATTTAAATGCACAGTGGCACCCGGGTACCACCTCCTGCCATTTACGTTGCATTATTTGTGCCGCCACATAAGGGTTAAATCAGGACCGTATTTACAAAAAATGGGATGATAGTTTATCGAGAATGAAACGTCGTACTGTAAAAGTGAGATCATCATGTTAAATCCTATAAAAAGTAGCTGTAAAGAAGTATTCTTTATTTTGTTCTAGCTGTAATAACAACAAAAAAAAATTATAATTTCATATTAGTGGCCAGTTAACCAAAACTGTATCCATTAGGGTTTCCGAGATTCTAATGATAGACATTCTGATGACACTGTATATATATATATATATATATATATATATATATATATATATATATATATATATATATATATATATATATGCTGGTTCTAGGGGCCCTCATTTAAAGGAATTTTTTCGAAGTTTTAGAGTCACGATCTTCTCATAGGTAAATATTTTCTCCAAAAACTCACTAAAACGAAATTCTAAAACTTTTATTGTTTCCTTTAGAGAAAGCCTAAAATACTAGAGAGCAAAGACCAACACAAGTGATTTTTTTTAGATGACTCTAATGGAAACGAAAATGCTGTAAATAATGCAATAGTTTTTGATTTAAAAGAAGAACAGGAAGAATGTCAAAATCCAAAAAAACGCCTACTTAGCATAGATCACCCATTGAGCCACTTTGCGTTATATTTTACCAATTTAAAGGAACTTGAAATTTGGCCAAGCTGTAATAGGTTAGTCTAGCTTTTTTATTTTGCCATTACCTAATTTTATTTATTTTTAGAGCACCAGTTCTAGCAGATGTTAATTATGATTCGATAAGTTTGTTGCAAAATTTGGAAAAGTTCACAATCACTGTCACTCGTCTAACTCCTCATGATTTCATAAGTGATGTAAGTTTATATTTTTCTTCTTTTCTACAAGGGTGTTATACTTTATTTTGGTCAAACATGGCCACGAAATGGAAATTCTTCTTCTTAACTTTTTGGTGGCATTCTTTCAAAATAATTCTGTCAGCTTGCCTGAGATGTATACAATAATAATAACAATTATAATAATGATAATGATAATGACGATGACGATGATGATGACAATGACAATGATAATGATAATGATAATGATAATGATAATGATAATGATAATGATAATGATAATGATAATGATAATGATAATGATAATGATAGTGATAGTGATAATGATAATGATAATGATAATGATAATGATAATGATAATTATAATTATAATTATAATGATAATAATAACAATAATAATAATAACGGGTGCCCCTGTGGGAAAAAAGGTTGATAAGTAGAGTGGAGACACTTTGAAAAGAAATTGGACAACTGACGCAATACATTGGGGGAGTACAGACAAGAAAACTGCCGAAACGAGTAAACGAAATAATAGGCCGAGTTCAACAACATTCAGCCCAAGATCCAATCAACCACACTGCACAAGAATGTTTGGACACCTTAAAACAGAAGCTTTCTGTATATGCAGAACGATTGAGGTGATAATAAAGCTAGCAACAATAGGAAGTGTGACAATACAATGTTTGAACGCTCTGAGAGGACTTTCTACTGTCAGCTTAATTCAGCTAGGAATGCAGCCACCGATACTTTTCCAAATAGGGAACAAATTGTAGAGTTCTGGCAAAGTCAACTAGCCACAACAGCCGCCTGCAATATTGGCGCCAACTGGGTTAACGAAGAACACCGAGCTTGTCAGAGTTAGTGGCGTGCGGTCCATGGAAGCAAGGGAAGCATTGCTTCCCTTAAAATAACGACCACATACCTACTTAAAAATAATTTGTATTAAACAGCATTATTTAATATCCATTTTGTATTTTAAATATTAAATTTCAAATTCTAAAACTAATTTATCTATTACAATTTTTCATTCGGAAGCACACACATAATTATTTATTATGCATCATACTGTACTCGTATATGTGCTCTGCGCTCTTGGCAAGAACGTCGTCCCAGTAAACCGACCGCCAACCAACACCATGAACCTCATACTACGAGAGCGGATGCAATGACTTCAGTTAAATACACGTAGCCAGCAGGCCACATAATGAGAAACCCTTGATCGATGCTCTACACAATGTACGTGTATTTGAACATGTAGAACGTGTTGAAAGACTCGATGCACGTACAACGTAAATGTCGCTGATTATTTCGTAGGCAGTTGACTAAGTTAAATACATTGGCATTTTATGATTATTAATATGGCTGCAACTACATCAGCTTTTAACAGCGGCGTCGGTGGGGGTGGGAATTTACAAACTTTACGAACAAGTGGTAATAATAACTGGGATTGTGTCGTGTGTTTTTTGATAACCAAAGGATTTTCAGCTTTATCGTTTGCTGAAAATCTTGTTATTATTAATAAAGGTAGGCCGAAACCTACTCTAAAAAACTTAAATACAAGAATTAAAACATGTATTCGACATTTCAACATGGAAAAAACTTATAAACAATATGAATGGTTAACAGGAATGAACGGTTTTGTTGGCCTGGTAGTCTATTTGTGACTGAAAAGGGAGTGTGGAATAAAAGTGGGTTTTCCGACTTGAATAATCTACATAAAGTAGTAAAAAGACATGTTATGTCTAAAGCGCATTTACAGACCATTTTAAAATTAAGTGTCTTTGAAACAAACACGAATTGAACACGCCGTTGACAAGCGGATAGAAATTAGTCATCGCCAACACAATGAACTGGTTGATAAAAACAGAAACATATTAAAAAGACTTATTGATGTTGTGTGTTTTCTTGGTCAGCATGACTTGGGGTTCAGGGGTCATGACGAAACAACTACATCTGCAAATAGAGGAAACTTTCAAGACCTAGTTTCTTTAATAGCCAAATACGACATTTGTTTAAAAAATCACTTGGAACAGTCTAACGTTTTTCGCGGGACATCAAATCGCATTCAGAATGACTTAATTGCGGCTGTTGCCATTATTATTTTGAACAGAATTAAATCTGAAATTAAACAGACTCGTTTCATTGCTATTGTTCTAGATGAAACAACCGACGTAACTAATTTAAGTCAACTATCTGTAGTAATACGCGATGTAAAAATGGATGGGAGCAAGAAAGATTTTTAGGCTTTAAAAATGTGACAGAAGATCGTACCGCAAACGCTTTATATAATATTGTGCTTAATATTATGAAAGATATTGAGGAGACTGATAATAAATTATTTGCCCAAAGCTATGATGGGGCTGCTGCTATAGCCGGACATTTAGGAGGTCTTCAAGCTAAAGTGCGGGAAACCTTTTCCAGTGCTCTATTTGTACACTGGTGTGCTCATAAATTAAATTTAATTTTATCCCATAAATCATATTAAAGAATGTAATGTGTTTTTTGCTACCCTAAGTGGAATGGCTGCTTTTTTTCCAAATCTATGAAGCGCACACAAGCCTTAGACTCAATTGTTAAAAAACGTTTATCCAAAGTAGCTGCAACCCGATGGAACTACAACGGCAGACTTGTGTGAACTATATTTGAACACAGTGAATCGTTCATTGAACTTTTTGAAAACATAATAGAAAATAGCAAAAATTGGAATGCAGAAACAATAAATAGTTCTAGAGGATTTTTGGATGGTTTGAAAAGAGACTTTCATTTTAATTTTTTACTTAATATATTTTCGGAATATATCCGTTTTCAGATAATGTATTTAACATATTGCAATGTAAAACAAATGACATTGGTTTTTGACTGAAGAAAATTAGTGAATTTGAATTCATTATAATTCAAAAAAGGGATGAAGAAATTTGGGTGTACATATCATCTATTGGCGGTGTTATTAAATTATGTAATACTTGACCCAAAGAAGATGCACTGATATTCACATGCAGTTTGGGCTTGACAAATGTCACAGCTTATGTATAGTTAAAGGGAAAATACAACCAGGTGTGTGAATGAAACTATGTTGCCTGTTAGTAATGATATCAAAAGCATAGCATATTGGAAAATCTTAGATATTGTAGATGTTAATGAAATTTGCATAGGCTAGTAGTTCATATCTCTCCGGTGTCACCTGTTAGTAATGATATCAAAAGCATAGAGATAGTGATGCAATCGTAAAAGCATAGCATATTCGAAAATCTTAGATGTTGTAGATGTTAATGAAATTGGCATAGGCTAGTTGTTCATATCTCTCCGGTGTCGCCTGTTAGTAATGATATCAAAAGCATAGAGATAGTGATGCAATCGTAAAAGCATAGCATATTCGAAAATCTTAGATGTTCTGGATGTTAATGTAATTGGCATAGGCTAATTGTTCATATCTCTCTGGTCTCCTTTATAAATATATATGTCCATTACCTTATTATACTTTTTTGTATACCTGTAAAGCTTATGCCAGTAACCATCTTTGTTTTACCCTTTATAAGTAAGCATGTGGATTTATAATTGACCATTAAAGTATACTAGCTGGGTTCATAAATATACTCTGTATTTTAGGTCTTTAGAAAATGTGAAAAGTTACAGAGCTTCCGAGTAACTACTAGATACAACGAACCTTTTATGAAGTGCATGTGTGCCAACCTGAAATATACAAAGAATCTGAGGGATTTTAGGTAAGTTAGACACAATAGATTAAAAATTCCTTGTTAATTAAAAAGTAGAGCAAAGTATAATGTGGCATATATTTACAGTTAAGCAATGGTCTGTTTATAGTCCAATCAAACAATACACTGACCAGGAAAATTGTAATAAAAAGCTGAAAATTGCCATACATATTGAGGATGATGTCCTAATTAAAATCCTGAAAGTCCCAAACAAATCCACCTGGGAGAAATCCGCGATCTTGTAAAAACCGCTGCCATCGTAGATTTTTGAATTTTGAGCAGGGTGACTGAATCAAGCGTCTGATTTTGTTCGTCTTTGCGCCAAATTTTGTGGTTTATTGTTCTTTTTCTTTTAAAGTACTAAAAGCACGAAATATTGTCAATTTTTTTAACAAACGGAATAAAATATTTTAATTTATTTATTTGTCGTTGCAAGCAAGATGTTACAAAATAATAACAAAATAATTAACAAGATATTATTCAAGTTACTACCAGACAAAGTTGATTTACTAACCTGTTTAGTGGACTGTATATTCACGTTGATTAAGGATTCCTGGGTCTTTGAGTTTTCTTCATACGAGGCCGGCTGGCTTGTCTTCTATGGTCTCAAAACAGTCAAAACAAAATATTTAGGGAACAAAAAAGTAGGTTATGCACTGTAGACTGACGCTAAAGAAGTGGCAGAGAGCAGAGAAACTATTACAAATTAGCACTCTCCCCTCCCCTCGCTATAATACTGCCAACCTAACGGGCAAGCAATCTCCAAATGTCTGGCCGCAATTTCAAATTCAAATACCTATATACAAGCTTGCATCAACATTCTGCTCACCAAATAATGACCACTTATTTCACCGATTAAAAAAAAACGCAAAAAAAAAGAATTAAATTTGTTGGTACAAAACTATAACTAGCTATACAGAATAATGTCTACCGGCCATTTATTGTGAGGGTAAAGGGCACAGCTTAGTCAAAGGACGGTCTAAGACACTTGTGCTTGTGCACACTTGGGGGACACGGGAAATGCCATCACGGCCCTGATAGAGTTTCAAAATGCGACTCAGCATCCACACAAGCGAAGACGATGTCTCATCTTTAATGCCAACAAAAGTAGAAGGGGCTTCCTGTGGGGTAGTCCTCTTGGTGCATTCTGGAGACAAGTTGCCAACAAGAAAGTCTGGTGAGTTTGACATCCGTCACATCTGGGTCAGGTGGTGCGCAAAGAGATTCCATAGTCAAGAAGTGAGCAGGGGAAAGTGAGGTCATGTCATTGGCGTCCGTACGAAGACTACAGAGTGATCTATAATTCGGAACTGCTTCAGTCTGAGCAAGCATAGTAGTCATTTCCTCAAATGTCAGAATCTGTGTGCCAAAAACGTGACGCAGGTGTGTTTTGATAGAACAGACTCCTGCTTCCCACAGTCCTCTAAAATGTGCCGCCGACGGAGGATTCCAATGCCACTTAATTGAAAAGAAGTCTGTCACCTGCTGTGCATGCGAGGTGCTGGGGTGATGCTCGGGAGCGGGACTTGATAGGATGTTGCCTTGAGTCTAACACTGTTAGGTGTCAGGTTTAGACGAGCCTGAGGGGAGCTGAGATCTCTAGGGGTGGCTTACAACTGGAGATTAGATGCTGCTCGAGAGCGGGACTTCATGATACCTCCTCGAGGCAAACACTGAAGGATGTCGGGTCCAGACGAACTCAGAGAGAGGTTGACTCAGATGGCAATACACCTGTCAAACAAACTTTCACCCTCAAGAAAAGATCGATTCCCTCAGGGAGCTGGAATTGATGGGTGAAATCGTGAGCCATAATAGACCTAAGGTCGCGGTGGAGCGACTGGAATAGCTTACTCACAATAAAATCTGTACACATTGTCACAATGACCTCTTCGAGCCACAAAACGCAGAAAGGCAGCAAGAAAAGCCTCTAAGGTGAGGTATGGGTCCATATGCAGCGCTTTCATGGCCATGCAAACAAATACATATATGCCTTCACACTTCTGACACCACGATATTTTCCTTGGCTAACAAGAAATGGGCCTGCGAAATCAATTCCAGTGTGAGAGAATGGCTTTAGCTGAGAAACTCTTACAGAAGGGAGATCTCCCATTAAGGGTGTCACAGTTGTTGGCTGTACACGGAAACAGCGATAGCATTTACCAAGCACACTGTTAATTGCCATGCGTGCTGAAAGAATCCAAACATTTTGCGATAATAACTATTGTAAAGTATGAGGTCCAGGGTGTAAGTGTTTCTGATGGACACTGGGAATCATAAGATCTGTGAACAAGTGTGATCGGGGTAAAAGTATGGGATGCTTTGCATTGAAAGGCAAGTCTCAGCATCGAAGTCGACCGCCCACCCTGAGAACCCCATCCTTCTCCACAAAGTGGAGTGATTGTTGTCGTCTTGTCCAATTGCCCACATATCACTTGTCTGTCTAGACTGTCTGCTGTTGTGGTGAGTTAGTAATTCATTCACTGCATATGGTGCAATAGCATCTCCAGTCCTGATCCCTGACGACTCCTGTTCAACTTCTGCCTTATTGATGTTATTTCTGTTGCAGACAATAAATTTTTTGCAAATATTGCACGTTTGTGGTCCATCAGATTCTGTTCACTTAATCTGATACCTATTTCTGGATAAATTAACTTCAACATTTCATGAAATTGTGTTCTATATCCTATAAGTTCCGTCTCTGCTTTGTAACGAGGCCTTGATTCACGGGGTGAATTATTTAGTGGATCAGATCAACAGATTTACGGGAACGGTCTCGAGCGCCAGATTTTCAAAGGGTTTACTTCCTGCGAGGATGTCTGCGACCTCGTCACAAGGCTCTGGCCACGGTTGTGGTTAGAGTGCCTGGATAGTTCTGTGGAGAGGGTCGGGTAGCCTATGATATAACAGGCCATGTATACTTCCGAGATTGCAGGCATTAATTGCTCCCCCGGTATTTCCCTGACCTTCTGAAAGTCTGTATAGGTGTAGCAGATTTATTTGCGGGTATAGTATAGACTAGATATGTTTTCCACACTATTTATTACCTAATGATACGTTACAATTCACAGATATTTTTACAATCTGAATGGCACTTATTACGTTAATTTATCCTAAAACAAATTATATCACTGATGATGAGCCAACAAAATTAATTATTCCCCACGAAGAATAAATACGGAAGACACGCGAGTGGAAACTCCGAGTACCGTGGTTTACGACTCGTGAATGCAGCCGTTAAGTGGGTCGATTGAAGAAACACCCCTCAAATAACTAAATGGCGTCTATCCGTCGAAGTCGGAATCGCGAGATCAAGCGCCTCGACGTCGAGGCGTCGATAAGGAACGGTAAGGATAATAGGGGAACACCCTGTGGAAGGATATTGCCGCGTACTAACTCGGCCTAAGCCTGCTTGTGTACTTACAGGTTCCAGACCAGAGTCGAATCAGTATGGTCGTACGTAACACACTCGAAAAGTTTGTGTTAGGGACAGCATCACCTTCCGAATGTTTTACGAAACACCAACAATAATAGGATATGGAAACGGAAGGAGATTACACTTGATTCCATGATATCGACGTCACCGGAGAGACACACGGATCTGAGAAAATATCCGAAAATTCGCTATATGTAAATACAATAAAAAAAAACTTAAAAGGTTCTTACCTAGACTATATTCGGAAGAATTACTAGAGTAAAAATTGTTTTATACAACAACGGGACGGACGGTACTGTATCCTAATACTTTGTTATGATTTGAACAAGCGGACTTTTAATTCGCTGATGCGGAACTCACGCTATAAACTCAACCACGCTATGGCAAACGGTGAACTCTTTCTGCTCCTCGTCGTTATTGTCTTTCCAGTCACCGGCTGAAAAATCCTAATCGGTGGTAGATACCTTATCCTTATCTTCCGCAGATATGTTTTTACTCTGCCGCGATAATTCGAAATGCGTACTTGTTAAAAAATATTAATGATAAAATAATTATTTTAAATGCGTCGAATTTTTACCTGTATGATTTATATTATGTTTATTTTCGAACAGTCGCTTTTAATATCTACAGCTGTTCTGAAAATATCTACTTCGTTACAGCTTTAGTACTTTTACAATAACAACACATCATATCTTTATTCATTCATGTGCTCCATTTAATACGCTGTCTTGGTACTCCTGCCAAAGTGGTCAACCGATCTTGATCAGTTGAAGCATCTTTCTGGTTCAGCTGTATTATTTTCGGGTTTCCAGACATAGGCCCGCCTGTTCCTTCTATACAGCTGGTTAACATTCTATCTGCTGAAATACTGAGACTGCTATAAGTTGGTAGTTTTATTCTAACAAACAATTTACGAAGTAACAGTTTTATATACAATTTTTACCAATATATGTATTAAATAATGCTTTGCTATAAACATAATCCAGAATAGACAAAACTAGTTTTCTGGTGGTGGTGGTGAAAAAGGTGGTATGGCCTCGACAGAATTGTCATTAGCCACAGATTTTTTAACTTCTCGTTTTTTCCTTTATTATATTTGTTATTTTGCTAGTTTTCTAATATTTCAGGTGTGAAACATCCTTTCAGTACAACATCGACAAGTTAATAGAAGGACTGAATGAGAAAGAAGACACAAAATTACAAAGACTAGTTGTGAAGTCTCCGAGAATAAACCAGTTCAGTAAAAATCCATTAGCACACTTTTTTCTAAAAAATCCTCAACTTATCTTCGTGTACCTGATACTTGGAGATGTACCAGATACTGTTATTAAAAAAATTAGATCTGATTTAAGGAGTTTTAAGACATCACCAAAACAACTGTTTTTTGCTTCAAAAGCTGATGATCATCCATCCATACCAGAAGTTCATCGTTATGAAATCATATCATTTAATAGCTGTGTTGCTGTCTGTAATGTATATGATGACTTTATTGATTTATGATATCTTTCACTTTAATTTTATTAGTAAAAGTAGCTGTTCTGTTTTAGTTCAAATAATTGTTGATGAGGTTTGATAGTTTTTCTTTATTTTAAGGTTATGTTGTTACTTATAGTGGGGAGACAGATGGCCAAAATGACAAATTTGGCTCACCCTGAAACCTAACTAGTAACCACCATGCTAGATTTTATATTACAGTAGCACATACAAATTATACACGGTAGTCACTGTGTATAATTTTGGAAAATGGCGGATGCAAATATTTGCCCTCGGAAGGGGGGAAAGGCGTTCAACTTGCTGAAATACAATACCACAACGTCGGTTGATGTTAATGTTACAATATGTACTGAAAAAGTGAAAGGATAACCCTGAGATCGAACCCAGTATCCTTCGGTTCAGAGGCACACATTCTTTCCACTGAACCACTGAGGATTTAGGTTTTAATTCACCATTATCATCGTACCATCAGCAATCAAGTAAATCAGGCAACAATAAATCTAACAGAATTCCAGATGTGGAAGTAGCCTTATCACACTGTTCATAACCACCTTCTGTCACTGCAACCTGGTTTGGGTTTAATTTCTTTAAGGATACATCCATCAACTGATTTGAGAGGAAGTGGGTTAGAGCTTTTTTATTCTCAAGAAGATTCAAAAATCCATTCCAATTCAGTGGCAAGGGAACCTTTCGGTCTTGAATGTCACGTCTTACAAGGGGGGTGCTCTTGCTTTTGCTTTTGGTCCTAGTTGCTGAGTTAATAGAATTATTTTTGTAGCTATCAAATACAGCATCAATTCTCGTAGTGTGTTCAGAGAAAATCTGCAATACTAACCTCACAAATGAGTGTGCTAGATCACCAATTTTTTTTGCTTTATTTGGCTTTCCGAGTGCTTGTACTACGCCTATAGCATCAATGATGTGGCATGTACGCATACCAGGTTCTTCTACAGGAAGGATATCTACACCATTGTCCCCTATGAAAATTGTACCAAGGATGCCTTTATTTCTTGGAAGACAAAGACACCCAGCATATGTTGCTAGTGACAGTGGGACACCATGCAATTCATATCGAAGTAACTGTTTCAAATCAACATTTCGGCCACTACAGGCAGCAACAACAAGTATTCATAATAGTAAAGCATCAGACATTTTACGTTTTACTTGTCTTGCAGCAACAACTTTACCCAATCTTTTAAATGGTTTTGAATTGTGTCTTGATATTGTGTCAAATCGTGTTGAATTGGAATCAGGCTGCATTCAATCATCAATAAAAGCTTTAGTAGCAACCTTTCCCGCTCAAACGTTGTGAGCAAATCTTTCTGGATGTCTTCTGAAGCAATTTTCTTGGTTAAAATATTTAATAAATAAGGAGTATCAGAAAATACATCACAGAATTCAACCTCATCCTTAAGAGACATCATATCACGTTCAGCATGAGTAATCCTTTGCTTCCCTTCTTTAATGTGGTTGCTTATTCAAGTCTTCGAGATCTGCCAAACCTACAATCCTTCTTGTGTCTTGAGAAAGTTTACTATGGCCATTGTATGTCAAACACCATTCGTCACGTGCTGACTCAGTTCTTGTTATTTAGATTAGTAATAATAATAATTTATTAGTGCCAGGATTACACACAGCAATATGCACAGGTCACAAACAATACAGATAAAATCACCTAAAAAAAGCTGCACACATGAAATCACTTAAAAGGCTAAACATAAAATCATTCAGAAACCCTGGAAAACTTCACATCTAAATTCAAAAACTCGAATCTCAAGAACTCTTCCACTGAATAGAAGGAATTTCTCAACAGTATTTCGCTCACTCTGTTCCTAAACTTCGGCAACAGCAAGTCTCTGATATAAGCAAGTATTTTATTGTATAACTTTATTGCCCAGTAGCCAGTCCCACTCCGACACCTCTCCAGTCGCCAATAGATGGGCGCAATGTTCTTCCCCTGTCTCGTACCATAGGTATGGATATCCCGGTGACTCTGGTATTCACCCACATTCTCCTTGATGTACATCAAATTTTCAAAGATATAGAGTGCTGGTAATGTAAGTATACTCATGTGTCCAAAGAGCACTCTACAGTCATCCCTGTAACCTGCACCACACATCACACGTATAGCCTTACGCTGGAGCCCAAAGAGACGCTTAGCACCAGCAACATGACCCCAGACCAAGATAGCATAAGAAAGATGCGAGTGAAAAGTGGCGAAATACGCTGTCCCCAGAACAGGAATCGAAACACTGCCAACTAGGCCCTGAAGCAAGAACAGGCCCATCTAGAGTTTACCAGCCACTGAGTCAACATGTTTATCCCACAGAAGCCTTGAGTCAATGACAACTCCCAGAAATTTTGTGCTCTCCAACAGTGCCCCTGTCTCGTCAAGTTGTCTCATAGAGAACACCATTCTATTTGTCTTTTCTCTGTTAACCAGCAGTTCATTTGCTGCAAACCATTGCTCGGCCTCACCCTGAGCCGCCACCAAGCCTCCCAAGGAACCCTCAAGGCTATCAGCGGTGACAGATATCGTTGTATCATCGGCGAACAGCGTGAACTCGCTAGGACTGCTACACTTTGGCAGATCGTTTATATATATCAGGAACAAAATGGGTCCCAGGACGAACCCCTGCGGTACACCTGCAGAAATCTTACCCCTCCCCGATGTCACTCCAGCACACCGCACTGACTGACACCTATGCTCCAGATAAGATCGCACCAGAGCGACAGTACCAGCATAAAAATTGTAAGCCTCAAGTTTTGCAAGGAGAGTCGCGTGGCCGACACAATCAAAGGCCTTACTTAGGTCACAGAATAATACAGTATCATATCTGTTATTATGGCATGCATCTAAAATATGAGAGACCAAGTCCAGAATGCCCAGCACAGTGCCTTTGTTTTGTCTGACACCAAATTGGCATGCGCTGAACAAGTTGTTTTCTTCAAAATATTTTACCATTTGTTTTGCCATGCATTTTTCTATTATTTTTGACACTACTGGTAGTAAAGATATAGGCCGGTAAATATCTATTTCATCAGGATCACCTTTTTTTGAAGCATGGTACCACCAAGGCATTTTTTAGGATGTCTGGAACGATATTCTCCCTGAAACACTGGTTTATCAGGTTCGTAAGTGGTACTATCAACACATTTTAACGTACTTAATAATGTTCACGCTCAAGCCAAAAATGTCGCTGTCCCTCTTGCTTTTCAGTTCATCTATAGTATCACGTATAGTGTTAAAGCTCACCTCGGTACATCGATTGTTGTTGCCCTTACTTGGTGAAACTTGTCCATACTACATACAGACTTGGAGACTACTTCTCTGGCTTCACTGTTGGTTTTTGTAGGTGAAGGACGTAGCCAGCGCGTGAGCTAACTGGAGCAAGTGGCCCTTCGAATTCTGGAAGTTCTAGGATGTTCTTCAATGCTTCTGTGACTAAAGTTTCGCTGCTTGACAGCATTTTCAGACATACTTTCTTACTATTTCTAATTTTATCCCATCATAATATAGATTAAGGCCATCATGCCTAGCAGAACCCAACGAGAAAAGCACATAACTTTCGTCTCAAGTTGGTTCACCCCTAGGCCATTGTCCGCAGAATACTGGGCCAGAATGTTTAGCTTTCACTGCATGTCAACAGGAGAGTCGGCCAATAACACCCAATCATCCGCATAGATAACATAAGAATGGCTAAGTTACCATCAATATTTAATCCTGAAACCCCTGGCGCCGGAAATAATCGTCAATATCTGCCAGAAAAAGAGCAAAAAGAAGAGGAATTAAAGGTTCTCCCTGCAAAACGCCTTCAGATATATTTATCTGCTTAGACCACCGGTTTCCAACCCTAATCATCAAGGATGCATTATCATAGAGGGACTCCAAGACACAGATGATTTTTGATGACAAGCCCAGGGCAAATAGTTTATTCCAGAGAATTAAGTGGTTCACGCAATCAAATGCTCGTTTGAAATTGACGTACGCCACATAGACTTTGCGACCATTGAGACAGAGGTGGAGTTGGATAATGGTATACAAAGTAAAAATGTTGTCTGTATATACTCTTCCGGGCCTGAATCTAGATTGACATTCAAGCAACACGCCGCTTTCGTCTGCCCAGGTTTGGAGCCGATTTAATAAAATTTGGGATTTTTTTTTCGATGCAGTTTTCGAGGGCAATACCACGATAGTTATTAACATCATCCAAAGGACTACTCTTATGTAACAGCATAAGTATAAAAATTGTCCATTCAACTGGAATAATTTCAGATATAAAACATTTATTCAAAAGTGACAAAAGATGAAGTAGCCAATTTTCCGGCAAATTACAAAGAAACTCATATGGTATTCCGTCATAACCCGGAGCTTTTCCCGCCCTACAAATAGCCAGAAAATTTATGTGTATTATGTACAGAGCTAATTAAATTATCATAGGTACGGTTCAAATTGTCCACCATTTGCAGTAACATAACTTTCCAAGCAGATAGAACTCCTTCACTTGTTGCACACTGTATTTTAGAAGGATTGAGGTTATCTAAAGAATTAAGAGCTCGAATTTCAAGTTCTTCCCTTGCATTAACCGGGTTCGCATAAATATCTGACTTGACTTTACCCCATAAGTAGAAATTGAGCAGGGTTAGATCCGGCGTTCCTTAGTCACATGAGGAGAATTGTGTCTGTTGAAAATCCCTTCAAAGGAAAACTTTACTCCATCCGTCCAAATTATATTCCTAATGAAAGAAGAATTATCTTGATGGAATTCAAGGAGCATTTGACAAAATTCTACGCTTTCTGCTGGGTCACTGGGTTGTACAGAATTTACAAATGTGAATTTACAATTCTCCATATTATGCTAGCGCAATATTCTGTGTATGAACGAATGTGTTATATTCAAAGCATGTTCAGCTGTAATTACTGATGAACGTGGATGAGCTTCAAAATAAGATAAAACAGAAATTACATTGTCTCTGTTTCCTGTTACTAGTGATGGTGTTGGATCACATTCTTAATTCGCAGCTACCCATTCTCAAGAAATTAGAATCCTATCCTCTGAAATTCTGTACAGTCATTGCAGGTAATCCAGGATACCATTTGTTAAAGATTCGACACGTTCTGCTGACAATCTTACTACACTGTCCATGAAAGTAAAATAAATTCAGCAGCTGTTCATATGAATAGTTAAGATTTTCCATTATACTGTCGCACCGTGATTATTGTTATCACAAACATACAAAAACCTACATTATGACAATACAATAAAATTACCGAAACGTCAAACTACGTAGCACTCTAATAAATTGATTAAATTAGCCATTTATCCTGAATTCTCTGGGTTTTTTTTCTAAAAACTGCCACTAACTCTAGAAAAATCGATTTTAGGTATAGGGAATGCTAATACAGTTTGAAAGAGGATCTTCAAGTACATCTAACAAAAACATAAAATACAGGATGTTTTTTTTTATTTATTCTTTTATTCTAAATCCTACGGAATCCAGATATATTTTACAAACCAGCCTGTATATGAAATATTTTATTTAACATCACATCCGAGCTTAGTTATCCTGTAATGCATGGGGCAAAAAATATGTTCTCAACATATTGACATGACTCGAAACGACTTTCATTAAGCCAGCCTTCTTGTGAAGATAATTAAAAAATATATATATTTTGAAAACAGAAGAAGATAAGAACAGGGTTCCGCGCTGAAGTCTACCTAAAATTAAATGGACATTTCAAAAATATAATAACATATAGGGTGTCCCACACAACATAGAGAAGTTAGCAGCTATTTCTGGTATAACTGGAAATCCACCATTTTAGAACTTATTTGTATCAAATAAAGCATCTCTAGAAACACCTTCATACAAATTTTCACCCCTCAAATATGCATATTTTGGAAAATAATCTAATAGTTTACTTAGCTTGGGAGACTCTGTATATGAATAAGCTAAAGACTCTTCTGAATTCCTTGGCCCCAGAAACGTATAATTTGACACCTGGATCAAGTTTTTAGGTTGAGTGGTTTCCAAAGTACGAACAATCAAATATTTGCATCCACCATTTTTCAAAATAGCGTCCAGAAAAGAGAGTCCCACTCATACACAGTGACTACCGGTCAAAATATCATCACTATAACTGTAATATGAAATTTAGCATGGTGGTTGCTATTTAGGTTTCAGGGTGAGCCAAATTTGTAATTTTACTTATTTAACTACCTAAATGTGCCTCCCCGCTATTAGTTTAAAGTATAAAAATTGCTGTTACTTAATTTAAAGTATAAAAATGGTTGTTGTGCTTTATTTCTCAAAATAAATGTTAAGATTTTTGATTGTTGTCTTTTACTTAGTCTAATAAACCCCATATTGCATCCAAGGCAAAATATTTCATCTAATTGCTTCTTGATAGACTACGAGTGTTTGTATGAGAAGCTGAACTGCTTAGAAAACAATCGAGACTTCTTGTCTCACATTTTATGGACAGATGAATCGTGCTTTACGCGGCATGGAGTGGTTAACTTCCATAATCAGCACGTTTGGGCACACGAAAATCCCCATGCCTTCGGGCCAAGAAAATTCCAACATGAATTTTGTGTTAACGTTTGAATTGGAGTTATTCATAACAATTTGTGAGGACCATTTTTCTTGCCCAGTCGAGTAAATGCAGCTAATTTTTTGGAATTTTTGGAAACAAACCATGCTAATATATGGGATGATGTTCCATTAATTTGGAGAGAACTAGCTTGGTTTCGGTTAGATGGTTGCCCGGCTCATTATGGACGAAACGTTCAAAATTGGTTCAACACGAATTTCTTAGGCAGATGGACCAGGTATGGTTGTCCAGTTCCGTGGCCTGCGCAATCACCCGATCCCACCTCTATAGATTTTTTTTAATGTGGGATTTCCACTCCAGTCGCAACCATCGAAGACCTAAATACGAAACGCTTGTCAACAGATAAGGATTCATCATTTAGTTGGTATACAGAGATCTATTAAGCGTCGTTGTCAGGTTTGCATTGAGCAAAACGGTCATCATTTTGAAAATTTGCTTTAGACATAGTGATAATTTATTTTCATTGTTAATGTAGGTTAGCTTGTTTGTTAGAAATTAAGAGACAATACAAAGTTTTGTTTAAAGAGCCGTTTATTAATTGTCATTGATTTTCACATGCATTAAAATTGATATTATTTGTTTCTTGAAAATAGTGCATGATATCGATGTGAACCAAGAGGTATGTTTTTCTTCGAAATTGATTAGATTCAAAAAATATTTTTGATTCCACAATAAAGTGGCGTATCATTTTTCCATTGATAAATAGTCTTGGACACCCCTGCAACTCCGGCACTGGATGAAATATTTTTTAAATTTTCCATGAACAAAATGTGCTATGTATAGTTGTGAAACTGTGCCAATTTTCATCAAAATAGTTTAAGCCATTTTGGAACTATAATATATCTTTACTGTGTTATAAAAGCTTGACTCCCTGTATATTCCAAACGAAGCTCTTATCGATAGTGGTTCATCTAGCAAACTACCATTATTTTGACGTATAGAATACGATGTTTGAGTTAAGCTGACGCACCCTGTATATATATATATATATATATATATATATATATATATATATATATATATATATATATATATATATATATATATATATATATATATATATATATATATATATATAGGTGTCCCACGCCGAGTAATGTATTAGATTATTTCCGAAAATATACATTTTTGAGTGCTGAAAAATTGTATACCGGGTTTTCAGAAGATGCTCTATTTAATGGAAATAATTTCCAAAATGGCGGACTTCCGGTTACACCCTAAATAGATATAAACATCGTTATTTCAAATAGAACATCCTGTATATTATGCCATTTTTAGAATACTCATCTAATTCTAGGTTAAAAGTTATTAGAGTATGATCTCCCTATCTTCAATTGTTTTCCAGTTGTGTCAATTTATTTGATAATTCTGTTCGAGGGGAGGCTGACTTAATGAAGGTGATTTCGTGTCGTGTTAGGATGCTGAAAATTCTTTAATTTGTCAGACACGTTCCAAGGCCGTTAAGCTTCGACATGATTGTGAGAAAAAATTGTTTCATATACAGGGTGTTTTGTAGGATGTATTAGAATTTGGTGTGCTTTAAACTAGAATAACTCATTTATTTCAAATGGAATACTCTATATATTATCTTCTAATTGAATAGAACAGATAATTCTCTTTCAAACTGTATTAGCATTCCCTATACCTAAAGTTGATAATTGTCGACATATTTGCGGTTTACCAAAAAAAAATAATAATTTAATATTTATGAAATTTCAACAAGTAACAGAGAAAAACCAAAAGAATTGAAAGTTGAAAATGATTATGACTAGCTAAGAAACTCATGATTGATATTGTTCAAATTGTGTACCATTTGCACTAATACATCGATCTAAGCGTATTACAACTCCTTCACTTGTTGTACGCCGTATTTCTGCGGGATCAATATTATCCAAACAATTACGGACTCTATCTTCAAGTTCTTCCCTAGTGTTGACTGGAGTCGCATATACATCTGATTTCAATTTACCCCATAGGACAAAATCCAGGGGAGTGAGGTCAGGCGACTGTGGGGGCCAATTGTATGTTCCGCCGCATCCCATCCACCTCTCTCCGAATTCATCATTTAAAAAGCTCCTCACCTCTGCTGAATAATGCGCAGGAGCCCCATCTAGTTGATATCAACATTTCACATACGCAGTAAGTGGTCAATTGTCCAAGAAATCAGAGACAGTGGTTCGCAAAATCTCTAGGTATTGCACAGCTGTCAGATTATTATCGTAAATGCAGTACGATATTTTATCATCCATTAGAAGAGCAAACAAGTTGAAGCTGAATTTTCTCCGAAAACAGCGTTCTCTTTTGACATCAGGATTGTCTTGAGCCCAGTAGTGAATATTATGTCTGTTAAATATTCCTTCATGGGACATCTTTGTTTCGTCGGTCCAAATTATGCTTTTCAGAAATAAAGGATCGTTTCGGTGTCTTTCAAGGAGAGTGTGACCAAATTCAATTTGGTGGGCTGGGTCGTTCGGTTCCAGAGCTTGTACACTTATAAATTTATAACTATGCATCTTATGCTTGGAGAATATTCTCTGTATGAAGGAACGTGCTATGTTCATGTCATGTTCAGCTGAACGTATTGATGCCTTTGGATGAGCTTCGAAATAAGACAACACAGAAATTTATGTGTCCTCGTCTTCTGTAACTGGAACTGATCTTGATGTTTGTTTAATTGTGCAACTTTCCGTTCTCAAGAAATTGGTTTCATAACGTCTGATTTCAACGCAGTCATTGGCGAGGACTCGGGATACCTATCATTGAACAGCCGACATGTTCTGCTGACCATTCTGTTGCACTCTCCATCAAATTAAATAAATTCAGCAATTGTTTGTTTGAATAGCTGGCATTGTCCATTATAACGTAGAATTCCTATTAATTCAGACAACAAAGACAAAATAACTCACGTTGTAAATGAAAGCAATATAAAACACATAGCACTCTTAGAATTCATACAGATTTTAGACATACTCCTAAATTTGTCTTTTTTTTTTGGTAAACCGCAAATATCTCGACAATTATCAACTTTAGGTATAGGGAATGCTAATACAGTTTGAAAGAGAATTATCTGTTCTATTCAATTAGAAGATAATATATAGGGTATTCCATTTGAAATAAATGAGTT
Source organism: Tillus elongatus (assembly GCA_964006375.1). Taxonomy (NCBI): domain Eukaryota; kingdom Metazoa; phylum Arthropoda; class Insecta; order Coleoptera; family Cleridae; genus Tillus; species Tillus elongatus. Next base: position 82,294,387 of record OZ023262.1, on the reverse strand, counting down.
ATTCTAGTTTAAAGCACACCAAATTCTAATACATCCTACAAAACACCCTGTATATGAAACAATTTTTTCTCACAATCATGTCGAAGCTTAACGGCCTTGGAACGTGTCTGACAAATTAAAGAATTTTCAGCATACTAACACGACACGAAATCACCTTCATTGTCAGCCTCCCCTCGAACAGAATTATCAAATAAATTGACATAACTCGAAAACAATTGAAGATAGGGAGATCATACTCTAATAACTTTTAACCTAGAATTAGATGAGTATTCTAAAAATGGCGTAATATACAGGGTGTTCTATTTGAAATAACGATGTTTATATCTATTTAGGGTGTAACTGGAAGTCCGCCATTTTGGAAATTATTTCCATTAAATAGAGCATCTTCTGAAACCCCGGTATACAAGTTTTCAGCACTCAAAAATGTATATTTTCGGAAATAATCTAATACATTACTCGACGTGGGACACCTGTATATATAAATAAATAAATATATGTGTTTGGAAAGGTTTCCACAGCTATTAGTGTGATATATACTTGGATCTCGGGTTAAACCGCATCCAGAATTTATTAAAACTGAAAGTTTCGGCTCATGTTTTGGAGCCATTTTCAAGAGGTTAAGGAAATATGAAAGGAAATAAGCAGTAAAGTCTTTCTTATATCTAGGGTTAAACACACTGAGACCACCGAGATTTGGGGAGTAGATAGAGGCCCCATCAGTACACTTTCTTTCATATTTCCTTAACCTCTTGAAAATGGCTCCAAAACAGGACCTAAAGGTCAAGTTTTAATAAATTCTGGATGCGGTTGAACCAGTGAACCAGGTATATCTTGTGAGATATTCTTCATTCTCGGATTATATTTATATACATATATACATATATATATATATATATATATATATATATATATATATATATATATATATATATATATATATATATATATATATATATATATATATATATATATATATATATATATATATATATATATATATATATATATATATATATATATATCTATATATCTATATATCTATATATCTATATATTGTATTGATATTTAGCAATATCAAACTAAATTTATTAGCTACTTCAAGCAAAGCTCAAAACCAAAAACTGAAAACTAAGTACTTACAGGTAAACCAGAATATCACTTATCACTAATTAAATACTAAAGGTTTATGAACAATAAGTGTCAAAACACTAACACTGCCACTAAATGTCAGTACTGTGGAAAACCTGGCAGCAATGTAAGTGGATATGGAAGGTAGTATCGTGCAGAATACTGATCTCAGTCAAAACGGTTTGTGCAAAATACTGAGGAGCAATTCAAATCAATTCTTGAAATCAATTTGAAATGTAGAGAAAAATATTTTAAAAACAAATATAATAAGAGGCAAATTCACACACTAGGTGTAAATAAATGTCGATGGTGATGATAATATTGATGATTTTGTACATATGAGACAAATAATAGGGTCAAAACAAATTCATATACACTCAAAACATAAAGACACTCATAAAACACAAGTAGGGCATTTTAAAGTAAGATGTAAAACAAATTAGGATAAAATAACTTACTTAAGGTGCAGATGTTTTCAACTATCCAGGGAAGCCAAACTGTAGTACAGTTCTGCATCATTTGTCAAATATGTCTGTCTGAGTAAGGATCTGCATATTAACAGCAACACAAAGATTATAAAATTAATTAATGAAAAGAGATACGAAAATAAAGTTCCTCAAATAATAAACAGAGAAGATAATTCGTAAATTAATCATAAGCACAGTGAAAATGTACTAAAAAAGATAGACACTCCAATCTAGTGAAATTTAAAAGATTTTGATTAAGCTACAATGAGACATTTAACAATTAGTGAAATGTAGCATGAAATCAAAACACACTGATAAACAAATAGGTGTAATTTGGATAAATAATAGTTGATACATCTTTGTTATGAAAATTTGAAAAGTGTTAAAGTATAGAAAGATTAAAGTTGTTCTAACCTGTTAAAATGTTTATAAAACTCAGAAACCACTACTTAAAAATTGAAAAATAGTTTCTATGTAATTTTAAGTATTTTAAGACTTATTTTTGTTGCTGTTGTTTACAAATAATTTAAGATATGTCATTTATAGTTTTTAAAGTGGGGGTTTAAGTGAGTTTGACATTTGACAATAAATGCAAATCCATTTCATAGTTCGACGTGTACATAGCAAAAACAACATGCCTGTGCTCATAAATATGACAGAGACCGAAATGTATAGCTTGCTTTGAATTCGATATTTTGAAATGACACTAGAAATAATTGAATCAAAGTAGCTCTCTTCAAATTGGGTCATCGTAAGAGGAGGACGCGAGAGCAGTTTTGATAAGAAAATTAAATGAAAATAAGTATGTAAATCGACAAAGTATAGTTTTATATATGTGGAAAATGTAAATTAATACATAGTGTACCCTTTAAATGGAAAATAAGTTAAAAATCAGTGCTGCTAGAAAAATATAAAATATCCAAATAATCGTCGACGCCAAAAGGACGCGGAAATTTGAAATCTGAAGCTTACAAGGTGGCTGCATAGCAACCAGCAATTTCAACCAGGCGAAGAGCGGTTGCCAAGCAAGGAATCTGGAAGTTTTGAAGGTACAAACTTCCGCATTAATTAGAAAGGCCTTTCTTTAAAGAGTAAATGGAAATTATAAATTCAAACAAAGAATGTGTGAATGAGAATTTGTATCACTAATGTACATTAACCTTTAATTTATATAATATTTTAACTAAGAAATTCATTCATATTTTAAATTCACCAGTTTCGAAAAAGCGCAAAGAAATTTTCTTTTGATCAAAGATAAAACATAAATAAAAGAGCTCAAGTAACCTTTTAATAATTTATTGAATAAGTAGTGGCGTTATGTTATTTGTTAAAATTTTATCCGTATAACTTTAAAAGAATTAAATCAAACATACATAGAATTGAAAGCAGTATTATTATTTGAGGAAATTTTAAAATATATTTGGATAAATTATGGGCAAGTAAAAATGAACTCACTACATACCCTAGCTGTATGGAGTAAATAGCCGGGCAGATTTAAACACATAAATAAAATATAAACTTTTATTTGCAAAATCATTCATTACATTTTATGTAGATCAGATATTCAGATATTTATTTAACATACTTAACTCAACTTGATATTTCAGTTATTTAACATATTAAATCAATTCATATAATCATAGAAATTTACAAAAATTAATAATAGCCAGTTGAAATTAATATCTATTAAAGCCCTATATAACAATTAAAGCGTAAACCCGCTAAAATCAAGCATTATCAATATTATATATATATATATATATATATATATATATATATATATATATATATATATATATATATATATATATATATATATAAGGTCACAGAAGGTTACAAGACCAAAATATTTGTGTGTCAAACAAAATCTATAAAATATTATAGACAAATAATATTTGTTCTTGGTGCATTTATAGTTTTCGAAACAAATTGATCACATCCATGAAAATTCACCACCATAACGCATTTTCTGCGTCCAGACTTTTTTTAAACTTATTTACTATTTTTAACTAACAAATTATTAAGAATTTTTTTAACGAAAATTTGCCACTATTACACACTTGCTGAAGTTCCAACTAGGGACATTAACAAAATGTTTGGCAACCCTCCATACACCTACAGATTTAATGATTAATGCCTATGTACAAAAATATAATTCACAGATAAAGGTATTAATTGAAATGTTGTTAAAAACTTATAAAACTTGTTATTCTTTGCTTAACTTGCTAATTCCAAAATGGCAGCTAGACTTAGATGGTTACAAACAAGTTATTTTTATACAATATTGTATACACGCCACTTTTTATAGATGCTTCATTATACCTATGTAGGTATATTAAAAGTAACGATTTTAGCCCAACGAAAAAATGACAAGATTTGAAATATTGGCTACCTTAACGCACTTGCTGCACACAGGCTCTTCTTTCTTTCAGTGCTCATCACAGGTTCCAATCTTCACTCATTAAGTCAAACACTTGCACAAGACAGTCACAGTCATGCACCAAAAAGCTTGGTACCATGTCTGGTCCACACGTCAGCTTTGGCCTTAGCTTTTTTAATACACTCAAGATTCCATCCTATTAGACGGAACTACTAAAGATGAATTAGAAGAAAAAAACCTCAGAAAATTGATGAGCAAACCCATTCATCATGTGATAATTTATTCCGCATTGTGGAATGTTGCTGTGGGCATACCTCTTCCAAAATGAAGCCATCCAGAGGAGTTGTCTGATATTAGGAGTATCAATATATTGCATATTCTTCCAAATGTGTTTGAAAGGGTACTGTACAGGCAGATCTTGACCTATGTAAATGATAGAGGGATTTTGATACATGCCCAATGTGGCTTCACAAGGGGTTTAGTATGGAGACAGCGTTCGCGACATAACTGGGTCTTATGATGCTGGGTTTGTTGATGTGCTGGTGTTGCTTGATTATTCAAATGCGTTTGATTGACCGTTAGTCGGCAAAGTCAGTAGCAAAGCTTAAATATTTTGGTTTTGACGATTCATCTACTCAGCTTATAAGGCCCTATCTGAGTAACATAAGATAGGGGATATCTTAACATGGTATCCCCTTTGTTTTTTATTATTTACATGCCTAAGAGTTTGACATCATTAAAGCATTGCAAGTTTGCCTATGCTAATGATGTACCAATTTACCATCATGTTGAGAAAACTCAGTATCAATAGGCATGTAGATGTATAACTGAAGATTTGAGAATATCAGATGATTGTCCTATGAAAACACTAATAATTTAAATCCGAAAAAGTCTGTCCTTAATATGTTTTTGTAACAAAAATAGTAGATGCTTTGTACTGCAGACTTTCAAAGTGCTGCTAAATCATGAGCAGCTCTCATTTATTAAGAAAACTAAAGTTTTTGGTGGTACTTATTTATTGATTGTTGTTGCCCTTACTTGGTGAAACTGGTCCATACTACATACAGACTTGGAGACTACTTCTCTGGAATCACTGTTGGGTTTCGTTTCTGTAATTGAAAGACATAGCCAGCGCATAAGCTAACTGGAGCAAGAGGCCCTTATGAATTCTAGATGTTCTCGAATGTTCTTCAACGTTTCTGTGACTAGTTTCGCTGCTTGACAGCATTCTCAGACAGATAAAAATTGAATTAGTACAAAATCATGACAACTACAAATAAAGATCTGTTGCTATGTTATGTTTTGATCAAAAAATTCATCAAATTGAAAATAAAATGAGACACAGATGACAGATGAGCCTTTCAAAATGTCTATGTGATGTATGTCAATATTTAACATAGAAATAGAACTGGCCTATATTAACTATAATATCAGTTACAACAATAAAATAACTAAACAATAACAGTAATAAAGCTGTCTCTATACAACGAAAGTATCGACATACATCAACTCATCATCTTATTACAACTTTTTTGAAAGAATAGTTAAATTTATTTTCTTTGACTTATTTAATTAGGAAGCAGAATATCCAAGAAAGGGGAATTCATTAAATCAGTTTGCTCATTTAAAACAAGGCAGCTATTGTCGTGCTTTTTATTTAATGCGAAAGAAAAATCTTGTTTCTTGACAAAAACTGGAGTTTATAAATTAGCTTGTACACATTGTAACACAATCTACATAGGTCAAACTTCTATAAATTTTAACACCCGATACAAAGAACATATTTCTGCATTTAGAAGTAACCATGCTGACAAATCTACATTTGCAAAACATATTATTGATACTAAACATAGACCTACAGTAAATAACTGCATACAACCACTACATTTTTATAATGACAAACGTAAACTAGACGTTTTTGAAGCTTTAGAAGTCAAAAAGCACACACACGACAATAGCTGCCTTGTTTTAAAAGAGCAAACTGATTTAATGAATTTCCCTTTCTTGGATATTCTTCTTCCTAATTAAATAAGTCAAAGAAAATAAATTTCACCATTCTTTTAAAAAAGTTGCAATATTGGTTATTTTATTGTTGTAACTGTTATTATAGGCTAGTTCTATTTTCTATGTTAAATATTGACATACATCACGTAGACATTTTGAAAGCCTCATCCGTTATCTGTGTTTCATTTTATTTTAAATTTGATGAATTTTTTGATCAAAACATCATAACATAGCAACAGGTCTTTATTTGTAGTTGTCATGATTTCGTACTAATTCAATTTTTATCTGTCTGAGAATGCTGTCAAGCAGCAAAACTAGTCACAGAAACGTTGAAGAACATTCGAGAACATCTAGAATTCATAAGGGCCTCTTGCTTCAGTTACCTTACGTGCTGGCTACGCCCTTCACATACAGAAACTAAACCCAACAGTGAAGCCAGCGAAGTAGTCTCAAAGTCTGTATGTGGTACCTATTTTCTGATTTACAGTTCTTTAAACATGTTAAACATCTTATACAGATATGGCATATTACAGTAGGCAAATCTTAGATGAGAAGTTTGCGTATTCTTAAATGACAATTTTGCAGGAAAATTGATTGCACGAAGAGGTTCCATTGAATGGCCTCCTAGCTCCCCAGACATGACTCCCATGGACTTTTTCTTTTATGCTATATTTGAAAAGTGTTGTATATTGTAATAGGACAACCATTCATGAAATAGAAGCTCAAATGAGAATTGCAACCCAAACCATTGTTCCAGCATATCTGCAGAATGCATTGGGTGCTTTTGTTATATACTTAGATGTTGTCAAGAAGTGTATGGATAATAATTTGCGCAGTTATTGTGATTTTGTTCAATTAAGTTACTGAATCTTCCAACTTTGCTCTATTCACTTGAGTATTGGTTCATTTTTAATTTTCTCTGTTATTTTGGAATAAACAATGTTACGATATACCATATTGAATTTATAAATCAATTATTTGCCAAGTGACACTAAATTAAACTTAGGTTGGCATTCAAAAAAATAATAATAATAATTAAAGATCGTGATATTTGACAAACACCAGTACCTATGTATAATTTAACCCCACCAAACATCACATCTAAATGTCAAACCATTTCTGCCTAATCCTATTTGGTGTAATACTATTTAAACACCTTTATTAACAAAACTTTGTATGTTGGCCCCTTTTTTAATACCTTGGATAAGTGTGTGGTAAAAAAATAACGATCTGAAAATAACGAAGTTTTTTTGATCACATTTTGTACACATGCTGCAAAATCTACTACGTATCAAAATTGAAGATTCTACCTTAATGTGGTATTAAGCTATTAGAATTGGAAGGAGATTTATAACAATTTGCCATCATAATCCACTTGCTGCTGGGTCAAGACTCTCTGAGGGTCAAGAGAATAAGCATTTCACAATAACAAATACTAGAGTTATAAAATTTATCTTTAATATTGAAAGTTTTACATAATTATTACAACACAAACTATAAATTAAAATAAGCTTCTTTTTATTCAGAACCCTGCAACAGAAAAAACAAAATTTAGAAAAAAAAAACATTGGAGAAATATTACTTAAAGCAACACAAACATGCAATAATAAAATATAGCCTCAGGCTTCCATGCTAAAATTATTTTAAGCCTGGCAGACTATGCTGCACTTATTATTTTCTATTCTTAATGAATTTTTGAAATTAATTAAAATTACAACGCAAAACATTTTATATAAATTTATACTATTTACTGAAAAGAATGAGGGGGTTTAAAAAAACCAGTTTGACAACTTTTGCCAATTAGAACTAGACTTGTGCGAAGCTTTGAAACCTCGAACCGAACCATCGGTTCGAAAAATTGTACGGGTCAGCTATGTTCTAAATTTGCCTAATGAGGAAAGATGTGTTGAGTGTTCATGTGTTTACATTACTGATTTAGATTTAATTGTATTGGATGTGTATAGGTCGCCCGCGGGTCACTTTGGCGTTTTTTTGGGCGCTATTGAGGATGCTTTGCGGACCTTGTGTATTCATGACAAAAATGCCATCTTAACTGGTGACTTTAATGTGCATTTTGATACCGTGGAGCCAAACACTATCACACTGTGTGATGTCTTGTCGAGTTTTGGTTTGCAGCAGAGAATACACAAGTCAACCAGGCTGAGCTCTTGCCTTGATAATATTTTTACTAGCGCACATACGGGAGTGATTTCTTCTGGTACTGTCGACCTTAATATATCGGATCATCTTGGCCAGACCATAGAGCTCTTGGTACAGAATAACTCGCAAAGAGGATTATCTCGCTCAAGCAGAGTATGTCACCCAATAACACAGAGGGGACTGTGCGAGTTTTTTGCGCTGATATCAGAGTTTTCATGGGATTTTGTACAGGATGAAAGTGCTAACATCAACAGCAAGTTTGAAGAGTTTATGTATGTTTTGCAGCACGCATACTTAACTGCATTTCCAGAGAAGAAATATATAGTTCGCTCCGATCAATCTAACAATATTGATTGGTTTAACAATAAATTAAAAACTATGAGAGAACACCTGAGGTTCCTTGGTGATGCTTGTAGGCAGCATCCGGGCCCTGAAAATGAGGCAATATATAGGGAATACAGGATAATATACCAGAAGGCTATCTGTAAGGCAAAAGTCAATGCAAATGATGTATTGATAAGTTCTTCTGGAAACTCTGTCAAAACAATGTGGCAGGTTATCAACAAACATAGAAGTAAGTGCAGAAGGAGTGACTGTGAGACTAAGATTTCATCTGAACAGTTCAATGAATATTTGCTGAATATTGCTGATAACATAAGAAGCAAAATTTCCAAGTCAAATATTGACCCCCTGATATACCGGCAACGGAATCAAGCATCGCACAAGAGCTTCACATTTACTGAGGTGAGCTTTAAAACTATATGTGATACTATAGATGAACTGAAAAGCAAGAGGAGTAGGGACATTTTTGGCTTGAGTGTGAACATTATTAAGTACGTTAATAATGTGTTGATAGTACCACTTACGAAGCTGATAAACCAGTGTTTCAGGGAGAATATCTTTCCAGACATCCTAAAGAATGCCTTGGTGGTACCACTCTTTAAAAAAGGTGATCCTGATGAAATAGATAACTACCGGCCTATATCTTTACTACCAGTAGTGTCAAAAATGCATGGCAAAACAAATGGTAAAATATTTTCAAGAAAACAACTTGTTCAGCGCATGCCAATTTGGTTTCAGACAAAACAAGGGCACTACGCTGGGCATTCTGGACTTGGTCTCCCATATTTTGGATGCATACCATAATAACAGATATGATACTGTATTATTCTGTGACCTAAGTAAGGCCTTTGATTGTGTCGGCCACGGGACTCTCCTTGCAAAACTTGAGGCTTACAATTTTTGTGCTGGTAGTGTCGCTCTGGTGCGATCTTATCTGGAGCATAGGTGTCAGTCAGTGCGGTGTGCTGCAGTGACATCGGGGAGGGGTGAGATTTCTGCACGTGTACCGCAGGGGTCCGTCCTAGGACCCATTTTGTTCCTGATATATCTAAACGATCTGCCAAAGTGTAGCAGTTCTAGCGAGTTCACGCTGTTCGCCGATGATACAACGATATCTGTCACCACTGATAGCCTTGAGGGCTCACTGGGGGGCTCGGTGGCGGCTCAGGGTGAGGCCGAGCAATGGTTTGCAGCAAATGAAATGCTGCTTAACAGAGAAAAGACAAATAGAATGGTGTTCTCTATGAGGCAACTTGACGAGACAGGGGCACTGTTGGAGAGCACAAAATTTCTGGATGTGGTCATTGACTCAAGGCTTCTGTGGGATAAACATGTTGACTCAGTGGCTGGTAAACTCTCCAGGGGCCTGTTCTTCCTTCGGGGCCTGGTTGGCAATGTTTTGGTTCCTGTTATGAGGACAGCGTATTTCACCGCTATTTACTTGCATCTTTCTTATGCTATCTTGGTTTGGGGTCATGCTGCTGGTGCTAAGCGTCTCTTTGGGCTCCAGCATAAGGCTATACGTGTGATGTGTGGTGCAGGTTATAGGGATGACTGTAGAGCGCTCTTTGGACACATGAGTATACTTACATTACCAGCACTATATATCTTTGAAAATTTGATGTACATCAAGGAGAATGTGGGTGAATACCAGTCACTGAGATATCCATACCTATGGTACGAGACAGGGGAAGAACAATGTGCCCATCTATTGGCGACTGGAGAGGTGTCGGAGTGGGACTGGCTACTGGGCGATTACTTTATATAATAAAATACCTGCTTATATCAGAGACTTGCCGTTGCCGAAGTTTAGAAACAGAGTGTGGGAAATACTGTTGAGAAATTCCTTCTATTCGGTGGAAGAGTACTTGAGGTTCGAGTTTTAGAATTTAGATGTGAAGTTTTCCAGAGTTTCTGGATGATTCTATGTTTAGCCTTTAAAGTGATTTTATGTGTGCAGCTTTTTTTAGGTGATTTTATCTGTATTGTTTGTGACCTGTGCATATTGCTGTGTGTAATCCTGGCACTAATAAATTATTATTATTATTATTATTATTATTAGTAGTAGTAGTAGTTTGAAGTTCGAAATACGCAATTCTCCATAATAGTTTGACGTTCGTTGTTCAAAAATACTCCAAAATTGAAGATTACAGGCATTGAAAGCTGCCAAAGGTAGCGAACTTGTAACCCAGTAGCGGCTCCATTAACTCAGTTGCGCTGCTTTAAACATTGAGTCGGTAGCATAATTTGAGGAATTTCACGAATGATTATTTTTGACAGTTGGTGGGACACATTGAGACCTGACACAGATATTTAACAATCACAGATGTATTTTTTTATGTATCCTAGCATCCCAATGCCTTCTTTGGTTACAACATTATGATGCAAATGTTCAAAAGCGATCGGTAATGTAGTTTTTCAGAATTTATTATGATAATTGCAGATTGCCTCCCGGCAATACTAGGTTGAACATGCCTTAATTTCACAATGAGCGAAAGCAAAATTAAATATTCTCAATCGATACACAGTTAAAATAGCAAGTCGTTATTATATAACTATATTGCTCAACTTTGTCAAGTTCTGGCTTTATATTAATAACTATTAATTAAAACACAACCTGTTTATTCTACATACTATCCTATCTCTGATAAGGCTGTCTCTCAATCCGCCGAAGTTACATTTCTGACTCAATCGCTTTAAATCAAATTTCATCAAAATAAGAAGAAAGGAAGACCAGAAACCTAAATACAGAAAAGCAGATTCAAGTCAAGAAGAAGAAGCAAATCGTATGCGAGTGCTGTGGTTATTCCAATACAAGGCAACAGAAGTGTCCTGCTTATAAAAGAAAGTGTGCAAATTGCGGAAAATATAACCACGAGTATGAAAATAAAAACGGACGAATGAGGTTAGAGAAAATACGACACTGAGGAAGGATTGCAGGAATGATAGTTCGAATGTAATCTAGGAAATTTAATGAATAAACAAGTTGTGTTTTAATTAACAGTTATTAATATAAAACCAGAACTTGACAAACTTGAACTCTCCTCAATTTAAAAGACCGTTAAAACTGCCTAGATAACACCAAACGACAAAAAGTATATACAATTGAGCTTAGCTATATATGTAGAAATAAAAAAAAGTTTCCAATATACAGGCTACCCAGCAGAAATCAAAAATCAAATTCCCTGACATTTCCAGGTTCAGCAAGTAAATTTTTCATAATACTTAAAATGAAAAGACACATCTCTGAATACGTTTCTATTCATGAAATAGCGGAAACAGCAGATTCCAGAGGTGATTTGATGACGATTAGGCGTACATCTTTTTATTTAAAAATACTTCATAACAGAGCTACAGCTCTTTGAAGATGTCGCCTCAACATGAAGTTTTTCAAATATCTTTAGTAGGTGTCCCCACCTAATAAGATGAAACTTGACACGCAAATCTATCTTAATATATCTAATGGTTGACTCTAAATTCTGTATTCAAATACTCCCATAAGCATCTCGTTTCGAGGGACCAATGGATATTTTTAACCATCATGTTTTTTTTTATTTTGACTTTAAAATCTTTGGAGTTTGTTCTTAAAATAAGGTACTTTCATTTATTGTCGCCAGTACACACCGTTTTGGAGAAAAACTGATGTGAAGTTTTGGAGTCCTAGCCTAAAATTCCCAATAACCAAAAACAGTGCGTACGAGCAACAATAAATGCGAGAACCTTTTTAAGAAAAAACTCCAAACTGTTTTAATCTGACATCAAAAATGAGAAGTCAAATTAAAAAAAAAAAAAGTTAAAAATACCTGTTGATCCCCCAAATGAGATGCTTACGGAAGTATTTGAAATACAGAATTTTACAATGAACAATTGAGTATACTAGCATAAATTTCCATGTCAAGTTTAATCTTATTAGTTGGATGCCTTCTAAAGATATTTGAAAAAACTTAAAGTTGAAGCACCATCTTGAAAGGGCCCTACATCCTTTAGGAAATATTTTTTAATAAGAAGATTTACCTCAGATGATCATCAAATCATCTCTGGAATCTGCTGTTTTCATCTGTCGGTTTACTTTCTGGACACCTGAAGCTCATAAACAAATCAACGACTTCTTTTTAACACATGACTCTACTAAAAGACCAACTGGAAACCGCCTTGCATCAAAGTCTGGCCTTTTCTGTCATTTCATTACTGTACTAATTTTGTATTATTGTTTTTACTTACAGTTGGATCACAATCAGCACAATGCCATGAATATCCTCTTCTTTTGGGCGACTTCTTCAAAGGAGGCTCTAAACAAGTGAAGTGATAGGTTTTCTGGCATTCATCACACCTGCAATACAAGAAAGATGTTTCTTAATAAAACTTGGGACACAGCAAGTGCGTTGTAGTGAATTTTCACAAGAATTTTACACTGACAGTACGGCATATTAGTAAAATTAACACCATAAATTTAAACGGACCTTGATGATCAGTTTTAGAGGTTCTAATAGGCGCTCATTTGAAGAATATCTGCCAAATTATAAACATGGCATGTATTTTTCCAAACAAAGAAAGTTTTTTAAAAACAAATTCTCTATTACTGAATTTTCTTAATAAAAATTCACTAATGTCAACAATAAAAAATGTTTGCTGAAAATTATAATTTCAGACTCAAAGATGACAAAGTTGTCCAGACGTTTTAAAGAAAAATGGTCGAAAAGTATGAAATCTGGAAACTATTGTTTCCACCAAATATTAAAGTGAAACAAAACAAGATGCTGGATGGATCGTGTGAGAATAGAACCCGGCCCGAGAACCCCGGCCGCCAGGGTATCAGCAGCGTATCTGCTGAACATGTTACCCTTCAGCCACTGAGGATATGTATCAAGTTTTTGTTCGTGTGGTGTTATACCCGAAGCGTTTAAAATCATTTTATTAGAGATGTGAACCTATTTTGTTTACAATATTTAGTTCATGGTTTCATTCTCACATTTTATAATATGAATTTTACCAGATCATAGTTTGGCACAAACGTCATAATTTCTTTATAATACGATAGTTCTGTAAAAAATTCTTTCGCTAAACATTGATCTTTTCCCTATATATGGTAGGTGGTAGTGGACTTTTCCTTTATGTGATAGTAAAGGATTTTTTTCACGCCCGAGAAGGTACCACCCCTTACATCAAGGGGGTGAAGGCCCAACGGACGTTTCCCGTTCTGGTGTATGAGTCAGTTTCCCTTATAAACCAAAATGATGATGGCTCCTCCTTGTACAAAAGATTCCGGACATAAAATACCCCTCCATTCGGATCTCAAGGAGAGGGGTGTGCAGGGGGCGCCAGCATCATGATTTAACATACCCCTCTCGAATATATGTGGCCTAAATTCTAACCTGAACTCCGTTCACCATTTCCTCCAGGCTAATAGGCCCCAACTCCTCTCCCTCACCGAAACCTAAATCAGTGCCAAAACAGCCCATAATCACCTTAATTTCCCAGGGTATGAGCTCCTTGCTTCCTTTAGATTGCATGGAGGCGTGTGCGCATACGTCCGTAGCAATCTACCCTGCACCAGACTCCCCAATTTAGAAGCTGGAAGAAAAGGCATACTTGGGATGAAACTCTCTCAGGGCTGCAACTAAATTCATCTGTTGCATTTACCGATCACTTTCTGACAACAACTTTGTCCAGCTCTTCGACAATCTTTCTGAAAAAAGCGACCATCTGATTTCTGAATATCCTTCCTCCGAGGTCACTATTCTTGGTGATTTCAATGTCCATAATAGGAAATCGCTAGGATCTTCAAAAACCGAAATCATCCAAGCTGGCATGGAATTATTTATTCCACGTACACAGAAAACCTCTTCAGCCACTCAAAAGCCTTGGTTCTCTAAATCCTGTGACAAGGCCAGACTTAAAAGGGTCAAAGCTCACAAAACGCTTCTACACAATCCCAGTCAAGAAAACCGTAAAGCATTTAACAACGCAAGAAACCGATATGCCCGCATTCTTTCTGAGGCAAAAAACTCGTTTAATAACCACATCTAAAAATATTAGACTGGGGAAGTAGAAATCTTGTACAATTCAACTCCACCAAATCCCAGTCTTGCTTTCTATCTCATAAGAGATACACCAGCCATAGACCCATCACAATGAACAACCAAGTTATTCAAAGTAATGACTCCTTTTCACTTGTTGGCATTTCTGTTGATCGAAATTTCAATTGACACCAACATGTCTCATCAATTGCAGAAGCGGCTGCTAAGAAATTAGGTTTTCTCTTCCGGACTCGCAAATACTTTTTACCAGCTAATCTCTATACCTTATATACTTCACAAATAAGGCCAAATCTCGAATATTGCTCCCACATCTGGGGTGCCGCTGCCGCTTCTACACTCACTATCCTGGACTGCATTCAGAAGAGAGCTATACGTCTCATCGGTGACCCTACCCTCACCCAAAGGCTGCCATGCTTCGCCCACCGACGTGCCATTGGTGACCTCTCTCTTTTATAGATATCTGCACGGGCACTGCTCAGAGGTGCTTTCTTCCATAGTTCCTCCACCTGCTGCCCCCAACAGATCTATTGTGTTGCAAATAAAAACAACAAACAATTTTTTATCCAAAATTTTAAAATTCATATTGACAATCTAATTCCTTTCACGAACAAGGCTAGGAATCTGGGAGTTGGAAGCCTATGATCTTCATATGGCAATAGTTAGTAATCCACATAATAGTGAGTTTGAATGTTTCAGCAACTTTCAGCCACAAATGTTTGAGGTTACTGCTACAAAATTTCAGAACAACTTAAAATATCTTAAACCTTCAAAAGAAGTCATTAGAAACAAAAACCTCTAGCATTCACTCACCGCAAGTTTCTGAAACCATACAGAATCTTTCTTCCTCAAATTTTTACTAGAAAGGAGTTAGATTTGCTCAGGAGGGACTTGAAATATGCTCTCCCACTCGTGACCCCACCAGTCACAAACATCATTGTCGGGGTGGAGAGCTCAATCAAGTTTCTTGGCGAGCAAACTAAAAACTCCATATGTCAATTATCCAAAAGTTCCTTTCAAACCAGATCTCAAAATTGACAAATCAACAGTCAAAAAGCGAAATGCGAACTGTAAGAGATTTGAGGAGGAAAGATTGTTTCTATTTAAAAGCAGATAAAGGCAACAATTTCTTGATAAGGTCGAATACTTTGGTAAGAGTGGAAAACCTCATCATATGATTAAAATATGAAATAACAAAAGATCCCCTTCCTGGTATGACAACTCGGTTTAAAAGAACAGTCAAAAGTTGCATTAATTTAATAGATTAGAATGCCAGGAGGAGGTTCACATAACCAATCCAATTGTACCTTGCATGTATTGCCTCCCAAAGGTCCATAAGCTGGGGAATGAAATGAGAGCAATAGTCTACGGTATCAGTTCCCCGACTTATGAACTTTCCAAATGGTTATCAAAAGAGCTCAGTACATTGGAAATTCAACCTCATAGTTTTTCAGTGAAAAATTCCATTGAATTCATTGATAGAATCAAATATATTAAGTTAAAACCAAATGAAGTACTGATCTCTTTGGATGTCAAGTCGTTATACGCCAGCATCCTATCGATATAGCTCTTCAGTATCTTCAGGACATGCTTCATGATAACCAGCTATCGGACATACAGGTGGAGGAATATATCAAGTTGACTTCGCTATGCATGTCTGAGAGGTTCTTTTTAGTCGGCGGGAAGTTTTAATGGCAGACGGAGGGAACCACAATGGGAAACTCATTGTTTCCTTTCGTTGCCGAAATCTTCATTAGCCGATTTGAAAGTGATCTTCCTGAGGTGGTGGAGTATTTTCCGAGGGTATGGTTGAGATATGTCGATATTTTCCCCATATTGGCAAATATATCATCAATAATTTTGTTAATAAGCTGAACAGTAGGTTCCCTTCAATCAAGTTTACTTACGAAATGGAGAACAAGGACCAATTACCCTTCCTTGACACTCTTGTCATCAAAAATATAGATTGGTTAGAATTTGACATTTATAGGAAATAAACTTCTACAAATCGCATAACACCATTAGATTAAAATCATCCTTTCGGTCACAAAATGTCGAGCTTGAGCTAACTAACTAACTAACGATGAAGACAACTTCATTGTCGAAATACGTATCTAGGGCATAGCTCTCTGTTATTATTTTTGTGGTCTTTGGCTGATTATACTTTTTGTTTCAGATGAATAAGATGTCAAAATTGCAAAACACAATCATATCTTAAAAATACACTGGTGCCCTAATTTCCTTGGTTATTTTTGTCATCGACGCTTACATGTCAAGATACAAGATAATTACCAGATTTTGTTTTGTCTAAATCTTTTATTTTTTGATTAGGTAGATTTCATTTTAATTTTCCCACGTATGATAATTTAAAAAATTGTTATCATAACATTTTATAACTTAAGAAATTAAAAAAATATATAATTAATGAAAAACTCACCTGACAGAGTTAGTTGGTGTGCCCTCCGCTTGACAGACATCACATGAATTCCCTCCATCGGAGATAATGATGATTGTTTCTTCTTTGGGTTGAGTTTGTTGTAGCTGACTACCAGAATGCCTGGATCTCCTTTCTCGCTTTTCAGGCGATATTGAGAGTCTCCTGGGTGGCATTGGAGGAGGAGCATTGTCATTATCCTCATTAGGTACATAAAAGCACTGCGGGTTGGATTCGGATGCCACCTCACCAGCAGGTAGCGGGATTGGTTTTATCTGTTGAATTTTGTATCAATTATAATGGGATACTCAACAGAATACTAACATTCAGTAATGCATGCATTTACAAAACATTGAAAATACACTGCAAACATATATGCTTCTTCATTACAGAAAGACAATTTTATCATTCAAACCTTCAAAAATAGGCAGTAATAATAAACATGTTCTCAAAAAATGATTTTTTTTGACACAAACGAGAGTTAACTCATTGTTTACATTGCATATAGGTTTTTGACACCACATCATACTACATCTTGTTTAAGTTTCCACAGCTTTTAAGCGTTTCTTGATTTATTATTCATTCACTAAGTAAGGGCCATCGGCCTATATTTAAATGTTAAGGGGGCTGAACACAGTTTCACGTGTGCATGGCCATTTATCGGCTTTATAAAAAGCTACTGCAATTGTTATTTTGTTTCAGTAGGCGTTTGCCTGTCAGTGGATTAAGATATCCATGACAAAAGTTTCTCCCGCCAGTTGTGAAGTGTGTGCTATTTGGTTTTTATGTGCAAAAGGATCTTCACCTTCTGGAATTCATCTGGACTTGTGTCTTGTGATTGCGTGTATGGACCTACTGTAATAAGTGAAGGGAAGGTTAGAAAGTGGTGTCGAGACTTTAAAAATGGCCGCACAAATATGCACAATGAAGAGCATAGTGGCAGGCACAGTATTCAGACCAACGAAATCGTTAAACAAGTGAACCGAAACTTGCAAAGTCCTTGGCGATTGACGATTAGTGCTCTGGATAATGAATTTCCGCTAGTTGGACGGATCTCTATTTACACGATTGTCACAGAAAGGCTCAGATATCACAAATTATGTGAAAGGTGGGTACCAAAAATGCTCACCAACCAGCACAAAGAGCAAATAATGTCCAGTGGACGAGCTTTTTGGAATGTTATCGACAAGATGGAGATGATTCGATTTCTCACATTGTTATGGGCGATGAAACATAAATATCCTACACCAACGCAGAATCGAAACAACAGTCATGCAGTGGCGCTATTGAAGTTCACCAAAACTGAAAAAGTAGCAATCTGCATACTAGAGTTGAAAAATAATGACTACCATTTTTTGGGACCAAAAGGGCATTATTTTGGTTGATTTCATGGAAGGTGGGTCAATTACAGCTGACATGCACTGCAAGACGTTCACCAAACTGAGATGTGCGATCCAAGAAACTGTCGTCCGTCGTAATCCTCCCTCATGACAATGTGCGTCCTCACACTACTGCCGTAACCAAGAAGATTCAAGATTTTCATTGAGAACCTATTGACCACCCTCCATGTAATCCCGACCTTGCACCTAATGTCTACTTCATCTTCTTGCATGCTTGGTCGAAACAGTGGCTTGGTGGAAAATGGTTTAAAAAGGACGAGGAACTCAAGACTGCTTCCGTTAACTGGCTTAAGTCCCAGGCGACGAACCTATATGCAGGGGGATTAAAGAAACTGGTTTAGCGATGCGAAAAGTGCTTAGAATTGAATGGCGATTATGTGGAAAAGTGAAGCAGATATGTAGTAAACTAAACCTGTCAATAAAAACCTTTTCTCAAGAGTTTATTTTTTTTAAATGACCAAACAGTCCTTACTTTATAAATATACATAATTTAAAATGTCACATCCACAGCTATAACAGAGATTTTTTCACTTAAAAATATACAAAAATATTTTTGAATACGCATTTGATAGTATTAAGTGGAATGAGACTTTATATGTAGCTAGAAACGATGCAAATAAACCTCTATTGTGAATTTCAAGTAATTTGTTTCACAAAATTTTGAGTTTTTTCCCAATTAAAAATAAATTCCGAGACATGAATTGAAACGACTTATGTTGACAAAGACGGAGCAGTTATTGTTTTTTAAGTGGAAGATTCAATACATTTTAAAAATCTTGGTTGAACCTCCCCAATTAAATTTTCAAACGGAAAATGTAGCATATAGTGAAAAGATCAATGGTTTATCTATACGCTATGGATATAACATCGCGCAAACAAACACTCATTATGCAGTCTCGTTGGCCAAACGGTAACATGTTCGACAGATACACTGTAGACACGAGGGCAGCCGGGGTCTCAGACCGGTTCTATTCTCGAGCAATCCATCTGAAATCTTTTTTGTTTTACTTTAATATTTTATAGAGAGAATAGTTTCCAGATTTCATATGTTTCGATCTACTTCTCATTTTTCTTCAAAACGCCTGGATAACTTTGTCACCTTTCAATCTAAAATTATAATTTTCAGCAGATATTTTTTTATTGTTGATATTTGTGAATTTTTATTAAGAAAATTGACCAACAGAGATTGGTTTAAAAAAACTTTTTTTGTTGAAAAAAAAAAGGTACGATTAGGTTGACTAAAATGAAATCGTCTAGGCGATTAAAAAGGATAACATTTCTGGACGCAGCAAGTGCTTTAGGCTAGCGAATTTTCATGAAACGCTTCAAATTTGTATAACTCAATTTTCTAGAAACCTAGAAAGTTGAATTTTGGTATGCAGTAAGGTATTTATGAGGACAACATATCATCTAAATTTCATCAAAATAGCTTTGTTATTTTTTTTGAGATGCAAATTTTCGGAAAAATCCATTTTCCTTTCAGAAAAACTGGTCTGACAGGACTGGCTAACGACCTCATTCAAGCTATTAATAAAATAAAGATTAAATAAGCTTTATATATATATATATATATATATATATATATATATATATATATATATATATATATATATATATATATATATAAACGGACCTTGGTTTCGGGTTCTAGGGGAGCAAATTCACACTCAATGAAAAAATTTGTGCAAAGTTTCACTTACTTTTCTAGCTTCATAAAAAATTGAGTTTGTTCATTGTTGATTGCAAGATTAAAATATTTTTTTGACAATAGAAAGATATAGGTGATAATACTTAAAAACTCTCTAAAATCGATCATCAAGGTTTGTTTAAATTTAAAGTAATCATTTTAGTAATATGCTGTACTAGTAGTGTAAAATTCTTATGAAAATGCACTTCTATACCAGACTTGGTGTGTCCAGCCTTCTAGTGAATTTTTTATATTTTTATGGGGTCCATAAGGATTGGTAGAATAAAATCAGTTACATACCTTAATTGTAATTCTCGGGTGTGGATTGGGATCGTCCAAGTCCAAGCTCTTTTTCTTGCGCTTACGTTTATGCTCCTTGTATGATCCTCCCAGGTCAGGTGAATATCTCGACTTGTGCTTCTCTCTCCTCCTTTTCTTGGCAGACTTGGAATGGATGTTGTTTTCGTCACCTAGTGTGACCTGATAACTGTTGTTCTCAAGCAAAACACTGCAATGTGATGTGGCATCCAACTGGTTCAGTGGTATGTCAGAATCTCTGGAATGTCTCTTGCTGCGTACAGGAGATATGTCAGGACTAGGTTCCAGTGGTTTGATCTTCAACTTGGGTGTAGAAACCTCGTGATCTGATGGTCCTTCCTTACTGTACCTGTTTATGTAAAACATAATTGATTACTCTGTATACAGGGTGCATAAATAGATCGCACCAAATGGGATTATGCAGAACCAGTTTAACATTTGGTGCGGTTAAATTATACCTAAATGCCCCTGGAATATATAACAACAGGGATGAGCATTATGAAACATAGTTGGAACCTAAAAGAAGGTTGCAACTGTCATAATATGACATATGTTCGTTGTTGAAAATGAAATTAACAAAATAATTACCTCTTATTCAAGACAAATCACAATAATAGTACTATTTTGCACTAATTTCCCTAGAGATGGGAAGATTCCCATTTGACTAAAATTCCCGGAAACTTTCCATCAAAAATGCCCGAAACTTTATTCTTCACTTAGTTTATCTTCAAAGGTATTATTTTTGGTTTCCATTGAGGCAGCAGGTTCAATGTCAGTTATTCTATCTGTCTCGTTTGTTAATTTTAAAATCAAATTATTTATTTCTCTTTCATCAGCAATGAACTGTAAATTATGTTCTATGAAAACAATTTTTACTGTGGTGGAAACTGTCAGTCTATTTCTCTTTACCGTTTTAATATTAGAATGTAATTTAAAATTTCGTTCACAGCTACTAGTAGTGGCTGGCATTGATAATAGCCTTTTTGCTATTTTCGTAAGAGCTATATTTGGATAAAATCTAGTCCACCATGTTATTGACGAAACATTGGCAGCTACTCTCCAATATGCCTAGAAAAAATGCTTGTCCGAGATCTATATTCAACAAGGTTTTTGATAAGTTCTATTTCATCAATGCCCATGTTATTACCAGGTGTTGTTACAAATTCTGTATTATCTATTAATCCATGTTGGTTTCGGTCCAATAAACATGCAGTGCCTTGAGCATCATGTGTCATGAATACTTTCTGTGATTCCCACATGTCCATAATTTTTAGTCAGTCTGTCAAAGAAAAAGCATCAGAGCACTGTGTTATATCATTTTCTCTATCTTTAAGATGTTTGTAAGAATATTGAAGAGTTGCTTTTACCTCTTCTAGGCAATTTATTGATGCTGATATTGGTTGTAGAAATTTTAATAGTCTGTTCAATTTTTCACAAAATTTGTTATCCTCTATGGTATTTTTTATCTTGGTATTGATACTGTCTTTCCATTTCCTCTCTACATATGAGGCGTTTAAATTATCTTTATTAGTGTTTAATCTTTCCAACATTATACAGTTACCCCACCTAGTATTCACTAGAACCTTCAGTGTTTTTGTGTTTCACCATGACTTTTCTGTATTTCCTTAAAAACTCCGTGGCCTTAACTTCGCGAATCAGCTGTTAAAAAGTTGGTTCTGGTCCACAAGTTGACATTTACATGAAAAACTGGGAAAGTTTCCGGTAACTTTAAAGGAAACTTTCAAAATGCAAATAAATTCCTCATTGGAAACTTTCCAAAATGGAAGGTTCCCTTCAAATGGAAACTTTCCAATTCCCATCTCTAAATTTCCCAACAAACACAAATGTAAGATATTTGCTGACCGGCACAAACGGCCAACAATGAAAGGAGGTTCAAGATGGCATACCTCCTATAGTACAGATATGGAAATGTTCCTTCCTGTTGTTTTATATTATAAGTAAATGACCATATTTCAGTTTGGCTTTCATTTGTTTTGTGCGATTGGTGTTTGTCAGAGGCTGTCATCTTGATTTTTTTTATGGCAACCTATGTACAATTTGGTGTCATTTGGCACGTAATTGATTTAGAAATACAATATGGCATATCCTAACGTTGTTTATTCTAAAATAACAGAGAAAATAAAAAAGTAAACCAATACTCTAAGTGAATAAGAACAAATTATGAAAATTCAGTTACTTAATTGAAGAAAATCACAATACCTGCTTAAATTGTTGTTGTCCATTCACTTCTTGACAATATCTAACTCCATCTATCTATTAACATAAGCACCCAAAGCATTCTGCGGACCAATGTTTGCTATCTCAATTTTAATTTGAGCTTCTAATTCATCTAATGTTAAAAACGATACACAACATTTTTTAAATACCTACAAAAGAATGTTAACGAGAGTCATGTCTGGAAACCTAGGAGGCCATTCAATTCGACCCCCAAATTGTTGAACTGTCCGCGATACTGTAGATCTGCTGATTGGAGGTCTGTTTGGAAGACCATCGTTAAACACATGACACGCTTCAAATTAGTCCTTTTGCGATCACTGAATTGACCAATTATTAATTCAATGCACTCAATCTCGAACAAATTCATTTTCGTTTACGCATACGTATACGCACACTTGTTTCCAAAGAAACCAAATTTTACATGTGACTACATGAGAAAACCACTTATTCGAATTATTGTTTAGAAGCCAGGATGAGACACATAGAGATTTGATCTTTTGTTCTGGTATCAGTTTGAATTAAAAAAGCGATAACGAGTATCTTTAGAAATTGTTAAAATTGACAAATAAGTAGATAATACACAATGATGTTACTTTTGAAGTAAATTTTGAATAAGTTGTATTCATTTAGAGCCTTTTGTTTAGAAAATGTTCTCTCTACAAACTCTATTTGTTTTTGTAATTATCTAGAATAAAGAATCTTATCATATAGGTACTCTATCGTATTTCTAAAGCAATAACCTGCCTAATGACACCAAATTAAACCTAGGTTGATATTAAAAATTTCAAGATGGCGGCCTCTGACAAACACCAGTCACACAAAATAGATGAAGCTCATATAAAATACAAGGTTCCCAATAAAAACAGCATATCAATTTCCCTGACTTTGATATTCACAATCTACCCCACCCCAAAAATGTGTAACACACTAACACTAGCTCTACGCCGCATGGTAGTAAGCAAAAACGCTACTTTATACAAATATGCACCTATCATTGTGTTTTAATTATTTATCACAAAACGGAAACAAATATTTTTTCCCAGATATGGACAAAAATTCCCAGACTTTTAGTCAATTTCCACAATATTGTCTCAATTTTACACTGATTTCCCTGTTTTCCAGACGAGTGGGAACCGAGAAAGGTAATGTAACCGCAGCAAATGTCAAATGATTTCTGCAAAATCTCATTTGGTGCAATACTATTTATGTGCCCAGTATATACATATACCCTGTTTCAAAATAAATTAGATCTCATCACACCCCGAAATTTAAACCAGCCACAATTTTGTCAAATTTCCTAAATTAGGGTGTATCATGTTGGTGAAGCAGCTATAGAAAAAGTGAGGCATTTTATGTTTATTGGAACATCGAAAATTCAATATTTCAGTTATGTTACGATATCATAAATAGTAATATGACTTTTCAATAAATAATTAAGTCAACATAAAACTTTATTAATAAAATTAAATTACAAATACAAAAATCAACTGAAATAAAACTTTAACAGCATTCTAGATATACCCTGGAAAGGACCAGCATTAACTGGAATACTTCCTTCAATCCAATCAATAAGTACAAGGTGCTTGCTTCACTTTTCTGGGAAAAAGACAAGATCATTCTGCCAAATCCATCGTATTTTCCGGCAAATCGAAAGATCTACAATTACTAAACATTAGAGATGGAAATTATAGTTACTTCTGGATACTCGTATTTAATCGTTACTTTCAAATTTGTTACTTTGTATTCGGTACGAAGTAATCAATAGTAGTAGGTCGCTTTGTATCTACGTGTACATGCACATGTCTTAAGTTTGTTCTACAATCCATATTCCGTATCAAAGTATCAAGTATCAACTCATTGACACACTACTGCAGACACACTGCCAAATACCGACTTTATTATAACAAACATTGACTAACTAGTAAACGTTTTACAGATTTCGCTTACATGTTACTATTGAATAATCTTAACCACAGCATACAGGTGCTCCATCAGTGTGGACAGAAGATAGCTCCTCACCGAGGCTATATTTTAAAATCCGGTTTTCTTAAGGCGATAGATGTTCCACGAGTGCACATTTTCAAATTACTTGCATTCATACAGGGTGTTAATGTGCAAGTGTTGCACTACACTTCATTTTTTTTTAATGGAACACCTATATCTTATGGCATTTTTGGAAAACCTTGCGGATGCTGATTAAACTGATACCATATTGTTTTGGGTTATTTCCAACCGTTCTGCAACTACAAGGAATTAAATGTATAACAGTGGTCTACTTCAGACGTTGGATCCATCGACATGTTTGAGATATTAATATCGGGTTTTGTCATAATAATTGTCTTTTTAGTGTAGATTGTGTTTATACATGTTAATAATGACAATTTATTTTTTAATATAAAGGGCATTTACCTTTCGCAAAATTTAAACATCCTTTTTTTTTTCAAATGCAACACCCTGTATATTTTGACTTTGGTGAATGCAGAATTTCATAAGCTTTCTTATGATACCATATTTGAATAAGTTAAATTAAATACGAAAGGAGGTGCAGCTGTTCAAAATCTTTATTTTTATTGGAATGTTTAATATCATTACACATTATTACCGAAATCATGGTAGCCCTGGAGAGAAGTTGAAACCTAAACAACAGAATAAAATAGATATTACACACATCATGCCATTGACGTTTGGCAAATAATACTCTTATTAGCCAATTCTTGTATTATTGTGGTGTTTATCATATATGGTTTATCGTTGGTTGTTTATTATTTGTTTTTTATTGTTCGTTGTTTATTATTCTGTTTATTTACTTAACCTTATGTTCTAAAATTAATTTTACCGCCGAAGAGTTAGTAAACATAGCGTACCCTTTGGGAGAGGCTGATGGAAGCTGTCTACTGGCGTCCAGAATTTACAGGAACAATATTCTTTAGTCTGACATCCAAAACCAGAGGCGTTTGAGAACGTAAGAACACATCTTGAGGAAAATTGTAGCCCAAAATACAAAGCAAAACCTTATGAAAACCATGATACAACGAATGAAGATGCAGATTTCAAGGTTTTGTTAGTGACTGGAGAAAATCCTCAGATAAGTACAAGAGAAATTGAATGTATTCAGGGTATCCTTAGCAGATCCTCAGTTAATAGGATAATTGAAAAACACAAATCTCATCCTTATCATTTATGTCTTCATCAATCACTTACTAGCCAAAATAAAGAAAACAGAATCAATTTTTGTCATGTTTTTTTGCAATATGAAAGAAAAATTCCAAACTTTTATAATATCGTTCTGGTTAATGACGAAGCAACTTTTAATAATATCAGTGTAGTTAACAAACATAATATGCATTATTACGCTTGCAAAAATCGATTTAGGTACATCAACTGGATTTTCAACATGGATGGTCCTTGAATGTGCAGGGAAGAATTATAGGCGATAAAGTTACCAAGCCATTCTTTTTTGAAGACTGACTTAATGAGGAACGCTATGGCACATTTCTAGAGCCTGATTTACCCAATTTAATGGAAGATGTCGATCATGAAACACGTCGATCATGAAACACGTCGATTAATGCATTTTCAGCAATATGGTACTCTTGCTTATTTTCAACGAAACTTAAGGCAATATTTAAATTATTGGCTAGTTTTCAAAAGTGAGCTATCTTTTACCAATTTTGATTTTTTTTAGAAAAACGTAATTTTCTCAAAATTCGATTTTATTATTTTCTGGCGTTAATTTGAGAGATATCAAAAAATAAAAGACAGTCTTTTATTGTCACTTTCTAAGTTAAATCAGATAGCGTTCACAGATTTTTACTACGACGTTTGGTCACCAAGAAACCACCATCAACTTAATTTTTTAAATACGGCACTGTTACTTTTATTTCAAAACTTAAAACCATTTTCAAATCTAAATTAGAGGATGTATCATTTGTAATGGTTTTAATTATGTTTTCAGCTTGTTTCAGTCAAAAAACAAAATTATTCAGGAAAAATCATCTGCGTACGGCCCTGAATACTCGAAAAGCGTTTATTTCAGTAAGGTCGTACCTTTTAAAATGTCAATGAAGCACAACATTTTCAGTAAGATTTTTCAAACTTATTAATGAAAAGAAACACATTTGAAATAAATAAACCAATAAAATAACTTGAATTCATGAAATGTAGGTACCTTATTAACTAATGAATATTATATGTAAATAGATTATCTGCCTTAATTATAAGAGATGTTCAAACAAATCACCATTATTTTCTAGGCATAGGTAACATCGTCTAATTCTGGAATCCAAAACATTGTTTACTGCATCTGGTGTAATGGTTTGCAATGCTTGCAAAACCAGTTGACGTAATCATTCCTTCGTGTATTTCGTTGGTATACGTAATTTTCGACACACCACCAAAGATAGAAGTCAAGAGGTGTCAGATCCGGCGATCGTGGAGGCCAAGAAACCGCTGAATGCGTACCTATACATTTGTCAGGAAACCTGTTTGATAGGTATTGTTGAAAAGTTCTCGAATTATGAGCCGGGGCCCCTTCTTGTTAAAACCAGATGTGATTGACTTCTGCTAATGGTAAGTGAGCATCGAACCATTCTTCCAAATTATTCTGCAGGAAATTTCGATACCAGTCGGAAGTTAGTGACCCGTAATAAAAAAATGGCCCAATTATCCTTGTCCCCAACCACATGTTGAAACAAAAACGGTGTTGGTGCTTAGACGTTTTGTATAAACGCGGATTTCTTCTGGACCAGAAATGTGTATTTCGCCATAGAAGATTCCGTTGTTAGTCACCTTACTCTCATCAGACCATATTTTATAAACAAAATGTTCATCCTCTTGACATTTTCTAGTGTACCACTCACAAAATGCCCTTCGTTGTATATCGTCCCCGAGCCGTAATCATTGGCAGATTTGAAATTTGTAAGGACGGTATTTGTTCTTACGCAAAATAAAATTTGCAGTAGATTTTGGCATCCTAGTTACTCTTTCAATATTTCTAACCGATGTTGTAGGGTCTTGTGCTACCGCTAACAGTACATTATTTTGAGTTACTTCAGTGCATGGTTTGTTTCTAGTAACAATTGGTTTCTTAAATGAACCCTACTGCAATAAATTGGTAACTATTCTTCCATATATCTTTCTATTTGGCTGTACTCTTTCAGGGTAATAATTTGAATACATTTGCTCAGCTTTTCCTGTATTACTATAGCACAAAATGTAACATTTTAACATGTAGAACTTTTCCTCAAAAGAAAACTGTCCAGCCATTTTTAAACAAATTGAAAGAGCTTGTACCAAATAAACTGTATGTAACAAAGTGAAGTAACTGACACTGACATTTATATTTCTCGAAAGATCTCTATTGTCATTAGAGACAACTTGTTTATTTTTCAAAGCCCTCTATGTTTACGACCTAGTCTTATGATAGTACGGTTTTATGTGTTACATTTTAATAACTAAGAAATATTACTGAAAACGTTTTTCTTCATTGACTTTTTAAAAGGTACTGCTTATAAAAAGAAATGCTGCAAGCTGAAAACATATTCAAACCATTAGAAATGATAGATCCTCTAATTTGAATTTGAAAATGGTTTTAAGTTTTGAAATAAAAATTGCAGGGCCCTATTTAAAAAATTAGGTTGATGATGGTTTCTTAAATTAAAAATTAAATGAGTACTCGTTATTTTGGGTATTTCAAAGTACCGAATACAAATTATTCGTTACTGTATGGCAAGTTATACACTATCACTACTAAATATGCTATGGCCAGCTTAAAACATATTTCATGGTCTACTAAGATCTAGTCTATTTTCAAACAGGGGATGTATTAGAAATTAAGATTTATTTATTTATTTTAAGACTCAACAGACAAGCCAATTAGTCAATTTGCACACATAGTTATAATTTATAGACATCCTCTACACACGAGAGCTTTACTTTACATATTCGACACATACAAACACAGGTTACGCCTGCCTGACATTCTAGAAATGAGACAGCACAGCTCACCCAATAAAAATGAACAGACTACATTGCCAAGTATCAACAAGTAAAGAAGATACAATTTATATTCCTTTTCAATTATTTTACTGTATATACTATACCTGCTTCTGCTCCGTCTAGGAGTCTTAACTTCCTCCACTTCAGAATCGGAGGTTTTATCACATTCAGAACACTGCCAGCCATATAACTTGGACTTTTTAGGAAGACGTGTTAGGGGTGGATTTAAACAACTCAAATGATAATATAAATGACATGTGTCACACTTAGCAAGAAGATGCTGGTCTTTTCTCTGCCTGCATATACCACACTCATTCAGCATCAATGGATCTAAAAGATAATTTTCATGTGTTTATACATTTATACAAAACGAAAGTTATGTGTTACTAAATACAGATGTAAAAATTTCTTCTTTCGCTTCCCAAGTGCCTGTTTCCTTTTATGTAACGGGTTCACTTTTTTTACTTTTTACAATGTCGTACAAGGCATAATTGGTTGCAGAGAAAAAGCAGACACTTGCAAAGCCAGAGAAGAAATCCTCACATCTGTATTTAATTTTACACCGCTCAATACAATGACATCATCTAAGAAATGTATACGGACTTTTTGCTTATATACAGAGTGGGCCAAATTGCGCCCATTTAAAGGAAAACTCCTATTTTTAAACGAGATAGGTTAATACTTCATGACAAACTTAATGGTGAAAACCACATATTGATATCTATCACTGTTTCAGAGATACAAGATGTTTTGAAACTGTGCATTTTTGAAAAGTGAGTAACTTTTTTCCTAAATGATTTTTTAAAATTTCTATGAAAACATTTTTTTCTGAAGCACTTTTTTATGCAGACTTCAATGTTGTCGATTACATTTTTTGAAATTTATATTTTTGTAGTTATAAAGAGAACAATCAATTTTTCAAATGAGACGCTATTTTGGCATATTTGAGTTAAGCTTGGAAAATAGAGTTTTTTTTACATATAACTTGTAAACAGGGCCATTTGACAAGTAGGCTTGTGGACAACACGGCAATAAAATAGAGCGCTACTGTTTATTGCCAGCTGTTACATTTTGAATTAGATGAGAAACACGCGGCTTGTTTACTAGTTCCTATCGAGGTTTTATTCAATTTTCAAACTAAATTTGCTATGAAATTTGAAAATCATGAAAGATGATGATTGTCTGTTTCATACAAGCAAATGGTAATGCAGGGGCTGCAAGCAACTTGTACCACGAGCGGGATCCAGAGATGAGACAACCCCTTAAATATATTTTTGCAAGATTGCGACACAATCTAAATTAACAGGGGCCAATTTGAGAAGAAAAGACCTAGAAGGTATGCACCAAGTAGGGATAGTTAGAAGAAATAGTAATTTTAGGAATTGTTGAAAATAATTAGAAAACCTCAACAGGACTACCAAGAACTCATGTTAGGCGGATCTTGAAAAAGCACAAATTTAAGCCATATAGGACTAGAAAAATGTATTATCTTAGACCTGGAGATTTTGCATCCCGTATGGATTTTTGCTAATGGTTCTTATAACATTGTAACCAAGTGCGCAATTTTTCCTTGAACTGTATTTGGATAGACCAAGATTATGTAAAAAGTGGTGGTATTTTCAACCGCTACAACTGTTATCATTGGGAACAAGAAAACAGCCATTAAATTGAGGAACAGTGAAATCAATGAAGATTTGGGTTTAGTGTATGGACAGGTATTTTCAGGGGTAGGATTATCGGTCCGGTTATTTACAATGATACGCTCACCTTGCAGACTGTGGCTAATTGAACTCAGGAGCGTATTTTTTCAGCAATCAGACATCACCCCACAAAGCAGCAATGTGTCCAATTTGTTGACGGCCAATTTTGGCAATAATTGAATAGCTAATCAAGGTCACAACCATTGGCCGGCGAATTCACCGGACTTAATACACATGATGTTTTATCTTTGGTGAAGGTCGTAAGACCTGCTTTTTAAGTTGCTGGCGAACTCTAGACAAGATTTATAACTCGTGGTGTTGCAAGCTTTTGCATAGGGTTTATGGTCTACACTTCTCAAAGCGAGAATTCCCAGGAAATCTGGCCTTACTCGGGATGAGAAAAAAGTGTCCAGAAATCGCGCCTTGATTGTGCTTGTGCCCTCCCTTCCTGTGCGCCCCGTTGCACGCTCGTTTGTTCACTTACCTTTCTTGACGACTGCGAGTTGAAATCTGATTTAACAACCACTGCGCAATACATTCAAATTATTGACAAAGTCTTACAAGAAACACAGGCTTGGTCAAACTATTTCGAAAGAGTCCTTTAAAAACTTCACGCTGCAAAAACATGTAAAAAAAATTTGGTCATAAGTTGAATTTGTTGTTAGATGTGCATACAAGATGGAAGAACTTGATGATTGCACTTGATGATGCAAGTGGTGCAACAATTCCAAAACACAAAATTGCTATTAAAAAGTAAATTATTGATTGGAATATGGCCTCAATGTGGAATGATGGTAATATCGGTATTCTGGAATAATTTTTGGGTGTCTGACGTTTAGTAAAGTTGTCTGTTAAGGCTCTATCGAGGGAGGATTCTAGGATCGTGACATTAGAGACAATAAAAGACGTGTTGATCAATAAAGTAGAATCGATGGAAAACAATTTATCCACAAAGCTCTTGGAACCTTAAGAAGAAGATTAATAACAGGTAAAATGTTAAGCTGATTTCTTTCGTTAGGTACCTTCACAATCCAACTGCTTTTCAGAATGATAATGTAATAATTATACGCAATTGCAACAAGACAGCTTTGGTAAAATCTACAGAAGGACTGTATAATAGATTATTTCCCAGCAGCCCAAATTCAGTCAAAGATGACATCCATATCCAAACATAAGATAATGAACACAGTTCTAATATCACAACTTGTGAGTTACAACTGAAACCGGCTACCAAGACAGCAGTCACCATTAGTCATGCCGGAGTTCACAT
The DNA here is from genome assembly GCA_964006375.1 of Tillus elongatus. Taxonomy (NCBI): domain Eukaryota; kingdom Metazoa; phylum Arthropoda; class Insecta; order Coleoptera; family Cleridae; genus Tillus; species Tillus elongatus. Next base: position 82,262,827 of record OZ023262.1, on the reverse strand, counting down.
AGCCAGAAGCTTAATAATAAAAAAAATTCAGCTCTGAGTTAACTGGTAAAAAGTTTATGATAGCAGAGCCAACATTGACGGAAAATGAACAGGTTTTCTCGTTATCTGGAAACTTAATTAAGATAAGAAACTGATTCTTTGATGACACTATTAACCCCTTGAGCCCGGCTGCAATATGCACTGAGTAGCTCCCATATACGGCCGTCGGCAGGTGTTCCGTCATTATTTTCAACACCTTTTTTGCCACATGCACGTGCCGACTATGGATACCAAAACACAGTTGGTAACACTGGGCCCATCCAGCAATGATGGTCAACATGAAGATGGCACCCTGGAGATTTACGTTTTTGGACGGCGTCTGATTGGTTGAAGAGGCCGCCTTCCCCTTCTCGACCCCGACACACATCGAGACTTTGGAATCACGAACGCTGCAATTTTCCCATTTGATCGATGATCGTTCTATAGTGCACACTCTCAGTTCGAGTCTTTTGTTGTCCACTGGGCATGGAGCGCAGACAGGCCCGTGGCAGCCATGTGACCTTCTGAAAGGTGTTGGAACCAACGTGGACCATAAGTGCTACAAACTGCAGGTACCAAAGCAGGAGGCTGCTCTTTATTTTCCATCTGTGCAACAAGTCATTTACTCTGTGAAGAAGGGACGTTCCCGAAACATATCGAGCTGCTCATCAACGACGTCCCCGGCAAGAAAAGGTATTTTTTTTATATTACACCGCTTCTGGTTTTTATTGTGTGTAACTTTGCCCATTGTGCAATAAATTCATTTAATCAACCTGCGTTAATGTTTTCTTTACCATGTGACCCCTGATGTACATGCAACCATTCAATTACACGTAATCAACTAGAGCTATCGAAGAACGTAACGAATCAACGCGCTTCAGCAAGTGTCATTTAGGCGGGTGACTGAATGATTGATTCGTGTCGATCGCAGTTTTGCTTGGATCTGTCAATAAGGCATGAAGTCGCTTGCTAACTGTATAATTTCAAGGGTGATTTACGAAAATTACCTTTATGAACTAATGATTAATTACTCATCGAAAACAGTAGGTATTCTACTGTATAAAAATTAATCTTGTGGTTGCAGTGGTAAAAGTCATTTCATTTGTTTTATCCGCAATAATTCTGTGAAATATTAAATTTCAAAATGTCTAGTGATGATAGTGATATCGATTATGACCCAGAAAATGATAGTTGTTCTGACAACAATGATCTATCTAATAGTTCAATGGGTAACGACAAAGAGATGGAAACTGAATTCATTTCTTTTGGAAATTGGAAAGTCGTGCCACATCCCGAAGACCGAGCTACTAGAACCAACTATTCAAAGAGTGTTACATCCAGCCATTGTTTTGAAAGACACAATCTCCCTGTTATGTTTCAAAAAAAGGAGATGGCGATAGGGGAATTCTAATTTTTTCTGTGACAGATTTGGAAAAACTAGGTAGCTAAAGTTCATTATAAATTTTAAATTGCCAATTATAGACGAAGAATATTTTAACTTAATTCATGTTCAAACAGTTAAAATTTAATATGCTTTATACAAATATTAGAAGTTTAAGAAATAAAATAGATGATATAGAATTGTAAATAATCTTGCTATGTTGCAACAAATTTAGACTGTATTGTATTGTAAAATATCTTTATATCTTTCACGAAGTCCACGATGCAAATAGAATCGGATGACAATGGTTAGGCTCCTTGCTCTCGCGTTCCATGTTTTGCACTAATCTCTTGCCACCCACAAAGGTAAAATAACCACAAAAAACTAAGCAAAAAAACTTCACAAAACGAAAAGAACTGAAACCAACACAAAAGAAAATTGAACTTGTCTCATCGAAACACTACTGGTTATGTAACTGACCTGAGATAATCTTGCTGAGTACTTTCTTACTACACTCTCTCTTGTGTGCTATGTTCATTTTGCTTCGAATCAGATTCTTATTTTACAAACTTCCTCCTGATCTCATAAACTCGTTCTGGGCTTCCTATGACAACTTGCCCTAGCCTATCTATTTATGCTGTTTTCTCTCTAAGTTTTGATTGTTTTCTCCCTCAGTTGTGTGTTGCAAGTAGTTGTAATGTAATCTTTTTAGCGATAAGATGCTGGTATTGTATTACTGATTATTTCAGTCTGTTTATGTTTACCATCTGATATACACACTTCACATTAAACTAAATATGAGGATTCAACAATTATAAAAAAACACATACCTTGTTTAGCAGCATGGCTGCTTAAAACTCTGCCTGCTGCAAGGTTATTTAATGGGAAACCAACACCCATTTTTAAAGCTGCTGCAGTGGGTACCATCATCTGCTGTGGTCTAGCTACTGGCTGCTGAGGTTTACCTAAATTATCAATATTAGGTAGATTTTTCGTTGGACATGCACTCAAAATTGCAGAGTGAAATTTGTGAATGGACTGCTTCAATTCAATATTTTTTCTAGTCTCTTCTCCATTTTCCTTCAGACACTAAAATCATTGAAAAATAATAATTACATAATTAAATACTTATACAATGAAGAAAAAGCTTTGCTTCTAAAAATTAACTAAACGATAATGTAATAATAAGCAAAAAGTGCGAGACGCAGAAAGTGCGTTATGGTAGTGAATTTTTATTAAATCCTTCAAATTTAAATAACTCAATTTTATGTAAACTTAGACAGTTGAATTTTGGTATGTGGCAAGGTCTTTCTCAAGGCAATATATCCCCCAAATTTCATTAAAATAGCTTTGTAATTTTTGGAGAAAAATTTTTTTTTCGAAAGAAAACTCAAAATTTAAATAACTCAATTTCCTATAAACTTCGAAAGTTGAGTTTTGGTGTGTAGTAAGGTCTTCCCCGAGGCTATATATGCACCAAATTTCATTAAAATAGATTTGTAATTTTTGGAGGAAAAATTTTTTTTCGAAAGAAAACTCAAAACTTTTTCCGGAAAACCTTGTTCGAAGTTTCATCGAAATCGGTCAGTTATTTTTTGAGTGAGCGGTTGGATATATATATATATATATATATATATATATATAGATATATATATATATATATATATATATATATATATATATATATATATATATATATATATATATATATATAAACATATATTATTATTATTAATATATTACTATTTGTTGTGAACTTATATTTTTGTGTTTTTATCTTTTGACATTTGACTTTACTTTTATATGTTAACACTTTGCTTGTCAATAAGATTTTCATCTTTGGACAATAAAGCACCTATCTATCTATCTATCTATCTAACTATATATATATATATATATATATATATATATATATATATATATATATATATATATATATATATATATATATATAAATTGAAACTGACCCCGGATATGGGTTCTGGGAATCCTAGTTCGCGCTCACTTGAAAATTTTTTTGCAAAGTCTCACCATCGATCCCCTCTCTACTAGTGAATTTTTTAAAATAAAAATTCACTAAAAACTACAAAACACAGCAGCACCTATTTTTCTTAGTAATTGTTTAAATGAGGTGTCACTTGGTGGTAATTCATTTTTAGAATAAGTAACACTAATAGTTGCAACACACTCCACACCTGGTAGAAAGGTGGACTGCCAAGGAAATTCTTAAGGTCAGCTTTGAAAAGTCCAAAACAGTTTCGTTTACTAGGAAGAGAAATACTGTGGGTACTGGATCGTTGTTTTTCCAAGGTGAACAAATTCCGATGATGAGGGAGGGAAAATACCTGGGAGTAATCTTGACTGTAAACTTACCTGGAGCCAGCATACCAAAAAATTGTCCAAAAAATTGTGATCTCAACTGCAGTGGTCAGATGAATGGAGGACAAAAACTAGAGCCTGAAGCCCTCAATAGTACATTGGTTAGACAGCAGAGTGGTAAGGCCTTCAGTAATCTATGTCACACTGGTATAGTGGCCAAATTTAGACAGGAGATAACCAAACTGAAAGTAAGCAAGTTATAAAGACTTGCTTGTGTGGGAATTGCAAGGGCATGGGGTAGTTTTGGACCGTGGGGTCCTAAGATCCCACAGCCTGGTTCCCCACCTTTCGGTTTAAACCGTAAATGGAAACAACCCCTACAGTCAAATGGAGTTTATTCTGGACGTCCCACTACTTCATATCCGATTCAGGGGAGCTGAGAATGAAGCTTCATAGAATTACTTGTACTCACCAATGGTCACAAGTTGAAGCGGGGCATACAATATTGGAGAGTGAGGTAGGGGGCGCCCATATTTGAAATGAATATGGACTAAATCACTTGCTGGCTGTCTTATGTCTGCAAATTCCTTTTATATTATTTGATTGATTGATTTATTTAAATACATACATTAACAGGTATATAAACTCAATTACTAATGTAAACAAAATTAAATGAATAAAATAGTTTTGGAACACAGATTATGCTGTCAATATCATTGATGAATACACTGAAAAGGACAGGGCCAAGGATTGAGCCTTGAGGCACTCCAGATAATATATCAAACCGATAAGAATGAGACCCGCCATAGGAGACATAGTGTATCCTCCCAGAAATGTATATTCAAAGAAAGCCAACAAGGAATGAAAGAAACCAAAGTTACTTAGTTTATTCAAAAGTAGCACATGCGGAATGGAATTAAAAGCCTTGCTAATGTGAAGGAAATTAGATACATAGTGAGTAAAGGTACAGAGGTTACTAACTGTGGAGCAATTTCTTAGAAACCAGTGCTGACTGGGAGAGATAAATGGATATACATGTGGTTATAAATACCATTCAAGAGAATATTCAAACACTTTAGCGAAATTCGACATTATTACGACCTGCCTGTAATTTTTAATAGGGGTATAATCTCCTTTCTTATGAATAGGACTGGTCTTAGACATTTTCCAGAGTTGAGGAAATGTTTGGGTTTTTAAGGACACATTAAACATAAAACAAAAGGGTTCCACAAAGGCATTTAAACAGTCTTTGATTAAGAAGCTTGGGATATTATCAGGGCCTTGACACATTTTAGGTTTAAGTTTCCTAATTACTAGCTGGTTATCTTCTTCTTCAAGTGCCGTCTCCTCTTAGAAGGTTGGCTATCATCATGGCTACTCTCACTTTTGATGCTGGAGCTCTGAACAACTCAACCACATCTCAAATGCCTCCAGTCGATCACTTATATCTTCTTTAACGTCCATGATTCCATCCCATAAAGCAACACCGAGAAAACGTAGCATCTCAATATTCTGACTCTAAGTTGTAAGTTAAGAACACGCTTCTCATTCTGTTAAATATCGTTCTGGCTTGTCCAATTCTTGATTTAATTTCTTCAGTGTACTCATTATTTTCATTGACAGTTGTTCCCAAATATCTGTACTTACTGACTTTCTCTACCAGTTCTCCGTTGATCCATAGGTTTTCCTGTTGCGGAACTGATTTTGTAATGGTCATAAATTTGGTCTTTTTGATATTTAAGGTAAGTCCGCTCTTCTCTCTACTCGTCACTACTTGCTCTGTAAATCTTCTATTGTTTCGGCAATGAGTATGGTGTCATCTGCATACTGGATATTGTTAATCGGTATTCCATTAACCTTTACTCCTATTGTTGTTTCCTTCAGCGCTCTCTGAATGATTTCTTCCGAATAAAGATTAAATAATAGCGGCGATAGTACACATCCTTGCCTTACACCACGTTTTATTTTTTACTTCTTCTGAGAGTTCATTATCCACTTTGATATTGGCCATTTGGCTGTAGTATAAATTATTTATTATTCTAATATCTTTCATGTCTATATTTTTTCTTTTAAGCAAATGAATACGGTGGTTGTGGCGGACTCTTATCAAATGCTTTGTTGTAGTCAAGAAAACAGACATACAAAGGTTGATTGATGTCCATGCATCTTTGAGTCAACACATTAAAGACAAACAAGGCATCTCTTGTTCCCATTGCATTTCTGAAGCCAAATTGGGTTTCGTTAATATCTTGTTCTAATTTCCTAAAAATTCTCTGATGTATTATCTTTAGGAATATTTTAAGAGCGTGACTCATTAGACTGATGGTTCGGTGGTCGCTACATTCTTTTGCGTTAATCTTTTTTGGTAATGTAATGAAGGTCGATCTAAGCCATTCATGGGGAATGATTCCTGTGTTGTATACTGTGTTAAATAGTTCCACCAATATGCTGATTTGATCCTCTGTGATTAGTTTAATAATTTCCGCTGGAATTGCGTCAGGTCCTGGAGATTTATTAGATTTTGCCATTTTTACTGTGTGCATTACTTCTTCCTTTGTTATTGCTGGGCCCAAATCTCCTTCTGTGTCTTCTTCTACCATTTCTTGTTGTCTGTCATCGTCGAATGACAGACAACAAGAAATGGTTATCAGAAGTATCCAATTTCTGAATGTGAAGCACGTAAGTATTTACATTAGGAGCATAGTTTATTTGGATGGGACAATCACTGACAGAACAACTGCCAGAGAAGAATTCTGCAAAAGCATTTATTTCCTCCGGAGAAGTTATAGTAGTACAGTTATGTCATGTGGCCCGGTATTCTCAAGCCTTTTCATTTTGATTGCAGAAATGACCAAAAAGACTTAGGATAATTCTTGATGTTTGTCTCTGTCCTTTCTATGTGCTGTCCATAAGCAATCAGACATCTTCTCTTAAAGTCCGACCTGCAAACGGAGTAAGCTTCATAATGAGCCTGAAGCAGTGTTCGCTTATATCTCTGATCGAGCTTCTGCTTCATCCCCGACTGGTTAATAAGCTGAGTGTCATACCAAGGAGGATAAACATAAGATCCTTATTTTTCTCTTGGGAACAAAAATGTCCAAGGCAGCATAAAGTTTACTGTAACAAGCAGATAATGATTCATCAACATATAAAAAGCATATAAAAAGCTCCAATCGATACTGTTAATTGCTTCTTAAAGCCCACGGCAATCAGCTGCTCTAAAATTGAAAGTTTATTTATTCATATCCTTTTGAGGTTGTTATAAGGGATCGAAGGGAGGTGAGAGACAACCGGCTACAGTTTCTTCCCGGAAGCCTGCTTTGGTACATGGACGACTCAGAAACCAAGACAGGTACTGGGACAGGCATTCAGGGTGTAAGTCCGATGATGAACCTGTTCTATTCTCTAGGCTGTTATGCCACTGTAGTTCAGGCACTGTATGCACTCTTAGAGTGTGCAAGAGATAATAATAATAGAGTTTACTAAACAAGCAGATCTATATTACGTCAGATAGTCAGAAAGCCCTTAAGGCGAACACAAACTATGGGGTATCGCCGGCACGGGTTTAGGAATGCCACTAGGAAAATAAAGCAATGGTGAACCAGACCATTGTAAAGTTAATCTGAGTGGCGGGCCACTGTAGAATCGATGGAATTGTAAAAGTCGATCAATTAGTGAGGCACTCTGTTATCGCAGACTAGGTTGTGGCCATGCTTTTGAACAAGCTGAATGTCTGAACGTTCTGTCATTCACAGCAGCAGCAACCAGTGGATCCCGGCAACAACTTTACTTTGAGCCCCCTGAAGAATTTTTGAACTCTTTGAGCCCCCTGAAGAATTTTTGAACTGTTATTTTTTTCGACTCATGTATTGCATGCTTAAGTAACCTAAAGTTTCCTTTATAGAATTCATTACTAACATTTTTGTCTTAAGCTCAGTGTATAAAAATCTTTTTGTTTGGCACATTTGTTTGATATCATAATTCAGCCACAGTTTTTCATGATTCATTTTATTTCTAATTCTGGTGTGAGCGCATTGCTTATTATACGTGCCGAGGATTTTGTCAGATATATACTTATATTTTATATTGGATGCATGCAAGTTATCCAGGTTCCAATCTAGACTTGACAATTCATCCTTAATCAGAGATATGGTCACCTCATTATATTTACGCACATATCTGAAAGATGCCTCCTGTTTGACATTGGCTTCTTCTATGATTGCCAGGATGGCATGATTTTTTTTTTAATTTCAACAACATACCACAAGGGCTTACAGCCTAAATACTATCGTACCGTGGGTGTTGACAAGGAGGAAAGAGGCAACTTGTTAATTCTGGACTTGAAGGTTTGGAGGTTCGGAGAAGAAGGAAAAACATGTGCCGGCAAGGAATTCCACAACCTGGAAGTCCTCGAGACAAAAGAGCGGGCATAACAAGATGTTCTATGTCTGGTGACCTGGACAGTAAAAGGGTGCATTCGCTCTGATCCCCTGGTGGATTTGTTGGGGCAGCAGGTTGAGGAACTATGGAGGAAAGCTCCTCTGAGCAGTGTCCGTGCAGATATCTATAAGAGAGAGAGAGGTCACCAACGGCACATCAGTGGGCAAGGGATGGCAGCCTTTGGGTGAGGGTAGGGTCACCGATGAGACGTATAGCTCTCTCTTGAATGGAGTCTAGGATAGCGAGTGTAGAAGCGGCAGCTGCACCCTAGATGTGGGAGCAGTATTCGAGGTTTGGCCTTATTTGTGAAGTATATAAGGTATAGAGATTAGCTGGTGAAAAGTATTTGCGAGCCTGGAAGAGGAAACCTAATTTCTTAGCAGTCGCTTCTGCAATTAATGTGACATGTTGGTGCCAATTAAGATTTCGATCTACAGAAATGCCAACAAGAGAAAAGGACTCATTACTTTGAATAACTTGGTTGTTCATTGTGATGGGTCTAGGGCTGGTGTATCTCTTATGAGAAAGAAAGCAAGACTGAGATTTGGTTGGGGTTGAATTGTACAAGATTTCTACTTCCCCAGTCTAATGTTTTTTTGGAGATCTACGGAGACAGAATCCTCCATGAGTCTGTGATCCTCATCTAATTGGGCTAAAGAGACAGGCTTAGAATATTGTATATTTAAGTGGAGGGTGCTGTCGTCCGCGTAACTGTGAACTGGGTTGGATGTGCTAGAGAGGAGGTCATTGATGTGGAGAAGAAACAAAGTAGGGACTAAAGCTGAACCTTGAGGAACTCCTGCATTAATTGGATACAGTTTAGAGGAATGGCTATCCACAACAACAGAAATGCTCCTGTTGGAGAGAAAATTTGCAGTCAAGGTACAAAGTTTTGGTGGTAGGCCATAGGCCGGAAGTTTATTAAGTAGCGCTGCGTGCCAGACCTGGTCGAATGCTTTGGATATATCTAGAGCAACAATCTGGGATTCACCCTGTAGTTCGATAGACTTGTTCCAAGAAAGGGCGACAAAGGAAAGGAGGTCGACAGTGGATCTGCGCTGACGGAATCCATACTGCCTGTCGTGGATTAGACTGTGTTTTTCAAGAAATTTTAGTAATTCGGTATCTATATACTTTTCCATCACTTTAGAGAACTCTGAAAGGAGAGAAATAAGCCTGTAGTTGCTAGGAGGCGCTTTGGATCCTTTCTTGGGGATGGGTTGTACTCGAGCAGTTTTCCAGTTACTAGGGAATATGCCTTTATTGTAAGATATCTGAAACAGATGAGTCAGGACAGGAGCAAGTTCTAGTGCGCATTTTTTGAGAACAATTCCTGGGATCTAGTCAAGGCCAGAGGCTTTCCTGGTATTAAGAGAAGAGAGCATCTTTCGTACCTTTTTGGTTTTGAAAATGATATCCATCATTTTAGGTGTGACATTGGGGACTGTTGGTGGTTGAACATTTGGATGTGGGTTGAGAGTAGAATTGCTGGCGAACAACAAAGCAAAAAGTTCAGCCGTGCCCAGGGCGGTAGAAACAATTTCATCCCCTGAGACAAGAGGTGGGAACGTGCTTTTGCAGAAATTATTCCCAATAGATTTAGCAAGAGTCCAGAAGGGTTTGCCGCTGTTGGAGCTTAAGAGGACTTTGTTTTTGATGTGGTTATTAAACGTTTTTTTTGCCTCAGAAAGAATGCAGACATAGCGGTTTCGTGCGTCGTTAAATGCTTGACGATTTTCTTGACTGGGATTGTGTAGAAGTGTTTTGTGAGCTTTGACCTTTTCAAGTCTGGCCTTGTCACAGGATTTAGAGAACCAGGGCTTTTGAGTGGCTGAAGAGGTTTTCTGTGTACGTGGAATAAATAATTCCATGCCAGTTTGCATAATTTCGGTAACGTTTTGTGAGATATCAGAGGGGTCAGGATGAGAGAAGCAGACAGACACCCATGGAAATGAGGAAAAGTAATCCCGCATTTCGTCCCAGTTTGAGGAGTTGTAGTGCCAAACGATACGTGGGTCTGATGACTGTGTGACCTCGGGTTGCATTGCGCAGGAAACAGTGACCATGCCGTGGTCTGAGCGACCAGGGGGGGGGGGGGGTGACTGATATCTTATAGCATTCAGGTTTTGTAGTAAGAAGGAGATCCAAGGGATTTGAGCTGTGTGTTGGGATACGAGGAAAGTAAGTAGGTTGCTGAACCATATTGGCTAAAGAATTGCTGATTGCAAAGGCCCCGCTGCTCTCCCTTGTGGATCGGTTTTTGAAGATCCTAGCCATTCCTTATTATAGACATTGAAGTCACCAAGAATAGTGAGAAATCAGATAGTCGTTTTTTTCAGAAAGGTAGTCAAAGAGCTGGTTAAAGTTGTTGTCAGAAGGTGACCGGTAAATGCAACAGATGAATTTAGTTGCAGCCCTGAGAGAGAGTTTAATCCATAGTATGTCTTTTCTTCAAGCTTCTAAATTGGGGAGTCTGGTGCAGGGTAGATTGCTACGGACGTATGCGCACACGCCTCCATGCAATCTAAAGGAAGTAAGGAGCTTATACCCCGGGAAATTAAGGTGATTAGTGGCTGTTTTGGCACTGATTTGGGTTTCGGTGAGGAAGAGGAGTTGGGGCCTGTTAGCCTGGAGGAAATGGTGGACGGAGTTCAGGTGATGATCTGACAGAGCCGATATAATGTCACATTTATATTTATCATTGGTGATAACACTGTCAATTGTAGTGGCTGAATCATTGCCAAATCTTGTGTAATCTTTTATAATCAATGTCATATTGTATGAAGATAGCACATCTTCAAGTTGTGTTAGTCGCCTGTTACTTGATTTGAAATCATGTTGAAGTCTCCACATACAAATAACTTAAAACTTGACAAAGCAGGTTTAAGCAGACCCAGTACATGTTCAAGAACTGACATCAATAGTTCAAAGTCTCCTGCTGGTGATCTGTAGACAGTAATCACTATCATTTTTGCTCTCCGAATTTTGATGGCTGATAGTTCTATGTGCATTTCTAGAAATAAAAAATAAAAACATTGTCTGGTAGAAAAAAAGCCTTCAAATCTAATCCCTTTCAATCACGCCAAACTCAGACCTGTTGACGTTTAGAAATAATAAATCTGTATTGGCGATCACTCGAGGCGTTTGTTTTTTCGAGGTATTTTATAAGCTCTATATTAATAAGTTTTTCCATAACAAAACAGATAGAATAGAAACCGAATGATAGTTCCCCACACCATACTTGTCTGTCTTTTTAGGTTTATATTTTATAGCACATCGAAAAAAGGCGACATAAAACTGAAGTCAGTTCAGCACACATTTTAAGGGTGGCATTTAGCTATCACTTTAGTATAGGAAAACAAGGCCTCCTTATATTGTAATTATCTCAAGAAATAATAGGTGTACGGGAACAATTTAAAAAGCTTTATAATCTAGACAAACCACAAGTGGTGATGAATGTTTGCAAATTTCAAAAACTGTTTTGTGTTATTAGTTATAATTAATTGAAATTCACCTAAATATTCCAATGATTTAGATAAGATTATATATACGAAGATGTTCCAAAAGAGATGACTTTGACTATTCATTACCTGCAGGAACATGTAAAGATTCGATTGCAATAAAATATAAGTATGTAGCCCTTATAGTTTTTTTTAAAATTATGTTTTTATTAAATGTCCACACAAAACAATTTGTCCGGCTGCCCGAGGCAAATTCTGTACAAGTGCAACTGTATTGTCACTGAGCTGTGAAATAAAAAGTGGAGCAATTGTGTAACAGGGGGCGTTTGCATCGGATCCAATAAGTCGCTACCTCCCGCATAAGCAGTGTTGTCAGTGTTATAAAAACTCACTGAAATTGAATACTTCGATAACCATAAGCTTTTGGCGACGTAAAATAAATGAGGTACTTAACAATGATTAAAATAACGGTAAAATTTGCCATTGACATTAATTCTACAATGCATTATTTGAGGGACAAAATTTAATCGGGTGCTTAAACATTAACTTTTCGTTTCTCAAATAAAGCATTTTATGAATCCTGTGCAATAAGCTTACAAATTTTCTACAGAGAAAATTATACTTATAGAAAAAAAGGATATAAGGATATCCTCACACTTTTATTAGGATCTAATCACATTAAAACTCTTATTACTTATATTGAAGTAAAAACTAACATAATTGGATTAAATTGTTTTAATAGTTCATCCACTAATTTTTAGTTGCTAGTGTCTATATAATGTTACAAATATTATGGTAGGCGTAAATAATTAAGTACAATATATGTACTAATTTCGCACTACAGTAAAGAGATTGGATATGACTGCAAATGTATGGGTTATATGTTTCGCATTTTAATGTTTATAAAAATAATTATATATATATATATATATATATATATATATATATATATATATATATATATATATATATATATATATAACTACAACTCTATTACAAAACAATTAGATTTTTTTTTAATTTGGCACGTGTCATATAATATTATGTTTTCCACGAGTTCGTTAGCCAGCACAAGCGCACCAGTATTTCTGTGAAACAAGTCTCTTTTCGGAAAATGTATCTCTGAAAATAATAAAGTTATTGAAATAAAACTTTGTAAGCAAATTGCATTGGCATAGACTACAATAGCCTCTAGCCTCTGGCCTTGACGAGATCCCAGCAATTGTTCTCAAAAAATGCGCACCAGAACTTGCTCCTGTCCTGACTCGTCTGTTTCAGATATCTTACAATAAAGGCATATTCCCTAGTAACTGGGAAACTGCTCGAGTACAACCCATCCCCAAGAAAGGATCCAAGGCGCTTTCTAGCAACTACAGGCCTATTTCTCTCATTTCAGTCGTCTCTAAAGTGATGGAAAAGTATATAAACACCGAAATATTAAAAACACAGTCTAATTCATGACAGACAGTATGGATTTCGTCGGCGCAGATCAACTGCCGACCTCCTTTCCTTTGTCACCCATTCTTGGAACAAGTCTATGGAACTACACGGTTAATCCCATATTGTCGCTCTAGACATATTCAAAGCATTCGACCAGGTCTGGCACGCAGCGCTGCTTAATAAACTTCCGGCCTATGGCCTACTACCAAAACTTTGTACCTAGACAGCAAATTTCCTCTCCAACGGGAGCATTTCTGTTGTTGTGGATGGCCATTCCTCTAAACTGTATCCAATTAATGCAGGAGTTCCTCAAGGTTCAGCTTTAGCCCCTACTTTGTTTCTTCTCCATATCAATGACCTCCTCTCTAGCACATCCAACCCAGTTCACAGTTACGCGGACGACAGCACCCTCCACTCAAATATACAATATTCTAAGCCTGTTTCTTCAGCCCAATTAGATGATGATCGCAAACTCATGGAGGGTTCTGTCTCCGTGGATCTCCAACAAATATTAGACTGGGGAAGTAGAAATCTGGTACAATTCAACCCTACCAATTATACAATTCAACCCTACCAATTATAATAAATGTTCTAATTAATATATAACGCAATTTCTAACACTGAATAACTAAGAAGAAAAACTCTGGACGCAGCAAGTGCGTTATGGTAGTGAATTTTCATAAAAATGTTTTTTAAATAGCAAATATGTTTTTTTAAGAAAGCAAGCACCAAATTTGGTTACCAGTATAATCTATATATTAGAAACAATGTGCCATGTTTCATCAAAATAACTTTATTGTTTGAAAATGTACAAAAATTTCCGAAAGTAAACTTAAATTGTTCCCGAAAAAACTGGTTTTCTGGTCAACCTTATAGGTTAATAGCAAATTGATTCAAAATTTGAAGCATTTAATGAAAATTCGCTACCATAACGCACTTGCTGCGTCCCGAATTTCTTTTCTTACAAAGATGTATTATATTTCGATGGAAAATACAAAATGCAATAACATAGGGCGTGTTCGATTTAAAAAATTCACTAAAAAAAAAAGAAAATTTGAATCACCAACGACTTATGGGCCACCCTGTAATTGTGGAAATATTTTTTAAGATGTAGCTTAAGACACCCTACAATTAATGTATACAACTTTTTTTTGTAACTTGCATTATAACGGATATATTGCGCTTTAATGATTTTTTACGAAAATTCGACAAAACTGATATACCTACCATTAAACGATAAACTCTATAGCCAACACTACTGCTAAAGTATCAGAGAAAGGGTCTATTTGAAATGAATTTTCTGGGAATATTTTAGTAAAATGAAGGACAATGACGATTGAAACTAAGAGTTCAGGCTTTGTAAAACATTATTCTTGAGACAATTTTCTTCCATAGATCATATTAATTTCAGGTTCATTGCCTAAATATGAACAATTTTGACGTTTAAAATCGCGACTTTGACGTTTTGAGGAAAACCCAAATTTATTTTTCTTTAAGTGCCTGTAACTTTTTTGTCTTTTGACCTACATAGCTAAATTTTGGTAGGTGGCTTACCTATAAGGATATTAACTATCGTACCAAATTTGGTTGCACTTACTTTGTTAATTCCGGAGATATAAATTTTTTTTGAAAGAAAACACAAAATTTTCCGGGAAAACCTGGGCAGATTTTCCTGGCTAACGAACTTATCCAAGCCATTTGCAAAAGGAATTTTTCCACCAAATTTAGTCAAAATCGGCTTATTATTTTTTGAGTTATCGGTGTGATACATATATATATATATATATATATATATATATATATATATATATATATATATATATATATATATATATATATATATATATATATATATATATATATATATATAAATATATATATATATATAAACATATAAAAATTGAAACGGACCCCGGATATGTGTTCTAGGGGGCCTAGTTCGCGGTCATTTGAAGAAATTTTTTCAAAATTCAAAAGTCGGGATCTCCTCATTAGTGAATTTTTTTTAAGAAAATTCACTAAAAGGAAAGAACTATGCATATGTGCTAGTGTACTTTATTAATTAGAAAACGGAACTTTCCACGAAACAATAATCATTTTTCTCTGCATAGATGTAATTTTGCAATAACAATTAGTTTTTAAATTAAGTTATATATTTTTAAATAAAACACTCAAGTATTATTCTACAAACTTGGTGAAATTTTATGAAAAGACGCATAATATGTTTTTAAATCAATTTCATTTGCAACCGGTACACACATGTGTAAAGGTTTATCCATATAATCCCAATGCAAAAATATGACATTTAGCCAAATTACATAATGTATTCATTTAGAGTCACATCCCCTAAAAAATTAATTTACGCATGATAGTAAATATGGCTAAAACTAACAGGCAGGATTACAATGAACCAAAAAGCATTCAATAAAGAAAATACATAGATATGTATAAATGTATGGGGCTGAAAGCTGGCCTTTTGATAGCAGAACAGGAAGTTGAAAAGTGGTTGTGACGACGAGACAATATTACCTTTGGGCTATGATGATTTATATAAAAAATGCAAGTCACTCGAATTCTACAAAAAATTGTATTAAAAATTTAAAAAGATAAGCCAAAGAAAACATTTATATAAAAATAAATTGAATTTTTTTTTAGTATAGTCTAAACAAGCTAAGATATAGTATTTCTCAAAATGTTCGAAAGTTTGGTTTACTGCCATAATCATAACTTCACAGAATAAATAAATTTAAAAAAAACAGCCAAATTTGAAAATGAAAAACACACACACACATACACACACACACACACACACACACACACACACACACACACACACACATATATATATATATATATATATATATATATATATATATATATATATATATATATATATATATATATATATATACATATATATATATATATATATATATATATATATATATATATATATATATATATATATATATATATATATATATATATATATATATATATATATATATATATACATATACATATACATATACATATACATATATATATATATATATATATATATATATATATATATATATATATATATATATATATATATATATATATATATATATATATATATATATATATATATAAAACAGTGACAGGGCATAGAACAAAATTTGGAAACTGTCACTTGCTTCCAAGTGAACGATAAACAGCATTTTTTTGCATAGCATACTGCAAAAGTTTTGTTTTCGAATTATGAAAATTAGGATTTTTTTCGTTGTTTATTGAAATTGGCTCTAATGCTATATATTTTAAGGAGCTTGTAAAAATGCAAATTGTATACAGGTGCCCCATTTAAAAAAAAAACATTGGTCAAGATTTCAAAAACAGTAATATTTAGAAAAAGCGACCTAAATTCTAGGTAAAAAGTACTAAAAGGAGTAATTTTTACCTTTTTGACAAGTCGTCAGGCAACTGAAAATACAAGAGGTACCTGAAAATGCAATATTTTCAATATCGCCCTGTAGCTCGGAAACTAAGAGGGCTAAGACAATTTTGCTTGCGGTAAATTTCATTTCACAAAAAAGTAGCTAAAGTTCGCAAAAAACGCAAGGTTCTATCTTCACTAATAACCGAGATACCCAGCAATTTCAACCAAAATGGGAGGTCTGTACAAGCACATAACAATGAACCCAAATAACTAACCATACACAAACACCTACATACATACATGGGTGGATGGACACACACACACACACACAATATATATATATATATATATATATATATATATATATATATATATATATATATATATATATATATATATATATATATATATATATATATATATATATATATATATATATATATATATATATATATATATATATATATATATATATATATATATATATATATATATATATATATATATATATATATATATATATATATACAGTCTTCAGAAAGGCCGCTAAGATGTATGTCTCGTGTACGACGCGATGTTAGGCATGTTAAACCTCCCTACCCTGCGTACAAACCTCGGGAGTTAGGTTTAATATAGAGTAAGGCGAAACATATGTCTGGGGTCGGTGACTGGACATAGTCGCTGAAATAGGCAGACGGTAAAGAAACCAAATACAATAATACTTTTTTAGGATAAATTTTAGGATTATTTTGAAAAACACATCTCCAAAGCAGTACCCGTTTTTTAAGAAAGTGACAGAAAAATATTAATGTTCGGACACAGCCAGTGCCTTATGGTAGTCAATTTTCATTAATGTACGTTTTTATAACTCAATTTTCCATTAACCTAGAAAAAATACATTTACATTTTTCAGCAATATATTTTTTTTAATTGGTCCAATTGAGCAGCCTAATGTGTCGAAGATTAATCATGATTAATTTACGTTCATTTGAAGATATGTTTTGTGAGTTTAAAAGCCTATCAATGTAATAATTTTTTTTATGAAAATTTGCTGGAATACAGTTATTCTGTAAAACATTAGATGACTTCAAAATTCATAACGTTACTTTATTTTCCGGCGTAATAAACGCCGAATAGACGGCTGGGACCGCTTAGAAAGGTTACAAATATAGTCTCTCCCAAGCTCATCTAAAGGCATAAGTACAATAGAATCCGTACCTTCTCCGTCCTCCGCTCTTCACCGTCCCGCTTCATAAGCTTGGTATGTAAACAAAAGAGTAGATAAATGACAACATCGCTTTGCTGGGTAGGTACAATTATTGCGAGCCTTTTAGAAAACAGGCCGAATGAGAGGCCGAATGAGACGCCACCTGCTGAGAAGTAGTTCAACTTAGTAAGACTTTAGGTTGAACCATACAGTTTTTAAGGAAATCCGAAGTTCAAGATCTTTGGCAGCACTTGTCATGATAATATTTTCTATCTCTGTCGGAGGTACTTCTTCGTCTAGAATATCGCAGCCTTAAGAACTAACATGCAGTCGAACGCAATATGGCAGATTACTTTTTCAATTGTGTATCAATGGGCCTTACCTTGTCATATTTCACCCTAAGTTCTTGTTGTTGTTGTAACAATTCCTTATTACTATCTAGCAAATTCTCCAGTGTATCTTTCATTGACTTCAGTCTATCATTACGGTCAAGATAGTATGCTATGAATTCAACAGTAAATGCTGGTGGAATATGCCATTTCTTCCTCACATCGACCAAGGCCGCTGCCTGTGCTTCTTGCATTTCCAAGGCTAAAGTGTTTATACCCATTAATTCGGCTTTTCGTAGCAGTTTTCTACAAGCTGCTGCACTGGTGGTTAATAATCTTGGCATTTTTTGTGTAGGCACTAAAACAATGTACCGATTAAAAAATTATATGATTTAAGCTGTTACGGGATAAAACTGACAGAACTGCCTACTTACCCCAAGGGAGAGGTTTGAGAACCTTGTGATTGAAGTAATGTATTTTCTGCTTATCCAGCTTTCGATGTATCCGCACTTGTTCCGGAGTATCCGAATGACCTTCTGTATCAAACTGCAGCTTTCTCAAATGTGTTCTCACTTGAAGTGCCATGTAGTTACGTCGTCTACGCTTCACTAGGGTTTTATCTGAATGTAATTTACAATGGGCATAAAAAGGATCAGCCTGGTCAACTTCTTCGGAGTGTGCTTCAGACAAGAATCCTTCCCGCTGCGCACTGTAAAATAAAATAAATAATAATAGTCTTTATTTCCCAACAAGATATACTCTATAACAGGAAAAACAATAATAATGAAAATTTTGCGACAACTGATTATAAATGAAAAATTCTCCAAAACATTTATATACACAGGTAAATAAGCTAAATAAACTAAATATGGTAGAAAACAATTAAATTATATCAAACAGCAAGAGTTATTATAATGTCTGTCAGTGGTTCATGTCTGATATCAGCTATCTATTGGTAAAGATGCCATATCACAATTTTTAATATGTACCAAAAACGTAAAGTTGCAAAACATTTAAAATAACTAAAAAAAAAAAAAAAAAAAACAATGACCGATATCAAATTGTTTTCTCTACAAACATGCATCATAATTCGATGGAAAACGCAAAATATATGGGGTGGCCTATAAAAAAAAATGTTCGGGACGTAGCAAGTGCGTTATGGAAGTGAATTTTCATAAAAATGTTTTTAATAGCAAATGCGAGTAGGCATCAATCTGATTACGGGTATATAGCCTATGTAGTAGAAACAATGTACTATATTTTATCAAAATTACTTATTGTTTGAAAATGTACAAAAATTTCCCGAAACTAAACTTAAATGTTGGTTTCCTAGCCAACAAACCTTACGTTAATAGCAAATTGATTTATGAAATTTAAAGGATTTAATGAAAATTCGCTACCAAAACGCACTTACTGCGTCCAGATTTTTTCTTATAAATATGCATCATATTTCGATAAAAAATGCATTAACCAATTTGTTCTACGAAAATTAGCTAAAAATTGTAGACCGTTAAACCATAAACTTCACTAAACCTACAGCCAAAGCATCAACTTAACTAAACCGACAGCCAAAGCATCAGAGAAAGGGTCTATTTGAAATGAATTTTATGTAAATATTTTGGTAAAATGATGGGCAATGACGGTTGAAGCTGAAACTTAAGGGTTCGCAGAACACTCTTCTTGCCACATTTTCTTTTTACAATCCGTAGTTGTTTCACGTTCTTTGCCTAAACATTGCTAATTCTGACGTGTCAAATTGCGAATTTGACGTTTTGCGGAAAACTTCATTTTTTTTCTTTAACTGCCCATAACTTTTTTGTCTTTAAATTTAGAGACCTAAATTTTGGTACATGTTTCACTTTTTATAATAAAAATACGTGCACCAAATTTGTTTACCCTTGCTTTGTTACTTCCGGAGATATAATTTTTTTTAGAAAGAAAACACAAAACTTTCCGGGAAAACCTGGGCCGATTTTCCTCGCTAACGGACTTATCCAAACTGATGTCAGGGCAGGTCAGGAAGGTCAGTTGGAAGGATTGTGTGTACACAGCACAGTCAGGTAGGTACTTTATTTCGTTGAAACGACAAAAAACTCATCAAAGTTTTTACTGTCGCATGACGCTCGTCTAATTAGAAGAAAGCAATGTTTAATCTATTAATCATATATTATACATACATTTTATGTTTCTGCTCTCCTTGTTTATATGCACTTCAACTATGCCAAATCTCACACTGCTTTGCACGCGCAATGTGCTTAACAAGGGGTAGGTACAAAGTTTTTCTTCATGTATTATAACCCTATAGTTGAAACCAAAGCTAAAGCATCAGAAAAAGGGTATATTTGAAATTCATTTTCTGCAAATATTTAAGTAAAATGAAGGATAATGGTGGCTGAAGCTGAAACTTAAGGCTTTATAGAACACACTTCTTACAAAATTTCTGCTACATCGCCCGTATTGTTAGTTTCAAGTTCTTTATTTAGAACATGTCAATTTTGACTTTTGAATTGCGACTCTTTGACGTTTTAAGAAGAAAAACTATAGTGCTTATAACTTCCTCTGCTTTTAAAGTAAAAATCCAAATTTTGGTACATGCTTTATTTTTATAGCATAAACCAGCGTGCCAAATTTAGTTACCATAGCTTTGTTATTTCCGAATATAATTTTTTTTCGAAAGAAAACACATAATTTTCCATGAAAACTAGTCCGATTTCCCTGGCTAACGAACTTATCCAAGCGACTCGCGAAAGGAAGGTATTCACCAAATTTTATCACAATCGATCTATTATTTTTCGAGTTATTGATGTGACAAGAAACCTTGTAGCACCAACAACTTACGGGCCTCCCTGTAATTGTCAAAATAATTTTATAAGATGCAGCTCAAGACTATAATTAAAGTATACATTTTTTTCTTGTATCTTGTATAATAACGGATATAGAGTTTTACCGCACAAAGGTGCCCCCCTTTATATATGTAAACAGATAAAAACTGG
Source organism: Tillus elongatus (assembly GCA_964006375.1). Lineage (NCBI taxonomy): Eukaryota > Metazoa > Arthropoda > Insecta > Coleoptera > Cleridae > Tillus > Tillus elongatus. The sequence continues at coordinate 82,241,818 of OZ023262.1, read as the reverse complement.
AACTGACTCCAGATATGGGGTTTAGTTTCTGCTCATTTAAAAAATCTTTTCAAAATTCAAAAGTCGCAGTCTCCTCAATAACGATTTTTTTCTACAAGAATTCGCTAAAAATTATAGACTAAACCACAAACTCTACAACTGAAAATACTGTCAAAGCATCAAAGAAAGGGTCTATTTGAAATGAATTTTCTGCAAATATGAAAAAAAAATGAAGCACAATTATGGTTGAAGCAAAAACTTAAAGGTGGATTCACACCACTAAATATTTGCGTTTGCGTTGTATTTGACACAAATTGGATTGTGTGAGCCCAAATTTTTATTGATGTAGACTGTGAGCTGCATCAATCGCACACAAAAAATTTCATGAAGAACAACGCACGCTGTTCACCGTGCTGTTGGTTTTCTAGTCAACATCAAAGAGATTTGCGTTGCACGGTTGTGTCAATGTGGACTCGACTCTGAGTGCAGTGTAGTTTTGTTATATTTAGCGACGTAAACAGCCATTTCTAGTGACTAGTCATGTCTTATTACCTTAACCCTTAACCGGTGCTGCCGGAATTTTTAACACTCAATGTGTCGCCGCCAAATTAAAAAGACTTGTGATTTTTATGTTGAAGAAATGATTTTTTGTTGTTGTATAAGTAATCAAAGCCATGCAAAGAAACAAGTTTTTATATTTATAATCAACTTAGTAACAAACTTAGACCAAAAAAATGTAGAAAACTAAAGATCACATTTTTCTCTTTCAAATAAACATCTTGTTGTTTTCATTCTTATTCTGGAAAAAAATTAAAAACATTTAAACTTTTCGCATTGAAAACATGTTTGTCAAGGTCTTAACTACAAGAAAGGAGAATACATTAACTTCTAAATTAAAACTGAAAAAACTAACAATGATCTAAAAATGCATAGAAAAGATCATTCTTTTTGTAAATACAAATTAAATATTCTTCTGGAAAACTTTTGTAACTTTGATGAAATTTGTAACAAACTTGAGACTTGCAGTACCTACTCACATATATCAAATTTTAATTTTCTACCTTCATAGAAAATTGAGTTTTAGATATTTAAAGTTTTTTCTCAAAAGCTGTGCACATAATTCCAAAAATTGTTATGATAATACAGATGTATCGATGGTACAACTTCCGAAAAAGTTTCTTAAATAAGCACGAACTAGAACCTCTAAAACCGATCTCCAAGGTCCATTTAAATTTAAAGTGTTAGTTAATAAATCTCGCCCACTTTTTAAATCATCAAAATCCAACAATTTTCAATGACATAATTCACATTCATCCGTTTACTGTCAAAATCGGATGCTTTTTCGTCAGGTTTTTTAAATGTGTTGTAGTGATTTGGGTTCTCCAAGTGTACTTATCACAGGGTCCAATCTTCATTTAGTGAATTCTGTGATTGTTAAATGGTTCAGTCAGGTCTCATCAATCACCTACCAACTGTCAAAATACACATGAGTGAAATCTCCTGAAATTATGTTACTGCCTCAATGGAACCAATAACAGGTTTAAAGCGCCGCTATCGAGGTAACGGGGCTGTTACCGAGTTACAACTTCGCTACATTTGGCAGTATTGAATGCCTGTAAAGTTCTACTTCGAAGTAGTTTTAGGCAACCTACTTCGAACTATTTTGGAGAATTACATTTTTCGAACTACTTTAACATCGCCTAGTGCGAACATTTTTCGAACCGACGGTTCGGTTCGAGTTCGGGTTCGCTTCGAAATTTCGCACACCTCTATAATATAGATAATATACTACACTATTCATATGCCATATTATACAATTTCTATGAAAATTCACTACTATAATGCACTTGCTGTGTCACGAACTTTTTTCTAAAATTTCTTAACCTTCTTGCACAAGAAAACAATCTTTGTCTGTAATATACAGGGTCGCTGATAAGTCTGGAAACGGTCGATTATCCGGGAAAATATACAAGGTGTCGAAAAAAGTTTTATACAAAAGTTTTTGGGTTCTTCAATGTCTACTAGGCGGTGATAATTTCATTTATACAGGGTTGGTCATACAGGCGTGGCACACCAATATTAATTTTTTTTTAATGGAACACCCTATATATTATTCGATATTTCAATCCTTCTCTTAATTTTGAGCAACATTTATCAGAAGCATGATGTACATAAACTCAATCGTTTCCGGGTAAAAAAATATATAAAAATAAACGCTACTGTTTTTAAAATCTATTGGATGAAGAACAAAAATAAATGAAAAGTGGAATATCTCTTGAAAACAATCTGTGAGTGTGAAAAGAACCGGTTGCGATCTTTTTAACATTGTTTGGAATCCTATTTTATAAGATGTTCAAAGTGTTCTCCATTGACCTCCTGACAATAATGAATTCGCTTAACAAAACATTGCACTGCATTTACAAGAGCGTTTTGAGGAATGTTATTAATTTCATGCACAATCCTTGCTTGCAACTCTTCAATATTCTGCGGTCTATTTTGGTAAATTAAATTTTTTACATGACCCCACAAAAAAAAGTCAAGCGGCGTCATGTCGGGAGACCTAGCTGGCCATTCAATAGTTCCCCTGCGCCCTATCCATCTGCCAGGAAAGGTTTGATTCAGATATTCCCGTACCTCAATTCCAAAATGAGGGGGTGCCCCATCCTGCTGAAACCATATTTCTTCCGCTGGTAGATTTGGGTCGTTATTGTTCGGAAATAATCGACTTACGTCTGGAACAATTGATTCTTGCAAAAGTGTCAAATATCGAGCAGAGTTCAAATTACCGTGTATAAAATAAGGTCCTATGATATGTCCACCAATAATAGCACACCAAACATTTACTTTTTGCGGTCTTTGGGTGTGAATTTGTTCCATCCAATGTGGGTTTTCGTCTGACCAGTACCTACAGTTGTGTCGGTTGACTTGTCCATTCAAACAAAATGTAGATTCATCGGAAAACAAAATGTGGTTGGCAAAGTTAAAATTTTGGCGTAACTTCTCCATAATAAGTTCACAGAACTCGATTCTGCGATCAAAATCGTCTTCACTCAGTTCTTGCAATAAATGAATTTTATATGGACGGAACTTTTCCCGCTTCGTAATCTTTTGAATTGAATATCGACTCATATTGTGATTTAAAGCCAATTGCTGTGCCGAAGTTTTCGGATTTTCCACCACATCCAATATTACATTCAAAGAATTTTCTTCATTTGTAACGGTTACTGGCCTTCCAGTTCTAGGTTTATCCTTGATAGCGCCAGTTTCGTGAAAACGATGCAAAGTTTTCGAAACTGTGGATTTGGAGATCGATTCCCGCTCAGGATGCAACTCATTGAACATAATCACCACTTGAGCAAAACTTCGTGTTCTATCACTGTACCCTATCATCATTAAAATTTCGATACGTTCGGTTTCACTTAAACTTGCCATTTTGCACAAAAACTGTTGACACTAAATTACTAATGTTTCAAAACTGTTGACACTGAATGAATGTTTGACATTCGTTGTCCTGGAAACATTTTAAAACAAAAGAATAATACTGCGTTTCTTATGGGCATCTTATCTTATCTTGGGATTCCAAACAATGTTAAAAACATCGCAACTGGTTCTTTTCACACTCACAGATTGTTTTCAAGAGATATTCTACTTTTCATTTATTTTTGTTCTTCATCCAATAGATTTTAAAAACAGTAGCGTTTATTTTTATTTATTTTTTTACCCGGAAACGATTGAGTTTATGTACATCATGCTTCTGATAAATGTTGCTCAAAATTAAGAGAAGGATTGAAATATCGAATAATATATAGGGTGTTCCATTAAAAAAAAATTAATATTGGTGTGCCACGCCTGTATCACCAACCCTGTATAAATAAAATTATCACCGCCTAGTAGACATTGAAGAACCCAAAAACTTTTGTATAAAACTTTTTTCGACACCTTGTATATTTTCCCGGATAATCGACCGTTTCCAGACTTATCAGCGACCCTGTATAATAGATTTTGTTATGCAGATATTTTAGTATTCTGCGTTTCTGTGCTCACCCAAATTTTTTTTCTTTAAATGCTTTTATATATATATTAGAGGTGTGCGAACCCATGTTTTGTTCGAACCGAACTATGAACGAACCCAAGCAAATATGTTGCCTCGAACTTCGAACCTCTGAAATAGTATGTCTAAGGTTCACAGTCGAACTTCGAACTTCTTAGAAATTTAAAATCGAACATTGAACTACCCAAAATTGTTCAGTGTTCATATATCATTTCCTTAAACACAAAATTTAGGAATATTGTACCATACAATATTTGATATGAGAAAGATTCCTATTCTTTTATTAACAAAAAGGAGGAGTTCGGCAAATTTGCAGGTTGATTGGGTGAAAATGCCTTCTGGTGCTGATCGTTTTGGCTCATGGTGAAATAAATCATGTTGAAACCAGTGTTTTCCAAAGTCAATCTGCAATTATCCTCATAAATTCTGAAAATTTACGTTACCAATCGCTTTCGAACACCGCCATCGTAATCTTGTTAATGAAGAAGGTGTTGGGAGGCTAGGATATATAAGAAAAATAATTCTGTTATTGCTAAATGGCTCCGTCGTGTCTCAATGTGGCCACCAACTGTCAAAAATATGCATGAGTAAAATCTCCTAAAATTATGCCATCCACTCAATGAGACCGATAACGAGTTTAAAGCGCCGCTACCGAGTTATCGGGGGCGCAACTTCGCTATCTTTGGCAGCATTCAATGCCTGTAAAGTTAAATTTCGAAGTATTTTTGAGTAACGAACTTCGAACTATTTTGGAGAATTACATATTTCGAACTTCGAACAACTTCAACATCGCTAGTGCGAACATATTTTCCAACCGAAGATTCGGTTCGAGTTCGGGTTCGGTCCGAAATTTCGAAGCTTCGCACACCTCTAATATATATATATATATATATATATATATATATATATATATATATATATATATATATATATATATATATATATATATATATATATATATATATATTCTTATTTCTTTTAATTCAAATATCTTAATCTTCGTACATAGTTTACTTTTTAGTGAATTTTTCTTTTAAAAAAATTCACCAACGAGAAGATCGCGACTTTTGAATTTTAATAATGATAATAATAATGCTTTATTTGTTTTATAAAACATGTATACATTACCCTAATGGGTGTAAAACTTGTCAAAACAGTAACAAATTAACAAACAAAACAAAAAATACATAAACTTAGGTAAATCAACAAATTGATTTACACTATTTTAGAGAAAGTATGTATGTATGTCAAATACTTTGACAAAGCTGAGCACTTCAGCGAAACTGCAGCAGTTATACGTATAGATTCTATAAAATAGTGTAAATCAATTTGTTCATTTACCTAACTTGACAATGGATTTACATCAAGTATCAGCCTTCACAATATCAGATAAAAAATACATGAGTTCAAATAAAATAATACATTCAAACAAGATAAACTAAAATAAAAAAAATAAAAAAATAAAATAGACTAAAATTTGATTGTTTCCCATATTTTTCCCCTTGCATTGTTTTATCAGTTAAGTACTCATCAAGGGTATGTAGTAGCAGCAGTGGTGGGGAGGCCAACGCCAAGCAAGTAGGCCACAATGGGCCCTTTTTGCCAACCCCAGCAACCATGCTCTACTCTTCCTCGGTTCCGTCGCCAAACCGCCTCGACCTGGAGAGGAAGGCCGGTCTTCAATTGGACGGTATTTACCTGATTCCTCTGCAGAGTCCTCGATCCGAACACTTCTGCTCGAAGACTCCCAAAAGCCTCGCATTCGCACAGGTAGTGGTAGGACGTTTCCTCATCCTCGCCGCATTCCTGGCAAATGGAATCCCTCTCTACGCCTAAGGGCGCACTGGCCTGTGAGCACCCCAAGGATGCGTCGAAGCGTAGGTGGACTCGTTCTGAGTAGCCAGGCAGCTTTATCTCTGTCAGGCCCCTCCACAAAGTCCCTCGCCTGCCTGCAGCCACCAACCGACCCCCAGAGCCTCTTAATTGCTTCCTCGGTCCACCTGTCTAAGGCGACAGAGACTGTCTTCCTACTTATACCTATCGCCGGCCCCGGGCCACAGAACGGCCGCTGGGAACCGAGTCTTGCGAGATTATTCGCGACTTCATTCCCCGCCACGACACAGTGTCCCGGAACCCACACTAGTTGTACCCCTTTGTCCTGGCTAGTCCTTTGAGGGCGGCAGCGCACTCCTGAACCAGTGTAGACCTGATTCTAGCCATGCAGACTGCCCGGAGGACTGTCTGGCTATCCGAGCAGATGTACCACATTTCTCGGGAGTCCTTTTCACATCCTGTCTATTGGCCACAGACAGGATAGTGTACACCTCTGTTTCGAATGCCGTGGTCAACTTCTATTCCGAAAAGAAAAAAAAAGTCTCCAAATGAGCGCGAACTAGGCCCCCTAGAACACATATCCGGAATTTTTATTGGTAATATATATATATATATATATATATATATATATATATATATATATATATATATATATATATATATATATATATATATATATATATATATATATATATATATATATATATATATATATATATATATATATATATATATATATATATATATATATATATATATATATATATATATATATATATATATATATATATATATATATATATATATATATATATATATATATATATATATATATATATATATATATATATATATATATATATATATATATATATATATATATATATATATATATATATATATATATATATATATATATATATATATATATATATATATATATATATATATATATATATATGTTTCACACCGATGACTCAAAAAATAATGGGCCGATTTTGATCAAATTCGCGAGTATCTTTCTTTTGCAAGTGGCTTGGATAAGTTCGTTACCCAGGAAAATCTGACCAGTTTTTCCCAGAAAATTTTGCGTTGTCTTTTGGAAAATATTTATGTCTCCGGAAATAACAAAGTAGGGGCAACCAAATTTGGTACGCGGATTTATGTCATTAAAAGTAAATTGCGAACCAAAATTTAAATCTGTAAGTTAAAAGACAAAAAAGTGATAGGCATTAAAAGAACAAAAATCTGGGGTTTCCTCAAAACGCCAAAGTCGCGATTTGAAACGTCAAAGTCGCAGTTTGAAATCTCAAAATTGGCAACTTTTAGGCAAACAACTTGAAACTAATACGAGTTATATAGAGAAAATGTCGCGAGAAATGTTTTACAAACCTTGAAGTCTCAGCTTTAACCGCCATTCTCCTTCATTTTACTAAAATATTTCCGCAAAATTCATTTCAAATAGACCCTTTCTCTGATGCTTTGGCAGTAGTTTTTGCTATAGAGTTTATCTTTTAATGGTATATAATTTTTGGCGAATTTTCGTAAAAAATCAATAAAGCTCAATATATCTGTTATTACAAGATATGAAAAAACTTGTATATATTAATTATCCGATGCCTTGAGCTTCATCTTAAAAAAACATTTTCTACAATCACAGGCTGGCCCATAAGTCGATGATACAATTTTTTTTTATCGAACATGCTGTATATTATTGCATTTTCCATCGAAATATAATAGATGTTTGTAGGAAAAGAAATTCAGGACGCAGAAAATGCGTTGTGGTAGCGAATTTTCATTAAATGCTACAAATTTGAATAGCTCAAATTGCTATTAACCTATAAGGTTCGTTGGTCGGAAAACCAGTTTTTTTTAAGGAACAGTTAAAGTTTATTTTCAGAAAATGTTTGTACATTATTAAACAATAAAGTTATTTTGATGAAATATGGTATATTGTTTCGCCTATACAGGTTATATTGGTAAGCAAATTTGATGCCTGCTTTCTTAAAAAAAAACACACATTTGCTATTAAAAATATTTTTATGAAAATTCACTATTATAACGCACTTGCTGCCTTCAGACTTTTATAATATAAATTTGCATACCAAATTATCAGTTTTTGAAGACATATTTTCCAAATTAATTAATAAATCATATATTTACTCACCAAGTTACATGGAAGTAAGTTCTGCACATGCCGGCATCACATCCGATGCATACACCTGTCCTAACAAACCTCTCATCTTGACAGAGACAACAACTTTTAGCACCCCATTTGCTGTAAGGCATCTCAAACAGGGTTACACTTGTCAGTTTATCAACTTCTCCAAACGCCACACCTGGCACATACAGGGCACAAACCAAGTGTACCCATTTTCCAACATCTGTCTCCTTGTATATGCCTGCAATATTGCAATTAAGACCAGCATTTGTAAAAGCTGCAATGCTTATTACTAAAACTACACCTTTAAAACTAAAATATCTAAAGAGCATTATCTAATTGAGAATAATGTTACTTATTTTTAGGTATCATAAACTGGGTTGTTCAAAGTTAGCTCACACTATTGCTAACTATTTATTAACGGAGCCAAGTGATCACTTAAATGAGCAAACTTGTGTATTTGTTTGCGCTGATTACTATTACCTAAACCAGTGGTCGCCAACCTGTCAAACGCGAGCTACTGGTAGCTCGCAAAGGCAATTCTGGTAGCTCATAGCATATTCTAATTTTACAAATACAAAGGTGTAAAAATCATGGTAGCTGCCGTAAATTTCGCAAATTCTCATAATAAACACAAGCAGCGGCAACACCACGGTAAGCAATCTGCCGCCAACGTCATCATGCCTGAATCAGGTAGAACTGACCAGCACACTAGTGTTCTAGAATGATCTGGGTTGCTGTGAACGGGATAAATACCCATGGCGCGGCGACACTGCGCTCAGTTTAAAACTGGACGGCATAGTCAACGTCCAGCGGTTGGGTTAGTACAGAGCAATAAAAATATTATGGCAAGCAGTAGTAAGCATCTGAAGACATACCATTTCTATTCAGAATGGGAAGAACAATATGTCTTTACAAAAGTTAAGTGTCAAAATGTATGTTTGTTATGTGATACTTCTGTCTCCATGTCTAAAAAGGAAATATTGAGAGGCATAATAAAACTGTACATTCACATTTTGAAAAATCATTCCCAGTACATTCTACCACTAGAAAAGAAAAACTGAAGCAATTAAAAAACCTGTTAACTGGACAACAGTCAATATTTTGAAAAACAGTCGACAAAAATAAGGCTGCCATAGAATCATCATACTGTGTGTCCCCGATAATTGCACAAAAGAAGAGACCTTATGAAGATGGGGAAATGATACAACAAGCGTTTTTAGAAGCTGCAGATTCGTTATTTGCCAACTTTAGAAATAAAGACGAGATAGTTTCAGCTATAAAATCTATGCAACTTTCTGTTAATACAGTAATGTCATTTGCAAATTACATCTGAATTTAATAACTATTATGCTACTATAGCCAATAAGCTAAGGAGTAAAAATTTCAATAAAATTAATGTACCAACATAGTTTGAGCCTATAGAAAAAAAAAATCAGTGAGAGATGTATCCTATGAAAGTGATTTGTCTTTAGGTATTACACAAATATTTAAAAAAAAAACACAAATTTGTGCCTTACAAATAATATCAATTGACACAGACAATTTATCCCTGCAATAATGACAGACATGTTCAATTTTGTCAGTGGCTTCTAGATAAACTTAGGAATAACCCAAATTTTATGGGATTGATTGTATGGAGTGATAAAGCAAACTTCCCCAAAGTGAGCATGTTCAATAGGGGTGGTGGTGGGTGGGTTGGAACCAGATAGAATGTTGTCACGACAGCTCTAAATACCACAAAATGTTATAAAATACAGACTGTCTACAACCAACTAACAATTTCGTGAATTGTTAGCCCTGGTCCAGTTCTTTCATAATATAGGGATAATGTATGTAAGGCTAGATGTATTGTCACTATAATTAGAACCGCAGGCTAGTTTCGCTTTAATTAGAGCTCGTCAGTACGGTATATTAATACCGCACCGAGATGGCGACCCTGTCGTACATCTTACAATGTTTTGGAAGGCTGGCTACCATAGCCGTATTACTTTATAGGTGTGTTCTCGCTGTAATTAGTATACTGTACCAATTAGCTCTAATTAGAGTGAAACCAGTCTGCAGAATTAGAGGTGTGCGAACCCATGTTTTGTTCGAACCGAACTATGAACCAACCCAAGCAAATATGTTGCCTCGAATTTCGAACCTCTGAAATAGTATGTCTAAGGTTCACAGTCGATATTCGAACTTCTTAGAAATTCAAAATCTAACATCGAACTACCCAAAATTCTTCATTGTTCATATATCATTTCCTTAAATACAAAATGTTGGAATATTGTAACATACAATATTTGATATGTAAAAGATTCCCACTCTTTTTACAAAAAGGAAGGATTCGACAAATTTGCAGGTTGATTGGGTGAAAATGCCTTCCGGTTCTGATCGTTGTGGAGATGGGTCAACGTTAAATCAAAAACACAAAATATTTGAAGTTTTTTTAGATTTCTAGATCTATAGATAAGCTCAATTATAAATATGTTGTTGTTTGGTATTGACTATGCAGTTTTAGCAAACAGATTGGGAGGGTTCAAAGTGAGCATGATAGGTATAAAATAACCACTTACAAGTTTGAACTGTGTCCTGATTGTGAATATTTAACTGTTTTGGCTCACTGTGAAATAAAGCATGTTGAAACCAGTGTTTTCCAAAGACAATCTACAATTATCCTCAAATTCTGAAAATTTACATCTACCGATCGCCTTCGAACATCGCCATCATAATGTTGTTACTGAAATAGGTGTTGGGAGGCTAGGATATACAAGAAAAATTATTCTGTGACTGCTAAATGGCTCCGTCGTGTCTCAATGTGTCCAATCTACTGTCAAAAATATGCAAGAGTGAAATCTCCTGAAACCACACTATCGACTCAATGAGTTTAAAGCACCGCTACCCAGTTAAAGGGGCCGCAACTTCGATACTTTTGGCAACATTCAATGCCTGTAAAGTTAAATTTCGAAGTATTTTTGAGCAACGAACTTCGAACTATTTTGAAGAAGTACATATTTCAAACTTTGAACTATTTCAACATCGCTAGTGTGAACATATTTTCGAATCGAAGGTTCGGTTCGAGTTTGAGTTCGGTTCGGAATTTCGAAGCTTCGCACACCTCTAGTGAGAATACATGTAGCCTTACATATATTGTCCCTAATTAGGGAAGAAATGGGCTAGGCCTGACAATTTACAAAATTGCTAATTGGTTGTACACAGTCTCTATTTTATAACATTCTGTGTTATTTGGAGCTGTCGTAGCAACATACTACCTGGTTCCGCACCGACATGGCAACCCTGTCGTACATCTCACAATGTAATAGTTTAAAGTACTTAACCGAATCTACGACTAAATGCAGTATGTCCTAACCTTTTAAAATTTTACGTCAAAATATCAAACTTCAACATGCCGTGTGTGCTTTTAGTGAATTTTCTTTTCTTAAAAAAATTCACTAATGAGGATATCCCGACTTTCAAATTTAAAAAAAAATTCTTCAAATAAGCGCTAATTAGGCCCCATCGAACACATATGCGGGGTCAGTTTGTTTGAATTTTTATATGTTATCGCTGTGATATATATATATATATATATATATATATATATATATATATATATATATATATATATATATATATATATATATATATATATATATATATATATATAACTTTTATATCCTACCAATAACTCAAAAAATAATGGGCTGATCCCTGATCAAATTTAGTGAGTACTTTCCTCTTGCAAGTGGCTTGGATAATTTCGTTGGCCAGGAAAATCAGCCCAGGTTTTCCTGGAAAATTGTTTGTTTTCTTTCTAAAAGAATTTATATCTCCGGAAATAACAAAGTAAGGGCAACCAATGATTTGGTACGCGTGTTTGTATTATAAAGAGTGAACCATGTACCAAAATATAGGTCCCTAAGTTTAAAAACAAAATGTTATGGGCAGTTAAAGAAATAATTTTTGGAGTTTTCCTTAAAATGTCAAAGTCGCGATTTGAAACGTCAAAATTGGCAATGTTTACGCAAAAAACGTGAAACAAATTCGAATTGTGAAAAGAAAATCGTGCAAGAAGAGTGTTCTGCGAAACCTTAAGTTTCAGCTTCAACCGTCATTGCCCTTCATTTTACTAAAATATTTACACAACATTCATTAAAATTAGACCCTTTCTCTGATGCTTTGGCTGTCGGTTCAGTTAAGTTGATGCTTTTGCTGTAGGTTTAGTAAGTTTATGGTTTAACGGTCTATAATTTTTAGCCAATTTTCATAGAACAATAATGCATGTTTGTAAGAAAAAAATCTGGACGCAGTAAGTGCGTTTTGGTAGCCAATTTTCATTAAATCCTTCAAGTTTCAATAACTTAATTTGCTATTAACGTAAGGTTTGTTGGCCAGGAAACCAACATTTAAGTTTATTTTTGGAAAATTGTTGTACATTTTCAAACAATAAGTAATTTTGATAAAATATAGTACACCGTTTATACTATATAGGTAATCAGATTGATGCCTGCTCGCATTTGCTATTAAAAACATTTTTATGGAAATTCACTTCCATAACGCACTTTCTGCGTCCAGACCTTTTTTATAGATTGTCAAAATTTAAAATTTGCTGAGATGACGTCCGGAAACATGTTCATCAGAGGGTCACAGGAATCACCCCACTTCTTAATTCCAGCCAGAGTATATATTACACGAAGAGCGAGGTTTTCGAACGCACACTGATCCAGTGTATGAGCTACATCGGTAGTGAAATGGGCCAAGTTGGAGACCGTGGAGCTTTTCCTCATGAAGCCATGTTGAGAGCAGTAACAACAATAACATCTTAAATTGTATCAAATTTTATGACTCATTGAAATTTGAAAGAATAAACTTTTAAAATATTACCCAAACAATTAAAAATGATGTTTGCTGAGCTTGGTAGACGATAGCATAGAAAATCAATTTTTTTTAAAATGTAAAACATCGTATTATAGTAGGGAGCTAAAGCACTAGTTGTTGACCTGGAGTGACCGTGGCTAAAAGAGCTTTGCTCGAGGCCAAAACAAGTTAAAAAAAAACAACTAAAAATGCTGAGATCAATAACATAAAATTATGTAGTTCCCACCTCGAACCCTTAAAATGCAAGTGTACACATGAATGTCAATTTCTCAAGGGATCTGTGCATATTACTATCTACAGTTTATCCTTACACTGCATTAACATAAATATGTGGCAGCTGTTTTGTTTTTATTAGCTCCTTCAGATATATCAGTTAAAAGAAAAGAAAATTATCTTAAAAACAAACTTACCACCAGAGTTGGGGCATAGTTCACAAACAGGCTCCGTAACTCCTGCTTTACATGCTTCACAAAACCAAGGTGCGGTTGGCGACAGGGAATCAGTACTAGCTAAACTGGCAGTATCTGAGACACCATAGCATGCTTCATGAACTGTCACACCACAGCTGTCACATTCAATAATCTCATTTACTCCATCACTCTGATCCCCTAGACATCCACAACATATCATTACCTCTTTTTCATTATACTGCAAAATTAAAGTTCACTTAAATTAAACAATGAAGGTAAATATCAAAGCTAAAGAAACAGGACACAATCTTGTAAAAATAATTTAAAGAAATATTCAAATATACTAAGTACCTTCAAGTTTTGACCTGACTGTAAAGCAGCCTGCTGTATAACATCAGCAATGGAAAGACCATTGCTGTTTGATACATTCAACTTCTTTAGATCATCTAAATCGGAGACCTCTGAAAGATTATCCTCCTCTTCTGAAGAACTGGATGCTGAAATTGTAACACAGTGGTTTAGATATACGGCATGGAACAGACAAATGGAATAAATTCAGTATCTCAATTATTCTGCATATTTATAAAAAATCCCGAAACACGTCAAGTTTAGATCCAAAAATGACATCCTGCAAAGTGGAAACTTCATCCCTACATTCAACTCCCTTTGAGTTGAAGCCCGCAAATTTTTAAGCAGAAGTAGGGTCTTGTGATACCTCATTTGAAGGATATCTTCATTCTGTGTTAAAAAATGCAATAGATTTGAAATTTATTGCAAAAATTAGCAATAAAAAAAAGAAATTCAACTGATTGACGAACATTGCTACAACACATTACAAAATTATTAACTAATCGAGTTTCATTCTTGATAGTCAGAAAGCAAGCAAAAGCCATTTCAGTGTCTTTTTTGGACAGTATCAATGAAAAAGATGACATAAAATGTTATCAACATTCTTCATAGTTGGCAATGTTAGTTTTGTTTAAAACACTTTAGCAACTTACTGTGTGCTTGTAACCTCATGACAGTAGTTGTCAGTTGTTAACTGCAAATCAGAAACACAAAATAACAATTCTACAAATGACTGGTTATGGAGATAAAACACAATCTCAGATCGAAGTTGCTGGCATATTTCAAGAAATATTTTCCGATTTGCTTCCTATATCTCAAGGGATAAATGGTAAAACTAAAAAGGCATTTAACAGCTTGAACATGTAAGGCAGACACAGACAATAATGTCGTGCCAATTTTGGCAACCTTATATCCTGATCAAGCAAACCCACAAGTTCCAGCAAATATTATATGGTTCCAGCAGGATAGAGCACTAGCACATTACCAAATCAATGTCCGGCAGTACCTCGACTTTATATTTCCAAATCGGTGAATAGGAAGGCGTGGATTGTTAGAATGGCCAGCATGATAACTTGGTCTTACGCTATTAGACTTGTTATAGGGGTATGTAAAAATAAAAGATGTCTTTTTAATGCAAGCAGTCATCAATTTGGTTACCGGTATAACCTATACAGTAGAAACAATGTGATATATTTTATCAAAATAACTTATTGTTTGAAAATGTACAAAAATTTTCCGACAATAAACTTTAAATGTTGGTTTCCCAGCCAATAAACCTTAGGTCAATAGCAAATTGAGTTATTAGAATTTGAAGCATTTAATGAAAATTTGCTACCAAAACGCACTTACTGCGTTTCGATTTTTTTCTTACAAACATATTTCGATAAAAAATGCAATAAAATAAGGCTGTTCGAAAAAAAATTTGTGGGGATCACCAACGACTTATGGGCCAGCCTGTGATTGTCAAAATAATTTTATAGGATGCAGCTCAAGGCAACATATAATTAACTTATACAATTTTTTCTCGCCTCTTGTATAATAATAATAATTATATTGAGCTTTACCGTAGAAATGCGTCACCCTGTATATATGTGAACAGATTAAAACTGAACGTAAACCTGAATATGGATTCCAGGGGGTCTAGTTTGCGCTTATTTGAAGAAATCTTTTTAAAATTCTAAAGTCGCGGTCTCCTCATTGACGAATTTTTTGTACGAAAATTAGCTAAAAATTATGGACCGTTAAACCATAAACTTAACTAAAACTATCGCCAAAGCATCAGGGAGAAAATAACTAACCTGTTGCATATCAGCCCTTTTTGTAAAACTTAAACTGTTTAGTCCACCCACTAACATTAATAAAATCAAAAAGGAATAATTTCCACTTGTATATTAAAATGCCCAAATAACACAAATGTATTTTTTTAATTAACTACATTTTTGGCCTCGAGCATTCACTCATACGGCCACGGACTTTTTACAAATAATTTGTCAACTGAAATTAAAACAGATAAACAATCTAATACTATATGATAAACGTCAGTTACAGTTACAGTATGTAACTGACCTGCGCAATAATATCAAATATTTCGTTGCTACGTAACAGCTCAGACATACTAGATCTCATATACCTATGAGCCAGTTTTTGCCATTGATAATGAAACGCGGTGATATTAAAACTAAATGTTTCAAATTTGAATAGCTCAATTTTCTGTAACCCTAGAAAGCTGAATTTTGGCACATAGTTAGGTCTTTCCCAAAGCAATATGTACACCAAATTTCTTTGAAATAGCTTTGTAAGGAGAAAAATTTTTTTTTCGAAAGAAAACTCAACATTTTCCCGGAAAAACTTTTCCGATTTTCCTGGCTAACGAACTCATCCAAGCTATTGATAAAAAAAAGGCACTTGTATGCACTTATATATATATATATATATATATATATATATATATATATATATATATATATATATATATATCCAAGAGACACATACATTCATACACATCTCTTCATTTCGTTACAATAGCGGAAGAGTTCGTAAATCAGCAACTAACAGACATATTTGTTCACAAAAAATATACAAAAATATTTTTGAATCCGCTATATTTTTGAATATATGTATCCCACCAATAACTCAAAATATAATTAACCGATCTTGATGAAACTCGGCAAAAATATAGCGGATTCAAAAATATTTTTGTATATTTTTTGTGAACAAATATGTCTGTTAGTTGCTGATTTACGACAGACATATTTGTTCAGAAAAAATATACAAAAATATTTTTGAATCCGCTATATTTTTGAAAGTATTAAAGTAACTGGCATGAGACTTTACATGTAGCTAGAAATTAAGTAAATACACCTATGTTGTAAATTCTAAGTAATTTGGTTAACAAAATTTGGGGTTTGTTTCAAATTAAAAATAAAATCTGAAAGACATGAATTGAAACAAATAGTGGTTAAAGTATGATGCCAGACAAAGACAGAGTCGTCACCTACCACGCCTAGACTGATACATATGCTACAGGCCTACATCATAATGCAGCGATAAACTAAACAAAATAACACATGTAAGGCGGGATCGCCAAACCATCCTAATGTGTAACGAACGTTCACACCCGAACTGTGGCGACCCCACCCTAATGACCACCTTTGAGTATATTCGGATGCGCGGATTTGTAAAAAGTTAAAAAACATCCCAATCTGAAAGCGATAGGGGAAAATAAGGAAGTTTTATATCAGCCACTTGAAGTAAAAAACTAGATGGGATAGTGTGTTTTGTTTATTTATTATGGTTTGACGGTTCTGTTTTGAGGTTAAGTAAATGAATGTATATTGCTTTTAAAATGAAACTAAAGAATAATAACGTGTTTTGTTTACTTATTATGGTTTGACAGTTCTGCTTTGAAGTACTTAAAGATACAACCAGGGTATCCACTGTTTACGAGGGAAAAAAGTTCTTGACTTTTCCTTGACTACTTTCCCTATATGAAAATCGAAAGAAAATAATAACAATAGAAGTTTTTTTGTTTTTAAGTTTTTAGTTAATTTCCTTTAAAAAAATTATTCACTAATGAGGAGATCTGTAAAGCAGATGTCACAATAAATGTGTTTTACAAAGCCTTAAGTTACAGCTTCAACAATCATTGTCCTTCATTTTACTAAAAATTTGCAGAATATTCATTTTAAATAGACCCATTCTCTGAAGATTTTGCAGTGGTTTTAATTAGAGTTTTTGGTTCAACAGTCCAAAGTTTTTCGCGAATTTTGGTAGAAAAAAATCGTTATTGAGAAGACCGCAACTTTTAATATTTAAAAAATATGTTTTCAAAGGAGTGTGAACTAGGCGCTTCCGGGGTCAATTTCAGTTTTTACATGTTCAGATATATTCAGGGTGGTGCATTTTTACTGTAAAGCTCAATACATTAGTTATTATACAAGATACAGGAAAATATTATAAACATTATTTATAGCGTGTTTTGAGCTGTATTTTAAAAATAACACGGCTATCGTAACAATTTTTTTAATTGTTAGTTAGTTGTATACCGTCTCTATTTTTAATACTCTGTGTTATTTGGAGCGGGCGTGACAACATAGTACTTGGTTCCGAACTAGGTGGCGACACGTTCACCACTCACTTAGTGTTTTAAGACTGGCTATACGATAGCCGTGTTATTTTTGGTGCATTTTTGCTACAATTAGTATGCCGTACTGAAGAGCTCTAATGAGAGCGAAACCGGTCTACGGTTCTAATTGTTGCGAGAATGCATCTAGTCTTACATACTTTGTCCCTATATTGGGGTAGAAATGGGCCAGGGCTAACAATTTTTTTAATTGTTAGTTAGTTGTATACCGTCTCTATTTTTAATACTCTGTGTTATTTGGAGCGGGCGTGACAACATAGTACTTGGTTCCGAACTAGGTGGCGACACGTTCACCACTCACTTAGTGTTTTAAGACTGGCTATACGATAGCCGTGTTATTTTTGGTGCATTTTTGCTACAATTAGTATGCCGTACTGAAGAGCTCTAATGAGAGCGAAACCGGTCTACGGTTCTAATTGTTGCGAGAATGCATCTAGTCTTACATACTTTGTCCCTATATTGGGGTAGAAATGGGCCAGGGCTAACAATTTTTTTAATTGTTAGTTAGTTGTATACCGTCTCTATTTTTTTAATACTCTGTGTTATTTGGAGCGGGCGTGACAACATAGTACTTGGTTCCGAACTAGGTGGCGACACGTTCACCACTCACTTAGTGTTTTAAGACTGGCTATACGATAGCCGTGTTATTTTTGGTGCATTTCTGCTACAATTAGTATGCCGTACTGAAGAGCTCTAATGAGAGCGAAACCGGTCTACGGTTCTAATTGTTGCGAGAACGCATCTAGTCTTACATACTTTGTCCCTATATTGGGGTAGAAATGGGCCAGGGCTAACAATTTTTTTAATTGTTAGTTAGTTGTATACCGTCTCTATTTTTAATACTCTGTGTTATTTGGAGCGGGCGTGACAACATAGTACTTGGTTCCGAACTAGGTGGCGACACGTTCACCACTCACTTAGTGTTTTAAGACTGGCTATACGATAGCCGTGTTATTTTTGGTGCATTTTTGCTACAATTAGTATGCCGTACTGAAGAGCTCTAATGAGAGCGAAACCGGTCTACGGTTCTAATTGTTGCGAGAATGCATCTAGTCTTACATACTTTGTCCCTATATTGGGGTAGAAATGGGCCAGGGCTAACAATTTTTTTAATTGTTAGTTAGTTGTATACCGTCTCTATTTTTAATACTCTGTGTTATTTGGAGCGGGCGTGACAACATAGTACTTGGTTCCGAACTAGGTGGCGACACGTTCACCACTCACTTAGTGAACAAATGTCAGTGTCAAATTAGTTGTGACTGTCTTTTTGCAACGTTAATTTTTTAAAAGATAATACCTTACCAAGAATTTTAGCTTATAATCATTGCATGTATATTAACTGTGTATCGGTAAAGCCAATTGACACGGGTATTATCGTGTACAACTTATACAGTCTTTAAATGTATATACACAAATAGTGAAATGTGTAATATGCCCTTCGTTTATGGTGTTTCTAACAGTAACAAGGCAAGCTTATTTATGAAGAATGTTATCCTGATCGCGTTATTCCGCATCATACTATGTTTAGTGTTTACATCAACGTCTGAGTAAAAGTGGTAGGCTTGAAAAAAAATAGTGCTGGAAACGGGCACCCTCAAACAGTTACTCTTCAAATTTAAGAACAGGTGCTTAATGAAATCGAAGATAATCCTACAACAGGCACCAGAAAGATTGCTAATACATTAAATATTAGCCAGTCAACAGTTTAGAGAATTCTAAACAAGCAGCCTTTATGCCCCTATCGTATTCAGCGCGTGCAGGCACTCTTACCCGATGATTTTCCTTAGTAAGTGACTTTTTGTCGATAGATGAAAGAAAGTATACAGCAAAGTCCTCAATTCTCAACAAAAAATCTCTTTACCGACAAGGCTAACTTTTTAAGGATGCAGTAATCAATTTACATAACAACCACATATGGACTGATGAGAACCCACATATGTTTACAGAAAGTCATCATCAACACTATTTTTCTGTTAATATATGGGTGGAAATTGTTGGAGACTATCTGATTGGCTCATTCTTTCTACCTAGCAGACTGACTGGATAAATTTATCGCAGATTTCTTGAAGAAGATTTACCAACAACGCTTGAAGAAGTTCATATTCGGGTAAGACAACAAATGTGGTTTATACAAGACCAGCACACTTCAGTTTAGTTGCTATGCAGCTTTTCAATGTTTCGTATCAAAACCAATGGATAGGTCGAGGATGGGCACAACCTTGGCCTCCAAGATTCCCAGATCTAAACCCTCCTCTCGATTTCTCCCTCTGGGGGCATCTTAAACAATTGGTTTACACGACTTCAATTGGAAATGTGGAGGAATTGCGATATCGCATCTTGTGAGACAATTCAACAGACTCCGGGCATTTTTGAGCATCGGAGGATAGAAGCTTGTATTGAAGTTGAAGGTGGTCATTTCCAACAGCTTTAGTAGATGTGTTTTGTATTTTTTTACACTTAAAAATCCTGCATAAAAGAAAAACTAAATGTTACACTTACTATTTGTTTTTTTTTTTATTCCACGACATGTATTTTATTTGTTTGCTCGAAAACGGTACATTTCACGAAAAAAATGCTAGAGATCAAATTGGTTCGTAGTGAGTCGGGCAGTAAGAGGGAATTTTTAAAATTGCAAATTTGACACTCCAGAAAAATGTACAATGAAAAACTCATTAAAGGTTGCCATTTTCAACCCCTTCTGAGGGTGAGAGAAGGAGTAGGAAACGGTTTGGCAAAGTAAATATTTATAAGAATTTTTATTCTTTCATGTTTCTTCAAATAAGAGAAATTAAATAAAAACCTCAGTTTACTCCACACTTTTGAAGGGGTGTAACTCTGAACGGAGACGTTTTTGGAAATAATTTTATATGAAAACCCCCCTTTCATTTTTCACAAGGATTCGCTCCTTGAAATTTTTTGCAATATTGAAAAATCACCCTGTATATTAACTGAATATTTCTTTGGTTTAATTTTTTTAACTCAATTCATTTAATAAGTGATTTTGGAATAGGAAGTGGCAAAGCTGTGTGACATTTCAAACAGCCAAACGGAGCTTCAGGCAAGCCCAAATATGCGCAAAGTCTTAGAGTATAAATCTCACCAAGATATATGTAACCGATTAAACTATGTGATGTAAAATAAAATTATTGATCTCTTGCCTGTTTAGAAAGGCATAGTGAGGTATCAACCTCTGGGGGTTATTTCACCCCAACCTATCTCTGAGTTCATCTGGACCAGACATCTGTCAATGTTTGACTCAAGACAGTATCCTGTTTGGAAGCTCACAGAGGAGCTGCTAACCTCGAGGGATTATTCCACTTCTCTAAGAGATCTCTCAGCCATCCTTTAAGCCCCTCTGGACCCGACACCTGGCAGTGCCTGACTCACAGCATTATCATATGGATGGTTGGCTTCCAAGCAACATCCAAGCAGTCATTAGCCTGTTTTGAAGCTCACACTGGAGGTTGCAATCCCCAGGGGTTATTTCACTCCTCTAAAAATCTCAGCCTCTCTTATAGTTTGTCTGGACCCTATATCTGCCAGTATTTGATTTAAGGCGGTATCAGTTATTATTTGTAGGATTTGTCTTAACACGGTTGTAGCAAAAAACTAATAAATCAATATCCATATCACAACAATATACAAAAAAATTATTTCCTTATCTTACCATCATTTGCTGCATTACTGTCCAAGGAATCGTCGTCATCATCATCACTATTCACAGCATGATCTTCAATACGAAAATCAGAATCATCAGAACTTTCTTCTAAGTCAAAATCCAAAATTGAAGTCTGGCCTTCCACTGGTTTAACTCTTCTTTTATTGGGATCTCGTTCAACTGTTAAAAAGTTCATTATTATTATCTTAAAATTTGCAAGATGAAGAGTGTTATTGATTAATAGGCAGTGCAAGAAGTGCGGTAGAGCTGTCAAACATACAGCTACAAATTTGCGTATAGCTGAAAAATTTATTAACAAACGTAAATACAAAAAGTAATTCCTAACTTTTATTGCAAAAAAAAACTCACCGTTACTCATTTTCCTACACTTACTCGCAAAATAATTGTGTTAAATATGTGTCATAACTACAACATAACCTAAAACTTTAACAATTGACACGAACGAAGCGTCACTATTCGGGTTCGGAATAACATCGCGTGTTTATAACCGTAGCCGAGCTATATCGATTTGCAAATTTAATGGGAAAATTTAAAAACCATAAGTAAAAACAAATTATTATTGTGATTATTAATGTGTAAAATAAAGTAGCCCTAAAAACTTACTAGCAGTTCTTGTGACAAAATCAATTTCTTCCGCTTCGTCCAGAAACGAAGGCATTTCACACGTGCCTTTTGAGAGTTCAATCCTCTTCTGGATCTGTATTTATTGTGTGTCCTTTTTATGATGCAGAAGGTTACCTGAGATTTAGAATCGAGATCGAGAATTAAGTATATTGTTTGCCTATAACAATATAACTAATGCGTCCATGTTTATAGGTATAGAAACGTTAAATTCAGTAGGTTGTTTTTGTATTTACAAGTAGGTAAAGTTGAAACTCTTCTTTGGCTAGGATAAACATACCCGGCGAATAAATCATAGAGACTTATCTAGGACTCTAGGACTAAAGAAGCAAGATAAAAATAAGAAATATTTATCATAATTTTAAACAATTTTGTCAGCTAAGATTTTTAAAAACCTGGGAACTCGATTTTTTGATTAAATAAGAGTCTAGATGTTGCAAGTGCGTTATGGTAGCAAATTTTCATAAAAATATTTTTACTAATAGGTAAAATACCTAGGTACCCACACCCGTCTTTTTTCACGTAAAGCATCAAATTTGGTCACAGCTTAACCTTTATCGGCGAAACATTGTACCATATACTTAATCAAAATAATTTTGTTTGAAAAAGTACCTACAAAAAGTTTCCGAAAATAAACTTAAAATGTTCTCGAAAAAACTGGCCCGATTTTTGTGGCCAACGAACCTCTTCAAGCTATTTAGGTACCTACCTACACCCTGAAGCGATAATAATATATTATCCACGGATTTTTAAATGGAAATTAGGAAAAATTCGCCACTTTTTTTTCACAAAATTTGGGATAATAGTTGAATAAACAATTATATTTTTTTCGAAAATTTGCCAAATAATTTTTTGCCACGGAAATTATTCGAAAACATTTTTTTAGAATAATAACTTATTAATTAGGAACATTTAAAATTTCTGCGAAAACACTGTGCACATGAAAATGTACTAGAAAAATACATACTTAAAATTTAAATTGAGTACACATTTCATGTGTAATTACAATTGAAAGAAAAAATGAAAATTGAATAAAGTAATTTTTTTTAACTTTTCACGGTCGAACCCGTGGAAGTAAAGAAAAATATAAGCCGAAAAATACTCATATGTTTATGTCACAAGGTGTCGGAAATAAAAAGGTTATAGTTATGTCACTTGTGTCACTTTGAAGTCTTTTGCAAATGGCTTGGATAAGTTTGTTAGCCAGGAAAATCGGAACAGTTTTTCCGGGAGAATTTTAGATTTTTTTACGTAACATTTTTATATCTCCGGAAATAACAAAGCTATGTCAACCAAATTTGGTACACAAGTTTAGTTTATATTATGAAATATACTATATATGCCAAATTCAGATATCGATGGGCGACTTCACCAGGCGCCAGGCGCTGCCAGCAGCTTCATTGTTATGTCAAAAATTGTTGACAAATGTCAACATTTTTTGACATAACAATGGGCGAGTGCACCAGGCGCCAGCGCTTCCAGCACTTGCATTGTTATGTCAAAAAATGCAGACAAAATGTTGATGTTTGTCAACATTTTAGTGAATTTTCTCAAAAAAAATTCACTAATGAGGAGATCCCGACTTTTGAATTTTGAAAAAATTTCTTCAAATGAGCGCTAATTAGGCCCCCCAGAAAATATATCCGGGGTCAGTTTCAATTTTTATATGTTATATATATATATATATATATATATATATATATATATATATATATATATATATATATATATATATATATATATATATATATATATATATATATATATATATATATATATATATATATATATATATATATATATATGTATCACACCGATAACTCAAAAAATAATGGGCCGATTTTGATTAAATTTGGTGAAAAGATTCCTTTTGTAAATGGCTTGGATAAGTTCGTTAGCCAGAAATATCTGCCCAGGTTTTCCCGGAAAATTTTGTGTTTTCTTTCGAAAAAAAATTATATCTCCGGAATTAACAAAGTAAGGGCAACCAAATTCGGTACACAGGTCTACATCCTTATAGGTAAGTTACCTACCAACATTTAGCTATGTAGGTCAAAAGACAAAAAAGTTATAGGCATTTAAAGAAAAATAAATTGGGGTTTTCCTCAAAACGTCAAAGTGGCGATTTAAAATGTCAAAATTGGCAACATTTAGGTAAATAACTTGAATCTAATACGGGCTATAGAAATAAAATGTCTCAAGAAGAATGTTTTACAAACCCTGAAGTCTTAGTTTCAACCGTCATTGTCCTTCATTTTACTAAAATGTTTCCAGAAAATTCATTTCAAATAGACCCTTTCTCTGATGCTTGGCAGTAGCCTTAGCTATAGAGTTTATCGTTTAATGATATATAATTTTTGTCGAATTTTCGTAAAAAATCAATAAAGCTCAATATATCCGTTATTATATAAGATATGAATTTTTTTTGTATATATTAATTATAGGGTGTCTTGAGCTACATCTTAAAATAATATTTCTACAATCACAGGGTGGCCCATAAGTCGTTGGTGATACAAATTTCCCTTTTTTTTAATCAAACACGCCTTATGCTATTGCATTTTTGCATTTTCCATCGAAATATAATGCATGTTTGTAAGAAAAGAAATTCTGGACGCAGCAAGTGCGTTATGGTAGCTAATTTTGATCAAATGTTTCATATTTGAACAGCTCAATTTGCTATTAACCTATAGGGTTGACCAAGAAACGTGTTGTTTCGGGAACACTTTAAGTTTACTTTTGGAAATTTTTGTACATTTTCACACAATAAAGTTATTTTGATGAAACATGGCACATTGTTTTTACTATATAGGTTATACTGGTAACCAAATTTGATGGCTGCTTTCTGCGTCCAGAGTTTTTTAACATAACAACAAACAATGAACGCGCCTGGTGAACTCACCAAATGCAGCTGCTGGCAGCGCTGGCGCCTAGTGAACTCGCCCTATGTTAAAAGAAAAACAGTTATAGGTAATATTTAAAGAAAACAATTTTGGGTGTCAGTGACGACCAGGGAAACGCATAAAACCAAAATATTTTTTGTGGATAACGAAACCTATTGTATATTACAGACAAATATTAAGTTTTTTAGCGCAAAAAGGTCAAGAAATACCAGAAAAAGTACTTAGAAAATGTTATAGTTTTTCTAAAATGAATGCGAGTTATGTAGAGAAAATGTCGGAAGAAGTGTATTTTACAAACAAGCCCTTAAGTTTCGGCTTCAACAATAATTGCGTGAGTTCATCAGGCGCCGCCAGTAGCTGCCAGCAGTTGAATTATGTCAAAAAATTATGACAAATGTCGACATTTTGTCAACATTTTTTGACATAACAATGCAGCGCTGGCAGCTGGATTATCGTGTAAATAAATTCCATTTCTGATAAGGACATGTATTTAAGCTTTTGTTGGACAGAGATACAATTACTTGAATAGTCTTTATTTTGCTTCTTTATTTTCATGAAAAGCCGATTGTTCTGGGCAACGTAATCTAAAAATAATTAATACCATCAAAAAGTACGCTATCTTAGTTAAATGAAGAATCGTGACGATTAAAGGAGAAACTTAAAGCTTTGTAAAACACACTTCTTACGACATTTATTCTACATAACCCGTAGAACAAAAGCTTACGTATATGCTGAAGGTTTATGAAGATCGAAAACTACTGCCTAGGAGCATGGTATGTGGTATTGTCCACGTACCGAACCATTCTGTTTTTATCAGCAAAAAATGTAAAATAAAGATCCTTTATAAAAATAAAGAGAGGTTGCGGCACGAATCCCTGTGTAATCCCGGAATTTACCAGGCCTCGACTCAATCAGCCACTGCCGATCTCAACTATTTGTGAAATACATTTTAAATATAAATACCTCGCCTCTAAGCTACACCTCTCGCGACAGTATTCTCCTGTTTTGAAGAAAGCAAATCATGATTGATGGAATTAATCGCTCGTGACCTGTACACGAGATTTGAAGTTTTCAGGACATCTGTAACTTGACCTTTTACGCCTGAAACCAAATCGCAGTAGGTATATACGAAACTCTTCCAAGACATTACCTAAACGATTGCCATATGCAAGCTAAAACATTTGCGCAAATTGACCAGATATACAAATTAGTCTGTAATTATCGTTTTTTTCAAATTTATATAAAAGGGTAAGCCTCTTCCTTTGAAGAGAAGGGATAAATACCTGATGTAAAAGATTCATTTATTAGATAGTAGATAGCTACAGTATACCTGCAACGTTTACACAAACTGATTTACGCCTCTCGGTTGTTATGAATTGATAGTGGATACTTACGAATGTGTTCTATTGCTTAATATGTAATGTAAGAATTATATTTACCGAACAAATGAACTAACATTTGTTTATGACTGGTCTCTGTAAGAATAACGTCTGCAAAAATAAAGGTGAAATTAGAGAAATTGAACTTATTATGTATAGATAGACTTTTACCAACTTAGAATAGGCTACGATTGACGGATTGCCTTCTATTACTGTCAGGTGACAGTGACAACCATACGTTTTATGGTTATTTTATATTTTATATTTATGTAGCGTTTAAAGAAGTTCCTTATATTGATGGCAGTAAAATATGGTTTTGTTCAAAATTACTATGCTCTTAGGTTTCTGTGTTCCGGGAAATAATGTAATCCAAAAGAAATCCAAAAAAGGCAAAGGAAAAAGTAAGCAAACAAAAAAGAAAGGGAAAAAATCCAAATCTTCCGCTTCTAAGAAGTCTCGTAGTTCAAAAAGTTCTAAAGGAACAAGTAAGAAAAAGAAGAAAGCCCCCTTGGAAATATATATTGTTGAAGTTGGCAAACCTATAGCTTTTGCACATATTGAGTATGAATTGCTTCCCAAAAAGTTTAAATACAAGTTTGATATTGTTTGTTGGGGACCAGTAGCCAAGGTAAAATAAATTAACCGATTTATTTATCTGTCTTCGAGGCAAGTGTTGTTACTGTTTAAGGACTTTTTTTAGTAAAAAAAATTGGTGGCTGATGAAAGGAAACTTTCGAGGGTAGCTTGCAACCACAAACTATAACCGCCAACCACATTTATCTGTTTATTAAGACAGCATCAATATCTAGGGTGATTAGTAGCATACAGAACAAATACGTGCAATTCAGTGGCCTCGACTGTACAGGCTGGCTCAAATTCGAGTCTTCATTGGTATCTCGGAAACTGTAAGAGATACAACGTCGGTTAAATTATGGCAAAGTTGCGTAATTTGATGCTCAGCAAAATGCAGTTTAGAAAATTAGAAAATTCCGAATACTTCCGGTGATAATCGGAAAAAACCGAAAACTCATATAACCTGTTTTATTTTTTTCTGGCGTTATTTGAAAAGATATAACAAAATCACACTTCATCAATGTCACTTTTTCTCTCCTACAAGATGGTATTTTTAAATTTGAAATCTGATGTTTCATCTTTCAGAAACAACCATCAACTCCATTTTTTCAAATACGGCCCTGGATTTTTTATTTCATATTTTGTTACCTTTGGACTACCTCAAAACAATGCCTCATCACAACCTTTCAATTTCAAACGTTTTGATAAGAACAAATGACATTTTCCGTCTTTCTCGAAAATATTTAATCCTTACTTCACTTTTAAAATGGACAAATTAAAAAGCCTAAAGTAAATGCTCGAATAAGCCCCCTTGGACTTCTATGCATTTTCGCTTACGTCTTCGCAGATTGTTCGTAACAGCCCGGTGGATTATTCTTCCTCTTGTTCGTAGAGTTGTTAATTCTAACACTAACTTTTGGCGCAAAATGTTTATATCATTCGGAAAAGTATTCTTGAATAAGCGATTTTTCAAGAATCGCCATAAAAAACAATCCAGCGGGGGCATGTCAGGACTTCTGGCAGGCCAGCGCACCACTCCTTGGTTTCCAAACCATTGATTGGGAAATGTTTCATTAAGAAACTCGGTTACTGCCCTTCCATTATGAGGTGGTGCACCATCCCGTTGCCACCACAGCTACCGCAGCATATTTAACGGTTCATCTTCAAGCGCATCGAATATATAATTATGGATTAAATTAAGATACCGTTCAGTATTTAAGTTTCCATCATAAATAATTGGCCCTAAGATTTTGGTTCGATACATTACAACCCGAACATTGAATGATTTTCGTTCCTGTATTCGAACTAGCCGATTTTGGTACGGATTTTCTACTGCATAATAATGCTCATTGTTTCTGTTAAAAAGGCCGCTTGTGGAAAAATTACATTCATTTGTCCACATGATTTTATTTAAGAAATCATCATCTTGTTGCATTTTTCCATCAAGCCAATTGCAGAATTCAAGCCTTCTGTCTCTGTCTCCTGGTCTTAGTTCTTGGCAAACATGAAGTTTATAGGGATGATACTTATGTTTTTTGAAAACCCTATGAATTCGTCTTCTAGTCATATTCAGTTCTGAAGCAAATTGCCGTGTTGAACCACGAGGAATTTGCTATTTATAATACAAACACGCGTACCAAATTTGGTTGCCCTTACTTTGTTATCTCCGGAGATACAATTTTTTTCCGAAAAAAAAACAAAAACAAAAAGTTTCCGGGAAAACCTGGGCCGATTTTCCTGGCTAACGAACTTATCCAAGCCACTTGCAAAAAAAGGTACTCACTAAATATAATCGAAATCTGCCCATTATTTTTTGAGTTATATATAATATTATATATATATATATATATATATATATATATATATATATATATATATATATATATATATATATATATATATATATATATATATATATAAATTGAAACTGACCCCGGATATGGGTTCTGGGGGTCGTAGTTTGCACTCATTTGAAGAAATTTTCTCAAAAAACAAAAGTTGGGATCTACTCATTAGTGATTTTTTTAAAAGAAAATTCACTAAAACAGTTGTTTAGTGTTTGTAGATTATTGGTATTTAATCGAATTATAATTTAATATAAATTTATACTATAGGTTAACAAAAGTTGAAGATTTTTTCTTGAGAATTGGTAATTACAATAATTTTGAAAGAAGTAAGCCTACGTTTATCAGTTTAGGACGAATAATGTTATATGTTGCAAAAAACTGTTGACGTTTGCTTTGAACTGAAAAAATTTTTTTTGGGCATAACTTAAGTTTGAAAAATGATATTGACTTTCGGTTTGCCCCCCTTTTTAAATAATTTTACGAGTAATACGACTAGTAAAATAAAAGGTTAGCTTTCCATTCCACTTTTCTTGGCAAATTCCGCAAACTACTAAAGGGACCAAAAAACGCCACCTGGCGGCTTAGGCTCAAACCAACATGTACTATTACAGACTGTAATTCAGATATCAAATAGGTTTAAAGCAAGATCAAGTTCGATATATATATATATATATATATATATATATATATATATATATATATATATATATATATATATATATATATATATATATATATATTGTTGTTGTTGGCAAATAAATATATATATATATATATATATATATATATATATATATATATATATATATATATATATATATATATATATATATATATATATATATTTAAAGAAACGTAAATATGGGTTTCAGGGGCACATTCGAAGTAGTAGCCAAGTAGAGCCTTGGTGGGCCAGGGGTAAGAACGTGTGCCTCTGAATCGAAGGGCACTGGGTTCGATTAGCAGGGTTCCCCTTCCACTTTTCAGTACATACTGTAATAAATTAACATCAACCGATGTTCTGGCATTGTATTTGAGCAAGTGGAATGTCTGCACGTTCCGCCCTTTGGAGGGGGCGTAAAGCCATGGGTCCCGCGTCCATGAGATGTTGGGCACGTTAAAGATTCGTACCCTCCTTATTGAAAGACAGGGGTTCGGCAAAATTGCCAGGTGAGGTGAAACTGGTCCCTGGCGTCGGTGACTGGCTATAGTCGCGGAAGTAGACCGACCTTAAGGTAAAAAATAAATAAATGAAAATTCGCTGTAATTAGGTTATAACCTTTTGATCGTTAACGATTTATATTATTTATGTTAGCATGCCCTTCTTTCTATGGTAAGTTTAACATTGATATCAAGATTATTAATTAAATTTAAATTTAAACCAAAAGGCAGAAGGGTTATGTTTTCTCTCACATGTACTTAATAACAAAGTTTGAAAATATGTAATGTTTCTTCTTATCGCCAATAATAAGTGAGCAATTATATTTAGGTTTTTACATCTGATGGTTACAAAGCTTTTAAAACCGTCGCTATTGGAAATATAATTTATGTCTGTGTAACATTAGAACATTCTCTAGCTAAATTGTCTACCGAAGATTTGATCGTCTTGAAGGAACATAAAGTTAAGTTTTCCATATCGACAAAGAAAAAGAGTCTTAGTGGCAGGTAAGCTAATATTTTGTGTTAGTAGTGTATAAATAAATACGATGCACTATGTAGTTTTATTACATCTAAGTTTTAATTGCCTGGTTTTGGATCTTTAACGAATTTTCCTAGAAAATATCCCTAATGGGACGATGTAGGACTGTACGATTGTGAACGTTTATCCAAATGAGCGTGAACCAGGATTCTAGAAATGATATTTTTATTTTATCACATTCAGAATCAGTAAAATAACACCGAACAAACCTAAAATTAAGAAAGAAAACTTCAAAACAAGCACCAACTTGTGAAATACATAATTAGTGTCAGCCAGATTAGACATAAATCTAAGGTTTCACCACAGCGTTTCACGTATTAAAAAACTTACAATTGAGAAACCTGTTTACATAATTTTGTAATATTTTGGCGACTTCAAAATTTAAATTCAAAAATTTGTTTGTTGTTTTAATGAGCATTTAAGGAAACAATTTTACAAAACCAAAATTTTTGAGTGGTTAACAAAATCTACTGACTATTACAAACATTAAGTTTTTTGGGACAAAAGGTCGAGAAGTACCAGAAAAATTACTTTACAAAATACTTAGTTTTTCTTCTTATAAGACGTCTAAGTCGCGATTTGATAGGTCAAAATTGACGGCTTTGAAACAAACATGCGGAAAGGAATGCAGATTATGTAAAAGAAATGTCGTAAGAAGTATGTTTTACGAAGCCTTTATTTTCTGCCTTACTACTCACTTTACTAAAATATTTGCAGAACATTTATTTCAAAGAGACCTTTTCTCTGAAGCTTTGGCAGCACCTTAAGTCATATAGTTTGTGATTAAATAATTATTTTCAGAGAATTTTCGTAGAAATAATTCACACTAAAAAATTAATAAGCCGATTTTGATGACATTTGGTACGGATCTTCCTTTTGAAAGTGGATTGGATAAGTTTGTTATCCAGAAACTAGGACCAGTTTTTACGGGAAAATTTTGGGTTTTCTTCAGGAAAATTTGTAATTCCGAAAATAACAAAGCTATGGCAACCAAATTTGGTACGCGGGTTTATGTTATAAAAATATATTATCCGCGAAAATTTGATCTCTAAGTAGAAATATAGGGTGGCGCATTGAAAACGAAACAGGTCGATTTGCGTTCAGAGATTTTTTTTTAAGAAACGCTGAAACACGTGAACTTTAATATTGAGGGGGACATGTTTTGACATAAAACTCAACGTTGTCACATCAACCCCTTATGGGTGGTGATAACAACCGTTATATTTTAAATAGGGAACATATGTCGAGTGTTACATCATTTGAAAGCTCTTTCTTTTGTGAATTCAGCACACTATTTTTTTGGAAGTTTTATCAACTCGTTTAAAAATTATTCACAGTTGAAGATGCAAAAACGCATTTCACTCATTTCGATAAGAAATGTGCCGATAGTCAATGTTTTGTTGGTTTGTAAACAAAAAATTTACTATCAGAACATTTCTTATCGGAATGAGAGAAATGCGGTTTATTATTTCAGTTTATCGGTCGGTTTGATACTTGATAGTACTACCGAAAATTAATTTCAGAATGGTGTATTCTGTAAAAGATACACTTGAAATAATTACTCTTTCTTTCAAAAACCATGACTGTGCCAACCGTACCGCAAATTTGTTTAATGAACGACATCCGAAAAGACATGTTAACAGAAAATACATTTTGGAGTTAGTTGCAAAGTTTCGACAAAGTGGTTCAGTAGCCAACAAAAAAACGGGATCCTGAACGTGAATTTCCGGTTAGAAATCAAATTACTGAGATTGAAGTTTTAGGACAAATTGCTGCAGACCCAACTTTGAGCACGAGAAAATTGGCCACTGTTTCAAACATCAAAAGAAGAACTATTCAGCGAATATTGAAGCATCATAAATTTCACCCGTATAAAATTCATCTTGTACAACAACTGAATGAAGATGATTTTGATCGGCGGCTGGAGTTTTGTGACGTTATGACTGCACGAATAGCTGATAACGGGAACTTTCTGTTCAATATCTGTTTTTCAGACGAGTGTACGTTTTTATTAAACTCTACAGTCAATCGTCATAATTGTCGTTATTGGGCAGATAACAATCCAAGAAAATTTCACGAAGTCCACACTCAAACTCCACAGAAATTGAATGTCTGGAGTGGCATTTTTGAAGACCGTTTAATCGGCCAAATTTTTCTTGGTGGCAATTTGAGTGGCGAAACGTATTTGGAGTTACTAGAAAATACTGTTTAGCATCTACTAATTGACATTGTTGAAAATGATGATCACTATCAAGAAAATCAACTAGTGTTTCAATAAGATGGAGCTCCTCGGCATTTTGCACAACGTGTTAGGGAGTTTTTGAACAGAGAGTTTCCAGAGCACGGGATTGGGTGTAGAGGTGCTATTGAGTGGCCTCCCAGATCACCGGATTTAACTCCTTTAGAGGCCATTTAAAGAGTAGAATTTACGCAACAGAACCGGAGTCTCTGGAAGAATTACGACGACGCATTGTTGAATAATGCCGTCTAGTAACTCCACAAATGCTCCAGAATGTCAGAGCTCGTTTTTAACAAAATTTGTACTTTTGTATGGAAGCTGGTGGTTAACAATTTGAACACTTACTTAACTGAATAAACATTTAAGAACGTTTGGTTTTGTTTTTTAGTTTTTTTTTTAACGAAAAATTGGCTAATTAGTGCATTTCTTATCACAATGAATGAAATACGTTCTTGCAACTCCAACTGTGAATAATTTTTAAACGAGTTGATAAAACTTCAAAAAAATTTGTGTGCTGAATTCAGAAAAGAAAGAGCTTTCAAATGATGTAACACTCGACCCATGTTCCCTATTTAAAATATAAGGGTTGTTATCACCACCCTTAAGGGGTTGATGTGACAAAGTTGAGTTTTATATCAAAACATGTCCCCCTCAATATTAAAATTGACATGTTTCAGCGTTTCTTAAAAAAAATCTCTGGACGCAAATCGGTCTGTTTCGTTTTCAATGCGCCACCCTGTATGTTAAAAGAATAGTTTTTACATAAACAGTGTTGAGAGAATATAAAAGTTTAGTTATTAGTTCTGGTGTGTAGTTAGTATTAGGTATCAAATATAAGTTATGTATATATTCTAATTGCAGATACATAATTATAAGGTAGGAGAAAATGGGGTACATGGTGCCTGGGGTTCAATGTGTCAATTATATAAATGTCCCGCCCAGAAACGGTTGCAGATATCTTTCTGCTTGGTAGTAGATAGCCATACATTTCCGCATTAACACAACACGTTGAACCGAATTAATACTTGTAATGTGGGGTGAGTTGGAAAACGTGAAACTCAGTATCTACAGGCCCAGAGAAGTTTCGGCCGTTTGTCTTTGAAGGATTCACGTTAAATTTGACATAAAATAACAAAATAATAATATTTACATGCGTACCAAATTTTAAAAGAATCGATTTACCAATAAAGAAGTACTAGCATCTAGCCGTACCAATAATACTACTTTGGATTTCGGGTTTCTGCATGCGCCGTGAGTTACCGGGATAATTAACATGGTACGCAACTAATGAGTTTTTTGCCTTTTAAACGAAATATAAGATCTCCCTGCGGTGCTGTTTACATACAATCCCAACAGACTTTCCTGACCTGCCCTGATATCAGTTTGCCTAATTAAAAGCCAAAAGGGGAAGGAAAAATCAACCCTGCCATATATCAAGGTCATGTGAGCATAATATATACTTTGCCTTCCCCCTTTTCCTTCTTTTAGCTTTTGCTTCTGATTAGACAAACTGATATCAGGGCAGGTCAGGAAGGTCAGTTGGGAGGATCGTGTGTAAACAGTATTTCGTTAAAACGGCAAAAAACTCATACGTTGGAGGCATGTTAAATATCCCGGTAACTCACTGCGCGTGCGGAAGCCCGGCAGCCAAAGTAGAATTGGTGCGGCTAGATGCTAGTCAAAGAAGCTATTGATTTACAACAAATGCAACAATTCAAGAGGCTGTTAACTGCGTTATTGTTGAGTTTTAGCAAAGATGTAATAGGAACTTGTGACAATAATTGTTGAAGTATAAACAGCACACGAATGTT
The DNA here is from genome assembly GCA_964006375.1 of Tillus elongatus. Classification (NCBI taxonomy): domain Eukaryota; kingdom Metazoa; phylum Arthropoda; class Insecta; order Coleoptera; family Cleridae; genus Tillus; species Tillus elongatus. Next base: position 82,207,278 of record OZ023262.1, on the reverse strand, counting down.
TCGCTAATCATGTCCAGACATCTTCCATATTTATATACACATAAAACTGACCCCGTATATTCGTTTTAGAAGCTCTAGTTCGTGCTCATTTAAGGCAATTTTTGTAATTTTTTAAAAAGTTTTTGGTCTTCTGATGCGCAAATTCTTTGATGAAAATTTATACTCTTCAGTGTTTACTCTGGGTAGAAATATAGATTTCTATTTTTTGTATCCTTGTTATACCTATATGTGTGTGATTTCAGGGCAAAATCAGAAAAGCAAAAACTATTTTATATGAAAAAGGATGACATATTTTGTGATGATTTCGTTGAAGTTTTTGACAGAGACCCAAACGAAGGTGAATATAATATAGAGATGAGAAAACAAATGGACCTAGAACACTTTATACAAGACTTAGTTTTTGGTTATTTGAACTACCCGACTCAATATGACATAACTACTTACTTCAACTACAACGGTAAGTGAATGTACATATTTAGGAGTAAAATCAGAGGATAGTAAAATGCTTTTACTAAGAGTAGATTGTAGATTATAAATTGTCTAATGAGTTGTATAGGCCTTTGGTCTCTCAGCGCTGCGATCCCAATGGATGTTTTGTTCATGACCCTCTTCTGTAATACTTGCCCAAAATATTCAGATGTTTCATATAGTCTACTATCTATTTGGGGGCTATTTTACCTTTTCTCTGGGCTGCTATAGTCACCCATCCAAGGTATTTGAGCCTTTTGGAGAACTGAGCCATGCAGTCGCATAGAAGTGTTCCGCTGTTTCACTTGCTTCAGCGCAGTATCTGCAGTTTTCACTGCCCACCTTGTCCACCTTCATCAGGTGATAACTTACTGTGGAGTGTCCAGTGACAAGTCCTGAGAAAATTACTGCGATTATTGTCAAGTTTTTCCTGCCTTAAAGTATCAAATTCATTTCATAGATGGCTTTTGTTAGTCCACAATAGGGCTGTGAACCAAAAATGGTGTTTTTTTATATTTCAACAACACACCACGAGGGCTTATAGCCTAAATACTATCGTATCGTGGGTTTAGATAAGGAGGAAAGAGGCAACTTGTTAATTCTGGACTTGAAGGTTTGGAGGTGCGGAGGAGAAGGAAAAACATGTGCCGCCAAGGAATTCCACAACTTGGAAGTCCTCGGAACAAAAAGCGGGCATAACAAGATGTTCTATGTCTGGTGACCTGGACAGTAAAAGGGTGCATTCGCTCTGTTCCCCTGGTAGATCTGTTGGGAGCAGCAGGTGGAGGAACTATTGAAGAGAGCTCCTCTGAGCAGTGCCCGTGCAGATATCTATAAAAGAGAGAGAAAGGTCACCAACGGCACGTCGATGGGCAAGGAATGGCAGACTTTGGGTGAGGCTAGGGTTACCGATGAGACGTATAGCTCTCTTCTGAATAGAGTCCAGGATAGTGAGTGTAGAAGCGGCAGCGGCACCCCAGATGTGGGCGCAGTATTAGAGGTTTGGCCTTATTTGTGAAGTATAGAGATTATCTGGTGAAAAGTATTTGCGAGCCCGGAAGAGGAAACCTAATTTCTTAGCAGCCACTTCTGCAATTGATGTGGCATGTTGGTGCCAATTGAGATTTCGATCCACAGAAATGCCAACAAGTGAAAAGGACTCATTAATAACTTGGTTGTTCATTGTGATGGGTCTAGGGCTGGTGTATCTCTTATGAGAAAGAAAGCTACACTGAGATTTGGTGTGGTTGAATTGTACAAGATTTTTACCACCCCAGTCTAATATTTTTTGGAAATCCACAGAGACAGAGCCCTCCATGAGTCTGCGATCCTCATCTAATTGGGCTAAAGAGGCAGGCTTAGAATATTGTATATTTGAGTGGAGGGTGCTGTCGTCCGTGTAACTGTGAACTGGGTTGGATGCGAGAGGAGGTCATTGATGTGGAGAAGAAACAAAGTAGAGGCTAAAGCTGAACATTGAGGAACTCCTGCGTTAATTGGATACAGTTTAGAGGAATGACCATCCACGACAACAGAAATGCTCCGGTTGGAGAGGAAATTTGCTGTCCAGGTACAGAGGAAGGCCGGAAGCTTATTAAGCAGCGCTGCGTGCCAGACCTGGTCTAATGCTTTGGATATGTCTAGAGCGACAATCTGAGATTTACCGTGTAGTTCCATAGACTTGTTCCAAGAATGAGTGACAAAGGAAAGGAGGTCTATAGTTGATCTGCGCTGACGGAATACATACTGCATGTCGTGGATTTGACTGTGTTTTTCAAGAAATTTTAGTAGTTCGGTGTTTATATACTTTTCCATTACTTTAGAGACGACTGAAAGGAGAGAAATAGGCTTGTAGGTGCTAGGAAGCGCTTTGGTTCCTTTCTTGGGGAAGGGTTGTACTCGAGCAGTTTTCCAGTTACTAGGGAATATGCCTGTATTGTAAGATATCTGAAACAGACGATTCAGGACAGGAGCAAGTTCTGGTGCGCATTTTTTAAGAAAATTGCTGGGATCTCGTCAAGCCCAGATGCTTTCCTGGTATTAAGAGAAGAGAGTATGTTGAGGCCCTTCGTGCAAGGCTACCTGCTTCCTCATTTCCTTTAATGCCGTGACGCCCTGGTACACACATCAAAGTTACTTTGTTGTTCGTAGCCAGTTGCTTCAAGGATTTTTTGCAGTCCCAAGTCAGTTAAGACTCGGGTTTGAAAGATTTCAGAGTCTTTAGTACTGCCTGACTGTCTGACAGAATATATATTTCTCTAGTCCTGACTATTCTTTGTATACACTCCTTGTAGATTTACAGCAAGCATTTCTGCTTGGAAGATGTTAGACATTTTTCCTAGGGAGCGAGTCTAAAGTTAGCTCCTCTTATTCCCAGCCCTTCTCCCTTCAATTGTTTAGACCTGTCTGTATACTATACAGATGAGTTGTTTGTCAGCCTTTCACTGTCTCTGTCCCATGCTTGGCGATCACTTAGACCACGTCAAATGAAATTATGAAGTCGAGTTCAGCTGGAATTTGATCTGTTGGTTTGGCGAGTAACTCCAAGAGAGTAGTTTCTGAGATCTTCAAGTGGTCAACCAAGTCTCCTGGTTTGAATTCGTTTGCTTGAAATAGTCTTGAGGCACTTAGTGCTACTTCACTCTTCACGCATATCTGCAGTGGAGTGAGATTAATTATTGCCTATTTCAGCTGTAGGGCATCATGCCATTGCTTCCGTTATTCCAAGACATATCAGCCTCCGCAATCTTTGCAATTTGCTTTGTATTGATGCGTGTTCCATTTTTGGCCACCATACTATACATGCATATGTGACCATGGATTTAACCACAGTTTCTTATATCTAATATACCATCCTGGGATTCAGCACTCTTCTCTTTTTTCCTATGAGTCTGCGGCTCTTGAAAGAGTTTTTCCAAGTATATGTTCCAGTTCAATTTTTGGTCTAAGAAGAACCATGAATATTGAACTTCTCTGGGAAATTGTATCTGTGTTCCATTCACGTGGGAGCTTTTTAATTTAGTTTCCTTGTGTTTGTGAATAGGAGAAAAACTATCTTATGAGGATTGACATTAAACCTCTCTCTCTCACACACTAGTTTTTACTATATTTAGGGCTGTTTGTATTAGGCTGGATATTACAGCATTATGCTTGCCCTTTACTGTTATGGCAATATCATCTGCGTATCTTTAGACTATAAATCCCGCCCCGCTCAATGTAGTCATTTGTCTATCAACAACGAGCGCCCACAGCAGAGGTGATAGCACCCCTCCTCGACGACAATCTGTTGCAGTCGTCAATGCTGCGTTGGTGCCATTTATGGCAGCTGCGATAACAGGTTTCTTTAGCATTGACTTAATCCATCTTACAATGGAGAATTCCAGTTCCCCTTCTTGTAGCGCCTGTTTGCTGGATTGATAAATATTCCAAATAGCTACCTACAACCAGATTCAAACCTAATAAAAGGAAAAATATAATTTTACTAGAAATATTTAAGGGAAGCAGTGCTTCCATTGCTTTCGTGCAACGTACGCCCCTGTTTGGGAAAAGAAAACGAGCTCCTTTCCTCCAATTCTCCGTAAAATTCACTTCTGTTGTTAAGAGATTAACAATGAACACACCCTTCTGTGTCGAGGACAAGGTAGGCCTGTCAAACATTAAAATTATTGAGATAAACATATATTATTTCAGAATTTAACATCTTTTAGCGAGTTGTTCGTAAAACGAAAAATTCACCGATGAAGGGATCGTTAAATATATATATATATATATATATATATATATATATATATATATATATATATATATATATATATATATATATATATATATATATATATATATATATATATATATATATCGTACCGATATCTCAAAAAATAATAGGCGGATTTTGGTCAAATTTGGTAAGTACCTTCCTTTTGTAAGTGCCTTGGACAAGTTCGTTAGCCAGGAAAATTGCATCAGTTTTTTCTGGAAAATTTTGGGTTTCCTCCCGGAAAATTTTTGTATCTCCGAAAATAACAAAGCTATAACAACCAAATTTGGCGTAAATCTTTTTAATATCAAATTAATATTCAATGTTACATGCAAAGGTTAAGCTTTCTGGACGTAAAAAGTTCAAGTAGCAGAAACAAAATATTTTGAAAATTTTATAATTTTTCTTCTTGAAACGTCAAAGTTGCGATTTGAAACGTAAAAATTTGCAATTTGCAGACAAATAATCTGAAACAAATACAAATTATGTAGAAAAAATGTCGTAATAGGTGTGGTCTACAAAGCCTTAAGTTTCAGCTTCAACCATCATTGTCCTTCATTTTACTAAAATGTCCTTCATTTTACTAAAATGTTTTCGAAAAATCACGTTCAAGTAAACCCTCTTTCTGATGCTTTGGCAGTAGTTTCAGCTATAAAGTTTATAGTTTAGTACTATATAATTTTATCAAATTTTCGTAGAAAAAATTCGTTATTGAGAAGACCGCGAGATAGATGTACCCATAACAACGGGTTATTATTACAACAAATCAAGTATGCAGACACCAGAGTCAGTGGATCCAAAAGCATCATGGGAAACTACGCCGAAAAGCGTGAGAAGCTGAGTTCTCAGTGTGGAAGTCACCTCTAAAGACAATAGTTCCACTCGCGAGGAACATATTATCAATTCGCAGCTCGCCTTCAGCGAGGCGTTCATTCTTGTTACATACATAATACTTTGCACCTCGCGTGCAGCAGTATTGTATTTTATCATTAGTATCACACTTCTGTTGATACCTATTTTTCTTATTGTATTTTTTTCTTGTATTAATTGTGTAATAGTTAAATAAATATTGTTTTAAAAAGCTAAACGCCTTAACCGTAAAGTTAAGTCGCGACTTATGAATTCTGAAGAGATTTCTTCAAACGAGCGCGAACTAGAACCCCTAAAACCGATATACTGGGCCAGTTTCAGTTTTTGTCTGTTTACATATACACAGGCTGGCCCATTTCTACGGTAAAGCTCCATATATCCGTTATTATACAAGATACGAGAAAAAATTATATACGCTAACTATAGGGTGTCTCGAGCCGCATCTTATAAACCTATTCTGATAATCACAGGATGGCCCATATCGTTGGTGATACACACTTTCTTTTTTTAATAGAACAGCCCATATGTTTTTACTTCTTTTTCCTTCTTAAACGTCGGCATTTCCGCGACTATCACCATTCACCGACGCCAGCGGGAGCAGTTTCACCTCACTATCCTGGAAATTTTGCTGAACCTCTGCCCTTCTGTAAGGAGGGTAGGGATCTTTAAAGTGCCCAATATCGCATGGACACGGGGCCTACGGTCTTACGCCCTTTCCGAGGGGTGGAATGCAGACATTCAACTTGCTCAAATGCAATGCCAGAACTTCGGTTAATGTTAATTGATCTATGTACTGAAAAAGTAAAAGGAGAATGTTGAGATCGAACCTGGTATCCTTCGGTTCAGATGCACACGTTCTTACCACTGAACCACTGAGGCCCTTGTTTTTACATTTTTATTTTCCACCGAATGTGTGTAAAGAAAAAAAAGATATCCTTAATCGTTTCTGAGTTTCAATTGTTTTTCAACTTTTCACGTTTTTGGCACATCACAAACACATATCACACATTGCGATTCGGCGTTTTTATCGATAGATAGCGGAGCCCCATGGAAATGACACATTCAGAGATTTTTGTTTCTATTACTCGTCGAAAAAATCGAGCTGCCGTATACAGGCCATCTCAAATAGTGCGGCTGAATTTAAAAAAAGTTTCCGCAGAATTTTTTTGTGTTTCCGTAGAAATCATTTTTAGTAAGATTTTTGCGAAATGTCGGTTATTAATAATAAATGTTTAGTAAGTTATTGTAAAAAAAGTGGTCAAATTTTTGTGAAAAATATAATTTAGTGTAACATTCCTGAAGGTAATTTTAGAAAAAAATGGTGAAAGATTGTTAAAGAAATTGTTTGCATTTTTTCATCATTTCTTACAATTTCTGGTACGATTTAAGTTTATTTTCGGAAAATGTTTGTACTTTTTGAAACAACAAAGCTATTTTATAGGAATATGGTACATTGTTGCTACTATATAGGTTATACTGCTAACCAAAGACATATTTGTCATTAAAAACATTTTTATGAAACCATAACGCACTTGCTGCATCAAGACTTCATTATTAAATCACTGTTCGTTTTTTCTTCCAACATTTTAAGAAGCTACTGTAAATTTCATAGACTATAAAATACGTTCGTTTAAAATGTTGCAGATAACTTTCACGAACATCTTGTACAAGATATGCTGGATGACATAATTAACAAAAAGGAAATTTTAGTCAAGGAGTATGTAATTCGAGACGATAAAAAGAAAAAACCAGGCAGCACTAAAGGGAAAAAAGGAAGCAAGAAAAATAAAAAGTCAAAAAATTCTAAAAGTAGTAAATCGAAAAGTACAAAAACAACAAGCAAAACATCCAAAAGTTCAAAGTCAAGTAAAAAAAGTTCAGGGAAAAAATCAAAAAAAGGTTCAAAGAAAACTACGGGACCACCACATTTTTTAATTCCAGCTGAAGTCTTCTTTACTGATCCAAATTTTGCTATTTATGGATTACAGAACCCAACGAATGAACTTCCAGTAGGTTTTCTAATCTTAAGTTGTGAAAATCTAATGACGACTGCACAGAAGTTTTACCTAAATCCACTTATAATTAAAATAAGGAAGTTAGAAAATTTTCCAGTGGATTTTTTTATTAAACAAGGGTAAGTGGAGTATTTACAAAAATATATTTTTAACTCACTTTAAATCATTGATATAATAGCATACGCGAGTTGCTTGTCGTTCAGTTTAGATGCACAGGGTGACTCACGGTCGATGGTAGGTTAGACGTTTACGGAGAAATGGACATGAAATTATTTTGAAAATTTGGTCTCTTGGGTAATTACTTCTTCTCTATCGATCTAAAATATTATCGGCGCTACGGGGTTCATGCTTATATTGAAAAGTAGCTAAAACTTTGATATTTTAAATAACATACCCCTTATACAGGGTGATTCATAAGTGGTGACCAAAAATGAAACCCCATGTTCTTTGAACAATGTTAGAGAGGGTATGTCCTATAAAAAATTTTCGTATAATGCTTCATTAAGAAGATACAGGGTGTTGAAGTTGAATTTCAAAAAATAAAATTTCCCAAATTTTTAAAAAGTAGCACATATATTTTGCTGAAACTTCGCATGTGTAGGCTGTTATGGAAGGCGCGTATTCTACCATAACAATTGAATCGGCTAATCCAGCAGTGGCGCGCGTACCCACATGTCATTGGTTATCCCTCAAGAAAAAAACGGGTACGCCAATGATATTTATTTTATTTCTTATTTTTTTGAATCTTACTTTCATTCGTGAACAAAATGACTCTCTTGATAATTTTCTGTACGACGCTTATTTTACGAGTAAGCAATGAATCAGGTAAGTGTTTTGAGCACAGTTCATGCTTTTTAACCAGTCGTTGTTTGTTAGAAAATCGCAATGACACTTTTATCAGGCTTATAGTAATTTATTTATTACAATAAATGTTTAAAAATGCCTCCATTGGCCTGAATACACGTACGAAAAGCATTATTTATCAGTTGTTGTAGCTGCTCTGGTATATTTATTTGTTCACTGTAGACCAGTCGCTTAAAATCACCCCAAAGATAGAAGTCAAGTGGGTTTAAGTCCGGTGATCTTGCAGGCCGATGTATTGGTCCAGTTCTGCCACTCCATCTTTCATTATAATGTTCATGTAGCCATATAACAACGTTTCGAATATGATGCGCTGGTGCACCGTCATGCTGGTATGTTTTCTACACCGTTTTCTAGGAGCGCTAAGTACGAAGATCCATTTAAACGTTGTGGCAGGACTTCCATGAATAGTGAGCCGTTAAAAATACCACACCATAAATTAATGGAAAATCTATGTTGAAATGTGCGAGTCCTTGTTGCATGTGGATTTTCCAACGACCAGACATACTCATTATGAGAACTATAAATACCATTTATTGTAAATGTTAATTCGTCAGACCAGAAGATTAGATTAGGGAATAAGATATTTTGATTGTTCATTTCCAACATCCATTTACAAAAGACTCGTCGATGCACATTATCTCCAGGTAGAAGGCAATGAACATTCTGTCGATGATATGGATGTAAGGCTTCTCGATGTAAAGTTTTCCAAACAAAGCTTTGAGGATATTGTAACTGCGTGGCAATCCTCCGAGTACTTGTAGAAGGTTGATCCATCACTGCATCCACCACTCTCTCTTCGTCTTCAAGTTGATGTTGTCTTCTACCATTAGCTCTAGCGTCAGTACGTTCTCCAATACCGCACTGCTGAAGTCTTGAAAACGATCGAGAAAAACCCTTGGTGTAGGTTGACGGCGAGTGGGAAACCTACGTTGATATTCCCGACAAGCAGCTAGAGCATTTCCATCATCATATCCGTAGATAAAAATTATATCTGCATACTCTTCTGGGGTATACTCCATTATAAGAAGTAAAAGAGTAGAAAATTTTTCAATTTTATAAAGTTTACCACTTACACCTATTCAAAATAATAACTTGTTAACCTAAACGTCAAGTGACACTTAATGACAACTTTGGCAAACCAGACTACTACTTACTAAAATACAACAAAGATACTCGTACAAAAAATTATCAAGACATTAAATTTTCCATATCAAAAAGATGTCGTGCGTGTATTCAGGCCAATAGAGGCATAAAAGTGTATTATTGCGATTTTCTACCAAACAACGACTGGTTAAAAATCATGAACTGTGCTCTAAAACACTTACCTGATTTATTGCTTACTCGTAAAATAAGCGTCGTACAGAAAATTATCAAGAAAGTCATTTTGTTCACGAATGAAAGTAAGATTCAAAAAATAAAAAATAATAAAAAATATCATTGGCGCAAGCTCATCGTGCAAGTGCCATACGCTGTGGGAACTGTGGCAAGGTGGGACACATAAGAAGTAAATGCCGGGCCTCAAGATCATATTCGATCAACGCACAGGAAAACCAAATGCAGCTATCTTTAGGGGGCGAGAGCTGGCTGCCCACCACAATGCCCCGAAGTTGACAACTATTTCACTGGTCAACGATTCTGGCAACACGCTCATCGTAGACGGATATATCAGCAACAAGAAGGCTCAAATGGTTGTAGACACTGGCGAACGATTATCCGTTGTGATATAGTACCAAGATGGCGGGTAAGAGAGCCAGAAAGAATCTAGAAAGTGACCGCAGTTGGTGGAGAACAGATTCCTGTATTTGGTGAGACTGAGGTCAAGCTACAAATTGGAGCTTGGAAAACCAAACAGCGAGTCATTATTGCGTCATGTCAGAGCCCATTATACTTGGACTAGATGTTCTACAAAGTCACGGTGTCAAGTTACATCTCGAGAAAAATGTTTTAAATATCAGTGATGAGTAAGTAGTCATGTCGACTGTCAATAACCTTGCGATTCGAAAAGTCACGGCCAAAGAAGATGTCATTATGAGAGCCCAGAGTGAAAGTATTGTCCCAGTGAAGATAGTAGGAGACATTTCGGGACAAGTGGTGGGTATTATGGAACCAGAAGACAACGATCTTTTAAAGAAAGCTGTACTAGTCGGTAAAACTCTTATTCAAGCAAAATAGCTGGTAGTTGTGTTCCAAGTCCCCGGTACTTGCCCCGTCGCAATCGCAGTGGGGGCTGTTTTTCAATCCCAACTTAAACATATGTTTGGGAAAAGTGCAGTGCCCAAATATGCAACGGTTTAGGGGAGTTAATATATCAGGGTAAAACTGTCTGTTTATTCAGTGGTAAATGTGTCGAAAGAGGATATATACTGTTAAAGTGACTGGTAGCATTTGATTTAATTTTGTACCAATAAGATTCGAACATTGTTTTTCAAATAACTTTTGCCTCATTTATCCAGTCATCAGACATCATTATTTGAAAATCTACTCCATCTATGGTTGCGTTCCGTGCTGCGGAGTCAACTAGTTCGTTTCTTGAAATTTTAGAATGTCCTTTTACCTTTTACACCAAACGTACAGTTTTATGCTGAGTAAGAACTAAGTTGTTTTTAAATATTTATTAAATTGGGAGCAAGATCGCCTTTAAGGCTGATAAGAAATCTGTCAATATGATAAATTTATTGTAACTTGACTGCTTGATCTGTTGTAATGCTATTTGGATGGCAAAAAATTCTGCGGGATATATGCTGGTAATAGGTGGTAATTTAATAAGATTAAATGTCTTCTGTTGTTCATGAAATACTGCGCATCCTACATAATTATCTTGTTTGGACCTATCAGTATATATATGATAATAATCCTCATATTCCTCTGATAGCTCGTTGAAAAGGTGACGCTTGGTTTCAAAGGTGTCTCCATATTTTGGTATGATAACTTTAGGAATGGAACTCAGTATTACGATATTCTCTCTGAATACTGATTGGATGGGCTGTGTATGGTACAACTGCCAGCTATGGATCTCTAATGAATCTTCACATAAAGGGGGTGAATTCTTATTTTGCGAATACTTATGATTGAGGTGTGAAATAGCTAAGCTTTGTATGCTGTTGGAGAGGTTAGGTTGCAGCGTTAAGTTAGACTTAGCCGATAAGTAAACTCTCCTAATATATAGGGCATAGGGGCTGTTCGCTGGTAATAGCCAAAAGTGCTGCCACTGGGGTCGATTTTATAGCTCCAGTTATGATTCTTAAGGCTTTGTATTGAAGCCTGTCGACTTTAGTCAGTAAAGTATTGCAGGCTGAGCCATAAAAAATTTATTCATAATCAATAATAGATCTTGCATAGGATCGATAAAACATAACACCAACCGATACATCAGATCCAATAATATACAGGCTGTTCATAAAAAAACCTAGTACACGCAATAATCAGTAGCTTTTTCCATTTTACAAATGACACACCCCGCCCAGAAGTTCTGAAGAACGGACGGGGTGTGTCATTTGTAAAATGAAAAGAGCTACTGAAGACAGAGCGTACTGATTGCGACGAAAGGGCGATCTCGTCTTTATAGAAAGGCAAAAAGTCAATTTAGATATTTGAAAATGACTTGACTCTATTTTAAAGCAGCGCCAATATTTCTGGCGCAAAGACCTTTAACTTTCGAAAGCCCCGACATTGACTCGGATTTGGTGGGATCCTTGACTACTCGTTGCAGATTCTCGAGGCCATTTACAGGCGTAACGTATACTATAAATTTCGAAATATTTACAAAGAAATAAATCAACCGGGTTTAAATTGCAGGCCATAATACAGGTAGGTTAGAAACACCGACAAAGGCTAAATAATTTAATATATCTATCTTTGTTTATTCTATTCAACTTTATACTACACTGTTATCTCACTCTCTAACAACAACGAGTGTCATTCACCGCGTTTTCGAAATTCTGTTAAATTTAATTCCGGAAAAACTTGAATTACGGTTAATTAACAAAAATTAATTTTGACACATTGCAGCTGTAGTTTAGGGATAGACCTAAGAGGGATCTGACTGCCGCTTTTTTAGGTCTAGCATTGAACACACTGACACCTTAGAGGTGCTTACCAGCGAGATCTGGGTAGTAGGCAGATTGAGGACTCGGCATCGGCTTACAATAACCCAACCTAACCTTATTCACCGCTCTTAGGAGCAGGACGACTTAAACTTATTCTCCTTTCTTTTATATTTCCATAACTTTTTGAAAATTACTACAAAACAATAGTTGGAACGTCGAATTTTAACAGATTCTGGGCACGCTTCAAATAGAGAACCAATTATAACAATTATCAATTTAAACTTTTATATATGTCATGTAAAATGTCAAAATTTATGTGCTGAAGAATTATGTTTTTAGTGAATTTTCTTAAAAAAAATTCACTAATGAGGAGATCCCGACTTTTGAATTTTGAAAAAATTTCTTCAAATGAGCGCTAATTAGGCCCCCCAGAACACATATCCGGGGTCGGTTTAAATTTTTATATGTTTATATATATATATATATATATATATATATATATATATATATATATATATATATATATATATATATATATATATATATATATATATATATATATATATATATATATATATATATATATATATGTATCACACCGATAACTCAAAAAATAATGGGCCGATTTTGATTAAATTTGGTGAATAAATTTCTTTTGCAAATGGCTTGGATAAGTTCGTTAGCCAGGAAAATCGGTCCAGGTTTTCCCGGAAAATTTTGTGTTTTCTTTCGAAAAAAAAATTATATCTCCGGAATTAACAAAGTAAGGGCAACCAAATTTCATATGCGGATTTATATCATTATAGGAAAGTTACCTACCAAAATTTAGCTCCGTAGGTTAAAGGATAAAAAAGTTACAGGCATTCAAAGAAAAATAGATTTGGATTTTCCTCAAAACGTCAAAATTACGATTTTAAACGTCAAAATTGGTGAGTACATTCCTTTCGCAGATCGCTTGGATAATTTTGTTAGCCAGGAAAATCCGCCGAGGTTTTCCCGGAAAAATTTGTGTTTTCTTTCGCAAAATATTTATATCTCCAAAATTAACAAAGTAAGGGCAACCAAATTTGGTAAGCTGGTTTATATCGTTATAGGTGTTTCACCTACCAAAACTTAGCTCTGTAGGTTAAAAGACAAAAAAGTTATCGGCATTTAAAGAAAAATAAATTGGGGGTTTCCTCAAAACGTCAAAGTGACAATTGAAAACGTCAAAATTCGCAACATTTAGGCAAATAACTTGAATCTAATACGGGCTATGGAAAGAAAATGTCTCAAGAAGAATGTTTTACATACACCGAACTCTTAGTTTCAACCGTCATTGTCCTTCATTTTACTAAAATATTTCCAGAAAATTCATTTCTAATAGACCCTTTCTCTGATGCTTGGCAGTAGCCTTAGCTATAGAGTTTATTGTTTAATGGTATATAATTTTTGTCGAATTTTCGTAAAAAATCAATAAAGCTCAATATATTCGTTTTTTTTTTTTTCATTTAATATTATTGGCTGCGGCATCTCAGGCCATTAGCACATTCTTTCCCATCATTCTATATATTTTTTAAATTTTCCAGACAGAGTCAACTAGGCTCGCCCGGGAATCGAACCCGGGACCTCTCGCTTAGCAGGCTGGCACGTAGCCACCTGCGCCACGAGGGCGTCAATATATTCGTTATTATACAAGATATGAAAAAATATTGTATACATTAATTATACGGTGTTTTGAGCTTCATCTTAAAAAATTATTGCGACAATCACAGGGTGGCCCATAAGTCGTTGGTGATACAATTTTTTTTTTGTCGAAAACGCCTTATTTTTTTGCATTTTCCATCGTAATATAATGCATGTTTGTAAGTTAAGAAATTCTGGAGGCAGCAAGTGCGTTGTGGTTGCGAATTTTGATTAAATGCTTCATATTTGAAAAGCTCAATTTGCTATTAACCTATAAGGTTGACCAAGAAACGGATTTTTTCAGTAACACTTTTGGTTTACTTTTGGAAATTTCTGTACGTTTTCAAACAATCAAGTTATTTTGATGAAACATGGCACATTGTTTTTATTATATATGTTATACTGGTAATCAAATTTGATGCCTGCTTTTTTTATATAGGTTATACTGGTAACCAAAATTGATGTCTGCTTTCTTAAAAAGAAAACACACATATTTGCAATAAAAACATTTTAATGAAAATTCACTACCATAACGCACTTGCTGCGTCCCGAGATTTTTTTAAAGATGGTTTGGTTGAAATAAAGAGAAATAGTGAGGCGAGAGTGAAGGCAAATATCTGTAACGGCTATAGAAATGTTTGTGGAAGAAGAAAGAGAAGAAAAGGCAAGATCGATCAAAATTCAGAAAGTGACATTAAAATAAAATTTTGACAGTTTGATTATTTGAAGATTTTGACAAAATTATGTTAATACAAGCACAAGCACAGCTTCTTTGTAAGGCATATTGTATAATTTTGACCAGTAATAAATGAGTAAATGAGTAAAAAATCACACTTATGACAGAGGACACTTTTTGTGACCTCTCGGTTCGCAATTTAAAAAAAAATGTAAATTCTCTGAGTGAAGATTGGAACCTGTGATGACTACTGGTAAATACGGTTTGGAGAACCGAATTAACATTTTTCAGACCTGACGATCGTCTCGCTAACAAAGTTAACGTCACCAGATGGATGAATAAACTAAGTGAATAAGACTGGAATTAATATTTAGATATCAGTTGACAAGCAATCATGAACAGATACACTCCCTACTGTTAAATCGAAAGTACCTGTAATTAAAATTCCATTACCTGCTTTTGGAAAGCCCAAATGTCGTTTTTTTTTTTTTATTTAATATTATTGGCTGCGGCATCTCAGGCCATTAGCACATTCTTTCCCATCATTTAATATTTTTTACAAATTTTCCAGACAAAGTCAACTTGGCTCGCCCGGGAATCGAACCCGGGACCTCTCGCTTTGCAGGCTGGCACCTAGCCACCTGCGCCACGAGGGCGTCTCCCAAATGTCGTTATTTTAAGTATTCTTTCTAAGAAAGGTACAGTGATTATGAAGATAGCAATTTGAATAATGAACTTTATATAGCCGGACCTGTTCTATTCATCGAAAATTTGTGACCTATATGTATATATATATATATATATATATATATATATATATATATATATATATATATATATATATATATATATATATATATACAGGGCTTTCATTAATTTCCGAGACCCACGTCACCGGATTCTGTCTCTCTCTTCGTGGAATATGATTTAATGAGTTAACAGTCCAAAAAGTAACCAAAAAAACCACCAGACTAGGGACCTTAAAGTTACTAAATCAATTGACAACGGACAGTTCAGTCGCTCAATTCCTTTTGACGGTTATTTTGTATGTATATTGTGCATTTTCCAAGTTCGACCAGTGTTCACCTTCTTCAAATAATTTTCTATCTGTTGGACAATAAAAATAAACAGTTTTTATCAAAACTTAGCATTTTCATTCCGTTTTTACGTAAGTTAAAAGTGTAGGTATGTTAAGGTTATGTTGTTGTCGATATTGTTGACGGCCCTACGAAATCTGTTCGTCGGTAATCTGCCCAAATAGGTACATAATTGTTCAATGTTACACAATACACATTCCCAAAACCGTAAATTAGAAGTTTAAATAATCGGACCTCAATTTGTTTACGTACATTACAAAATTTTGATATCTATACAAAGTAAAAGTAATATTTAATTGTTTTTAATTTATTTTTTTAACAATCAATAACAGTAAACCATACATAAACAGAATTGCTGTTAAAAATACTAAATAATAAATACATTAAAGACATTCACTGTTTCACCTTATTATAATTTGTATATTTTTTATAAAACCCCAAAGGAAATATGAGACAACACTGGCATCTTATAGGGATTTCATTAATTCAGGTTGTACAACCGTGTATGCCGGGTTGCCTAACTTAAGCGGTCACCTGGGGTTCGGGAATTAATGAAGGCCCTGTATATATGTGTGTGTCTGTATGCGTCCAATTGTCGCTATTGCTTGACATTTTAGAGTAGTTTGAGATCTTCTTTCTCTACATGGTGATTATTATCCCAAATATGTTGGGCGTCACATGCTTGCCAATAGTGCCATATATCAGTTGCAGTAAAAGTTCTTTAAATTTAGTTTCAATAGACCTTTTAGTTTGCCCAACATATCTAATTTCACAATCCTTACACCCTGTTTCATAAAACTTTTTCGGCTAAAGGAGTAGGCCTCGGTGGATTCATTGACATAGGGGGTACCTTTGACACACCTCTTATCAGTCTGTCAAACGGGCCCTACAAGAAAGGGAAGTGGAATTCCTTATTGTAAGATGGATTGAGTCAATGCAAAGTCACGTAATCACGCGTACCACAAATGACGCCATCACAACAGTAACGGAGGCAAAAGGTTGTCTTCAAAAAGGAATGATATTACATCTGCTATGTTGTTGATAAGCCAATGACTACATTGAGCGGAGAGGTATTTACAGTTCAAGGATACGCAGATGATATTGTCATAACAGTAAAGAGCAAGCATAATTTTGTAATATCCATCTTAACGCAAACAGCCGAAGGAAATGGTGTGAGACCGAGGGGCTTAACGTCAATCCTCATAAGACAGTTCTTGTCCCATTCACTCAGAAGGAAAATAAATTGGAAAGCCCCACTTTGAATGGAACACAGATACCATTTTCCAGTGAAGGAACTACTTAGACCAAAAAGTGAACTGGAACACACATTAGGAAAAACTATTTCGAGTGCCACAATGACAATCTGGGCTTAATATAGACTCATAGGAAAGACATTAGGGCTGCACCCGAAAATGGTTAATTGGATATATCAAACTGTGCTTAAACCCATGGTAACTTATGCATCTGGAGGCTGGTAGCGAAAAACGAAACAAGCCTCAACACAAAGGAAATTGCAAATATTGCAGATTCTGATCTGTCTTGAAATAACAGGAGCTATGGCATCATGTCCCACAGCTGCAATAGAGCCAAAGCTGAATCTTACTCCACTGCAGATACACGTGAAGAGGAAAGCAGAACTAAGTGCCTCGAGACTATTTTAAGCAGACAGATTTAAACGAGGAGACTTGGTTGGCCATTTGAAGATTCGGAAAATTATTCCAATGGACTCACTTGCCAAATCAACAGACCAAATTCCAGCTTAACTGGACTTCACAATTCCATTTGACGTGGTGATAAGCGGCCGCCAAGCATGGGACAGAGACAGTGAAAGGTTGAAAAACAAGTCGTCTGTGTGGAATATAGACGGGTCTAAACAAATGGAGGGAGCAGGACTGGGAATAAGAAGACCTAATTTTAGACTCGCCAAGTCCCTAGGAAAAACTTCCACCATCTTCCAAGCAGCAATGCGTGCTATAAATCTCTGTGCATAAAAGTGCATACAAAGAAGACACTGATATAGATAGAACTACAGGCAGCACTAAAGACTCTTAAAATGTTTCAAAACCGAGTCCAAACTGACCTGAGACTGCAAAAAATCCTTGAAGCAACTGGATATGAACATCAAAATAACTTTGATGTGGGTACGAGGACATCCAGATATTGAAGGGAATCAGGAAGCAGATGGCAGTGCAAAAACGCAGCAACAACACCATTCTATGGTCCAGAGCCCTATTGTGGACTAACAGAAAGCCATATAAGAATTGAACTTGATACTTGGGAGAGGAACCAAATGCTGTCATACTGAAGGCAGGCCAAAGGGTTCATAACCATATCAACAGAGACGGCTGAACTGTTTCTTGAATTGAACAGGAACGACTTGCAAATAATCACAGAACTTGTCACAGGACACTCCTCAGTAAGGTACCACCTTTTGAAGATGGGTAAGGAGGACAGTGAAAACTGCAAATACTGCACTAAAGCAGCAGAAACAACAGAACACTTGCTAGGCGACTGCATGGCTTAGTTCTGCAAGAGACTCAAATCCCTTGGAGGCGCGACCTTAACACCCCAGGACATAGGTAAAATAGCCCCCAGAAAGATAGTAGACTACACAAAAAGTCTAAACTATTTGGGCAGATATTAGGAAAAAGGTCACGCACAAAAGATCGATTAAGGTCAAAGCTCTGAGAGGCCAAAGGCATATACGACTCAGTAAAACAATGTACAATTTACAGTCTACAATCTACAATCTACACCCTAGTTCATACATCCCCGACATTTCTGTGATTCTATCTTTATCCTTATTCGTTAAAATATTATTTTTGACTAAATTATTGGTTTAATTAACTAGGTACATATTATGTCTTTCAGGTATGAAGAAGTATATGCATATTATAATCTTCCAGGAATTTGTGAATTCACTACAACAAGCAAGTCTATTGCAAGCACTATCGTATTTAATAATTCACATTTAACATTCTGTAGAGATGTACCGAAATTGAAGCTCCTTGAATTTATTCAAACCCGACGTGTCTATGTAGAGGTATGTATAAAATTTATTATTGTGCTTAGTCACCTCATTAATTAAGATAGTGTTGTGATCTTACGATCAAAAAATTAATTCACTAGTTGAACAAAGATGGAGATTATGACATCATAAAATGAGCGGATGGATAGAGTAGCCGCAGTCAAAACATAATTTCACACACACATACCCACTCACGCACATGTTATCACTAACACCGACTGACAGTTAAGAAAACGTGTACTTATATAGCACAATCTCCGTTATTATCTATATGCAGGGTGTTTAAAAAATGTCTACCAAAATTTCTAAGACGTATAGTATACCAAAAAATAAGTGTAGCTTACTCTATAAAAATATTTCAGAAAATGCATTCCTAAGGAGCTACAGCCCCTAGAAGAAAACTCCAAAACGATTTTTTGGCATTTTCTTCAAAACTACTTCAGGTAACTTATAGAAATTTGAGACACGGGCGTAGTTTTTTATGAAAATATTACTAATTTGTTAGAATTCTCATATTTTGCTCAGAGGTGTAACTTACAATGGGGCTGGAACGGATCAATTTCCAAATATTTTTTGTGCGTGGTTTTATTTAATACATTTATCGAAAATCTCAAAACCTCATTTATTTTACATAAAAAAGGTATTATTGCTAAATGTTTTGAAGTTGACCGTTTTCGAATAATATGCAGTTGAATGTTGACGTGTTTTTCAAGCTTTTGAATGTACCGGGTGATTCTTTATAATGTCGCCCCCCTTTAACTTTGTTATTTGAAGTGTCCCAACAAAATTAAAAGTATGGTTATGTAGGTGCTAAAAATACTTTTTTTTCTACGTATAAAAAAATTGAAAAATGATCAGTATACAGGAAAAACCAAAAAGTTCTTTTTTTTTCAATGGTTCACTCTATATATGAATTTATTTTTCGATTCCTCGTAAAATTCTAAGCATAATTTATATAACATACCGTATACTTAAAATGAATAGTTTTTGAAATATTCGCATTTGAAACGTTATCATCAAATATTTTATTAAGCAACTGTTACAAATCAAGAAGTCCTAGGATACCACGCTTTTAATTGAAAACAGATAACCGACAGTGACATTCTGTCAATATTGTTGTAGTTGTTTTGTAAAAATGCCGTACTCAGACAGATAAAGAAGAGTTATTTTAAGTTATTATATTAAAAATAATTTAAATTGTCGCGCTGCCATTAGAAATATGATAGAAGATAACCTCGGTATGCATGTCCCAACTCGAAAAACGTTCACATCTATATATATATATATATATATATATATATATATATATATATATATATATATATATATATATATATATATATATAAAGTTTCAAGAAGCGTCAAAATTACAAAGGAGAGAAAGAACTGCTGCGAAAGTAGATGAAAATGCAGAATTGAATATTTTACTTGCTATAGAAGAGAATCCAAACAGTTCCATAAGAAACATTTCAAAGACATTACGAGCAACACAAGAAAATATTCAGCGAACTTCATCCAGTAAAATCCAACGAACGATAAGAAAATGGAATCTAAAGCCATATAAGATTAAACCCACTACAAAGCTTGCCCAAATGCAAAAAGATGATCGGGTCGCATTTTGTCAATTGATTCTAGACAGAATAAACATAAATAACAATTTTTTGAAAACAGTTCTATGGACTGACGAGTCTACCTTTTCTACTAGTGGCCTGTTTAACCGAAAAATACCAGACAATGGGCAAGAGAGAATCCACATTCTTATAGCGAATTTAAGTTCCAAGGGCCACAATCCGTGAATGTGTAGTGTGGTATCCTGGGCGATCGAGTTATCGGTCCGTATTTTTTTGATGCTGTTTTAAATGTAGACCGCTATTTAGATATCTTGGAAAACAAGTTCGAAGAATATTTAGACGATTTGCCTTTAAATATATTACAAAATATATTTTTTCAACAGGATGGAGCACCATCTCACAACATTCGTGCTGTGCTTAATTACCTAAATGAAAGGTTTCCTGAATGGATCGGAATAAATGAGCCAATTAAATGGCCTGCAAACAACCCCGATTTGACACCTATGGATGCGTTTCTTTGGGGTTATATAAAAAAAAACGTGTATACTACCACCAAATTGAAAACCTCGATCATCTTAAACATTTGATACGTAACTCAATTCTTAATTTAAATGAAAATAACCCAGGATTCATAACAGATTCATTAGAGAAAATGTGAAGAACCCTTATACAATGTGTTGAAGAAAATGGAGGCCCGGTAGAGCATCTTTATATTTAATTAGAAACTGTTTTTGTTATATTATTTATTGCTAGATTTCTTGATTTGTAACAGTTGTTTTGGTTTAATAAAATTTGTGATGATAACGTTTCAAATGCGAATATTTCAAAAACTATTCATTTTAAGTATACGGTATGTTATATAAATTATGCTTAGAATTTTACGAGGAATCGAAAAATAAATTCATATATAGGGTGATCCATTGAAAAGTATTTTTAGCACTTACATAACTATACTTTCAATTTTTTTGGGACACTTAAAATAACAAAGTTAAATGGGGGCGACATTATAAAGAATCACCTTGTACTTGTCCAAAATTCCTTAAAAATATTTTAAGTAGGACATGATATGAATTAAGCAAATGAGCAGAATGTCAGCTTGACATTATTTGACGTATTTTAGAACTAATTTTTGAAAAATAAAACTGCATAAGAAGAAACAAAATAAGGTGTGGTAATCAAATGTAATATTTAAACAACATTGAAACAACTTTATGATTATTCATAAACTTAAAAGAAAAGTTAATAACACTAATGAACCACAACAAAATTAATAAATCACAACAGGTGCTCAAAATCTCCCCCGTTCTCTTGAATACATAAATTTTAATCTTTCGCTTAAATTCAATGTTGGATTATTTAACACTTCACGGTTATTTTGACGAAGTATACATTCATTAACTATTATGTTTCTTAATCCCTCGACAGCCTTAATTTAATTTTCATACACTTTTGCTTTCAGATATCCCCAAATATTGAAGTCGAGTGGCTTCATGTCGAGAAACCTGCCTAGCCAGTGAATTGGTGCATCTGCACCACGCCCGATCCATTTATTTGGGAAATTAATATTTAACCACTGACGCACTTTTCTACTCAAACGTGGGGGTGCGCCATCATGCATAAAAAACATGTCCCTTCTAAGATGTAAGGGTAGATTTTACAATAATTGAAATAGATCATTTTCTAATAAAAACAAATACATAGGATCTCAGTTTCAAGGTACCAGGAAACAAGTAAAATCCTATGAATTCATTTCCTAAAGTAGCTACCCAAATATTTATTTTTAAAAAATGTTGATAGTGAGACACTCTAGTAACTCTGGGATTTTCTTCTGCCCAGAAATGCGAGTTATAATAATTAAAAACGCCAGCCCTTGCAAACGCTTGCTTCGTCCGTAAATAAGATTTTATTTAAAAAATTTGGTAGCCTATCTACTAATAGTAGATGTTGAACTTGCTTAAAATAGTAAGGATGCAGTTGCTGTTCTTTCAAACTTATAAACGTACTTGCATGGAAAACATTAGTTCTGAATGCTAATCTGCGTGAACTTATTGTAGGTTCATAAAAAACGGTTGCCAAAACTTGTTCCTCAACTTCTACCGTTCATGCTCTTCTAGGAAGTTTTCTCGTAATTCTCAAAAACGGGTGGTTTGTCGAAAAATTGACAAGGGGAAAAAGGTACAAAATTGAATTTTCTATAAAACTGATGCACTTTAACTTTTAATTGGGTTAGGGTTTAAAAAAACCATGTCACTTAAAGGGCAACCCCCTCTAATTAACCCCTTTTTGCGTTCATATCGACTTCAAATCTTTGTCAAATAATGAAGTTGGTAAAAGAAAACCATTTACAAAATTTGGTTGTTGTATGTTGGGACATTGCTGCAATACAGGTGTTTCTTTTAATTATTAAAGAATCTTCCGAGGTCAATATCTCACCAACAATGGGCGTCAGAGAAATCTTTTATATAAAAAATCGGCATATTTTGACGTCCTCTACACGCATACATTCAGTGTCCATTGCGTTACGAATCACCCTGTACATTAAAACGTCCATGTAGAAAAACTTCAGAATTCGTACATGCTTTACTAAATAATCAACTTTGATACGTAATCAAAAAATGTGTTATATGGATCTTCATTGGGAAACGATAGACGTAACTTTTTGTAAAATTTTGTACAGATTGATATTGGAATTTTAAGCCACATGACATCATATGAAATCGCCTTTAAAGACTTTTGCCTTTGAACTGAAACATAACTGCGGGAATTATGCAAACACCACGTCATGAAATCTATCCAAAATAATGTAAGCGTACAGTCTTTAACAGTAGGGGTGAGAGTTTGTCAAGAGAAGAGTGTCAAAATTTATGTGCTAAATAAATTTCCATATACATGAAACATTTAGCTACTTTTGAAAGTAACTGCAGCAACTAACTGTAACAAGTAACTGTAACAAGTAACTGTAACAAGTAAATCTAGCAAGTAACCGTAACAAGTAAATCTAGCAAGTAACTGTAACAAGCAACTGTAACAAGTAACTGTAACAAGTAACTGTCATAAGTAACTGTAACACGTAACTGTAACAAGTAACTGTAACAAGTAACTGTAACAAGTAACTGTAACAAGTAACTGTAACAAGTGACTGTAACAAGTAACTGTAACTAACTAACTAGGGCACATAATATGGGGTGACACTGCGGAGGGAGATAGTTTGATTTCAGTTATAACTAAGAGTTGAGGTTGTTTGTCTTGCAGACAGTGATGAGCAGCATTGACATTAGCATTCAATCCTTGGACGTTGGTAAATTCAATTGCCAAGTTACTGTCTTTGGGATTGCCAACGTAGCAAAATATTTTTTTTTGTCAAGTTTTTCTGAGTTACCAGAACAATCACGATTCAAGTTCCATCAAAATGAATGTAATTTATGTCTGGTAAAATTGGTTAAAGACATAAAATAAGCTTTCAGCATACGACATTCAGTGCAACCTGAATCTTTAATTAATATTGTTTGTTTCAGATTCGAGGGGTTAAAACAGCAGAATTTCAAAAACCCCCAGGGCATATATTCACAAAGGAAAAGGAGGACAAGCATGTTAGCAAAAGATTTTTAGAAAAAGACTGCATCGCCAGACAAAAAGACTTTAGGAATTCCCCAGTTTCCACATTAATGGTCGCTTGCTTCGACATAGGTTGCCTGTTGAAGGATCGTTTACTTTGTGAATCTACAGAACAGTGCCATTCTTTACAAAACTCTTTATATTCTGAATTTTATAGGAAAAAAATTCTAAAGCTTGTAGACGTTATAACAATAAATGAGATCCATATGTTTGGAACTTTTGATATACAAGATAACGGTGAAATACCGGAATTCGAGCTCACCACTAGAACCACTTCTTTGAAAATATCTGTAGAACTTCTAGTACCCCAATTTGCCAATATTTATATGCATAGACCAGAAAATACATACAAAAGAATTTTTACGGTGATTTTCGATAGGCCTTTTGCTGCGGTAACCTTAAACGACGTTCTTCTGTATAACCAAGAAACAGTGGGAATAAAGACAGTACTGGCTGGTGTAATTAAAAAACTCGAAGATGGTATTGAAGACGAAGAATCTCTATATTCCAAAGCAATAACAGGATTTGTCATCGACAACGGAAACGATTTTCTATTGTATTTGGAGGGGCCCTCGGATGGTTATATTATGTCAATATGGCATCAGTTACAGAATTTATCATTGCAGACCGGGTCCGTTTTTTTAAACACTGATCATGTTTTTGAGAAACGATTGTATGAAGAGTTTCTTGGATATCAACCAGTTTATTTTGTTGCCATGAAAATTCACCTTCAGACTATACTTCGGAATCATCTGACCCTTATAACAGGACAACTTCCACAACCATGTCTGCAGGTTAGTGTCTATGATCTAAGTTACTAATTTTACCTACAGTTAATAACAGTTTTTAACTAATAATAATTATTTTTTCGTTAGTATCACACATGATCTGTCAAAATTCATTATCAGTGCTAGGGCACGTATTTAAAAGTTTGGGACGCAGCGAGTGCGTTATAGTAGTACATTTTTATTAAATGCTTCAAATTTGAATAACTTAATTTTCTATTAACTTAGAAACTTACGCTTTGGTATGTAGTTAGGTCTTTCCCAAGGAAAGATATCCACTAAATTTCATTGAAATAACTTTGTAATTTTCGGAGATTTAAAAATATATATATATATAACTCAAAATTCAAATAGCTTTTTTTTTAAATTTCAACAACACACCACGAGGGCTTACAGCCTAAATACTATCGTACCGTGGGTGTTGACAAGGAGGGAAGAGGCAGCTTGTTAATTCTGGACTTGAAGGTTTGGAGGTTCGGAGGAGAAGGAAAAAACATGTGCCGGCAAGGAATTCCACAACTTGGAAGTCCTCGGGACAAAAGAGCGGGCCTAACAAGATGTTCTATGTCTGGTGATCTGAACAGTAAAAGGGTGCATTCGCTCTGTTCCCCTGGTAGATCTGTTGGGGGCAGCAGGTGGGGGAACTATGGAGGAAAGCTCCTCTGAGCAGTGCCCGTGCAGATATTTATAAAAGAGAGTGAGGTCGCCAACGGCACGTCGGTGGGCAAGGGATGGCAGCCTTTGGGTGAGGGTAGGGTCACCGATGCGACGTATAGCTCTCTTTTGAATGGAGTCCAGGATAGCGAGTGTAGAAGCGGCAGCCGCACCCCAGATGTGGGAGCAGTATTCGAGGTTTGGCCTTATTTGTAAAGTATATAAGGTATAGAGATTAGCTGGTGAAAAGTATTTGCGAGCCCGGAAGAGGAAACCTAATTTATTAGCAGCCGCTTCTGCAATTGATGTGACATGTTGGTGCCAATTAAGATTTAGATCCACAGAAATGCCAACAAGAGAAAAAGACTCATTTCTTTGAATAACTTGGTTGTTCATTGTGGTAGGTCTAGGGCTGGTGTATCTCTTGTGAGAAAAAAAGCAAGACTTAGTTTTGATGGGGTTGAATTGTACAAGATTTCTACTTCCCCAGTCTAATATTTTTTGGAGATCCACGGAGACAGAACCCTCCATGAGTCTGCGATCCTCATCTAATTGGGCTAAAGTGACAGACTTAGAATATTGTATATTTGAATGGAGGGTGCTGTCGTCCGCGTAGCTGTGAACTGGGTTGTATGTGCTCGAGAGGAGGTCATTGATGTGGAGAAGAAACAAAGTAGGGGCTAAAGCTGAACCTTGAGGAACTCCTGCATTAATTGGATACAGTTTAGAGGAATGGCCATCCACAACAACAGATATGCTCCTGTTGGAGAGGAAATTTGCTGTCCACATACAGAGTTTTAGTGGTAGGCCATAGGCCGGAAGTTTATTAAGCAGCGCTGCGTGCCAGACCTTTTCGAATGCTTTGGATATGTCTAGAGCAACAATCTGGGATTCACCGTGTTGTTCCATATACTTGTTCCAAGAATGGGTGACAAAGGAAAGGAGGTCGGCAGTCCATCTGCGCTGACGGAATCAATACTGCCTGTCGTGGATTAGACTGTGTTTTTCAAGAAATTTTAGTAATTCGGTGTTTATATACTTTCCCATCACTTTAGAGACAACTGAAAGGAGAGAAATGGGCCTGTAGTTGCTGGGAAGCGCTTTTGATCCTTTCTTGGGGATGGGTTGTACTCGAGCAGTTTTCCAGTTACTAGGGAATATGCCTTTATTATAAGATATCTGAAACAGACGAGTCAGGACAGGAGCAAGCTCTGGTACGCATTTTTTGAGAACAATTGCTGGGATCTCGTCAAGGCCAGAGGCTTTCCTGGTATTAAGAAAAGAGAGCATCTTTCGTACCTTTAATTTTAGTACGTAGTAAGGCCTTCTCCAGGTTAATATATCCACCAAATTTCAGTAAAATACATGTCGAATTTTCGAAGAAAAAAAATTTTTTTCGAAAGAAAATTTTAAATTTTTCCCGGAAAACCTTGTCCGATCTTTCTGGCTAACAAACTCATCCAAGCCATTAATAAAAGAAAGGCACTTGCCAAGTTTAATCGAAATCGGTTAGTTACTTTTTGAGTTATCGGTTGGATACATATATATATATATATATATATATATATATATATATCCTTTACCTCTTGAAAATGGCTCCAAAACGTCGAGTTTTCATAAATTCTGGACGTGGTTCAACCCGAGAACCAAGTATGTCTCACATTAAAGACCGCGGAAATCTTTCTGAACATATATATATATATATATATATATATATATATATATATATATATATATATATATATATATATATATATATATATATATATATATATATATATATATATATATATAAAAACATATAAAAATTAAAAATTAAAACTGAGTTCGGATATAAGTTCTAGGGGTCCTAGTTCGCGCTCATTTGAAAAAATTTTTGCAAAGTCTCACCATCGATACCTCTCTATTAGTGAATTTAAAAAAAATAACTGAAAAGTCTGCATGCACTAAGTACGTTATGGTAGCCATAATTCACTATGTGAAAAGTGGAATCTGTGATGAGCACTGATAAGTACACTTGGAGAACCCAAATCACCACAACACATATTTTAAAGACCTTACGTTCTTTGTGATCTAAAAATTTAACTATGTGAATATTGGAGGCCGTGACGAGCGCCGACATGCACATATGGCGAACAAACCAATACCAACCGCCCATCTTTTTTAAAAAACAAAACGACTGTTTCCCTCACAATGTTAACTTTAGCTGAATCAGCTAAACACTCCTAATCTGTCTGGCAGAATAAAAAATTATTGTCAATAACTCGGCCGGTCTATACAGATACTACGCTCTACGTTTAGTTCTCGACTTAAAAATCCCCTTTTTTTTTGTATCTAAGAAGTCAATATAAATACATGTTTTTACGTAGAATCAATATAAATACTTCTGTTTATGTAGAATTTTAGTTGGAATATTTATCCTTTGTTAAAGATGTATGTATTTCACATGTATTTCAAATATCCTGGCTTCAAAGGTAAAATGTCAGTTCCTTCTTTTACATTTATTGAATTATTTAAATTTCCCTTAAAATTTTGTCCACTGCTTTAATCAGACACGTTTATTTATATATATATATATATATATATATATATATATATATATATATATATATATATATATATATATATATATATATATATATATATATATATATATATATATATATATATATATAATTACAAACAAAAAACTCCACTACTTAAAAACAGTTTACTTAGTATTATCTAAGATCTCTGTTCTAGCGATATGTTTTCAATCACTTTACTTTATATAAATTTTATAGTTTTCATACGACAAATCAAAGTTTTATGTTTACAAACGTATTTAAATATTAAAGTGTTACAAATTTACAATGTTCTCAAACATACCAAAAGGCCTTTTAGTAACTCAAAATTTATACCTGTCATTTACTTTTGTCACTGCTCGCTTGTCCCTTTTTCCTTCTGAAAGCTCTTTTTTTACTGTAGGCTCGTACCTCGCTGTTGATAATCTTCGATTCAATTGTAGTTTCTCAGACGATGGAACATCAATATCGGGGCTTAGCAATCGCTCTATCGTCGTCAAGAATCCGCCGTTGCTATGGAAACTGGCCGGTATGTAGCGTTTTCTGATTTTCACTTTAAAACTCAAAATTTCCACTTGAAAGTTCACTTACACGTGTATTGCCTTTTTGGTGTTTGACCAAGTTACACAATCTGGCTGTCGATTTTAGAAATTAACTGTTACAAAACGTATTTTATCAACTATGACGCTTAATAGCGTCACCTAATTTTTTATCTTCAATTTCACTATCCTTATATATATATATATATATATATATATATATATATATATATATATATATATATTTACTGATACATTTCATTCATTTTTTATGATCCGTGACCATAGAATATTAGCTGTCATTTTACTCATGGCTCAAACGCAGAATGAATATGTCAAACTTTTGACTACATTTAAAACTCCTGACTTTTACAAGATTTTTAGAAGAATTAATTTAAAATCTTGATTTTAAATGTCTGAATTACAAATAAGATTTATTTATCATGTTTTAAGTAGTATTTGAACTAATTCCCATTTTTAAGGTTAGTAGAAAACATATTAATATTAAACAACTAAATATTGTTTATATCATAACCGTAACAAATCCTTTTTTAACTTATATTACATCCTAATTCGTCACATTTTTCTCATGCTATGTAGTTCTAAACACTGGCTATATCATTTATACTTGGTAAACATATAACTCAAGCCAAATTTCTTTTCTTTGAAAGTTCAAACATGTGGCTTTTAAATAGTTCATTTAACTTGCACTATAGTGTTCAAATTGATTTAACGTTTTTATAGCTTGCTTAAAATTAGTTCACAAACCCATTTGCTATCATTAACTACTTAAAAAACGCTCCTTTTATTCATTTAAAAGTTAAATTATTTTACTTTCAAAAGCGTACATTTTATTTGTCATTTCTCTTTTCAAACCCAATTTCTCACATACATCTGTCTTATTTTTTTCATTTTGTTTACAGCTCCATCCTGCTGTGTATGCAGTGCAGTAGTGGGACCAGTGCAGTATTAGTTGACAACTTGGAAATTTTACTGGATATTTGGTCAT
Organism: Tillus elongatus; assembly: GCA_964006375.1. Classification (NCBI taxonomy): domain Eukaryota; kingdom Metazoa; phylum Arthropoda; class Insecta; order Coleoptera; family Cleridae; genus Tillus; species Tillus elongatus. Next base: position 82,178,055 of record OZ023262.1, on the reverse strand, counting down.
CTGCACGTTCGGTAGATTATTTTTCATCAATTTCATTTTTACATTACTTTGGAGTGTTTGGGTTGTGTGAACTAAATAAATGTATTTATATTTTAAGTGTATTTGTATTTGTTTTACTCATTTTGCCTGTTATACACATAAGTAACATCATTGACTATTTATTTTTACATGGTGCTGTAAATTTCTTGTTTCTACGGTTGCCTTAAATATTTATTTCTACATTTCAGATACATTGAAGAATTCATTGGCAATGCTCACTCAAACTGTTCTGTGCAAACACGTCGCTCCTACTGGAGTCAGTATTATGCAAGATCCTACGTGCCTGTTCACGATGCGTGTACATTTGTTGTACAATGACTTACAAACTTCAAGATATTGCCATTTTATCAAACGACTGGGATTATACGGCTGAGTTAGTGTTGTGTCAACAATTGTTTGAACATTTAGGTTTTTTATCAGTGACATTTTAGTTTGCATGCCTAGTTCTTAAGTTTTAATCTAGGTTTGATATTTCTAAATATCAATGCAATATATATATATATATATATATATATATATATATATATATATATATATATATATATATATATATATATATATATATATATATATATATATATATATATATATATATATATATATATATATATATATATATATATATACTTAATTTGTTTGCTGTACTTTCAGTGATTTGTTATTTGGTTACGTGGACTGTAGTTTCGGACGGTCCCAGTTCATCATTAGCACGCTACTGACTATTATCGTTCCTGTGTGGTCTATGTCTGAGATTGTGAGTGACGTCTGTGTGTTGAGCTTCTATTGGTCGGTTGACTGTTCTCTGATTGGTTGTGTTTTCGAACTGTCTCGTGTGTATCGGTCTCCTGTCTTGATCACTGTGGTTTGATAATTTGTCTATTTGTATGGCTCTTATTGAGTTTTGTTTAAATGTTTGTACTTGGATTTGTTCTGGCATTAAATGTTTCTCATCGTTTGTTTGTTGAATGTAGTATTGTTCCCAGATTTCCATTTTTTTGTGGTCTTTAATATGTTTCATTAGTTGTAATTGGTTGATATCTGGTTTTTGGTGTTTTCTGCTGTGAATGTGTGTAGCTACGTTTGATTTGTTGCTAGGTATGTGGATTTTATCTAATGCTGTTATATGTTCCTTGAATCTTGTTTTTATTGATTTTTGTGTCATTCCTATATTTTTTATTGCATGTGTTACATTCTATTTGATATATTCCGTTTAATTCCTGGGGGTTGTGTGCTTGTTTTTTATTTATTTTGTTATTGGTTTTGTAGCTTATTTTTAAGGCATATTGTTTGAGTGTTTCTGTTATTTTTTTGATGTGACGGTTATTGTTTTGTTTTCGGTTTTGTTGATTTGTTTGTTTTTGATATCTTTTACTAGCTTTTCTATTGTTTTCTTGTTGTATCCATTTCTTTGTGCTATTCGTATTGTGATGTTGTCTTCCCTTTCTCGTTCGTCATTATGGAGTGACACATTTAGCATTCTGTTTATTAAGTACCTGTATGCGGCAATTTTGTGCGTGTGGGTGTATTGAGTGTTTAGGTATCGTGATTTCTGTTTGTGTAGGTTTTCTGTATATTTCGTATTCAATCTGGTTTTCTTTTCTGACTAGTGTTAAGTCTAGAAAGTTTATGGTGTTGTTTGATTCTTTTTCTATTGTAAATTTTATGTTGTTGTTGATTTGGTTTATTTTTTCGAGAATATTGTCTATGTTGGTTTTTAGATTGTCATATATTGTTAATATATCATCAACGTATCTTATCCATTTGATGTTTGGGTCTGTTTCTTTTATGATGGTGTTGATATTATCTTCTAACTGTTGTATGTATATTTATGCCATGATGCTCGATAGTGGACATCCCATTGGTAGTCGGTTTTCTTGCATGTAGTATTCTCCGTTGAATTCAAAGTCATTTTGTTTCAATATGATGTTTAATATTACGTAGATTTGTTCTTTTTTGTTTTTATTTTGCATTTTATTTCCTATTATATTTGTGGTTTCGTTAACTGGTATATTGGTGTATATATTTGTTAATTCGAATGAGGCGGGTCTTGTGTTTTTGTTTTTGTTTATGTTTTCTAATTTATGCACTAGTTCGATGGAGTTTTTTATGTTAAATATGTTTTCTAGTTTTATTTCTTGGTTTAGTGCTTGGTCTATCTCTTTTGCTATTTTGTATGACGGTGCATTTGTGAAGTTGATAAGTGGTCTTATTAAGTATCCCGTTTTGTGTATTTTTATTATTCCTGTCATTGGCGATGCTTTACATTCCATCTTTACTTTTGGAGATACAAAATTTTTCCGAAAGAAACCCCAACATTTTTCTGGAAAACCCGATTCGAGTTTCCTGGCCAACAAACTTACAAAAGAAAGGTACGTGCCAAATTTTATCAAAATCGGCCCATTATTTTTTGAGTTATCGGTGTGATACATATATACAGTGTGTTTTACTTTAAGTAGCGGCAATTCATTATTTCATAACGGGTCGGTTGATTTGCAAAAAAACTTTTCTTCGAATAAAGTACTCCAAAAGCTCCACATCCTGGTATGCATTATTTTCAGATTCGCTTTTTCCATCGCCTACTGCGATAACAAATAAGACCCTCAAAATGACTAAAGCATATTAGGCATTTTTTTACGAACAAAAAAAGAAATATCCCTATCAAATTAGGCATGCATCCCAAGTTTCAATATCGTAACTCATACAGAGTGTTTACAACTTGAGTGCAAAAAAAGAAAAAATCGACTATTTTGGAGTGCTCTGTGTAAACGCTACTGAGTATCTTGCAAATATTAGAATGCTAATGGATTAAGTGTCACCTAGTATATCAATTCACACAATATAATCCTCATATCTTATACAGAGTGTTCATAATAAATAAGAAAACATACCGTTTTGCAATGTCTTACCCAATTTGGACTTTGATCGCACCAGCATCTTACGTTTTGGGAAAACACCGCTCCATTATTTCTGAAAGTCGCTAACTTAAGATTGGAACCTGCGCTGATAAGTAAGATGAAAAATATAGCTTTTGATCCTCTGATGACGCTAACTTTGTTAGTGAAACGATCGTCAGATCTTTAAAAAGTTTTGTTGTGGTGATTTGGGTTCTCAAAGTGTACTTATCAGTGCTCATCGCAGGTTTCAATCTTTACTTCGAAGCGCGGGCATTTTGTTTCCTTTTTTTGAATATGAATAACATTTATAGGTAAATTTGCACATTAGCGCAATGTTTCTTTTTTGGAAAGAAAATCAGGAACATGCTTAGAGGAACCCGTTTATGCATTAAACATCAGACAAATGCTGTGATCTCAACTCACAATACAGTTGAGACCTAAAGCAAATTTAAGGTGCTAGGCAGGGTAGATATGCTGCAAAGGAGCTAGAAATGCAAACTGTAAAAAACGTACCTTACAGAAGTCCATAGAAATGAGAAACGCCTTACCAACCGTTCCTGGCCACTAATCTACCACACCGTTTTTCCATGAAAAACTCACACCTTGCTCAAGGTTTATAGATTACATCTATAAACCTTGCACCTTGCTCAAATTGAAAAAAAAAGCTAAATAATAACGTAATCTGATCCGTTTTTAGAATTACATAAATAAACTCTATAATTGAAACTACTGCCAAAAGATCACACACAGGGTATATTTCATATTAATTTTCTGCAAATGTTTTAATAAAATAAAGAACCATGACGATTGAAGCTGAAGATTGAGGCTTTCTAACTTCTTACGGCATTATTCTACATAATCGTATTCATTTCAGGTTATTTACCTAGAGCATGTCAATTTTTACGTTCCGAACCGCGACTTTGACGTTTTAAGAAGAAAAACTTTATTTTAAGAGCGTATAATTTTTTTTAACGCAGAGGTCCAGATTTTGATTCACAGTGAATGAGAGAAGACTATATGCAATACCCTGAAAAGGTTAATGTTTGGGCAGAAATAGTTGGAAACCATGTCATTGGTCCCTTTTCCATTGGTGGCAAATTGAATGGAGATAATTATTTAACACTGCTTCAAAATAATGTCGTGCCAACTTTGGCAGCAGTATATCCTTATCAGTCAAACCTATAAGTTCCACCAAATGTGATAAGAGTTTAGCAGAATGAAACACAAACACATTACCAAATCAATACAATTTACAAATCGGTGGATAATGAGGCGACGACAGTTTGAATGTCCAGCAAGGATCACCAGATTCACGCCATTAGACTTCTTATGGGGATATGTGAAAAGTATGGTATACAAAACTGAACTACGCGATTTAACTGCATTAAGAAGAAAAATAACGATTCCAATTAGGTCGCTTACGCCTCAGATGTTGATTAACGTTAGAAGACATTTTTATTTACGATTAGCACGGCGCCAAGACGTTCAAGGCATGAAATTATCCTACATTAAGATTGATGTATTAGTGAATTTTCTTTAAAAAAATTCACTAAAGAGGAGATTTCGACTTTTGAATTTTGAAAAAATTTCTTCAAATGAGCGCTAATTAGCCCCCACCCGAACACATATCCGGGGTCAGTTTTAATTTTTATATGTTATATATATATATATATATATATATATATATATATATATATATATATATATATATATATATATATATATATATATATATATATATATATATATATATATATATATATATGTATCACACCGATAACTCAAAAAATAATGGGCCGATTTTGATTAAATTTGGTGAATAAATTCCTTTTGCAAATGCTTTGGATAAGTTCGTTAGTCAGGAAAATCTGCCCAGGTTTTCCTGGAAAATTTTGTGTTTTCTTTCGAAAAAAATTTATATCTCCGAAATTGATGTATTAGTGAATTTTCTTTAAAAAAATTCACTAAAGAGGAGATCTCGACTTTTGAATTTTGAAAAAATTTCTTCAAATGAGCGCTAATGAGCCCCCAGAAAAAAAAATATATCTCCGGAATTAACAAAGTAAGGGCACCCAAATTTGGTAAGCGAGTTTATATCCTTATAGGTAAGTCACCTACCCAAATTTAGCTACGTAGGTCAAAAGACAAAGAAGTTATAGGCATTTAAAGACAAATTAATTGGGGTTTTCCTCAAAACTTCAAAGTTGCGATTTAAAACGTCAAAATCGGCAACATGTAGGCAAATAACTTGAATCTAATACGGGCTATGGAAATCAAATGTCTTAAGAAGGATGTTTTACAAACCCTGAAGTCTTAGTGTCAACCAAAAATGTTTCCAGAAAATTCATTTCAAATAGACCCTTTGTCTGATGCTTGGCAGTAGCCTTAGTTATAGAGTTTATCGTTTAATGGCATATAATTTTTGTCGAATTTTCGTAAAAATCAATAAAGCTCAGTATATCCGTTATTATACAAGATATGAAAAAAATTTGTATATATTAATTATAGCGTGTCTTGAGCTACATCTTAAAAAATATTTCTACAATCACAGGGTGGCCCATAAGTCGTTGGTGATACAAATTTTCCTTTTTTTTAATCAAACACGCCTTATGTTATTGCATTTTTGCATTTTCCATTGAAATATAATGCATGTTTCTAAGAAAAGAAATTCCAGATGCAGCAAGTGCGTTATGGTAGCGCATTTTGATCAAATGCTTCATATTTGAATACCCTAATTTGCTATTAACCTATAAGGTTGACCAAGAAACGAGTTTTTCCGGGAACACTTTGAGTTTACTTTTGGAAATTTTTGTACATTTTCACACAATTAAGTTATTTTTATGAAACATGGCACATTGTTTTTACTATATAGGTTATACTGGTAACCAAAATTGATGCCTGCTTTCTTAAAAAGGAAACACACATATTTGCAATAAAAACATTTAAATGAAAATTCACTACCATAACGCACTTGCTGCGTCCAGAGTTTTTTAATTTTTTCTCATTACCAAGGATGACACGCGATTAGTTTTAGTAATGATTTTTTAGTGCGCTGTAGCGAATTTCGCCAATCAGATTAATTTTTTATTTTTACTGTCAATTTTTGCAATAATAAATTTTAAAACCATAGCATTCTTGAATAGACAGTGAGGAGATCTTTCGGTATCACAAGCCCCTACATATAATTGAGAAATTTGCCGTTTGTAGTTGTCACATGAAAGGCGTTGAAGAAAGGGCTGAAGTTTTCATGTTGCAGGATATTATTTTTAATCCAAAATTGACGTGTTTCAGAATTTTGATACATATGCACAATAATTGAGATGCTGAATTTATTTCATTTGTCTGGTCCACACTATATAACGGTGCATTATGCGCCATTTAATAAACATATGTACATAATTCATTGATTAAGTGAGATGTAAGATGCTTTTTACACGCGTCGCCATCTCGTTACGAAACCAAGTAGTATGTTGTCACGGCAGCTCCAAATAACACAGAATGCTAAAAAATAGAGACTGTATAAAACCAACTAACAATTTAGTAAGTTGTCATCCCTGGCCCATTTCCCACTTAGTTTTGTGAGGCTGGCCGCCATAGCCGTATTACTTTATAGGTGTATTTTCGCTGCATTCAGTATGCCGTACTGACGAGCTTTAATTAGAGCGAAACCGGTGTATGGTTCTAATTGTGGTGAGAATACATCTAGCCTTAATTCATTGATTTTTGTTCCCTTACTTGGTAAAATATTTTCATACTAAATTCAGGCGTAGATACTTTTTCCCTGAAGCATAAGAAAGAGTCTCTACTTCTGTATTTACCTGAATATAAAACTAAGTAGTAACCCTAACTAAAGTTATTTTTTTTTACCGTAGGCTCTGATGAAACTGAATCTGATTCTGAATAGTTCTTCAATAAAAGATATGTTGCAGCACAATCTCTTTCCAACAGCGCAAGAACTGATCAGTCTTGGATTAGAATTTGGAGTTCCACTGCGTTGGGAATCGAACATACCAAACATCTTTTAATCTGCTTCTAGTGCAACACAGTGTATCAATATTTGTTTTTAATACAGGTCATAAATAGATATACGTAGTACAGTAAATAAACGTCATATAAAATATGTCTGGCCTTATTGCCGCATTTTTTTTTGTATAAATTAAAAAAAAACAGTAAAGAGTTGCCAAAGTGATAACACTCACTAAATAACAATTGTTTTGGATACGGATCGTCAATATTTATTCCAGTCAGATTGCATGGTTAATTATTTAGCGCAGTAAATTAAGATTTGGTTACTGTGTTGCAAGGTTTATAGATTAGATAGGTTGTCTGGTAACTCTCGACCAATCAGAGAGTGGAGCCGGAACACGTCACATGTATTCCCAATTTAAATCTAGTGGAATAATAGCGCATTGAATATTAAAAGCAGACGGTGTTTTTATGTTCGTCTTTTAAGGTTATGTTCTGTTTCAACTTATAACAAGACTAAATATTTAATAAGTTGAAATTTATAGTTTTTTCACATAGTAACAGAAAGTATTGACATTTTAGGATATTAATTGATATCAAATTAAGATATTTAATTAATTGGTTTACCTTTTTTCCTTCCCTCAGGGCTCATCCGCGGCCTCGCCGCACCGACAGCACCGCAACCTTAGGTTTATTGTGCATTTGGTTTTCCTTGAAAAGGATTTAAAAAATTATTTATTATTTATAAAATTATAAATTCACAATGCCTTAAATTGGACGAAATGCGTTTCTTCTAAACCGCAACCTAGTTTTTTTATACTTTACGTATTTTACTGGATATTGCTCAATTATTAACATGCAACTAATCACAATTAGTAAATTATTTAAATTTATAATAATTAGGTAGGTGTGTACTTTTACACATACAAAATAGTACATTTATAATTTTTACAATCAATTTCTAAGCAAAAAAACTCAGACATCTTATATTTAATTTGTAAATAATAGTAAATTGTGCTAGTCCAATAAGTTAATTATGAATATAAAATGTTACGTTCTTCGGGTTTCTGGATTCGTTGACTAACAAAACACAGCTTTTCAAACTACTAATTTATTATAGGCAACTATTTTCCAACACCAGTATCAACTAAAATATTTCTCTCTATTATTAAATGTCCATATAACTATATTCCACTATTCGCCTTCTATGATCTCTTCTTATACACCAACACTTACTGCTGACTTGCTTAATACTCTATGATCACTATTCTACACCACACCGACTTAATACTGAACTAACTTACTCCGCGCACCGCTCGTCTATTTATACTGTCCATAGAGATTCTAGACCTTCTACACTTTTCTATACCTGTCACTTCTGGTCCCTTCTAGAAATATAATTCCAGAGTGTTCGCTCTTACCAACACACTTTATAAACGACATCTGACCATAGAATAAACAAAGTCCATAAACTTAATTCTCATAGACAAATGTGACACTGCCCCCCTCTTATATTCGATCGTCCCGGTCGAGTACTGGCATTTCTTGGAATGGCGTAAGTCTGTGCATATGGACCACCTTCATCGTGCTCTTTGGGCTCCTTTGAATGCGATAGACAACGTCATTGTTTCTTTTGACCACCTTATAAGGACCTTCTCATAATTTCTGTAGTTTCGGTGACCGTCCCTTGCGTCGTACGGGATTGTAGAACCACACTCGATCTCCTTTAAAACCAGCTGAATTAGCTCGCACGTCAAACCGGGTCTTCATGCGGTCGCTTTTTACTCGTATATGCATTCTGACAGCAGAGTGGATTACTTCAGTTGACCGTGGAGCATCTGTGGGTTTTCCAAATATGAGACCAGGAGGAAGTCTTAACTCTCGCTCAGAAACCACGCTGGCTGGTGTATGTCCGGTAGTCTCATATACAGCCGAGCGGTATGACAGGAGAAATAGTGGAATGTGCCGGTCCCAATCCGTTTGGATAGACAAATATTCTTAAGTGGGACTCCAAAGTAGCATTGAATCTTTCCACCATTCCGTCAGATTGAGGGTGCATGGGTGTAGTTCTCGTTTTCCTGATTCCCATAAGCTCACAAACCTTCTGAAATACAGCCGACTCAAAGTTGCGTCCTTGGTCAGAATGAAGCTTTAGTGGTGCGTCAAATCTGCAGAAAAACTTATTCAGCAATACTTCTGCAACGGTGGTGGCCTCTTGATTCGGGACCGCAAACACTTTTGGCCACTTGCTAAAATAATCCATGGCTACAAGTATATAGCGATTTCCTGCGTCTGTTCTAGGGAAAGGACCAGCTATGTCGATTGCAATTCTTTCGAAAGGGGCTCCCACGTTGTACTGCATCATTCGACCCCTGGTTTTTTATTTAGCCCCTTACTGGATGCACACGCCTGGGAGGTTCTGTACCATTCTTCCACATCAGATTTACATCGTAACCAATAAAAACGTTCTCTGACCTTTTCCAAAGTTTCCTTTACGTCTAAATGGCCTCCACCTGCCCCGCCATGGATATCCTCGATTACCTCCCTAATTCTCGGCCGCGGAAGGATTATTTGCTTCAATATGCGGGTACCATCTTCTGACTCCCAATTCCTGACGAAAAGATTATCTTCGATTGCAATGGAGTCCCACTGGGCCCAGTAACTGTTGGTGGCATTGCTTTTATCACTAACTTCTGACCAAGTGGGTCTTTCGTGGAAAGTCTCCTTCCATCTGTAGATTGGTTGGATATCAGGGTATTCTTTCTGGTCCTCCATTAACCTCTGCGGGTCCCATCGGTTAACGGGTTGCACCGTTGTCTTCCAACACACTTCGAGATTCAATACTTCCTTGTTTTCGGCAGAGATGCAATGCTTGCATTTTGGTGGGCAAGGTCTCCTAGATAGGGCGTCGGCATTACCGTGCTGTCGTCCAGGGCGGTGTTCGATGGTAAAATTGTACTCTTGAAGGCGTTCAAGCCACCTCGCCATCTGACCCTCTGTTTTAAACTGAAGAAGCCAGCGTGGTCTGTTCTCAGGAGAAATTATTGACCATATAGATATTTGTGAAAATGATCCAACGTCTAGATAATGGCTAGAAGTTCTTTCCTCGTTACGCAGTAGTTCTTTTCTGCTTTGGAAAGGGCCTTGCTGAAGTACCATATAACCTTCTCTTGGCCTCCCTGTTCCTGCGAAATAACACCTCCAATACCAACATTGATCGCGTCCGTGTCCACAATAAACCTGTGACCAGGCTAGGGATATGTCAGAATCGGGGATGAACAGAGAGCCCTTTTTAGTGTCTCGAATGCTTTTTTACAATCATCGGTCCAAATGAAAGGTGTCTTTTCTTCCGTCAGTCTATGGAAATGTTTTTCGATGTCAGCAACCCCTTTACAAAACGGCGGTAATACGTGCCGAGGCCCAGAAAGCCTCGCAGCTGATGTACATTGGTTGGAATTTCTCAGTTCATAATACAGCCTGTCTTCTCTAGGTCGGTTTTGACTCCATCTGGGGTGATAATATGGCCTAAGTACTTGACTGCTTTTTGAAAGAGACAGCACTTCTTCGGATTTAATTTCAAATTGGCTCCCTTTAGTTTCTGAAACACTTGTTCGACATTCTTCATGTGATCTTCGAACGACTCTCCCAAGATAATGACGTCATCTAGGTCCACGAGGCATGTTTTCCAGTGTATACCTTTCAACATGTCTCCATTAGACGCTCAAAAGTGGTTGGAGCATTACACAACCCAAATGGCATGACGTTGAACTGCCACAGTCCACTGCCAGTGTTAAACGCAGTTTTTTCTTTGTCTTTGGGCTCAATTTCGACATACCAGTAGCCACACTTCAAGTCCAATGTCGAAAACCATCTTGCACCTGCCAGTGTATCAAGTGTATCATCAATTCTGGGAAGTGGATAGCTGTCTTTCTTAGTGACATCGTTTAACCGGAGGTAATCTATACAAAACCTTGTGGAGCCATCTTTATTTTTAACTAACACTACTGGAGAGGCCCAAGCGCTTTGCGATGGTTCTATAACTCGTGCCTGCTCCATCTCCATTAGCATGGTGTCAATTTCGTGCTGTTTTGCCAATGGTACCCTTCGCGGTGGTTGCTTGATTGGTACAGATGTCCCAGTCTCAATGCGATGGCGTACTAAGTCTGTTCTTCCAAAATCGTTCTTGTCGGTTACGAAAACGTTGAGATATTTGGACAGAAATTTAGCCACTGCTTGCTTCTGTTGTGGAGAAACATTTCCACTAGCTTCTGCTAAGACATTGCGTAGATGTGGTGGTTTATCCGGGATGGACGAGGCTGGGTCTTCTTGGTCGTGGGAACGCCGTATGATGGTTACTGGCAAGAATATTCCGATTTTGGAACCTTTGGAAATCTTCTAATCAAAGCTCTTAAGGTTGGCAACTCTGACAGCTGCCAGCTCTTCTGCTTGAATAAGAGTTTTACCGACTAGTAGAGCCTTCTTAAAAAGATCGTTGTCTTCTGGTTCTTTAATACCCACCACTTGTCCCTAAATGTCTCCAACTATCCTCACTGGGACAATACTTTCACTCTGGGCTCTCACAACGACATATTCTTTGGCCGTGACTTTTCGAATCGCAAGGTTATTCACAGTCGACATGACTACTTCCTCATCACCGATATTTAAAACATTGTTCTCGAGATCTAATTTGACACCGTGACCTTGTAGAACATCTAGTCCAAATATAATGGGGTCTGATATGGCGGCAACAATAACACTGTTTGCTCGTCCAAACTCCAATTTGTAGCTTGACGCCAGCCTCACCAAATACATGAATCTGTTCGCCACCAGCTGTAGTCACTTTGTAGATTCTCTCTGGCTCTCTTACCCGCCATCTTGGTACCACATCCCGACGGATAATCGTCCTGGATGCGCCGGTGTCTACAATCATTTGAGTCTTCCTGTCGCTGATGAATCCGTCTACGAAGGGCGTGTTGCCATAATTGTTGACCAGTGAAACAGTTGTCGACTTCGGGGCATTGTGGTGGGCAGCCAGCTCTCGCCCCATAAAGATAACTGCATTTAGATTTCCTGTACGTTAGTTGATGTTGGTCTTGGATTCCGGCATTCATTTCTTATGTGCCCCACCTTGCCACACTTCCAACAGCGTATGGCACTTGCACGACGAGCTTGCGTTGGCTCCTTATGAGGTGTAGGCTTCGTCTGTTCTACTATCTTCTGTAGTAACTGCATGACCGTGGATGACTCACTTTTATTTTCTTCTCCCGGGACTTGGAGACTGCGAACTCTCACATTGCCTTTAGAAGCTTGCTTGGCAGCTTCAAATTCTAGCGAATGTGCCAAAGCATCGTTCAAGTTTTTATGTCCAGCCATCCTCAGCGCCTGTTGAGTGTCGGTATCCCTGATGCCGTCATTGAATGTTTGCAGCGACAGCTGGTTCAAAAATTCCACCGGAGCTGTGGGGTAAGCTGATCGCGTTAATCTGACAACGTCGGCTTCGAATTGCTACAGACTTTCGCCTGATTTCTGACAACGACTTTTTAGCTGAGTTTGATATAGCTGTTGTAGATGCTGGTCTCCAAATCTCATTTCTAGGTAATACCGAATGCTGTCGAAACTGTTTTGTTCCTCCCTGGGAATTCCTTGAAGCACGTCGAGGGTATCTTCTCTGAGAGCTACTATTAACGAGGTCGCTTTCTCTCTCTCGCCCCAACCATTTGCTGTAGCAGCGGCTTCAAACTGGCGTAGATAAATACCCCATGGGACTGAGCCATCAAATGTGGGGACCTTAATTCTTACGACCGGGCTATCTTCGAGTCTGATGTTTCCCTTGGCTAGGGTATCACACCTCTTTTATAGTGTTTGCATTTTATGCTGAACTTATTCTTGTATACTCGTCAGCTTGTCATGTACATTGTCGCTAATACCGCTTACTCGACATTCTACTTGTTGGAAGATGTCGTCTTTTACCTGCTTCATACGTTCGTCCACACACGAAGTAATATTCTCAATTCTGCTGACTTGTTCTTGCAGAATTTTCTTTGTTTCTTTATCTCTTCTTCTTGCTGCTTCGTCTCTTTTTCTGGCATCTTCATCTCCTTTTCTCATTTCTTCTTTGACTTCTTCGTTTCTTCTTCTGACCTCTTCATCTCTTTTTCTCATTTCTTTTTGGCCTCTTTATCTCCTTTTCTCATTTCTTCTTTCGCTTCTTCGTCTCTTTTTTCAGCTCTTCTTTAACCTCTTCATCTCTCTTTCTGGCTTCCTCATTTCTTTTTCTGGTCTCTTCTTTCATTTATTTAATCAATTCCAATAGCTGGGCATCCATATTGGCAGTTGCGCTACGTGTCTTAGGCATAGAGGTACTTAAAGCTGGTACACAGTTTATTATGTTTTAAAAACAGACCCAGTTATGACTTACTGCAGACACAGACACTGATCTTCCCCAGATTCTAGAAATTTACACGTTGTTCAATGAATATAATGGAAAATATTTCCGCTAGCAGCTTGAAAATCCCACTTCTGACGCCAGTTGTTACGTTCTACGGGGTTCTGGATTTGTTGATTAACAAAACACAGCTTTCCAAACTACTAATTTATTATTACCAACTATTTTCCAACACCAGTGTCAACTAAAATATTTCTCTTCTCTATTACTAAATGTCCATAGAACTATATTCCACTATCGCCTTCTATGATCGCTTCTTAAACACCAACATTTACTGCTGACTCGCTTAATACTCTATGCTGACTTTTCTACACCATCTTATTCAATACTGAACTAACTTACTCTGCCCACCGCTCGTCTATTCATACTGTCTATAGAGATTCTAGACGTTCTACACTATTCTACACCTGTCACTTCTGGTTTATTCTAGAAATGTCATTCCAGAGTGTTCGCCGCGACAGTATCTTCAAATCGGTAGGACTTAGGCATAGGAAATGCTGATAGCAATCGAAAGAACAATAAAAAGTACATGAACTAACGTTAAAAAATTTAGGGTGTTTTATTTAAAGTAAGAGATTTATTAGGTTTTAAGGTTGTCACAGAAAAATGACATAACATGTTAGCGAAACCTACCATAAAATTTGACGAGCAATCTAGGCCCGTAATAAAAAACACCATCTTTCAATTGAAATAAGAAAGTTAACGTGTACTTCCGGTATAACCGGAAGTCTAATACTAACGCCAATATTTTCAGTGAACTGAAAATTTTGAGAGACCCACGTGCGTGAATTTTCAGAATTCCATTGTGAGCCCTACTCCATAACCGGCTAATGGAAGGTCTACGTGGGACAGCCTGTATGAAAATTGGCAGTTTGAATTTCATCTTTTGTCTTCAGTTTTAAAATGGAGCTGTTTTAAAAGAAGTGACGATTAATACCCATCCTTTTGCTTCAAGTTTGTAGATGTTGATATTCCGTCTTTCGATGTTACCTTTGTCTGCCGTCACTTTAGGGGTTGTGGGAGAAAAAATAGTAATTAATGCAAGTAGTAAAGAGAGCACTGAACGCTTTATTAACAGAAAGAAATATTTACAATAATAATTAAAAAGTCACCTATACTCAAAGCAATATTCTAAATGTTCACAATAAACAAAAAACATATCAGGATAAACCACACAGTAGCTATAAAACATTAAAACAATGTAATTGGTAGCTTAATTTTAGATTGACATTGGCAGTGCATTTTTACATATAGAGTTTCATGTTTTCTAAATTTACTAACAATATCAAGCAGAAAAACATTTATTATTTATTATTTTAATTACATGGTACGGCCATCTCTTAATTGATACATATAACATTTAATTATATGATAATTATTAAGTCTTAAAGTTACAGAAGAGTATTCTTTGGTTTATAATATAGCGCTGAATGCTACTTCATTTTTTTTTCAATGTCATTGACAAATAGACAAACACTTTGCCATATTATGACGATTCATGACTAAATAGTACCTTCAGTCCACCGCCTTTTATGCATCCTTGAAACTTCTAATTTTAGGTTTAGTTATTTCAGGTCCTTATTCAATTCGGAATGCTATAGGCGGCATAGAAATCTTCAGCATATAACATCCAGCGATTGGGTAATTTCACCTCTGACTTAATATGAAGCATTTCAGTGCCTCATTGAGTTAACTATAGGTATTAAAAGCATGGTTACAAGATCTACTTTTAAATTATGTCCTTAAACAGATTAGTTTAGATTCCCACTACATATAAACATTTGTTGCAAAAAATGCACATATACAAACATCCACACATATGTACATGAACTTATAATTAAGAACTAGTCAAGCGAATCACACCTTTTAACTTAATAATTAATAGTTAAATTTAAACTTTTTGCATATTTTTGGTTAAGGGATGGATGCAGTCTGAGATACTTTATTGCTTCTCCATGAAATATTCAGAGGAAACAACTCAGAAATAAAATAGTTACAATCACATTCACATGTAATATAAATTTGTTTTAATTTACAATTCATAAAAATCAACCAATCAAGATATCCTAGTAAAACCTTTGTTGTCTCTTATTTGTCCGGAATCAATCTAGATTCATGATATTGTAAATCTGGAGAAAACAACAATTATATTACTTAGGTAAAAAATAATCCATCGAAATAAATGGGCTGACATTTCGCTTCTAAATCATACGTTTCACCAATCAGAGCTTTTGACGACCCTTTTTTGTTATTATTCCCAATTCGTACCATACTAATTTAGATTATGTTTGAGACCCAACCATCAGGTTTAAACAAAACGAAAACCAACCGTCCAAAGTTAATGATGAAAAATAAAAAAAATATACTTGCCAACTGTAGAGCATTATAAGCAAGTACCCTTGAAAATACCGAGGCGACTTGATAACTTCTTCAAAGTCTAGTCAAAGCATGTGGTGTGCTCTATCGATCAGACATTCAATTAGTAAATATGTCTAGATCGAGGGATAACAGGCTGTTTTGTTGAATTTCCCTTGCCACGGCGTTTGTTCATACCTATAAAAAGTGTTTTGAAAGTTACAAGAAAAGGTAAGATATGTTATGTATTTTTAATCTGTCAACTTCTTACTACACCGAGGCTTCTAGAAAGGCGTGAATATCGCAATATTTTTTACTGAGCAGTAATTGATTGGGCATTCATAATCTAACCTCAACATTTCATTATCATGTAGTGTCCAGTGGCGTGTTATTTTATTTGTCCGTAAAAACTGTTTAATATGTTTTATAATTATATCAAAAGGGACGACTTTAGGGATTTGAGTGATGAGTATGAGATTGTATATGACTTTATATAAAAGAGTTAAAGGCAAACACGCAAAATCAGCTGGGGGTCAAACTGCAATGTTTGCCGAAGAAGTTTTACTTAGCTAAGGCTTTATCTGTCGCCGCAAACTGGTTATCCTTGAGGCTCAAACGACATACGAGAAATTGTAAAATTTTATTTAGATGGAAGCAGAAAACAATTGCGGCAATTCCAAGATAAGAAGCCTGTTGAAATTTGGTTACAAAAATTTCTGTATGTGCATAAGGAGCATCGGTCTGAGAGACTCTCAATTGATTAAATAAAGTAGGGCCTCAGTTTCCCCCTCAAACAGTTAAATAAATATTTTGACTCTTTGTCAGAAAGTCTAACGGATGTTCCACCAAAGGCAATTGTTCATTAAGATGAAACGAATTTCACCGATGATCCCGGCCACGTAAAACTAATCGTTCGTAGAACTTCTAAAAGGTCAGAGAAGGTAATGGACACATCCATGGCGGCTGCATCTGTAATGTTTTTTTGTTCAGCTTCAGGAGATGCTTTCCGTCTACGCAGTCTATAAGGCCGATTATCTGTGGTCAACATGGACGCAAAATGGGCTACCAAGTGCCACATATAATCGCCCGCATTTCAGGTTGGTTTGACACCAATACTTTTGAAGATTGGTTTTCCAGTATAGTGTTGCCATATTTTCGGCCTTTATCATCAGGGCCCAAAGTTGTGATTGTACATAATTTGGCAGGCCAAATTTCTTCCAATGTTATTTCAAAATATGAGGAAAACAACACTCGTTTCATCCTCCTGCAGCCTAACAGCATCCGTCTTGCTCATCCATTGGATGTCAGTGTCTTTTGACTGATTAAGACAGCTTGGAGGAAAACACTTAAAGAGTGGAAGACACATAATAAGAGAACTGTGGGAAAACAAGTATTTCCACGCCCCTTGAATCAAACACTAAATAGAGTTGCAGCAGGTAGCGAAGAAAATATAAAATCAGGCTTTGAAGCGACTTGTTTGGTACCACTGGATAGGCACAAACTTTTGAACAAACTACCAAAGAGAGACGCAGAAAAAATTCAGCAAGAAGTTGCAATTCTCGAAGCACTGAAAAAAGTGTTCCAGAAATCTAGGTTTAGGGTACGAACTTCTGGCGGTAGAAAAAAGGAATTGTCAGTCGAGGCAGGCAAAAGTATTTCTTAGAGCGATGTAATATAAAATCAGTTTTGGAAAAAAATATTGGTATTTTTCTTTGAAATAAAAAATATTCCCGTTTTTGTTATTGAACTCTTGAATGGTTACTGTATCTTTGATATCGCCTTAATTGCATTTCTACCAGCAACTACAGTGCAAGTTAGAAGGAAATTTGGTTAGAATTTTTTTTCTCAGAAACTGGAGGGACCAATTTTTTGGAGGTTGTACCCGTAGCCACCACCCTAAAGTAATGTTGAATGATTTTTGGTTCAACTAACTCTACATAGTAATGGTGATAGAAAGTCATATGTCCCAAATAGTGTATTGAGTCGTTTTAAGACATATTGTTTAAACATATTGATAGATGGCTATTGAACCGCCTGGTCAAAACTTTTAACATTTATAATATTGAAGAAATAATTGGCCGTATTTACCATTGGGCATTCAGTACGAGTAATATTTTGAGTGGTAAGGCAGCCTCCTCTACAAGGTCACTAGACATGGAACATCTTGTTATGCTCGCTCTTTTGTCCCCAGGACTTCCAAGTTGTGGAATTCCTTGCCGGCACATGTTTTTCCTTCTCCCCCGAACCTCCAAACCTTCAGGTCCAGAATTAACAAGTTGCCTCTTTTCTCCTTGTCGACACCCACGGTACGATATTATTTAGGCTGTAAGCTCTCGTGGTGTGTTGTTGAAATAAAAAAATAAAAAAAAGTACTGAACTGATTTTTGCGCTATTCTAATGTATTTTGCGCATATACAGATGATTTTTGTTAACTGAAATGGGCCGTTTTTATCATTTGCGTTAAAAAAAAACAAGGCGACACAAAGTTATTATTGAATATACGATGTTGCAAATTTTCTTGCTGTGTTTACTTTGCTACAGGTATTGAATCTTTTTTATGTAAAAAACAGTCACCACAATGCATGTATGCTGCAAAATATAAATCTACTATAATAAGTAAGGATAACAAAGATTTTTAGAAATTTGATTTTTGCAATATGCTACGTTACCTTTACACATCCATTTCAATAATACGTTTGGTATTACTGACTTTTGCAAGCTTTGAATTAAAGGCTAACATAAAAAATGTTTGACAAAGTTTAAATTAGTTAATAAATATAAATAATATCCTCATAAATTAAGATATTTGTTTAAATTTTTGATTGTTCAAGTGACAATTAAAAAGTAACCCAAGTTCAAATTTAGATTCTTATATTAGATAAAACTCAGGAACTAATACGCAATTATAAAAACGATCTTTTCTATACAAAAAGAGTATCTAACTGTTTTTCTCCTTTAAAGACTAGTAAACATTTAAATTATACACATTTAATAATCTTAGTATGGAATGTAATAAGGGCACTAGAAGTGTTGAATCCTACAATGGGATATATTATTTCAAAATTTAGGGCGTGATATTAGATTTTGTCAATACGATTTATCATTACTAAATCAAGTAAGGCTAGCCAATAAGTCTAGAAGGTAAACGAATTTCATGGATTATTAAAATAATATTAATTTTATGTTACAAAATAGCCTTATATTTCCTTAAGTTTCTCCCTTCTAATAAACTCTGCGTGAAAGGATACAAAAAAATTTTTAGAAAGTTATTAGCTTTGTTTTACATCAATAAAATATGCAAAATTATAACACCAAATGCCGTACAAAAAACCATGCATACTTTTTGATACATTATTATTTGTTGGATGAATAGCCATCTAAATTGATATAGAGTTGCGTGGTTTAGAAATCATCTGAATATGCATGACATGGTGATCACTTACTGTTTACTAGCACCTGAATCTATTTATTTCTTAAGATATGGACTGGTCGCTATTAGTATACATATCTGCTAGTGCGCAACATATGATTTTATATAGCAGTTAAAGAGGAAAAGATATGTAGACGTGGGTCCACCCGCAGTTTAGTTAAAAAACTGAAACAGAACAGGATTCCTACGCCAAAAAAAATAATACAAATGGGTTGTCGATACAGCTGTATATTAACCGCCTATCATATTGTCACATTTGTCTATGAGAATTAGGTTTAGGAACTTTGTTACTGCTATGGTAGTGTGTTGGTAACATCGAACACTCTGGAACGATATTTCTAGAAGAGACCAGATGTGACAGGTGTAGAATAGTGTAGAAAATGTAGAATATCTATAGACAGTATAAATAGACGAGCAGTGCGCAGAGTAAGTTAGTTCATTACTGAATTAGTGTGGTGTAAAAGAAATGATCATAGAGTATTAAGCGAGTCAGCAGTAAGTGTTGGTGTTTAAGAAGCGATCATAGAAGGCGAATAGTGGAATATAGTTCTATGGACATTTAATAATAGAGAAGAGAAATATTTTAGTTGATACTGGTGGTGGAAAATAGTTGGTAATAATAAATAGTAGTTTGAAAAGCTGTGTTTTGTTAGTCAACAAATCTAGAACCCCGTGGAACGTAACAATATATACCGGACATACATCATGACTTGTCATAAGTAAATAAGATAAAACAAACAAATTACAACATTCGAATACAAAATATTAATAACGTAATCTGAATCTATTGAAATAATTAACTTATCATCTTATCTTGTAAAGGTGTTATATTAATGATTTCAAAGAATGTACACTGACAATTTTAAAACTTGTGAAAAAATTTCGTAATCTAATGACTTAGGTTAACCATTTTTTCCCCAAAATGTATGTAATTTAAAAATAATTTTCCCCTTCTACCAAACGGGAGACCGATTACTGAAAAATTTTGAACATAAAATTTAGATCTATAATAATTGATTGTACGTTCGTGAATAATACACTTTTCTTCTTGAATCTGCTCAGGCTGCCTCAGGGCTCTCTGAAAACGTATAATCTGTAATATAACCATTTTCATTGTTGTTCTCGACTGCTATGATGTCAATAATTCTGGTGCTCCCAGTTTCCGCGATGCCTTCTTGTACTTGAAAGCCTTCCCTTCTGAGGGTACAAGCAATTAGTCCTCTTTTTTAAAGCAGTTTACCGAGGGTGCAGTATCCGAGCGCATGTGCAAGAGCTTCATACTCGTTATATTGTCTGCAACGGGATACTGCGACCATGAATACTACCACCAAGCGCCCCATACATGTCATTTTTAAAGAGGGTCTCCGACTCCCTAGATTAATGGACTGAGAAGACCATGAAGAAGCACAGGAGGTTGGTAAGTTGCTGTTGACAAGCAAAGGACTTCTTGGAGAGGTCGGATAGAAACAAGACTCTCTGGCTCCTTCGTGGAAGTCGTACTGCACCTCGTCGTATCATCGGGGTGCTTTCAGGCCACCGTAATCTTAGAAGACACCTTACATTGGTAGATGTCGAGAGGGATCCCATTTACGAGGAATGCGCTGAGACTAAAAAAAAGTCTTATTGCTACCTCTAAATGTGCAGCTTTTTGGAGTCTTCGAACTGAAGCGTTTGGATCAAGCACTCGATAGAGGAGTCAAGTAAGTTTCGGTCCATGGAAAACCGTCATGATCTTCATTTCGAGGTCGAGGAGGTTTGACCGAAACTGCGGAAGTGTAGGGCATGTTTGCTGGATGTCGGGGTTGAAAAAAAGGTCACGATGTGGCCTACTTGCATGGTGCTAGTCTCCCCACCATTGCTCTTACTACTTTCAGCGTATTGACATTTTTATGAGTTACTAGTGTAAAATGAGTAATATACGCGTATTGAAAAACGCGCTGTCCCTCGTTTTCTACTGTAACACTGCTATAGAACGTGGATGTTGCTTTCTGGTAGATATATAAATAATTACTTGGATATTTAAAAAATAAATAGACTTATGGGCCAGCTGTCAGATTAGGGATAACCATGTACTGTAGGGAATCTGTATGCTGCAAAACACTTTTGGTACAAGAAAACATATGTATAGATATATTAAAACGTTTTTAGTGATTTTTCATTAAGACTTTCCGAAAATTTCTTGAATTTAACGCGAATTAATGCCCCCGGAACTCATAAGCGGGGTGAGTTAAAAAGTTTATATATACATACATCTATATATATATATATATATATATATATATATATATATATATATATATATATATATATATATATATATATATATATATATATATATATATATATATATATATATATATATATATATATATATATATCCAACCGATAACTCATAAAATACTTCACTGATTTGGACCAAATTTGAGAATTGCCCTGATTTTGTTAATGGCTTGGATGAGTTCGTTCATCAGATTTTGAGGTCGAATTTTTCTTAACAAAAAATTTAAAAAACCACCAAAACATATGATTTTCAGTCGCGCCTTTACCCCATGCTGAGTAAGAGAACGGCGAATTAATTCCTAGGTGACTTCACTATTCACCTACAGATGGAATCTTAAGCAAGCAGTAATAAAAATACCTCAAATCTGGCTTATGTATAGTGAAGGACAAATTAGACCATATTGGTTAGTAGGATAATGTAAGAAAAATTACCCAATTTCGGAATATAATCTTACTCAACAAATTAAATCTATACACCAGTGTACGAAATACACCATATACATTGAAAAAAAAAATCAGTTTTTGACCTTATGTGAAACACCAAACTTTTGCTACACGTCACAGAATCAGGCTACTATAAATGACGTAACATAAAAATACATTAAATATGACAAAATCTATTAGCACTCCCTAACGTAACAAAGATATACATAGAAAAAATTGAATTCAGTCGTTATTTGTAAAAAGATTTTACTAATAGAAGGCATATAATTTTCAATAAATATACTCTTATTAAACACTGAAATAGGTCAACATCGATAAGTATTTCATTTTTATAGAACATTTACTATAACTGAAATGCTTCAGATTTTTAAATGTACAAGCAAATTCTTGTATCTATTTTCTTTTACTTTTTTGATATTCCAAGTAATATATAAACTTTTCGCAACATGTATAGTATTTTAGATATAAATGTGGATTGAATTTATATACATAATGCAATTCATTGATAAATTCAACCTATATATGTACAAAATAATGAACCGAAGCAATTCTGTAAATTATTCTTATTTGTTTTACTTATCATTAGTGCCAGACAATTTTAAACAGAACAATAAAATGAAAAAGTGAAAATATAAACATATGATGTATAAAATGATGAATTGCGACATCAACAAATATCATAAATACTACAATTGGTAAACAATAATAAGAATCAACAGGAGTAGCTGTTAAAATAAAGATTTACCTACTCACATGAGTAATTAAAAATGATCTATCTGAAGAATGCACACCTACTCATTATCCGCCCGAAAAAATAATTCAGTTAAACGAAAATGTAAATTGTGTGCAATAAAAAGTTGACAATCAATACAAAACTTCAGTCGATTTTTTGAATTAAGATTAGTCCAAGCAGCGATATATAGTTTACTTACGCCATCAGACCCAGTATGCTTTAAAAAATAGGCGTAGAGAAACATGGCTACTTTGATCACGCAAAATTTTGGTGGCTGTAAATATGGAACATTTTCATCTTGTTTTCACTTTCGATTGCTGAAATGCTTTAAGAATATAAGTCCTACCAACTAGCTCAGCAGTTACAAAATAGTCTTCAGTGTGTAAAGTTTGTACTTTAGTAATTAAGTATTTCTCTTAAATATATGTAGAACCATAAATTGGTTGGGATGCGTCCTCATTTCTGAACGAAGATGCTGGTTTGCTGTGTATTCAGAAAATCACGCCTAGTGACGTTGAAGGAGCTATAAACAAAATTAAGGACTGGTGGTGGAATGGGTGTCGATGATGTTTTTTCGTATGTGATCAGAGGATGTAAGGAACTTTTAATCGGACCCCGATGTTATGTGTTTAATCTAATTATAGTGAAATGCCAATGTCCATTACTATGGAAAATTAGCAAAGTTATTTATATTTTTAAGTCTGACTTAAGGAAGCTAGTAGAAAGTTATAGACTGATTTCGATATTATGTAATTGTTCCAAAATTTTTGAGACTACTTTATATTCTAAAATATATCTAATCGCAGACGAATACCATGGATTTGAACCGCGCATATCTACTGCAACCAATCTTGGTGGTTTTACCCAGGTGGTAGGCCAAGCAACCAATGCTGGTGGCCAGCTGGACACCATATATGCAGATTTTTAAAAAGCATTTGATAAAGTAGAGCACAAAGTTCCTTCGGAGAAGCTTCATGTGTGGTTTCTCTCACGATCTCATCAAATTACTTACATCTTATTTGCCTAGAACAACATAATATGAAGTTTATAGTAGAAGCGAATCCTCTTTTTTTCGCCGTTCTCTGGGGTGCCACAGGGTTCAAACTTGGAGCCTTTGTTGTTTTTACTATTTGTCAATGATCTGATGGAACCGATAGCTGATTCTCGTTGTTTGATGTTTGCTGATGACTTAAAGATCTTTCGTGTTATTTCAAGCACGAATGATAGTGAGGAGTTACAGAAGGTCATCGATGCATTGTGTTTGTACCTTCACTAGGTGTCTGGCTCCTGTTGGATATTAATTAGGGGTAAGCATCTTTTGCGCAGGATTCAGAGTAAAGATCTAGGAGTTGAGTTTTCGCTAAATTAGCATTTTCTAAACACAGAGAAAGTATTGGCGCCCCAGGGTTGAAAACTTTGGATTTTGTTATTCTTCTTCTTCGAGTGCCTTCCCCTATCGAAGATCCGCAAGAATTTTGACGAATTATTCTCTGTCTTGGGCCCTTTTCAGCAAAGTGTTTGAAGCCAAGGTTGTCCAATCTCGTATGTTCTTAAGCCAGGAGCACTACCTGCGTCCCGGTCCACGTCTACCTTCGATCTTACCCTCTATCATGAGTTGTAGAAATTCATATCTATTGTGTCCCATTACATGACCGAGATATGCAGTTTTTCGTTTTTTTATGATTTCGATGAGTTCACGTTCTCTGCCCATACGATACAAAACCTCCAAATTTGTGGTGTGAGCAATCCAAGGAACTCGCAACATTCGTCGATACACCCACATTTCGAATGCCTCGAGTCTGTTTAAACCGCTCGCCTTTAGCGTCCACGCCTCAACTCAATACAGAAGCGTGGAATATATGTAGCACTTCACAAAATTGTATCTAATTTGTATATCAAGTGATCTATCGCCTAACAGGCTTCGAATTTTTAAGAAATTTGCCCTAGCCATTTCAATCCGAGCTCTGATTTCCAAATCAGGATTCAGATCTTCGCCGATTCAACTGCCCAAGTATTTAAACTTAGAGACCTTGGTTATCTGTGCCCCGCATACATTTATATGAATTGGTGGATTTGGATTCCGGTTTACCGCCAATATCTTTGTTTTTGCGGTGTTGATTTTTAAGCCTAATAGATCTCCTCCGGCTGATATCTTGTTAAGTAGCCGCTGCAAGCCCTCAGGACTGTCTGCAAATATAACTGTGTCGTCGGCATATCGTAGATTATTTATCAACGTTCCATTCAACTTTTATACCATCTTCTGCACTTTCAAGTGCGTTTTGGAATACAATTTCGGAGTACATGTTAAAAAGCATATGGATCAGTACACAGCCTTGTCTGACTCCACGTTTAATTGGTACAGTTTTTGTTTGGGTGTTTTCAATCTGCACTGTCGCCACCTGGTGTTCATAGAGGTACTGAATGATTTTTAGATCTTGGGAGTCTAAACCTTTACTTTCTAGTATGTTCATCAGTGTGCTATGTTTGACACAATCAAATGCTTTAGCATAATCTACGAAACACAGGTATACTTCCTTTCGCTGATCTAGACACTTCTGCAGCAGGACCGATAGCGCAAACAAAGCCTCTCTAGGTCCCAATCCCTCTCGAAACGCCATATACAGTTCGCTCACATTCTTGTCGCATTTCCTATGTATTCGATTATGTAGGACCTTTAGAAACAACTTTAATATCTGACTCATTAAGTTAATTAGTCGAAACTCATCACATCTTTTTGCGCCTGGTTTTTTGGGAATAGGGACAAATGTAGATTTTAACCAGTCTTGAGGTATATATCTATTGTTATAGATGATATTAAATAGTTTGGTCAGGATTTTTAAGTTTTCTTCATTTAATAGTTTTAGGAATTCTGGACAAATGTTGTCTGGTCCAGCTGCTTTACCGTTTTTTATTCCCTTCAAGCCTTCTCTATTTCTACAGTCATTATATTTGGTCCCATTTCTGTTTGACGTTGGTTACGAAAGGGACCTTTATCGTCGAAAAGATCAGAAATATAATTTGTCCACACTTCTTGCAGTTCTTGTGTGTCTAAGACTGTCTTGTCTTGATTTACTATTTTTGTATATGTTGGGGATTTGCGGTTTCCTGTAATTTCCTTAACTCTTTTGTGGATATTAGGTAGATCATGTTTTTGGTACATCTCCTCTATTTCCTTACTTCTCTCCATCATCCATGCTTCTCTGGCATTTCTAATTTTAGTCCTGACAAGTGCCTGAGCTTCTTTATATTTTTCTTTTTGCGTTTTTGAATGTCCGCCGTTGGTCCATTAACTCTAATATCTCTTGAGTCATCCATTCTTTATGCCGTTTCTTGTTGTTTACAGTTGTTATATATTCTTGCCTATCTAAAATAGCATTTTTAAGCTGACTCCAAGTGTGCTCTATATTTTCCTCAATTGTATATTCCGGCTCTATAATTTTTTGGGCTTTGCTCAGTTGTTCATTGAGTTTGTCAGAGATGATTTGATGCTTTGCTTCGTCTTTTAGGGCTGCCGTCTTGGGTTTTCTTATGATTTTCTTTCTAAGTTTTCTCAATCGTATCTCCATTTGGGCTACTACGGGATTGTGATCTGATTCCACATCTGCACCAGGGTAAGTTTTTTGTTATACGAAAATTAAAAGGATTTCGTAACATTCATACAGTTAAGATTCTATTTAATGCATATATACGTTCTAAATTGAAATATTTATCTGTGCTATGGAATGCTTTTTTCAAGTTCATTCTTATGTAATAGAAAGAGCCCAGAAGAGATTCGCCCGAAGTTTTTTTTTATCATCCCAATTTTAGCTTAGTATGTCTGGTATAACTAGTCTTCAAAGAAGGCGCATAATTGTTAATCTGATGTTTTTCTTTAGAATCGTCAGTAATCTTGTAAATTTTTCGAGATTTTTAAACAAGATTAATTTAGGGTTCCTCAAAGAGATAGGTAGTCGACCGAAAGAACTGTTTTATATTTCAAGATATAGAACAAATAGCCTATGGTTTTGCGCTCTATAGAATGTGCTCAAGTTATAACAAACTTTGTAAATATGTTTGAGCATTTAAGAATATATTGACAGCATATGCATGTTATTTAACGGCCTGTTTTTATGGTCTCCATTCTGTCTTATAATAACTTCCAGGGATTTAGATATTTTATTTAAGGCAACTGACCGACTGCCCGTGAGGCCTGAAATAATATTTTAGTTGTACGCATTACTGCTGTGTTTAAATAAATACAAGTGTTAGGACTGCGGTTCGTAAAAAAATAAGAGCCTGGTGTTTATTACGTAAAAAGTTGTACACTAGTGTATACAATTTTTCACTTTTGTTTGTACTCTCCTCTACCCGTTGAAATACTCGAAAATAGAGAACAAAAGCAGCTTATTTGCAGCCAACAAAATTTCAACGGCCCGGTGTATTTACATCTACCTATCTCAAAAGCTATTTCGTTACTGGAAATGCGTTTGTTGTATGCTCGATGTCGATGATACACGTAGATAAACTTTCCGTTGCTCTGTGTAAAAATAATAAACAGGAATTAAATCTGTTCACCCTGTATATGCCACAATATGATCCTGTTGTTTCCTATTATAATGTAAAGAATACAAACCCCACGAATTTGTTGATGTGGCAAATACTGTAGTCACATTCATATATATTTGCGGGAACACATCGAAACGTAATTCGCGGGTTGACGGATAAGGTTAAGTTTCTCTTTTTAATTCAGTGTCTAAACTGACAATGTGCTTTATAGTAGATAGAGAGCGCACGTCAAAATAATGAATAGATGCATGACCGGGTTGAATGCTGTGGCCGTGCCTGTGACACGAATGTCACCTTCCTGTAGGAATGGGATATCAATTACGTGAATTATCCCATTGGTGCATTCCACATTCGGCTTAACGACCGGGATTTTCTCTCCGTTCCAATGGATGATGAAAGCTGAAAAAGAACAGACTATTAATAAAATGTTAATTGAGGGCTTTGCAAATCTGGCAGTTGAAATCCTATCAGGTACATATGGGGCGAACTATACAGCTATAGGGGTTAATTAGAAGGGGAGTCAATTCCTTACTCATTTGATTAATAACGGAGTCTGATTTGGAATTTCAATTCTACCTTTAAGTTTGATTAATAACCTTAAGTAAAAGGATATAAAAGAGTACTAGCCAATAGGTAAATGTATAACTGTATGTGTTTCTACATACACGGGGTGATTTTTCAAAAGCGTTTATAAAAACTTTCTCAGTTAAAAAAATCTGAAATAGTATAAAGGACTATGATAGTTTAGCACTCCTAATTTTCGTAGAAAAAATTCACTAACGAAGAGCTCGCGCATTTAAAATCTCTAGATATTCGGGGTAGGTTATATATATATATATATATATATATATATATATATATATATATATATATACAGGGTGTGACGCCAAGACCTTTAGGTAGCCGTTGCTCAATAACCTTTGACAATTTACACACATACTATCGAGACGAATTCCAGTTCAGTGAAAATAGTTTACTTTATGTCAAACTTCCGGTTCAACCAGAAGTGACCATCAACTTGCTTATTTTAAATACAAGATGGTAATTTTCATTATATTTTCGAATTCTATACACCATATGTCAAAAATCAACCGTTTTCGAAATTTTTCGATTTTTTTGAAAATTCTCGCGAAAACCAAGGTAAACGTTGCACGCTCTCTCTCTCTCTCTCTCTCTCTCTCTCTCTGTGGACATACAACTGAAAAGACTCAGTTTTTGTACAGATTACCCTTAGATTGGAACCTAAACGACACGCTTGATAGCGTTTCTTTTAAGTATACAGGGTGATGAGAATTATACGTGCCATTTGGTAAAATGGAAATCACTATTACTTGCTTATTTCAAATGGAACATCCTATATAATGAGCTATTTCGGTTCGCATCCGGTTTCCCTTTCAACGTGTATTAGCATTTCCTATACTTAAATTCTACCGTTTCCCAAATATTTCAATTTTATTGGATTCACTTAATTCAAATTGCACAATAGATTTAACGCAGGGTTTGGAACTTCATAATATGCTTGTTGACGTCTACATATCAAAAGAGCGTCAAGCGAAGCTTATTGTCATAAAAATCGAGATACTATCAGTCAATGCGGTGCAAAATGGCAAATTTTCAGTACACAAACGATGATTTTTTGGAACTTCTAATTGTTTATGGTGAGTGTCAACGAATTGTGGGCCGAGCATGTCGTGCATTTACAGAAAAGTATTCGAATAAACCGAAACCCAGTCACGACATGATAAAGAGGTTGCTGCAAAATTGTGCACAGCATGGAAGTTTTCGCCCAAGAGTACAGAAGCGTAAGCCACTCGTCGATAACGAGGTAAACGAAGTGAACGTATTGGAATTGGGATTGCGAAAAAGGATTACTCTTGTCAGCGAGAACGATTCACAGAATTTTGAAAAAGCATCATTCAAGACCCTTCTATTACCACCCGATATATGGTTTGCAACCAAACGATCTTCCTAGACGTGTTGAGTTCTGTGAATGGTTCTTATTGAAAACACAAGAAGATGAGAATTTCTGCAAGATTTTGCAATTATTTGGTGCGATGAGGCGAAGTTCTCCAAAAATGGAATGCACAATCGCCACAATAGTCACTTCTGATCAGATGAGAATCTCCATGTTACCAGGATCAACTATTTCCAAGGCAGGTGATCATTCAATGTGTTTTGTGCAATTAAGAACGATAAGATTTTTGGGATTAAAATATACGATGAAAATCTCACTGGTATGAGTTATAATGATATTTTGCACGAAGTGATTTTAGTTTCTCTCAACACATTAAGTTTAGAAGAAGCTAGAACAAGCTGGTATCAGCAAGACGACGGAGCACCGCCCCACAGTTTCCATTTAGCTCGAGATTTTTTGCAACAACATTTTGAAGACAGGTGGATTGCCAATAACGGCCCACACAGATGGCCACCACGGTCCCCTGACTTAACACCTCTGAAAGCAAGCATCTGGGGCTACATCAAAAATAAAGTTTACCACGAACCTGCCACCACAAAAGAGGACATGGTAGATAGAGTTTTACGTGCCTTCAATTCACTGAATACGAGAGAAATCAGAAAGGCTACGAACCAAAACATTATAATGCCTCCATGTCAGTGGGAGTAATTTTGAGCATTTGTTATAAGTTCCACAATTTTTTTATTTGTTTTTGTGTTTTAGTTTTCCACTAGCTATTAGTTAAGTTCTGTACTCATTTATAATAAATAACTACCTATATTGTTGAGTTGTATTTTGGTTTTACAAGTTAGTTAACAACACATTGATTTTACAGAACTAAAACAAGGGAAATGCAGCGATTTGGATGCAAATAAAAAGTGTTCTATTTTTTTTACGCGAGAAGGGGCAACAAATATTATATTCTCATTTGTAAGGGGTGGGACTTGACATGTAGACGTCAACAAGCATATTACCGAGTTCCAAAGCCTGCTTTAAATCTATTGTGACAATTTGAATCAAGTGATTCATGCCGTGACTGGGTTTCGGTTTATTCGGATACTTTTCTGCAAATGCACGACATGTTCGGCCCACAATTCGTTGACACTCACCATAAACAATTAGAAGCTCCAAAAAATCGTCGTTTGTGTACTGCAAATTTGCCATTTTTGCACCGCATTGACTGATAGTATCTCGATTTTTATGACAATAAGCTTCGCTTGACGCTCTTTTGACATGTAGACGTCAAGAAGCATATTATCAAGTTCCAAAGCCTGCGTTAAATCTATTGTGCAAGTTGAATTAAGTGAATCCAATAAAATTGAAATATTCGGGAAACGGTGGAATTTAGGTATAGGAAATGCTAATACACGTTGAAAGGGAAATCGGATGTGAACCGAAATAGCTCATAAAATATAGGGTGTTCCATTTGAAATAAGCGAGTAATTGTGATTTCAATTTTACCAAATGGCACGGATAATTCTCATCACCCTGTATACTTAAAAGAAATGCTATCAAACGTGTCGTTTAGGTGCCAATCTGAGGGTAATCTGTACAAAAACTGAGTCTTTTCAGTTGTATTTCCACACACACAGAAAGAAAGATATATATATATATATATATATATATATATATATATATATATATATATATATATATATATATATATATATATATATATATAGAGAGAGAGAGAGAGAGATAGAGAGAGAGTATGCAACGTTCACCTTGGTTTTCGCGAGAATTTTCAAAAAAATCGAAAAATTTCGAAAACGGTTGATTTTCGACATAGGGTGTATTAGTAATAATTTATCTCAAATTCAATGTTGAATTCGAAAATATAATTGAAATTACCATGTTGTATTTAAAATAAGCAAGTTGGTGGTCATTTCCGGTTAAACCGGAAGTTTGACATAAAGTAAACTATTTTCACTGAACTGGAATTTGTCTCGATCGTATGTGTGTAAATTTTGAAATTTCAAATCGGAGTAGTTATTGAGAAACGGCTAACTAAAGGTCTTGGCGCCACATCCTGTATATAGGGCATGCAATTTGAAACTCCATACGTCAGTTTATTCAAAACTAAATGGGATTTTTGAAAATTGTTCAAGGTGTTAGATTAAGGACTCAAAGGGCTTGAACTTCGCTGAAAAAAAGTATTTTTATTCTCACACATGTAGATGGCGCTGCTGACCAAAGAAATGTTTCGATGCTCAGATCATTGAAATAGGCTACATTTGATAGAGAATTGAAATCTAAATAAATTTGTCATTACCCATAACTGCAATAAAATCAACCAATTTTTAGATATTTGAGGTTAAGCATGCAAGATAAAAATCACCGGACATTAGGTTCTTTGGAATATTTTACATAAATAAATAGATACTATTGAACCACTGTAGTCAGGTTACTGTACAGCTTTTGGTTCTCCCGGAAATTACTAATATCTTTTCTTAATTTAAATAGAACGGACTGTATTTTGTTTTACAGTTGGAACGACCATACATTTTTAGACAATATTTTATAAACAACCATATGTCTAAAATTTAAATTGTATACAGATAATATAAAAATACGGTATCTATGATGAAAGGTAAGTTCACATTAGGTTACCCAAAAAAAAATTATTAGAGGACCGAGCTGGCTACCTGATAAATTCATTAGTACCTAACCACTTTCCAGAAAACCACTTGTGTAAATAGTTTTGTGCCGTGATTTTATTATGAGGAGGTGCCCCATTCCTATTTAAATCCATAAAATATTATTGAATAAGTTATTATTCTCCTCATAAAGCACTGATAGCTGAGCTGTGAAATCAAGCTTGAGGTGCTCATCGCCAGATCATAAATGATGGAGAAGATAAATTTTATAAGGACAATACTTATTTCTTTTCAAAATCCTTTGCTAAGACGTGATGGGAACTTTTGACTGGGCTTGTAATTACTTCAGCGATGTGTGAGAATCATTAATAATACATTGCTACGTTTTGATAAGATGTTACAGTTTTTCCTCAAACTTTTTGTTTCTTTAAACTGCCCTGTTTCCCTAAGGTTGGGTATAAACTTGCAAATGTTTTAGAATCTGCTTTTATTGTTTTTTATTATTTGTTTGAATTTTTTTATTTAAGTCTCTGACTTCTTGCATAAAACATACTGTAAAATTTTCTTTAATAAACATTACATTACCATAAACTGCGTAAAAAGATAAAAGTTTATGAACTTTTGAAAGCTACTATCAATTAAATTTATATCTGTGGTGTGGTGGTAGACAAAAGGTGGTTGGGCTTCGACTTTATTGTTATAAGCCACAGATTTTTGCTTTCTGATTTCTTGTTTGTTGAATTTATATCTATAGGAGTGCATATAATGGAAACGTCATTTCTCACAGTCTTCTCATAGTTTCTAATGTGAACTTACCTTCCATCATACATTATTTTCATATTATCTCTAAAAATTAAATTATAGATATATGGTTGTATTTAAAAAAAATGCTTAAAAGTGTATGATCCTTCTAATTGTTAAAATATACAGTCAAGCCCATTTGAACTGAAGAAACGGAGGTTACGGAGTTTTTTTTTGTAACCAATACTACACTTAATCTCAAATATCCAAAAAAGGGTTAATTTTATAAAAGCTATGAATAGGAACAAATTTGTGTGTGTGTGCGTGTGTGTGTGTGCGTGTGTGTGTGTAAAAATTCCTTTTGTCATCGGTCTGAATAGGTGCGTCAGCCAGGAAAATAAAATTCGTTTTTCCGGGAAAATTTTGGGTTTTCTTTCGGAAAATTTTTGAATCTTCAAAAATCACAAACTAAATTTGGTATACTTAAGATAAAACGTATACTACATACCAAAATTCAGTGTGCCACTGGTGATCAGAGGAACGCACAACGCTAAAATATTTTCTGCGGTTAAAAAAATCTATTGAATACTACAGACAAAAATTAAGTTTTCTTGGCGCAAAAAGGTTAAGAAGTACCAGAAAAATTACTTTCAAAAATTTCGCGAATTGAAACGTCAAAATTAGCAACTTTTAAACAAAGATTCTGGAACGACTGCGGACTATGCAGAAGGAATGTGGTAAGAAGTGTGTTTTACAAAGTCTCCAATTTCTGCTTCAATCGCCATTGTTCCTCATTTCACTAAAATATTTGCAGACAATTTTACTTGAGTATTTTAAGAATACTTGATTTAATTTAATAGTCTATTATCATTAGTTAATTTTCGTGGGAATAACTCGCTTCTGACGAGATGGCTACTTGCCGCAAGTGCGTTATGGTAACGAATAAGATACGGACTTATAAAAAACTAAATTTAAAAATACGGCGCAGCAAAGTGTGTTACTGTAACGAATAAGATATCAATATGTCCTGTGGAAGAAATGTTGGCGCAGTAAGTGTGTTAAGGTAACGAATTAGATATAACTCCGTACTACAAAAAATACTGACGCAGCAAGTGCGTTATGGTCATGAATAAGATAGTAGTAGCAGTAAGTGTGTCGTGGTAAGGAATAAGATACCAATACTTATTATAAAAAAAATATTGATGCGGCAAGCGCGTTATAGTAACGAATAAGGTATCAATATATATATATATATATATATATATATATATATATATATATATATATATATATATATATATATATATATATATATATATATAATTGTAGTGTGTAGATAGGCTCTTGATGAGGTAATAACTTTTATATATACTTAACTTTTTAATTACTTCCACGGCCTAGCTCTAATTGTCTTTTACAGAGGGGGTAGTTCAACATTGTGAGATGTACGACAGGATCGCCATCTCGGTGCTGACCCAGGTAGTATGTTGTCACGACAGCTTCAATTAACACAAAATGTTATAAAAATAAAGACTGTCTACCATGAACTAGCAATTCTGTAAATTGTCAGCCCTGGTTCATTTATTCCCTTAATATATATTTTATAACATTTTATGTTAATTGTAGCTGTCGTGACAACATACCACCTGGTTCCGCACTGTGATCGCGACCCTGTCGTACATCTCATAATGTTCTAGGAGGCTGGCTACCATAGCCGTTTTACTCTATAGGTATGTTCTCGCTGTAATCAGTATGTCGCACTGACGAGCTCTAATTAGAGCGAAATCGGTATGCGGCTCTAATTATGGTGGGAATGCATTTAGCCTGATATACATTGTCCCTATATTAGGGAACAAATCGGCCCGGCCTGACAATTTACAAAATTGTTAGTTGGTTGTACACAGTCTCTATTTTTATAATATCTTGTATTAATTGGAGCTGTTGTGACAAGATATTACCTGGTTCCGCACCGAGATGGCGACCTTGTCGTACATCTCACAATGTTCTAGCAGCCTCGCTCCCATAGCCGTATTACTTTATAGATGTGTTCTCGCTGTAATTAGTATATGCCAATTATGGTGAGAACACATCTAGCCTTACGTACATTATTGTGTTAGTTCTCCCGCGTTACAAGGCGTATATTCCATATACTGTGGACCTGTGATTATCTCTCGTGTTATGTATCAGGAAACTCTCCTACCAATTCTTTATAAATCCTCTTTGGATTAGATATCGCAAATTTGAACAAAACATCTGACTTTTAATTCCTTTCTTTTTTTCTGATTCCTTTTTGGTTGTTTATTTTTCTGACGTTTTCCTCTTGTCTTTTTTTCTTGCCTGCTAATGAAATTCTGGATGATTTTAAATTAACTTTCAATGCCCGGTGGTCCTGCAAAATCTCTGCTTATAGACTCATTTGACATGTTATCTCATGCCATATTTATTTTCGTTACGCCTTTCTACGAGAGCAGGTCAATAAATCTGTGTCTTTTTTAATGAAACACAGCTTTTTTGACACAAAATCATTTTATTCCTCAACATAGTCTGCTTTGAGCGCTATACGCTGCGTCCAACGTTTCTCCAATTTTTCGTCCCTTCCAAAAAATAAGATTTGTCGAGGTCCTCAAAATAAGCATTTGTTTGTGAGGTGATTTCATCATTGGAGTCAAATGTCTTTCCGCCGAGCCATTTCTTTAAGTTTGGAATCAAGAAACAACCAGTCGGGACTAAATCCGGAGAATAGGGCGGATGAGGGAGCAATTCGGAGCCCAATTTATGCAATTTCGCCATGGATACTACACATGTGTGCACCCTTCCATTGTCTTGGTGGAAAATAACTTTTTTCTTGGCCCAATGCAGTAGTTTTTTCTTTAAATCGTCATTGAGTCGGTCCAAGCAGTTGGTATAATATTCACCATTGATTGTTCTTTTCTTTTGAAGGTAATCAATGTAGATTATACCGCGTGCATCCCAAAAAACGGTCGCCATGACTTTATTGGCTGACAAACCCACCTTTGCCTTCTTCGGCGCCGATTCGCACGGAGAAACCCATTGTTTTGACGGCTGCTTGGTCTCTGGTGAGTTGTGGTGAATCCATGCTTCGTCCACGGTTACGAAACAGCGCAAAAACTCGTCCCTATTGCTATTGAACAACGCCAAACACTCCTTCGAAGTTGTCACACGATTGCGTTTGTGGTCGATTGTGAGCAAACGCGGCCCCCATCTTGCGGATAGCTTTCTCATACCGAGGTGATCATGGAAAATCGAAACCTCTGAGCCATGTGATATGCCTATGGCTTCCACAATTTCCCGCAATTTCAATTTCCGATCGGCCAACACCATATCGTGAATTTTTCCAATTGTTACGGGTGTAGCGATCTCAACTGGGCGTCCAGAACGTTCGGCGTCATTTGTATTTGTACGGCCGCAACGAAATTCAGTAAACCACTTTTATACCATGGAAATTGATGGTGCAGAGTCCCCATAGTATTTATCAAGTTTAGTCTTGGTTTAAGTGATGGTTATTTTTTCCGCAAAAAATAATGTTTGATGAGCACACGAAATTCACTTTTTTTTCAATTTTTGTTATAACTCAAGAGGTTGTCTGCTTTCAACGGCTATCTAACACAAACTGAATGACGCAGCTTGTTCAAAATTTGACAGGAGTCAACTGAAAGATGCTTGTTGACAGGAGCAGTGTTGCCCTTCCTGTGAAGAGGCTGGAAATTCAAAAAGTCACGGACTTATTGACCCGCTCTCGTACTACACACAGTACTATTCAAAATATAATTAATTTAGAAAGACACTAACATTAAAATACATTGTTGTATTCATTACTTGGTCACTTCCCAAATATAGAAAAAAAATCTAATTAAGCTCACGGGCATAGAGTGCATCTATCCCTGACAATTTGAGAAAAAATAGCAACGTCAAACTCTAGTGTCATTTTTGGTCTTAAATAAAATTGATTATCTTAGCAAAAATATGGATGTTAGGATGAATTGTAAATGTAAAAGTAGAATAAAGATATGAAGATTTGTTGTAAATGAAGGCAATGGTTAAGGCATCAGATGAAAAAGATTGGAAGCAAAAAGAAATTTTATTTGGTATGTCAAAATTTGAAGTGCGAAATTTGGATTCTTACTGACAAGAAATTTTGGATATAATATTATATATTAAATTACGTTACTGTACAGCACAAGTCCTTGACTTATTTTATTAGCATACTGTATAATTTACACAAATAAACAAATAAACTGTCATCTTGACGCAATTATATACGCATTCTGTTAAATAATTTGTAATTTTGTCATAAAAAAGAAAACGTGAGGTATCTAAGGTGTGTACATTATTACCATAACATTTATAGAAAAACTAAATGTATTCCAAGTGCTACATTATTCGTTACCATAACGCGCTTGCGGCGTTAGCCTTTTTTTCTAAAATTAAAAAAAAAATAGAAAAATAACTTTAAATATTTTATAGTTTTACTCTTAAAACGTCAAAATCGTGATTTGAGATGTCAACAATTTTTGAAGAACCTGAAACGAATACGGGTTATGTAGAAGAAATGTCGTAATATGTGAGTTTAATAAAGCCTCAAGCTGCAGCTTCAACGATCAGTGTCCTTCATTTTATTAAACTCGTATTTGCAGAAAATTCATTTCAAATAGACCCTTTCTCTGATGCTTTGGGAGTATTGGCAGTTATAGAGTTTGTGGTTTAATAGTCTCTAATGTTTAGCGAATTTTCGTAAAAAAATGTGTTATTGAGACCACCGCGACTTTTGAGTTTTGAAAATATTGCTTTAAATGACAGCAAACTAGACCCTCTAGAAGAAATACGTGGCGCATTTCTACAGTAAAGCTTAATCTATCCGTTGTTATACAAGAGACTGGAAAATATTATTAAAGTTATTTATAGGGTGTTTTTGTGCTGTCTCTTATAAAAGTATGACAACAATCACAGACTGGCCCCTAAGTCGTTGGTGATACAAGTTTTATTTTTTAATGGAACACCTTTTACTATAGCATTATTACATTCTCCATCGAATCTTAATGCATGCTTGTAAGGAACAAAATTTGTATCGTCCATCATTTTCGAGTTATTTCAATTGTTTTGCAACTTTTCACATTTTTTGCACATATCAAAAACTGCGATACAGCGTTTTACCAATGGAATCCGGAGTCCCATGAAACTGACGCATTTTAGAAGGTGTTAAATGATATTATTCGTCAAAGAAATCGAGATGCCATATACAGGACGCTCTCAAATAGTGTCTGAATTTAAACAAATTCAAACTGCCGTAACTCAATGTTTTCAAACAGAACAGCCTGCATTTGCTGTTTCAAGAGCGAACGGCATGCCATCTGCTCTAACTCTCGTGTAATACTCCCTATATTTAAAGACTCTAGTTTTTAAAATACATTTATAATCGCATACCATGATTCATGTAGGGATCAGTTTAAAACATCTTATTTACTTTTTTATTCAATTCTATTAACCGATCAGATTATGCGATTATTTAGCGGATTTTTGCAAAAAAAACCCATTAAAATTTCAAAATTCACTTTGGTACAAAAAAGTAAGAAATAATTAATTTGATTATCTATATTTACATTTTCATAATATATAAGTATTTGATAAATTGTTTTCACAAATGTTAAATGAAAATATAATTTAATAATAATAATAATAATAATAATAATAATAATAATAATAATAATAATAATAATAATAATAATAATAATAATAATAATAATAATAATAATAATAATAATAATAATAATAATAATAGTAACAATAGCATTTATTCACAGACTCACTTTACAAGTATACAGTAAATGTTATCTAGGCATTAAATTGAAATATTTTTGCTTACATAAGTGAATTTTTATTTAAAAAAATTCGCTAATAGAGAGGTATCGATGGTGAGCCTTCAAATTTTTTTTCAAATGAGTGTGAATTTGGGCCCCTAGAACCCATATCCAGGGTCAGTTTCGATTATTATATGTTATATATATATATATATATATATATATATATATATATATATATATATATATATATATATATATATATATATATATCCAACCGATAACTTAAAAAATAATTAACCGATTTTGATGAAACACGGCAAGTGCCTTTCTTTTATTAATAGCTTGGAGGAGTTCGTTAGCCAGGAAAATCGGACAAGATTTTCCAGAAAAATTTTGAGTTAAAAAAAAAAATTTCTCCGAAAATTACAAAGCTATTTCGATGAAATATATGGACATGTTGGTTTGGGAAAGACCTAACTACGTACCAAAATTCAGCTTTCTAGGTTTACAGAAAATTGAGCTATTCAAATTTGAAACATTTATGTTTATTATCACCGCGTTTCATTGACAATGACAAAAACTGGCTTATAGGTATATGAGATCTAGTACGTCTGAGCTGTTACCTAGTAACAGAACATTTGGTATTATTGCGCAGGTCAGTTATACGCTGTAACTGACGTTTATCGTGTAGTATTAGATTGTTTATCTGTTTTAATTTCAGTTGACAAATTATTTGTGTTATTTGGGAATATTAATATACAAGTGCAAATTATTCCTTTATGATTTTATTAATGTTAGTGGGTGGACTAAACAGTGTCTGTTATGTTTTATCAACACATATAAAGGATCGAAGTTTTACAAAAAGGGCTGATATGCAACAGGTTAGTTATTTTCTCTCTGATGCTTTGGCGGTACTTTTAGTTAAGTTTATGGTTTAACGGTCCATAATTTTTAGCTAATTTTCGTACAATAAATTCGTCAATGAAGAGACCGCGACTTTAGAATTTTAAAAAGATTTCTTCAAATGAGCGCAAACTAGGCCCCCTGGAATCCATTTACGTTCAGTTTTGATA
Organism: Tillus elongatus; assembly: GCA_964006375.1. Taxonomy (NCBI): domain Eukaryota; kingdom Metazoa; phylum Arthropoda; class Insecta; order Coleoptera; family Cleridae; genus Tillus; species Tillus elongatus. The sequence goes on along the minus strand of OZ023262.1, from coordinate 82,138,740 downwards.
TGTTTACATATATACAGGGTGACGCATTTCTACGGTAAAGCTCAATATAATTATTATTATATAAGAGACGAGAAAAAATTGTATAAGTTAATTATAGGGTCTCTTGAGCTGCATCTTATAAAATTATTTTGACAATCACAGACTGGCCCATAAGTCGTTGGTGATCCCTACAATTTTTTTTCGAACAGCCTTATATACTTGAATTTTTGATAAAATATGGCACATTGTTTCTACTATATAGGTTATACCGGTAACCAGTTTGATGACTGCTTGCATTAAAAAGACATATTTACTATTCAAAGCATTTTTATAATAATTCACTGCCATAACGCACTTGCTGCGTCCAGACTTTTTTTCTTTACTTCCACTGGTTTAAATTTTCTTTTTTTTTCAATTTTAGTTAATTACAGATTAGCTGTATTGATTTAGTTTGATGTAGTGCATAATTTTAGTTTGATGTGTTTTTTAAGGAAATTTTCGTATAAAAACTTATTGTAAAAGAATATTTGTGACTTGTGTTTTCGAATTTTCTTGATAAAGATTTGTTTAGCAATTTTTTAAGAATAATTTTTATGTTTTTTTTTGTCTAAGATTACTTAGCTAATTTTTGTAAAAAATGGCGTATTTTCATGAAACTAATTGCAAATTTTCATGTAAACATTTTTTCCTGTCAAAAAGCTTTCTGTGAATAACTATATCATGGTTGGTGTAGCTTTTCTGTAAATTGCTTAGATAGGTTCGTTGGTCAGGAAAGTCACACCGGCTTTTTTGGAAAAATTTTAAATTTCTGTGGGCGAAATTTTTCTACTTTTTCAAACAAAAAGTTAGTTTGTTGATACACGGTACATTGTTTCTACTAAAAAAATTTTATTTCTACTAAGTTTGCTGTATTCCTTTAAAAAAAGTTAACATTAAAAAGAGTTCTATGAAAATTCGCTACCATAACGTCGCGTCCAGACTATTTTATCTACAAGATTTATCGCTTTTATGAAAACCTGCAACATCAAACTTAGTAGGTCAAGGAAATAAACTACATAAACTGCAGTGCAAACTTTAGTCAAAGTGAAGACCTATATGCAATATGGTCGTTTTCAAACTTCACGTGCTCAATTTAATTACAAGTCCATCAAAATACGTGTAAAGTGTAACATTCAAAATAAGGCTTGCGTGACAAAATAATACATGAAATGCGTGTGAAAAGAGCTTTTGTGGTGGTCAGTTAATATAATAGAATTGTGTTAAAGCTTTCAGTAATTTGCGTGGTGTGGCACAAGATTTGTACAAAAAGAACCTTTATATACATAATTTGGTCTGATGACCTCAATTTCAACTCGTTAGTACATGATTGCTGCCAAAAACAAACCTCCAGGGGGAGCTGACATTATTAGTGACCCAGTTTTAACTAATCTTATTTTCTCGGTAATTCAGTTACAAATATAGCCGGTATTTGCATAACGAGTTTATTTGCAAAAACATAAATAGTCTGCTGAATTGTGAATTGTACTTTTCCGGCAACAAGCTTCTCTCTGTAAAGACATTTATTACGAGTGTTGGCCTGCTGTATATTACATATTTTTCAAACGCGTATAGGTTTCTTAGTGAATTTTCGTAGAAAATTAGACCTCGACTTTTGAATTTGGAAAAAATGTCTTCAAATTTTTATATGTTCATATATATATATATATATATATATATATATATATATATATATATATATATATATATATATATATATATATATATACATATACATACAGTGTGTCCCAAACTGGATGGGAATGTATTGCTATCTCCGTTATTATTAGAGATAGGGAGACGGTTAAATTGGCAATGTTTTGTAGAATTTCATGCTCGTTCTAAATATGACTATATATACTTGTATTTTGCCCTGCCTCTTTTCATTTTCGAGTTATGTTGAAAAAAAAATGTCGGTTTCTTTTTTCTTCAATATCTAAGTAGGCGCTGATCTGACATGTCTAAGACTTGCACATTATCAGGACACTTTTTATAGAGTAATCTTTTTGTGCTATTCTTAACTTTAGATTGTCATTTGTTTTTGAGCTACAGGTCTCAACGTTTGTTTTTATTATGGCAGCCATATTGAATTTTTTGCTCATGCGATAGCCTGTGAAAAGAGCTTTCCAATGATGTACAACATGCTTGAGAAATCTTGTAATTGCACTGACAATTTTGAGAAAAACCGTTTTGAGGATAGTAGGCTATGAAGTCCAACACCAGAACACAAATGACAAAAACAAAAGTGTTCAAAAAGCAGTGGGCCATGGAGTCTAACAATAGACTCATACTTTTACCATAATTTTCCGTAATGATTCGCGATAAACAAATATTGTGATTTAGTTTACAATGCTTAATTAGGTGATAATGCTAGGTAATATTATGTGAAACAGTTTAATAACGCAACCCGGCAATAACAAATAGTAACTTAAACTCTATAAAACAACACAATTAGAAACGGAACTCAAGAAATAATAAAATAGAAACTTAAAAATACACTGAATAGAAAATTGTTCAATATGGCCACCGTTTTGTTCAATGCACCTTATACATCTTTTTGAAACATGCCTGCAAACTCTAGTGAGGATGTTTTGGTTTATATTATTTATAGCTTCCGTGATTCTGTTTCGCAATTCATTGATATTTTGTGGTGGATCGAATTTATACACATCATACTTCAGAGTACCCCAAAAATAAAAATCCATAGGTGTTATATCAGGACTTCGAGCACACAAATGAACCGGCCCATTGTTACAAATGACACGATTATTAAAATTTTGGTACAAAAATTCTTGGACTATCCTAGCATTGTGAGCTGGCCAACCGTCTTTTTGGTACCTAATCTCGTCTAAATTATCATGAACTCTTCTAATTGTTGGTAAGATATCATTTCTCAATAGATTGAGATACCTTTCCTTAGTTAAATTATTTTCAAAAGAGAACGATCCAACAGTGAGGTTTCCTGAAATTTTTAAAAATTAATTGTCTAATCTACAAATAAAAATTACAGTTTTTACCTAATAAGCCGCACCAAACATTAATACCAAATCTGTCTTGCAATCTTCTTTCTTCCTTTAGATGGGGATTTTCATTTGCCCAATAATGCCTATTATGGCGATTATACACACCACAATGTGTAAATCTGGATTCACCAGTCCATATTATTTTCAAATGAAATTTTTCATCTTGCTGACATTGTCTTTGATACCATCTGCAGAATTGAAGTTGCTTAGGGTAATCGTCAACCTTTAAGCCTTGTACGATTGTAGGTTTGTATGGGTTAGGTGGTAATGACTTTGTTTTAATGCACGGTGTACCGCACTTTTTGGAACGTCAATTTGTTCACCATAAGACCGACATATTGCGGAGGGTTTTCGTTTGAAACCTGTAAGACGGCATTATTTCTTTTTCCATTTCTAGGCATTGGTACTTTCTTTGCGTGGAAGCTACCGTCGTTTAATAGATTAGTCTTTATCCTGCGAAATATTTTGCTGTTTGGCTGTCGTCTTTCTGGGTACTTGTTTTGTTATGAATTTGCTGCTGCCTCAGTATTTCGGTTAGAATGAATATAACATGCCAACATGTCAAAATATTGTTCATTACTGAATATATTGTTGAATGATATTGAAAATAAACAGGAAACAAACTATTTAGTACAAAATTGTAAACAACGTGTTAAATACACCTCAAATTGTTCAGATAATTAGGAATGACAGTATTCTTAATTATCGCGACTTAACTTCACGGTTAAGACGTTTGAATTTTTAAAACAATTTATTTAATACTTTGATCAATCAATACTTAATTACTTAGTTACAAAAAAATGAATAATATAATATACTAAAAATAAGACGATCAACCTACATGTGATCTAATGTCTGTGCACTCGGTGTGCTAATGACTAACTCGGAACAAGAATGAACGGTTCTACCTCTGTGATTAGCCTCTTTATAGTCTTCCCTCCAGGCGTGGCACTATTGTCTCTGGATAACAAGGAATCTGCTGATGTAGATTCTCACAGTGATATTCCGTTCTACTTGCACTTTGAACCTGCAAAGTTCTTGGCTCCGTTAAGACGGCGGCTGACTCAGCGGTTCTTACCGTGGGAAGGCGACATTGTATTATAACGGGCCATTGTTTGGGCTCCATTTATCTCGCGATAGTGTTATATCCATAGCAACCATCCTTCTTTTGTTTTTCAGTTGACTTACGTTTAAAAATCAAACCGTTTTCAAAGGCGTCTTCGTAAATCATTAACCTGCTTTTTATTGAGTTCTGTTAGTAAATCTAGTTATTTACTAGTCTTTTTTTCTCCTTCAGGACTCGTCCGCGACTTCGCCGCCCAGAAAGCACTGTACCCTTTGGCTTATTGTGCACACCCTTAGTCTATTTACTCCACCCATTCCAAAATAACTGTGCCTTGAACTAGTCTGCACAGCGATTGGTAGGGTGAAGTTTTATATTGCTCTGTCTCCGGTCTAGGCTGGAGACTACTAGGTTTACCTATTTAATGAAATTATAACAATTTTGTTGGTAGGAATGGACGAAGTAATGTTATCTTTTAAAGGAACCAAAAATATTGGCTAAATCTATTAAAGTTATCAATTTTACAGTTTCTGCTTGATTTCCTGAATTATCGTCGTACAGTAACTAAATTAAAAAGAAAGATCGTAATTTTCAAAATGGTTTATAACACCGAACAAAGAACTGAACTAGTAAAACTGTGCTATTAAAATAACAATTGTGCCAGCGTCGCTGCTAGACATTTCGACCAAAATCAGGTGGAGCAGCAGGTTAGTCGTCAGTACGCCATTAACTTAATTGCAAAATTTGAGGAAACGGGCTGTGTTACAAAAAAAAAACATTAACTGTCAACATCGCACCCAAAATGATGGTGGTAAAGTGGCTGTTCTATGACATCTTGTAATGGATAACAGGCACTTTGTAATAAAAATAGCTCAAGAAACTGGTGTGTCAAGATTAGCGTTCATCGGGTTATCAAAAAACGTAAGTTATATCCATTCAAGATAAAACCTATCCAATAATTAAACGAAGGTGATCCGGATCAACGTTTATATTTTGTGAAAATTTAACTGAACGTTTGATGAATGGCCCAGGTCTACTTAACAACATTTGTTTCTTTGATGAAAGTACGTTTATGTTGAACGGTGAAGTGAACAGGCATAATTGTTGTTACTGGAATAACATAATCCCACACATCTTCAGTGAAAGTCACACCCAACCGCGTGGGCAGTCATTTTGTGAGCTCACATTATCGGACCCCTTTTTGTTGAAGGCAATTTGACTGTTGGAAGTTATTTGAAGTTGTTAGAAGACCTTATTGACCCTTTAATCACCCAATCACCGGCAGAAGACGTAAATCTCAAAGAAAAACAATTTTTCTTTCAACAGAATGGAGCGCCTCCCCATTATCATGTACGAGTACGCGGTTTCTTAGATGCTAATTTTCCCGGACAATGAATATGAGGTAGAGGTCCCATCGAACCGCCAGCTAGGTGATCCGAACTAACCCATTTGGATGTTTTTTTTGTGGGGTCACTTGAAGTCTAAGGTTTATGCTACACCACCTGAATCTCTTCAAATGCTTCGAGAAAGAATCGTCGCAGAGTGCCGCTGGCGCCAGACATATTGAAAAACGTTAGATAAGCTTTAGAAAATCGATTGTACTATTGTATGGGAGTTTTTTCCCTCCACTGTACATTGAAAATAGTAAAATATACTTTATAGAAGTCGTAACTAGTATAGTTTCGACTCTAACTATAATTTAAACCTGAAGTTATGTGAAATTTCGGGTTTAAACACGAAGTTACGTGTATTTTCGTGTCTACAAATCAGTAGAATAATTTTATGTTAAACTCAAAATTAGTATAATTGTCAGACTTAAGTCAAAACTGGTACTATTCATGTTGGAAGTCAAACTATTATGAGCTCTCGAGCTTAACATTGAAACTATTTTCAGTTAAAACACGAAATTACGTATAATATATAATTTCGGATTCAAACTAGAAGTTATACATAATTTTGAGTTTAAACACAAAAATATAATTTCTTGTTTAAAGTCGAAATTAAATATATCTAAATATGTTTACCTTGTGGCTGTTTCACGCGTTCGTAACATTTCGCTTTATGTATAAGAAATTAATATGGACTATTATTGGAGTCGCCTTATTTTGATTTTATAGATAGATAAATCAAACAGGGAGCGTCTACATATACAGTTAAGAATAATTTTTAAAATATAAGACATACACAAGCCAAACTACTCGACATTACAGGGTGCACTGTACATACATTGCTTATTTGTCTGGTATTGCAAAAAAGCAAGCAAGAAATTGTAAACACATTATAACACTTTTGAAAAAATTAGACTTACTTTTGTTGCCGGAAGGATTATCTAAGAGTTAAAAATCAGTTATACTAAACCTGTTCGTTCATCAACTGTTAATATGGGCATGTGTTAATTAGTACCTCATAATTTTAATTACAACAATAAAATATTATAATTAGAACAGTAAAATATTACATAAAAGTTACTCAACCTCCAGTTTTTCGAATTATATTGATCTAAGGTCTCTGACGAAACTAGCTCGTTAGATGTTTAAGTGATTAGGGTAACATTGGGTTCCTGAAAATGTAGCAACCGCTTCTGATCTTTTAAATGAAAATGTTTCCATTCACGCCTTAAAGTTTTTTTTAAATAGAACACCTGTATATTTTTGCATTTTTTCATTTTACACGTCATATTAGGGTGACTTTCAATAGATTTTTCTATACCCAAGTTTAATTTCTTTTGAAATTGTAACATGTTACACGCCTCACGACTCTCAGCTTTAATGCATTTGCAAGAGTAATACCATTATTATTTTATTCGATTTTATACTGTGTTGAGGGAAGAGCGTAGTCAACATGTATTGCCATCTATTCCATGCGCCGTCCTATTCTCAACGTAACGCTGTCAATTTTGAAGGTTCCTTCGGTTGACTCAGATCTGTCAGGGTTCGGCAAAATTTCCAGGATAGTGAGGTAAAACTGCTCCCTGGCGTCGGTAATTAGCTATAGTCGCCGAAATATGCCGATGTTAAAAAGTAAAAAAAAAAGCCAAAATTAATAAAACATGCAAATTCTAATTGAACTTCTGCTAAATTACACTTAATCTTTTGTTAATATTTATTATTTCTTCTTCTACCCTTATGTTTTCCGAAAGTTAATTGAAACAGACCGCTAATCTACTATTTCGACTACTACAGAGACACTAATTAACTAACACATGCCCCATGCTCATTATGTTGGTTGTTATAATAACTAGATACTTACTATGATCCTGACGTTCTTCTACGAAGATTCGCAATTTTCCTCTTATAGTTGGCAATTCCACTTCTCTCTGCTGAGGGCTTCTTCCATAAAAGTTGGTGTCGCTAACATTGCTCTTCAGCTTAATCAATTCCATGGTGTAAGAAAATTCGTCAATTACCAGATGGCGCTCCAAGATGTTATTTGCCTGAATCAGATAAAAACCGTGTAAAAGTTTTGTTGATTTTTTTTGGCTGTAAGTAAAGCGAAATAATTCTGTTGGCTGGGTAGGTATTTAGCCATTAAGTTTTTGAACCAAACTAGTTGCTTCCCTGTATAAACAATTTAAAAACATAATACCAAGTAATCTATAGACTGTAGACGATTCAACTTGCATTAAATATCAAAACCTATAACCAAGAATCTTTATAATGAAATGGCTATCAAGTATAAATCCTCTTCTGTATAAAAAAAAGTCTGTGATGCACTTTTTTCTACTGGCTAGTGCAAAATAAATACTTAAATAAATACGCTCATTTTATTGGGATTTTAATATATACTCACATGGTATGAAAACTCTTCCATAAATAATTTTTTAATTTGTGACGGGTGAACATTGCTCGCATCTTTCCAAGCTTTGTTTGACGGTACAAAGTATGTGTATTTTCTCGTAGTATCATTTAGCTGGTAGTTGAATCCTCTCTTATTGCCAAGTTGATATGTATCCCTGCAAAAAAAAAAAACAAATAAGGAATTAAGGAATTATAAAACAAATGCGTCTTTGTGGGGATAGTTGTTAAACAAAGTACTAAATGACAAAACAGGTTTGATTACTTTGAATGAACGTTAACCCATAAGTCTATTTCAATTTAGATTTAAGTAACATAATTAATTAAGAAAGTGCGTTATCTTAGTCAATTTTAATAAAAGTTAAGTTTTTTCAACCTCCAATTTAACTATAAGCTGAATTGTGTGACGAAAATCTATTTTCTCGGTCGAAAATATTACACAATGGCGACTAGAAAATATTCTTTAAAGTAAATATATAGCGAGTATATGTTTCTCATAACATTTTAACTATGGTACAGGGTACAGGGCTATGCGGACGACATTGTCATCATAGTCCGAGGAAAGGTCACACAGTCAGTGTGGAAGCGCATGCAGACTGCACTAAAAGTGGTGGAAGGGTGGACGGTTGGTGAAGGGCTCGAGGTGAGCCCCGAGAAAGCAACCGTCGTGTCGTTTACGAGGAGGAGGAAGTGCGACAACCACATAACTCTAACTCTATACGGTAGAAGCATTCCAATGGCCAGGGAGGTAAAATATCTTGGGGTCGTATTGGACTCTAAGCTAACCTGGAAAGGTCACATTGGAAAAATACTGCGTAAGGCAGTCATGACCTTAGCCGCCAGTAGGCGGCTATATGGAAAAACGTGGGGACTAAGACCTAGTATGGCCCACTGGCTGTACACAAGGGTGGTCAGACCATCGTTAACATACGCGGCACTGGTATGGTGGCCTAAGGTGACACAATCCAGTGCCAAACAAAAACTAGGCAAGATCCAAAGGATGGCTCGCCTAGGCATCACAGGGGCCATGTCTTCAACCCCAACAGCCGCCATGGAGCTGTTGCTGGATCTGCCCCCCCTTTACACTTAGTTATTATGGGGGAGGCCAGGCTAGGACTATACAGACTAGCCTGCAATGAAGCCTGAAGATCAACCCAGGCTTCAGTGGCCACTGCAAAATTCAGAAGATCGTGAAGGAGCCCATGCTCAAAATGAGGTCAGACTTCGCGAGCCCGCGAATCTGCAGGGAAAACAACTTTACAGTGGAAATCCCAGACCGCGAGGCATGACGGGAGGAGACGCCGGGAATACCACGGGACGCGCTCGTCTGGTTCACGGACGGATCCGGCGGGGAGCGTGGGACGGGGGCAGGTGTTTACTCGGAAGGACCGAGGGTAAGTCATAGTATTTCCCTCGGAGCCCATGCAACGGTGTTTCACGCCGAAATGTACGCCATCCTGCACTGTGTGCGGGAGAACAAGAGGAGGGGCTACACCAACAAGCGGATCCTCATAGCCACAGACAGCCCTTAAGGCACTAAGTAGCCCATGGGTAAATTCCTGGCTGGTGAGTGAGTGCCGAGACGAGACGAGCGACCTGGCTGGACGGAATGAGGTGACCTTCATCTGAGTTCCGGGTCACTTGGGGGTCAAAGGCAATGAAGAAGCTGAAGAGAGGGGCAGCAGAACCATTTATGGGAGCGGAACGGGCTCTGGGCGTGACAAAGAGCACTGCCAGGGGAGTCATTAAGTCCTGGGTCAAAAACCCACACAAGGTACTGGGAAGACTGTCCAGGGCTCAGACATGGGAAGTCAATAATTGACGAACGCAGTTCAAAGAGAGCTGTGGTGCTACTAAATCTTAGCAGAGGACATCTCAGAAACACAACAGGTCTCTTGACGGGACACATGGCCGTCCAAAAACACCTGCATAAAATGGGGCAGTTCGAAGGGGACCTCGCATGCAGACTCTGCGGCGAGGGGGAGGAATCAGCCCAGCACATCTTGTGCGAGTGTAAAGCTCTGGACCGCAAAAGACAACTGATCTACGGTCAGTCTAGACCGGAGACAGAGCACTATAAAACTTCACCCTACCAATCGCTGTGCAGACTAGTTCAAGGCACAGTGATTTTGGAATGGGTGGAGTAAGACTAGGGGTATGTACAATAAACCAACGGTTGCAGTGCTACCGGGGCGGCACGGCCGCGGACGAGCCCTGAGGAAAAAAAAAACTGAAAATATCTTTATCCATTCAATATTTAATTAATATGTACACATTTCTAGCGGTTATCTGAAATTATCACAAGATAACGATAAAGTTCCAAACGCAGATTAGTGCTTCTATGCGTGACCTGAAATCTATATATGCATTGGGTTTCTCAACGAAGATAATTGTTTTCGACAAAGATCATGGTTGCAAAGGCTGTTCTAAGTTCATTAAACCAAACAAGCACACCACCCTAAAGAAGGCGCAAATTTCCTATGCGACCGCCACGCGAATCCAGCTCACTGTTCAAAAGCAGCTCGCACACTAGACCTCCCCAGCACTACCTTTTACTAAGCTGCAATCGGTCGCGGAGAACGTCCTGAACCTTTTCCAAACTTCCCATGGTCTGCTAGCGCTGATCACCACCGTCATTTTCCTAAATTTCGGAAGTTGTGTCAATCTTCAAGAAGTAAATGACTTTTTGAAGAAAGCGACAATCTCTGCCGGTTCTATCCTGGAATGCAAACGGATTACCCTGCAAAAAATGAGCACCAGGAATTCGTCCAACGCCTAAAACTTGATGTTATTATAGCCGAGGAAACAGACAAGCGTCTGCCATCAAATCCGAAAATTCCCAACAATACACTGTACCGTAATGACCACCCCATTTTTAGAGGTGGCGGCATGGCGGTGCACGTTAAAACCAATATCAAGCACCACCCTCTCATTGCGTTAGCGCTGCAGAACATTGAAGCTACGCAAATCGTAATCAACACTTCCTCTGCAGGTCTACTAAATCTCAACCCACCACGAAAGATAATTCTAGACGCCGACCTCTTATTTCACACAAATCAACCCATAATAAAAGCTGGCGATTTAAATTCAAAACATCCTAACTGGCATTCTCGCAATGTCAATTCAAATAGAAAAATCCTCCAATCCTACCGCGACAACTGAACATGTTGACGCACCACAAATATCTACACACTTGGGCAGTGTAACCGAAGGTTTTAACAAGAATAAGTCAACTGATGCAATGTTTTTCGATTTGCTAAACTTTCGAGAGGGTTTGGCATGCAGGCTTCCTTAACTTCTATCATTTAATTACCCACTCCCTATGATACTCCTCATCAGGTCATACCTAAAACAGACGAAGTTCCGGGCTAAACACCAGGGAACGAGATCTAGAATTTAGACAGCCACGGCTGGTGTCCCGGCAAGGTTCTGCTATCTCCCCACCACTGTACAATATATATGTCGCAGACATTCCGACACCGTCCCAAAACGTGCCATACGCACTATACTCAAATGACACTACTATCTTCGCCAGCTTTATGCAACCGATCATAATAACCCAACGTGTATAAATTGCCGTAGATTAGCTGAAAGACTGGTACAAGAAATCATGTCTAGCCATAAGCCCCTACAAATGCGCAGCAGTCCTATTAGCAGTATAAGCCCCGACAAATTTACCACAGTCCTATTTTCCAAGAGGAGACACACATCTCACGTTAACATATCCTTAGACAATAGTCTAATTCCTTGGTATTATATTTTTAAATTCTATCCATCGAGACGATTACCATGACACCAAACACTATGCCGCTTAATAAGAAAGATGGTTTGCACATGCTCAAACCGCCATCTTTACATACGACATTATATATGAAATTAAAACGGCAGGTCTTCTTATTTAGATAGGTTAGATCAAATCTCGATTCAAAATTAATTTTTTTTAATTTCCGCGCTCGACGCCACCATCTTGGACGCCATATTGGATGACGTAATCTCAGGTTAAACCCCCATTGGTCCTTTATCCAGCCGTCATCTTGTTACGTCACTGTGGCGTCACTGCGCGCATGCGCAGTGACCGGGTGGTGGGTACAGAACTCTTCATCTATACCTACTACCGTCTCGATTGAGAAATACAATGAACCTGCTTATATAGTGTTTCTTGTACTACGTAACTTACCTGTTGAAGCTAATAGTTATAAATAACCGTTAGTTGCTTATTCAAATTCTCATATCGCCCGTAGGTCACCAAAACCATAGTATTTACTATTTACACACCTTTATCTTCCTAGTTAAAATAGTAAAGTTTTTGCTTGTTAACCGCCGTTTCTTCCACTTTGCATTTTTTTGTTGGCCTGTCGCTGATAACATGTAGGCTCAGCGATACCCCTTTACGATTACGTTTCTGCAAGCGCCTCCATGGCCGTGAGGGAAAGTCGATTCAGACTTTCCAATACGGACTCGGGGACGACGGTTCGACACGCACCGGCGGCGGATGATTTTTCGAATCACTGTCGTCGTTGAGATCGAGCTCAAGGTGGAGGGTAGGTTAGTTTAGATGAGCAAAAATGGTCAGCAATAGCCTAATTGCCAGTAAGTATCTTACCTTTACCTTTTTACGTTTCTGCAGAAAATATTACAATATTTGCTAATTGTCCTTCACATATATTACACAGTTACTTGCGAGTTAGAGATCTAAAATCTACAAGATTCTCTGTAATAATTAATTGCTGTATTTGATGTTGATCGAGTACTCGTATACACAAATTGTAAACGAATGTGGATGGTGCAATTAGGTTAGAAGCATGTTCCAATGTGTGAAGTTAGTTAGATAGTTCTGATGCGGGTGTTTCATTGCAAATTCTCGTTAGGTTCGAAATGTAACTCTGCAGTTAATACTGGTGTGATAATAATTTAATTCTGTTATCGTCTTTACAAATTGCTAACTAGAGTGTAATTGCATTTAAGTGTCGCTGAATGTGGATGTGCTGCACAACTCTGTACAGTATGATCCGATCTTACCATTTGAAATGACCAACCAATTTTCATTTAGAAAGATTCCCTGTAATAAGATCGATCTAGTAGTAAAGCTTCCACAAAATTACTTTATCAATGTTATTACAGAAAATCAGTTTGCTTAGTCGAATAAAAGTGATTGTTTTCGAAAATGTACTTTTTTACGTCCAAGCCCTGTATCGATTTTATGTATATATGTATATATATATATATATATATATATATATATATATATATATATATATATATATATATATATATATATATATATTAATTAGCTTCTACGGGGAGGAATTTTTCCTTACACCAAAACTTTCAACAAACCTCTTATCTGCAAACCCCTTTGTGACCTCACCATTCTAAAAGCCTACCGTGATAGTCACGTTGTGCCAACATCATTTCATGAAACACTACACCAAATCACATACTAATTGCAACATTCTACAATGCACAGGCTTTGCTCTCCTTACAAATTCCATTCACTAGTCAAGACGACGCCTTAGCACTACCAGCGCACTGCTTTACGACACGTACACAAAAAATACACACATTTAAAATACACCCTACACTTTGGGATACTTTAGACAGACTCCCACAAAATAAAGCAGAACATGTTACACAACAAAAGGCGGACGTACAGAAACGGAAATTACAGCATCCTCTATAGGACAAACATCTCAAACAACACTTACATAACTCCCATCCCACTACACTAATTCACAACCTTTTAAATGGCAACATAAGTGACGTCGCAATTAAAGCTCCATCCAAAGGTTATAATTTCGCACCCACCCCTAAATTCATCCTAACAGCAAAGATAATTTCTCAATACGAAGATGCTATAACACACCTACCGAGTGACGACGCTGAAATTACGAGACAGGATTCTACGTTGTGTCAAACCTTCACAACATATATATCTATATATATATATATATATATATATATATATATAATATATATATATATATATATATATATATATATATATATATAACTATGTGTGTGTGTGTAGAACACAGGTACAAGTTGTTAACCAATTTAATGAAAAACATCCAGATTTGCTCTCACTAACCCAGGGAACTGTGTCTAAGATACATTCACAGTCTCGTGATTATGGATACGTTAAACCGCTGCCTAGGAGACCCAAGTTTGTTGAAGAAGATGTAAAACTCAATATTTTATTGGCTTTTCAAAAAGAACCAACAACTTCTACCCGTCAAGTTGCATGTGAAAATGTTGTTAGTCAATCAACAGTTTTAAGGTGTCTCAGAAAAGAAAAAAAATGCATCCATATAAACAACAACACGTTCAGGAGTTGATTGACGGTGATTCTGATAGAAGACTGCAATTTTGTGAACAATTGCTGGATATGTTACATAGAAATGTTATTTCTTCTGCTGACGTTCTGTTTTCCGATGAAGCATCATTTCTTTTGAATGGCGATTAAAACGGGAAAAATGCAGATACTGGGCTGCCGAAAACCCCCACTGGATGCGACAAACACACACTCAGCGTCCTCAGAAATTGAACGTTTGGGCTGGTATCATTGGTGATCACGTTGTTGGACCTGTTTTTATATAAATCTAAACGGTCCAAGATATTTAGAAATGCTAAGAGAACAGGTTGTCCCAATGTTAGCAGAATTGTAACCAAATGTAATAGAACCTAATATTCCCTATGAAAGGATATGGTTTCAACAAGACGGTGCACCGCTGCACTTTGGTTTTCAAGTACGGGAGTATTTATACGAAGTCTATCCACAAAGATGGATTGGACGAAGAGGTTTCGTAGAAAGGCCTTGATTTCTTTTTATGGGGATATCTTAAAAACAGTGTGTATATAACGTAACCTGACGATTTAAATGATTTGAAAATGAAAATAACAGAAATTAGGAACGTAACGCCTGACGTGTTAAACAGAGTTAGGGAAGAATTCCAGAGCAGATTATTTCGTTGTGTGCAAGTGAATGTAGAACATTTTGAACATTTATTATAAGAAAGGACGTTTTTATTAAGTTCATTTTCGAAATTTGAATTTTAGGGTAAACTGTTTAGTTTTAATATTCCGGTATTTAATTTCCATCCTGTATTGAAAAATGTAATATTAGACCATATATTTGGGGTATCTCCGCATTCAGAAAAATGTGATTCACCGAATTGTGATAAGAAAATGTAGGGTTGCTATTAAAAAAATTGATAAAGTGGTGGGGGTAAAATGGTGGGAGCCTAATTTTTTTAACTATGATTATAGGATAATGTTCGACAAATTAAACTTCACGTGTCTCAGGGTTTTCCACAAAAACAATTTTTTGCTGAATAATGAATTTTATTCCATAAGTGTGTTTCACACTATATATATATATATATATATATATATATATATATATATATATATATATATATATATATATATATATATATATATATATATATATATATATATATATATATATATATATATATATATATATATATATATATATATATATATATATATATATATATATAATATATAAAAATTGAAACTGACCCTAGATATGGGTTCTAGGAGGCCTAGTCCGCGCTTATTTGAAGGAATGTGTTTAAAATTCGAAAGTCGGGATCTCCTCATTAGCACATCTTTTTAAAGAAAATTCACTAAAGGGTAAAATATAGATCAAAATTTAGATCTGTAAGTTTAAAGACAACAAAGTTAAAGGCATTTGAAAAAAATGTTTTTTCTCTCAAAACGTCAAAGTCGCGATTTGGAACATCCAAATTAGCAACATTTATGCAAAGAACCTGAAACGAATACCAGTTATGTTGCGAAAATGTCACAAGAAGAGTGTTTCACAAACCCTTAAGTTTCACCATCAACCGTCCTTCATTTTACTAAAATATTTCTAGAAAGTTAATTTCAAACAGACCCTTTCTCTGATGTTTTGGCAGTAGTTTTAGTTATAAAGTGTATGATTTAATAGTCTAGTCTTTGCCGCCCCAATAGCACCGCAGCCTTTGGCTTATTGTGCATGCCCTTTGTATTTTCTACTCCACCCATTCTAAAATCACTGTGCCTTGAACTAGTCTGCACAGCAATTTGTAGGGTGAAGTTTTATATTGCTCTGTCTCCAGTCGAGGCTGTCCGTAGATCAATTGTCTTTTGCGGTTCAGAGCTATAGACTCGCACAAGATGTGCTGGACTGATACCCCCCCCCCCCCCTCACCGCAGAGTCTGCATGCCAGGTCCCCTCATACCGCCCCATTTTTTGCAGGTGTTTCTTGACAGCCATGTGTCCCGTCAAGAGTCTTATGTTCCTGAGCTGTCTGCTAAGATCTAGCAGCTCCACAACTCTCTTTAAACTGGGTTTCTCAATTACTGACTTCCCATGTCTGAGCCCTGGACAGTCTGCCCAGTACACCTTATGTTCGTTTCTGACCCAGGACTTAATAGATCCCCTGGCAGTGCTCTTCGTCACACCCAGGATCGGTTCTGGTCCCATAAATGGTTCTGCTGATCCTCTCTTCGCGAGACTGTCAGCTTCTTCATTGCCTTTGATCCCCGAGTGACCCGGCACCCAGATGAGGGTGACCTCATTCTGCTCAACCGGGTCGCTCGTCTCGTTTCGGCATTCATTTACCAGCCTGGACTTTACCCGTGGGTTACTTAGGGCATTAAGGGCTGCCTGCCTCTCTGTGGCTATGAGGATCCGCTTGTCGGTTTGTCTCTCGCACGCAGTGCAAGATGGCGTACATTTTGGCCTGAGAGACCGTTGCATGAGCTCCGAGGGAAATACTGTGACTTACACTCGGTCCTTCCGAATAAACGCCTGTCTCTGTCACACGTTACCCGCCGGATCCATCCGTGAACTAGACGAGTGCGTCCCGTGGTAGGCCTGGCGTCTCCCCCCGCCATACCTCGCGGTCAGGGATTGCCACTGTAAACTTGTTTTCCCTGCAGAAGTCTGACCTCATTTCAAGCATGGGCTCCTTCACGATCTCCTGAATTTTGCAGTGGCCCCTGCTGCCTGGGTTGATCTTCAGTCTATCATTGCAGGCTAATCTGTATATCCCTATATTTGTTTGTTTCTTAAAAGCCAAAAAAAGTAACCAATATATCTTTGTTTAAATACTACGTTAATCAGTTTTATTGAATATCTCAGTTTGTGACTTTTGGCACTTAGAGCAAATAGAACTTATACTCTTTTCTTTATCACTGAAATCTCGCAAATTTACGACGGTCGAATTCACTGGAAATAAATATCAATAGACATACGTTATAAAGGCGGCGAATTTAAGATACCCTGTAGAATGTCTAAATCAATAATGAAATGTGAGGTAAGTTATCGCCTTAAGCGTTTAATATAAGTGAAATATTGGTTTAAGAGTTCATTGAAATTCAATAAAGCAAGCAAATCGTTTTATCAGATTTCATTTACTTCCTTAAAAGCAACAGGAAATAGGAAAAGGCAAAGCAAAATATTGGAGATACAATAAACTATTCACGATCTGACATATTGAAATGCTACAAAATTCAGAACGGAAATTAGAAAATACGGAATCTGGTATTTTTAGGGTTTCCGCTTAGAGGCGCTTGGTACTTTGCAATGGCAAATATCTACATGAAAAATATTTCCAAATCAACGCCCCTAAATTAACATTTTAACTACCTCATAAGGCAAACGAGTGTTAAATTTACACTATACTATTATAAGTTTTAGTTTTTTAGCTACGATGCAGCTTCACCACCATCATCAACACAGTCTAAGGGCGATGTCGCCTTGTCCTCAAGACCATAATTCTTTGTCTCGAACAACACTCTTTCTTTAATTATAGCTTCCACACTTTATTTATTGCGACAGGCTTTCCAGTAATTTGCCCTCTTCGTGTGGTGGTGGTGAAAAAGGCGCTATGGCCTCGACAGAACTGTCATTAGCCACTGCCCTCTTCGTATACCACTCTCTTTTTATACAAATATGTGTCCCTCAAATAATGTCGTCGGAATGCTATTATGTCTCAAAATAATGCAAATGATTTTGTTTCTCAATTTCTTTGAGCAAGCATTGTTCTTCCCCCACTTCTAGAAAAATTTTAATCATATTTCTATCAATCTCCTGTGCCTCTATTATTTTTCTCAAGTCCACATTTCAAAAATTTCTATTCCGTTCATGTCTACGTTTTCACCCAATACACTTCCACACCCCCCTTATGTACGATTTGGTGAATTTTTTTCCACAGATATTGACATGCAGTTTGGGCTTGAAAAATGTTGCACCTTATATAATGTATATGGAACATACAACCAGGCGTAAATCAAATGCAGAATCGCCAATAAATTGCCCCAATGGATGTTATAAATACCGGTGAATACAGCAAGCGAGGAAATTAAACCACTCATTAATTAAAACACCGAACTGACAAATGTGTTTATTAGGTGTTGCAAGCAGTTGTGCTCAACAGCCAGTACCTGACCAGAGCTCTTAATACACATGTATGTTGTGCACTGAGTTAGAAACACTCCTAATAAAATCCAGAACGCACCACGCTGTTGTGACATCGAACGAGTAATCCTACCTAGACACCAAGATGGAAGAGGATTGCGGGATATTTGGTACATGCCTGGACCAATAGATATTAAACCTGCTTACACATTTTTACCGACACACCCTTACTTCCAAACCACACCGTGCCATATGCAAGCCACATCATTCAATCTCGTTACAATAAAGGAAATGTAAAATACAAAGAGCTTCAAGTATATATATATATATATATATATATATATATATATATATATATATATATATATATATATATATATATATATTTGTTTTTTTTGACATCATTCGGTCCAAAGCGACGGTGCAGATTTGGGCGTTAAACGTCAGAGACTATCCAACACCGCGCTGGCAGAAATTTTAAAGACACTTAATTTAAACTTACTTCTTTAAAAATGTTTACATTACAGAATCATCAGAACATTTTTCGGAGTATCCTGTACAGGATGTGCCAAAGTAGATGTTTTCTTATGGAAAATCATGTATTCTAATGGAAGCTGATGTTTCTGTCAGAGATAGAAAAAATGGACCCCCGTCTCCAGGGCTCAAATTTTATGAGAAACTCACTGGCGCAAACAAAATTTTGCTATCTCATATCGATTTGCCGCTAGAGGGCGTTTCTAGAATTTAGTCCTATACTGGACCAGAAAATGGTGTTGTTGCTGCCCTTTTTAAGGCTATTTATTTACTCGGTTCCTTCGGTGCCTTGATGCCCTGGTACGCAGGTTAAAGTTACTTTGTTATTAGCCACCAGTAATGATTTTTTGCACTCTTAGGTCAGTTTAGACTTGGTTTTAAAGGATTTTAGGATCTCTGGTACTATCTAACTGTCTGACTGGATGTAGATCTCTATATTTGTGGGTCTTCTTAGTTATGCACTCCTGCACACAGAGACTTATAGCCGGATTCGTGCTTGGAAGATGGTGGAAGTTTGTCTTAGGGACTTAGCGAGTCTACAGTTGGATCCTTTTATTCCCACTCCCGCTCCCTCAATTTATTTAGTACCGTCTGTATTCCATGCAGATGAGTTGTTTGTTAGGATTACACTGTCTCTGTTCCATGTTTGGCGGTCATCTATGACCACGTCAGTATACCATCCTGGGATTCAGCCCCAATGGCTTTTCTGTGAGTCTACGGCATGTCCAGATTGCCATTGTTGTTCTCAAATTGTCTAAGAAGATCACTAAATATTTGACTCCATTCGAAAATTTTATCTGTGATCCACTCAGAGTGGGAGCTTTTAAGTTTGGTTTCCTTCTGTTGATGAACGGGACAAGATCTGTCTTATGAGGATTGACATTAAGTCCTTCTGTTTCACACCAGTCTTTTTACTATATTTAGGCGTGTTTGCATTAGGCTGGATATTACAGCACCTTGCTTTTACTTCACTCTTATGGCAATATTGTCTGCATGTGCTTGGATTGTGAATCCATATCTGCTTAATATAGTCATAAGTGTATCAACAACGAACGACCACAGCAGAGGTGATAGCACTTCTCCTTAAAAATAACCTTTTGTCGTCATCACTCTTGCGTTGGATTCATTTGTCGTGGCTGTGATAACACGGATTTTACGCATTGACTCAATCCATCCTACAATCAGGAATTCCACTTCCATTTCTTGTAGGATTCGTTTAATGGATTGATATGAGGTGTTGTCAAAGGCACCCTCTATGTCAATGAATGCGCTGAGCGAGCGCTATTTCCTTGCCCACCAAAGTCCCCCCCCCCCACTGGACACCGTAGAGCATCTAATCTGGATTTTCCCGCCTGATAGGCAAATTGTTGTACATTGAGCGGTTTTCTTGTTAGGGTTTCGTTTCAAATGTAGTTGTCTAATGCCTTCTCCATGCGCTTTAGGAGCAAAGGTGTGAGGCTAATGGGGCAGTAGGACTTTGTTTCGTCCGTAGAATGACGTCCTGTTGACCTGTTCTTGGTATAAACACCACATGGGCCCTCTCCATGCCGGTAGAATAGAGTCAACGATTAAACTGGCTCTGAATATTCGTTGGGGTTTAATATGTTTAAATCCCGTTGTAGTAAGGCCGGAAATATGTTGTCTCTGCCAAGGGATTTATAGAGTTTAAAACTCTCTATCACCCATTTAATTCTGTTAATATTGAAGATCGTACTTCCCTGTCTTTTTCCAACTCCCACTTGCTCTCTCAACCCTTGATCAGCCGAGCTGCTCTTGTACAAATTACCTTCTCTGTTTTGTGAGCCTGGAAAGTGAGTATGTAGGAGAATTCACGTGCTTCTAGGCTGTTTGTATATTCACTGTTTGTATTTTTAAGTAGAATAATGCGGCTTGGATGATCCTTTGAGATAGACGCTGGGTCGGGACCAGTTCATCTCTCCCTTCGCAAAACTGTATCCATGTTCCTCCTTTTGGATCGCCTAAGTTCTTTATTATATGATGTTTGGGCTTGTCGTTATTTAGTCCAGTCTTCAGACATTTTTGCACTATTAAACTTATTCTGGCCCCCGATCTAAGCCGTCCCAGTTTCCTTTTTGGCACGTCTCTTTGGGTTGCTTTACGCCTAAGAGGACAGCTGTTCTCGTAGACAAACGTTATAATTTGATTTAGGTCGCTTGAGGCTTCTTCAAGCAGCTCTGCTGTGTACAGATCACAGTCCAGCCCTTGTACCCCCAGCTAAAGATGCATTCTATAGGCATCCCAATCATTGAGATCGGGTACCCTGCGCTCCCCCACGCACCTAAGTCATGCCTCTATGTCAAATATTATGGTTTGATGGTCAGATTTAGAGGGTTCATCCGATACAAACATCCGACATGTTGCCCGCACAACTAACGCTCTGCAAGTGGCAGATATGTGTCTTAAACCAGCGGCGTTTAGACTCAAAAACCTCCTCTCTCGCACTCGTAACTTAGGTTTATGTGAAAGGTATTCCGCTTCCTATCGGTGGGAATTTCTCGCTCTGCGCACAACCGTTGTAATCCGGCAATTTTTGGAGATGATTCTTGGTGTTTATAAGGTAACTGATAATAAATTACTTTGTTTACGTTCTTTAACTAACTGCGATTGAGCCTGTGGACTTATCTATTTTAAAAGCACTGGATCTATGATATAAGTACTACATTATGCTTGTTGGTAGCAACTTTTTGTTAGAAGCATTGTAACAGATTTAACCAGAATTTAATTTGCCATTTTTTTTATAGAGAATTGTCATTGAACTTGCAGCGTATATAGATCAAGTTACTTCATCTAGGTACTCAGAAACACGAGCGTTGCAGTACGCTACTGGAGGATGCCTAGGTCTTTCTGTAAGAGTGTATAAAGAGACACGGGGCAGTCGCCAAAATATTTAATCAAGAACTGGCTCTGAACTGACCTGACCCTTTTCTAGAGAACTCCGGATGCAAGTTGTACTGGGATCGGAGCGTTCTTAAAGACCAACGACCTTCCCACAACTGCAAACAAGTGACGCTGATTGATGTAGCCATTCCGCATACTAATAATTTAAAGACAAAGTACAACAAGAATATAATCAAATAGAAACCTTGCTACGCTAGTGAGGATACATTGGAGGGCAGATAGTGACCAAGCGATCGCAATAGTCATGTCGTCAACTGGTATTGGAGATTACTTTTATAAGGCTACGCAGAAAGCAAGGAAGTGACGCGTTGTCGTTCAGGACCCGGCGACTTAAAAATCTGATCATCTGAGCTTAATCCTTGGGTATCTGGGATACCACCTGCGACGAATGAATGTTCTCCTTCAAGAGTCCGAAAGCCCTTTACGATAACAGTAACAATTATATTATTACTGCTGTTTATTAAAAGTCAGGTTTTCCGCTCCATATATTATAATACATTCTACGTAAGATTGGTCCTAGAATGCCTAATTCGGGCCTATTTAAAGCGCAAAAGTCATGGTTTCTCTATTAGCAGATTTTATTTATAAAAATTATCTAATAAAAGCGAGAATTCTACCACATACCCTGAAAAGTTTAGTGTTTTAGTGAATTTTTATTTAAAAAAATTCACTAGTAGAGAGGTATCGATGGTGAGACTTTGCAAAAATATTTTCAAATGAGCGCGAACTAGGACCTCTAGAACCAATATCCGGGGTCAGTTTAAATTTTTATATGTTTATATATATATATATATATATATATATATATATATATATATATATATATATATATATATATATATATATATATATATATATATATATATATATATATATATATATGTATCCAACAGATAACTAAAGAAATAATGAACCGGTTTCCGTGAAACTCGGCAAGTGCCTTTCTTTAATTAATGGCTTGGATCATTTCGTTAACCAGGAAAATCAGACTAGGTTTTCCCGGAAAATTTTGAGTTTTCTTTCGAAAAAAAAATTTTTCTCCAAAAATTACAAAGCTATTTTAATGAAATTTTGTGTATATATTCTCTTGCGTAAGTTCTTACTACATACGAAAATTCAACTTCCTACGTCTATAGAAAATTTTGTAATTCCAATTTTGAGTTTTTTTTTCGAAAAAAAATTTTTTCTCTGAAAATTACAAAGTTATTTTAATGAAAATTGGTTAGTGTGTTTCCCTGGGAAAGGTCTTACTACGAACAAAAATTCAACTTTTTACGTTTATAGAAAGTTGAGTTATTCAACTTTGAAGCATTTAATAAAAATTCACTACCATAACGCACTTGCTGCGTCCCGAACTTTTTTATTTATAGATGGCAATGAAATTACAGAATGAGACATTTCGATAAATGTTCTAAAACTAAAATCCTAGAAATGCATGGAATATTTTACTTACGTTAGCATGGAATCAGTCATGAGCTTATCGAGGACTGTGGTGTAAGGAACACCGAGGACACGGTCGATGACGTGGATGATCCCGTTCGTAGCTGCCAAATCAGCCTGAAGAATAGTCGCATTTACACCACCACCTTCCACTGTCACGGTCCTGTTATTGCCTGTTTGAACGACGTTGAAATATAGATTTTTACGTGGATTCAGAGTTCTGGTTTGATAGACCTGCAAAAATATAAGCGATGTATGAGAACCCAAGTTAAATCCACGACTTATGGAAAATAAACAAGCATATGCTTTATGCGCGTTAAATATTTTAAATGGCACACCTGAATGGTTTTCTAGAACAAATAAACACCAGAATAATATAAAATGTAACTAAACAATGGTTACAGTGATTTAAAGGAATGATGTTACTACAGACTTCAAAACATATTTTTAGAAAAAAAAAATTACAGGCGACTTTTGAACATGAACAAAATACGGACGGTTTGAACTTAACTGCGTCACCTTTTTGTTTTCAAAGCTAGATGGTTAATTAATTAGTATCTTATTTTACCATTGAGTCAAATATGGTAAAAATCAGTTAGCCTTGCGTTTTTCTAAGTTCAAAAATAAATATATTTTTTAATTGGAATACAGTATCCATGGTAAAAATCAGTTAGCCTTGCGTTTTTCTAAGTTCAAAAATAAATATATTTTTTAATTGGAATACAGTATCCATGGTAAAAATCAGTTAGCCTTGCGTCTTTTAAGTTTAAAAATAAATATTTTTTATTAATTGGAATACAGGATACTGTATTCCAATTTAAAAAAATATTTATTATTAAACTTAGAAAAACGCAAGGCTAACTGATTTTTACCATATTTGATTCAATGGTAAAATAAGATACTAATTAATCAACCATCTAGCTTTGACAACAAAAAGGTGACGCAGTTAAGTTCAAACCGTCCGTATTTTGTTCATGTTCAAAAGTCGCCTGTAAAATTATTTTTTTTTCTAAAAATATGTTTTGAAGCCTGTAGTAACATCATTCCTTTAAACCACTGTAACCATTGTTTAGTTACACTTTATATTATTCGTGTGCGGATCGAGAAACTGATGAAAATTTTAAATCAGGATGAGATCGAAATTTAATTTTTTCTCGTTTCCTCTCACACAAATATAATAAATATCCCTAATATAAACCAACGACCATCTAAGTACGGGTCTGCCTATTATAACTACTACGTTGCAAAAATCATGAGGAAAATGAAATTCGTTAGAACCTGTAGTGTAGTACTATGTATGTGGAAGCAGAATGAACTGAATTGCTTATTCCGTTGTGATGAATTCTCGTTTATATCCAAACGTGCAACTACAATGGGAACGCTGAGAAGGATCCATATCCAGGAATGTTTATCTTAAGATCATGAATTTTAATTGCCCCTATTGAAAACGAATTCTACATAAAAAATTATCGACACACATCAACCCATTACATTATTACCACTGTTTTAATATAGTAACTCGTATCTTGTTTGATATATTTAAATACAGAGAGAGGTTTCCAAGAAAGGGAACCCATAAAATTAGTTTGGTTATTCATAACAATGCAGTTATTCATGTATTTATTTATAAAGCTTCAGAAAAAGCAAGTTTGCGCTTGCCATTACAAAAATGTAGCAGTCTTATGCCAATATTTACTGTAATAATATGTTGAGTATTGGTAAAATATTTTACATATGCAGATTTGTTAATGTGGTTATTTTTAAGTGCAGAAATATCTTCCTTGTATCTAGTATTAAAGCTCCTAGAAGTTTGACCGATGTACATTGCGTTACAATGTGTACAATGTCCATTTTAGTTAGAAGTGACCTAGAATTTGTAGAGTTAAATGCAAGGAATGTTTCTCTGAGTGAACAATTTTTTTGAGGCAGCCTTCGCAACCGTGATATACGTATACTTATAATTTATTGACTGAAATTACACAATACCTCTATACAGTAAGTCCATTATGACTTGTGTAGTATATAGTGACATAATTTAAACAGTTTATCCTAAAAATACTTGACATTGCATTATCCAAATATGACATACTTCGAATTTTGACAAACCATTTTAAATAAACTTTTTATACCTTTTTTTCTTTCATCTTACATTTCCAATCACTGTCTTCATTTACTACTAATCTTTATACATCCATCATTACTCTCCCATCATCATTCTTCATTTACTTTCCATGTTTATACTAAATTTATAAAATTTTATACAAAACCCAACCGCTTCATTCTGACAATTAAACTTTCGGTAAATGTAGGTTGTGTTTATCGCACTAAACCGAAGTGTACATCTGCCCTGCCACAATATAAAACCTGCTTTTTTGGCAGGGTAGAAGAAGTTTTTATCCAATTAAATGACAATGGAGCTCCTGCTTTTGTATGTGGTGATTATAATTTAAGATTTAATGACTTTTTGTGGTTTCTTCGACTGTTTTAGTCAGATTTCGCGAAGACAGGGTGCCTCGGCATCTTGTATTGATAACATATTTTGCAATGTACACTCGGCTGACATTGAGACTGAAACATTGACAAATACAGTATGAGATCATAACACGCAGTTATTATCATATAGTATCACGGGTATTGATCATACTCCTGTTGAATATGAGTATAAAAGGTCATTCAGTCAGGAGAATATATCCCATTTTGTGTATCTTTTGAATAGTGCATCCTGGGACCTGGTCTATCGGGAGCCAGTGGCGGCAAAAAAATGTGATGTTTTTTTCCCTGAGTTTGATGCCTTGTTTCAGATTGCGTTTCCGGTTGACAGAAAAAGATCCATGCCCGGGAAGATTGCTCCTAAACCGTGGATATCAGCGGAACTTGTAGAGAGGGCTGTTTGCTTCGTGATTTTCCACTTCTACTGGATTCGGTTGCGGATCCGCGGTGTAATGAGTTTTATAATAGTCTAAAGAAACAGCACGGTGCTAGGTTAAAAGACGCCAAGAAAAAATACTACGAAATAAAATCTCTAAGGATTCAAACCGAAATAAAGCTACGTGGGAAACAATTAGAGAAAATGTCATCGTGGGGAAGATGAACAGCAAGGCGGCAAATCTGAGTATTCTGTCTGGTGACGGAGTCGTTATGACAGATCTTAATATGATTGCTGACAGTCTCAATGCGCACTTTGTCGGCACTGTTAATATCTGACAAAAAACTGTGACATAAATTGTTCATTGAAAAATAGCTCTAATCACTATTCTATGTTTTTATATCCTGTATCAGAGGACGATGTATTAGAGATCATAAAACTAATTTAAGTTAAAAATTCACCAGGAATAGATGAAATACCATGTAGTCTTCTTGGCGGGGTTGCTCATATTGTGGTGCTCCACTAACTTACCTTATAAAAGTGTCGTCTAAAATCGGTTGTTTTCCTGAGCGTCTGAAGACGGCCATTGTTGTCTCTTTCTTTAAGAAGGGAGATCCACGTCTTTTGGACAACTACAGGGCGATTGCGCTGCTTTCGGTTTTTTCTAAGATCTTTGAGAAGGCATTTCTGCTAAGACTCTTTGGAGAGATACAATTTGCGTTCTCCGTGCTAATTTGGCTTTCGTGGGCAGCTGTCAATTCAGGATGCCGTGTTTAGCACTTACCTGACAGTCTTGGATTACATAAATAGTGGGTCCAAGTCCGCCGGGCTTCTCTTTGACATTTCGAAAGCATTTGATGCAGTCAACCATTCCCTTTTATTGCAAAAATTGGAGCATTGTAGCATAAGAGGAAATGCATATTTATGGCTAAAAACTACCTGTCTGGGAGAAGTCAGGTTGTCAGGATACGACAGGCAGGTAAGAACTACATGTCTAAGTTTTCAGCCGTGTCGAGCGGCGTGCCGCAGGGCAGAATATTGTGCCCTGTTTTGTTTACAATTTTTCTTAACAATATGGTTTATGATCTCCAACAATACCACTTAATTTTGTACACAGATGACACCACTGCTGCAATCTCAGGGGAAAGTTTTGAAGAGCGTGGTGGTGCAGCTAATGTGTGTGTGTCTCAGGTGTCAGCCTGGTGTTCGCGAACTGGTCTCGTTCTTAACACGCGGAATACTGAAAAGCTTCTTTTTTCGCCGGTGGGTGTGCATCCGAATCTGAGTCTATATGTGAGATCTGATAACAGTTTAATAAGACAGGCCACATCTATAAAGTTTTTGGGGATCCATCTGGATTTTAACTCATCATGGGATGTCCATGTTGACTATGTCGTGGCCTCTTTTGCATCTAGGAATTACGGGTTGCTGCAGCTGAGCGATTCCTTGAGTACTCAGGCGTTGTTGACATGCTACTATGGTAGTGTCAACTGTCTCCTGGCATATGGTTTGCTGTGTTGGGGCGGCTGTGTGCATCTGGGGAGGGTTCTGTTGATGCAGAAGAGAATTGTCCGCACCATGTTTGGCCTGCCGTCTTCCGCATCTTGTAGACCATTACTTATACGGTATGGAATTTTAACAGTGACGTGCCTATATATGCTTGAGGCGCTTTGTTATAACAAAAAATATTGCAATTTTTAGTACCTGCGGTAATATTACAGCGTATAAAACAAGACAGGCTAAAGATTTGTATGTTCCTCCTTATAGGATCGAACAGATCAATCGGGCACCTCGCAACACTGCAATACGCTTATATAATCATTTACCTGACAGCGTCAAAATTTTGAGCAGCCTCAGGCAATTTAAGCTTGGCTTAAAATCGTGTTTTAGAGAGCATTCTTTTTATTCTGTGGACGAATATTTTAATTTTAAATTTCAGCGTTCATAAGCTGTTTTTTGTGTTTTAACTATTTCCAATATCTTGTAGAGATCTATGGAGCAGTTCTAATAAATAAATAAATAAACACAATTTATAAATTCCAGATTTTGTCAAGAAACATGATTTTTCTTTCGCATTAAATAATGCGTCATGTTGTAACCTTTGTATCTGTATACGCATTTAACATTTTTGAAATGGTTTGTGAAAATATTTTAAAATAAGTCGTCGCAATACGTTTGTTATCTTTCTTAAAGCAATTACAGCTCAAAATACTCAGCTATAAAGGTTTCCCTTATAAACAAAAATGATGATGGCTCCTCCTTGTACGAAAGATTCCTGAAAAAAAATACCACTCCATTCGGATCTCCGGGAGAAGGGTGTGCAGAGGGCGTCGGCATCAAGATTTAACATATCCTTTTCGAATATATGTGGCCTAAAGTCTAACCTGAACTCCGTCCACCATTTCCTTCAGGCTAATGGGCCCAAACTCCTCTTCCTCACCGAAACCCAAATTAAGTGTCAAAACAACCACTAATCACCTTAATTTCCCGGGGTATGAGCTCCTTACTTCCTTTAGATTGCATGGAGGTGTGTGCGCATACGTCCGTAGTAATCGACCCTGCACCAGACTCCCCAATTTGGAAGCTGTAAGAAAAGACATACTTTGGATGAAACTCTCTCTATCAGGACTGCAACTAAATTCATCTGTTGCATTTACCGGTCACCTTCTGACAACAAGTTTGTCCAGCTCTTCGACTACCTTTCTGAAAAAATCGACCATCTGATTTCTGAATATGCTTCCTCCAAAGTCACTATTCTTGGTGACTTCAATGTCCATAATAAGGAATGGCTAGGATCTTCAAAAACCGATCCACAAGGGAGAGCAGCGGAGGCCTTCGCAGTCAGCAATTCTTTAGCCAATATCGTTCAGCAACCTAGTTACTTTCCTCGCATCCCAACACATAGCTCAAATCCCTTGGATCTCCTTCTTACTAAAAAAACCTGAATGCTATAAGACGTCAGTCGCCGCTCGCCTTGGTCACTGCTTCCTACGCAATGCAACCGGAGGTCACACAGTCATCACACCCACGTATCTTTTGGCACTACAGCTCCGCGAACTGGGACGAAATGCGGGATTACTTTTCCTCATTTCTACGGGCGTCTGTCTTCTTTTCTCATCCTGACGCCTCTGATATCTCACACAGCGTCACCGAAATCATTCAAGCTGGCAAGGAATTATTTATTCCACGTACACAGAAAACCTCTTCAGCCACTCAAAAGCCCTGGTTCTCTAACTCCTGTGACAGGGCCAGACTTGAAAAGGTCAAAGCTCACAAAACGCTTCTACACAATCCCAGTCAAGAAAACCGCCAAGCATTTAACGACGCAAAAAACCGCTATGTCCGCATTCTTTCTGAGGCAAACAACTCGTTTAATAACCACATTAAAAACAAAGTCCTCTCAAGCTCCAACGGCACCAAACCCTTCTGGACTATTGCTAAATCTATTGGGAATAATTTCTGCAAGAGCACGTTCCCACCTCTTGTTTCAGGAGATGAAATCGTTTCTACCGCCCTGGACAAGGCTGAACTTTCTGCCTCGTTGTTCGCATGGCTCCAGGCAAATCACATTTCATTCGATCAGAAATAGTTGCCTGATCTCGTCAAGCTACACGCCAAAGCTCAGTTTTATGAGGCTGATGATTTTTTGAGGAAGGACGGCCATGAAGGTTTGAGCCTACCACCATACCATTGTCAATTCAATACAACAAAAATGGCACAGGTTCGGAAAAAAACATATTACGATGCTCATATTGGCGAGGATGGGTTCGGTGACGATAAAGTACTCGCTGTGGGATACAGCTCTAGCACTCTGCAAACGCAAGAAATGGGCTAGATACATTCGGCACACTGAAGAAGTGATCGAAACTTCGACAAAACGTCAGCACATTATCGAGGAATTTCGCGAGCTCATTACTGAAGTCGGCAATGGAGATAGTTCTGACGATTTTAAATTTTTCGATGATGATGATACTTGAAACGGTAAATTTGCAGTTTCTGTGACCGGCAGTTTTTCGAAACATTTTAGGAGAAACATTATTATAACTCCTCCGAGATGCACAAGCCACACGAAAAATTCCTTGCAAACCACCACCATAAAGTTAAGTAACTAGGAGTGAATAGGGGTGCTGGTTGGGGAATAGGATAACAAGGAAATATGAGCAGAAGATGAAAAAAAACCGACTTAGATAGACCTGTATAAGCTGCCTTTTTAACATTTTGCAGACATACTTCCTTAAAATCCTGTTTACCCTCCACAGCACCCCTATTCGCTCGCGGTCACTAACTATCTTCGGAGTTGTTCCGAAGAAATGTTTCACGTAGTTTATGCATAAAGGAGGAAAATCCCCCACTGATGGAAGGGTTGGGAGGAGGAGGGTGTCCGCTGCTACGTCTTAGCGGTTTTTCCTTTTTTCCTTTCTCTTCAGCATGCCTACAACCACCCTTCTATGCATACAACACATGAAAAATGTCTTCGAAACGGCTCCCAAGGAAGTTACAGGGGCTGTGGAGGATAAGCTGTATTTTAGGGAGGTATATTTGCAAAGTGTTAAAAAAGCAGCTTATACAGGTCTAGCTGAGCCATTTTTTGGCATTTTCTCCTCATATTTTCTTTTTATCATCTTTACCGCCCAGCCCAGCCCGTCCCTTATTCAGTCCCGTAATTTTCTTGGGGAGTGGCTTGCAAGAAATTAACCTGTGGCTTGTGCATATAGGGGGTTATAAGCATGTTGCTGCAAAACAATGTTGAAACACTTTCGGTCCCAGAAACTGCAAATTCACCTTTAAAACAATCTGCCATTTCTTGGCTTTTTTTATGAATTTAGAATGAAGTTATTAAAAACAATATGTTGTTTACAAGTTTTCTTATTTCCAAGAATATACGAAATGCTATACTTCAATAAACATTACGTATGTTCTTGGCTTGTTAATGAGTTTTATTTTCAGCAGATAATATCAAACGGTTGCCCTTATGATCAACTTGTATGGACGCCACTGAAATCAATGTTGATTTAATTGCGGGTCACGTGGCGTATGATGTAACTACTTTTGTGTTTGAGACAGACTATACCTGCCAAATGACACTAAATGACACCTAGGTTGCCACTTAAAAAAGCAAGGTGGCGGCCTCTGACAAAACTATGGAAACTCTAAAAATATGGGTATTTGTGTATGCTTTAACCCCACCGAATGTCAAATCTAAATGTAAAACTATTTCTGCATACCTAATCTCATTTGGTGTAATACTATTTACGAACACTGTATGGGTCAAGTGGTAGCATAAGGATTCGCCCTAGTATAACACTTTTCTTAGAATATATCAGGAACTATGTTAACAATTTTATTTCTGTGTTATTAACGCAGTGAAATTGTATTACCACGACATAATTTGTTTGAATATATATATATATATATATATATATATATATATATATATATATATATATATATATATATATATATATATATATATATATATATATATATATATATATATATATATATATATAGATACCCTGCTAGTAAATGCAATAAATAAGGA
The DNA here is from genome assembly GCA_964006375.1 of Tillus elongatus. Classification (NCBI taxonomy): domain Eukaryota; kingdom Metazoa; phylum Arthropoda; class Insecta; order Coleoptera; family Cleridae; genus Tillus; species Tillus elongatus. Next base: position 82,107,112 of record OZ023262.1, on the reverse strand, counting down.
TACAAACTTATCAAATAATTCTTGTGGTAAAAACTCACCCTATTTTGGTTGTTTTTCATGATTTTATCAACGTACAGCCGGTTGTCTACCACCATATGCATATTTAAGATTTCTTTGAACTTTTTCCTGTCGTTTATAAGGGAGCCCAAAGTCAAATCGTCGTTCCAGGCATTGTTGCAAGGGGCGAACAGGGTCACATCGTGCGAATTCTCCAGTGCCCTGTAGAACTCGCCATCTTGCAATCCAGCGTTGTTTATCGCCTTCACAAAGTTATTCAGGATTCCTCCGTCTTTCTCCTAGAACATTTATCAAAATGTATTCTGATCTCGCGATCTCACACATACACATATATAGGTTAACACTCACATCTAACATCAAAAGATAAAGCGTGATATATAATCTGGTTAGGGCTACTCTCAAAGTCATAATTTTTCAAAGTCAAAAATATACAAGAGATATATCAGGAAGAATATCATGTTATGTTGGATGTCTTGGCGTGAAATAAGTAAATATGGATTTTTAAGGTATGGTACAAAGATAAACTGGATATCCGAGGAATTCATTTCGCGGTAGTAGAATCTCATATTATTTGCAATACAAAAGTGATGATATGAAAAGTTTCGTCTAAAATCTAAAGTTTACTATGTATGATAATCAATGTGGTCTCTATCTACTAGGCCCTCAGTTTAATTATCTGCAAAAATTCGAGTCACGGTACGCTGTTCCTGATGTTGGGCAAAGGACGCTTTTAGTGAATTTTCTTACAAAAAATTAACTAATGGGGAGATCCCGACTTTTGAAAAAAATTCTTCAAATGAGCGCGAACTAGGACCCCTAGATCCCATATCCGGGGTTAGTTCCAATTTTTATATCTTTATATATATATATATATATATATATATATATATATATATATATATATATATATATATATATATATATATATATATATATATATATATATAGGGCTTTCATTAATTTCCGAACCCCACGTGACCGCTTGAGTTAGGCAACCCGGCATACACGGTTGTACAACCTGAATTAATGAAATCCCTAAGATGCCAGTTTTGTCCCATATTTCCTTTGAGGTTTTATAAAAAATATAAAAATTATAATAAGTTGAAACAGTAAATGTCTTAAATGTATTTATTATTTAGTATTTTTAACAGCAAGTCTGTTCATGTATGGTTTACTGTTATTGGTTGTTAAAAAAAAATTAAAAACATAATAAAAAATTACTTTTATTTTGTATACATACCAAAATTTTGTAATGTACGTAAACAAATTGAGGTCCGATTATTTAAACTTCTAATTTACCGTTTTAGGAATATGTATTGTGTAACATGTAACAAATATGTACCTGTTTGGGCAGATTACCGACGAACAGATTTGGTAGGGCTTCGTTCCATGCGATGTCGAATATCGTCAACAACATAACCTTAACATACCTACACTTTTAACGAACGTAAAAACGGAATGAAAATGCTAAGTTTTGATAAAAACTGTTTATTTTTATTGTCCAACAGAAATTATTTGAAGAAGGTAAACACTGGTCGAACTTGGAAAATGCACAATATACATACAAAATAACCGTCAAAAGGGAATTGAGCGCCAATGGACTGAACTGTCAATTGTCAATTGATTTAGTAACTTTAAGGTCCCTAGTCTAGTGGTTTTGTTGGTTACTTTTTGACTGCCAACTCATAAAATCACATTCCACTAAGAGAGAGAGAGAGAGAGAGAGAGACATAATCCGGTCACGTGGGGTTCGGGAATTAATGAAAACTCTGTATATATATATATATATATATATATATATATATATATTATATATTATATATATATATATATATATATATATATATATATATATATATATATATATATATATATATATATATATATATATATATATATATATATATATATATATATGAATACATATCTATCACACCGATAACCCACAAGATAATGGGCCGATTTTGATAAAATAAAACTTTCTCTTGTAAGTGGCTTGAATAAGGTCGTTAACCAGGAAAGTCGAACCAGGTTTTCCAGGAAAACTTTGGGATTTCTTTCGAAAAAAATTTTATCCTAAAAAATAGAAAATCTATGGTAACCAAATTTGGTACTTAAGTTAACGATATTAAAGTGAAACTATATACCAAAACTTATATTTTTATGCTACAAGAAAAAAAATTAGCAAAAAATATTTGGTGCCAGATTATTTCTATGAAAATTCACTACCATAACGCACTTGCTGCGTCCAGACTTTTTAGATATACAGATACATTTAGATTTATCGTTCATAAAATTTAATTTTTTTAATAGGTAATTAAAAATTAACTGATCGAAATAACTAGAAATTTTTTACAGTAGTTGTAGGAATTGAAGTACATGATTTGATTCTCCTAATAAAAAAATATTTAATCTAGCGGCAGAGATCTGGGTATGTTGTAGCCTCTTTTTCTTAAATAATTTCTCTGCCACCGATCTTAATGCAAAAGTGACATTTTTTGTAGATATATCGTTTTGTTTTGGAAAGATGTCATCATGTGTTTTCGTCGTAGGACAATTTCCAAGATATTTCAGATTGTAAGTTTAAATTTAAAAACGAATTCTTTCCCTTTTTGATCTTTTTCTTCTGTCCTTTTCTCGTGATAATTTAGCTTCTTCGTCCATTTTTTAATACATCTTCAATAGCTGGGTGTCCATATTGGCTGTTCCGCTACATGTCTTTGGCATACACGAAAGCTGGTACACAGTTTATTGTGTTTCAAAGACACACCCAGTTATGATTTATTGCTGGCACAGATCCTCCAGAGATTCTAGAAATTTCCACGTTTAATGAATATTCTCGAAAATATTTCCGCCATCTTGAAAATTCCACTTCTGAAACAAGTTCTTGCGTTCTTCAGGGTTCTGGATTTGGTGGCTAACAAAACACAGCATTTCGAATAACAAATTTATTATAACCAGCTATTTTCGAATACCACCATTAACTAAAATATTTCTCTCTATTACTAATGTTCCATTGAACCATATTTTACCATACGCCCTCTATGATCTTTTATTATACACCAACACTAACTCGCTACTGACTGACTCTATGTGCGGGTCGCCTATTTATACTGCCCATAGAGATTCTAGACCTTTCTACATTGTCCCATACATGTGACATCTGGTTCGTGCTAGAAATATAAGTGACCATAGAAGTAACAGAGTACATAAGTCTATTTCTAATATAGACGAGTGTGACAATATACAGGCCCACCAAATACGCTACGGGCTCTTACGTCTATACTTTTCGTTATTTAGAATTTATTTCAAATGGAGATTGTGTAGGTTGAAAATGACTACAACCTAAAATTATTTTCAAACAAACAGGATGATCCAAAAAAGGCTGACATCTCAAATTTGCGGTTTTTCTTATGGAACACCCGGTATTTGACAACGTTTTTGAATTCTATGGGAAAAAGAAAGTTCCCTATACCTAGCTAGTACGATTTCCCAGATATCTTGATGTTTCGACGACTGTGAGGTTTTAGAAAAAAAAATGTAAAAATTCAGATGCAACAAGTGCGTTATGTTAACGCATTCTCATACAAATTTTGTTTTTAAATTTCTATAACTTAATTTGCTAGACACCTAGAAACATTACTTTTGGTGTGTAACACACTTTTTATACAGGTAGTACCTAGGTGAACCAAATTTCATTAAACTAACTTTTCGGAGGTACTTTTTTAAGGCACTTTTCTAATAACCAAACATTACATCAGCTGTCGGACAAATTTGAGCAGTTTTGAAACTTAATTTGAGACGTGGTGATGTGCCTTTTGCTGGCGCCCAAAAATTTGGAGAAATAAGCAAAAGTTTATTGTTGATTTGCAACAACTTGCATAACGAGTACGGTTGTATTAAGTTGCTTTAAAGCAAACCCACTTCTACAAAGAATTTTCGCAGAACATTTTTGCCTTAGAGAAGATCACGACTTTATGACTAAGATAAAATTCTTCAAATAAACTCAAACTAGTGCTACAGAACCCATATCCTAAGCCAGTACAAATTTTAAGGCTGATTTTGATAAAACTCGGCAGATTTATTTTTTGTGTAAATCGGATAAGTTCATTGATCAGGCTAATCCGACCAGTTAAAAAAAAGTTTTCTTACTGATTATTTTATATCCCTGAAATTGTGTGTTTTTGTTTCTTTAATGTCGGTCTATTTCAGCAACTATGGCCAATCACCGACGCCAGGGAGCAGTTTCACCTCACTATCCAGGAAATTTTGCCGAACCCTTGCCTTTCTGTAAGGAGGGTAGGGATCTTTAACATACCAAACATCGCATGGACACGGGACCGACGGTTTTACACCCCTTCGAAGGGCGGAGCAGACATTCAACTTGCTCAAATACAATGCCACAACCTCTGTTGATTTTAATGTTACAGAATGTACTGAAAAAGTGAAAGGAGAACGCTGGGACGAACCCAGTACCCTTCGGTTCAGAGACACACGTTCTTACCACTGAACCACCGAGACACTATCCTCTATCCCTGAAATTAGTATAGCTTTTTTGATGAAATTTAGGCCGGATGTTTCTACTATAAAGGCTGAGCCAAGTTTAATGTTTTTATGTTAAAGAATATTAAACACAGGTCTTCGAAAACAATTCTTGGGTTTAATAATTGTAGGATTTTCAAAAGACATAGATTCTTAGTGTGAATTTAAATAATAAATTCAGTTTAGTTAGAGGTATATATTTTTAAAGACAATAATTGTCTATTTAGTGTAACTTAACAAGAAATGAAGAAACAAACTGCTACACTAAAATCTACTTTACAAACTTTCCAAGTTGAACCGTTGCTTTAAGTTTAGACTGCCTTTTATAAAGTACAAATTCCTAGACGGTATAAGTTTGTGTTCTTTAGGAAATATCGAACAGTGCTAAATTTTCATTCCTTAGATTTATATGTCTGAGTTCTTAGAAGCTATTCCTCTGGGTAATGTAATTTCAGTATTGTTCTATTAGATTGCAACTAATTTTACTTGGTGGTAATAATAGACATAAAGTACAAATTTTAGGTTATCTTTTAGTTAAAAGCTAAAACTTAGGCTTTTTATGTAAAATCTTTATAGAAAAAATAATGATAAATATATAATAATAAAAAAAATTAATCAAGAACTGACTGAAAATGGAACTTTTAGATCTTATCGTGTGTGTGTTTTTTTGTTTCCTTAACGTCGGTCTATTACCGCAACTATGGCCAATCATCGACGCCAGCGAGCAGTTTCACCTCACTATCCTGGACCGACGGATTTACGCCCCTCTCCGAAGGACGGAACGTGCAGACATTAAACTTGCTCAAATACAATGAGACAACCACAGTTGATGTTAATGCTACAGTATGTACTGGAAAAATTAAAGGGGAACCCTAAGATCGAACCTGGTATCCTTCAGTTCAGAGGCACACGTTCTTACCACTGAACCACCTAGGCTCTATGAAAAGTGATTGCTACCTATAAATCTAGCTTTCAGAGTTGCTATTCTACTTTTGGGTTCATCAGAAACGATGAATACTGCTCCATTTTGGTAGATGTGATTTGTCTGCGTTGAAGGACTTCGACCCACTTTATACAACTTGAGTATTTATATCACGTTTGAATTGATATGGTAGAATTAATACAATAAGTGTCAGACAGACATTTAGTGAATAGAGTCAATAGTGCGAGATTCATAGCACGTTTCTATCGATGCGATGGTAGGGAGTATATTAGCGTAGAATTGGGAAAATACCTGACAAATAAATGGAAAATAATGGTCGAAGAATGAATGGAGCCAGTGGCCGATTACAAATCCGCAGGGTAATTCATTTGGTCTATTATAATGGTTGTTTTGAACAGGCCTGAAGCGTGATTAATAAGCGTATATACATTATCAAATTCTCGTTGCGCATTTGTTCCAAGAGTTATGATCTCTGAAGCGGATGATTTACGTTTTTCTTTTTTTAAGATTGTTGTTGGCTCACCAAATAAAAACAACAAAGGGAAATAAAAATCATTGCGGACCAATTAAAAAGAAACAAAACATTTCTGGAACGACGTATATTGTTCGAAAGCTGCATATTTTATACGGAATTTTATTATTCTTAATCTCTGTATATACAGTAGTGAATTTCAGCCAGTGTGTAATTAATAATGAAATGAAACTTAAATGCATTGAATCAAGTTGTTTCTTGTTCTTCAGAAACAATTGGATTAATTATCACAAAAAAAAGAAAGTTCATGCGATTAGAAAGTCGTCATTTTTGGCTATTACAGGAAAAAATGAAAAAGATATTTCGTTAAATCAAAAGTAACAAAAAGCTGAATGAAAAACACTTGATGCACATAATTCAAAAATAGAAAATTTTGACTGCACTTTGACTTTTTGTTAAAACATGTATCTTAAGCACTGTCTGATAGTTAAAGTAGTTAACTGTAAAAAATATCCAAGTGTCATTTCACCACAATCTGAAAGCGATCATGTCGCACTGTAGTTGCAACCATGATTCTTTGTCTCCAGCAGTTCTCTTTACTTTATTGTAACTCCCAGACTTTATGAATTGTGCTGGGTTTTCGAAAAGTTTTCCTCTCCGTCTACCTCTTCCTTTTTCTCCAAGTAAGTATGTGGATAAGTGTCAGGATATATCTGATGATGCTGTTAAGCAACGAACTCAAATACAATGAAGAAAACTAACACTTGTGAAGCCAGAAGTTTTATATATATATATATATATATATATATATATATATATATATATATATATATATATATATATATATATATATATATATATATATATATATATATATATATATATTTAGTACTTTGATTGGTCTTTATATCGGTATACCGTTTCTTTATCATTTTTGTCATGGTCCACCTAAGAAAGCTTCTATCTTCTTCATGCCCTATTTAGTCACAGTCCAGTGTTTCGCCACATGCAGTACCACACTCCGTGCGTATGACTTGATGACTTTCTTTCTCAGGTACAAATTAAAGTGTTCATTTCTAAGAGAACTACTTTATTGAATGCTTGCTTTTCCATCCCGATCCTTCTTTTCAGATTTTTGCTTTATTTACCATCATCTATTATAATACTCACAGGGAACGTGAATATTTATACTTTTTCAACTTGTTGGTCGTTTTAGAACTATTTTCAGAGTTCTGTACTCACTTGTCTTGTCACCGTATCGAACGATTTTTTTTTCAGTTGTACAATAGCAATAAACATATCTCTATTTCTCTCAAGTCGTTTTCCTTCTATTGTTTTACATGCTAATACTGCTACTTTAGTAACTGGTCGAGGTCTAAACTCAAACTCATGTTCATCCAAGGAATTCTCAATTTTGATTCTTATTCTATTTTTATAAGTACCTAGCCTAATCTACGTCAGATCACTCTGTTCAATTATTGTCCTGTACTGGTTGCATGTTTGCACGTTCACTGTTTTTGGAATAGTAATACTTTCAGTCTTCATACATTTAATCGCCAGTTCTCTTGATTTATAACATTGGTCGATCAGTTTAATTTTTTTTTATTTAAATTTTGCCGCTAGAGTGTTTTTGATTTGTCTTCATCAGTTCTAAGCTCTTTGGGAGCTTTCTATTTTTTCCCTTGAAACAGGCGTGTTCAGATGAGCGGGGTTTATTTGTGCTATTTACTCCATATATTCTTTTCACAATGAATTTCTTCGCCGTGATATATCTCCTATAGATAGGCTGTTCAGTGCCTGGTAATGTCTTCCATTTCTTGGTTTAAAGTGTAGTCTTGTGAGTTATGGGTAAACTTGATCCGACTGACTTACGTCATGTAATTTTTGATTTACTCACTATTCCTGTGCATCCTACATTCTTCTTTGATCATATTTTTAATTTGTTTATATGTACTGTATGCCCCTTTGTTCTTAATATTTACACACCAGTTACCTTCTTTTATTAACTTTAGTATTTCTGCTGTCATCCAGACTCATCAATGGCTTTAGCAGATACAGCTTCCAAAGATCCAGCGCTGACAACTATATCTGTATCATCATCATAGAAAATAGTCCTGTATTGGTGTTTTTCTGACAAGTAGTTGGTGTACAAGAGGAACAACAGTGGTAAAAAAATCGAGACACGCAGCATCCCATAGTACCCTGTTTGTTATGACGAGTATACTGTCTTTTTCGTTTCGCGATCATTACTTTTTATACAGTGTTCACGATCGGAGATACAACATTCAATTAATCTTGGTGCTACTCCTCCCATTTACATCTTTTCCATCTTGTCACTTAGCACTTTATGATAGACACTGCCGAATGCATTCGACAAATACAAAAACCAGCCTGCCACTTCTTGGTCTATACCTATATTTTTATGAATCTCTTCCACCACCTAACATATAGCCTTCATCGTGTTCTTTCTCTTCATATATTCATTTTACCAGTTACTAATTATATTGTTCATTATTGTAAATTGTATTACTTTTTACTTGTTGCATTTTGAATATTGTGGAACCCGTTAGTGATAAGCGATAATGATCAGTGATTACTTAATAGATGCTTATTACCGCTTTTGCAGACGAGGATCATCAGAGAAACATTCAGCATCTCAGGAAATACACCAGTGACCAGACATACTACGATGTGAAGTGACCAGACAAATTACGATGTCAACTAATGGCACTATCAACTCGTATCTGAAATACTAATACCGACACCTCACCAAACAAACATGCTCTAGTGATTTTTCAGTATATTATTTTATCTAATTATAATCAGACAACTGAGCCTATAAAACGGGTTGCGTCAGTTCTATCGAACTCTGCTTCAAGTCCATAATAACTTCCTTGTTATTTCCATAAGTATATAAACAATATTTACTTATTGCATTTGGCTTCTTTTTTTCACCTCTCTGTAAGTGTAGTTTTTCTGTATTAAATAAGGTTTTCGCTTCTGTCGTTCTCCATCCTTCAGGTGACTTTTGCTTAGTTTGTTGCATTCATGGGTGTAACTATTTACTATACTCTGCAATTCCTTGTTGTAAATTGTAGCTCGTCCTTTGATTAACGTTTCTTGCCAAGTTGCTTCGGGGAGGCGACTTAGACAGGGCTAACATTAGCGGAGAAAGAAGTGCTTGACTAAATCTGAAGGAAAAGTGGTATTTTTCAGTTTCTCAACAACATTGGTGCCTCAGCAAATTATATATCCTAAGAGTAAATGTAAGTAAACAGCTAATTACAGAATTAATTGAATTGTGACTTGTTGGTTCGCCGGTCGCTGAAAGACATTCGAGTGTAAAGGTAAAAAAACAAACTGCCTTAAAAACATTTTCGTAGAGACGTGAGCACATTTTGTTTACAATATTTATTTCATTCTTTCGTATATTCTGATATTAGCGAATTTTCATCAAGAACAATTCACTAATAGAGAGGTCACTATTAAAAGCTTCCGGAAAAAATTCCTCAGATGAGCACGAATTTGGGTCCCTAGAACCCAAAACCAAGGTCCGTTGAAATTTTTATATGTTTATATATATATATATATATATATATATATATATATATATATATATATATATATATATATATATATATATATATATATAAGTATGTATGTATGTATGTATGTATGTATGTATCCGAGCGATAACCCACAAAATACTAAACTGTTTTCAATAAAACTTGGCCGAAAACCGAGGTCAAGTTCGTTAATCAGCCTTGATACTGAAGTTTTTCCGTTAGAAAATCGGGGAAAACTGTTTGAAAACGCTATATTTTTGTAAGTCTTAGAGTAACTGGAATGAGACTTTACATGTGGCTAGAAATGGTGCAAATAAATCTATGTTGTGAATTTTAAGTAATTTGGTATACAATATCTAGAGTTTTTTTCAAATTAAAAATAAAATCCCAAAGACGTGCGTTTGAAACGACTTAGTGGTTAAAGTCCAATGCCTGACAGACTAGTTAACTGCCACGCGTAGATTGATTCATACAACAGGTATAAACCATACATCAACGCTGACCAAACAAAATATATACCATGCATAATACATACTATCCGACTCAACAATCGTGAAATCTCGGCCGCAATTATGGACATTGATAGACGACATGAAATTAAAATCGCTTCAGAGGGTGGGGCATGAATGGAGGGTGATTTGTGAAAATTGACATTTTAGGGTTTGTTTATTAGAAAACTTTCAATTTTATCCAACATGTGGTATTCTGTGCTGAAATTAAGTTACAGGTTGAATGTGTGAGGATGGAATATCAGTGACAGAAATTTCGAATTTTTGTTTCGTAAAACGGCATAAAAATCTCAAAACATATAAAAAAACTTGACTCTAGATCGAAAATCTTGTTGTCTGTCGGTCGGCTTGTACGTCTGTCTATTAGCAAGCGCAATAACTTTCGAACCAATTGAGATATCATCTTCCAATTTAGTATCCAGTCAGCACCCGACAAACGAACGCTTCCAATTGTTTTTGGGTAAGATCGCTTTAGGGGGTAGGTGATGAATGAGGGGCGATTTGGTGAAAATTTACATTTGTTTCGTTAAAACTCGAGTATTATAACGTTTCAGAAGTTTATGTGTATACGAATACGAATATTTTGTTTGTGGTTAAGTCATGGACCGTAAATTCATTTCATGACAACGTGTTTCTGAGGAGAGTAGATTATCACAGCTATGTGGAAGTTATGATTCAATTTGGAGCACTATTTGTTATTGTAATACGATTTTTTAATAAAAATTTAATTGAAACGATTATTATCAAGGCCTACTACTCTTGAGAAAAAATAATATTTGTTTTAAAAATGCCAATAACTCAAAAACAACTGAGAAAGGAATGCATAATGTTAATTAATGTGTCCCTTAAATTTGATTTCACATTCATTTCTGGCACAGATGGCAGATGCCATTTGAAAAAATGCAGTTTTTGACATTTTTTGAACTCAAACAAAAAAAAATCGCAGTAGGCGTATTAAACATAACAAAATTGTCAATAATGATGCAAAATATTGGCCATAGCTTTTGTAATTGAATTTAAAAAATCATTCATTTATTTCCATTGGTTTAGGAGTAGTGAATTCCTTAATGTATTTTTTGCGAGAAATGTGATATATGTAAAAAACTATGACAGGTAAGCGTTGACAACTGCGACCTTCTAAACTTAGAATTTAATTTAGAATCATCGTATTTCTATTAAAAAAACAAAGATGGTGCCAATTTAAGATATTTCTGGCAGTGACGCCATTTTGTAAATATTTTACTTAGACGCACCAGTCGATAATGACCAGCTAGAAAATTTCATAATAACACGATAAGTACACTTGGAGAACCCAAATCACCACAACACATTTTAAAAGACCTGACTATCGTTTCGCTAACCAAGTTAGCGTCATCAGATGATGAAACATTCTGGTTTCATCCTCTGATAACGCTAACTTGGTTAGTGAAACGATCGTCAGGTCTTTTAAAATGTGTTGTGGTGATTTGGGTTCTCCAAGTGTACTCATCAGTGCTCATCACAGGTTCCAATCTTCACTTAGTGATAATAATACGATTTTGGGAAACAAAAATTTTCTAACAAACGTGCGACGAGAATCACCTGTATATATATATATATATATATATATATATATATATATATATATATATATATATATATATATATATATATATATATATATATATATATATATATATATATACACAGGTGTCCCAAAGGCTGTAAATCAAACGTCACACAGAGATAGACTAGCTCAAGCGCTTTCAAAAAAACCCTATATGATCTCATCCAAAAGTTTGCGATCTTCACGATATTAAAAATTTTATGACAAAAATGAAAATTGTCAAATTTTAAGGTATTTTGCCCTCCCACATGTAGAAAAAACATCTCCGGAATGTGATTTTTTTGCATGTTTATTCTCAATAGCGGCATTATTGAATTAATCAGAAATATTTTTCGTTATTCTTCAGAGAATCTGAATTTTTTTCAAGAAAACGGACCCTTCTTCCCTATTTTTTTTAAAATTTCGAATAAATCTCCGTACAGAAAAAAATTTACAATAAAATTGACTGGCTCATAATTTCGAAAACTTCCCTGTTTTATGAAGATTCTAAAATGGAATGAGAGTTTTAGTGTGGCTAGAAATAGTGCAAATAAACCTATGTTGTAAATTTTAAGTAATTTGGTTCACACTACTTAGAGTTTTTTCTAAATTAAACATAAAATCCCAAAGACATGCGTTGAAACGACTTAGTGGTTAAAGTCTAATGCCTGACAGACATAGTAGTTAACTGCCACGCGTAGATTAATTCATACAACAGGTATAAACCATGCATCAACGGTAACCAAACCAAATATATACCAGTGTCAGAAACAGTCAGATTCACTCTGATCTGGAAATGCCTTCGATACTTGAGTTTATAACTCAACTATCCACAACTCAGTTCGCAAAAGCCGCTTCTCACCCAAATGCTCTTCTCCGTAGTGCCACCGACTACAATGAGCAACTTCCACATAAGCATAAAAAGCTTATACTTACCCGCTAACGCCCCCGCGGCAAAAATAGAATGGAAACATTCAAACCCAAACGTCATTGTGTGCAATCTTCCCGACGGAGGTACGGACTAAGGTCCGGTACTCCTTGGGATGGAGTTTTAGTGAGTACAGTCTCACAGCACATCATAACCTCCTCGCACTTCGGTGTTGCGAATGAGGTCTGCATGAAGCATTAAAAAAAGGCAGAAAACATAATACCCGAATCCACAATCGTGAAAATTGACAAGTGATTGTTATTTAACTAGGCGATTCAATCAATTATTAAAATACACCATATTTGTAGCTTTATTAGCGGCCTCAAACACAGTTTTAGCGCAGCATAGATATATTATGCTGTCTCATAATAATGTATCAGAAATTTAAACAAAATTAAGCCAAGTCTTTTTAAAAATGATTCTAAAGTACTTTATTTTATCTTGAAACTTAAACATAAGACGTCATATAAGACCGAAACGGCAGTGGGGTGTGTTTCCGTGGTAATTCTACTACATAATTTTCTGTAATTAATTAATTATGTATACTTTGAATATAATATCCCGGGCATGGAGCCGATCTACCGTATCACGCAAGTAAAACCTTTCTTGACGGCTGCCCAGATAGCGTAGCGGTTATCATGCTCCCATCCCACGTAGAAAGTGACGCGATTGAATCCAGCTGGATGCATGTATCTTTTTTTCAATGTCTTATTTTCACATTTGGAGAAACAATAGTGCACAGATTTCATACGTTTTGAACAATATATCTTTTTTGTTTAAAACACCTAAATAAGTTTGTCACCAGCCTGAAATCATAATTTTGTTATTGTTGTAATTGTTATCGAAAAAACCGGTTTGATTAGGTTGACCAAAGCGAAATCATACTGGCGATTAATAAGAAAAAAAACTGTTACGTTTATAATTTGGCAGATACTTTACTTTTCTAAATATGAATTAAGTCTCCTTCTGGGAATCTTCTGTATAACTTTAATGAAATTTGTAATACAAGTTTCTTTCAAAGAGACTTACACTACATACAGCTATAACAAAATTATGTTCTTTACCTTCGTAGAAAATTGAGTTTTGGGCATTTTTCTCAAAAGGAGTTAAAACGCAAGATTTTTTTGATAATAGAGAGATATCGATGGTAACACTTTCGAAAGAATTCTTTAAATGTACGCGTACCAAGACCTCTAAAATCGATTTTTAAGGTCGGTGTAAGTTTAAAGTATTAACTTTACTAATATTCCGTACAATAATAATGTACAGTTCTTATGAAAATTCGCTACTATAACTTGCTGCGTCCCGAACCTTTTCTTAGTACGCAGGTTTGCTCGAAGTGTAAAAAAATTGGGGAAGAAAAAGTGTATTAAATTTTTTTTTTCAGATTTTATGCATAATAACACAAAATATTTCATATTGATTCGACAACGGAATTATTGAGGATTAGTATGCACAAAAATCACATTCCGGAAATGTTTCCTCTGCATGTGGTGGGGCAAAATACCTTCAAATTAGAAAATTAATTTTTTTAAATAAAATTGCCAGTATCTTGAAAACCGTAACCTTTTTGGTAGGATCATATAGGGTTTTCCGAAAGGGCTAAAGCTAGTCTATCTTCGTGCGGCGTTTAATTTGTGACTTTTGGAACACGCTATATATATATATATATATATATATATATATATATATATATATATATATATATATATATATATATATATATATATATATATATATATATATATAATTTTTAACGGACTTTGGATGTGGGTGCCAATTCGCGCTAATTTGAAAAAATTATCTGAAAGTCTTACAGTCGTTACCTCTCTACTACTTACTTATTTTCTTAGCAAAAATTCACTAAAACATAAAAAAGGAAATTGAAAGAGCTGCTGGAGAGAGATAGCCATGATTGCGACGACCAGGCGATATCGCGTATAGACTGTGATTATGATATTTATCATATAAAATTGATTGACACATCGATTAAAGACGAGTGTGTTCTTATATTCATGGTAAAAACAACTGAACGCCAAACTTTTGCCGAACATTTACTGTCTCTGCAACAATAAGGCAAAATAATAACAAAAATAATAACACATTTGAAATTTAAAACTAATGTGATGAAATGCCAATAACAAAAAAAGTTTTCCAGTATTTAAATGCCAGATCTTTAAACTCCACTATGAAATACATCTCGCAGCGAGACGCTTATTTCTTGTCGAGATAAGATGCGTAAAGGATGTCTTAATTTACGGGTCAAAGCAAAGTTCTGAAGCCTGAGTACATATATTAATGATCATCTTAACTTAAAAGACAAAGAGACTATGCAGACCTTTTGTTCCGGGGCAACAACGAAATTTGAAACTTACGTAGCATTTAGGAGCCAGGCTCGCTATAATATCCGTCAGTTTCTTAAGAGATATGTTTCGACTATTTTGTGCAGTCTGTTTTATATACACTTTATGCTATGAAGACTTTGCTCTGTCAACACTTCAAAGACAAATTAATAGTCTAGTTGCTTCCTTCAAATGATAAATGATAAATTTCAGTCCATGTAAAATTTAGAGAATAATGGAAACCGTTCTTAGCTATTTGTCACACTATTTATTTTAAAGTATATATACCAGGAACTTTTTCTTTCCATGATCTAAAAATATGTCATTCATGTAATTGTAGACAAAATAAAACATTGCAAGATCCATCTTGTGTGTTTTAGGTACACTGAAAAATACGGACCGAAATATGATAACGTAGTGGAAACACAAGACCAGCTTGTGGAAATACAGGGCCAGCTTGTGGAAACAAAGGCGAGAGATTCGGTAAAATACCTGGCAATAACAATAGAA
This sequence comes from Tillus elongatus, assembly GCA_964006375.1. NCBI lineage: Eukaryota > Metazoa > Arthropoda > Insecta > Coleoptera > Cleridae > Tillus > Tillus elongatus. The sequence continues at coordinate 82,091,697 of OZ023262.1, read as the reverse complement.
TCTGGCTTGAGGTGGAACAGGCACCGACACAGAATCGCTGAAAAATAAACCCAGGTCGCTAATACTAACATTCAAAATTTAAAGAAATTTGTTCAGCAGGCGACAGTTAATGTATATATGACGCATTAGTTGAGTTTGTATTAACATACCGAATAATAGCCTGGGGTGGGGTTACAAAGAATTATTACTCACAGCTGGAAATAGTTCAGAAATGGATAGAAATAGAAATTAAAAAGCATGTGCATACAGATGTGCACAGACGATAGGGCAGCGCAGTTTAAGAATGTCAGCCTCGTTGGCAAGCCATGTTCTTCTATATGCCGGAAGAACATTTTGTGCAAAGACCTGTCACCATGCTGCCCCAACATATGTTTTTGTAGGGCATCTCTCTAATGTTTGCTCTTAAGGTAGGAATGTCAAGCTCAGTCACCAGAAGGCAATCACCTTGCTTTCTTCCCAACCTGTGGTCAAAGCATAGTCCGAGTTCACCTACTGATCTACCTGCTGCATCGAACAGGAATGCTCCTGTTCCTGCGACTTCGCGGATCTTAACAATTTGCAGAAGGGTCCAAGCTTTTAATGATCTTACAACTTATCTCAAGGACCTCTTTTTTGTGTAACCACTCCAAGTTTAGTAGCCCTCTACCTTTGAGATGTCTTGGGAGGTATACGGGGAACGGACGACCTCGAGTGCAAACTTAGATATTTGTGGAGAAGCTTGCGAGTATTATTATTATTATTATTATTGTTATTGTTATTGTTATTATCAGTATTATTATTATTGTTATTAAATATTGTACAAATAAATAAATATTAGGACTGTTAATGGTTTTGCGCACGAATTAAGTAAAAGCAATATATTTTTTTTTTAGGAAAAGTCCTCGGCTACGGCGATTTTTGTTCGATAAAAATCCACATTCTTGTTATGGAAGTTCATTTTCCACTATCATCTGTTTTGGAGTAATGACGCCACCAAAATGTTTTCTAAATTGCACTACCTATTTGTTTTCCTCGTATTGAGAGACCTTTTCGAACCGACATACCGTACATCAATTATTAAAATAAGACGAAAATTATGGTGCCCTTTAAAAATCTTATCATACTTAGTTTTTAGAAGTGCCTAATCTTTCCTACATGCCGTAAGTATAAATCATTACAAAGTGTCAGTTTAATATCAACCTTCAACGTATTATTGACACAGAAATCTTCTTCTATCTTCAAATCTGATTTTAAGTATTATGACACATCTAATTGTCATACGAACGATTAAAATTTGAATCGTCATCTGATGAGGGAATAAGATATAATTCAGCAGGAGGTAAGAGATTTGTTCAACAAAAAATATTCAGATCGCCCTATAAGACAATCCACAGTCATCCAGACTCAGCCTAAATTTAAAGAAACTGGTGGTGTTGAAGACAATCCAAAATCTCGACGTCCAAAATTTAGTAAAGATCATAAACCGAATATTTTTTGGGTATGGAAGATAATCCTTATAGCAAGTCTCGATAGGTTGCATTAGAAAAAAAAGTTAGTCAAACAACAGTGCTGCATGTCATGAGGAAGGAAAAATATCAATCCCACAAAATTCAACTTGTATAGAAACCCAATGATGGTGACCCTGACCGACTACAGTTTTGTGAAACTATGGTTCAAAATTGTGTCAAGTAAATCGACGTTTCCACCGGCAAATACTTTTTCACATGAGGTTACGTTTTGTCCCCATGGCACAGTGAACCGTCAAAATTGCAGATATTAGAGTCGAGTAAATCTTCATTAGATGGTGGAGGTACATACTCAATACCCACAGAAATTAAATGTGTGGGTTAGAATAGTTCTTCTTTAAGGAAACCCTTAGTAGAAAAATGACCCTATTCCAGCACTTGTAGAAATTTTTCCAAACAACAATGATCCTGACCTAAAAGTACCATCTCATTTCAGCAAGACGGCGCACCGACGCACTATGAGCGCCCTCCTCGCGACTCTCCTGACAGCTTATTTTCTACGAGGTGGATTGGCAGGCAAGTGCCGATAGAATTGCCCGCAATATTCCCAGATCTTACCCTCGTGGATTATTTTATAGTTTTTTTTAAAGTCCAAGGTTACCGTGAACAGACCACAAAATTTAGCTGCTTTCAAGATGAAAATACGGATAAAATGCGCTCAATAAGCTAGGTTTTGTAATAGTCTTTAGGAAAATGTATCCAAAATTATATTTCCCGTTTAATAATCTCACGGCACATGGAAAACTAATAGAGATGGGCATCGAAACATGTACTGACAAATTAGAGGTAATTAACATACAGGTACAATAACATAGTGGTGTCGAAAATATATTTTTTTATTAATTAAGTTGTTGATGTTTACTTATTTAAGAAACTAAGCTTTGGGAATGGGCACCTCGTATAACAAAACACAACTTTTGTACAATAAGCAAATAATATGTGCTTGGGTTAATATGTTGTTACATCCTTCTCTATAAGAGCTGGGTTTATGCACTCATAGAGCATATTACATTTCAATATATTACCTCTATGGTCCCAGGCAACTTGTAGAGTGTGTTGGTAGCAGGGAACATTCTGGAATTCTAGAAGGAATCAGAAGTGACAATGTAGAAAGGTCTATAATCTCTATGGACAGTATAAGGAGACGAGCCGCAAATAGAGTGAGTCAGTTAGTACTGAGCTAGTGTTGGTGTAGCATAAGCGATCATAGAAGGCGTATATTTAAACATAGTTCTATGGTCATTTGTTAATAGATAAATATTTTAGTTGGTGGGTTTATTGTCGGAATATAGTTGGTTATATAAATTAGTAGTTTGAAAAGCTGTGTTTTGTTGGTCAACAAACCCAGAACCCCGAAGAATGTAACAATATCGCCTGAAGCCTACAGGTGCAGTTACTTTTGATGGTTGGAAAATGAGTTGTCAAAATCGAACTGCAATTGTCAATTTGGCAGATAAGTGCAAATATCTTCAAAACTGATAAAACAGGTTAAGGTTTAACAGCAAAGACCATAAACAAGCTGCAAAATTCGAAAATGGACAAACATACACGAGCTTCCATTTAAAATATGGAAGTTGGGACCCAGTATGAGATAATCGAAGGTGGTACAGGGTCGTCAATTTTTCAAATCGATATACTGTACCAGCTTGACCCTAAAACCAAATTTTGGGAGATGCATAAAAATTAGAAGCCCAAACACTTTTAATAATAAACGAGTTGTGCGAATGATGACGCATATAAAGATATAACTGCATGAGTTCTGCAGGTTTTAGTTCAGGCTCTTTCGATTAAGTTTTATTTAAGTTCGAAACTCGAGAACTCTCCGTTGAGAATTTTGTAATGAAAATACACTGAAATTCGACTTTTTGGTAAATGAAAACATACTTTATAAATAGACATGGAACTTTTTGTTGGCTTTCTAGATACAATGATAATAAAAATATAATATCTACATTTTTCAGCCTTATGTTCCCTAAAGCAAACATTTTAATCCTTCGTTATAATATGTTGGAGCTAAAGGATCAAGCCTTGTGGTTTCACAACCGAGAGAACCTTACAGCCATTCTCTTTTAAAAGTTAGAGGGAAAGATGTATAGCCTGCAGTAATAGTGTTTTGATCTCCAACATGTTGCACGGAATTCTAAAACAGAAATACACGTTCGGAGCTATATTTTAACATTCAAGACTTCACATTTACTTTAGATATCATGAAGAACAATATATGTAAAGTATAAAGCTTGTAGGAGGAAAGCTTGAAAAGGGTATTGAGAAACTATATATCTATTTTCATCAATTATATAATGATTTCCGAAAATAACAATTTTATCTAAAGTTGTATTTTTAGTATAATGTATAAAATTATCTCAAATACTAGTTGACCCTACAGACCTTGTCCTGTCCAAATTTCAATATTTCAAACGATATTTTCACACATAGAGAAATAAATCGGAGAAAAAAGAACTTTCAGTTTTTTGTGAATTTTCCAATTTTCCGCGCAACTTTTCCAATTTTTTCGGTAACAACCTTATTTAGACTACTACGAACAAAGGATTAGGTCGATGATTATCTATATTTGTCAGGTTTTACACTTTAACCATTTTGGTATTTTCTTTTAGTGAATTTTCATTAACAAAATTCACTAATAGAGAGGTGGGATGGTGAGACTTTTTAAAATTTGTGTGCACGAATTAGGGCCCCTGGAACCCATTTCCCAGGTCAGTTAAGATGTTTATATATATATATATATATATATATATATATATATATATATATATATATATATATATATATATATATATATATGTATATGTATATATATATATATATATATATATATATATATATATATATATATGTATCCAACCGATAATTCAAAAAATACTTCATTGATTTGGACCAAAATTCGGGAATTACCGTTATTTTGTTAATAGCTTGGGTGAGTTTGTTCATCATCATATCTTGACGTCAAATTTTACTTAACAAAAAATTAAAAAATATTTTTTAAACTTTTAAACGCAATATCTCCCAAATTGTGTAAGTGGTTGAAAAGAAAATTTACAACTTAAAAGAACATAGACAGGCGTGGCTGAGTACCAATTTTCAAGCCTTTTGATCAAAGAAAAATTAAGTTATTCTAAATTAATATTAAAATAAACCTCGACATCACTTCAGATTCTGTAATGCAATATCTACAATGTTAGACAAAGACAGATGACGTTATCTGTACTGCTATGCTATTTCAATACATCGTAGATAGAAACAAATGGAAGTTACATTATTGCAACATGTCAGCGTGTAGAACATTGAAGAGAAGTACGACAGGGACGCCATCTCGGTGCGGAACCAGATAGTATGTTGCCACGGCAGCTCTAGTTAACACAAAATATTATAGGTGGAGACGTTTACAACGTTTGATATTTGTGTGTTTTGTTTCTTTAACGTCGGCCTATTTCCGCGACTATGGCCAACACCGACGCCAGGGAGCAGTTTATCCTCACCATCTTGGAAATTTTGCCGAACCCCTGTCTTTTTGTAAGGTGCGTAGGGCTCTTTAACGTGCCCAACATCGCATGGACACAGGACCGACGGATTTACGCCCCCTCCGAAGGGCGGAAGTGCAGACATTCAACCTGCTCAAATACAATGCCACAACCTCGGTTGGTGTTAATTTTACAGTTTGTACTGAAAAAGGGAAAGGAGAAACCCTGGGATCGAACCCAGTTCCCTTCGGTTCAGGGGCACACGTTCTCACTTCTGAACCACCGAGGCTCTCGTTTGATATTTAATAACTGACTTTTAATTAACCTAACATATTTAAGACATGGATATAAATATTGAAAATAAATATTGGACGATGGTTATAAATGAAAATTGTGAGGTAATGGCTTAAAACAATACAATTTTGCGTAAAATAGAAAATCTGTATATCAGCAAATCATATTCTAAGAGCAGTTTTAATGTTTCTTAATTGAGCCACGACAGGAGACCTTAGACATTATTATTATTGTATAACCGGGGGAAATAACTAATGCATTATATAGTAATAGCAACCATATCGGCATCTTTATAGTTTGTCTCCGTGCGAAGGACAATATTTGGTAGGTTCGTTGTGTTAAATTTAGTACCACGGGCATCAATGTTCTTTTCAAGTATCAAGGCGTGGTAGTCCAGTGTAGTCTTGGACAAAAGGTAGCTTCATACAGTCGCGAATTGCAAAATCGCCGCGAAACATATTTCTATTGGTTTATTTAAAATAATATCGTAAAACTGTTGTTTTTTTTTTAGATTTTATAAATGTGTTTTTACTAATTTTTGTATGCATACAGTTAGAAGTGATTTTTAATCAAACTTATGGCTCTTAGCACGCGATCTAAATGTCTTCTCTACTTTTAAGTTTGTGTAGCCCCGATGTTAATTAAGGGCCACCTTTATTATACTTACTTATCTTGTGCTTATATATGTAATATAAACATAAAAAAAGAAGTGAAACTGCAACTGAATTTATTTACTTTAGTGCTGTATTTGATATTATCTGAAAAAAGCATTATAGGCGACGTTGTGGGATGTAATTTTCGGTAAATTTACAGTTTACTGCATTTAGGGCTTTTAGAATTTTTTTTTCAGAAACGTGCTTCAACCCTCCTTGGATGCACAAGCGAGGCAAATTTGGTGCCAACTCCTAAGAAACTTAAGTGACCAAGAATGAATAGGGTTGCTGGGCGGGGAGGAAATATGAGCGGAAAATGCTAAAAAAATAATATTTAGTCGGACTTTGAAAATATGCGTTTTTCACATTTTGCAGAAATACCTCCTTTAAACCGTGTCTACCCGCATCCATATTCGCCCAGGTCCAGTAACTTTTTTGGGGGTTGTTCCCAAGAAATTTTTCTTGTCCTTTATGATTTGCAGGTAGTTATATGCATGCACAAGGGAAAGAAGAACATTTATTATACTCACGTAACGAGATAGAAACGGAAAACAAAACAGGAACGTACTATAAAAAATTACAATATAATTTAATCAATCTAGTCTGGTTGAGTGTATTCTCTCATGTTCAGATTGTCGTACATCATGTTGAATATGAGACTGCAGACTGAAAGGAACATATTAAACGAGAGTTTCAATCTCTACCAGTGAAATATTTCAACATGAGTATCATATCGTCTCTTGTAGTAGATCGATTGCAGTATACTCCTCGTCGTCCTCGTAAATAAAAATCTAATTAACTCAAACCAGGCCACCAAGCTGGCCAAGGGAACAACTGCCCCTTCCTATCAATTTCCCCGATACATAAAGGCATATGTGAGCATATGGTTTTCCTTTTTTTTTTGGCTTTTAGTTAGCCAAACTGATGCCAGGGTAGTTCAGGAAGGTTTGTTGGACATGATTATTCTAAAACTGCACCTCAGCCAGGTCTTCTATGTCGTAAAAGGGCAACTTGACATTTTCGGCACGCGCTATATTTCCGACCTCCTGTATATAGCTGGCATGTTGAATGATTTTTCATTCGTTAAAATCGTCTTATGTTAGTAATGAGCGAAGCGCAGAATGACTCCTCCCAAGAAGCGAGATAATCTTATTTACATCCGGTCTCTCCACAAAATCCCTCGCCTGGCTACAGTCAATAACCAACCTCCAGGACTTCTCCATAGCCTCATCAATCCATTTATCTAGAGCGTCGGAGACCACCTTCCTACTTATACCTATACCAGGCTCCGGGCCACAGAACGACCTCCGGGAACCAAGCCTAGCGAGGTCATTTAGCACTTTATTCCGCGCCACACCATAGTGTCCCAGAACCCACACAAGTTGTTACGCCTTTTTCCTGGACAGTCCCGTAAGAGCGACAGCGCACTCATGAACCAGCGTTGACCTAATTCTGAACACGCAGACTGACGGGAGGGCCGCCTGACTATCTGAGCAAATGTATGCACATTTCTCAGGGTTCACCCTCACATCCCGTCGATTAGCTACAGCCAGGATAGCGTACACTTCCGTTTCGAATACCGTGGTATATGCCCCCAGAGCATAACTCTCGCGCACCCCCAGGCTATCAATGTGTATTCCCGCCCCGGAGGAGGGCTGCTTCTCCAGCCGTGATCCGTCGGTAACAGCCCAGGCTAGCAGGCCGGAAAGCAACCTCATTTTCCCTCCAATGATCCTTGCTGGGGTGCATAACCTAACTGTTCCAACAAGCCCTTCTCTCGGTGTTTGTAAGATACAGAGGAAACCTGGAATGTGCAGAAATGGTAGACCAAGGAAAATTCTTTTCAAACTCATCAAGTTCCGTCGAGCTAAACCCGAGTAATTAGCAATTGAGAAAATATACATTCAACGTCACACCCCCCCTGCCTCATTTTTTAAAATATGAAAAAATATGCACGGCAAGAAATAACATCCGTTGCTCGACCATTACTCTGCCTGTGTCAAAGGTACCACTTACTTGGCAACAATGTGAAAAAAATCGCTCTTTCTCGAACAACAGTGTTTGTTACGCTCCCTAGCGATGATTTGAGAAACTGCAAAATAATTTCCAGAGATTTGCCATGGCAACCCTCCTTATGGAGGTTTTGTTCTAAAGCTGTATAGCGAACCGTTCCTGAGATATGACCAACGACCACCCTTAGTGATATAGTGAAAATGTTTTTCTTCAGCTCAAATAAAAAATTATATTAGTTATGCGGCCATTCTCTGACATTAACCCATAATCTCAGTGGTAATTATTTTGGAAACGGTGAACTGTACAAAAATTGAACAATAATATTATATTCTAGCGAATAAGCGATATACTTTTTAATTGGATGGTATCTTGAAAAAATTAGTGGTGTAACATTTTCTCCAAACGAAATATTTGGTTTCATTTACTATTTATTTTTGTAGAACTTCAACACCCTGTATGTCAGTCACCAAGCGTCTAAGAAAAAAATGTTATACTACAAACTTACATTATTTTAGCGCGGGGTACCCACACGCGGATTTGTTTAAAATATAAATGAGATACCTATATATATATATATATATATATATATATATATATATATATATATATATATATATATATATATATATATATATATATATGCGTGTGTGTGTATTACTTATAGTTAAAAACACCAAGAAGGGTTGAAAAACATTACACATATTTTACAGTACAAATTCTACATTCCATGCAAACACATAACAAAATTACTTTAAAAAATAAATGACATTTGACACATAAAACATGAATACATTTAAATTACCTTGTATTGCTGCAGTTTCCATTAGACGAGCAAAACAAAAGCGATGAATTAATGATATTATGGGAAAATACATGTGAGAATTAATAATCTGCTTGATATCGAATGGCAATCCGCTAATAAACTTTATAAATTGGATGAATTCACAGCATCATAGTCAGTATTATATTCATAAAAATATTTAATAATTTGATGTTAGTCAATATGCTGAAATCGCGCGATAATTAAAGTTATAGCATTCGTGTTATAAGTCTTTCCGCAGTAAGTGTGCTAGGGTTGCTACTTTCAAAAATAAACATAATTGCTGATTGTGTAAAAGAAACAAATAAGTTTCCAGCGAAGAAATAACGTTTAACAATGTAATTTTTTGGGAACCTCAGATAAGCACAAATAAGCACAATCGTAAAACTTCACTAAGTGAAGATTGCAACTTGTGATGAGCACTGATAAGTACACTTGGAGAACCCTAATCACCACAACACATTTTAAAAAGACCTCACTATCGTTTCATTAACCAAGTTAGCGTCATCAGAGGATAAAAATTCTGAAAGTTTGACGACTACAACTGTGTTTATATTCTCTGCAGGTATTCGAGCCAAGACGTTTAGGCGTGGTTCAAACAAACAAACTTTTACTGTTTGTTTAACGGAAAGTCCCTCTATCCGAGTTCCGTTATCTTTATTCCCACGCTTTGGTCCACATATTTTGTAATCATACCGCTTTTATTATTACTATATTTAGTGATATATACTTTCAAAGCGCTTAGCTGTCCTGGTTGTCTAACATTTTTGATTAGCTTTAGATTCTCTTCATATACGTGGTGATTATTATCCCAAATATGTCAAGCCACGTATGATCTATCTTACTATCGTATATTAGTTGTGCTAAATGTTCTTCAAATTTAATTTCAATAGACCTTTTGGTTTTCCCGACGTAGGTATTTAAGATCATAATCCTTACAACTTATTTCATTGATCCCCGGCATTTTAGTTGTACTATCCTTGTCTTTTGGGTTACCTAGCAGATTTCTAAAGTAGTTTTTGTAGTTTATTATTAATTTTAAATCCGTAGTAAATTTTATAGTTTGACTGATCTGACTTTCTAAAATTTACTCACAAATTAAAAAAATAATAAACTGTCATTGTTGGATGTACTAGTTATCAAAAATAAACACACCTTAGAATTCGATGTCCATTGAAACGAAACCACAACTCTAAGTTATATTCCGAATGACTCACATCATACGTACGCACAAAAAAATGGTTAGTTTAAATTTTTTAATAGTAGGCTAATAAATTTTTCTTTGAGTAAAAATAGATGTACCAAGGAATTCAAGTATCTTAAGAACTTGGCTGAATATAACTGATACACTGCTTGCCTAATATATAAATTATTTAACAAAGAGGAAACAAAGATAATGTTAGCGGAATCAGCAAAAGAGAAATCGGAAAAAACTTTGTTTGGCTACCATTTGAACCGCGCATCACGATGGGTCTAGATAACATTTAAAAAAGCCAATTCACAGCTAACACTTTCGACAAATACTTTAAAAAATTGGCTAGGCAATCCGAAAGACAGAGATAGCACCGCTAAAACGTCGGGGATCTATGAAATAAGTTGCAAAAATTGACCTGACCTGACCTGACCTGACCTGACCTATGGAAACTAGATTTGAAGAACACTTACCACAACTAAGATACAGTAAATACGGCACTATAGATAGATCATGCGTGTATGTGTATCCCGACAAATTTGGGATAATAATCACCACTTAGATAAAGAGAACCTTAAATTAATCAAAAATATTATACAACCATTACAGCTAGACGCTGTAAGTATATATATATATATATATATATATATATATATATATATATATATATATATATATATATATATATATATATATATATATATATATATATATATATATATATATATATATATATATATATATATATATGGTGATAATAAAAGGTGCATAAATTCAGCACTTCCGCCTCTGTATAGTTTATTGACCCACGACAAAAAATGTCGACAAGCAACGGGACAATAGAGGTAACGGGATCAGATAAAGGGACTTTTGGATGAACAGGCAGTGTATTAGGGTTGCTACTTAAAAAAGCATAGTTGCTGCTTGTGAGAAAGATGCAAATAAGTTTCTAGCGAAGAAATACGTTTTAAAACGTAATTGTTTTGGGACGTTTGATAAGCACAAATCCGTACAATGATAAAACTTCACTAAGCGAGGATTAAAACCTGTGATTCAACCTCCGATGACGCTAACTTGGTTTGCGAAACGACTGTTGGATCTTTTTATAAGTCTTGTGGTGATTTGGGTTCTGCGTGTGTACTTATGATAAAACTTACTTATTTTCAATTGTATTTTTTATGCCCGACAACCGATTCGATAACAAAGTTAGCTTCATGAGACGATAAAATTAAACAAAATGGATGGCAAAATTAGTTTTTATATTGCCTGACTGACGCATACGCCATTTTGTGTTTTCCGTTATCTGGATAGTGCTAAAAAGGTTTGCTTTCAAAACACAAGCATAATCGAAAATATGTAACAATCTTGTAATGTTGCACGGCTTTCCTCCATGACGTCATTCCACTGATATCGTAAAATACTCTAGTTGTCTATGCCAACCTTTTAGTAGTATAAAAAAATCTATAACCTAATTCGAGGCTTGCTTGTTCAAAGTTTCTATCTAGTGGTAGATTCTAAAATAAAAAGCATGTGTTAAATATATGCAGACATGTTGGCAAAAATAGTTAATGCATATTTACATAAAGATGGAAAGAACAAACTTATGGTGATATTTGAAAACTATTTTCGACATCAGTGTTTGTTTCGCTACTTCTAAATAGTTCACTGTTCTCTTTGATAAAAAAATGACGAAACTGCGTGGGACCAAGTATAACGGAATTTTTTTAAAGGTACTTTCGGTAATAGAAATGAGATTAAAAATATAAAGTGGGAAGTTTGTTTGCGATTCCTCTCTCTAGAGTCGATCTTTTACCTGACACGTCATACTAACACGATATTTGGTAGCTAGTATTTTTTAATTTTTCATTCGCTAATGATACTTTGTTAGTGAAACGATCGCCAGGTCCTGAAAAATGCGTTGTGGTGATCTGGGTTCCCCAAATGTACTTATCATACATATGTGTATCATTTTTGGCTGATTGCATTCCTTTGTCAGACGCTTTATCACGCTTGTTTGTCGTTGTTTTAAATAACTTATTTTCGCGCGTTTACAGTTTCACAAAAACCAGAAAGATAAATTGACTTACTTCAATTGACCTGACCAGATACGCGTTGAAAAGTTGCAGCAGCAATTAGTTGTCAAGACAGCGCGTTTGTTTCATGGCTAGTGGTGTTTTATAATATTGTATAATCCTCACTATTAATCCCCCTGAGTCCAACCCTGTCTATTCTTATTCTGAGATCTTCCCTTAACGCTTATAACAGCCACCAAAGGCCCAGGTACTGACACTGGCGTCCATGTGATAAGTGTCATCAAGAGGCAACAACAGAGAGATTGAATGCAAGAACTCTCCCACTTCGTCGTTGTCCAGCGGCCAGGGAGCATCGTAGAAAGACCGCCGGACACGCGACCCCTAGTCACTCACTTTCTCGTCACCTGACGTTCAGTAGGCCTCGTAGCAAGACCAGCTAAACCGTGAGCGGCAGTCAGGCACAGCATAATAATTGATTATGCTGTGGTCATACGAAACTTAACGTCGACGTTCGTTAGGAAGATCGCCTGGCCCGCGAGCCGTAATCAAGACTCATTCATCATCAAGAAAGACACGTTTGCCACCGTAACACATGGAAGGGTCAGCGAGCCTCGTTTTAGGAAAAGCCAGACTTCAGCCGAGCGGCTGACCCGTGATTAGAAATCGAATCGGCTGCGTGAAAGTGGCATTAAAATACACCCAAGTCCACATTTGTCACCTGAACATCTGGACAACGTTGGTCCCATTGCAAGATGCCTCCAGATACCAGCGACATTCTTTACGTGCTGTTTACGGCAACCTACCTACATTCGTACGTCACTTTTTATTGTATTGAACATTATTGCATCATAATTCGCTCATTCATTTTATGTGTAACTTTGTAATTTTATCATATTAAATTGTTCTTGTTTTAATACCACGTGTATTCATTATAAATTTGCACGCCGCAAAAAACAACTCCTCTGGTTCTTTCGTGCCGGATCAAATTTGGCATAAATACAGCTATATAGATTTTATTTCACCCGCCCCTCGTAGTTAAGCAGATAATTTAGCATGAGCATCAGATTCATATATTTTAATTAAAATAGTTAATTTTCCAATGCATTAGCATTGAACCTACAATCACGTTTCTGCAGTTCTGTCCTAGCCATTTCCATTTCTCTATATCTGGAGTTAGATTATATGCATGTATCTGATGAATTGATACAGCCTTTGCGAATAACAGACTTCATAGTCTCTCTGAGCTGAGTATATTTCAATGGAGAATTGTGTGATCATAGAGACGGAGGACTGCAAGCTTGAGCTTATCTAATGGGTCAAAGTTAACATGCACTTCAAAGCGAATAATTTCATTATATCAAGAAACTAGATGTAGGTCTGGCTTGCCAAAGGCCAATAAGCTTTTGCTAGTAAAATTTTGTAAGTTACATTTGAGTTAATAGGGTTCTCACTTGCCAAAAAGATTAGATTAAAATCTGATTTATACAAGTAGTAGCATTATTAAGAGTGTCATGTATTGAAAATCAAGTTATTGGAATTGATTTTTAGTTCGGCTTATTGAAAGTTCTTCTTGTTAATGATTCATAGTAAATAATTGTATACATTAAATTAACAGCTTTATTTGTAAGAAGTATTTACATGCAAAATTAAACATTTAAAATACCTCTGAATTTTAATAAATAATATTGTTGTTAACTATTTTCTCCTATTATTGGTAATATAAAACTTGCTTCTAGCTGGATAAATAATTGTATTAATACTACTCCAAGCTTGTTTATTTGCTTGTATGGGAGAATACTGAGTCATATCTAGCCAGCCTGGAAAATTTCCAGTAAGTAAAACTGAATTGCGTTGTTATGGCAACAACTTTGAGATTTTGAAAATAAGTTTCCAAAGTTAGACATCAAAAAATTGAACAGTAGTTTGGGATATATTGCGTGTGGGCCATAACGGTCCCTCCACTTCGACCTTGAACAGTAACAAAACTGTGAAATTTAGAAAACAGCATATCTGAAAAAGAGCCAGATTTTGATAAAAAAGAGTTGTGGTCAGTTATTAGGTATTTATTTCTGAAAGGGTTATTGGGCAAAGACATTCTCGCTGATATAGTAGACACCTTAGGTGACCAATGTTCTTCGTAGGCCACTATAAGAACTGGGTTGCGGAATTTAAAGCAGGACAATCAAGTAGAAAAAATTAGCATCGCTCTGGGGCTCTTTTTTGATTACTGAAGAAAACATCAATTCGGTTCATAAAATGATTTTCTAAGATCGACGAATTTGGCTAGAACGTATAGCAAAAACATTGCACACTTTCTGTGAACGTGTGTCGCACATTGTTCCACACGAGTTGGGAATGATAAATCTTTCCGCAAAATAGGTTCTGAAAAACGTGAACATTGATCAGAAACGCCCTCGTTTGACGATGTCGAAGAACATGTGGCACCGCTTTGAAGAAGATTCCTCAAACGTTTTGAGTTCCCTTGTCACAATGGGATATATATGTTAACAGTTACACCGAAAGAACAGAGCCGACACGCAATTTTCGGACAATTAGTTGTAAACCTTAGGTAGTATGGGTCGATTACAATTCTATTGTTAATCAAAAATATGCGTTGTGATGGACGTAAAGAAAATAATGTATTCTTAGCTGTAACTGAAATATCTGTTCCACAAATTGAGCAAACATTTGGAATACTTAAATCCACTGCTCATTTTATTTTACGATAACATAAATTTCACTTTTACAAACTTAAAGCTTGTCAAGGACTCAGACCTGGTGATGAGGATAGATGAGGTATCTTTTGTGAAGACGAGAATATGAAAACTGTTGGTTCCAGCAGGATGATGCGCCTGTCTATAACGCCAGGGTCGTACGTGAATACGTATCGAACAGATTTCCTAAAAAATGATAGGTACCCATTTAGCATTTCCTTGGCCACCTCGTTTGCCGGACATAAAACCTACAGATTTTTTTTCCGGGTGTAGATCAAGAACGATGTCTATCGTCATATTTTGTCCTTGACCACCTCGATTACCGGACATAACACCTATAGATTTTTTCCGGGTATATATCAAGCATTATGTCTATCGTCATATTTTTGAGACTGAAGAAGAACTACGCAGACTAGTTATCGAAGCTTTGGAAGTGATAACTCGAGATATGTTGCGTAAAGTTTTACATTTTTCTGTTAAAAAATGTTATATATGCTTACAGGATAATGGGCAATTAATCGAACAATTTTTGTAATTTCGATAGTATTACATACGTTTTTTTTATATAATTTTTTTGTAGACAGAATTATGTTATCCATATTGTGGTATACGGTGGTACATATGTTGTATTTATTTTGTAGTTTTACCAAGTTTCACTAAATAAAATAAAAAACTACTTTTCAGTTTTATTTTGCTTAAGGAACATTAATGTACATCCTTATTTTTAGTGCAAGGCCGTAATTATTATTATTTTATTTTAAATTCTGATGAGGGCTGAAACAAATCCCAATCTTGACTGAATCACCACACCACATGCAATATATAACTGCAGAATTAAAACTACTTCCAAAACATGTAACATTCAAATCAGGAGCGTATTAAAAACAATTAGA
Organism: Tillus elongatus; assembly: GCA_964006375.1. NCBI lineage: Eukaryota > Metazoa > Arthropoda > Insecta > Coleoptera > Cleridae > Tillus > Tillus elongatus. The sequence continues at coordinate 82,076,101 of OZ023262.1, read as the reverse complement.
TTAATTATGGTTTTTCGAGAACAAAACATTGTACTGTAAAATTGACATTATCATGCGAAATTCTATAAAAAGTATCTGTAGAGGGTGTTCGTTATTTTTTTTCTAATTCTGACAATAACATCAGATTGATAAAAGTAGAAGAAAAAATCGAAAAGATCAGTTTTTTTCTCTCGAAAACCAGCACACTTGGAGAACCACTTGGGTTTGTAATTTTTAACTATCTTTCTAAGTCTTTTGTTACAAGGTTGTGACAACTCTTTAGACTATTTTTAACATCCAAAAGTTCCCAAAAGTATTGTTTCGGCTATAGATTCCCCGACAAACAATTTGGCAAACTGGTTGACAAATGAGTTTAAAGGCTTGCCCGTCAAACAAAAAAGTTTTTTAGTAACAAATTCACTTTAATTTATTAATAAAATTAAAGATGTTAAATTGGTTGAAGGCTAGATTTTGATTATATTTGATGTAGCCTCATTATTTCCTAGCGTTCCCACAAAGCAAACGTTAACGTATTGACTATTATTCTTATTATTTATGATTATTATATACACATTTGCTAATACAGTTATACAATGTGTAAGTATAAACAAATTTAAAACTTATGTCAGTACATACTACACAATTTTGATTGTTTTCGCCGCATAAACACACCGAAGGGCAATTACATTTTCACATAATAATTTTGACACTTCCAAAGAACCATCAATAACTTTCTTCCCCTCTGCTCCCACTGATATTGACGATAAAATCCATTACTTAGTGTGACTACCAACTTTTCTGTTTATCCATCATTAACACTTTGCTTAAATATTTTTCTTCAATTTCTATTGAAATACACATATTTTTGACATACATGTTTTAGTTTAATATACATTTGACATATGATTCGTCGTATTAATATATACATAATTTGACAGATTGTTAGAAAACAAAAGTTGTAAAAAATGAATAACATAAATGAAAAGGTGTGCAAAAAATATTTTACTTTAACAAAACTTTGTATTTAACAAAATATTTTGCAATTCAACAATGAGTTTTTTAAAACAAACCCAAGGCACCTGGGAACCCCCTATCGCCGTTTATTGTGGACCTTTTCATGAGTAGATATAAAACAGATCTTGAAGCTGAAAGTGAGTATTTTCCTAGAGTTTGATTTCGTTATCTTGATGATATTTTCGCAGTGTTTAACACAAACATTTGCAAGATATACGATTTCATTGCCAAATTGAACAGTAACTTTGATTCTATAAAACTTATCTAGGAATTAGAAATTAATAATAAATTACCCTTTCTAGACGTACTAGTTGCCACAACTAAAGACACTGTAGAATACAATGTGAAGGAATCCACCACAATAAGTTATATTCCCAATGACTTACATCATACGTTAGCACAAAAAATAACCGGTCTGAATTTTTTAGTTAACAGGCTAATTAATTTTTCTTTAAGTTAAAAAATTGATATACCAAAGATTTAGGATACATTAATGACGTGTCTGATTATAACGTATACACTGCTTGTGTAGTGGAAAAATTATTTAAGAAACAGAAAACAAACAAAATGGTAGCGGAATCAACGACTTTGGAAAAGAGAAAGCCGGAAAAAATTTTGTATGCTTACCATTTGAACATCGAATTACGAGGGCTCTAGATAGCAATTAAAAAAAAAGCTATCTTGCAACCAGTTTGCGACAAAAATACTTTAAAAAACTTGCTAGGTAACCCAAAATACAAGGAAAGTATCGCTAAAATGTCGGAAAATTATGAAATAAGTTGTCTTAAATACGACGTACAAACAAAACGATCTATTAAAATTAGATTTACACAACACTTAGCACAATTAAGATACGGTACTATGGATTGATCTTGCGTTGCCCCGCATATTTGGGATAAGAATCACCGCGGATATAAGGAGAATCTAAAATTAATTTTAAAAAAAGAGACGCCCTCGTGACGCAGGTGGCTAGGTGCCAGCCTGCTAAGCGAGAGATCCCGGGTTCGATTCCCGGGCGAGCCAATTTGACTCTGTCTGGAAAATTAAAAAAACTATATTGAATGATGGGAAATAATGTGCTAATGGCCTGAGATGCCGCAGCCAATAATATTAAATAAAAAAATAATTAACAAAATGTTAGATAACCACGACAGCTAAACGTTTTCAAAAGTATATATATATATATATATATATATATATATATATATATATATATATATATATATATATATATATATTGCTAAATATAGTAAGAATAAAAAGTGTATAAATTTGACTCCGCAGCCTATGGTGGGTTGATCGATCACTTAACAAGAAAGACCGATAGAAGCACGTCCGATAGATAATAAGAAATTCAGGTATTTCTGCCAAACGAAATATGTTAATTTTTGTGTCGTTGAACCACCCTAAATCGTTATAAGCCAACTACCTGCAAAAGAATATAAACAGAGTTTTAGATGTAATATATTTAGAATTTTTCTTTCTTTGTTTCTTTAACGTCCGTATGTTTCCGCGACTATAGCTAATCACCGACGGAATCACCTCACTATCCTAGAAATTCTTTACAACCCCTGGCTTCTGTAAGGAGGGTAGGGATCTTTAATGTGCCCAACGTCGCACGGACATGGGGCCGTCAGCTTTACCCTTCTCCGAAGGGAGGATCGCGACACATTAAACTTGCTCAAAGATAAAGCCAGAACCTCGGTTGATGTTAATGTTACAGTATGCATCTAAAAAGTGAAAGCAGAACCATGGAATCGAACCTCGTACCCTTCGGTTCAGCAGCACACGCTCTTACCACTGAACCACCTAGGCTCTGTATTTAAAATTATTCATCTTCTGATGACGCTAACTTCGTTAGTGAAACGATCGTGAGGTTTTTCAAAATGTGTTGTAGTGACTTGGGTTCTACAAGTGTAGTTATCAGTGCTCATCACAGGTTTCAATCGTCGAAAACCAATAAAAAAATTCAAAATTTTATAATTTCATATTAGTGGCCATTTAGTGCCGTCACTTTTTCCCCGTTTAACCAAAACTGTATCTATTATGGTTTCCAAGATCCTATTAAATAGACCCACTCACCTTAGACACACTATATTTTATTATTACAGCAAAAAACAGATAAAACATATTAAAAACTGTATTACCCTTTTATTTAAACTCAAAATAGATTTAAATTCCTTTTTGTAACAGTAATGTACAGTACATTCTGTATGTAGTTAACCCAAAAAATACTTAGAGATCATTATTGTATTCCAGCCCAATGAGTCAACACATCAATCACGTGTATACATTGTCATCACATAGGCATTAACAGATTTATAGGCACGTGTTGATAGCGTTATCAGAATATTGTGGGCTGAACTAGACAAAAACGTATTGAAAGTAGCAAAAACCCCTGACACCCGACGCATTGCAGTATATAGTTTGCGAAAGGAGTATGAGTAGATCGATGACACCTCCTATTGAAAGCAGAAACCAGAAACGAGGTCTCTATATAAAAAGGCAGTTGATCGCCACTCGATAACAAGAGCCTGATTAATCAAAGCGTATCAATCAACATTATAGCATTTCAATACGACCACATAATAGCCAATATTGCTAATACATCTAGCAACCACTGAATGCTAATATCTCTAATTAATTATTTTACCTAATTGCTTCTCTTGTATTAATCCAATATCATTTGATATTATGCTATAATATAAATTAGATTATGAATACCAGTGATGATATGCAGGCCGGCGCATTAGTATGCAAAGTTTGATAGATTGGTTATTATGTAAGATATTACAAAAAATATTTCAGTTTCATCTTTATTTCAGTTTTATATTTTAAAATATCTTTTAATCATACAGAGCGTTTCATATGTTCAGAGCATATCAAATATACATTTTTGTAAATAGAACACTCCATAGATTATTTCATATATGGATTCAGCTCATTTTTTATGCCCCGGGCATAAAGTTTTATTAGGCTATACAAGGCTCTACAAAAGTTACGGACAACTAAATAAATAGCCATCTTGATAATCGATAACAATTGAAATATTGTGTTTCCACGCATAAATTTGGAATATAATATTTAAGTTCGACCCTGACTGTAATATACAGTGTGAAACAGCCAAATGGAATAACCCAGTATCTCAATTATTACGCGTAGTTATAAAAAAATTCCGAATAACGCCGATTTTAGATAAAACATGATCGCCTGCAACGCGAAAAATTCATATCTACGTTCAACCCCCTTCGAGTAACAGTTGTAACCTCCAATTTTTAGATAGAAAGTAGAAGCTCGTGATACCTCATTCAAAAGATCTCTTAATTCTCTATCCAGAAATGCTACATATTCAGTGAATTTTTATTAAGAAAATTCACTAATATATGTATCTATGGTAAGACTTAAGAAAAATTTATTCAAACGAGCGTGAATTAGGGCCCCTGGAACCCATGTCCAGGGTCAGATAAAAATTTTATATATATATATATATATATATATATATATATATATATATATATATATATATATATATATATATATATATATATATATATATATATATATATATATATATATATATATATATATGTATATATCCAACTGATAACTCACAAAATACTTCAGTGATTTGGACCAAATTTGGGAATTACCCTTTATTTGGTTAATGTCTTGGATGAGCTCGTTCAAGCTCGATCTTAACACCCAAGTTTTCTTAACAAAAAACTAAAAAAGGTTTTTTAAACACAATATCTTTTAAATTGTTTAAGTGATTGAAACGAACTTAAAAGAATATAGATAGACGTGGTTGTGTACCAATTGTCAAGTCTTTTGATCGAGGAAAAATAAAGGTATTCGAAATTAATAATAAAATAATCCTGGACGACACTTCAAATTCTGTAATGCAATACCTACAATGTTAGACAAATACAGATGACGCTACCTTACTATGCTATATTAATAAATCATAGATACAAATCCAAACAATGCAAGATGTCAATATTATTTAGCTGTTTCTTACCGGGGTTGCCAGATCTTGAGAAGTTTGAGGTATTTAAACCTTTCATGTATAAACATCTCAAATATTTACAGCTTCTGATAATAAAGAAAACATTTTATAAAATTAAATTTTATCAGTTAGTTAAAAAATACCGTAATCCATAGCTGTATTTAATACCTACAAATTTCTAATTACCCATTTCTCATGATTTTTAATATATCTCTCCAATCCTAATTTACTATATCTGAAAACGTTGTTGGACTCCGTCCGTGACGGAGCTCCTCTGTCATTTGTCATTATGTGGTAATGTCATTTATCGTTAAGTGTCAATATCAAATTGGAAATTTTGCCTCAAATTTAGGTTTCAGACGTGATACAATTACAAGAGATATGATAACGCAGCTATCTATTTTTGCACTGCCACGCGCGTACCACATAGTACAGTGACAACATAATAATATGCTGCGGGACAGTGAGTTTGACCTGTGATCACATCTCATAACTTCTTAACAAATTAGAAACTGTTGTTTTTGTTATTAGATTTGATAAATGGGTTTTACTAGTTTTTGTGTGCATACAGTTAGAAGTAATTTTTTATGATCAGAATATTACTGCGACATGATGATGAAATCTAGTTTGTGACTGTTAACGCGCTCTACATAACTTCTCTACCTTTCAAGTTTGTGCAGGCTGCCACAATGTTAGTTTAGTGCTGCGTTCTATATTATCTGAAAGACATCATAGGCGACGAAGCGGAATGTAGTTTTGGTAAATTTGTAGCTTACTGCATGCAGGGTTTTTAGAAAACTTTTTTCCGTAACATGCTTAGAACCCCCTTGGATGCACAAGCCACAACACAAATTTGTTGCAAACAATCCCCAAGAAAGTTAAGGGACCAAGAATGAATAGGGGGCTGGACGGGGAGGAAATATGAGCGGCAAATGCTAAAAAAACAATTAGTCGGACTTTAAAAATATGCCCTTTCCACATTTTGCAGCAATATCTCCTTTAAACCATGTCTACCCCTCACAACACCAATATTTCCAAATAACTTTTTTAGGGGTTGCTCCCAAGAAATTTTCCTTGTGCCTGATGCTTTGAAGGTGGATGTATACATCCAGTCTTTTTGGGTGAGGGGGCAGAAACCCTATTCGTCCTGTTGGTTCTTGTTCCCCTTCTGCATGCATACAACCACCCTCAATGCATGATTCAGAGGAATTACTTCCACATCGTCAATACATGTCGAAATATGGCATCGGCGACAAAAAGTTTAAAAATTTTTTCTTTTAAACGTCGTAAAAAGTGTCAAAACATAAAAAATATGCTTTGGAAACGAACACTTTTTTTCTGTCGGTCTGTGGGTCTGTCTGTTTGTAGCCACGATAACTTTGGAACTACTTGAGATATCGTCTTTAAATTTGGTATACAGTTAGCATCCGAAAAACGAACGGTTCGGATTGTTTTTGGATAAAATCTCTCCGGAAGGTGGGGCATGAATGGGGGTGATTTGGTAAAAATGGCATTTTTACATTAAAACTCGAGTAATATAGCGTTTTAGGGTTTGCTTATCAGAAAACTTACAATTTCATCACACATCTGGTATTCTGTGCTGAAATTAAATTAGGCGTTGAATGTGTAGGGGTGGAATATCGGTTAAAAATTTTCGAAATTGGTTTTTGATAAAACGCGTAAAAAGTCTCGACATATAGAAAACATGATTCTGGAACGAACATTTTTTTGTCTGTCGGTCTGGTTGTCGGTCGGTCGGCCTGTACGTCTGCATGTTAGTAGGCGCAATAACTTTCGAACAAATTGAGATACCATCATCAAATTTGGTATCCAATTAGCACCCGACAAAAATCGACTTTTTTTGGGGTAAGATAGCCTTAGGGGGTAGGGAATAAATGAGGGGCGATTGGACGAAAATTGACATTTTTTCGTTAAAAATCGATTAATATAACGTTTCAAAAATTTGTTTGTGCAGAAATATGAGTATTTTCTTTGTGGTCAAGTCTTGCATCCTACATTCATTTAATGAGAATATATTTTTGAGGAGAGTAAATTATTACAGCTATGTGGAAGTTATGATTCGATTTGCAGCTCCATTTTTTAGATATTTTTTTTACGTTCAGCTTTCTAGTGTGTTTCTTGTTAATCATATTTCCTGTTCGTCAATTGGTTTGTTTGAGTTTTGTATCCAAATTACTGTATAAATATTTATGCTAGAGATCATATTTTGCTTGCCCTTCTTTACCTTATTACTGCTTCTAATTTAAAAAATTAAAAGTCATTTTTTTAACTTTTAATATAAGGCTAAATCACTAATATATTATATACTTTTCTTATGGAAAGTCACTACCATACCGACATATATCTATTTGCTGGGTCCAGAACTTTTTTAATTTATTGAAAAAAAAAGATTAAAAAAAAAAGAAATTCATGTGATTGACCAACTTCGCTAAAACATACTAATATAGTGGTGGAAATAACATCCACATAGCTGTGATGATCTACTCTCCTCAGAAAGATATTCTCATGAAATGAATTTAGGGTCCATGACTTGATGACAGAGAATATATTCGTATTTCTCTACCAATAAACTTTTAAAACATTATACAATTCAAGTTTTCACAAAAAAATATTTATTTTCACCAAATTACCCCTCATTTATCCCCTATCCCCTTAAGTGATCTTACCCATTATCAGTTCTCAGCGTCTTACGTCAGGTGGTAACTGGGTACCAAATTTAAAGATGATACCTCAATTCGTTCGAAAGTTATTGAACCTGATAACAGACAGACGTACAGGCCGACAGACCAACAGACAAAAACATCTTCGTGCCAGAATTAAATTTTCTACATGTTTTGAGATTTTTACGCCGTTTTAGGAAAAAAAAATTCATATCACCATAATTAGAAACAGGGCCAGGGCCGACAATATAAAAAAAAAGTTAGTTGGTTGTACACAGTCTCTATTTATAACATTTTGTGTTAATTAGAGCTGCCGTGACGACATACTACCTGGTTCCGCACCGAGATGGCGATCCTGTCGTACATCTCACAATGTTCTAGTAGCCTGACTACCACATCCGTGTTACTTTATAGGTGTGTTCTCGTTGTAATTAGTAGAGCGCACCGACGAGCTCTAAATAGAGCGAAAACGGTCTACGTTTCTAATTATGGTAAGAATACATCTAGCCTTACATACATTGTCCCAGTATTAGGGAAGTAATGGAATACAGCTAGCCTTACATACATTGTCCCAGTATTAGGGAAGAAATGAGCCATGGCTGACAAAAATGGTTAGTTGGTTGTACACAGGGTCTATTTATAAGATTTGGTATTAACTGGAGCTGTCGTACATTCCGCAATTTTCTGGGGTAAAAGTGTTCCACGTTTCTTGAAGACGAGCGCGCAATTTTGAAATGGTTCTATGCGCTGTGATCTTCTTCATCATATGTCATAAGGTTTCGATCGGCGAAAGGTTTGGGATACTGACTGCCATTTTATAAAAGGAATATTGTTTTCTAACATCCAGCCTTTTACCTTTTTAGCCGTATTACAAGCGGCACCATCTTGCTGAAAGATACATTTAATTTTATTCAACCGCATTTGTTCTATTTGTCAGTTCAAATTATTTTGAAGGACACAAATATGTACACCAGAAATGACCGTAGCTGAATGAGTTCACTTCGAGGCCAGAACATATATATATATATATATATATATATATATATATATATATATATATATATATATATATATATATATATATATATATATATATTTATTTATTTATCAGCGATGATAATGCCATCTGCAAAATGTAGGTCTGCTTTTCCTCTAGTTGACATGGATCCCCAAATCATCAGAGGCCGGAAACTTAAGTTTCTTTTTAAGGCATTGTCAAAAATTTCTTCTTTAGTTTCCATGACCCGGCTTCGACCATCACCAATGCAAACTTCAAATCCAGCTTCGCCACTCCATATAATTTAGTTACACTGGTTTTGAGACCAAGAATTGTTCTCCCTTGACCCCAGACGACTATTTCTCCTCTGCCTCCTTGACGGTAAGGGCTTTTCTTTTGCCCATGATTGAAAACGGATGAAATTCAGAAATAATTTGAGCTTACCTTGTAAGCTTTAAATCCTTGCTTTTGAGCAGCCCTGTTGTCCAATTTGCCCAAGTTGCCACTGAAAAACATGTATCTGTTGGCTGGTTTCATAATACTTTCAATTCGGTGTAATTAGCCCTACGATTTTGCACGAAACTTCCTCTAAGAGCTCTTAAATTTGTATTGGAATTTTGTGGCCGACTTCCATTTCTGGGTTACTGAGCCACCGATTCAGTTGCTTCGTAGCGTTTAATAATATTTCGCACTGTATATCGCGATAAATCTACACTGTTAGCGATTTTCGCAGGCGTTCTACCTTGTGAATATAAGTGAATTCTCACTTTCCTCAATTCTTAAGGAACAGCTTTACCACGAGACATTTTTATTTGTCAATAACAACAAACGCACAAACACGAATTGAAATGTTACTATTGGCTTGCCTATAGATGGTAAAACGTCAAATATTATTATTTATTTTATTGAGCCTACTTCATCTCAAGAAACCGCGCATCTACCCTAAGCTGTTCTTGTCGTGTATTTTGTTAAATACAAATTTTGCAAAACTGACAACAACTTGAAGTTTCATATATCTAAAAATGTCTCTGAAAATGACTCTTTCTCTTTGTCTCTCTGATATCATATACAGAAAAATATTATGTTTTCAAAAGCATTTGTGCCTTGACATGACATAAATTTACAAATTTCATACTTCACCGAGACAGGGTCGTAGTAACATGTTTATGTAGTCGAAAAAATAATAACGATGTTCAATACTAAGATACTGAGTCTGTATTTCATTGCGATTTCTACATAAAAGTCTCAATACATATTTTGAATACCATGTATAACACAATAAAACCCTATATCCGAACTATAAGAAAATGAGCTGAATCTATATAGAAAATAATATATGGCGTGTTCTGTTTAAAGAAACATCTTTGATTTTATCTAAAAATAGAGAACACTTTGTATAGTTGAAAGTAATTTAGCAATCTGGAGTTCAAACATACTTACCAGTGCTACCCATGACTTCTTTTGATATCTTGCATAATGATGGATATATCAAGCTTTGCGATACTGGTGTACCACCTGTACACGGTGTAACAAAATTATTTGGACAAACTTCCGGAGGTCATAGAACTTATGAAATTAAGGTGGGCAAGTTCTATCAAAAAATTTGAAAAGCGCTACGTTGCTGAGCTACAGTGTGTTGAAATTTACAAAAAGTTGAGGTTCTAATTGATAGATTAAAAATCTTTTATTAACAGTTCTTTAAGCGTATGGCCGGGATTCTAGTGAATATTGCATATAAGTTGAGGTTATGGATAATAAACTATTACATTCGGTGGCGGAGATCTGTGTGTTTAAGTTAACAAGCTAGAAGCGTGCAAGTTACGTAAAAATATTCTATAGAACCACCAGATGTCCGCCACTGGATCTAATAATTTATCATGGATAACCCCAGTTGATGAGCAATATTTACTAGAATCCTGGCCACAAGTTTGAAGAAACGTAAATAAACCATGCATCATCAATTAATCAATTAAAACATTAAATTTCTTGTAAATTTTCACATTTCGTATCTCGGTAACGAAGCGCTTTCATTTTGTCTTGAGAGGACTTATTTACTTTAATTTTATGAATGCTATCCCCTCCCGAAGTTTGTCCAAACAATTTTGTTACACCCTGTATAAATTAATATGTTGTGTTTCAGTCAGCAGTGTATGTGATTTTTCACGTTTTGTATATGTTTTTATTGTGAAGTATGTCATTGCATATAAAGCAAATATTTATTTAAATGTTTATTAGACATTTTTATTATAGAAGTGGAAACTGAAGGGCAACAAAGTATTGATATGATGCTTTAAGCATAGAATGTTTTCTAAACAAATATTGACAGTGATTTTGGAATGTAACTGGTTAATTTGTTTTAGAAATAACGTCGATTTGAATTGTTTTGAATTGACTGCATTGATATTGTGTGAATAGTAGATTGCGGTCGTCAGAATCATATTCTGCTTGAAAAAAAAACAATGGGTAGATAGAAGCTTTCTCTTTGGTTTTGCTCCGTATCAAGCTACACTTATTACTTTGTACTGTTTTTATACTCATCTAGAATGGGCGAGATCAAAACGCTGTGTCTAGGCTTAATAAAATGTTGATATTTTTTCACATAACATTTTGTAATTTTGTGGGATTAGGCAACGAAAAGAGATCGAAAATGAGCTGGGTGGTAACTCATATCACGTATGCGAGCCAAAATAGTAAATAGTTTAACATATCTGGCGTATTTTCAATGTTTGAATACATAAATCGGTTATGGACATTAGAAACGACTAGAAAAACAACCGGGGATTTTGAGCAGTTTTCTACTAAATAATCAGCTTCAGTCAACAAGAAATACAAAGGTTTTTGACACTGTATTTTAATGTAAAAACCCTGTGTAAAAATGCGAGTCAGGTAAGTAGACTTTGGAGAGACATTTTACTTTAGTACATCGTCACGTGTGCAAGTATGGTATCCATTGATAACAGAAATATCAATTTTTTGTTGTTGCCAAAACGGCCTAAAAAGTCCTAGAACACATGGAAAACATTATTACGGAATGTATGCCTTCAAATTTGGTATAAAGTTAGCAGCCGACAAACAAACGGTTCGATTTGTTTTTGGGTAATATCGCTTGAAAGGATAGGGAAGAAACGAGTGGTGATATGGCGAAAATTAACTTTTCTTCGTTAAAACTAGAGTAATATGACGTTTCAGGGTTTGCCTATTAGAAAACTTTCAATTTTATCACTCATCTGGTATCCTGTGACTAAATTAAGGTAGGGGTTGGATGTGATGGGGTGTAATATGAGTTTAGTCTTGAACAAATATGACATTAAATTATTGAGTGTGTAGAGTTGAGTTCTTCCTCTTATTCTTTTCATCACAAAATTAACATTTTATCATGAAATTATAATGAAGTTGGTGTTGATAGTATGAATTTAACACTTGTATGATGTCCCAAAAGTAACGAAATAACAGAATAACTCGGAAAGTCCAAGTCGGGGACCAAAAAGTTCAGACAACAACTGCAAGATTTTTTCTTTCTAATCGATTGATCGACCCCAAATTTATTTTGTAAGAAAGTCTTTCTGAAAAGAGTTGATTATCACGGGATGTGGCGTGATGATTATTAATGATTGAGTATTTATGTAGCAATAAACTTCTGAAACGTTATATTACTCGAGTTTTAACGAAAAAAATGTTAATTTTCACCAAATCACCTCCTCATTTATTCCCTACCCCCTACAGCGATCTCACCAAAAACAATTCGAAGCGTTCCCTTGTCGGGTGCTAACTGAATACCAAATTTGACGATGATATCTCAATTTGTTCGAAAGTTATTGCGTCTACTAGCGGACAGGCGTACAGACCGGCAGACCGACCGACCGACAGACAAAAAGAATTTAGTTCCAGAATCAAGTTTTCTATATTTGGTATACAGTTAGCACCCGACAAATGAACGGAAATTGACATTTGTTCGTTAAGACTACGAAATATATTTTTATACCACAACGGAGTAAAAAGTGTCAAGATATATAATAAATGAACGGAAATTGACATTTTTTCATTAAGACTACGAAATATATTTTTATACCACAACGGAGTAAAAAGTGTCAAGATATATAATCTTGACACTTTTTACTCCGTTGCAGTATAAAAATATATTTCGTAGATATATAATCTTGACACTTTTTACTCCGTTGCAGTATAAAAATATATTTCGTAGTCATAACGAAAAAATGTCCATTTCCGTTCATTTGTCGGGTGCTAACTGTATACCAAATTTCAAGACCAGCTTTCAATTCGTTCTAAAGTAGTTTTGGCTACAAACAAACAGATATACAGACCGACAAGCAGAAAATTTTCGTCCCTAAATAATGTTTTCTATATTTTTTGACGCTTTTTACGACGTTTAAACGAAAAAAAAATTGAAATTTTTGTGCCATACTTCTCCACACGTATTGACGATGTGAAAGTGATATATTGATAATAGGATATAGATACTATGTAAATAGTGTAATCTATTAAACATATTTATTATGCAATGATACTTTGCGTATACATAATTCACCAACAAATTATTAATGATCCATTAATAATAATAAATGTTGAACAGAAAATTGAATTTGATAGAGTCGAATATCATACAATGTATGTTCAATACAAAATAATAATGTTTACACATTATAAACCAACATATTACTGTTATTTAAATACAGCTTTGTAACGGTTTTTGCGGTAATAATTTATTTCAATGAAATAAATGAAATATGCATAAAAATTCTATCTATAACATATTAGATTTAAGAATTATAAATAACAGTAGTGTTAAGCTGTCTAAAATCATTGTTTACATTTATTTACAAATAGACTGATCTGTATTTATAGTTTGATTAGGCTACACTAAAAACATGACTAGTTATTTGAAAATATGTATTTAACCTTCATGAACCCGAGCGAGGTGCAATTGCACCCCAGGCATCAATTTCTTGGGAGATGTTCGAAAATGTTTTTTACGCAATTTCCTCTGAGCTATCCTTCATAAACATATTCCTAATGTGATAGAAAAAGTTACAATAAATTGCTAATTATTGTAACAATTTATAGTGAGTTTTGTTCCTTTGGGTCTAGGTGCACCCCGCTCGGTATACCTATAACGACAGGTATATATTTTACATATCGTGAAAACCAACTGGGATACAAATATACCCCAAATTGTTTAAATGACGGGGATTTACCGTATCTCGGCGCCAGTAGGCTCATGGATTTCCAAATTACTTTACAGAGGCAATGTGCACCTATTTATCGCTTCATAATTTTAGTATATCTAGTTATCTTTGCATTGATCGTCCCATTCGCACTTTTAAAAAGGTATGAACCACCGAAGTTTCGAAATGGAAATAAGCTAATGGACGAAGAACTATTGGGTATATTAAAGACAAACGACTACAATAGTTATTTTAGTGATTTGGATAGTATGGTTCAAGTGATATTGAAGAAACCGATATAGTGACTGAAACTGATGAAGCAGGGGACGTTTGCAAGTTAATGATAGTGAAAATGAGCCGGCAGATTCCCCGGATGTACTAAATCAATCGATAAAGCTTTATAGTGATGATCCGAAACTTATATTGCTAAATATAGTAGTGTATGGGCAAATGTTTCATTTACTACAAGAATGAACAGAAGCTAGACTCGTTTGCACCTGAGTTGATTCCTGAGTGTAGACGCTTAGGGCTGAACCATACCGTCCATTTTAATGACCGACCAGAATGTATTTACATAGCGGTCATTCCCGAATGTAACACACTGGTCTGGCCAATAAGCTAAAGTTGTTTGGTAACAGTAGTTGAGTCCTTCTTACTACACAAGGGAGTATTATACCAGAAAGGTAATCCGTGATCTCTTACAAACAGATGCTGAGGTTGGGCATAATAGAATGTCGCGATCAAGATAGCTGGACCCGTCTGCACCGAGTTGATTCCTGAGTGTAGACACTTAAGGATGAACTACACCGCCCTCTTTAATAACCGAGTTAGGTGTATATAAGTGACGCTGATTTGTGATTGTAACACACTGGTCTGGCCAATAAGCTGAAGTTGTTTGGTAATAGATGTTGAGCCCTGCTTACTAAACAACGAAGGCCCATTCCACAGGACCCTTCAAGAAGGCAAAGTGTCACCATTCACGGGCTAGGCTACAACCAGGTAACGCTAGAGAAAGAGTGCAGTTTAGAAAGCCGTACAGAGTTCCATTCTACCATAAGAAAAGTCGAAAATCCGAGTCACTATGCTCTATGTTGTACCTAGTGCAAATAATTTTATATTATCTAGGGATTATAAATAAATGTATAAAACTAAAAGATCTATTCTTTGAGTTAACTGAGCATCTAAAAAACAAGGTTACAGAGTGATAGACCAGGAAAGGTACCTAATTATTATTTTCCAATAAGAAGGTATATTTGATATAATTAAGTTTAGCGTTCACTCTTCTACAAAGTCATTTTATATTTAAACCAATGCTGTTAACAGTAATATGTGGTTTAATTTATCATAACATTTGAGAGTACAGTAAATAATGCAACTGGAGACATTGGATGCTACTAATGTATAATGCATTTATCAATAGCAAACGCTTACGGCAACTATATAGCAATAAAGCAAATTTAGCGCTGATAGTCAACAGGACAAAATAGCTTGATTAAAATACAATGTTCGTTTCCTGTATAGTTAGCGCAAGACTGCACAACAAAATCGTGCTTTCATTTTAAAATGCCAGCTTTAAAGAGCTGAAATAAATGAGAAAAAAATTTACATTCACTTCTACTAAAAAAAAGTCAGCCAATATGATTTAATAACGAAAATATTTGACACCAATTTGTTGCACACAGAACAGCTACAATATACAGGCGCTTCACTAAAAACTCTGCTAGCCAAAAACTTTGTTACGCCAATATTTTACATTCCAGTATCTGGAAAAGCTTTATATGACAATGGTCATTCATTCCACATTCATAATACAAACATAAATATCTAATTTGACATGGCAGGTTTATTTACACGACAAGCTACAATTGGAATCTATGTTTCTATCAAACAAATTGAGAATTGATTCAATTTAGGTCCACAAATGCTGCAAGTCTCTCAGTTTAATAAGAGTAAAATTGAATTGAATATAAAAAAAATATAACTTATTAAACCATTTTTAAAACTCAGCTAAAACACATTATTAGACAAATTGCCCGAATCTGATGAGAAAACTAATTTATTTTTGTTTAATTTGTGCGAGGTCTTTGACATTTTCTAGTTTAATAAGGTGTCTCGGTGCCCAGCAGCTCTAATCAAAACAAATGAAGCAGTTTATGTCCAATATTTTAGAGAAAGTTATCAAGGCGTAGTCATTACCAAAAACTTCTTCCTTGTAATTTTTATTATATCTAACTTCATTGTCTTGAAAGGAAAAAGTAAATTATATCTGTCCTAAAGGGGAAATGAAGAAAATATACACACACGATCTTATTCCGAGCCATTTAAGACATACTTAGACATGAAAAAACTCCTGATGTAGGCGAAACAACAGGAAAAGTTAAGAAAATTCTGACTGAAGAAGAGGAAGAACAACAAACAACTGCCAAAACTATCTGAGTGAAAAGCTCACAAAACATCATTGATCCTAGGTGGAAACAACTGCTAACAGTTGAACGCAAATAAACATCAGAGCTAACATTATAAACTTTAAACTTTAGCAATTACAGTCAAAAAGAAATATAAATTTTTTGGCCAAAACGGCGTAAAAAGTCTCAAAACATATAAAAAATTATGATTACGGAACGAAAATTTTTTTGTCGTCGGTCGGCCTGTACATCTGTCTGTTAGTAGGCACGATAAGATTCGAAGGAATTGAGATATGGTATTTAAATTTTGTATACAGTTTGTAATTAATTATCTAATTTTATATCGAAATTATATAAACATTTGGTCTAATTACGTTACTCATTACCTCAATTTTCAATTCTGTAGTGAAAAATGTGGTTCCTAGGAAAATTATCACAATAAATAAATACTGCCTTTAATAGCAGCAAGTCGGCGCAGAAAAAGTTTTTAGCGTCAAAAAATTCTAAAACGTAGCAGAGTATGACAATAGGGGCCTTATCCACATAAGGATATATTCTATTAATAGACTTCGGATAATCGTTCGGCCGGTAAGTATAACATCATAAGATAACAAAGTGTTAAGCAGAGCATAAACATACCCCATATCTCTCTCTAACTAATAAGGAAAGCTCAACGCGAATGGAAGGCCACGTTAAGTACGTCGAAGACTGTGTGGATCTAGCCGGCAAGAGGTAAGCGTATTGAACACGAGCAACTCTCGTTCTATCGTCGATCACAGGTGCAGTTAACAGGTATAGCCGCTATTGAGCTACAAACTACCGCTGTTGCCTTACAGCGAGCCTTAATAACTTAATGGATAAGCGGATATAATTACTTCTTATGGTACAAATAACTAAAGCGACATTTATTCCAATTAATATGGTTCTCTGGAATGGTTTAGAAAAAGTCGCAAACCTTTCAGCACAGGTCTTAATAAAAGATTTATCAACAGCGTGGGCGCTATGCGAAAATTATATCTTCGCTACGAAGAGCAACTCCGAATAATTCAGTTCAACATATCAAATCATTAAACTATTTTTTTATTGTGTGAAAGAATATTAATCGTAAATACAGACGTAGAGCCTATTTTTATTGTGTTTTTAGTAATCTCCTAATTCATTTCTGTTAATTTGTTACAAAAATTCCCGTAATCGCTTTTTTTTAAAAATTAATCGTTACCCAGTGATCAAAGAAAAATATAATAAATTAACACTGTACATAGTCGTGGCCACAAAATACTCTTAGATAGAATTTTGAACCTATATCATTGTTATTGTTTTTAAAAACATTTAAACTGGTACATAATTATATTTAGGCTGCGTAAAAATTTCTAGTGCTTTCTCTTTAAATTCAGTACGATACATTTATTTCTTTATTATTTACAAGTTAGTATCCAACAAACGAACGGTTCGGATTAGTTTGGGTGAAATCGCTCCAGAGGGTAGGTGAGAAATAATGGATGATTTGGTGAAAATTTACATTTTTTTGTTAAAGCTCAACCAATATAACGCTTCGGGGTTTGTTTATTAGAAAACTTTCGATTCCTTCACCCATCTGGTATCCTGTGATGAAATTGAAGTAGGGGTTGAATGTGAGGAAGTGAATTATGAATTTGGTTTCAAAAGAATATGGCATTACTTTAGCTACTAAATCGCCGACTTTTGCTCCTGTCTCGTGATCAAATCGTAGTTTTATATTAATTGGGTTACATTGTGAATCGATTTCTGGCACATTCGGGTGTGATATTGTTCGACTTCTGGTACAATACATGCAAATTCCAACTTGGTTAACCTTTCGTACAGTTTGACTTTAAATTTCAAGAATTGAAAAGTAAGTATACATGCCATTTTGTTTTCTTGGTTCACTTTACAAATTTTTAAACTCCTTAAGAGTTCACAAAGGTTTTCTGCTTGACTGTGTTGCCTCCTCTTACGTTTTGCTCTGTCAGTTGATTCCACAGCTTTTCAATGTTTAATTTCGCAAGTGACTTTTACACTTTGTCATTATTTTATTTTGTTTCAGTTTATTCTGATATTTTAAGCCTGGTTTGACTGCATGTTTGACTGTATTGTAGCTTTAAGTTTGCTTAATTGTAGCATTTAGTTTTTACTGTAGCTTTCTTGGCTTTTACTGTATTAACGATTCTCACTGTCCCTACCTAATATCTAGCGAAACCACTTCCAAGGGAACAGGCTTGGAAAAATTAATCTATATACTGTTTGACTGTAGATTTTAACCTTGACGATTCCTTTATTGTTTGTCTTGCTTTAACCGGCACAATTACCTACCAGAAAACAACGTTTTCTGATAGATCTCTTTATTGTATTCTAGATTTATCCCCGAAGATGGCTACTAGTTAGCCGAAACGCGTAGGGATTTTAATAAAATTTATTGTCTGAATCAGAAGCCTTTCATTGAGTATTTAATGAATATGACATTAGATAATTTCCTTTGTAATCAAGTCATCGAGCCCAAGTTCATTTCATGAAAAAGTCTTTCTGCGAGAGTAGATTATGACAGCGGTGTGAAAGTTCTGGTTCGATTTGGAGCATTATTTTTTATCACAAAATGAAAAACTCATCTGTACCAATATTCACGACAATACATAAAATAATTTTCTAGATATCGAGCAATTTCTTACTTTATCTCTTTTTAATTTTGACTCTTGGACTGAGGTAAGTTTGGTTAGTTAGTAATATCAATGCCAAGAATCTACTGCTGTTCCATGTGCACTCACTTTTGGACCACTTTTTATTTTATTTTTTTAATCTTTTATTTGAAATCACATTCAAAGTACATCATTAGCACGACGCAACTCTTTGGAAAGAGATTAAACGTCTGTTTCATAACATTTTTTATCATTTCAATTACAAAGCAGCGTTCGCTTGTTTGACATAGGCTAAATTTCCACTCAAAGCGGGCTTTGTGATTATACTTCTTTTTTGTTACATTCTGTACACATGCGAATTAATTTCTGTATATGATTTTAATATTCAGACGACGGACACATCAATTACAGATTCATTACGAAAATTCTACTCATCATTAAAAATGCTTATGTGGGATTGGAATTTGAAGCCAATTAAATTCAAATGCTGAAGTTTTAATTAGATTTACAAAATAGTTAATTTAGTACGTTTGCTTGAGCCTGTAATTTACTCACTTTAGTAATATTACATTTTCTTCAAATTCCACTAAGATATTGCTAGAAGATTGACGGTTTAAAGTTCATTGCACCCAATAGAGGTTTGTTTAGTTCCAAGGTAATATGATCTACGAAAAAAAAAATGAACAAATTTATTTTTGTAATAGTTTACAAATAAAGCGCTATGTCTAGCACGTCAATGTAGTTTTCAAAATACAATCCTTACAATGAGTACAATTTCGGCCCATCTGATACATATACATATACATATATACATATATATATATATATATATATATATATATATATATATATATATATATATATATATATATATATATATATATATATATATATATATATATATATATATAATAATTTAACTTCTGTACAAGAGACTTCTAAAGAAGTATATTTTAATGAATATATCGATCTTCAAAATAATGCAAGCCAACCGACACGGGCCCATAGTACGGGCATATTCAACACAGAGAAAACAATGTAGGTAGATTGTATCCGATTCGTGTTGGTCATCATTTATCCATTAAAAAACTTTTGAAAAAATCAATAATAGACATTAAAATCGTAGGATATAACAATTGATAACAGATATAATGTTTCAAAATTTTTCGACAACTTAGAGAAAATCTACAACCGTTGTGACTAATTTGCGGATGGATGTCCTATTTTCAATCTCAAAGAAACTGGAACAACCACAGTCCAGCGACCCAAAAAGATATTGGCACTAAAAGGTCAAAAGCAAGTGAGCCAGTGTACGGCTGGTGAACGTGGAACGCTTGCTACTACCGGCTGCATTATGCGAGTGGGAATAATTTGCCCCCAGCGATGATTTTGCCTCGAAGACATTTTAAGCCCATATGATCAAGGGCTCTTCTCCAGTGACGGTAGGTCTAGTCTCTAAAAAGGGTTCGATGACAAGTGGGCTGTTTCCATCAGTAATGAGACATTTTATAAGTCATTCCAATTCGTTTAAGGATAATCCAAGTGTTCTCAGTTATGACGAAAGAGGAAATTGAACATAGGATACCTTCAAGAAAATTTCCTACCCAAAGCGGTGGATCACTAATGTCACCTGATCAGGTGGTGCCAGCCAAAGAAAATAGTTCATATGCTTCCACTTCAGGAATCAATCTGAAATCATGTGGACAGTTCATTTCTCCAGGGCAGTTCATAGGGTTCCCGAAAGCGTGAAAAATGGGTCTAAGAAGCCGCATACCAAACGACGAAGTTGCATTGCAACAGACACCCCCTAGAAGAAATTTTTTGAGGTAAAAGAATCTGAAAAGCAACACAATATTTCTTAAAAAAAAACTTTACTTTCACGTAAAATATTTAGCAACGGGTCAGGGGCTATGTTAATTTACCCAAATCTTTGGTAAATTTTCGGTAGTAACCTACAAGACCTATAAAGTTAGGTAAAGGAAAATCTTTTAGCCCCTACGTTATGAGGGTTCGGTCTAACGCTTTTATTTGTTATAATGTGACCTATATACTACACTTCATTATTTAAGAATTCACTTTTATCAAGTTGAATTTTTAAATAAGCTTTTTTCAACCTCTTAAATTCTTCTGCTAACCGTTAATATGAAATGAGACAAAGTTGTTACCGAAATTACAATTACTAACATACGGTCTGACATAAGCCTGTACATTGTCAAATAAAAAAAGGCATGCAATTTGGAAAACACCTTTAGCAGAAACACAACACTGCCGGATACTAGCAAACCACGTACTAAATTGGATCAAGGCTAAGCTTTGCAAGGTGTATCTACTTTGGCATGATGTTACAGAAATGACACAACAGTTTTGGACAACAAAGTAAGCTTATTCTTATAACTTTTTAATAATATACTAAGGCTTTGTTGTAGGTTTTGATATTGTACTATCAATTACGCTTAGATTTGGGCATCTTTTTTTTAAATTTTAACAACACACCACGAGGGCTTACAGCCTAAATGCTATCGTACCGTAAACTAGGTTGGATGTGCTAGAGAGGAAGTCATTGATGTGGAGAAGAAACAAAGTAGGGGCTAGAGGTGAACCTTGAGGAACTCCTGCATTAATTGGATACACTTTAGAGAAATGGCCATCCACAACAACAGAAATGCTCCTGTTGGAGAGGAAATTTGCTGTCCAGGTACAAAGTTTTGGTGGTAGGCCATATGCCGAAAGTTTATTAAGCAGCGCTGCGTGCCAGACCTGGTCGAATGCTTTGAATACCGAAGGTTTGGTTCGAGTTCGGGTTCGGTTCGAAATTTCGAAGCTTCGCAGACCTCTTGTGTATATATATATATATATATATATATATATATATATATATATATATATATATATATATATATATATATATATATATATATATATATATATATATATATATAGTGCTTTCCAAAAAAAGTAACGAATAACTTCATTATTTCTGAAATTGAGAGTTTTTCGAAAAAATCCTCTGACACGTTGATTTTGTTTTAAACAAAGACACTTTTGACGATGTGTACGTAGAATCAGACGCTCTTTCAAATGACGTGGTCAAAATTGAGGGTTGTTATTTAAAAAAAATTGTCGAACAACGATGACGTCACAAATATGGCTCGTATGTAAAAAAGTGTCTTTGTTTAAAACAAAATCGACGTGTCAGAGGATTTTTTCGAAAAACACACAATGTCAGAAATAATGGATTTATTCGTTACTCTTCGAAAGCACTATCTATCTATCTATATATATATATATATATATATATATATATATATATATATATATATATATATATATATATATATATATATATATATATATATATATATATATATATATATATAAGCATTCACAGGTGGATCTCCATACATTTGATACACTTCCGCATTTGTGCGCCTTTCACAATTCACAATTGCCATCTATTTATTTGCCTCCGAAAATTCAGCGCAGTATATTTCTATCCCATATCGCTATCCTATGTTTCAGCCTTTTGTTCATTGTCCACGTTTCACATCCATATGTCAATGTTGGTCTTATCACGGTCTTATATATTCTAAGCTTTGTCGTGTGCGAGATGTTCTTCGATCTAAGGAAGCCATTAAGTCCTACTGCACATCTGTTGGCGTTTGCTATCCCCAGGTAACTTCTACATTATCATCACATCTTTTGTCTACTAATACACCTAAATAAATGCGTGAATTTTAGAGAAATGTCTGTGTTACTGAAAATAAATGCATTAATCTTAGAGAAATGTTTGTGTTACCGAAAACACGTGCATGAATTTTAGAGAAATGCCTGTGTTGTAAATAAAAGCATTAATGTAAAAAAAATGTCTGCGTTACCGAAAATAAATGCCGCGTTTTATAGAAATGTATGTGTTACTGCAAATTAGTGCATTCATTTTAGAGAAATGTCTGTGTTACCGAAAATATGTGCATGAATTCTGTGACCGAAAATAAATGCATGAATGTTAGAGAATGTTTGTGTTGCCGCAAACATTTACATGAATTTTAGAGAAATACCTGTGCTACCGCAAATAAAAGCATGAGTTTTGAGTAAATGTCTGTGTTACCGAAAAAAAATGCATGAATTTTAGAGAAAGGTCTGCGTTACTGAAAATAAATGCATGCATTTTATAGATATGACTGTGTTATTGAAACTAAATGCATGAAGTTTAGAAAAATACCTGTGTTGCCGAAAATATGTGCATTAATCTTTAAAAATGTCTATGTTGCCGAAACAATGTGCATGGATTTTAGAGGAACGTCTATGTTGCCGAAATGATTTGCATGGATTATAGAAGAATATCAGTGTTACCGAAAATAAAAGCATAACTTATAGGAAAATGCCTATTACAGAAAATACATGCATGAAATTCAGAGAAATGTCTGTGATACCGAAGAAATGCATTAATATTAGAGAAATGTCTGTGTTGTCGAAAATATGTGCATGAGTTTTAGGAAAATGTCTGTTACCGAAAATTAATGCATGAAATTTAGAGAAATATCTGTGTTGCCGAAAAAATGCCTAAATTGTAGAGACATGTCTGTGTTGCCGAAAATATGTGCATGATTTTTCGGAAAATGCCCGTTACCGAAAATTAATGCATGAATTTTGGAGAAATGTCTGTGATACCGAAAAAATGCCAACATTTTAAAGAAATGTCTGTGTTGCTAAAAATATGTGCATGCATTTTAGGAAGATGCCTGCCACCGAAAATAAATGCATGAATTTCAGAGAAATGTCTGTGTTGCTGAAAATATGTGCATGAGCTTTAAGAAAATGCCTGTGTTACCGAAAATAAATGAATGAATTTCAAAGAAATTTCTGTGTTGCCGAAAATGTGTGCATAAATTTTAGAGAAACGTTGCCAAAAATATGTGCATGTAGTTTAGAAAAATTTCTGTGTTACTAAAAATAAATACATCAATTTTAGAGAAATGTCTGTATTGACGAAAATATGTGCATAAATGTGAAAAACTGTCTGTACTACCGAAAATATGTGCATGAATTTTCTAGAAATGTCTGTGTTAGTTTCGGAAACTTGGCTTAGGTGATGAAATTTTAATGTTTAAATGAGACTAGATTTAGGGGGAAGCTGGTTATTCGACCTGTGTTATTGCAACCCTCAAGATGAATTGTTAAGAACTGCTGGAGACAGAGAGGTATGGTAACGATAAGAAGACGGTATACCGTTTAGATTACTATTAGTATTATTTTGTGATTGTGTAATTAATCATACATCGTCTTGATACAACTAAGCAGGCGCTTGTAATACTATGAGAGCCAATTTAAATAATAATAGTGCAAATACATCACGCACCAAAACCTCTTCTTAATTGCCACTTTTACAATTTTGTTGCAATCTAAGGTTTTTCAAATTTATAACATACACTTTAATTTTAAAAACTCTCTTGATAATAGCATTAGAGTTTTTAAAGACTATTATTATTTAGCTATGTTACAAAACGGAATAAATATTGACTATAAACATATCACATTCAAATTTGACATTTCAGACTGGTCATCATGACAGAAGCAAACCACGGTTACACAATTAGACAGGTGAACCGACGGTCAATGCTTGCAATGCATAAAATATTGTATATGAGTGTGATACTTAACAAATAGTGCTGAAAATTCAATCAGAACTTCCACATAGCTGCGATAACCTACTCCCATCAGAAATACATTCTCATTAAATAAATTTAGAGTCCATAACTTGACCACAAAGAAAATAGTCGATCCCTGTACCCATAAATTTGTGAAACGTTATGTTACTCGAGTTTTAACGAAAAAAACATCAATATTCACCAAATCACCTCTATTTATCCCCCACCCCCTGGACCAATCTCACCCAAAAACAACTCGAAACATTCCTTGGTCGGGTGCTAATTGGATACCAAATTTGAAGATGATAGCTCAATTCGTTCGAAAGTTATTAAGCCTACTAACAGACAGACGTACAGGCCGACACACCAACCGACTGACAGACAAAAAACTGTTCGTTCCAGAATAAAGTTTTATATCTGTTTTGAGACTTTTACGCCGTTTCAGCAAAAAAAATATTCGAAATTTCTGTCACCGATATTCCACCCCCACAATCCCTGATTTAATTTCAGCACAGAATACCAGATATTTAATGAAATTGAAAGTTTATTTATTGAAAGAAACCCTAAAACCTTATAGTACTCGAGTGTTAAGGAAAAAATTTAAATTTTTACTAAATAATCCCCCATTCATCCCCTACCCCCTAGAGCGATTTTACCCAAAAATCATCCGAACCGTTCGCTTGCCGGGTGCAAACTGTACACCAAATTTGAATACGATATTTTAATTAATTCTGGTATTGTGGCTACAAACAGACATATAGGACGATAGGCCTCGTTCTCTATTACTGACACCGTTGTAAAAAATGTTACCATATGGTCCCATGTTGTATTGCAGAACTCAAAAGTCTGTTGCCAATGAAGGCAATGTTCAAGACCAATAAATCCAAACCAAACCAACAAACCGATAGACCGACAAACACACAAAAAAAAATTCGTTCGCAAATCAAGTTTTCTACATGTTTTGACACTTTCTACGTTTAAGCAAAAAAAAAATTTGAGATTTTTGTCGTCGATACCATACTTCCACACGTATTAACGATAGTAATAGTAATAGTAATATTTATTAAGATAGATTATACATTGTAACATTTGACAAATAAGTTGATAACTTGTGCTTGTCCAAGTCACAATTTTGATAGGTTTATCCAAATAGAGTCATCAAAACCTGTAAAGATGACATTGACTACTAAAATTTTGACATACCAAATAGTTCATTTTGCTTCCTTAATAAATCTGTTCATCGTCAACCCCGTTCTGTGCATTTACTTCCCAACGCTCAAAAACCATTTAGTAACACTTTCGGCATTGAATCATTATTTTTTGTCGATGTTATTTGAGAAAATCCAAATGCCAATTTGGAGAAAATTTTAAAACATTGTTTGACATGAACATCGTCAATACGTGTGGAAGTATGACATCGGCGTCAGAAATTTTCTTTGCCTAAACGTCGTAGAAAGTGTCAAAATATGTAGAAAACATGATTTGGAACGACAATTTTTTGTGTCTGTATGTATGTCTGTTTGTAGCCACGATAACTTGAGAACGAACTGAGATATCGTCTTCAAATTTGGTACAGAGTTAATTTCCGGGGAAACGAACGGTTCAGATTGTTTTGAGTAAAATCGCTTCAGGGGATAGGGGTTTAATTGGGGATGATTAGGTGAAAATTGACATTTTTTCGTTTAAACTCGAGCAATATTACGTTTTAAGGTCTGTTCATTAGAAAACTTTCAATTTCATCAAACATCTGCTATTCTGTGCGGAAATTAAATTAGTGGTTGAATGTGTGGGGGTGGAATATCGGTGACAGAAATTTTTAAAAAAATTTTTGCTAGAAAATAAATATAGAGAAAACTTGAATCTAGAAGGATTTTTTTGTTTGTCGGTCTGTCGGCATGTACGTCTGTCTATTAGTAGCCGCAATAACTTTCGAAGGAATTGAGATATCATCTTCAAATTTGGTACCCAGTTAGAACCCGACAAAGGAACGCTTCGAGTTGTTTTTGAGTAAGATCGCTTTGCGGGGTAGGGGACAAATTAGGGGTTATTTGGTGAAAATCGATTTTTTTTTTCGTTAAAACTCGAGCAATATAACGTTTCAGAAGTTTATGGGTACAGAAATACGAATATTTTCTTTGTGGTCATGTCGTGGAACCTAAATTCATTTCATGATAATATATTTCCAATGGAGTAGTTCCAGTTATGTGAAAGTTACGATTCAATTTGCAGCACTATTTTTTTACCGTAATATAAATCACTACTGCTCAGGTTATTATTATACTATTCATGAAGAACATTTTGAACCTAATTTGGCTGATCTTTGCGTACTTACTTATTGTTCTACATAATAATCAAAACTTCATCAACAAGTTTAGCGCAAACCCGTTTTTATGAGTTGGTCGTGACTACGTTTTTTTATTTATTTTAACAACACACCACGGGGGCTTACAGCCTAAATACTATCGTACCGTGGGTGTTGACAAGGAGGAAAGAGGCAACTTGTTAATTCTGGACTTGAAAGTTTGCAGGTTCGGAGGAGAAGGAAAAACATGTGCCGGCAAGGAATTTCACAACTTGGAAGTCCTCGGGACAAAAGAGCAGGCATAACAAGATGTTCTATGTCTAGTGACCTGGACAGTTAAGGGTGCATTCGCTCTGGTCCCCTGGTAGATCTGTTGGGGGCAGCAGGTGGGGGAACTATGGAGGAAAGCTCCTCTGAGCAGTGCCCGTGCAGATATCTATAAAAGAGAGGAGGTCACCAACGGCACGTCGGTGGGCAAGGGATGGCAGCCTTTGGGTGAGGGCAGGGTCACCGATGAGACGTATAGCTCTCTTTTGAATGGAGTCCAGGATAGCGAGTGTAGAAGCGGCAGCTGCACCCCAGATGTGGAAGCAGTATTCGAGGTTTTGCCTTAGTTATTACGTTTTAAGGTCTGTTCATTAGAAAACTTTCAATTTCATCAAACATCTGCTATTCTGTGCGGAAATTAAATTAGTGGTTGAATGTGTGGGGGTGGAATATCGGTGACAGAAATTTTTAAAAAAATTTTTGCTAGAAAATAAATATAGAGAAAACTTGAATCTAGAAGGATTTTTTTGTTTGTCGGTCTGTCGGCATGTACGTCTGTCTATTAGTAGCCGCAATAACTTTCGAAGGAATTGAGATATCATCTTCAAATTTGGTATCCAATTAGCACCCGACAAAGGAACGCTTCGAGTTGTTTTTGAGTAAGATCGCTTTGCGGGGTAGGGGACAAATTAGGGGTTATTTGGTGAAAATCGATTTTTTTTTCGTTAAAACTCGAGCAATATAACGTTTCAGAAGTTTATGGGTACAGAAATACGAATATTTTCTTTGTGGTCATGTCGTGGAACCTAAATTCATTTCATGATAATATATTTCCAATGGAGTAGTTCCAGTTATGTGAAAGTTACGATTCAATTTGCAGCACTATTTTTTTACCGTAATATAAATCACTACTGCTCAGGTTATTATTATACTATTCATGAAGAACATTTTGAATCTAATTTGGCTGATCTTTGCGTACTTACTTATTGTTCTACATAATAATCAAAACTTCATCAACAAGTTTAGCGCAAACCCGTTTTTATGAGTTGGTCGTGACTACGTTTTTTTATTTATTTTAACAACACACCACGGGAGCTTACAGCCTAAATACTATCGTACCGTGGGTGTTGACAAGGAGGAAAGAGGCAACTTGTTAATTCTGGACTTGAAAGTTTGCAGGTTCGGAGGAGAAGGAAAAACATGTGCCGGCAAGGAATTTCACAACTTGGAAGTCCTCGGGACAAAAGAGCAGGCATAACAAGATGTTCTATGTCTAGTGACCTGGACAGTTAAGGGTGCATTCGCTCTGGTCCCCTGGTAGATCTGTTGGGGGCAGCAGGTGGGGGAACTATGGAGGAAAGCTCCTCTGAGCAGTGCCCGTGCAGATATCTATAAAAGAGAGGAGGTCACCAACGGCACGTCGGTGGGCAAGGGATGGCAGCCTTTGGGTGAGGGTAGGGTCACCGATGAGACGTATAGCTCTCTTTTGAATGGAGTCCAGGATAGCGAGTGTAGAAGCGGCAGGTGCACCCCAGATGTGGAAGCAGTATTCGAGGTTTTGCCTTATTTGTGAAGTATATAAGGTATAGAGATTAGCTGGTGAAAAGTATTTGCGAGCCCGGAAGAGGAAACCTAATTTCTTAGCAGTCGCTTCTGCAATTGATGTGACATGTTGGTGCCAATTAAGATATCGATCCACAGAAATGCCAACAAGAGAGCATGACTAATTACTTTGAATAACTTGGTTGTTCATTGTGATAGGTCTAGGGCTGGTGTATCTCTTATGATAAAGAAAGCAAGACTGAGATTTGGTGGGGTAGAATTGTACAAGATTTCTACTTCCCCAGTCTAATATTTTTTGGAGATCTACGGAGACAGAACCCTCCATGAGTCTGCGATCCTCATCTAATTGGGCTAAAAAGACAGGCTTAGAATATTGTAATTTGAGTGGAGGGTGCTGTCGTCCACGTAGCTGTGAACTGGGTTGGATGTGCTAGAGAGGAGGTCATTGATGTGGAGAAGAAACAAAGTAGGGGCTAAAGCTGAACCTTGAGGAACTCCAATCCAATTAATGAATTGGATACAGTTTAGAGAAATGGCCATCCACAACAGAAATGCTCCTGTTGGAGAGGAAATTTGCTGTCCAGGTACAAAGTTTTGGTGGTAGGCCATAGGCCGGAAGTTTATTAAGCAGCGCTGCGTGCCAGACCTGGTCCAATGCTTTGGATATGTCTAGAGCAACAATCTGGGATTTACTGTGTAGTTCCATAGACTTGTTCCAAGAATGGGTGACAAAGTTGATATGCGCTGACGGAATCCATACTGCCTATCGTGGATTAGACTGTGTTTTTCAAGAAATTTTAGTAATTCGGTGTTTATATACTTTTCCATCACTTTAGAGACAACTGAAAGGAGAAAAGTAGGCCTGTAGTTGCTAGGAAGCGCTTTGGATCCTTTCTTGGGGATGGGTTGTACTCGAGCAGTTTTCCAATTACTAGGGAACATGCCTTTATTGCAAGATATCTGAAACAGACGAGTTAGGACAGGAGCAAGTTCTGGTGCGCATTTTTTGAGAACAATTGCTGGGATCTCATCAAGGCCAGAGGCTTTCCTGGTATTAAGAGAAGAGGGCAACTTTGGTACCTTTTTATCATGTTTCGTACCTTTTTAGTTTTGAAAATGATATCCGTCATTTTATGCGCCACATTGGGGACTGTTGGTGGCTGAACATTTGGAGGTGGGTTGAGAGTAGAATTGCCGGCGAACAGCGAAGCATAAACCTACACTTAACGAAGAATTTGGTTTTAAATCAAATAAATTTTTGATATAACAAAATAGTTGCAGAACTGGAAATAAACGGTAGAAAAACGAATGTAGTATCCGAAAGCGAAAGTGTTTACATTCAAAAGTTTGCGTCTTCATTTTACTCTCCACGTGACGTCATACGTGGTGTGATAAATCATGCTTAGTGTCTCGAACCACTAAAATTCCGTATCGCTGAATCACAAATGCATATACATCAATGTTAGACACAGGACGCAATAACTGTATATCCGTGAACAGCAGTGCATTGCCCATCCTCGTCTAAGACAGTCGGTGACTTTCAGAGACAAGACGTCAGAGGTTTGTCGGATCACGTTTTTAATTGTGTGTCAACCAAGTGAACTCAGTCTATAAATATCAAATTAAATGATAATAAATAACAAATAATACCTTATACGGGGCGTCCCATGTCGAGTAATGTATTAGATTATTTCCTAAAATATACATTTTTGAGTGCTGAAAAGTTGGATACGGGGGTTTCCGAAGATGCTATATTTAATGGAAATAATTTCCAAAATGGCGGACTTTTGGTTACACCGTAAATAGTTATTTCAAATTGGACACCCTGTATATTATTGCATTTTTAGAATACTAATCTAATTTTAGGTTAAAAGTTATTAGGGTATGCTCTCCCTATCTTCAACTGTTTTCGAGTTATGTCAATTTATTTGTTTAAGGGGAGGCTGACTTAATGAAGGTGATTTCGTGTCGTGTTAGGCTGCTGAAAATTATTTAATTTGTCAGACACGTTCCAAGGCCATTAAGCTTCGACATGATTGTGAGGGAAAATTGTTTCATATACAGGATGTTTTGTAGGATGTATTAGAATTTGGTGTGCTTTAAACTATAATAACTCATTTATTTCAAATGGAACATCCTATTTATTATCTTCTCATTGAATATAGCAGATAATTCTCTTTCAAACTGTATAAGCATTCCCTATACCTAAAGTTGATAATTGTCGAGATATTTGCGGTTTACCAAATAATAATAATAATAATAATAATAATTTTATCTTTATGAAATTTCAATAAATAACAGAGAATAACCAAAAGTATTGAAAGTTGAAAATGATTATGACTAGCTAAGAAACTTATGATTGATATTGTTCAAATTGTGTACCATTCGCACTAATACATCGCTCTAAGCGTATTACAACTCCTTTACTTGTTGTACGCCGTCTTTCTGCGGGATCAATATTATCCAAACAATTACGGACTCTATCTTCAAGTTCTTCCCTAGTGTTGCCTGGAGTCGTTTAAATATCTGATTTCAATTTACCCCATAGGTAAAAATCCAGAGGAGTGAGGTCGGGCGACCGTGGGGATCAATTGTATGTTCCGCCGCGACACATCCACCACTCTCCGAATTCGTCATTTAAAAGGCTCCTCACCTCTGCTGAATAATGCTCAGGAGCTCCATCTACTTAATACCAACAGTTCACATACGCAGTAAGTGGAAAATTGTCCAAGAAATCAGAGACAATGGTTTGCAAAATATCTAGGTATTGCACTGCTGTCAGATTATTATCGTAAATGCAGTACGATATTTAATCATCCATCAGAAGAGCAAACAAGTTGAAGCTGAATTTTCTCTAAAAACAGTGTTCTCTTTTGACAGAGGATTGTCTTGAGCCCAGTAGTGAATATTATGTCTGTTAAATATTCCTTCATGGGACACCTTTGTTTCGTTAAATATTCCTTCATGGGACACCTTTGTTTCGTCGGTCCAAATTATGCTTTTCAGAAATAAAGGATTGTTGCGGTGTCTTTCAAGGAGAGTGTGACAAAATTCAATTCGGTGGGCTGGGTCGTTCGGTTCCAGAGCTTGTACACTTATAAATTTATAATTATGCATCTTATGCTTAGACAATATTCTCTGCATTGAGGAACGTGCTATGTTCATGTCATCTTCAGCTTAACGTATTGACGCCTTTGGATGAGCTTCCAAATAAGACAACACAGAAATTTGTGTGTTTTCGTCTTCTGTAACTGGAACTGATCTTGATGTTTGTTTAATCGTGTAACTTCCCGTTCTCAAGAAATTGGTTTCATAAGGTCTCAATTTCAACGCAGTCATTGGCGAGGACTCGGGATACCTATCATTAAACAGCCGACATGTTCTGCTGACCACTCTGTTGCATTCTCCATGAAAATAAAATAAATTCAGCAATTGTTCGTTTGAATAGCTGGCATTATACATTATAACGTAGAATTCCTATTAATTCAGACAACAAAGACAAAATAACGCACGTTGTTAATGACAGAAATATAAAACTGACAATAAACGTGAAAATGTCAAACATCACATAGCACTCTTAGAATTCATACAGATTTTAGACATACTCCAAAATTTGTCTTTTTTTTTGGTAAACCGCAAATATCTCGACAATTATCAACTTTAGGTATAGGAAATGCTAATACAGTTTCAAAGAGAATTATCTGCTCTCTTCAACAAGAAGATAATATACAGGGTGTTCCATTTTAAATAAATGAGTTATTCTAGTTTAAAGCACACCAAATTCTAATACATCCTACAAAACACCCTGTATATGGAACAATTTTTCCTATCAATCATGTCGAAGCTTAATGGCCTTGGAACGTGTCTGACAAATTAAAGAATTTTCAGCATCCTAACACGACACGAAATCACCTTCATTAAGTCAGCCTCCCCTTGAACAGAATTCTCAAATAAATTGACAACTCGAAAACAGTTGAAGATAGGGAGAGCATATCCTAATCACTTTTAACTTAAAATTAGATAAGTATTATACAATGCAATAATATACAGGGTGTTCTATTTGAAATACCAATGTTTATATTTATTTACGGTGTAACCGGAAGTCTGCCATTTTGGACATTATTTCCATTAAATAGAGCATCTTCGGAAACCCCCGTATACAAATTATCAGCTCTCAAACATGTATATTTTTGGAAATAATCTAATACATTACTCGACGTGGGAACCCTGTATAATGAGGTATTAAAATAGCCCATCTATTTTATAGAACAAATTTTGCATTATGGCAAATATTTAATTAGCATTTCGGCTTTCGTAATTTGATATGTTAACAATTTGGTTAAATAGGTTGTAATGACTATGCAGCATTTATTGACGTTGTGGATACAACGAGCTCTATCAAACACACTTGATTACACTGGACAATACACACAATTACACAAAAGTAAAAATACATGTCACACAGCTTTTCCAGATTCACATGGATACACGAAATACCTGAATTTCTCCTGATTCTGTTACAATCACGGGTTTCCTATTGACGCCTACGTTGCAAATGTAATCCATATGTTCCTGTTTTGTAGAATTTAAACATTAAGCCCAACTTAATACATAATAAATTATTGGTTAACTGGAAAATGCGGATTATAATCCAACGACCAAATGGAATATGTACATCAATGCTTTAATTTTGGTTATCTATTAATAAATATTCAAAATAAAATTCCTTTCTTGTTAAACAATGCATCATCAAAATTACTAAAATAGGTGTCGAGGTGTGTTTTAGAGTCAGATTTCACCTGATAGATAAATCGAAAAGTCTGAACGCAACAAGTGCGTTATGGTAGTTAATATATTTTTTATCTGCAAAACATATTTCAATGTTTTTGGTGGACGGTTTTGAGAATTCTTCATATAAACAAGACCCAAATATAGTGTCTAAGGCCAAGATCTAAAAAAGTCCGGACGCAGTAAATGCGTTATGGGTAGAAAATTTTCACAAAAATGAGTTCACATCAACAAAAGTTTAAAAATTTAAAAAAGTTAGTGGTGAAAAAGTAAAAATAAAAAACATAAAGATGTCAGAAATTCTTAGATTATTAAATCTTTCAGTTTGAAATGAGATCTGGATCTGTCAGTTTGAAATGAGATCTGGATCTGTCAGTTTGAAATGAGATCTGGATCTGTCAATAAAACACAAGCACTTAACCATGAATTAACCAATATATTACATCTAAAGCTACGGTCTATCTCCAGTGACTGTAAAGACAGTGTCGTAATACGTTCGTCAGAGTGTTGATTGGTCAACGATTACGTGGGATCACTAACACCATGTCTCATTTTAGTGAATTTTCTTTAAAAAAATCCATAATGAGGAGATCTCGACTTTCGAATTTTGAAAAATTTCTTTAAATGAGCACTAACTAGGCCCCCTAGAACCCATATCCGTGGTCAGTGTCAATTTGTATATATATATATATATATATATATATATATATATATATATATATATATATATATATATATATATATATATATATATATATATATATATATATATATATATATATATATATATATATATATATATATATATATATATATATATATATATATATATATATATATATATATATATATATATATATATATATATATATATATATATATATATATATATATATATATATATATATATATATATATATATATATATATATATATATATATATATATATATATATATATATATATATATATATATATATATATATATATATATATATATATATATATATATATATATATATATATATATATATATATGCGACATATTTGGTTCTCGGGTTGAACCGCGTCCGGAATTTATAAAAACTCGACATTTCGGCTCCTGTTTTGAAGCCATTTTCAAGAGACAAAGGAAATATATAAGGACACTCTAAGGCCTCAATCTGCCTACTCCTTAGAAGGATGGACAAAGGTGGGTAAAGGAAATATGTAAGGACACTCTAAGGCATCAATCTGCCTACTCCTTAGAGCGATGGACAAAGGTGGATTGGGTTGGTTTCAAGAGCTAAAGAAAATATGTAAGGACACTCTAAGGACTTAATCTGCCTACTCCTTAGAGCGGTGGACAAAGATGGGTTGGGTTGTGGTAGCTAGATTACTGGGCCACAATCTGCCTACTCCCCAAATATCGCCGAAGATCGTCTGTGAGGTCTCAGTGTGTTCAACCCTAGGCCTCAGCAGACGATCTCCGGCGAGATTTGGGGAGAAGGCAGATTGTGGCCCCGTAATCGAGCTACCACAATGGTACCCCCATTTTAGTCTGGTAGTTCGAGAACACTGAAACAGGCACTTTAAAATCGTTCGGTAGGAAGATGAGGAACAGTGGCTTGGCCTCCTCGATAGCCTGATTTAAAACCACTAGATGCTTTTCATTCGGGATATTTAAAAACTTTAGTCTATACCAATCCAGTTGACACTAGGGGATTATTAGACAGGATAAATTTTTCATTGTTGCGAAATATAGACCAAGGTTGAAGCATTGTGGAGGATCTAAGGATCTTCAATTCGTAGAGCTAGGGAATGTATAACATTAGAAGAAGCTAATGTCAAATAAACATACAAAATTATGCATTAAAATCATATTAAACAAAAACAGTTTTCTCTCGAAAACAGTTCATTTTATCAATACTAACCGAGAGTATCTTTTATTTAGTTTAAGGTTCGAAATAATTTAAAATATTATTTTTCTGTATTTACCGTAAAGGGTCTAAAAAACTGTCATTACTATGCTAAAGCTAGTTCGTCCCTGGAAAACCTCATAAGCCACATTGTTTTCATGGCTCCTTTAAAAGGAGACTTATCTATTGTCCATCGTATTAAGAAAAATACACAAAGTATTTTAAAAGTTATTAGAAAAATCGATTTTCTAGGGCGTCCTTTAGGGGGCTGCATCTCCGTAGGAAAAATGTATAGTAACACTGGTCGTACCATTTTCTTGTGTTCTATCCGAATCTGAGATATATACACTTATATATATATATATATATATATATATATATATATATATATATAAAGATATATATATATATATATATATATATATATATATATATATATATATATATATATATATATATATATATATATATATATATATATACAGTGTGGAACAGCCAAATGGAATAAATTCGATAACGGATAAATGAGGACGTGTTGGGAAAAACGCTTGGACACGTCGATTTGTATTTTTAACTGCGCATCTTTTTCAAGAAAAAAAAATTATATAGGGTGCGTCATGTGACAGTGGCCAATACCAACTTTCTTATTTTAAATACAAGCCCCTGTATATTATTAATTTTTTGGATTCTTCAGAAAATTCTAGACATAATTCATGTACAATGTCCTATACCTATCTTCAACTGTTTCGGAAATATTAAGTATTTTCAGATTTATTACAAAAATTAACATTAAAAATAGAAAATTATTTTATTTCACAAATTCTAATAAGAAATACTGATTATTTCTTAATAATTTAAAAAAACAAAAAAAAATTAATGTCAATGTAGTAAATGTTCAAAATGCTCGCCACGAACATCTTGGCAACATGCTAATCTGGTATAGAAATGTCTTCTAACATTACTCAACATCTCAGGCGTGACTGATCTAATCGCAAGCGTAATTCGTCTTTTTAAGTCATCTAAGTTGAGGGGCTTAGTTTTGTATACAATACTTTTGACATATCCCCACAAAAAGTAGTCTAATAGCGACAGATCAGGAGATCGTGCTGGCCATTCTATCGATCCGCGCCTCCCTATCCACCGATTTGGAAAAATTTGGTTCAGGTACTGCCGGACATTGATTTGGTAATGGGGCGGTGCTCCATCTTGCTGAAACCATATTTTATTGGCAGGAACTTGTGGGTTTGCTGGATCTGGATATAAGTTTGTCAAAGTTGGCACGACATTA
Source organism: Tillus elongatus (assembly GCA_964006375.1). Lineage (NCBI taxonomy): Eukaryota > Metazoa > Arthropoda > Insecta > Coleoptera > Cleridae > Tillus > Tillus elongatus. The sequence goes on along the minus strand of OZ023262.1, from coordinate 82,039,437 downwards.
TTTTGGAGCAGTTCTAAATATTTATCCCCATTCAAGTTCCCATCAATGAAAAAGGGACCTACGATATGATTTCCAACAATTCCTGCCCAAACATTAACTTTTTCAGGATATTGCGTATGTTCCTCTCTCATCCAATGAGGATTCTCATTAGACCAATAGCGGCAATTTTGACGATTAACATGACCGTGAAGTGTAAATGTGCTCTCATCAGAAAACAAAACATCTTCTAATTGGATCACATTGTTATCTAACATTGCCATCATTTGTTCACAAAAATACGTTCTCCTATCGAAATCGTCCTCCATGAGCTCCTGAGTTGGTATCATTTTATAGGGATGCACTTTACTTTCCTTTAATGTTCGAAAAATTGCTGTGTGGCTAACGTTGAATAGTTGGGCTGCTTGTCGACCAGAAGTATGTGGGTTTTCTTGAAACTCAAGCGTAATATCCAATTTCGTATCATCACTTACTGCATTGGCAGCTACTTTTTTTATCTGTCTCACATGACCAAGCTCGCGAAACTGCTTTTCTATTTTGCTAATTGTTCCTTGGGATACAGGCGGCAAATTTGGAAATTTTTCGTGAAATAAGCGAGACACTTCCATCTGTGTCCGTGTGTTATCTCCATAACCAATCATTTGTAGAATGGTTATTTTGTGCATTTCTGTTAAATGAACCATTTTTCTGATATTATTACGTACAGTTAACGAAATTCAAACGACAATAGCACTGACACTAATCACTACTGTCATGCAGGCAGACAACAAGTTGCTAAGGCTACGAGTTTTATACGAACAGAAAGAAAACTGTTTTTGTTTTTGTTTCATTTCATATCAGTAAAAAGAAACGCAGGAATGGTTTTTGTTTACTTTCTCATTATCAAGAGCTGAATGGGAAATAAGTATTGAATGCAATGTAGCGAATTTGTGAAATAAAATAATTTTCTATTTTTAATGTTAATTTTTGTAATAAATCTGAAAATACTTAATATTTCCGAAACAGTTGAAGATAGGTATAGAACATTGTACATGAATTATGTCTAGAATTTTCTGAAGAATCCAAAAAATTAATAATATACAGGGGCTTGTATTTAAAATAAGAAAGTTGGTATTGGCCACTGTCACATGACGCACCCTATATAATTTTTTTTTCTTGAAAAAGATGCGCAGTTAAAAATACAAATCGACGTATCCAAGCGTTTTTCCCAACACGCCCTCATTTATCCGTTATCGAATTTATTCCATTTGGCTGTTCCACACTGTATATATATATATATATATATATATATATATATATATATATATATATATATATATATATATATATATATATATATATATAACTTTATGCTTCACTGTAAAAAAGTTTTCCAAGATTCAAAAGTCGTTACCTTTCTATAATCGAGATTTTCTTTACGAAAGTTTGTTAAAATGCTAGATTAAGTGTTTCAAATATTATACTTTTAAAAAGATTGCAGGTTATTCGATCTGTGCAAGAATATCTTAGTTAATTTAGAATTAGTTCAACAGTCATATCTACCATTTCTTACTTATTGTTTGATTGAATTTTAATTTAAAAAAAGAACAATATAACTTGAAGCCATCTGTAAAGTTCAATGGATCTTCTATATTAGGTTGGAAGCGCACTTTACCTAATATTGTCCCTATTATCTGTGCCGCTTAGCCGCTTATCCCAATATCTAGCTAAGTGCTACTTAGAGTTCGGATAATTCCAAGCTAATTTGATTAAATTAATTATGGCAGCTTTACCATTTAATTAGCCTTCACCTTAAACCTAGACTAATTGATTGTTTAATTTTAGCCTGTCTGATTTAAAAATACAGACAGCAAAGGACAAATATATATATATATATATATATATATATATATATATATATATATATATATATATATATATATATATATATATATATATATATATATAATGGGCCGAGTTTGATAAAATTTGGTGAGTACCTTGCCTTCGCAAGTCGCCTAGATGATTTCGTTAGCCAGGAAAATCGGACTAGTTTTTCCTAGAAAATTCTGTGTTTTCTTTCGGAAAGTTTTTATATCTCCGGAAATAACAAAGCTGTCGCACCCAAAATCGGTACGCGGGTCTATATCATAAGAAGCAAACCATGTACTGAATTTTGGATCTCTACGCGAAAACGCAAAAAGTTATAAGCATTATAGTTTTTCTTCTTAAAATGTTAAAATCGCGATTCGAAACGTCAAAATTGACATGTTCTAGATAAAGAACCTGAAAATAAAACGGCTTGTGTCCAGAAATGTGGTAAGGAGTGTGTCCTATAAAGCCTTATGTTTCAGCTTCAGCCATCATTGCCATTCATTTAACTTTAATATTTGCAGAAAATGAATTTCAAATAGACCATTTCTCTAATGCTTTGGCAGTACTTTCAATTATAGGGTTATTATAATACATGAAGAAAAAACCTTGTACCGCTTTTTAGGCACATTGTGTGCACAGGGCAGTGTGGGATTTGGCATAGTGGAAGTTCGTATAAAGACGGCGAGCAGAAAGATAAAATGTATGTATAATATATGTTATAAATAGATTAAACAAAGCTTTGTTCTAATTAGACAGTATAATTTCCAGTGCCAGATTTTAGCTGAAGGTTAATATATGAATATGTCAATGTAAAACACATATTACTCTATAGTAGAACAGATGTATATGAATGCGTTCATACGTTCATACTGAATATTAAACTTCAGTTTTTCAGTTCCCACAAAAGTAACTACAAATGTACTGAAGTAAATGAACGTTACCTCAAGACTTTAGTGAATTTTCACTGAACTTAATATTTCATCCTCGTGGTTCTTCTTTTGTTTCCATAGTCATTTTGGTATAAGGTTTTTTTAGTGATTAAAAAAAATACTAATATAAGGAGATCGCGACTTTTGCATTTGGAAAAAGTGTCTTCGTGCTTTCAAATGAGCGCGAACTGGGCCCCATGGAACACATTCCCATATATATATATATATATATATATATATATATATATATATATATATATATATATATATATATATATATATATATATATATATATATATATATATATATATATATATATATATATATATATATATATATATATATATATATATATATATATATATACATATAAATATAAGGAGATCGCGACTCACACCGATCACTCAGAAAACAGAAAATAATATGCCGACTTTGATCATATTTGGTGAATACCTTATTTTACAAGTGGCTTGGTTAAGCTCGTTAGTCTGGAAAATTTTAGGTTTTCTTCTGGAAACTTTGTATATCTCTGTAAACAACATATCTATGGCAACCAAATTTGGTACGCAAAATATGAATTACACACGAAAATTTAGCTACATATTAGGTATATATGTAATTTAATATTATGAATTTTTCAGCAAATTTTCGTATAAAAAGATTACGTAAAATTAGTTTTGTGTTTTTGAACAAATAATTTTTTGAAGACTTTTTGTGAAGTGTTGGTAATAATAAATGTATAAAATATTGTAAAAAAAATTAGTTCTTATTATCGTAAAAAATAGTTGTTTAGCAAATTTTCGTAAAAAAACATATTCCTTGTGTAACATTACTTTAACAAATTTTGGTAAAGAAAATACCAATTTTCGTTAAAGAAATTCTTTGCAAATTTTCATGCAATTTTTTTTTTTGAATTTGTGTCAAAAAGCTTTTTGTGGATATTTATATTTTAGCAGGTGTGTAAATAGCTTGAAGAGGTTCCTTGCCCAGGAAAATCTGACAAGTTTTTTTGGGGAACATTGTAAGTTTGTTTTCGGAAAATTATTGTTTTGTTTCAAACAATAAAGATATTTTGATGAAATAATGTGCACTGTTTCGACTATATATAGGTTATACCAAAATCCATGATAACAGACACATTTGTTATTAAAACATTTTTATGAAGATTTACTACCATAACGCACCTGCTACGTCCATACTTTTTATCTACTTAAGTTATAATAAGTCATTTATTTCAATTGTCGGCTTTTAAGTTTTTATATAATTGCAATACAATCAAAAGAAACATTAATTAAAACGGATAAAAATCAAGTACCGATCAATAATAATTATATTTTCAAATGACCCGTTTGTAGCAATTGATGTAAATAAACCACGAGGTCTCAGTACTTTATTACAGTATAAATTAACAAGCAAACACTAAAATGATTTATATTCATTTTAGTTACTGCCATTAACACAAATTTTATTTAAGTGTAGTTTTGTAAGTGTTAACTTGTATTGTGTTTCTTTGAAACAATGAATAGGGCGTGAAAAGTAAACATAACAACTTACCTCTAATAACTTTTTTACGCTGTTATCGACGACCATCAAAGGTTTGTGGATAAGGTGAACGACTCCATTCTTGACGGGGATGTTAGGTGTTACGATTTCAGCTAAAACGACGCCTTGTGTGTGTTTACCATCGCCGAGGAGTGTGTGACTCTTCACGTAGTCTGTAAATTTAAAATAGCTCACATAACATATGAATGAGAAAAAAATGTATATCTAATAATAGGTTTTATACTGAGGAATGACATACTGATGTTGACAATACGTAAAGGCAGGTAGATGGTAGTGGACTTTTCCTTTACGTGAGAGTAAATGATTTTTTCACGCCCGAGAGGGTCCAACCCGTACATCAAGTGGCCGGTGAAGTCCCAACGGACGTTTCCGGTTCTGGTGTACGAGTCTGTTTCCCTTATAAACAAAAATAATGATGGCTCCTCCTTGTACAAAAGATTCCGGATATAAAAATACCCCTCCATTCGGATCTCCGGGAGAGGGATGTGAAGGGGGCGCCGGTGTCAAGATTTATCATATCCTCGAATATATGTGGCCTAAATTCTAAACTGAATTCCGTCGACCATTTCCTCCAGGCTAATAGGCCCCAACTCCTCTTCCTCACAAAACAGCCACTAATCACCTTAATTTCCCGGGGTATGAGCTCCTTACTTCCTTAAGATTGCATGGAGGTGTGTGCGCATACTTCCTACCAATCTACCCTCCACCAGACTCCTCAATTTGGAAGCTGGAAGAAAATACATACTTTGGATGAAACTCTCTCTCAGGGCTGCAACAAAATTCATCTGTTGCATTTACCGGCCACCTTCTGACAATAACTTTGTTCAACTCTTCGACTACCTTTCTGAAAAAACCGACCATCTTTTTTCTGAATATCCTTCCTCCGATGTCACTATTTTTGGTGACTTCAATGTCTATAATAAGGAATGGCTAGAATCTTCAAAAACCGATCCAAAAGGGAGAGCAGCGGAGGCCTTTGCAGTCAGCAATTCTTTAGCCAATATGGCTCAGCAACCTACTTACTTTCCTCGCATCCCAACACACAGCTCAAATCACTTAAATCTCGTTTTTATTACAAAACCTGAATGCTATAAGACATCAGTCACCGCCCCTTGGTCGCCCAGATCACGGCATGGTCACTGCTTCCTGCGCAATGCAACCCGAGGTCACACAGTCATCACACCTACGTATCCTTTGGCACTACAACTCCGCGAACTGAGACGAAATGCGGGATTAATTCTCCTCATTTCCATGGGCGCCTGTCTGCTTCTCTTATCCTGACCCCTCTGATATCTCACAAAACGTCACCAAAATCATCCAAGCTGGTATGGAATTATTATTACACAGAAAACCTCTTCAGTCACTCAAAAGCCCTGGTTCTCTAAATCCTGTGATAAGGCCAGACTTGAAAAGGTCAAAACTCACAAAACGCTTCTACACAATCCCAGTCAAGAAAACCGTCAAGCATTTAACGCAAGAAACTGCTATGTCCGCATTTTTTCTAAGGTAAAAAACTTGTTTAATAACCACATCAAAAACAAAGTCATCTTAAGCTCCAACGGCAGCAAACCCTGCTGGACTCTTGCTAAATCTATTGGGAATAATTTCTACAAGAGCACGTTCCCACCTCTTGTCTAAGGAAATGAGATTGTTTCTACCACCCTGGGCAAGACTGAACTTTTTGCCTCGTTGTTTGCCGGTAATTATACTCTCAACCCACCACCAAATGTTCAAGCACCAACAGTTCCCAATGTCGCGCATAAAATGACGGATATCATTTTCAAAACTAAAAAGATACGAAATATCAATACCAGAAAAGCCTCTGGCCTTGACGAGATCCCAGCAATTGTTCTCAAAAAATGCGCACAAGAACTTGCTCCTGTCCTGACTCGTCTGTTTCAGATATCCTACAATAGAGGCATATTCCCTAGTAGCTGGAAAACTGCTCGAGTACAACCCGTCCTCAAGAAAGGATCCAAAGCGCTTCTTAGCAACTACATGCCTATTTCTCTCCTTTCAGTCGTCTTAAAGTTATGGAAAGCATATAAACACCAAATTAGTTAAATTTCTTGAAAAACACAGTCTAATCCACGACGGGCAGTATGTATTCCGTCAGCGCAGATCAACCGCCGACCTCCTTTCCTTTGTCACCCATTCTTGGAACAAAACTATGAAACTACACCGTGAATCCCAGGTTGTCGTTCTAGACATATCCAAAGCATTCGTCCATGTCTGGGGCGCAGCGCTGCTTAATAAGCTTCCGGCCTATGGTCTACCACCTAAACTCTGTACGTGGACAGCAAATTTCCTCTCCAACTGGAGCATTTCTGTTGTCGTGGATGGACATTCATCTAAACTGTATCTAATTAATACAGGAGTCCCCCAAGGTTCAGCTTTAGCCACTACTTAGTTTTTTCTCCACATCAAGGACCTCCTCTCTAGCATATCCAACCCAGTTCACAGTTACGGAGATGACAGCATCCTCCACTCAAATATACAATATTCTAAGCCTGTCTTTTTAGCCCAATTAGATGAGGATCGCAGACTCATGGAGGGTTCTGTCTCTGTGGATCTCCAAAAAATATTAGACTGGAGAATCATTCATCTTGTACAATTCAACTCCACCAAATCTCAGTCTTGCTTTCTATCTCATAAAATATACACCAGCCCTAGACCCTTCACGATGAATAACCAAGTTATTCAAAGTAATGTGTCCTTCTCACTTGCTGCCATTTCTGTGGATCGAAATCTCAAATGGCACCAACATGTTACATCAATTGCAGAAGCGGCTGCTAAGAAATTAGGTTTGCTCTTCCGGGCTCGCAAATACTTTTCACCAGCTAATCTCTATACTTTATATACTTCACAAATAAGGCCAAACCTCGAATACTGCTCCCACGTTTGGGGTACCGCTGCCGCTTCTACACACGCTATCCTGGACTCTATTCAGAAGAGAGCTATACGTCTCATCGGTAACCCTACCCACACCCAAAGGCTGCCATCACTTACCCACCGACGTGCCGTTGGTGATATCTCTCTCTCTCTCTCTCTCTCTCTCTCTCTCTCTCTCTCTCTCTCTCTCTCTCTTATAGATATCTGCACGGGCACTGCTCAGAGGAGCTTTCTTCCATAGTTTCTCCACCTGCTGCCCCCAACAGATCTACCAGGGGAACAGAGAGAATGCACCCTTTTACTATCCAGGTCACCAGACATAGAGCATCTTGTTATGCCCGCTCTTTTGTCTCGGGGAAGTTGTGGAATTCCTTGTCCGCACATGTTTTCCTTCTCCTTTGAACCTCCAAACCTTCAAGTCCAGAATTAACAAGTTGCCTCTTTCCTTCTTGTCGACACCCACGGTATGATAGTATTTAGGCTGTGAGCGCTCGTGGTGTGTTGTTGAAAGAAATTAAAAAAAAACATACACTTCGCTCACCTTAATAAATACATTTGGTGAATTTGCAGACAACCTCCTAGAAGGTCTTAGATAAAGCGACTGCTGATAAAGTTTGGTATCGCATATACACGCTGACATTATTCTTAACTTTTGTTCTCTTGCCTTGCCAAGTTACTTACATTTAAAGTTTTTTACACATTACATAATTTTTAAGCGATTTCCCAATACGATTATGTCCCGTGACACCCATTTCCCTCCTAAACATTACATTTGCTACATGCGCCAAAAACCACCATAATAATAGAACACCCGTTATAATTGAAAAACAACCAAGATACCATACAATTCACTTACTTATAATTTGATTCTTTCCTCTGGTCTCTTGTGTAAATGTAATGACAACCCTGATATTGTCACCGTTGGCAAGCGTTTGGAAGGGTGTATCTTTCTGCGTGGGCGCTGTGAAGAGTACATGGTTGGGGATGACGTGTCCATCGATTATTTTATTGTCTATTAACATTGCACGTTGATTCTGGAAAAGAATACATTAAAAACATCGGCTAAATATAATAAAACGTTGAAGTTGCTCACTTTGAATCCTTCATCTACTGGCATAAAGAAAGTGTGGCCGCCTTCAGTCTTAAAAATTTCACTTTTTCCACTATTTTCTACGCTCTGGCGGAAACTCCTGAAAGAAAAACATTTATACAATAAAAAAGAAATGTTTATTTCTCTAAGTGAAATTTTGAACCTGCGATGAGCACTGATAAGTACACTTGGAGAACCCTCTTACATACAGGAGGCTGGCTACCATAGCCGTATTACTTTATAGGTGTGTTCTTGCTGTAATTAGTATACGGTACCGATGAGCTCTATTGAGAGCGAAACCGGTCTGCGGTTCTAATTATGCTGAGAATACATATAGCCTTATTGTATATCATAGAAAATTTCTTCAAAAGTTATAAGCATATGAGATAAGAGGACAGACAGGGGCCTTAATTTAGTCATATTTGACTGACAGACGACAGCGTGGATAATGAAATAAGTGAAGACAGAACGATAAACTCTGGGGTTCCACAAGGATCAGTTTTGGGGCCGATATTATTTACCAACTATATTAACGATTCATTAACGCATGAGTCACAAGGTTAACTAGTCAGTTATGCTGACGAGACAGCAATATTTTATGGCGCAGAAATCGGAGAAATACTAAAACATAAAGCTAACACAGATCTTAAAACGATAATAAATTCACAGTATACCTTCCCTTTACATCTTATCAAAAATATATATCCACTTTCAGGTCTCTTACAGTAGAAGATTTAGAGACACAATCGAAAAATCGTGTTACGTATCTTGGTATTATTCTCGACAGTCATCTTAGATGGAACCACCATATGAAGCACTTCGTGAAACGGTTGCGTTCATTTATTAGTAAATTCAAATACTTAAAAGATATGTGTGTGTGTGTTTTGTTTCTTTAACGTCGGCCTATTTCCGCGACTATGGCCAATCATCGACGCCAAGGAGCAGTTTCACCCCAATGTCCTGGAAATTTTGCCGAACCCCTGTCTTTTTGTAAAGAGGGTAGGGATATTTAACGTGCCCAACATCGCATGGACACGGGAACGACGGCTTTACGCCCCCTCCGAAGGGCGGAACATGCAGACATTCAACTTGCTCAAATACAATGCCAGAACCACGGTTGATGTTAATGTTACAGTTTGTACTGTAAAGCGAAAGGAGTACCCTAGAATCGAACCCTTCGGTTCAGAGGCACACGTTCTTACCCCTGAACCACCGAGGTTCTACTTAAAAGAGATGCTTAATCTGAGTTGTTTGCGAACATTGTACTTTCCATTGATACAAAGTCAACTTATATATGAAATATTAAGCTTAAGCGGAGTCGATGCTGTGTATTTGAGGAGGCTAAATAAAAAAGGTAAAATAGATTGTATCCCAGTGATCAACTTTTTGATGAGCTGGGGTTTCCAGATTTGAGACAACTGCATGCTAGGTCTGTGTTGTGGTTTTTTGGCAACAAACACACTAATCCGCACACTGAACACGGATATAACATGAGATATTTTTTCTGTGGCTTTACAGAGAAAAGTTTTATTTAGCTGAGGATGCCCAAAAAAGTGAAACCAGTTCAAGAGAAGCAACTTATAAAGCCACAGAGAGAAAGCCGAAAAAAACTTTGTTTCCTTCGCATTTTAACCACGATTCACGAGTGGTCTAGCTAGCATGTTTAAAAAAGCCAATTTGCAACTAACATTTTCGACAAAAATACCTGGAATTAATGAAATAAGTTGTAAAGACTGTGACCTTAAATACGTCGGTCAAACAAAAAGATCTATTGAAATTAGGTTTCATGAATATTTAGCACATTCAAGATACGGTACTATAGCTAAATCTTACGTTCCCCGGCATATTTGGGTAATAATCACCACGTAGATAAGGATAATCTAGAATTAGAATATAAGCAGAGCTGTAGATGTAACAGAATTAGAATTGTTCATCCTCTGATGACGCTAACTTGATTAGTGAAACGATCGTCAGGATTTTTAAAATGTGTTATAGGTTCAAGTGCACCTATATTTTCGTTGCTGTTGTTCATTGTAACTCCTTCTGTCAAAAATGAATGGCATTTTGAAATAACGAAAAAAGTTTCAAAATGATGATTCTTTACAAAATATTTGCAACCATTCATAGCATTCTCGACATACCTACTCGGTAAAAAATTAATATTTTCTGTTTTTTTGTTGTTGTGTGTGTGGAAATAACTCGAAAACGATCTCATTTAGGTATACGAACTTGTAATATAATTTTCTGGCAATTTTAATCACCAATTCGACTATGTAACGAAAAATAGGTCATTCTGTTTGAAAAAATAATTATTTAACATATTGCGCTCTTGCTCAAAAGTGTAAATTTAGGTATTATTTATTTTAAAGACTATCACAAAAAAGCAATTTTTAAACTGAAGCTTGAGTAGCTTTTAACTTTCTGTCTAATTCCAAATAGGGGTTGCAGCCCATTTTGTGAACGTGAACCAGCTGTCAGAATTTCGGAAAATTATTTTTTTCTCAAAAACCGTAATACATGGACATATTAGAGCCTGAATAAAAAAGGTGCAACCTTATGATTTCTATTTAAACATACAAAAATGCACAGGTGTTCCGTTTAAAATAATAATGTTAATGGCTGCTTCTGGTATAACCAAAAGTGATAGAAATCTGAAAATAACTTAGTTAAACAGAATGTAATTAATTATAATTCATTGATTGTTGTTGCCCTTACTTGGTGAAAATTAAATTATTACGAAATCATGACAATTACAAACAAAGATCTGTTGCTATGTTATGATAAGATGTTTTGATCAAAAAATTCATTAAATTGAAAATAAAATGTGAACATATATGACAGATGAGGCTTTCAAAATGTCTACGTGATGTATGTCAATATTTAACATAAAAATAAAACTAGCCTATAATAACTATAATAACAGTTACAATCATAAAATAACTAAACAATAACAGTAATAAACCAGTCTCTATACAACAAAAGTATCGACATACATCAACTCATTACCTTTACAACCTTTTTGAAAGAATAGTTACATTTATTTTCTTTGACTTATTTAATTAGAAACAAGAATATCCAAGAAAGGGGAATTCATTAAACCAGTTTGCTCTTGTTGTTTAAAACAAGGTAGCTATTGTCGTGTGTGTGTGCTTATTGACTTCTAAAGCTTCAAAAAAGTCTAGTTTACGTTTGTCATTACAATAATGTAGTGGTTGTATGCGGTTATTTACTGTAGGTCTATGTTCAGTATCAATAATATGTTTTGCGATAAAAATGAGACAAAAAAGAAAACAGATACGTTTCGATAACTTATTTTGGAACCATTTCGGAAAACATTGCAAAAATTTTAAATACCTGTACAAATACAAAGGTAGCTTTTAAATCTTACAACACGACGCGTGATTTGCTATTTAACGCGAAAGAAAAATCTTGTTTCCTGACAAAAGCTGCAGTTTATAAATTAGCTTGTACACATTGTAACGCAATCTACATAGGTCAAACTTCTAGAAATTTTAACACTCGATACAAAGAACATATTTCTGCATTTAGAAATAACCACGCTGACAAATCTACATTTGCAAAACATATTATTGATACTGAACATAGACCTACAGTAAATAACTGCAAACAACCACTACATTTTTGTAATGACAAACGTAAACTAGACTTTTTTGAAGCTTTAGAAGTCAAAAAGCACAAATACGATAATAGCTGCCTTGTTTTAAACAAGCAAACTGATTTAATGAATTCCCCTTTCTTGGGTATTCTTCTTTCTAATTAAATAAGTAAAAGAAAATAAATTTAACTATTCTTTCAAAAAAGCTGTAATAAGATACTGAGTTGATGTATGTCGATACTTTCTTTGTATAGAGACTGCTTGATTACTGTTATTGTTTAGTTATTTTATTGTTATAACTGTTATTATAGTTATTATAGGCTATTTCTATTTTTATGTTAAATATTGACATACATCACGTAGACATTTTGAAAGCCTCATCTGTCATCTATGTGCACATTTTATTTTCAATTTAATGAATTTGTTAATCAAAAGATCATATCATAACATAGCAACAGCTCTTTATTTGTAGTTGTCATGATTTCGTACTAATTCAATTTTTATCTGTCTGAGAATGCTATCAAGCAGCGAAACTAGTCACAGAAACGTTGAAGAACATCCTAAAACATCTAGAATTCATAAAAGCCTCTTGCTCCAGTTAGCTTACGCGCTGGCCACGCCCTTCACATACGGAAACGAAACCCAACAGTGAAGTCAGACGAGTAATCTCCATGTCTGTATGTAATAATTAATTATACCTAATTCTAAATTTTCAAATTTTTATTTTGGCCAGGATTTCACAAACGGCTGACGACCGGTCTCGCTGTATGTATATATATACAGACACACTAAAACTGAAACTGATCCCAAATTTGTGGTCCGGGCGTCCTTGTTTATTTGAAGATATCTTCTCAAAATTTAAAAGTCACGATGTCCTCATTAGCGAATTTTTGAAAATAATTGCAATAATTTATACATACATGAAAATTATTTCAAAAGCCATGTTCTAAAACTTTACCTTGCCTATTAAAATACAACTAATACATTATTATACTAGTTAATAAATATAGTTAAATATTAATAATTTTCTATTGCTTTTACCTTAGCCGATGTGGGTGGACGATAAGTGACTCGTAGTGCTTCAAGAATTCATAGGCAGTTGGGTTGTAAATGGGGTTTGATATGGTCGAAGGTGATCTCGTGGGAACCAGAACTTCGTCAATTTTATGTAGCACCTGAAAAAAGAGAAGAGGTTGTTCTATAAGTTTGCTTAGACACATTCAACTCGGAAATAGCAAGCAATCCCTGGAAACTTTTACCAAACTACTTTAAATTTACTTTTCTGAGCGAAGTAGGAGACTTCGAAACCACCCTTGCCACCAAGGGGGTTGTAAATGTTCTGGTAATCGTGAATTATAATACGGCCTTACATGGATGGCCCTAACACCACACATGAGGGTGTGATAGTGCTATTCAATTTGCACTTCACGCTCCGCGCTATCGTAAGTGTTTATCTCTGAGGTGTCTCTGGAATAATGAAAATAAATCTATACAGGATTACAGAATATAATATACCCTTAACAGTGTTATCGACGATTATCTTTTCTTCTTCTTACCATTCTTAACTTTCAGACCACGGAAATGTAAGACTTTGTGTTTCTGATAGTTACTGGCGAAATCGATTTAAAGCAGATTATTCTGCTTTGTATTTTTAGAACAGATGTGATTCTTATTTTTTACACATTAGATTGAAGGTTATTACAAGCTACTTGTAAGGCCAGATGCATTCTCACCACAATTAGAACCCTAGACCGGTTTCGCTCTAATTAGAGCTCGTCAGTACGGCCAACTAATTGCAACGGAAATGAGATGTAAGACACGCTTTTTTCACGTGTCGCCAACTCGTTGCGGAACCAAGTAGTATTATGTCACGGCAGCTCCAAATAACACAGAATGTTACAAAATTTGGTAAATTGTCAGCCTTGGCCCATTCCTTCCGCAATATAGGGACCAAGTATGTAAGGCTAGATGCATTCTCACCACAATTAGAACCGTAGACCAGTTTCGCTCCAACTAGAGCTCGCCAGTACGGCATACTAATTGATGCGAAAATACACCTATAAAGCAATACGGCTATGGTAGCCAGCCTCGCAAAACTAAGTAAGATGTAAGACACGCTTTTTACACGTATAGCCATCTCATTGTGGAACCTGTAACGATTATGTTTTTATCTATCATCGTTATTACGATTAAACACCTAAAAAACCCCAAGAAGTTTAAATAATACTTTCTTTGTGTAAAACAATGCAAATTTTAGTTTCAACATTTTTCATTCAAAATTCGCTAAGAAATTCTATATCGTAGCACCCGTGCTGAATTACCTATAATATGCGTCGAAAAGCAAGTATTGAAAGACGTTACATTTTGTTGGGGAAAATGAATATCTCTATTGTCCTGGGATTCTAGGTAAATCACCACGGCTAACGTAATTATGTTGAGATCTAGAAAGACGGTTACGAAGGTGGAGGAGTCCATTATTGTTTTAAGGTGGGTTTTTTCTATCTGTCCCCCTTTGAGCAACAAGGATCAACGAAAAATAATACGCAATAAGATCGGTAGGAAGGGAGATTTTTACCCGCGAACGAGGGGTCGGTCCCGAGCAAGCAACGAGTAAACACCTTAAACAATACGCTGTTACCTTTTTACTCCAAAAAGGGGTGAGAACATCTATCTTTTAACCGCAAATATCGTTCTATATAGTTGTCGTGGGTGCAAGCAGGTGTTTGATCCAGTTTTTAGCAAAATTTAATGATCTGTTTTTGAGAAAATGTAACCTATACAGTGACGCTTTCCTTACTCTTGACACAGTGAAGTTTGTCACGCAATTTCATAGCAATGGTACATCTACATTAGAATGGTATGTAACCTTATTTGCTTCTCATCCACTGAAATGTTTCCCTTATTTTCTGACGTTTCTCTGTAGATAAACTAAGAGTCTATGTGGGGCTCTCATGGTCAACATCTACCTGCTTGACATCTGTAACGAACCAATAGGTGTTTAGGATTCCCAACCCTCAGATAGAAGCCGCCTTGGTGAGTCGTTTTAAAATTTAATCTGTGTGTGTGACTATTCCAACTTTCATGTGACAACCAGAACCCTTTAATTAATTTTCACTTCAAGTATCAATTCAGCATAACCAACATAAACTTTTTACTATCAGTGAGATTGCCTTTTAGTGAATTGATATTAAAAAAAATCACTAATAGAGAGGTATCGATGGTGAGACTTTGCAAAAATGTTTTCAAATGAGCGTGAACTAGGACCCTTAGAACCCATATCCGGGGTCAGTTTCAATTTTTATATGTTTATATATATATATATATATATATATATATATATATATATATATATATATATATATATATATATATATATATATATATATATATGTATCCAACCGATAACTCAAAAAATAATTAACCGATCTCGATGAAACTCGGCAAATACCTTTCTTTTATTAATGGATTTGATGAGTACGTTAGCCAGGAAAATCGGACAAGGTTTTTCGAAAAAAATTTGAGTTTTCTTTAAAAAAAAAATTTTTTCCCAGAAAATTAAAAAAGCTATTTTGATGAAATTTATCCGATACGTTGCCTTCAAAAAGGTCTTACTACATACCAAAATTCAGCTTTCTAAGTTTACATAAAATTGTGTTTTTCAAATTTTGAGTTTTCTTTCGAAAAACAATTTTTTCTCCGAAAATTACAAAACTATTTTAGTGAAATTTGGCGCACATGTTGCTTTTACAAAGGCCTTACTAAGTACCGAAATTCAACTTTCTAAGTTTATCGAAAATTGAGTTATCCAAGTTTGAAGTATTTAATAAAAATTCACTACCATAACGCACTTGCTGCGTCCCAAATTTTTTTTTAAAGATAATTATAGGCTGTGTTCTTTTTTCAACTTCATATCAGTAACGCAGATCAGAACTTTCCACTGTGTTATTCAACATTAGTCCAAAGTTAAAATATTTCAAAATTTCTTAATGTATAAACAGTACACTGCATTTAACTCTAAAAAAATTGGTCAAGGTTCTCTTGAGCAATTTTAAATGAACAGTAAAAACTAACCTGATCAGGCAAATATCTAGAAATCACTTAAAACTTGTTAGAATTTTGACATCTAGGTTTTTGACAGAAAAATGATAATATCAATATATAGTGCTTCTTTTCTTTTGTATTTTTAATGAGTAAACTTCATTTTTCATATTCATGGCAAATGGTATTTGATGTCCTACATGTAAACAAAGTAAATTTGCCTTATTTCTTGTCACAATATCGATTATCTTGTCATGTGTAATATTTAATTTCCTTCTGGTGATACTGAATGCCTTGTTCTTTTATTTTATGCAGTGTATATTTATCCTAAATCACCAGAAGTATTAATTTCATTTAATTGCTTGACAACCTTTATCAATAAATTTAAGTTTATATATTTTTTTAACACCTGTTTTATTGAACAATAATCCCTCCCTGAAACTTCATAAGTCTTTTTGGCAGCGCAGATTAGAATTCTTTGTATCTAATATCTAGATTCCTTTTAATATTCGTAACACTGCTCTGACTTGGAGATCTCATAAATCTAAGACGTCAGGCAGAGCAACATAGGTCCAAATATACTTTAATACATCTTGATCAATTACCTAGTCATTCTCTTACGATTACCTTAGAATTTTTTTCTCTTTGGATCGTTACCTAAATAAATTATTGAATTAGACATTTTTTAAGGAGCGTTACAAACCAAGTATGTTGTCACGTCAGCTCCAAATAACACAGAATGCTAAAAAATGGATACTTTGTACAACCAACTAACAATTTAGTAAATTGTCAGCCCTGGCCCATTTATTCCCCAATATAGGGACAAAGTATGTAAGGCTAAATGTATTCTCGCCGCAATTAGAACCGTAGACCTGATTCGCTCTAATTAGAGGTCGTCAGTATGGCATACGGCATTCTGTGTTATTTGGAGCTTCCGTGAAAACATACTACTTGGTTCCGCAACAAGATGGCAACACGTGTAAATAGCGTATCTTACATCTAACTTAGTTTTGCGAGACTGGCTACCATAGCCGTATTACTTGATAGATGTATTTTCGCTGCAACTAGTATGCCGTACTGACGAGATCTAATTTGAGCGAAACCGGTCTACGGTTCTAATTGTTGTGAGAATGCATCTAGCCTTACATAATTTGTCCCTATATTGGGGAATAAATAGGCCAGGGCTGACAATTTACTAAATTGTTAGTTGGTTGTATACAGTCTCTATTTTCTGACATTTTGTGTGAGAACATATTACTTGGTCCCGCAACGAGATGGCGACACGTATAAAAAGCGTGTCTTACATCTCACTTAGTTTTACAAACTACTATTATCATCTGTTATTCAGCTTAAGTGGAATATTTTTAAGCGAATTTTGATAAAGAAAATTTCGCTACAGGGAGGTAGCGACTATTCAATTTTCATATCTTTTAGCGCAAATAAGAGCCTCCATAACCGAGGTCAGTTTTAAACTTTATACAGGGCGTCTCTGCGACACCTTGTTTTAGAAGTTTATAAAGTTTTTAAATTTTGAACAAAAGATAATTTACTATATTCTCTTCAACTATAATATCTTGAAAGTTCTAGCACTTTCCGTTATACCGGAAGTCGCCATCAATTGTCATTTTAAATGGAGCACCTGTATAATTTTACATTTTTATGGGATCATAATTTTGAATCTTTTTTATTTAAATTATACCACGTGCAGAATTTTTCCGAAATTCTGACAACTGACGTTTACAAAATGGGCTGTAACTTTTATTTGGAATTCAACAGACAGTTAAAATCCACTTAAGAGTGTACTTTAAGAATGCCTTTTTTGTGATAGTGTTTAAAGTAAATAATACCTAAAGTTACACTTTTCAGCAAGAGCTAACGAATATTAATTTTTTTCAAATAGAATGACCCATTTTTCGTTACATAGTCGAATTGGCGATTAAACTGGACAGAAAACTATATATTACAAGTTCCTATACCTAAAATCGTTTTCGAGTTATTTCCACCAAAAAAAAAAAAAAGAAAATTAATGTTTTTTATCGAGTAGATATGTCGAGAATGCTTTGAATGGTTGCAAATATTTTGGAAAGAATCAGCATTTTGAAACTTCTTTCGTTATTTCAAAATGTATTCATTTTTAGCAGAATGAGTTAAAATGAACAACATCAACGAAAATATAAGTGTTGGTGAACCCACAATACATTTTCAAAAACCTGACGATCGTTTCACTAATCAAGTTAGCGTCATCAGAGGATGAACAATTCTAAATATGTTACATCTACAGTTCTGTTTATATTCTTACGCAGGTAGTCGGTGCATAACGATAGAGGCAGGTCCAACAATACAAAAATTAACATATTTAGTTTGGTGGAAATATCTAAATTATTTCATTATCTATCAGATGTGCTTCTGCAGGTCTTAATTGTGAAATGATTTGATATTGTGAGATCCAGCAATTGTTCTCAAAAAGTGCAAACCAGAACTTGCTCCTGTCCTGACTCGTCTGTTTCAGACATCTTACAATAGTGGCATATTCCCTAGTAACTGGAAAACTGCTCGAGTACAACCCGTCCCCAAGAAAGGAACCAAAGTGCTTCCTAGCAACTACAGGCCTATTTCTCTTTTTTCAGTGGTCTCTGAAGTGATGGATATATATTGTTGCGTTTTCTCCGGGTTCTGGATAAGTGAGACTTTTAATTTTAACAAAACAACTTTATTTACACTCTAAATATGGATACAATAAAATTTCTAGAATGTCTCTCTCACAAAACACTTCATTTACTGGCCTTACAATTACTACTCTCAACAAAAGTCACTAATCTGGTACTACAGTCACTACTCTCTTAACACTTTACACTGCTTCTTCAAGTCACTACCACATTATCTTACTGAACTGAACTGGACTCGGGCTGGCTTGCTCTCGCTTTTATATACTCGCCGTACCTTCCCCTCCTTTCTAGAGAGTTCCATTCCAGAACGTTCCAGGACCTTCTTTTACTAGAAGGTTCTGTGAATACAGATCGGTCCCGTGTGTATACAGGGGGATGTGTATACAGGATGATCCAAATGTGGTCACCACTCCTATGTTACACAAGAGGTGTTTCTCGAACTATAAGATCTCTCTGCGTATACAGGGTGTAAGGGTTCTCTGCGTATATAGGGTGTATATACAGGGTGTTCGGAATGTGCAGACCTCAGTTATCCGTTCCGACGGGGTACAAGTTGGTAACTTCGTTATTTCTGGTCCTAGAGGGTTGAGACTTCGCCTGAGGGGGGTCACCCCAGGCACCCCCAGGGGGTGGGGAGGCGGTGTTGCCAGATTGTGCAAAAATTCCCAGATGTTGGGGAAATTCTGGAGATGTGGCAACACCGCACCTACGTCTATTGAAGTGGTTTGTAACACTGCCCCCCTCCTTAAGACTGTTCGTCCCGAACAGTATTTACCGGCCGCCAACTTGGGGGTTCGTTGCCCCGATAGGGACTCAACCTCTCTATGTGAACAACTTTGGGTTTAGTTCTTGGAGACAGCTGGATTCTGTAGACTAGGTCGTTAATTTTCTTAGTCACCAAGTATGGCCCTTCCCATGGTTTCTGAAGTTTGGGACTGAGGCCCTTTCTCCTTGTTGGTTGGTACAGCCACACTGCATCACCTTCCTTGAATGTATGGGGTGTTGCTCTGCGATCCAAGCGCATCTTCATCCGGTCACTGCTTAAGAGGAGCCTATCTCTGACACATCTGTGTATAGTGCGCAGTTTTCCTTCTAGGTCGGCGACATACTCAGGTAACGTAGCTAGGTCCGCTATGTCCTCGTTCGGTGGTGGTCTCGTCATGTCGATTGGTAGCCGCATCTCTCTGCCGGTCAACATCATGGATGGAGTGTAGCCGGTAGATTCATGCTGAGAGCTTCTGTAAGCTAGGAGGAACAGAGGTATCAGCTTGTCCCAGGTTCTCTGATTCTCGTCAACAAACATAGCAAGATACTGATTAATGGTCCTGTTATGTCGTTCTACCATGCCGTCTGATTGAGGGTGGAGTGGCGTTGTTCTCGTTTTCTTTATGCCTAGCAAGTCCATTAGGCTCTTCCAGACCTCTGATTCGAAATTCCGGCCCTGGTCGGTGTGAATCTCCAAGGGTACGCCATGCCGTGATATGACATTTTCCATCAGGGCTTCTGCCACGGTCGTTGCCTCTTGGTTGGGCATCGGCGCAACTTCAGGCCATTTCGAGAAGTAGTCCATCGCCACCATTATGTATCTGTTCCCAGACTCTGTGATGGGAAAAGGTCCTGCGATGTCTACGGCAACTCTCTCCCACGGTGCACCTGAGATGTACTGCATCATTTTTCCTCTGGATCGGGTCTTTGGTCCTTTCTTTGAAGCACACTGGTCACACCGTTTGCACCATTCTTCCACGCTTCTTCGGCAATTTATCCAATAGAAGCGGTCCCTGACTCTGGCGAGAGTCCTGTTGACCCCAAAGTGGCCTCCACTTCTACTATTGTGTAACTCATGAAGAACACTGTCTATGCACTCACTTGGCACAACAGTCTGGTATATACAGTCTCTACCATCGACAGTTTCCCATTTTCGAGTGATCAAGTCATTCTTTAGGCACAAGGAGTCCCACTGTAGCCAGTAGCCTTTAACCTCTGCCCCAAGCCGGGACACATCGTGCCACTCAGGTCTTTTCCCCTTTTCGAGCCATTCTCTAATAATTTTCAAGTCTGGATCTGTCTTCTGTGCGTCTCTGATGTATTCAAGATTTACGTCTAGATCGGTGTTATTCTCCTGTTCCGTCACCAGTTGTTTGATCTGATGAGTTACTTTGTCGATCTCTTTGTTCTCTTGTCTCTCGCAAAATTTACATTCATGCACTGAACATGGTCTTCTTGACAGGCTGTCTGCATTGGCGTGACTTCTTCCTTTTCGATGTTCAATCCGGAAGTCGTAGCTCTGCAGTTTCTCTATCCATCGGGCTATCTGTCCTTCGGGATTTCTAAAGTTCAGAAGCCATTGCAGAGCAGAGTGATCCGACCTCACGCGGAATGTTCTTCCATACAGGAAGCTGTGGAAATGTTCGATGGATCTTACAACTGCCAGCAGTTCTTTCCGGGTTACACAGTAATTCCTTTCTGCTTTTCCGAACGTTTTGCTGAAGTAGCCTATCACAACTTCTTCTCCGGCTTGGAGCTGCGAGAGTACTGCCCCAATGCCATACTGGGAAGCATCGGTGTCCAGTATGAACAGTCCTTCGTCCTGAGGATAAGCCAGTATAGGAGCAGTGAGAAGACGATGTTTGAGTTCTCTAAAAGACTCTTGGCAATCTGGTGACCAGATAAACTCGACCTTATTTTCAGTCAGGCTATGCAGAGGTTTCGCAATGCTGCTGAAGTACTTCACAAAGCGTCGGTAGTAGCTGCAAAGTCCCAGAAAACTTCTGACCTCATGTTTGTTCCTCGGCACAGGCCAGTCTCTTACTGCCTTTATTTTCTCTGGATCAGTTTCTATCCCTTTCTCAGAAACGACATGTCCGAGGAAACTCACTTTCTTCTGGAAGAGGACGCATTTCTTGGGATTAAGTTGCAGATTGGCACCTCTCAGCCTGGAGAAAACTTGCTTCAGATTCGACAGGTGTTCATCGAAAGTCCTTCCAATCACCATGACATCATCGAGATACACCAGGCATGTTTCCCATGTCAGTCCTCTCAGCACTAACTCCATTAGTCGCTCGAAGGTGGCAGGAGCATTACATAAGCCGAATGGCATGACCTTGAATTGGTACAACCCATTCCCGGTTGAAAAAGCAGTCTTCTCCTTATCGTCTTTATGGAGTTCTACTTGCCAGTAGCCACTTTTCAGGTCTAATGTAGAGAACCACTTTGATCCGGCCAAAGTGTTCAAAGTGTCGTCGATCCGGGGCAGGGGATAACTGTCTTTCTTGGTGACATCATTCAGCTTCCTATAGTCCACGCAAAATCTCATAGTGCCGTCTTTCTTGGTGACCAAAACTACTGGGGACGACCAAGGACTATTAGACTCCTCAATCACACCATCTTCCAGCATTTCGTTAACCATCGCCTTGATTTCTGATTGCTTGGCAAAAGGCAGTCTTCTCGGCGGCTGTCTAATTGGTCTTGCGTCGCCAGTATTAATTCTGTGTTGCACTAGACTCGTACGACCTGTGATTTTATCTTGAGCGAAAATATCGGCCTCTTCCAATACGAACTTCAGGGCCATTTCCATCTCCATGTCGTTCAATTGGCCCCAAGAATTCTTGAACCGCTCTACCATTTCTACTGGCAGTCTTCTGTCTAATGCCGTGGGTGTCACCTTTCTTGACAACGTCACTCGGTCAATGGGCTCGCAAGTGGCGATAACCTCACCTTTCTTCAATGTGACCCTGTTAGTTTGCACGTTAGCCACTCTTATGGGTATTGTCCTCTTCGGGTCTACTAAGCATCGTGCGACGAGGGCACCATCATGTCTATCTTTTAGGGGCTCCGCTATGAGAGCAGACATACCATCAAGTTTCTTCTCTAGTCTGGCTCTGACAATCTTCTCACTGTTACCAGGAATCCGTGTATCCTCGTCGACAATAAGTCTCACCCTGGGATTAGCTTCGCCTGCTGTTGGAGATAAATACAACTCTTCGTTACCGATTTTCAAGATCTTATTCTGGAAGTCTACTGACAGGACATCGAAATCTTCCATTAAATCCAGGCCCAGAATAAATTCGTCGACGATTTCTGCGACGACAGCCCTTACCTGTAGCTCAGTACTGCCCAGCCTAATGAAAACAGTGGCCTCTCCATGCACAGGTATCCTATCTCCTTTTGCCGTCTCCAACACAGGCTGTTTGTTGGTCGTGAGTGCGGACCTGTTTGGCAACATGTCTGGACGTACAACGGATCTAGTGGCACCAGTATCGATGGTGAAACTGCATTGTCTTCCGTCTATGCTGCCAGGTATAACGAGGCTCTCGTGGTAGCGTCGGATAGTGGAGACCTTGACTTTGGGGCCTTGGGACTCGCACGCCAGCTGCCGCCCCCTTACACTGGCGTCAGGTCGTTTCCCTGACGCCGCTCACTGTTGGTATATTCTTGTCTTCTGCGAGCCACCTGTTGGGTTTGTGAGCACTGCCTACTTATGTGCCCTTTCCTACCACACTTGTAGCATTCTATGTCTGACCAATCTGCTTTCGTCCTACGTGCCCCAACCGGTACAGTGAGCTTGCTTATGGCTTCTTTTATCAACTTCATTTCTTGCCTTAGTTCTGCTGTCGTGTCTGCAAAGTCCTCTATCTCCTTCACTTCGCGCAGCCTGTTGCGGCGAGGTTGAGATGCATTCTTGGATGCTTCAAATTCCAAACCATAAATGACGCAGTCTGTAAGTGTTTTTAACCTTCCGAGCCTCAAAGCTTGTTGCATTTCATTGTCAAGTACCCCATCGATGAAGGTCTGGACGGTAATCTGGTTGACAAATTCTTCTGGGGCTTGGGGATATGCCAGTCGCACAATTTTCTCCACTTCGGCACTAAATTCTTGCAGCGTCTCATTTGGCTTTTGGACCCTTGACTTTAGTTGTGTCTGGTAGACCTGGCTCATGTACTTGTTACCATATCTCAAATCTAGGGCCTGTATCACTGTTAAGTAGTTTTGCTGTTTCGACTCCGGGATGTTCTGGAGGATTTCTAGGGCTTTACCTCGAAGCGAGAGAATTAGAGCAGTTGCTGCCTGTTGTTCGCTCCACCCATTGCTGAGAGCTGCCGCTTCAAACTGCCTCCTGTACATTGGCCACGATGTTTCTCCGTCGAAAGTCGGCGGCTTCAAGGTTCCATGAGGCCGCTGCACGATTGGCATATCTTCTTCCGGACAATTTTGAGCTGGGGACATTCCAGTAACTCCTCTTGGTTGAGTTCTATCAGTTTGGCCCATCACCTGTTCTGTCAGTTCTCTATGTCTGACTTCTGTGCCTTTCATCATCATCTTCATTTGTTCTTTCAACCCTTCAACTTCTTCCCATCGTTTGTTCCAATCCTCTGTTGCATTTTCCACTTTACTGTTCACCACTCCTATTTTATAGTCCACATTCTCTATTTGTTCGTTAATCTGTTCAATTTCCTCTTTTACATCGACTCTCATATCGTGAAACATACTTCGGATGTCTTCTTTGTCTTGAAGACGCCTCTGTTCCTCCTCTTGTCGTCTTCTCTCGTCTTCTTCGCGTTGCTTCTTGAGGTCTTCTTTGTCTTCTTCGCGTTGCTTCTTGAGTTCTTCTTTATCTTCTTGTCTTCTTCTCTCGTCTTCTTCGCGCCGTCTTCTTTCATCTTCTTGTCGCCGTTGTTCGTCTTCTTCGCGTTGCTTCTTGAGTTCTTCTTTGTCTTCTTGCCGTCGTCGTTCATCTTCTTCGCGCCGTCTTCTTTCTTCTTCGCGCCGTCTTCTTTCTTCTTCTTGTCGTCGTTGTTCGTCTTCTTCGCGTTGCTTCTTGAGTTCTTCTTTGTCTTCTTCGCGTTGTTTTTTCAGTAAGTCCATCAACTCTTTGATTTCAGCCATCTCGTCGTAGTCAGTCGATCTAGTGTTTACCATTTACAGCTAGCTTAGTTGTCCACTTCTTCACTCACTTATCCCACACTTCTGACACCAAATTGTTGCGTTTTCTCCGGGTTCTGGATAAGTGAGACTTTTAATTTTAACAAAACAACTTTATTTACACTCTAAATATGGATACAATAAAATTTCTAGAATGTCTCTCTCACAAAACACTTCATTTACTGGCCTTACAATTACCTACTACTCTCAACAAAAGTCACTAATCTGGTACTACAGTCACTACTCTCTTAACACTTTACACTGCTTCTTCAAGTCACTACCACATTATCTTACTGAACTGAACTGGACTCGGGCTGGCTTGCTCTCGCTTTTATATACTCGCCGTACCTTCCCCTCCTTTCTAGAGAGTTCCATTCCAGAACGTTCCAGGACCTTCTTTTACTAGAAGGTTCTGTGAATACAGATCGGTCCCGTGTGTATACAGGGGGATGTGTATACAGGATGATCCAAATGTGGTCACCACTCCTATGTTACACAAGAGGTGTTTCTCGAACTATAAGATCTCTCTGCGTATACAGGGTGTAAGGGTTCTCTGCGTATATAGGGTGTATATACAGGGTGTTCGGAATGTGCAGACCTCAGTTATCCGTTCCGACGGGGTACAAGTTGGTAACTTCGTTATTTCTGGTCCTAGAGGGTTGAGACTTCGCCTGAGGGGGGTCACCCCAGGCACCCCCAGGGGGGTGGGGAGGCGGTGTTGCCAGATTGTGCAAAAATTCCCAGATGTTGGGGAAATTCTGGAGATGTGGCCTCACCGCACCTACGTCTATTGAAGTGCTTTGTAACAATATAAACACCGACTTACTAAAATTTCTTGAAAAACACAGTATAATCCACGACAGGCAGTATGGATTCCATCAGCGCAGATCAACTGCCGACCTCCTTTCCTTTGTCACCCATTCTTGGAGCAAGTCTATGAAACCACACGGTGAACCCCAGATTGTCGCTCTAGACATATCCAAAGCATTCGACCAGGTCTGGCACGCAGCGCTGCCTAATAAGCTTCCGGCCTATGGCCTACCACCAAAACTCTGTACCTGTACAGTAAATTTCTTTTCCAAATTAATGCAGGAGTCCCTCAAGGTTCAGCTTTAGCCCCTACTTTGTTTCTTCTCCACATCAATGACCTTCTCTCTAGCACATACAACCCAGTTCACAGTTACGCGGATGACAGCACCCTCCACTCAAATATACAATATTCTAAGCCTGTCTCTTTAGCACAATCAGATGAGGATCTCATACTCATGGAGGGTTCTGTCTCTGTGGATCTCCAAAAAATATTAGACTGGAGAAGTAGAAATCTTGTACAATTTAACTCCACCAAATCTCTGTCTTGCTCTCTATCTCATAAGAGATATACCACCCTTGGCCCATCACAATGAACAACCAGGTTATTCAAAGTAATGAGACCTTTTCACTTGTTGGCATTTCTGTGGATCAAAATCTCAATTGGCACCAACATGTCACATCAATTGCAGTAGCAGTTGCTAAGAAATTAGGTTTCCCCTTCCGGGCTTGCAAATACTTTTAACCAGCTAATCTCTATACCTTATATACTTTACAAATAAGGCCAAACCTCGAATACTGCTCCCACATCTGGGGTGCCGCTGCCGCTTCTACACTCGTTATTCTGGACTCCATTCAGAAGAGAGCTATACGTCTCATGGGTAACCCTACCCTCACCCAAGAATTACATGACTTAAACCCTTGATATCATCATTATTAGGTGACCGAGACCAGACAATCCTTTTTGTGACTTAAGATAAAGTCAACCTACCAAATAAGATTGAAAAAATGAATATCTACAATGGTGCATTCATTTCCATTTTAGACGAGTTTAATGAACCAAACGTAAAAATATGCAATTGATAAATCAAGTGCACGGAAACGAATACAACATGCGAAAATAGCCTGAATACGGCGACATTTTCGGAAAGCAAAATTTCACAAAAAAAAATTAAACCGTTTTTGAGATTTCCCGTTGTAACACTCTAAAAAAGTCACCATATATATATATATATATATATATATATATATATATATATATATATATATATATATATATATATATATATATATATATATATATATATATATATATATATAAAGATATAAAGTCCGAAACTGGCTTCGGTGATGGGTTCCGAAACATCTGATTCGCGCTCGCTTAAAAAACTTTTACAGAAGTTCGAAAGTCGTTATTACTCTATAAGCCAAATTTTGCTAAAAGCTTTGTTTGTGAAAATTATCTACCATAATGCACTTGCCGCGTCAAGAATCTTATATATACATTTATTGACTAATATGATAAGAGCAAAGGCGAAACTTAAAACAACATTCTGAGTTATTAGAGTTGTAACTGTTTAAGAGATCTGATATCTTTGCGATTTAGTAGCTCCGAACTTTGTTCATCAGTTACTTATTTATTTGGCGAGAACAACATGAATAAACTAGTGGAAGACCAGTTCAGGAGAAGCGTTATCCATCATCACTTTAGTGTAGGATTTAGAGGCAATTTGTAACTCCAAGTCTCAGTTTCATAAATCAATAGCATGTCTGGTTGTTACGGTGAAGAAAGCATTTGTCTTCATTTGTTCAAACATGGCAGAAAGGTTTCGCCACGGTTGAAGCCCCAATTAACACCTCTGCTCTAGTGTAATCTCGATACACTTATTTATGTCAATGTCTTGTGTTATTTGTACATCTATAAAACGGGAATACTTTTTAGGCAAGCCAAGCGATATCTCCTAAATTGAAATATTACCCTCGCGGCATGAAAAGGACTATACATATTGATTTTTTGAACTATTTGATTTAGTAGCATTTTATTATTAGTTCTATTTATATTTGTCTGAATAATAAACTTGCAAAGGGAGTTTTGAAAAACATACAGAATTCTCGGTAAACAAACATCCACCCTGACTAAAATGAGTTTAATTACAGCAAAAGACTTTATTATGATGGTGTCGAAATCTGAGGCAAGCGCCGGTTAGGTAGCGAATTTTATATATTTATATAACATTTTAGTTAATTTTTATTAAAAAAAATTCACTAATAGAGAGGTATCGATGGTGAGACTTTGCAAAAAAATTTTCAAATGAGCGCGAATTTGGGCCCCTAGAACCCATATCCGGGGTCAGTTTCGATTTTTATATGTTTATATATATATATATATATATATATATATATATATATATATATATATATATATATATATATATATATATATATATATATATATATATATATATATATATATATACATATATATATATATATATATATATATATATATATATATATATATATATATATATATATATATATATGTATATGTATATGTATCCAACCGATAACTCAAAAAACAATTAACCGATTTTGATGAAACTCGGCAAGTGCCTTTCTTTTATTAATAGCTTGGATGAGTTCGTTATCCAGGAAAATCGGACATGGTTTTCCGGGTAAATTTTGAGTTTTCTGTCGAAAAAAATTTTTTCTCCGAAAATTACAAAGATATTTCGATGAAATGGTGTACGTATTGGTTTGGGAAAGACCTAACTATGTGCCAAAATTCAGCTTTCTAGGTTTACAGAAAATTGATCTATTCAAATTTGAAACATTTATTTTTAATATGACCGCGTTTCATTAAAAACCTGGCTTATATAAGATCTAGTATGTCGTTGCTTGGTAAGTGAACATTTGATATTATTGCGCAGGTCTGTTAGACGCTGTAAATGACGTTTATCGTATAGTATGAGATTGTTTATATTATTTTTATCTGTTTCTGTTTCAGTTTCAATCGCAAATTATTTGTGTTATTATTTGTGCGAATTATTCCTTTATTAATGTTAGTGGGTGGACTAAAAAGTGTTTGTTATGTTTTATCAACACATATAAAGAATCGAAGTTTCACAAAAGGGGCTGATATGTAACAGGTTAGTTGTATTCTCTCTGATGCTTTGGCGGTAGTTTTAGTTTTAGTTAAGTTTATGGTTTAACGGTCCATAATTTTTAGCTAATTTTCGTACAAAAAATTCTTCAATGAGGAGACCGCGACTTTAGAATTTTAAAAAGATTTCTTCAAATGAACGCAAACTAGGCCCCCTGGAATCCATATCCGGGTTTACGTTCAGTTTTGATCTGCTTACATATATAGAGGGTGACAAGTTTAAACGGTAAAGCTCAATATAATAATTATTATACAAGAGACGAGAAAAAATTGTATAAGTTAATTATAGGGTATCTTGAGCTGCATCTTATAAAATTATTTTGACAATCACCGGCTGGCCCATAAGTCGTTGGTGATCCCTACAATATTTTTTCCAAACAGCCTTATTTTATTGCCTTTTTTATCGAAATATGTTTGTAAGAAAAAAAATCAATTCATTAAATGCTTCAAATTTCAATAACTCAATTTGCTATTAACCTAAGGTTTGTTGGCTAGGAAACCAACATTTAAAGTTTATTGTCGGAAAATTTGTGTACATTTTCAAACAATAAGTTATTTTGATAAAATATGGCACATTGATGACTGCTTGCATTAAAAAGACATATTTAATATTCAAAGCATTTTTATAAAAATTCACTGCCATAACGCACTTGCTGCGTCCATAGTTTTTTTCATTCACGTAGATAGTCTAATTTTAATAAATGGTATAGTATAAATAGAATTTATAAATCAGAATTCTTATTAGCGAATTTTTCGTACATAGGTAATACATTTTAGCGGTTGCACAAGCTTTGGCTTCTTGTGTTTCACATTGGAAAATTTAAATAGCAACTAAATAATAATTACACTGATTATGAACTACATTTTCGAAAAACACAATAAAATGCTTTTTAATTATAATCAGTATTGTGGAAGAAAAATAACTTTTTAATACTACAAATAATTCATTATGTTGTATTTACGGAAAATAAACTGGAGATTGCAGTAAAATACTTTTTGTTATAAGTGTTACGAAAGAAAAATTTTGTGAATACTATTAATAGGATAATTTGCACCTACGAAAAATAAATTTTGTAAATGCATAAACGACACAATTGCATTTGAAAATGAAAGCGAATTGATTGACTTACAGAAGGGCAACTTCCTTGCTGGTCATCTGTGACTTTTTTTTAACGCCTTGATCTTTCTTCTTAAATTTCGGGTTCTTTGTTCCAGCACAAACGTTCAAAAACGACCGACAATCTTGTGAACTTTCTACTGTTGCCAAAAGTCGTAACTGGATACTGTTTACGCAGCACCAGATAAATAATGCCCTTTTCGCTTGGCGTTTAAAAATAATTTATTTAAAACCAAAAGTTCATAAAATAATGAAATGATTAATTACAAGTGGATATTAGCGAACAATGAATGTTTCCAATAACATGAACAAGTAAATAATGGTTCCTAATCTAACATCACTGTTATTTATAAGCTAGGATTGATTACGGTGCATATATATATATATATATATATATATATATATATATATATATATATATATATATATATATATATATATATATATATATATATATATATATATATATATATATATATATATATATATATATATATATATATATATATATATATATATATATATATATATATATATATATATGTCGTACCGATCATTCAAAAAGTAATGGACCGATTTAAATTAAACGTAGTAGATACCTTGATACCTATCTGTCCCTAGTGGCTTAGATAAATTGGTTAGCCAGCAAAATTGGACCAGTTTTTTCGGAAAAATCTTAGGTTTTCTCTCGAAAAAATAATATCTCCGAAAATAACAAAGCTAGTCTAACAAAATTTGGTGCTTAAGTTTTTATTGCCAACCTCACCCACCATGCCGAAATCTAGACCTCTAAGTTAAAAGAAAAAACTAAATATTTAAAGAGAAAAAATTTTGGTACCACTGGTGATCAGAGAAACGCAAAGGAACAAATATAGTGTATGGCTAGCAAAATTTATTGATTAGTATAGAGAAAGATTAGGTTTTTTTGTCGCAAAAAGGTCAAAATATACCACAAAGTTACTTTGAAAATTTTATAGTTTTTTGTCTGAAAACGTCAGAGTCGCGATCTGAAATGTCAAAATTTGTAATTTTCAGACAAAGAGCCTCAAACTAATACGGGTTGCGTAAATGAAAGGACGTAAGAGGTCTGTTTTCAAAGATTAAGTTTCAGGCCAACCATCACTGTCGTTCATTTTACAAAAATGTTTGCAGAAAATTCATTTCAAATAGACCCTTTCTCTGATGCTTTGGCAGTAGTTTCAGAGATTGTGGTGTAACACTATAATTTTTGCAAATCACCTAAGAAAAAATTCGTTATTGGGAAGACCAGGACTTTTGAATTTTAAAAAGATGTCTTCAAATTTTTCTTTACATCCATGGTTCAAATTTCCTTTTTTTTTTTAAATTTTGTGTGGCGACGCTTGCAAACTTGTCGCCGCTTAATATAATGGCAAAAAACACATTTTAGAGAGAGAGAGGGAGAGTAATGCATACTGTTGGTTCGACTCCTGCAAAGTGATGCTGTCACTGAAGTTTTGTATGTTCTTGGTGAATTTTGGCTTTGTGTGGATTTTTTGCGACGCAGATGTGCGTGTGTGTGGTCGAGTGATTGCGTTCTGGGATTTTTGGGGTTGATGTTTGTTATTGGAGTTTATTTTAGATTTTGATATGATTGGCGTGTATGATGTACATTTATATATTTTTTTAACCCGACGCAAGTGTTAAGACATTTTTTGAGTAAAATTGTTTGTTTGTCTTCTTATCTGTAGATTTAAGTGTAGATTTGTAAGTTATTTTCTTGCTGAACTGCTGCATTTTTTTTTGGCAGATTGTATTATTGAATTTTGTTGGTAAATACACTTTTGATTATTATTATAATTTAAGGTTTGTCACTAATTTTCTATAAGTCCTTTTAGTTGACTCTCTTCTTTCCGGATATTTCTGCAAATACATTCGCCTCGCAACAGAACAATTTCGGTTTGATAAAATGAAACATGCCAACATGTCAAAATTTTCTTCGTTGGTAAACATAGTTACTAGAAACAGTTACTAATTATTACCCAATAAATTAGACAAGAAAGTAATGTATCAAAAAATAATGTTACTGTCAATCCAAATACGGCTGTTGTTACATCCATTTATTTTCCAAAGCATACTTTTGTCTTTTTCATTTAAGTTTATTTGTTCTGTGTTTCTTTCATTAAATTTCCAATAAATTCATCTATTGGATTATTATTAAACACCTAAATCACATAAAGTGTTGAATGGCATACCTAGTTTCTTAGTACTTAAGTTTAAAAGCTATCTACAGGTCCGCAATAGGAATTTTTTTGGTTAAGGTCGAAAAAACACTGAAATGGTATTTAACCACGAAGTGTGAATGAAAAATTTGAAATAAAAAGGGCTTTCAGAATATAATATCAGAAAATAGGTGTCGTATTAAAAAAAAAGTTTATGATAGTCCCGCGAAGACGAAACGCCTGATTCAAAAATTTGCAATGCTACGTTAAAGAAAATGAAAAGTTGCTGTGAATAAGTGTCATCGGTATTGGTTTAGGTCCAACGTTAAGGCCAGAAAAACAAAAAGGTGAAAAATTAAAAAATCCAAATTTTTCAATATATGTATATCGAAAACCAAAACAATTTTTGGAGATGTCTAACCGCCAATTTGTTGGTCTTTTGACTGCGCAACTTTTCTCCCATTTAACGAAGTCTGTAATATATATATATATATATATATATATATATATATATATATATATATATATATATATATATATATATATATATATATATATATATATATTTACTTAAAACCTTGTGGGTAAGCCGTCAGTTGCAAAATAAAACTCTTTATTAAATACCGAGCTTTCGGATAAGTTTATTCCATTCTCAAAGCTACAACATGGAAAGTAAAAAGTTTACAATTTACATAGGAGAAATATAAAAGTTTAAAATACTTACATATAACGTGAGTTTTACTATAACTTATTATGAAATAACAAACATGAAAAAAACCTTTTTGTAAATTTGACTGTTATAGTAAAACTCACGTTATATGTAAGTATTTTAAACTTTTATATTTATCCTGACGCCCTCGTGGCGCAGGTGGCTAGGTGTTAGCCTGCTAAGCGAGAGGTCCCGGGTTCGATTTTCGGGCGAACCAATTTGACTCTGTCTGGAAAATTAAAAAAATATATATTGAATGATGGGAAAAAATGTGCTAATGGCCTGAGATGCCGCAGCCAATAATATTAAATAAGAAAATAAAAAAAGTATTTATCCTATGTAAATTGTAAACTTTTTTCTTTCCATGTTGTAGCTTTGATAATGGAATAAACTTTTCCGAAAGTTGAGTTTTATTTTGCAATTGACTGCTTTCCCACAATTTTTTAAGTAAATAACACTATTACCGTCACAAAAACTGAATACGATATATATATATATATATATATATATATATATATATATATATATATATATATATATATATATATATATATATATATATATATATATATATATATATAATAATAATATATATATATATATATATATATATATATATATATAAACACATAGCTCAATTTACCAATTTTTTCACGAAAATTCGTTAAAAAGAATAACAAATGTTTTTGACACTTCACAGGCGCTTCCACCATTTGTGACATATTTCTTATATTCGCACTGAACAAATTTTAGATGAAGACAAGTGAATTAAATATTCTTCAACTTAATTATCATCAAATGTATGAGGATTATGTTGAAAAGATAACATATTAACAATGTAATATTGAAATGTGGAAATTCTAAACGTATTCTATAGTTATCATATGTTAAGTGTCGTGTATGTATTAGCATTCGTGTCACATCTTAATACTGTAAGTCAGACAATATTCAATCTACGCGCGCTTAGGTTCACTCGCACCTAAAGCAGAAGAAAAATGCTTACGTTACCACAGAGTATACAACATTGGCCCGATAGCCAAATTACTTAAAAAATGAGCAGGTTTGCCACATTTGTAGTATATTTCTAACATTCACCAAGTGAACCTGCATACAAATCGGCAGTCCTTACTCCAGTGTAACTGTTACACTCGGTTAATCAGTGAGCCTTCATTCCTTTGTGCAAGGGAAATATATTATAAGCCACAATAGTATTTATTCTGTTGCTTATTTCCTACTATTAAAAATATAAACAAATTTGCAATAGATGACACGCGATATTCAGTCAATGGCGTTAAACACATAGACAACTTCTATTCTCTTTCATATTATGTCTCATAGCTTACTTTAATATACCCATATATGGGACTTCCTTTCCACGGCTAGGCTTGTGTCTTGGCTTTTGACGCTTAATATTACGTCGTATTGCCTGAGATCGACTGCTTACAACAGCTATTGTACATTCGAGGCTATTACCTGCCGTCGACCTCAGTTTCAGTGACATTCCATTTATATAGCTGCACGCTGTACGGGGAAAAGAACACAGGATTGTACATACAATAGTGCCGCCGACCTCAGCAGTATACCATTTGCACAGCTTTAGCCTGTCCGGAGGGGCCAGCAATAAAGGACAAAGCAGATCAAACGCGTCTTAAGTAATAATATCGGTTGGTGTGTACCGTCGTACTAAGGAGATTTGTCAGTATGTTAATTGCGACCACTGAATGCCAACCAAAGATTTCGGCCGTAAATGCTGGCGCTATTTGCATCGTTGAGTCGCCTAAGCGCACCCCCTGATACTAACAGGCTTGTCATCATCTTAATTGCGACTCTCCAATGCCCACTGAAGATCTTGATCGTCAACGTTGGTGCTAGAAAATGGGCAGCCGCTGCTGGATAACTACAGGTTACGTTAGGAGTTTTTGATGTTAATTGCGATTAAGCACTCTGGATGGGGCTCCTGATTTTAATTGCTACCAGGAGCGAGAAGTGAAACTCAAAAAGTCTTAATTCTACCACATCGTGTCCGCTCTTTTATACGATTTTCAGTTAAAAGAGCTTTATCTGCAGGAGTAGGGATTATCACTGCGCCCAGAATCGAAGAGTCGGTTTCAACAAGACGTCAACGGTGGATCTCTGATATTCTCCTAAATGCCTTGATAATGTAGTGCGTTAAAATAAAAAAATAAAAAAATAACGTTATACCATCAAAACAATACGATACCAAAAATTATTAAGTTGCGTGAACAAAAAAAAAAAACGTCGAGGAAACTTGAGAACAGGGGTACTTTTTCATCAAGCAATACACAAAATGACAGGTTAGTTATTCGAGTCTGCCATCAACAGCGTTATATTCGTACTAATAATCATCCACGTTATTCACCAGATCTGGCACCAAGCGAAAATAGACTGCTCTCAAAACTCAAATAATTCTTGAGAGGACGAAATCTTCGACAGATAACATAGTGGAATTGTAAGTGAGTGGTAGACACAAAGCAACGTGCCGCCACCTAGTTGCGGAACCAAGTAGTATGTTGTCACGCCAGCTCCAAATAACACAAAGTGTTAAAAAATAGAGACTGTATACAACCAACTAACAATTTAATAAATGGTCAGCCCTGGCCCATTTCTACCCTAATATAGGGACAATGTATCTAAGGCTAGATGTATTCTCGCCACAATTAGAACCGTAGACCGGTTTTGTTCTAATTAGAACTCTTCAATACGGCTTACTAATTATAGCGAAAATACACCTATAAAATAAAACGGCTATGATAGCCAGCCTTCCAACACAAAGTGAGTGGTAGACACGAAGCAACGTGCCGCCATCTAGTTGCGGAACTAAGTAGTATGTTGTCATACTACTTGATTGGAGCTGGCGTAACAACATACTACTTTGTTCCGCAACTAGGTGGCAACACGTTGCTTCGTACCTACCACTCACTTAGTGTTGGAAGGGTGGCTTACATAGCCGTTTTATTTTATAGGTGTATTTTCGCTACAATTAGTAAGCCGTACTGAAGAGCTCTAATGAGAGCGAAACCGGTTTACGGTTCTAATTGTGGCGAGGATACATCTAGCCTTACACAGTGGAACTGGCTGTAAATATGTGGTTTGAAGAAGTCTGGAAAACTATTTATCTCAAAAATTAAAAATGTTTAAGCTTCGTTTGGAAAGATGTGTTGGAGTCAAAGGGGATTATTTAAAAAAAATCCTGGACGCAGCAAGTGCGTTATGGTAGTGAATTTTCATAGAAATCTGGCACAAAATATTTATTATAACTTTTTTCTTGTAATATAGAAATCTAAATTTTGTTGTATAGTTTACTTTTTATATCGTAAACCCAGCTACCAAATTTAGTTAACATAGCTTTTTTATTTTTTTAGGATAATTTTTTTTTCGAATGAAAACTCAAAATTTTTCCCGAAAACCTCATCAGATTTTTCCGATTAATTAACTTGTCCAAGCCATTTACAAAAGAAAGGCACATTGCCAATTTTATCACAATCGGCTCATTATTTTTTGAGAAATTTTTTTTTCGAATGAAAACCCAAAATTGTCCCGGAAAACCTCGTCCGATTTTTGACTAACGAACTTATCCAAGCCATTCACAAAAGAAAGGCACATGCCAAACTTTATCAATATATATATATATATATATATATATATATATATATATATATATATATATATATATATATATATATATATATATATATAGACGCCCTCGTGGCGCAGGTTGCTAGGTGCCGGCCTGCTAAGCGAGAGGTCCCGGGTTCGATTCCTGGGCGAGCCAACAAGAAGTTGACTTTGGAAAATTAGTAAAAATAGTGAAGGATTGTAAATGAATGTAATGGCCTGAGATGCCGGATGCCGCAGCCAATAAATTAAGGTCTAATATATATATATATATATATATATATATATATATATATATATATATATATATATATATATATATATATATATATATATATATATATCTATTTAAAAGTCTGGATCTCCCCATTAGTGAATTTTTCTACGAAAATTCACTAAAAACACAAAGTAATTAACTATTGCTAGCCTTTCATTATGCTGTTTAGGGGCTTAGCATAGGTGTCGCTTTTACATATGTGACTAAAAGATTTGTACATTCTATTTTATTGAGCATGGTCATAAAAAGTCTGGACGCAGCAAGTTCGTTATGGTAGCGAATTTTCACAAAAATGTTTTAAATAGCAAATATGCCTTTTTTAAATGAAAGCATGCATCAAATTTGATTATCAGTATAAGCTATATATGTAGTAGACACAATGTACCATATTTCGTTAACATGACTTTATTGTTTGAAGTACAAAAATTATCCGAAAGTAAACTGAAAATGTTTCCAGAAAAACTAGTTTGATTTACCGGGCGAACAAGCCTCTTCAAGCTATTTACCTACTTGCCACGATATAATTATTCACAAAAAGCTTCTCGA
Organism: Tillus elongatus; assembly: GCA_964006375.1. Taxonomy (NCBI): domain Eukaryota; kingdom Metazoa; phylum Arthropoda; class Insecta; order Coleoptera; family Cleridae; genus Tillus; species Tillus elongatus. The sequence goes on along the minus strand of OZ023262.1, from coordinate 82,002,437 downwards.
CGAAACTTACGAAAAAATGTATTTTCGCGAAAGCGTTTTTTTTACAATAACTTATTAAATATTAATTACTAATTACCAAAATTTGACAAAAATATTACGACTTCTACGGAAACGCAAAAAATCTCTGTGAAAACTATCTATATTTTACAAAAAAAATTGCTAAAAGAATACATAAAATTTTAATTATAAACATAATCTGTAATTAAGATTGAAAAAAAAAAGAATTCTTTTTTTTAACTTTTCACGAAAATTTTAACCTACTCATATTTTCATGCCACAACCTGTCAGAAATAAGAATTACTTAAGTCTGCTAGTTTACAGTTTCATTTGACATTTGTGAAAACAACTTATCAGCTACTTATATATTATGAAAATGTTAACATAGATAATCTTATTAAGTAATTTAAATTTTACCTTTTTGTACTGAAGCTGAGTTGAATATTTTAATATTTTTCTTCGAAAATTCTCTAAATAATCACACAATCACACAATCTGATGGTATGCGATTGTATATGTAAATACTTCCAAAACTAAAGTCTGTAGATATAGGAACTATTATACAAAACTTGAAGCAGAGAGCATGCTCTTCATTTCTGAAACACAACATAGCGGCTATTCGGTTTGAAAAAATTGAGTTACGGCCGTTTGAATTTCGTCAAATTCAGTCACTATTTGAGAGCGCTATATATAATATAAACGAAAACTCCGCTGAATGCGTCGCTTTCAAGGGACATCTGCTATCTATTGGTATAAACGCCGTCTCATAAGTTTTGATATGTGCCAGAAATGTAAGAAGTTGCAATACAATTGAAATAACTCAAAAACGATTAACGCCATAAAATATCTTTTTCTTAAAAATCTGCATTATAATTCGATCAAAAATGCAATAATATAAGCGATGATCGAAAACAAAAAAAAAACAATTTGTATCACCAACGACTTACTTCTGATTGTCGAATTTATAACAGAAAGCTCAAAACACCCTATAATTAAAATATTTTTTCTTGTATCTTGTATAATAACGAATACATTGAGTTTTACCACAGAAATGCGTGACACTGTATATGTAAATAGGTAAAAACTGAAACTAACACGGGATGTGGGTTCTAGGGGGCCTAATTTGTCCTAATTTGAAAAAATCTTTTCAAAATTCAGAAGTCGCCGTCTCCTCATTAGCGATAATTATAGAGCGTTTAACCATAAACCCTAAAACTACTGCCAAATCATCAGAGGAAAAGTCTATTTGAAATGAATTTTCTGAAAATATTTGACGGTTGAGGCTTAAACTTACGGGTTGCTAGAACACTCTTTTTGCGACATTTTCTCTACATAACCGGTATTCGTTTCAGCTTATTTGCCTAAACTTTGCCATACTTTGACGTTTCAAATTACGACTTTGGCGTTTTGAGAAAAACCCCAATTTTTTTGTTTAAATGCCTATAACTTTTTTTCTTTTAACTTACAGACCAAAATTTTGGTACATACTTTACTTTTTATGACGGAAACCCGTGTACCAACTAACAACTAAATTTGGTTGCCGTTACTTTGTTATTTCCGGAGATATAATTTTCTAAAATTAAAGATTCGCGATTTGCTTATTTTTTAAAAGAAATATCACTAAACGTACAGGATTTTTTTCATTTATTTTTGTTAGATTAGACATTTGTCAGTATTGTAATTAATGTATATATGTAATAATTAAATAATAATGTAGTTTATAGTTAAACGGTTGTTACTACGTCAATATGCTGACAGGCAAGATAACTTCTTTGGCAAACTTACCATTTTTAAAATGCAAATGCAAGACAAAACTATAATAAATTATTAACAAATTGATTTTTTCTTGTGATCTTGGTATATCAATGATATGAACGTGTGCCTCTGAATCCTCAGGTTGTGGGCTCGAATTCCAGTAGAAGTATGAGTTTACTTCTTCAATACATACCTACTGTAAAATTAATATGTAGTCAGCTTGTGACAATGTGTTTAAGCAAGTTGAATGCCTGCACGTTCTGCCTTTTGGCCGGGGGAGTAAATCTGCCGGCCCCGGGTACCATGTGATGGTAATCACATTCAATATTTGTACCTTCCTTACAAAAAAGAAAGGGTTTCGCAAAGTTTTCAGGACTGTGAGGTGAAACTGCTTCTTGACATCGCTTATAGGCCATAGTTACAAAAACAGTTTGAGGTTAGAGAACAAAAACACATGTATGTATTATATATACATCTTTTTTTTCATTTAATTATTATTTTTGAATCGCTAAACATGGTCGTAGGCTTATTTTTTATTTTTTATACACATTTCTAAAATTTTGTTATTGCAATTTCATTTATGTAAGGAAGATACACTTGCTGCTTTAGAGCCCCTCATTTAAACATCAATAACACCTTTCAAGTTGATCCATTAAGTATGTGATTGTTTCAGAGGAAAGAAAATATCGCAGATGTAATATAATTTGATATCTACACTTAAAGTTTTGAAAACTTTTCAACAAGCAGTTACTGTCACATGGAATGGTGAAATGTTCCGGAGATTTATAAGGGTTTTCTTTATATTTTACTGATATTTTATAGAACTTTTTTTTCTCCTGAATGCTGACATATAAGTTTGAAAGTGCCATTAAATAAAATTTAAGGCCAATATTAACATATAGATCTAAGCTTAATGAAGGTGGAATTAGACAATTTTTATGGCGATGATACTTAATATTTTATAGTGTGCAGTAGTTCAAAGATATTAGATCACTTTAAGGGGGATGATACCTGTGCAGTAAAACAGACGGAGAGGATGAGGGTGAAAATAAGTTACGAAACATTAACTTTTTATGTGATGGCGTAAAATATCGCAACAACAATGTTTTAACTGAGCTTTCACCGCCAACAAAAATATAGGGTTTTCCAACCACTTTAACACAAAATTTTGTAATTTTTATTTATATATTTATATACTATTGGTACAGATAAGTTTTTCAATGATATAAATAATTAATTACCAACTTGGTTGTAGCAAGTAAAGAAAGCTGCTTACGGTACCCTTTAAATTTTAGTAATACTAACAATTTTTTGTTAGCCTTGCTAGGAAATATTCATTTAGAAAACAGTATTCCGTTGGATTTTTTAACAAAAAGTTATACCTTTAAATGACGCTAAAATCAACCGTTTTCAAGATATTTGCGATTTTAGAAGTAGCTGCAACACACATTTTGTAATATCTTTCAGATTATCATTCATTTACCGCAGAGTAAGCGAATTTCATAAACAAATTAATCGCTCTGAGGTGTCGTCGATTGTTATTTTGAGAAGCTCTTGTACAAGCTTACCTAAAACATGCAACGGCATAATTATTTTTCTAATAAAGAAATACAAGATACGGTCGATATGCGCAGAAAAGTTTGAATAGACGTAAAGCGTGCAGATTGTACCCTGAAACCATTCTAACAGAAGACAGATGGGTAAGAAATCCTTCAAAACGCGTTATAATATATTAGCTGAACTGGTTTGTTTCGTCCAAAATGTGGTATTTTAGAAGGGTGCCCATTCTGCTGGATTGTGTACGGGTGAAATTTATAACGCTTAAAAATGTTTTTAATGGTAGTTCGCTCAAAACCAGGTTCACTTGTCAGTTGAGTTGTACTCGTCCTAGGATCCAAAGCAATATAACCAAGAACTGCCACTTCAACCGCTTCATTTCTTTCAGAGCTTCACTTTTTTTAGAAACAGACCCGGTCTCTTGAAATTTGGCCACTAACTTCAAGATCTTCTTTCGATTTATATGCTCGTCTAGATGTTGTTAATTTAATTCAGCTGTTTTATTAGCACATTGATATTTGGATAAAAAACAGTGAAATTATTTCCAGCCTGTGTGCAATCGAGTGAACCAATTTGTTAAATAACTACACAAGCAACAATAACCTGATGGACTAATAAAATGAAAACCAGGCGTACACTAAGGTTTCTTCGCAAATGAAGAAACCGAAGGGCACAATTTAATCATTATCAGTAACAATTAAAAAAATATCAACTCTGACTCGCTAGTAAGTGATAATCAGATAAAACGATGAACAAAATACGACGATATTTGTAGCAAAGAAAACACTTTTTTATTTTTAGGAGTCAATTTCTCAGAAACAACTTCAAATTTAAAAAATAAGTCACCGTCGAAAAGAGACTTAGACCAGCTCTACAATGACGTGCTACTTGACCCTCCCCCCTGTCATTTAAGATATTAGGCGTGGAGTACATCACCGTTTAAGGGTTAGTATTTCGATGTTGAAAATATGCCTAAAAGTTTTCCCTCTTGAAAGCAAATTTTACCTCTTTAAGTCATTTTCAATAAAATCACGACAACTGCCATAAAACGCGGCTGTATATATATATATATATATATATATATATATATATATATATATATATATATATATATATATATATATATATATGTGTGTGTGTGTGTGTGTGTATGTATAAACATATAAGTAACGTCTGAAACGAACCTTACAGATATGGGTTCTAGAGGCTTCATTCGATTCGCGCTAATTTATATAAACATAATTTCGAACAAACGTAGATCTTAGTATCTGTATAGACCGGCGGAGTTAATGACAATAATTTATTATTCTGCCAAACAAATTAGGAGTGTTTAGCTCGTCAAGTGCAAAGTGAAAATAAAGGACTTGAAATTAAAGGTGCCGCACGATTCAATGAAGTTTTGTTCTTAATCGACCTTGATATATAAATACTTTTAAAGGCATCAAGCATAGTTTGATGTCTAACATTTTTGACAAGTTTCAAATTTTCTTTGTCAATGTGGTGATTATTATCCCATATATGTTGTGCCACACATGACTTGTCCACCATACCATATCGTAAATGTGCGAGATGTTCACGAAATCTGGTGACTATGTTTCTCTTGGTTTGACTCACGTATTTAAGATTGCAATCTTTGCAACTTATCTCATAAATACCCGACATTTCAGTGGCTTTGTCTTTGTTTTTCGTATTACCCAACAAATTTTTTAAATTACCTTTCGTCGAAAAAGTCAAATGTAAATCCGGTTTCTTGAAAATAATTTTCAAACCCTTTGTGATACGTGGTTCATAAGGTAGACACACAAATTTTTTCTCCATTTTATCTTTCTTAAATGTCGTACATTCAGATATCATTTTCTTTGTTCTGTGTTTGTTAACCAATTTGTCCATTAAACCATCCGAATAACCGTTATATCTTGCCACGTTTTTTATGTACTTTAATTCTATATTAAATCTACTTTTACTTAACGGAAAATTTATCAATCTGTTTACCAGTAGCCGTTTTTTGTGCAAACGTATGATGTTAGTCGTTAGGAATATAACTAATAGTGGCCGTTTCCTTCCTGTAGACCTCGAATTCAAGCGAGCCATTATTTTTATTTTTAATAACTTGTACATCTAGAAAATAATTATTGTTGATTTCTATTTTGTGGGTAAATTTTATTTAACCAAATTGACTATTTAGTTTTGCAGTGTTTGACACAAACATATGCAAGGTTGAAGAATTTGTCGTCGACATAATTAAACCAGACTCTAGGGAACTACCCATTTTTATTTTTGAAATCCGTCTCAAATCTATTCATAAAAAGGTCGGCAATAAAAGGAGATAATGGATTACCCATTGCCGTGTCTTTAGTTTGTTCAAAAACTCATTGTTAAATTGGAAAATATTTTATTTTATACAAAGGCTAGTTAGAGTTAGATAATCTGTGCAGACGTCTTCACTTATATTGTTCAATTTTAACAACTGTTCCAAATACTCCAGCTTTTGTTTTGTGGGTACACTAGAAAATAATAACGCCAAGTCAAATGACATCAAAATCTCGCCTTCCAGTAATTTAACATCTTTAATTTTATTAATAAAATCAAGAGAATTTAGCACCGAAAAACTTTTCTGTTTTATATGTAGGCTTTTAAACTCGTTTGACAACCACTTTGCCAATTTATATGTTGGAGAATCTATAGCCGAAATAATAGGCCCCATTGATTTTCCCGGTTTATGAATTTTTGGGAGATAATTTATGAGATAAGTTGCGAAGATTGCAACCCTAAATACGTGGGTCAAACCAAGAGAAACATAGCCACCAGATTTCGTGAACATCTCGCAAATTTACGATATGATACGGTGGAAAAGTCATGTGTGGCACAACATATATGGGATAATAATCACCACATTGACAAAGAAAATTTGAAACTTGTTAAAAATGTTAGACATCAAACTATGCTTGATGCCTTTGAAAGTATTTATATATCAAGGTCGATTAAAAACAAAACTTCATTGAATCGTGCGGCACCTTTAATTTCAAGCCCTTTATTTTCACTTTGCACTTGACCAGCTAAACACTCCTAATTTGTCTGGCAGAATAATTAATTATTGTCAGTAACTCGGCCGGTCTATACAGATACTAAGATCTACGTTTGTTTCTCGACTCAAAGACCCCCTTTCGTTTGCTTTGTATCTAAGAAGTCAATATAAATACTTGTTTTTACGTAAAATAAAAATCAATATAAATACTTGTTTTTATGTAGAATTTTAGTTGAATTATTTATCCTTTGTTAAAGTTAACTTTGTGAGCCAAACACTAGGTTTGTTATTTCTTCTTTCAAGATGACCGGCTGTTATTGGTCTGTTCGCCAGATGTGCTTGTCGGCGTTCTTTAGGTGGACCAATATTCACATAGTGAAATGTCTAGATAAGAAAGAACGTGTATCTTCCTTAAATATCTCGGTACTTTTTATTTTAAGCTCATTATCCGTAAATTAGATAAAAGCTCATAAATTTGTCAACCAGAAGATTAAAGTAGTTCTTCGACCTCGTCCGTTCAATATTGACACAATAGACAAACGATGGGTCTCCGACTACAATTTCTAGTTCAGATTAGTTTGTTACCTAGGCGCGATATAAATACACTGTAGCTGTGGATTTTAATTTTAGAATTTTTATCCTCTGATGACACTGACGTTGTCAGCGAAACAGTCGTAAGGTCTTTGAAATATATGCTTTCGTGATTTGGGTTCTCCAAGTGTATTTATCAGTGCTCATCACAGGTTCCAGTTTTCACACAGTTGACAATGGGTTTACATCAAGTATCGACCTCCACAATATCATCTTTTAACATACATACAAGTCAACAAAAGCACGTGGATTGTAAAATTTAAAAGCTAAGATTACCCAATTTTTTTTGGCAAAATCATTATCATAAGGACCTCAACTAATATTAAAAATTCAAATTTCAGTTACATTCGTAAAATGTAATAAATAACGTAATTAGTAACGTTACTTACTTGCAGGTTGTCATTTTCCATTCCCATGACGTCTGAACCTTTGATTATCAACCTTGCGTTGTTGACATAGATGTCGTTGTGGTAGGAGTCTGAGGTGTATGTGATCCATAAAGGCGGATTTCCAATCAGTTCTGAACTTAGAGAAGTTAACGATTGCTCTAGCTGATTAATTTTTTTCGCTACGGTACCTGGAATAAAAGTCGAAATTAGTAATATATGCAAACATTAAATTAATAAATTAAAAAGCCCTCTGTTTTTTTACATATTTAAAAAAGTCTGCACAAAAAAAAGGCGTTGTAGTAGCGAATTTTAATGGAAATACGTTACACTTTGTCCACAAAAATTATATATATATATATATATATATATATATATATATATATATATATATATATATATATATATATATATATATATATACATACATAAATTTAAACTAAACCCTGATGCGGGTTCTAGGAGTCTTCGTTAACGCTCATCTGAAGAAATTTACTCAAAACTCAAAAGTCGTGATTTCGTCATAGGCGAATTTTTTAATTTACGTAAATTCGCTAAAATTGTATTTCTACAAAAATCCCCTGAAAAAAGTTTCGTAAACAATTCTACAAAATACATTTCACGAAGACATCCTTAAACAATTTTTTGTCACGAAAATTTATCTTCTATTAACGAATTTCGCTAAAGAGATATTACATCAAAACTTCGCTAAACATTTTTGCACACAAATATTGGAAACAAGTTTTTCTTTCACGAAAATAAAAAACACTTGTGTTCTTAACAAGAAAATACATAAAAAAAATTTTCTTATGATAAATACATAAAAAAATGTTTGTAAGAAAATTCGGTGTACACAAACATTTGGTACATGAAAATTCACTAATACAATAAATAAAAAAATTATACAATCTGATGTAAATACAGACGTAGTAACTTATCGTTTTCCTGACGATGCAGTAAAACGCGACACCGGCTGCAAAGAAGAAAACAAAACACTTCTGAAGCCACATAAACAGTCGCTATACCTTTATTAAGTATAAAACGATTTCACCAAGTTAGGGCAACAATAAACAATCTGATCATCCATTATAAATATATAAAACTGAATTAAAACTCTACAAATCTCAGGAGTAACTTTTCAATACAAACACAAAATTTATTGGAATTACATACATATAATCTGATCAGAGGTTCAAATTTAAAAAAACATTAAAAAACATTCAGTTGTCATTTGGATTTGAACCTACATTAGAAGACGATTATTTTAGTCGCTTTTGCAACCCAGAACGTAGAAGATCCTAAATGTTGGTATGTTTGTCGACGATGATCGCATAAGGTCGTATGTAACATTTCTAAAGTCTTGGGGTATTTGTAATGTCTATTCCTAATGAGTTTCTTGCAAATATTTTAATTAAATGAAGGAGGGTAACAGTTGAAACCAAAATCGAGGATAAACAAAACGAAACAGAGGACTTAAGCACGGTCACAGTTGGGGACAATCAATGGGAGGGACCAGTGGTCCAAGATTTTGAGAATCGTCGACTTAAATACTTAGCGACAATTCAATAACTATTATGAGTAGGTGCTCTATCTTGCTGAAATCACATTAGGTTAGTTAGTATAGATACAGGAAGACGGTCTCTTTAAAATCATTCTTCAGAAAATGCAAATAAGACTGGGAGGTCAAACGTTCCGGAATGAAATATGACCTGGTAATCAATTATCTAAAAGACCGCACTACACATTTATTCCAAAACTGATTTCTGGCCTCTCTTCTTGTATCAGATAAGGATTCTTTACAGAACAATAATGTTTGTTTCTTTTATTAAAAATACCTCTATTAGTGAATTGGGTCTCGTTCGTCCATAATATTTTACTAAGGAAGTTGACGTCTTGTCTAAGTTTCTCGCGAAATCAGTTACAGAATAACATTCTTCTTTTATCTCAAAGCTCACAAAACGCTTCTACATAATCCCAGTCAAGAAAATCGTCAAGCATTTAACGACGCAAGAAACCGCTATGTCCGCATTCTTTCTGAGGCAAAAAACTCGTTTAATAACCACATCAAAAAGAAAGTCCTCTTAAGCTCCAACGGCAGCAAATCCTTCTGGACTCTTGCTAAATGTATTGGGAATAATTTCTGCAAAACCACGTTCCCACCTCTTGTCTCAGGGGATGAAATTGTTTCTACCGCCCTGGGCAAAGCTGAACTTTTTGCTTCGTTGTTCGCCGCCAATTCTACTCTCAACCCACCTCCAAATGTTCAACCACCAACAGTCCCCAATGTCGCGCATAAAATGACGGATATCATTTTCAAAACTAAAAAGGTACGAAAGATGCTCTCTTCTCTTAATACCAGGAAAGCCTCTGGCCTTGACGAGATCCCAGCATTTTTCTCAAAAAATGCGCACCAGAACTTGCTCCTGTCCTGACTCGTCTGTTTCAGATATCTTACAATAAAGGCATATTCCCTAGTAATTGGAAAACTGCTCGAGTACAACCCATCCCCAAGAAAGGATCCAAAGCGCTTCCTAGCAACTACAGGCCTATTTATCTCCGTTCAGTCGTCTCTAAAGTGATGGAAAAGTATATAAACACCGAATTACTAAAACTTCTTGAAAAAACACAGTCTAATCCACGACAGGCAGTATGGATTCCGTCAGCGCAGATCGACTGCCGACCTCCTTTCCTTTGTCACCCATTCTTGGACAAGTCTATGGAACTACACGGTAAATCCCAGATTGTTGCTCTAGACATATCCAAAGCATTCGACCAGGTCTGGCACGCAGCGCTGCTTAATAAACTTCCGGCCTATGGCCTACCACCAAAACTTTGTACCTGGACAGCAAATATCCTCTACAACAGGAGCATTTCTGTTGTTGTGGATGGCCATTCCTCTAAACTGTATCCAATTAATGCAGGAGTTCCTCAAGGTTCAGCTTTAGCTCCTACTTTGTTTCTTCTCCACATCAATGACCTCCTCTCTAACACATCCAACCCAGTTCACAGTTACGCGAACGACAGCACCCTCCACTCAAATATACAATATTCTAAGCCTGTCTCTTTAGCCCAATTAGATGAGGATCGCAGACTCATGGAGGGTTCTGTCTTCGTGGATCTCCAAAAAAAATTAGACTGGAGAAGTAGAAATCTTGTACAATTCAACCCCACCAAATCTCAGTCTTGCTTTCCTTCTCATAAGAGATACACCAGCCCTAGACCCATCACAATGAACAACCAATTATTCAAAGTAATGAGTCCTTTTCTCTTGTTGGCATTTCTGTGGATCGAAATCTTAATTGGCACCAACATGTCACATCAATTGCAGAAGCGGCTGCTAAGAAATTAGGTTTTCTCTTCCGGGCTCGCAAATACTTTTCACCAGCTAATCTCTATACCTTATATACTTCACAAATAAGGCCAAACCTCGAATACTGCTCCCACATCTGAGGTGCAGCTGCCGCTTCTACACTCGCTATCCTGGACTCCATTCAAAAGAGATCTATACGTCTCATCGGTGACCCGACCCTCACCCAAAGTCGCCATCCCTTGCCCACCGACGTGCCGTTGGTGACCTCTCTCTCTTTTATAGATATCTGCACGGGCACTGCTCAGAGGTGCTTTCCTCCATAGTTCCCCCACCTGCTGTCCCCAACAGGGGAACAGAGTGAATGCACCCTTTTACTGTCCAGGTCACCAGACTTAGAACATCTTGTTATGCCCGCTCTTTTGTCCCTAGGACTTCCAAGTTGTGGAATTCCTTGCCGGCACATGTTTTTAGTGAATTTTCTTAAAAAATTCACTAATGAGGAGATCTCGACTTTTGAATTTTTACTATATATGTTATACTGGTAACCAAATTTAATGTATGTTTTCTTAAAAAAACACACATATTTGCTTTAAAACATTTTTATAAAAATTCACTATCACAACGCACTTGCTGCGTCCAGGCTTTTCCTTCTCTTCCGAACCATCCAAACCTTCAAGTCCAGAATTAACAAGTTGCCTCTTTCCTCCTTGTCAACACCCACGGTACGATAGTAGTTAGGCTGTAAGCCCTCGTGGTGTGTTGTTGAAATAAAAATAAAAAAAATCTCCTGGATATAATTTTTGAACTGGTCTGAATTTATATCATGGTTTCGGGGTTGATATTTATTTGTGCGAGAACATTAATTTCGTTTGTACTTTCATTTGCCTGACGATATCTTGCATTTTGAAATACCCCATTTCCGTTGAGACGTTTGCTTAGGCGGCTAAAACAGTTCTATGTGGCTTCCGCTTTTCAGAATACGAGTTAGCATAAATGCGACAGGCAGCGTTGTAATTTATATAACTCCAGATATAAATATTGTACCTACACATCCATTTTATCTTCGATAAAGTATGTTGCCATAGTTAGCAGCAATTCACTAAGACTGATGTTTTCTGTCACTAGATGAGAGCTATGAAACCTAACAAATTAAATTTGATGATTATGTTTCTTTTGGAAGTGAAGTTCGTTAGCCTGGAGAGTCAGGCCAGTTTATCCTGGAAAATTTTAAGTTTTCTTTCGGAACATTTATGTTTCGCAAATAACAAAGCTTTGGCAACCAAATTTGTTACTCGGGTTTATATTATAAAAAGTATACTACGTACCAAAATTTAGATCTTTAAACAAGAAACAGTTATAGGCATTTAAACAAACAAAAAATTAGGTACCACTGATGATGAGAAAAACAAAACCAAAACATTTTGTGTCGATAACAAAATCTATTGTATATTACAAAGATTAAGTTTTTTGGTGCAAACAGTTCAAAAAATACCAGAAAAAATGCTTGGAAAATTCTATAGTTTTTTCTTCTTAAAACGTCAAAGTCGCGACTTGAAACGTCAAAATGGACAACTTTTAGTAACTCCGTCAGTAAAATACTGCTGATTTTCCTAATCTGTCAAATGGGTTTCATTATCACATGGCAACCTGATTTGTGTAATATTCATTTCCTAATATACATATATTTGATGGCATGTAAAGTAAATTAAAACACTCAAAGCGATTTTAGTAAATTCAGCCATTCTGTAAAATATGAATCAATAAAACATACTATACTAGTTAGTTAGTGAAAATGGATCAGATGGCCTCGGAAGCTCAAGTCAATCAGCTACATATTTTTCTAATTCAGTTTCCATACTATACCACTATACTATATTACGTAAAGGTAGTTAACTAAGTCAGATAGTGCCTGGTGGTTCAGTGTAAAGGACGTCTATTTCTGAACCGAGTGGTGTCGGGTTCGATTCCCTTTCACTTTTTCGGTACATACCATACAATAAATATCAACCGAGGTTGTGGCAATTTATTCGAGCAAAGTTGAATGTGTGCACGGTCCACCATTCGGAGTGGGCGTAAAGCCGCCGGTATCGTGTCAATGCGATGTTGGGCACGTTACAGATCCCTACTCTCCTCACAGAAAGGCAGCGGTTCGGAAAATTTTCCAGGATAGTGAGGTAAAACTGCTCTCTGCCGTCGGTGATTGGCCATAGTCGCGGAATGATCCAGACGTTAAAGGAAAAATCTAGGTCAGATGAATCATGTGTGATACACAGTTGAATTCGTAAATTTTTACTCTATTCAATAGTGTTTGCCACCATAACCCACTTGTGAAATTAAAACCTTTTCAATAATCATGCTTTGAATGTGGGGTTTATTTTACATAACATGTTAACCTTTCTCATCAATACTTTGTCTCAGTGACCTTTTAGCCTACATAGATTCCAACATACAGATATCACTAGAACAAACTACAAAGACGTTGGAGTAGGTATATTGAAAAAGTCACAAACAATTCCAGATGTGCCGCTCCGTGAAAGCAAGTAAAGTACTTCAAGTGCCCATTTCAACTTCTCGCAACTGGAATTGCTGAAATTGCAAGTTTTTCACTCTCAATTAAAAGTTTCTCCATTTGTTACATCCATTCATTACAACTGCCACTAGTCTATGAATTGCCAGGACCTTAACTTAATGTGGAAACAATGAAACAATCGAAAAAACATCAAACGAAACCAAGTGTCGTCCTCCCTTATCCCACGCTATAAATAATTCAGTATTGGTCTCAGTATATTTCCACACTCTTCGAGCCACCACTAAATTATACTTGCACATGTGGATTTTGGGCTATATGCACCACACCTGTGGCTGAATCTACTAAAATCGCTTTGAGTGTTTCAATTTACTTTACATACATACCTTAAATATATGTATATTAAGGAATGAATATTCACTGGAAAAGATTTTCTTGCCGCTCAAAAGTTAAATGCTAGAAACAATTACTTTTGTGGCTGAAAACAGATATCAAAAAAGTTCGGGACACAGCAAGTGCGTTATCGCAGTGAATTTTTATAAAAATGCTTTGAATAGCAAATATGTCTTTTTAATGCAAACAGTCTTCAATTTGGTTACCGGTATAACCTATATAGTAAAAACAATGTGCAATATTTTATCAAAATAACTTATGGTTTGAAAATGTACAAAAATTTTCCGACAATAAACTTTAAATGTTGGTTTCCAAACCAACAAACCTTAGGTTAATAGCAAATTGAGTTATTGAAATTTGAAGCATTTAATGAAAATTTGCTACCAAAACGCACTTACTGCGTCTTGATATTTTTTCTTACAAACATATTTCGATAAAAAATGCAATAAAATAAGGCTGTTCGAAAGAAAATTGTAGGGATCACCAACGACTTATGGACCAGCCTGTGATTTTTAAAATAATTTTATAAGATGCAGCTCAAGACACCCTATAATTAAATTATAAAATTATTTCTCGTCTCTTGTATAATAATAATTATATTGACCTTTACCGTAGAAATGCGTCACCCTGTATATATCTAAACAGATTAAAACTGAAAGTAAACGCGGATATGGATTCTAGGGGGCCTAGTTTGCGCTCATTTGAAGAAATGAAAAAGAATTTGTTGTACGAAAATTAGCTAAAAATTATGGACGGTTAAACCATGAACTAAAACTACCGCCAAAGCATCAGAGAGAAAATAACTAACCTGTTGCATATCAGCAAAACTTAGCTTCTTTATATGTGTTGACAAAACATAACAAATACTGTTTAGTCCACCCACTAACATTAATAAAATCGTAAAGGAATAATTTGCACTTGCATATAATGAGCTGTTCAAATATGAAACATTTGATCAAAATTCGGTACCATAACGCACTTCCTGCGTCCAGAATTTCTTTTCTTACAAACATGCATTATATTTCGATGGAAAATGCAAAAATGCAATAACATAAGGCGTTTGATTAAAAAAAATGGAAATTTGTATCACCAACGACTTATGGGCCATCCTGTGATTGTAGAAATATTATTTTAAGATGTAGCTCAAGACACCCTATAATTAATATATACAAAATTGTTTCATATCTTATATAATAACGGATATATTGAGCTTTATTGATTTTTTACGAAAATTCGACAAAAATTATATACCATTAAACGACAAACTCTATAGCTAAGGCTACTGCCAAGCATCAGAGACAGGGTATATTTGAAGTGAATTTTCTGGGAATATTTTAATAAAATGAAGGACAATGACGATTGAAACTAAGACTTTAGGGTTTGTAAAACATCCTTCTTGAGACATTTTATTTCTATAGCCCGTATTAGATTCAAGTTCTTTGCCTAAATGTTGCCAATTTTGACATTTTAGATCGCCATTTTGACGTTTTGAGGAAAACCCCAATTTATTTTTCTTTAAATGCCTATAACTTCTTTGTCTTTTGACCTACATAGCTACCTACATGGTAGGTAACTTACCTATAAGGATGTAAACCTGCGTGCCAAATTTGGTTGCCCTTACTTTGTTAATTCCGGAGATATAAAATTTTTTCGAAAGAAAACACAAAATTTTCCGGGAAAACCTGGGCAGATTTTCCTGGCTAACGAACTTATCCAAGCCATTTGGAAAAGGAATTTATTCACCAAATTTAATCAAAATCGGCCCATTATTTTTTGAGTTATCGGTGTGATACATATATATATATATATATATATATATATATATATATATATATATATATATATATATATATATATATATATATATATATATATATATATATATATATATATATAAACATATAAAAATCGAAACTGACCTCGGATATGGCTTCTCTGATACTTTGGCAGTAGCTTTAGTTAAGTGTATGGTTTAACGGTCGATAATTTTTAGCCAATTTTTGCATTTCGTATTTTCTATCGAAATATTATGCATGTTTGTAAGAAAAAAATCGAGTCACAGTATGTGCGTTTTGATAGCGAATTTTCATTAAATGCTTCAAATTTCAATAACTCAATTTGCTATTAACCTAAGGTTCGTTGGGAAGGAAACCAGTATCCTCAGAAACATTTTAAGGTTGTGGGTTTTGCTTCTTTAACGTCCGCCTATTTCCGCGACTATGGCCAATCACCGACGCCCGCCAGTGAGCAGTTTCACCTCACTATCAGTGGAAATTTTGCCGAACCCCAGCCTTTCTGTAAGGAGGTTAGGGATGTTTACCGTGCCCAACATCGCATAGACACGGGACCGACAGCTTTACGCCCCCTCCGAAGGGCGGAACGTGCCGACATTCAACTTGATCAAATACAGTGCCAGAACCTCGGTTGACGTTAATGTTACAGTTTGTACTAAAAAAATGAAAGGAGAACTCTGGAATCGAACCCAGTACCCTTCGGTTCAGAGGCACACGTTCTTACCCCTGAACCACCGATTTTCTTCATTTTAAGGTTATTTTCAGAAAGGTTTTGTACATTTTCAAACAAAAGCTATTTCGATAAAATATGGTACATTGTTTATAGTATACAGTGTGTCTCAAACTGAATGGGAATGTATTGCTATCTCGCTTATTATTAGATTATTTTCTGTGCCATTACAAGATTTCACAAGCATGTTGTACATCATTGGCAAGCACTTTTCATAGGCTATCACATGAGTTAAAAATCCAATATGGCTGCCATAATAAAAACAAACGTTGATACCTGTAGCTCAAAAACTAATGACAATCCAAAGTTGAGAATAGCACAAAAAGATTACTCTGTAAAAAGTGTCCCAATAATGTGCGAGTCTTAGACATGTCAGATCAACGCCTACTTAGATATTGAATAAACAAGAAATCGACAAATTTTGTTTTTTTCATAATAACTCGAAAACGAAAAGAGGCAGTGCAAAATACAAGTGATATTTGGAACGAGCATGAAATTCTACAACACATTACTAATTTAACCGTCCCCCTATCTCTAATAATAACGGAGATAGCAATACATTCCCATCCAGTTTGGGACACACTGTATATATATATATATATATATATATATATATATATATATATATATATATATATATATATATATATATATATATGAGTGTGTGTGTGTGTGGGTAGGTATGTATCCGAGCGATAACTTAAAAACGAAAATATAAAAAATATAACGCCATCTAAGATCAATATATATAGGGGGCCCTATAGTCGCGCTCATATGGAAAATTTTGGCGAAAAGTTTCACCATCCTCACCCCTCTATTAGTGACTTTTCTTAATGAAAACACTTAAAACATTTATTTTACCACAAAAAAAATAAATGTAATATATATATATATATATATATATATATATATATATATATATATATATATATATATATATATATATATATATATATATATATGAGTGAGTGTGTGTGTGTGGGTGGGTAGGTATGTATTCGAGCGATAACTTAAAAACGAAAATATAACGCCATCTAAGATCAAAACAGTTATCAAGACACAATTAAATTAATTCTGTAGCTATTATATATACTTTTAGGATATAATATAGAATTTACTGAGGTAGCAAGTTGCCGTCTCTACAAGTTTCGCGTCAACAACCAATTTACTAGCGTATCTGTCGTTAAGTGGTAATTTGCTCGCCTCACACCCAGACGGCCGGGTTCGATTTCCGCCTGTTGCATGTAACATTTTGTTTAGTTTCACTTGATATTTGATAGAAACAATATGCTCCAGATCTCACACGTTTGGACCAAGGTCTCATTTTTCTTTAAAACGGCTAGAAAACTTTGTTACCGTTGAGTCTAAGGTGATAATTTGCAGCAGAATTTTTTTTATTGTTAATATTAGTGAAATTTTGTTATGAAAACTCACCAGTAGAGAATTTGTTTTTAAAAAACTTTTTTGTTGTTGGAAAAACCGATTCGATTGGGATGTCTAAAACGAAATCATCCAGGCGATTAACACGGATAAATACCTGCTACGTTTATAACTTGGACGATGTATTTATTTTCTAAAGATGCATTAAGTTTTCTTCTGGAAATCTTCTGTACACCTTTAATGAAATTTGTTATACAAGTTTATTTTAAAGGGACTTACAGTACCTATATATATATATATATATATATATATATATATATATATATATATATATATATATATATATATATATATATATATATATATATATATATATATATATATATATATATATATATATATATATATATATATATATATATATATATATATATATATATATATATATATATATACAGGGTGTTTAAAAAAGATGGGGCAATATTTGAGGGGTTGATTTCCCAGGTTATTTTATGAAAAAAAGTTCCCATAAACATAGCGGCTAAAATTTATTGTTTCCCACATTCACAATAACATACACAATGTTCTATAGTCACAAATAGTTGTTTTATTAATGTATAAATATATCTTGATTACACAGTGAATTATTCTATATCTTAACTAGACCGCGTTACATTCAACAATGAATCCATCTCCCCCAACGTTCGTGCTCCGTCTACGCTCCCTGTTGGTGAATCATCATGCTCCGCAATCGGTCGTCACAATCCCTCCTTTTTCTTCAGCTTCAGTGGTGGTATCCTTGTAGGTGTGATGTCGTCCTCGTGCTCGATAACGGAGCGACCGGTTGGTGTGGAATGGTTGGAAGTGGCGTGATCAGTTGAAGAGCTGGTTGGGACAAAAGTTAAATGTTTAAAACATTCTGGCGATTCTCCAGGTACCTTTCTTACATGTGCCGTGTGGCGTTTAAATGTCTTCCCATCTTTCCTAGTGTAACTTCACTCCCTCTACTTTCTACCACTTCATACTTTTCGTCGCGAAATCTACCCTTTAGTCCATTTGCCATCGCCATGTTCTGTACTATTACTTTATCCCCCGGCTGTATATCGCACTCTTTTGACCTTCTAACCTTATCTTCTCTCTCCTTTTCTTTTTTGCTTCATATTCATATCATTCTCTTTGGCTTCTTGATCGCCCTCGCTCTTTACAAGGTCGGATATAGAAGGAAATTTGTCACGAATATTTCTACTCAATAGTAGCTCTGACGGGGACATTGTACATCAAAATGAAGTTTCTTATTTCTGTTCGATAGTCTCTTTTATTAGCATGCGCAATTTGAAGTATCTTTAGTATTGACTTATTTGCATTTTCGACGTTGCCATTAGCTTCGGGCCAACATGGTGGAGTTCTTATTAACTCAATGTTGTGATAAAAATCTACAAATTTTGACGCACAAATTGTCTCCCATTATCTGCTCTGATGCGCCTTGGGAAACCCAGTCTTCAAAACATATCTGTTAAATGGTCGATGATTATGGATGATGTTGTGCATTTTAGAAATTTGATCTCTTGGTATCTGGAATAATAATCGATTATAACCAGTACCATATCTCCGTTTGGCAGAGGTCCCATCAGATCTATGGCCAGACATTGCCAAGGCTCTTCTGGAAACTCGAGGTGTGATATCGGAGGTGGTTTGTTAAGCTGTGATTCCAAGAGAGAGTCTCGGCATTTTCTACGAATTGTTCCGTATGTCGATCTATCAACAGCCACCAAACCTTTGCACGTAGACGCCTTTTCATGACTGTTTCCCCAGGGTGCCCTTCATGCGCTAGTTCCAAGACCTGGTTTATTAACGATTGGGCATCACGAGACGATTACTTCTCAACAAGACTGAATCTATAGCAGATAGCTCTGATTTGAACGGGAAGTATATGTTTAATCTGCAGTGGGCCAAGAGTTGTTATTAAGTTTGTTTATTGCTTTTGTTATTTCTTTATCTATTTTCCTTTCCCCAAACTTGTGATATCTTCAACGCTTTATGTGTGCTTCTTTCTATCACTGAGAAAATGTGTCTTTCGGTTCCTGCATCAAATGGCTTTTACTTTCCTCTCTTCCGCGTCTATACCTCTGTTAGTTATCTTGTGACCAAAAAACTCCAATTCTTGCACCTTTATTCGGCACTTTGTTTTGTTTAGTGCAACATTGTTTTCCTCAAGGACATTTAGAACCTCCTTAACACATGAGTCGTGTCCTAATTCACAAGAGCCAAATATAATTATGTCATCAAAATAATTTAAGCAATTTTTACACGGTGGTAGCATCGCTTCAAATATTCGCTGGAATATGCCGGGTGCCGAATTGACTCCAAACATCAACCGTTTATATCGGAACACTCCTTTGTGAGTAATGTTGTAATAGGACGGCTATCTGGGTGTAACTCAAGTTGGTGATAGGCGTTTAACAAATCGAGGCGTGAAAAAGAGTTTGCAATTCTGAGCTTAGTTAAGAAGGAGTAAAATGCCGGCAAAGGGTAGTTCTCTTTTTGGATATCTTCGTTCGCTCTACGCTACTACCGGTGATATCCAGGCGCTAGGTTCCATTACTTTCCAATTATGTCATTTTGTAAGGCCTCGTTCAGTTTGTTTTCGACCTGTGATTCGACTGCGACTGGAACTTTTCTTACTGGCTGTTGTACGGGTTTTACGTATGGGTCTATACATAGTTTTACTAAAACATCTTTTACTTCGGGAAACGCGGTTGTTTTCTCTATTTTATTTACATTAAGTCCTCACTTTAATATTCCCAATTCCTTGGCTGTATCTTTTCCCACTATGGAAATGG